>CP106728.1:88107741-90533827 GCA_025506655.1 Gossypium rotundifolium
GCTCTGGAGGCCAAGGAGTTGACTGTAAAGGATGTTAAAACAGTGAAGGAGTTCTCGGCGCATCTTTCTAAAAGAGCTTCCAGGGTTACCTCCGGATCGTAAGGTGGAGTTCGGTATTGATCTTCTTCCGGGAACAGCTCCGGTGTCCATTGCCCCATATAGAATGGCGCCAAAGGAGCTTGTAGAACTTAAAGCCCAGATTAAGGAACTGCTGGACGAGGTTTTATCCGACCAAGTGTGTCACCATGGGGAGAGTCGGTGCTATTTTTAAGAAAAAAGACGGGTCAATGTGGATGTGCATTGACTACAGGAAATTGAACAAGTTGACGATCAAGAAGAAGTACCCGTTTCTAAGGATTGACGACTTTTCGATCAACTGCGAGGCGCTTCAGTCTTTTCAAAGATAGACTTGAGGTCAGGTTATCATTAGCTTAAGCTCAAGGAAACGGATGTTCATAAGACAGCTTTTGAACACGTTTTGGTCACTACGAGTTCTTGGTGATGCCGTTTGGGTTGATGAATGCACCATCTGTGTTTATGGACATGATGAATCGGGTGTTCCAACCCTATCAGGATCGGTTTGTAGTGGTATTCATAGACGATATCTTGGTTTATTCAAGAACGGAAGAAGAGCATGATTCGCATCTTCGGGTGGTTCTATAGATTTTGAGAGAAAAGCAGTTGTATGCCAAATTCAGCAAGTGTGAATTTTGGTTGAAGGAAGTTACTTTTCTGGGGCATGTTGTGTCTGCTGAGGGGATTAGGGTTGATCCCCGAAAAATTGAAGCCGTGTTGGACTGGAAATCGCCTAAGTCTGTGGCAGAAATTCAAAGTTTTCTTAGGTAGCTGGGTACTATAGAAGGTTTGTGGAGAGGTTCTCATTAATAGCTGCACCGTTAGCCAAGTTATTGTGGAAAGGGGTACTGTTTGTCTGGTCAGATAAACATCAGGAAAGCTTTGAAAAGTTGAAGAGGATTTTGACAGAGGCACCAGTGTTGATTCAGCCTGAGGCTGGGAAGGAGTTTGTCGTCTATTGTGATGCATCACACAGAGGTTTCGGGTGTGTGTTGATGTAAGAAGGGAAGGTAGTAGCATACGTGTCTTGGCACCTCATGAAGAAAACTATCCGATGCATGATCTGGAGTTAGCTGCGATAGTGTTCACCTTAAAGATTGGGAGACACTATTTGTATAGAGAGAAGTCGATTATCTACACCGATCACAAGAGCTTGAAATATCTCCTTATCCAAAAGGAGTTGAATTTAAGACAGCGAAGGTGGATCGAATTGTTAAAAGATTATGACTGCTCAATTGAGTATCACCCAGGTAAGGCTAATATGGTGGAAGATGCGTTGAGCCATAAAGTAATATCAGACTTGAGGGCAATGTTTGCTCATCTCAGTTTGTATGATGATGGGAGCTTGTTAGCTGAACTTCAAGTGAAGCCTACATGGATAAGTCAGATTAAAGAGCAACATTTGTCAGATGAGTCACTAAGTTCTAAATTTTAGCTGGTGGTAGGTGGTGAGATAGAAGATTTTAGTGTGAACAGTGATGGGGTATTGTGCTTTCGTGGAAGGCTTGTATGCCTAAGGATTTTGAGTTAAGGCAGAAGATTCTGCAGGAAGCGCATAGTAGTCCTTACGCTATGCATCCTGGTAGGAGTAAGATGTATCGAGATTTGCATGAATAGTTCTGGTGGCCAGGGCTAAAGCAAGAAGTTACTTAGTTTGTGAGTAAATACTTAACGTGTCAGCAGGTGAAGGCGGAACATCACCTTCAGGGTTGCTACAGCCAGTGAAGATTCCACTTTGGAAGTGTGAGAGGATAACGATGGACTTTGTTAGTGGGTTACCTCTTACACCTACTAAGAAAGATTCAGTGTGGGTAATTGTCGATCAGTTGACGAAGTCCGCTCACTTTATACCGGTTCGTGTCGACTGCTCATTGCAAAAGTTAGCCAAGTTGTATGTAGCAGAGATTGTGAGGTTACACGGGGTACTAGTGTCTATTATATCAGACAGAGACCCCAGGTTTACATCGCGGTTCTGGAAGGTGTTGCATCGAGCATTAGGTACAAGACTAGATTTCAGCACGGAGTTTCATCCACAGACTAATGGTCAGTCAGAGAGGGTAATTCAGATCTTGGAAGATATGTTGAGAGGTTGTGTTATCGACTTTAGGGGTAGTTGGAAGGATTTTCTACCGTTGGCAGAATCTGCATACAACAATAGTTATCAATCCAGTATTCAGATGGCACCCTATGAAGCGTTGTATGGTCGTAAGTGCCGTACCCCTACTTACTCGACAGAGTTGGGTGAGCGACAGTTGTTGGGTCCTGAATTGGTTTCGTAAACAGGGGAAAAGGTTAAGTTGATTTGGACTCGGTTGAAGGAAGCTTCCGACAGGCAGAAATCTTATGCAGATCTGAAGCGTAAGGATATAGAATTTGCAGTGTATGGTCAGGTTTTTCTGAAAGTTTCGCCTTGGGAGAAGGTTTTAAGGTTTGGACGGAAGGGAAAGTTGAGCCCCAGGTTCATCGGGCCTTACCGAGTGTTGAAACATATGGGACCAGTAGCTTATCAGCTGGAGTTACCTCCGGAATTAAGGCAGATACATGATGTATTCCATGTCTCGATGTTAAGGCGCTACCGTTCGAATCCATCCCACATAGTGCCGGTGGAAGAAATCAAAGTAAGACCTAATTTATCTTTTGAAGAGGAACCAGTTCAGATCTTAGATCGAGATGTTAAAGTATTGAGAAGGAAGACGGTTTCGTTGGTTAAAATTTTGTGGCAGAATCACAGTTCAGAGGAAGCCACGTGGGAGCCAGAGGATGTGATGCGACAACAATACCCTTACCTCTTTTGACCATGTAAATTTCGAGCCCAAAATTTCTTTAAGGGGTAGAACTGTAACATCCTGGTATTATGGGCTCTGCATTTTATGTTTTATGTGTGTTTGGCTTCTTCTGCTTGTTAATTTGGTGTGTTTGAGGGTCGTGGGAAGGCTCGGGGTCAAGCTAGGGCCTTGGTAAAAAATTTTGTTTTTAGGTACTTTAGGGGAAAGCTGGTTGAGGCAGGTCTTAAGAGTATTTTCTTGTGTTTGTTGACACAAGAAGGAGTGTGGTGTAGTGGCAAGGTAATGCCACTTAAGGAGTAAGGAAGTGGCGTCACAAGGTAGTAGCAGGGGGAAGGAGTTCGAGTCTCGTTAGCAGTATTCAGAAGCTTTATTTTTTGTGTAGGGAGCTAAGGTGTTGGCATTCGGCTGTACTCTTCATGGTGGTTGGTTGAATGAGTCAAAGCTTTTTAATGGAAGGTGTGGAGGAGTTTGTGGAGGATGACTTGGTCTACAAATTCAAATGAGTGATGTGGAGTGAAACAAGGAGAGAGTTGTGGGATTCATGTTTGTGGAATGGTGGCCAAATGTGGAGGGTCTTCTGAGAGGGGAATTACGGTCAAAAAGGGGTCTTTTGATGGGAGCATAATCGGTTTTGACTTGTGGGATGTGTGTGCCAAAAGTTCTTTTGTTCTTGGGTAACTTGGATAACTTATTCGATCATGGGGGGAGGTAGTGTAGTGACGTTTTGCAAGTGCCTTTTGAGAGAGGAGTTAAGCCGAAACCGTCCAAAGGGGTCTTCCCTTTTCTTTTACACTTTGATCATTTGGTTTCATTTTCTTTTGTTACCAAAGAAAAACCTTAGCTCTCTACTCTCTTCCTCTCATCACTATTTCTCTACATCTTTTCCCTATAACTGAAACTCCCATCTCGTTTCTTTTGCTTCATCTTTCTTTTGTTCTTTTATGTGTTAGCCGAAACATTCTCTCTTCCTCACTTCCTTCTAGTACTCTCTCCTTAAGCCGCATACTTCCATTTGCTCTATCAAAATTTTCTTTCCATCATTCTTTGCCAATAGCCAAAGTTCAACTTTCCTTATTCTCTGGTTGGCGTTGGGATTTTGTTTCTTTTTGTTGCATCTGTTACTTTTCATGTGCCGAATCTTCTTGTGTGTCATTTAGTTTCTCTACTCACGGTAAGGTACTTTTTTTTATTTTCTTATGGACATTCTCTTTATTCTTTCTTTTCAAGGTGAAGTCGAATCTATTCTTGTAAACAACTAAACCCATTTCTTCCATTATGTGCCTCTCAGCTGAATATCAAGAAGCATGGTGCTAGGAATCTTGGGCTGCAGGGAGTCTTTACAATCAGTTCTGTTGTTTAAGGTAAGGGGAGACTCTTTTGCCCATTTCTTTTCTTTCTCTCGGTTTATGTGGCCAAAGCCGAATGGCTAGTTGGCTTGGTGTTTATATTTCAGTTAACCCTCTTTTTCCTTTTCTTCTTCTCTCGTTTGGGACGTCTACTCCGGGAAACTCCATTAGCCGAGCGTTCGTAGTCCGAAGCCTGAGGATCTAGTGATTGTCGAACCTTACCATACCATTCGGGTTCTGAAGGTAAGGAGATTCTCTTGATTTTGGGGATGTTTATTTTTTTCCTTTTCCCTTTTGTTGCCTTAACCACACGTTTTTCTTTAAAGTACTGATCAAGTCTCTCTATGGATGCAAGTGTAAGTCAAACCAAGGAAGGGAGTGTGCTCGTAGTCTCTAATCCGCCATTCAAAAGATGTGCTATTTCAGTGGTTCGAGACCATCCGCCAGGATGTGGTAGAGAGCCGACATCTTCCTGGGATAGACAAATAGCCATTATCCCTGCTAATGAGAGCGTCGACATAGAGGGTCTAGTTTTACGCATTATCAGGTGTGTATGCTTACACTTTACTGGTTAATTAATTCTTGTTAATAACTATGTTGGCTAAAAGCCGAAACGACTATTTTGATAGGCAAGATACCCTCGTGGGTAAGGTTGGAGACACCGGGTAAGTTTCGCTATAACGATGCTTTCGGGTTAATATAGTATGAGTTGATTATATGTTGTACATTCAAAGTATGTTGCTTTCATCTCAGTATGTATCATATGCATGGGCTTTGGTTACGATGAAAAGGGGAAGTGTTACTTAGGGACTATCACAGTGGTTTGGTACCGCGGTGGGTTGGCCCCACATATCTTATTCAGTGACTATGTCTCAGTGATTTGGTACTACGGTGGTTTGACACCACGTATATATATATTTCAGCGACTTGTCTCAGTGGTTTGGTACTACAGTGGGTTGGCCCCATATATATTAATCCGGGATTGTCGCAGTGGTTTGGTACCACGGTGGGTTGGCCCCACACACATTATTAGTGACTCTGTCACAGTGATCTGGTATAACGGTGGTCTGGAACCACAATGGCTTGGTTCCATGGATGTTTGGCTGATTTAGGTGATGTAGAGGATGGAAAATTAGGTTGGGCCGGGCTGCATTGCATACATGTTTAATATGTTGTATTGTGGGGGCTAGGGAATTAAAAGGATATGCGGATAGTAGGAAACTCGTACAATGCCAACATCCCAGACGTGGTTTTACATGTAGTCACATATCGATGCCACTATCCCAGACAGGGTCTTACACGAATCAAATACGATGCTAATGTCCCAGACATGGTCTTACACGTAAACACAAGTCGATGCCAATGTCCCAGACGTGGTCTTACACGATAACACATATCGGATATCCTATGTCATGACATATGTATGCTAACTATTCCTAAGGTTGGTACGAGGCTTTCAGACATCGGATCTCGATTGAATTAAATTCGGAATATAGCCAATTCTCAATTTCACATTCGGCTAAGGCATAATTTTAATCAAATAATTCAAGTTATCACATAGCAATATATATTCATAAATATAACAACATTTAAATGTTTATTGACTTACCTAAGATGTTAACGGTCAGTAAAATCGACTAATCGACTACTTTCGTTTTCCCCGGTCCAAATCTGATTTATTTGGTTCTTGATCTAAACATATTCAAATTAAGCTTATTTAAATGCCATTCCAGTAAATTTAGTCTAAAAACACATAAATGAGAAAATTACCATTTTGCCCCTAACATTTCACACTTTTTACAATTTAGTCCCTATTGCACAAAACACAAAATGCACAAAATTTCACATTACCAATGCTTGGCCGAATATTACCTATGTTCATACAAGTCCATACATTTCATTTATTTCACATTTTAGTCCCTCAAAAATTTACTTTTGCAATTTAGTCCAAATTATTCAAATTCATCAAAAATTCAAAGATAAAACATGTTAATCTAACACATATATTTCATATTTCATCATCAAAGAACAAAAATAACAAGCTATCATCAATGGCTCAACTCAAAATATTCATCAAAATCAAAAATTGAAGCACGAGTTTTGTACATTTCATAGCAACGATCTCAAAAACGTAAAAATTATCAAAAACCGAAACCTAAACATACCTTAATCAAGCTAGATTAGTGTCGAATACTCAAAGGTTTTCTATTTTCTTTTTCTTTTCTCTATTCGGTCATGAATGGATGATAATAGCCTTTTTAATTTATGTTTTATTATTATATTATAACATTAGTTTATATTATTATTAATTTTAATTTATAAAATTAACATATAATAACATATAATAATAACATGTTGCCGTCCACTATATTTTAAAATGGCATAATTGCAACATAGATCCTTCATATTAAAAAGACAACAACAATTAAGCACTTTCACAACTAACCATCAAATTTTTATTTTACGCGATTAAGCCCTTTTATTAAATTAGACACTCAAATGACAAAATTAAAACACGAAAATTTAACACAAGCAAATTCACACATAATAAATACTGAAAATAATTTTAAAATATTTTTCAGACTCAAATTTGTGTTCCTGAAACCACTATTCCGATTAGGGTCAAAATCGGGCTATTTCAACTCTCCCTCTTAGGGATTTTCGTCCTCGAAAATCTTACCAGTGAATAGGTTTGGATAACGCTCTTTGATCTTATACGGCCCAATGAATCTCGGACTCAACTTGCCTTTACGACCAAATCTGAGTACTTTCTTCCACAGTGAAACTTTCAAAAGCACTTGATCACCAATCTGAACTCAATATCTTTACGTTTCAAATATGCATATGACTTTTGACGATCTGATGCAACTTTCAAGCTATCACGGATCACTATCACTTTCTGTTCAGTTTTTTTGATCAAGTCAACCCCGTGTATCTTATTTTCACTGAGCTCAGTCCAATACATGGTGTACGAATTTTACGATTGTACAAAGCCTCATAAGAGGCCATTTGATATTAGATTGAAAGCTATTATTATTAGCAAATTCAATCAAAGGTAAACAAGATTTAGCCATTCTATCCACAATAACCCAGATTGCATCTTTCTTGCTCGGTGTCAACGGTAAACCAGATACAAAATCTATCGTGACTCTATTCCATTTCCACCCGAGTATCATAATCGGCTGAAGTAACCCAGAAGGTACCTGATGCTTGGCTTTTACTTACTGACAGAGTAAGCATTTCGAAACAAAGTCAGATATGTCTCGTTTTATACCAAACCACCAATAGAACTGTTTCAGATCATTATACATTTTCATACTACCCAGATGAACAAATAACTGACTGCTGTAAGCTTCGTTCAAAATCATCTAAATTAACTCTGAATTTCTCGAAACACATATTCGATTTCTAAACCTCAAACAATCATTTTTATCAACTCGGAATTCAGATTCAATATTCGTTTCACACTGGGCTCGCTTTGCTAACATTTCATTATCAACTTTCTGAGTATCACAAATTTGTTGAACAAATAATAGTCTTGCTTTTAATTCGGCTATTATTGCGCCATCATTAGATATAACCATAAACACATTCATTGCACACAAAGTAAATAATGATTTTCTATTTAAAGCATTAGTAACAACATTAGCCTTTCTCGGATGATAGTTAATCACTAGCTCGTAGTATTTTAACAACTCTAATCATGAACGTTGGCTCAAATTCAGATATTTCTAAGTCATTAAATACTTCAGACTTTTGTGATCAGAATAAACATGACATTTCTCACCGAACAGATAGTGACGCCAAATCTTTAATATGAATACAATAGCTGCTAACTCCAAATCCTGTGTCGGATAGTTCTTTTCGTGCGGCTTCAATTGTCTCGAGGAATACGCTATAACTTTGTTTTCCACCATCAAAACACAATCCAGACCATTCAAAGATGCATTACTATAAATGACAAATTCTGTACCCGATTCTGGCTGAATTAACACTGGAGCTTCAGCGAAAAGAGTTTTCAACTGATCAAAACTTTTCTAACACTTTTCTGGCCTCTCAAACTTAACATCTTTCTGTAACAGCTTCGTCATAGGTGTTGCGATCATAGAGAAATCTTTCACAGACCGTCTGTAAAACCAGCAAGTCCAGAAAACTTCGAACTTCAAAGACATTTCTTGGAGGTTTCCAGTCAAATATAGCTGAAATCTTACTCAGAGCAACCCTAATACCTGATACTGATACAACTTGGCCTAGAAAACTGGCTTCACATAACCAAAACTCACATTTACTGAACTTTGCATACAATTGTTTATCTCGCAAAGTCTGTAGCACAAGTCTCAGATGCTCGGCGTGCTATGTTTCATCGTGAGAGTAAATCAGAATATCATCTATAAACACTACTACAAACTAATCCAGATACTTTCTGAAAATTTGATTCATCAAATCCATGAAAATAACAGGTGCATTAGTAAGTCCGAAAGGCATAACCAGAAACTCAAGGTGTCCGTACCTCGTTTGAAAAACAGTCTTTAGTACATCGAGTCTTTAAGAATACAAATTCTTCTTTCAATCTATCCTTCAATTCACACATGTGCATTCAAAGTTTATTTCCAATTCATAGATAAATTCAAACACATATATCCCAATTAACTTTTCAATCAAATAATTCAAACCATAATAACTGCTGAATTCGTCTTTTCAAGAAAATCTTTATTCTCATTGGAAGGATGACCCCAAACATATCATTATACAAATTAATCTTGATCTTCTATCATTTTCACTTTTATCACTGTCGAACCTTCACAAGAACTAGAAAAGAGTTTATAATAAAGCTGTCTCATATATTAATCATTGAAACTCCGAATTATACTAAAATCACCTTAACCATAGAGAAATCATTAAGATTTATTAGGAACAATGTCTCAATCCTATAATGAATATTATCCCAGCTGTTAATGAAGTATCTAAACACAAAAAGGAATCAAATATGATTTAAATATCAACCATTATAGAAACACATCTTCTCTAACTCTGAGGAAGGTATCTCTGTACTCTCACATTTCAAGCTAGAAATTATAATTGTAATAGACATAGTCATCTCTGTCAAATAGAAATCTCTTGCAGATAGTCACATGGAATCATAAAAATATCGAAACAGCAAAATTTCAACATTTGGAGTTAAACAGAATATCTAAAAATGACAGCTCATACAAAATAATATCAATTCTGATGATATCCCAAAAAATGTTAGGAAAGATCAATGTCACTCATAAATACTGAAATCCAGAGTAATAGAAGCTATATAATCTTCACGTATTTTCAACAAAATAATAATCAATAAAAAAAGAATATTAGCCTCATATAGATTTTACATTCGACTTTCACATCCAGACAATGAAATAAATACCAGAGAAAGACATAGCAATATCGAACGTAACCCAAATAGATCAACCATGATTTCGTCTATCAGTACATTTAGCTAGCATTCTCACATGATAAGAATATTCTTTCTAGAATTAAACAGTCACATATACTTCTGAGAATAAATGTACACATAGAATGCCCAGAAGGAATCATAGTAATTGCCTGACTATAACCATTACACTAAGTCATCAATACAATATAAACATTATGCAACTGTCTAATTCTGCCATCGAAAAATTTCACATTATCCATCGCTAACAAAAGTAAATATCAGAAAAGCTTCCAGTTAATACTTTCTTTAGATAACATACCTGAATACGTCATTTAGTCAGAATTAGCTTCTTATTTACCAATGACTCTGCTTAATTTGAATAGTCTTCAGAACTATCCAATATCTCTTTTAGTATTGTCTTGACTTGCTGATGCATTATCTTTTCTGACCATATTACTAATCTTTCAAGCACAGACTTCTGTAACTCCACACTCGTGAGCTTTTTCATCCCAAATTCTTACAGATTTCATTTTAACATTTCACTGATAAAGGGGTGAGGGTAGTAAAGCCTCAAATTTAACTCTCACATAAATGCACATAATACATACTATCACAAATAGTCTGTAACACCCCAAACCCGACCTATACGTCATGACCGGATCTGGCATGTCACACGAAGGAAATGTTTTAAGAAACTTGAGATTGTATTAAAGTTGACATTATTTGGTTATAATTAAGAAAACAAGCTTGGCTTATAAATATTTGTTTAGAAATATTACAAATCTCGAAAGGTTGATTGAAGAAGCGAAAACTGAACTAGTAGACTTAAAAATCGTGACTTTTGAAAATGATGTTTGTAGTTCAAAGGAATACCCAAGTTTAGTTATTTGTACATATTTGTTTATATAATCCGTTTGTTAATCATTTTTGAAAACAATGTTGTTTACATTTTTTGAAAAAAATCCACGTTTTAAACAATTCATGAAAGATAATAAATACGTTAAAACATAAAGCAAATTAAAATCCCAGAGGCCTTATTACAAGTTTAAAACCCAAAATAGTAAAAGTAAAGAAATAATGCAGAAGGGAAATTTACTAAGGTTTAAAATCAAAGTACCTAAAGTATGGCCTCCACCAAGACATCCATGGCCCCAAGACATCACTACTGAGCATTACCTGCAAGGGTACAGAGAGAGGGAGTGAGTTATGAGAACTCAATGTATAATCCCCTTACCGTCATCCACTGGGCCAGAACCCATGTAGCATCGACTTGGGCCTAAGCCCATTAACATAAAAGTACAACGATGAAATGAATGCAGCCCAACCCATCCATCCAATCACACCCCCGACCAGCCAGTCACACCTATGGGGATCAAGTCAACCCACCCCACCACTCACACCAATATGCAGTCGAGCTGCTATTATGGAGTATATTTTGTGGTTGAGCCACTAGAAACATAGTTAAGCATACACTTACATGAATTGTGGCTATGCCACCAGGCTACACTACTCTTCATTCAAATCCCCGCCCTATGCAATATGATAAGGTGCAACATGTATATATATATATATATATATATTAGGGAATTCACATGTAAAGTAAGCATCACCCCAACGAGGGTGTTTCAGTAACTAGCCAAGTAAAGCTTTTTGGTGAGTTAGCCTATATGGCTTGTAATAAATCGGCCCATTAGGGCATTTTTGCAAAACGGCCCAACTGGGCTTTTCATAAATTTGGCCCACAGGGGCATTTTCGTAAACTCGGCCCATAGGGGCATTTTCGTATTTTAGCTTATTAACATATTTACAACGGATTTGAGAGAAAATACTGCTTAGGCATATTAATCGATTTCATACAATATTTTGGATATTAACTTTTATGCAATAACGACTTATCTTACCGATTTTGTGATAAATCACGAAACTACGGGATTATGGGGGAGATTACACACCTGATTATGTAGAGCACTAAACCCTCTTAATCGTCGTCACCTATAACACCACATCACCCGATTAACCAACAACAGAGAGTTTTTCTAATCTAAATCTAATCGAACAATCTAAAATGCTTACCCTTACAGTCGTGCACAACCATGATCTGCCTATTTGCACCGAGTGTTGGCTCCCTTCCACAACCTGGTGGAAAATCTCGAATTGTCGATACTGCCCTACGCTTGAAATTGGGAGCAAAGACTGCAAGTCCACTCCCCTTGGCCCTCCTACTGATCTTCCCTTAATATGGCTTCCACTTGCCTTCATTAAAAGAGTCTTAGTCAGAATGATATCACGATGAGAAAAGAAGTTGTCTAATAACAGGATTTCGGCTTACCACTACTGTCGAAGGACCAAAGAGCAGAGAAGAATGAGTTGTTAAGTCCCTAAAACAAATGATTAGACAAATCGTCGATCCGATTTAGCAGAAGAACCAAACAAAGAGAAATCAAAATGAATCAAATAGAAACCCCCTACCTTGATCAATGATGAACCCCACTTTCATAGATTCTACTTATGACCATAGATCAGTCGACAAGAGTGTGAGATTCGGCCACCTCACTAGAACACTACAAGAGAAGAACGTCAGTTAAAGGAGTAGGTGGAGATGATGTTTCGACTAATGTACCCAAGAGATGAATGGTCAACATTTGACCAAAAGAAAGGGAAAGAAAAAGAAGAAATAGAAGAACTCCCACCTACCCAATTCTGCCACCCCACTAGAGCACTACATGAGAAGAACGTCAGTTGAGGAAGTAGGAGAAGATGATGTTTCGGCTAATGTACCCAAGAGATGAATGGTCAACATTCAGCCAAAAGAAAGGGAAAGAAAAAGAAGAAATAGAAGAACTCCTACCTACTCGATTTGACCAAGGAAGAAAGTGCCCAACACGCAATAAAAATGGAGAAGAGATAAAGTGCTAAAAGGGTTCGGCTACTTGAGGAGAAGGAAACAAGGAAGATTCGGCCTTCAAATATTGTCGACTAAAGAAAAGGAGAGAAGATTGAAGAATGGTGTGAAAAGAAAAGAAGAGATGGACAAGAGAAGTGCCAGAGGATTTTGGCTAACACTAAGGAGGAAATGAACAAAAGAAAGACTTGTGTGTTTCGGCAAGCAAGGGAAAAGATTAAAAAAAAAAGAAAGCACAAAATGCCCAAAAAGAGACATAAAAATTTCAGCTCCTATTTTCCCCTACCAAAATCGTATACACTCTTCACCTAAGAGACCACTTTTGACTGACACTCCTCCCCCCAATACTTCTCAAAATTCGGCCATCACCCCTTCTCACCTCTATCCCTTATTTTTCTCCTTGATTTCCTCCTCAATCCCCTTTCTATCACTCATTCAAATGAATTTGAATGAATCCTCAACTCCTTCTGCAAAGTCCCAGCTGAACCTTACCACCTTCAGCTGATTAGCACAAAAATTAATTTAATATTTACAATAGGTGAGATTCGAACCCTTCCCCCTTAGCTCCTACATGTGACACCTCACCACCTTGCTACTAGCTCTTCTTATGCTAGCAAGTTACCCACTTATCCCCTTATGCTAAACGCCACTTACCTTCTCCCCTTTAAGTGCCCAATCACAAAAATTTACCAGGGCCCAACTCAACCCCAGCCCTCCTTAGGGCCCCCAAACACACACAACTAACACACTTAACTAACCTAACGCATGAAATGATGTAAAACACATAATCCCAAATTTCAAGATGTAACAATTCTACGCCCTTAAAGAAATTTTGACCTCAAAATTTACCTGATTAGATGAGATGAGGGTATTGTCACCGGATTGCATCTTCTGGCTCCCATATGACTTCCTCTGACCCGCGATTATGCCATAGTACTTTGACCAACAGAACAGATTTCCTTCACAGCACCTTGACATCATGATCTAAAATTTGCACCGGCTCTTCTTCAAAAGATAAATCGGGTCTTATCTCGATTTCCTTCATTGGCACTACATGAGACGGATCAGAACGATAACGCCTTAGCATCAAGACATAGAATTCATTATAAATTTGACTTAACTCAGGAGGTAATTCAAGCTGATAAGCCACTGGCCCAACATGCTTCAATGCTCGGTAAGGTCCGATAAACCTAGGGCCCTTCCGTCCAAATCTTAAGACCTTCTTCCACGATGAGACTTTCAAAAAGACCTGATCTCCCACTGAAAACTATATCTCTTTACTCTTTAGATCTGCATACGATTTCTATCTATCTGAAGCTTCTTTTAACCGAGCCCAAATTACTTTAACCTTTTCCTCCGTCTCCGAGATCAACTCTGGCCCCAATAACTGTCGCTCTCCCAACTCTGTCTAGCAGGTAGGAGTACGACACCTACGACTATACAATGCCTCATAGGGTGCCATCTGGATCCTGAATTGATAGCTATTGTTGTATGCAAACTCTGCCAATGGTAGAAAATCTTCCCAACTACCCCTGAAGTCGATCACACAGCCCCTTAACATGTCTTCTAAAATCTGGATTACCCTTTCTGACTGACCATTAGTCTGGGGATGGAACGCTGTGCTGAAATCTAGCCTTGTACCCAAAGCTTCATGTAGAGCCTTCTAGAACCATGATGTAAACCTAGAATCCCTATCTGATATGATAGACACCAGTACCCCATGCAACCTCACGATCTCTAGAACATACAGCTTGGCCAACTTTTGCAACGAATAATTTGTACGAACAGGTATGAAATGAGCAAACTTCGTTAACCGATCCACAATTACCCATACGGAGTCTTTCTTAGTAGGCGTTAAGAGTAACCCACTAACAAAATCCATCGTTATCCTTTCTTATTTCTATAGTGGGATTTTTATCGATTGTAGCAACCCTGAAGGCAGTTGATGTTCCGCCTTCACTTGCTGACATGTCAAGCACTTGCTTACGAAGTCGGTAACCTCCTGCTTCAAACTTGGCCAGCAATATTGCTTACGAAGGTCTCGGTACATCTTGTTTCCCCTAGGGTGCATAACATATGGGCTACTCTGCGCCTCACGCAGAATCATTTGTCTCAATTCAGAATCCCTCGGCATACGAACTCTTCTACGGAAACATAATACTCCTTCACTGTTACATCCAAAGTCCCCTATCTCACCACCTTTCACTTGTTGAAGTTAAGAACCCAACTTTTGCTTCTCTTTAATATGTACCCATACAGGCTTCATTTGTAATTCGGCTAACAGGCTCCCATCTTCATAAAGACTAAGATGAGCAAACATCGCTCTCAAATTCGATATCACCTTTGACTCAACGCATCTGCCACCACGTTAGCTTTACCAGAGTGATACTCGATTGAGCAGTCATAATCTTTCAACAATTCTATCCACCTCCGTTGCCTTAAATTTAACTTCTTCTGGGTAAGGAGATACTTCAGACTCTTATGGTCCGTGTAGGTAATAGACTTCTCCCCATATAGATAGTGTCTCTATATCTTCAGAGGAAACACCACTGCAGCTAACTCCAAATCGTGAGTGGGATAGTTCACCTCGTGCGGCCTTAATTGACGAGATACATAAGCTACCACTTTCCCCTCTTGCATCAGCACACATCCCAAGCCCATGTGTGACGTATCACAATAAACAACAAACTCTTTACCTGCCTCAGGCTAAATCAATACCGGAGCCTCCGTCAAAATCCTCTTCAACTTCTCAAAGCTTTTCTACTGCTTATCAGCCCAAACAAACGGTACCCTTTTCGCAACAACTTGGTTAAGGGTGTCGCAATCAAGGAGAATCCCTCAACAAACCTTCTGTAATACCCAGCCAATCCCAAGAAAATTTGAATTTCTGCTATAGACATCGGTGGCTTCCAATCTAGAATAGCTTTGATTTTTGGGGATCCGCCCTAATCCCCTCCGTAGAAACAACATGCCCCAAAAGGTCACTTCTTTCAGCCAAAACTCGCACTTGCTGAATTTGGCATACAGCTACTTCTCCCTTAATACTTGCAGAACAACCCGTAGATGTGAATCATGCTCCTTTTCTGTCTTTGAGTACACCAAGATATCATCTATGAATACCATTACGAACCGATCTAAATAGGGTTGGAAAACCCGATTCATCATGTCCATAAATGTAGTTGGTGCATTTGTTAAGTCGAACGGCATCACCAAGATCTCGTAATGCCCATAGCGAGTTTGAAAGGCTGTCTTGTGGATATCGACCTCCTTGACCTTTAACTGATGATAACCTGACCTCAAGTCTATGTTTGAGAACACCAAAGCTCCTCTTAGCTGATTGAACAAATTGTCAATCCTCGATAACGGGTACTTGTTCTTAATCATCAACTTATTCAGCTGATGGTAATCAATACACATACGCATCAACCCGTCCTTCTTCTTCACGAACAACACCGGTGCTTCCCATGGGGATACACTCAGTCGAATAAATTCCCAATCCAACAATTCCTGAATTTGAGCTTTAAGTTCTACCAGCTCCTTCGGCACCATTTTGTAAGGGGCAATGGACATCGGAGCCGTCCCTAGCAATAGCTCAATGCCAAATTCCACCTCCCAATCCAAAGGTAATCCTAAAGCTCCTCGGGAAATATATCTGAAAACTCTTTCACTGTTCTAACATTCTATACTGACAACTCTTTGTCATCCAAAGCACTGATGAAGGCTAAGAACGCTTCACACCCTTTTCGTACCAACCTTTCAGCCTTTAAAGTAGAAACCATGTTAGATAGATAATTCCTTATTTCCCCTATCATCATCACTTCCTTATCCTCTGGAGTTCTTAGTACCATCCACTTTGCAGCACAATCCAAGTTTGTACTGTGCTTAACCAGCTAGTCCATGCCCAATATAAGGTCGAACTCACCGAAGGGCAGTTCCATCAAATCCGCTAGGAATACTACTCCTTGAGCTTCTAAGGGCACATCCTTAAACAACTTATTCACTAGCACTGACTGTCCTAAAGGGCTAAACACAGTTGTTTCTCTAGCAGTAATCTCAGATTTAATATCCAAAGTTCTAGACACAGCACATGCAATATACAAATGGGTAGATCCAATATCTATCAAAGCGGTAAAGGGTATATCAAATATGAAAAACGTACCGATTATGACATCCGGTGCGTCACCATCCTCTCGGCGTCTGACCGTATAGACCAATCCTGGCTGTCTCACCTCTGTGTTACCCCTGTTATCGGACCTTTACCCGGTGCACCCTGACCTCATCCTATACCATTTCCACCTCGACTTGGCCCACGACCTCTCGGCGGCTACTGAGCGCCCCCTGCTAGCTATGTACATCTGTGACGAACCACCTGTGTCGGAATAGGCTCTCGAGGGTAATCTCTAAACCAGTGGTCCTTAGACCCACATCTGAAACAACTTTTAGTTCTCTTCCATCACTCACCCGAGTGAAGTTTTCATAGTCCATACAAGGCTGTAACTGATTGGTAGCAGCTAGAACACCTATTCGAATTAGCCCCTCATTTCTGGCCCTTTTTTGAAACCCTCTCGCAGTACCTGAGTACCCAGAATCTATTTTGTTCCTGCCCCTATCCTTATCTCGATTTTGCCATTTCAAGTGTTTCACTTTCTCAGCAATCTTATCTTTTTCTACCAGTGTAGCAAAATTTCTCTCCTTCTGTGGGGCTATCAGTAGTCGCAACTCATCACGCAGCCCATCCTCAAAACATACACAGCGTTTATAATCAGTCAGCACTATTCCCCGAGCATATCAACTCAAATGCAAAAACTCTGCCTCGTATACTGCCACAGATCTACCTCCTTGAGCCAGATTTAAAAATTCCTTTCTTCGAGCATCCATATAACTAGCCCCGACATATTTCCCTTGAAATGCTATCTTAAAGAAATCCTAGGTGACGCGATCAGCTTGGGTGCCTTCCCTAACAGTGAGCCACCACTGATATGCCTCGTCTCTCAGCAAAGACACATCCCCTTTCAATTTTTGTTCAGCTGTACAATCCAAATCATCCATAATCTGCTCCACTGCATCAAGACAATACTCTGCTACACTTAGGGCTACCCCTAAAATACCCCTAAAAACTTCAGCTCCATTTGATCTAAGTCGCTCAAATATTGACCCATGAGCTGCCGACCCAGTACTTGCCCTAACAACCCTTTCCAGTACTCACAACATCGCTTGGGACAGAGCATCGTCCCCTCCCATTCGATCACGTGACCCAATTTTAGTCACTGGTGATGCTGGTGTGTCCATTTCAGGTAAATGCACAGATGCTTCAGACCCAACTCTAGCACCTCGGCCCCCACGATGGCCCCGTCTACCATGTCCATGTCCTCTAGCGCTCATGTTTGCTAAGTCGATTTAATCTGATTAAAATTATTATGAATCAGTATGCAGTTTAACGTTTATTAATTAATGTTTTATGAAGTACAAGTAGAAGAGTTATTTTCGAGAGTCGTATCCGCATCCTAGAGTCCCAATCTCTATAGCTTCAGCTCTTAAAGCTAAAAGCTCTAGTATACTATTGTCTCGTAAAATTCCCTTACTATAATCATACAACAATAGAATGAAAATAGAAAAATTTACTAACTTAGTGTCGGATACCCGTGGTGCCATACTTCCTCTAAAGACATATATTTTTAAACCAAATTTCAAACAGTTTTGGATAACGTTTTTGAACCCAAACCACAGCTGAGTTTTACAATCGGGCTCTGATACCATAAAATGTAACACCCAAACCCGGCCCATACGTTATGACCAGATCTGGCATGTCACACGAAGGAAATGTTTTAAGAAACTTGAGATTGTATTAAAGTTGATGTTATTTGGTTATAATTAAGAAAACAAGCTTGGCTTATAAATATTTGTTTAGAAATACTACAAATCTCGGAAGGTTGATTGAAGAAGCGAAAACTGAACTAGTAGACTTAAAAATCGTAACTTTTGAAAATGATGTTTGTAGTTCGAAGGAACACCCAAGTTTAGTTATTTGTACATATTTGTTTATATAACTCATTTGTTAATCATTTTTGAAAACAACATTGTTTACATTTTCAGAAAAAATCCACGTTTTAAACAATTCATGAAAGATAATAAATACGTTAAAAAATAAAGCAAATTAAAATCCCAGAAGCCTTATTACAAGTTTAAAACCCAAAATAGTAAAAGTAAAGAAATAATGCAGAAGGAAAATTTACTAAGGTTTGAAATCAACGTTCCTAAAGTATGGCCTCCACCAAGATATCCATGGCCCCAAAACCTCACTGCTAAGCATTACCTGCAAGGGTACAGAGAGAGGGGGTGAGTTACGAGAACTCAGCGTATAATCTACTTACCGTCATCCACTGGGCCCGAACCCATGTAGCATCGACTTGGGCCTAAGCCCGTTAACATAAAAGTACAACAGTGAAATGAATGCAGCCCAACCCATCCATCCAATCACACCCCCAACCAGCCAGTCACACCTATGGGGATCAAGTCAACCCAACCCGCCACTCACACCAATATGCAGTCGAGCTGCTATTATGGAGTATATTTTGTGGCTGAGCCACTAGAAACATAGTTAAGCATACACTTACATAAATTGTGACTATGCCACCAGGCTACACTACTCTTCATTCAAATCCCCACCCCATGCAATATGATAAGGTGCAACATGTATATATATATTAAGGAATTCACATGTAAAGTAAGCATCACCACAATGAGGGTGTTTTAGTAACTAGCCAAGTAAAGCTTTTCGGTGAGTCACCCATATGGCTTGTAATAAATCGGCCCATTATGGCATTTTTACAAAACGGCCCAACTGGGCTTTTCATAAATTTGGCCCACAGGGATATTTTTGTAAACTCGGCCCATAGGGGCATTTTTGTATTTTAACTTATTAACATATTTACAATGGCTTTGAGAGTAAATACTGCTTAGGCACATTAATTAATTTCATGCAATATTTCGATTATTAACTTTTACGCAATAACGACTTATCTTACCTATTTTGTGGTAAATCATGAAACTACGGGATTATGGGGTAAGATTACACACTTGATTATGTAGAGCACTAAACCGTCTTGATCGTCGTCACCTATAACACCATATCACCCGATTAACCAACAACAGAGAGTTTTTCTAATCTAAATCTAATCGAACAATCTAAAATGCTTACCTTCATAGTCGCGCACGACCACGATCTACCTATTTGCACCGAGTGTTGGCTTCCTTCCACAACCTGGTGGAAAATCCTGAACTGCCGATACTGCCCTACGCTTGAACTTGGGAGCAGAGACTGCAAGTCCACTCCCTTTTGCCCTCATATTGGTCTTCCCTTAATATGGCTTCCAGTTGCCTCCATTAAAAGAGTCTTAGTCAGAATGATATCACGATGAGAAAAATAGTTGTCTAAGAAGAGGATTTCGGCTTGCCACTACTATCGAAGGACCAAAGAGAAGAGGACAACAAGTTGTTAAGTCCCCAAAATAAACGGTTAGACAAACCGTCGATCCAATTTAGCAGAACAACCGAACAAAGAGAAATCAAAATGATTCAAATAGAAACCCCCTACCTTGATCAATGATGAACCCCACTTTCACAAATTCGGCTTATGACCATAGATCAATCGACAAGAGTGTGAGATTCGGCCACCCACTAGAGCACTACAAGAGAAGAACGTCAGTTGAGGGAGTAAGAGAATATGATGTTTCAGCTAATGTACCCAATAGATGAATGGTCAACATTCAGCCAAAAGAAAGGGAAAAAAATAGAAGAAATAGAAGAACTCCCACCTACTCGATTTGACCAAGGAAGAAAGTGCCCAACACGCAATAAAAATAGAGAAGAGATAAAGTGTTAAAAGGGTTTGGCTACTTGAGGAGAAAGAAACAAAGAAGATTCGGCCTTCAAATATTGTCGACTAAAGAAAAGGAGAGAAGATTGAAGAATGGTGTGAAAAGAAAAGAAGAGATGGACAAGAGAAGTGCCAGAGGATTTCGGCTAACACAAAGGAGGAGATGAACAAAAGAAAGACTTGTGTGTTTTGGCAAGCAAGGGAAAAGATTTAAAAAAAAGAAAGCACAAAATGCCCAAAAAGAAACTTAAGAATTTTGGCTCCTATTTTCCCCTACCAAAACCGTATACACTCTTCACCTGAGAGACCACTTTTGATCGACATTCCTCCCCCCAATACTTCCTAAAATTCGGTCATCACCCCTTCTCACCTCCCTTATTTTTCTCCTTGATTCCCTCCTCAATCCCCTTCCTATCACTCATTCAAATAAATTTGAATGAATCCTCAACTCCTCATGCAGAGTCCCAGCCGAACCTTACCACCTTCACATGATTAGCACAAAAATTAATTCAATATTTGCAATAGGTGAGATTCAAACGCTTCCCCCTTAGCTCCTACATGTGACACCTCACCACATTGCTACTAGCTCTTCTTGTGCTAGCAAGTTACGCACTTATCCCTTTATGATAGGCGCCACTTGCCTTCTCCCCTTTAAGTGCCCAATCACAAAAATTTACTAGGGCCCAACTCAACCCCAGGCCTCCCTAAGGCCCCCAAACACACACAACTAACACACTTAACTAACCTAACGCATGAAATGATGCAAAACACATAATCCCGAATTTCAGGATTTTACATAGTCAGTTCATTACTAATTTAACATTCTCAAATCTTTTAATAAACTTTTTCTTTTAATCACTTTTATTCTTAACACATTGTTTATATGCCAACTCAAATCACTATTTCACAATCAGAGCATTTTAAATAGCAATCATAACTCAAATATCATATCTCATATGCTCATATAATTACAAAATTTATGAATAACAACATGTCATACAATTTGATTCTTACCTTTATGAGTCTCAACTCATCATCAACACATTTCTACTCAAATATTTATATGTTTACTTCTGTACTATCATAATTAGTTTAGTTGGAAAACTTATCTATCTCATCAACAAAATCTTCATCAGAGTCGTGAGATATCGCACTATCGCAGATTAAATATGGCATGTATAGCTAGACTCACATATGCTGTGGTAGTCCTAGAACTGACTAAATAACTCTGATACCAATCAAACGTAACACCCTTGACCCGTATCTGTCATCGAACTAGGGTTACGAAGCATTACCAGATAAGACACAACTCATAACAGGCATATATATATATATATATATGATTTTTTTTTAAATATAACACATTACATCTAAGTTGAGTATAACAATACTATTAATACATATCACACATATCATACAATTTTTGCAACCACATTTCTACATTTACGATTAAAAGTGATCATTACATAACATACCAATTCACATACTTAACATTCAAATTAAAGTTGATATTTGTATCTGAATCATCCAAATGTAATAAAGTTGCACATTTTACTATTTCAATCAAATTATACTAATCTTTATAAATTTAACATATATTATTATCTTATACTTATCAAACAAGAAGACATTTAATATTTCAATTTTCATTTACTAAACAAATACAAACTCACCATATGCTTAATCATTTTAATATATCATTAACCAAATAAGCCACATATCTAGTCATTTATTTTATGTTATATTCAAATATCATATAAATCATCTTAGTTAATCTATATAGCATATCAACCATTTAAAAGGTGAATGATGTATCTAATCATATTACCTTTCAAAACCAAAACACACACATTCTTATATAACATATTAACCACTTTTCTATAATCTCACAACTATTCCATAAAGAACAAATTATTAACAACCATTAGATATTTTAACCAAATATAGTCGAATATATATGTATAAATACATACATAATTTCCTAGTCAATTTCCTATCACATTATATAACCAATTAATTATGAGACATATCCTTTATTTCACAAACCAAAATTACATCTAACATTTACCATTTACCAATACAAATTTCATAACCTAATTATAAAACTAAATTCATTTGTATCGCATGTAATCATCTATTATAATTTCACACCATGGTTGAATACATAAATATTTAACATTATTAAAGCAAACTCAATTATCAAGGACTTATTGACTAAACATAACCTTATACCTAATTTCCACATTCGAACATATATAATAAAAACCAAATCACATCGTACTATTATACATGCTCACAAAAATTATTTGTACAAGCCTTTCATTTAACATCAACCACAATATATGTATATATACACATTCAGCCTTAGTCCATCTAATAAACAAATCAAACCATCACACAATGCACAAAAAATATACATTTATATATCACTTAACCACAACCAAAATATCTATATGTATACATTCAGTTTCGGTTCACCTCTTATCTAATTCAATTCATCATACAAATCATAACCAATATACATATATTAATCACATAACCAAATTCAATATGTCTAACTTAAAATTAAACATAACACATACTTACCTGTCATGAACATATACCATAATCACATATGCATAAGTATAAACTTATTTTTCAATGACCATTATCAACCATAAACACAAAACCCAAATCAATCAAAAGAAGATAAGCCACCTTCGCATGGCTATTAATTACATACAAAGTATTTAATTCCTATTCCACCTTTTACTATGCTATACATGCCATATATTAATTTTTCAACTTAGTAAAATACCAAAGGAAACTGTCAATAGTGTAAATAGTCTTGCTGGCGATCCCCGAGCTCGTAACATATATCCAAATCTATAAACAAAAGTAAACAAGAACACACACAGAGTAAACTATTTAAGCTTAGAAAGTCATAAGTAAATATATATATCAACTATTATATATTAACACTAAGTTAACAAAGCCGAATATACATGTTCTCAAGTACAAGGTTATCATTTAAATCTTTCATACACTTACCATATGGCTAATTGTAAAAATACACATGAACTTATGTTGTAACATCCTAAATTAATGGGCCTATGCGTTTAATGTGTGTGGTTGTGTTTGTTATGCTTGATAGAATGTTTTAGGGGTCCAGAATGAGCTCGAGTTGGGCCGAGGCCTTAGTCAAATTTTTTGTTTGGACACTCTAATGGAAAGTAAGTTAGGACATGGCTTAAAAGACATTACCTATGAATTAAGACACAAAAATGGTCTTGTGGCCCAGTGGTCAATGGCGATATGTAGGGACTAGGAGTGGCGTGTCAAGCTATTAAGGAGGTCCAAGGTTTGAGTCGCATAAAGCCCAATTCTTTTTAATTAAATTCAGCTAATTTTCAACATTTAAGTGGATAGAGTGGGATGGAAATAAGGCTTGGAAATAGGAGGATTTATTTGAATGGATAGTGCAGATAATATGGCAAATAAAGGAAAGAAGAGGTAGTGTTATCTAGGATTCTTTTGGAGGTGCGATCAGATAAAAATAAGGGAGGAAATTTATGATTTATCTGCTGGTCATAATGGTGGCTGAAATTCCAACACTTAGGGGGAGGAGAAATCGGTTCTGATATGATCAAGGGGTGCCAAAATTTCCCTCGATTAATAGCTTAGTTTTACTTTTAAAAAGGGGCATTTTCGGTTTTAGGCAGCAGGTGCCAAAATTTTGCTTAAGTCGGGGGATATCTCTTTAATTCTAGCATTTGACCATATTCTCTTTTTTCTTTCCTCTCATCTCCACTTCTATGCAAAAGCCAAAAATTTCATTGTTCTTTTCTCTCATCTTTTCTGCCAAAAGCTGAAACTCATAACTCTTCTCATCTCCATTCTTTTCCTATAACCGAATGATCATTGTTCTTTCCTTTATTCTCCCTTTTTTTTGATTTATTCATAGCCAAATCTTCATAGATCCCGTTACACTGTCTTTCTTTTGATCTTCTTAGAAGTCAAAATCTGTCAGGAGAAGCCGAACCTGTTGGTAAGTGCCGATTTCTTTTGATCTTTTCTCTTTCAATTTTGGGGGCCATAGCTGATTGACTAATGGGTTGTAAGGCCATCATTAATTTGATATTCTATTCACTGATCTTGTGTCCTGTTTGGAAGGCATTTTGAGATTTAAAGGAGATCTAACCGTCTAGGTTCCTAGGATAAAAATGGTAACTTCCTAATCCTATTGTCTTCTTTCGGGATTTCAAGGTAAGGATTTTAATTCTCCCTAAGTTGATCCATCGGTTTCCTTTCTTTATTGTGCATTAACCTAATGCCTCATTAAGCAATCATTATAGTATCCTCTGACAAAGGTCATTCATGGACTCGAATGTCAGCAAATCGAAGGAAGGGGTTGGATCTGTAGTCCCAGCCCCAAAGTTTAAGAAACGCGCAGTGTCAGCAGTACGGGATTGGATGTCGGGTTATGGACCAGCTTCAGAATAAAATCGTAAAAAGTTAGCAGTCGTATCGGCTTCTGATAGTGTCGACATAGAAAGTACTATCCTGTCGGTAATTAGGTGTGTAGATCTCTATCACACAAGTTAATCTGTATTATATGTATGTTATGGGCTAAAAGTCAAAAAATGAGGTTGTATGAACAGTTGTATTACCCAGAAAGGGTAGGCAAGGGATGCCAGGTACGTAATCATAGAAACTTCTCTATGTGTGTCGAAGTATGTGAAAGTCTGTGATCTGTTTAGATAGTATAATGTTCTAATTCTTGCATGTATGTATGCATGGGATGTGATTGATATGATGAAGGGGAAGAAGGTCGCATGGCGATCGGTGGCTTTGCCACATAGGTCATATAGTGATCGGTCTTTATGACAGGCAGCACAGTTGTCGAAATACTACAATGTATTATTAAGGTCGCATGGTGATCGATGGCTTTCCCACATAGGTCACATAGTGATCGGTCTTTATGACAGACAACACAGCTGTCGATATGGTGTGTAGCGGATGGAGGGTTGATTGTAGAAATCCCCACGGTGTGATGGTTGGTACGGGTGTGTGTAGAGGATGGACTCTTAGGTTTGGGATGGGCCATGTTGCATGTAAATATATATTCTGTTGCCATTGTGTATGGGCCTAGGGCCCATAATGTGTTTGTGGGCCTCAAGGCTTTTATGTGTTTTCGGGATTTGCACACTGAGTCTTAGTAACTCACCCTTTTATTTTTCCCAACTTTTCAGATGAGCAGTAGATCGTGGACATGGGAGCCGAGGCGGATTCGAGGGGCCATCAAGTCTTTTACCTTCATAGACTAATTTTGGTTTTTCTTTAAGTTTCAATTTTGGGATTATTTTTGTAATAAGGCCTCCATAACTTAGGTTATCGAACTATATTTTTTTATGTTACATCTTATAAACTTATATTTTCAAAGTCTTAATTATAAAGTGAAAGGAAAATGGGTTTTTCTAGCATCTTCAACGCAAATGTTAAAGTTTCTTAAAAAATGTCACAATTAATGATTAATCGGTTAAAATAAACTGAGATTTTCAAAACCCTTCAAAGTAAAGTTTTCAACATTCAACTCGTAGTATACCAGATTCGGTCATGACGTATGGGCCAGGTTTAGGGTGCTACATTTTTTGTATCAGAGCCCAGTTCAAAACTCGGGCTGTGAAATGGGTCCAGTAGTGATTTGTAAAAGTGATGTAAGTTTGAGAAAAGTTCGGTTGAGATATGGCCTTTGACTCTACCGGTACCCGATCCACGCAGGTAAGTATTCTAAACTCATTATGTGATATGCATGTTGGGCTTGATGGGCTTTATATGGACGTAGGCTAGTGTAACATCATGAGTAAATGGGTCTGCATTTTGTGTGTTATAGGGTTAAAGTGTTAGCTTGAGATTTAGAGGTGTGAATTGGGCTCAGGTTTGGGCTGAGACCTAGGTTTATTTTCTAATAGGGAGCTATAGGAAAGAAAGAAGGGGTATCTGTGTTTAAAATTTGCAAGGTGGGCTTGTGGCCCAAAATCTGGTGGTGTTGTAAGGGAGCAAGTAGGCGACGTCACTAAGGGGAGGATTGGGCCTAAGTGTTGGCCGCTTGGAGCCCATGCTTTTGGGCTAAATTTTGGCACTCTAAGGGGGGAAGGGAGGACGACACAATGGCTAGAAAATAGGAGATTTAATTTTTTATTTAGGTGGAGAATATGTTGATTTATGAGGGGAGGAGTTGGTGCTAAGGAGGCCTCTTTTGAAGGGAGGATGTAGATTAAGATAACAAGGGAGGATAAGAGTTATCAGGTGGAGGAGAAGTTGGCTGAAAATCAAGCTCTGGGGAGGGGGTGAAATTCGGTTTGATATGCTGAAATTATTAGGCACATGTGATCATCTTTTTCATCTTTTTCTTTCTTTCTCACCTTCGCTCTTCAAGCTGAAATTCTCTTCTCTTGTGGATTCTCTCATTTGCCTAAATTTCTCTCCAAAACTGAAACCCTCTAGCTCTTTTCTCCTCTTCAATATCTTCCTAAAAGCCAAACCCTCTTTGCCCATATTTTCTTCTTCTATAGCTGAACATTTTAGCTATTTTTTTCAATAGTGTTTTTTCATCTCTCAAAGAATCGAAACCCCTAATCATACAATTGAAAATCTTGTTTCCATTTTTGGCTTTCTATTTTGGATTCCTTACTATTTCGGCTCTTGTCGAATCATCTTTAAGGGGTTGTTGGCCGAATCTTGCTAGGTGGTATTTGAATCGGTCAAGTAAAGGTAAGAGGGGTAATTTCTTTTATCTCGTAATATCTCTTTAGATATTTCCTACTTAAGCCGAATGGCCGCTCAGTTTAATAGTTGGATGCTTGATCGAATATAGGTGGGGTGGTGTCACTTGCGGTTGAAGATCTCTAGGAGTTGGTTAGTCGGTGGGTCAAGTCCAAGGCTCCGAGATTTTTCGATCTAGGTAAGGGCTGTGGCCGTGAACATCAATTTCTTTTAGTTTGTTCTCATTGCTTTATTATGATTTAGTGACCAAGGTGTGTCATGGACTCGAATGCCAGCCAAGCGATATGAGGCGTTGGATCTATAAACCCAGCCCCTAAGTTCAAGAAGCGAGCTGTATCAGGGGTGCGAGATTGGCCACCAGGTTGTGGGCCGGCATCGGAGAAAGATTGTAGATAGATAGTGGTAGTCTCGAGTGACGATAGTGTTAAAGCCGAGAGTGCGATATCTGAGTGTCGTGTGTAACTCTTACGCACTTCATATGTTGTTATGTTAAATGTTGTGTTTGTTAAAAGCCGAATAACGAAGGGGAAACATTACGTTACCCTTACGGATATAAGCAAGGACTCGAGTAAGTCCATTATGGTGAATATCGTGCCTTATCTATGTGAAACCCGTGTGTGCTATGTTATATTTTCTTATGTATTAAGTATGATCACATTGTATGGAGAAACATATACATGAAATATGGGTATGATGAGAGGAGGGGAAGGCATGATTTATCGACCGTCACGGTGGTTAGGTACCACATGTGGGTTGGCCCCCATATTATTATCTCGTGACTAAGTCTCGGTGGTTTGGAACCATCAGTGGTTAGGTACCACATATGATTATTTCTGTGACTTGTCCCAGTGGTTAGGTACCACAGTGGGTTGGCCCTACATATCGATTTAAGGGATCATCACCAGTGGTTAGGTACCACAAGTGGGTTGGCGCCACATATGAATATTTGTAACTTCGGTTACCAGTGGTTAGGTACCACCAGTGGCTAGGTGTCACAAGGGGTAGATTTGGGAGACTCGGATGGATATTTAGGTAATGGGTTTCATGACATGCATAATATCATATGAATCTGTGTATGAGTTTGACATCTTTTGGGATGGGGAATTACACACTGAGTCTCGGTGACTCACCCCTTCCATTACATTTTACAGATAATGCATAGATCGTGGATTTAGAGCCGGGGTGGACTCCCGGTGGCCATACAAAATATCTATTTTTGTTTCAATGTTTGTTTCGATTTTAATTTTTATTTACTTTAAGTTGGGATTTCAGTTTGTAATAAGGCCACTTAAACTTTAGTTTGGGATTTATTATTCTTTCCGTTTTCTCTTAAACTTTATTAAACGAAAAAGGCATGTTAGGTAATCTATAGAATGGACGTTTTTATAAACTTAAGTAAATACTCTGAGTTTTTCTAAATTTATACGCCAGATAAATAATCAACAATGTTAACAACGAAGTGATTCTATCATGCTGAATAATGCTTCAAAATGTTTTAACAATTCACTCAATTCAACCACGTTTTTCTTAACTACACAAAAGTTTCTCTTCAAATCAAGTCGACCAAAATGGTTTGTGAGACGTTTTCTTCCCAGTGATACGCCAGATTCAGTCGTAGCTTGTAGGCCAAGTTTGGGGTGTTACATTTTTGGTATCAGAGCCCGCTTCAAAAGCTCGACTGTGGGTATAAGGCCTAAAATATTTTCAATAAAAGGTCTATAAAATGATTTCTGGGGAGATGCATAACTCGGAAAGCATGGCACCTGAGTCTCCGGCACTGATTCACCCAGGTAAGTATCCTAACCTCTAATGTGATATATATATATATATATGTATGATGGGATTAATGGGTTTATAGGGACGTAGATAGATATGTTAGGGCTTATGGACCGTAGGCCTAGTTACACAAACTCATAAATTCCATAAAACTTAACTTCCCTAAATAAACACGTCTGTGAACAAGTCAGAAGGACTAGGGTGTGGTAACAGGCATACGCATGCCTAGGATTGGATTCAGGAAGAGCTTGGTATTTAAGCAGTCCTAGCGACTCACCTCCTCTTCTCTGGAACATACCTGGTGCGTAGTGACTGTTCACCTTAACCGTGAGAGCTTGTTAACGGGCCAAAGTTTTAACTAAAACCTGAAAGGGACCAGCACCCCATCTTTGTAAAATTACTTATATGACCTTGATTTTGTAAAATGACCAAAATACCCTTGATTTTGTAAAATGACCAAAATAACCCTGTTTAGAAAATGACCAAAGCACCCTTGTTTGAAGAATTACCAAATTACCCTTAATTTACGAAAGTTACCAAAATTGAAAAAATTACCAAAATACCCTCGAATTGTAAAATTTCCGAAATACCCCTATTTTGAAAAATCATAATATACCTTATTTTGGAAATTTATGAAAATACCCCTGTAGGTGAAAATTTTGAAAATACGCTGGATAGTGAAATGACGAAGATACCATTAGGTGATAAATGTGAGCTCGTGGTGTACTTGTGTTGAATACATGTATGTGGTACTCTGCTGAATGTTGATTGAATGTGAATTTTAAAATTAGAAATACAGACTTAAGAACTGAACTATGTAGACATAGTTCAAATTTGAAAGAACCACTGTTAAAACTTTCTTCCATAAGACTGTTCGTTGTTAATCGATTGGAAAAAAAGTTATTAACCTATAAAATTTCTAAATCGATTAAATCGCTAATGGTAGAATGAGCACCGAGGTCATGGGCGAATGTGCGTGGTCGTGGTAGGGTAGGATGATCGTGTCGTAACGGAAGAGGGTCTGGTTATGAGTCGAGAATGAAGTACCAGTACCTTGTTGTGGGTATTGAAGTTTCAAGAGCAAAGGGTGGTGATGACGGTGTCGCAGCTATGCTACGGTCTTGGAGAGAGTCATTTGGAGCAAAGCGTAAGTCGCGGGGCTCAAAATTTGTGTTTGAACGACTCTGAGCTAATGGAGCAGAGGTATTCAGGGGAGTTTCAGGTGTAGCTCCCAACACAGTAGAGTATTAGTTAGAGGAAACAGAGCGCATAATGGATGATTTGGATTTCACGGCTGAGGAGAAGTTGAAAAGGATAGTGTCTCTTCTCCGGGATGAGTCTTATCAGTGGTGGCTTACGGTCAGGGAAGGTGCGATGGTCGATGACATCACTTGGGATTTCTTTAAGGCAGCTTACTAGAGGAAGTACGTTGGGTCTAGTTATATAGATGCGCAACGTAAGGCGTTCTTGAATTTGGTGCAGGGGAGTAAGTCGGTATCCAGGTACAAAGCAGAATTCTTGCGGTTGAGCAGGTATGCTCGGGGTATCGTCACTACGGAGCATGAGCGCTGTGTTATGTTTAAGGACGGACTAAGGGATGAGCTGCGGGTGTTGATTGCTCCACAGCGAGAGAGGGAATTCATCGTTCTTGTAGAAAAGGCCAAGATTGCTGAGGAGGTGAAACAACAGAGAAACAGAATCAGAATAGGAACAGGGATAAAATGAGTTTTAGGCCATCAGGGTCTGCTGGGAATTCTCAAAAAAGAGCTAGATTTGGTGGACCAAATTAAGCTGCAAGGCCTACTGCTGCTACTCAGTGGCCACCCCGATGTGCTCGATGTAGGAAGTCGCATTCAGGGGAATGTTAGACAGGTAATAGGGGGTGTTTCGAGTGTGGGTCAATAGATCACCGGATAAGGGATTGTCCGCGGAGGCCGACTAGGAAGCAGACTGAGAATCAAGGGCGTACATAATTTAGGAGAGATAGACAGCGATCGCAGAGGGGTTGAGGTGCAGCCAGGGGTAATAATGGAAACGGACGAGGCCGTGGAGCACCTGGTAGGGGTGTTGGAAATACCAATGCAAGACAGCCTGGGTTGGTCTATGCAACGAAGCGTCGAGAGGAGGGCGACGCACCGGACGTCATAGTCGGTACGTTTTTAATTTTTGGGTTGCCTTATACTGCTTTGATTGATGCTGGTTCGACACACTCTTATGTTGCTAGTAGTATAGTGGGAACCTTGACCTTAGCTTATGAGACTTCTGCTAGGGAGATGACAGTAATTAGCCCTCTAGGACACTCTGTGGTAGTAGACAAACTATATAGGGATGTACCCCTAGAACTTCAAGGGGTAGTGTTTCAAGCAAATTTGATAGAATTGCCCTTCGGGGAGTTCGATCTAATCTTAGGGATGGATTGGTTGGTAAGGTATCAAGTGGGCTTGGACTGTGCAGCTAAGCGCATGGTGCTGAGTACAGACGAGGGTGAAGAGGTGGTGATGATAGGTGAGAGAAGAAACTACCTATCTAGTGTGGTATCCACTTTAAAAGCTGAGGAGATGGTGGGGAAAGTATGTAAGGCATTTGTGCCTTATGTTTGTGCCTTAGAGGTTAAGGAATCAGCTTTGGAGAATGCCCAAACAGTGAAAGAATTTACCGATGTCTTTCTGGAAGAGCTTCTGGGTTTGCCTCCGGATCGCGAAGTGGAGTTTGGTATAGACCTTCTACCAGGGCCAGCGCCAGTGTCGATTACCCCATATAGAATAGCAGCGAAAGAGTTGGTGGAGCTGAAAGTGCAGATTCAAGAGTTGTTGGATCGGGGTTTTATCCGGCCAAGTGTATCGCCTTGGGGAGCGCCTGTGCTTTTTGTTAAGAAAAAGGATGGATCAATGCGAATTTGCATTGATTACCGTCAGTTGAATAAGTTGACGATTAAGAACAGGTATCCATTGCCAAGGATAGACGATTTGTTTGACCAGCTTAAAGGAGCCTCAGTCTTTTCCAAGATATATTTGAGGTCAGGGTATCACCAGCTTAAGGTCAAGGAGGCGGGTATCCATAAAATAGCTTTTTGTACTCGTTACGGTCATTATGAATTTTTGGTGATGCCATTTGGGCTGACCAACGCCCCAGTAGTGTTTATGGATATGATGAATTGGGTGTTTCATCCGTTTTTAGACCGATTCGTCGTAGTGTTTATAGATGATATTCTGGTGTACTCAAAATCCAAGGAAGAGCACGATGCACATCTGCGAGTGGTTTTGTAGATTCTAAGGGAGAAGCAATTATTTGCTAAGTTTAGTAAATGCGAGTTCTAGTTGAAAGAAGTCACCTTTTTGGGTCATGTGGTGTCAGCTAAGGGGATTAGGGTGGACCCACGGAAGATTGAAGCGGTGTTAGGCTGGAAACCACCAAAGTATTTGGCAGAGATTTAGAGTTTTCTAGGTTTAGCAGGATATTACAGGAGGTTTGTAGAAGGGTTTTCTTTGATTGCAGCACCGCTAACCAAGTTGCTAAGGAAAGGGGTTCCGTTTGTGTGGTCAGACAAGCAACAAGAAAGTTTTCAGAAGTTAAAAAGGATTTTGACGAAAGCTCCAGTGCTGATTCAACCTAAAGTAGGGAAAGAGTTTACGGTTTATTGTGATGCGTCGCATACAGTGTTAGGGTGTGTGCTGATGCAAGAGGGGAAGGTAGTAGCGTATGCTTCTCGATAATTGAGGCATCACGAAGTGAATTACCTGACGCATGATCTGGAGTTGGCTGCAGTGGTTTTCGCCCTTAAAATTTGGAGACATTACTTGTATGGAGAAAGGTCTATTGTGTACACAGTTCATAAGAGTTTGAGATACCTCCTTACTTAGAAGGAATTGAATTTAAGGCAGAGGAGGTGGATTGAACTGTTGAAGGATTATGATTGCTCGATTGAGTACCATCCAGGTAAGGCTAACGTGGTAGCTAACGCCTTGAGCCGCAAGGTTGTGGCAGATTTAAGAGCCTTGTTTGCCCACCTTAGTCTGTATGATGATGGAAGTCTATTCACAGAACTGCAAGTGAAGCCAACATGGGTAAACCAAGTTAAGCAAAAGCAACTGGTGGATGAAGTCCTAAACACTCGGTGTTTACAAGTGCAGAATGATGGATTTGAGGGGTATAGCTTGAGCAGCGATGGAGTGCTAAGTTTTCAGGGGAAGGTTTGCATGCCTAAAGATGTGGAGTTAAGGCAGAAGATTCTTCAAGAGGATCATAGTAGTCCATATGCTATGCATCTTGAAGGTAGTAAGATGTATCGAGATTTTCGAGGGTAGTTTTGGTGGCCGGGACTAAAATAAGAAGTAACTGAATTTGTGAGTAAGTGTTTGATGTGTCAACAGGTCAAAATCGAACATCAGTTGCCCTCGGGATTATTGCAATCGATAATGATTCTGCAATAGAAATGTGAAAGAATCACGATGGATTTCGTTAGTGGGCTACCCCTCACGCCTACTAAGAAGGATTCGGCCTGGGTGATCATTGATCGTTTAACAAAGTTGGCTCATTTTATACCAGTTCGGGTTGATTACTCTCTCCAAAGGTTGGCTAAGTTATATGTGGCAGAAATTATGAGGTTACATAGGGTGCCAGTGTCGTTTATCTCTGACAGGGACCCTAGGTTCATGTTGAGGTTTTGGAAAGCGTTACACCAAGCATTGGGTACAAAGTTGGATTTCAGTATGGCATTTCATCCCCAATCGGATGGGCAGTAGGAGAGGATAATCCAAGTCTTGGAAGATATGCTAAGGGGTTGTGCCTTGGATTTCAGAGGTAGTTGGGAAGAATTTCTGCCGTTGGTAGAGTTCGCATACAATAATAGTTACCAGGAAAGTATTCGGATGGCACCATATGAAGCGTTATATGGTCGGAAGTGTCGTACCCCGACGTGTTGGACGGAGTTGGGGGAGCGGTAGTTATTGGGTCCAAAGTTGGTGGCTAAAACAGAAGAGAAGGTTAGGCTTATTTGAGCTCAAATGCGAAGGAAGCTTGGACGAGCAAAAGTCTTATCCGATCTTAAATGAAGGATATAGAATTCTGAGAGGGTGTGGGGTTTTCTTGAAGGTGTCGCCATGGAAGAAAATCTTGAGATTTGGTCGGAAGGCAAGTGAGCCCTAGGTTTATCGGGCCTTATCAAGTGTTGAAGCGAGTGGGACGGTAGCTTATCACTCGAGTTGCCACGAGTTGAGCGGATCCATAATGTGTTCCATGTTTCCATGCTTAGACACTATCGCTTAGATCATCTCATGTTGTGCCAGTGGAAGAAATTGAGGTAAGCCCAGACTTATCTTTTGAGGAGGAACCAGTGCAGATCCTAGATCAGGATGTCAAAGTACTGCATAGCAAATCAGTCCCTTTGGTGAAGGTATTATGGTAGAACCATGGATCCGAAGAAGCGACATGGGATCTGGAGGATGTTATGCGACAGCAATACCCTCAACTCTTTTGATCATGTAAATTTTGAGGCCAAAATTTAATTTAAGGGGGTAGAACTGTAACATCCTGAGTAAGTGGGTTTGTGCATTTTATGTGTTATAGGGTTAAAGTGTTAGCTTGAGATTTAGAGGTGCAAATTGGGCTCAGGTTTGGGCTGATACCTGGGTTAATTTTCTAATAGGGAGCTATAGGAAAGAAAGAAAGGGTATCTGTGTTTAAAATTTACAAGGTGGGCTTGTGGCCCAAAATCTGGTGGTGCTGTAAGGGAGCAAGTAGATGGCGTCACTAAGGGGAGGATTAGGCCTAAGTGTGGGCCGCTTGGAGCCCATGCTTTTAGGCTAAAATTCGATACTCTAAGGGAGGAAGGGAGGACGACACAATGGCTAGAAAATAGGAGATTTAATTCTTTTATTTAGGTGGATAATATGTTGATTTATGAGGGGAGGAGTTGGTGCTAAGGAGGCCTCTTTTGAAGGGAGGATGTAGATTAAGATAACAAGGGGGGATAAGAGTTATCAGGTGGTGGAGGAGTTGGCTGAAAATCAAGCTCTGGGGAGGGGGTGAAATTCGGTTTGATATGCCGAAAGTAGTAGGCACAAGTGATCATCTTTTTCATCTTTTTCTTTCTTTCTCACCTTTTCTATTCAAGCCGAAATTCTCTTCTCTTATGGGTTCTCTTATTTGCCTCAATTTCTCTCCAAAATTGAAACTCTCTAGCTCTTTTCTCCTCTTCAATATCTTCCTAAAAATCGAACCCTCTTTGCCCATATTTTCTTCTTCCATAGCCGAACCTTTTAGCCATTTTTTTAATAGTGTTTTCTTCATCTCTCTAAGAATCGAAACCCCTAATCATACAATTGAAGATCTTGTTTCCATTTTCGGCTTTTTATTTTGGATTCCCTACTGTTCCAGCTCTTGCCGAATCATCTTTAAGGGGTTGTTGGGCCGAATCTTGCTAGGTGGTGTTTGAATCGGTCAAGTGAAGGTAAGAGGGGTAATTTCTTTTATTTCGTAATATCTCTTTCGGGATTTCCTGCTTAAGCCTAATGGCCGCTCAGTTTAATAGTTGGATGCTTGATCGAATATAGGTGGGATGGTGTCACTTGTGGTTGAAGATCTCTAGGAGTTGGTTAGTCGGTGGGTTAAGTCCAAGGCTCCGGGATTTATCGATCTAGGTAAGGGCTGTGGCTGTGAACACCAATTTCTTTTAGTTTGTTCTCATTGCTTTATTATGATTTAGTGACCAAGGTGTGTTCATGGACTCGAATGCCAGCCAAGCGATAAGAGGGGTTGGATCTGTAAACCCAGCCCCTAAGTTCAAGAAGCGAGCAGTATTAGAGGTGCGAGATTGGCCACCGGTTTGTGGGCCTGCATCGGAGAAAGATTATAGGCAGATAGTGGTAGTCTCGAGTGACGATAGTGTTAAAGCCGAGAGTGCGATAGTACGAGTGTCAGGTGTGTAACTCTTACGTGTTTCATATGTTGTTATGTTAAATGTTGTGTTTGTTAAAAGCCAAAATAATAGTGGGAAACATTACGTTACCTTTACGGATATAAGCAAGGACTCCGAGTAAGTCCATTATGGTGAATATCGTGCCTTATCTATGTGAAACCTGTGTGTGCCATGTTATATTTTCTTATGTATTAAGCATGATCACATTGTATGGAGAAACATGTACATGAAATATGGGTATGATGAGAGGAGGGGAAGGCATGATTTATCAGACTGCCACCAGTGGTTAGGTACCACCGTGGGTTGGCCCCACATATTATTATTCTATGACTAAGTCTCAGTGGTTTGGAACCACCAGTGGTTAGGTACCACATATGATTATTTCTGTGACTCGTCCTAGTGGTTAGGTACCATAGTGGGTTGGCCCCACATATCAATTTAAGGGATCGTCACCAGTGGTTAGGTACCACAAGTGGGTTGGCCCCACATATGAATATTTGTAACTTCGGTTACCAGTGGTTAGGTACCACCAGTGGCTAGGTGTCACAAGGGGTAGATTTGGGAGACTCGGATGGATATATAGGTAATGGGTTTCATGACATGCATAATATCATATGAATCTATGTAGGAGTTTGACATCTTTTGGGATGGGGAATTACACCTTGAGTCTCGATGACTCACCCTTCCATTACATTTTGCGAGATAATCGTAGATCATGGATTTGGGCAAGGGGTGGACTCGCGGTGGCCATCGAAATATCTATTTTTGTTTCAATGTTCGTTTGGTTTTAATTTTATTTACTTTAAGTTGGGATTTGGTTTGTAATAAGGCCACTTAAACTTTACTTTGGGATTTATTATTCTTTCTTTTCTCTTAAACTTTATTAAGCGAAAAAGGCATGTCGGGCAATCTATGGAATGGGCGTTTTATAAACTTAAGTAAATACTACGAGTTTTCTAAATTTATACAGGATAAATAATCAACAAGGTTAACAATGAAGTGATTCTATTATCTTTGAATAATGTTTCAAAATGTTTTAACAATTCACTCAATTCAACCACGTTTTCTTAACTACACAAAGTTTCTCTTCAAATCAAGTCGACCAAAATGGTTTGTGAGGCGTTTTCTTCCCGATGACACATGATTCGGTCTTAGCATGTAAGTAGGGTTTGGGGTGTTACACTAATATGCTAGAGTTTATGGACTTTAGGTTTAGTATAAACAATTCTTTAAATCTCATAAGACTTAATTTCTAATTAAACATGTCGTGAACAAGTTCTGAGGTTAGGGTGTGGTATGAGGCATATGCATGTCTAGGATTGGATCCAGGAAAGCTTGGTATTTAAGCGGCCTAGCGGCTCACCTCCTCTTCCTTTGGAATCCTACAGTGCGTAGTATTTATTCACCGTAGCCTACGGGGACTTGTTGACGAGCCAAAATTTATAACTAAAACCCGAAAAGGACCGATACCTATTTCACAAAATTACTAAAATACCTAGTTATGTAAAATTTTTGAAATACCTCGATTTGTGAAAATTTCCCAAAATACCCTTGATTTGGAAAATTATCGAAATACCCCTAGATTGCAAAATTACCAAAATACCCCTATTTTGTAAAATCACCAAGATACCCTATTTTGGAAAATTACGAGAATACCCCTGGGTAGTGAAATGACAAAAATACCCTTATGTGATGAATGTGAGTTCATGGATGCTACTTGTATGTTGATGTGTGATTGTTGAATGTATATGGATTCTAGAGCTAGGAAATACAGACATGAGAACTGAACCTTGTAGATAGAGTTCGAATTCGAAAGAACTACTGTTAAAACTACTCTCCATAAGATTGTTCGTTATTAATCAGTGGAAGAAATTAATAATTTATAAAATTCCTAACCAGATAAACGCGAATCGATAGAATAAGCACTAGAGGACGTGGTGTGCGTGGCCGAGGATGAGGTAGAGGTAGGATTGTTGTGTCAAAATCGGTAAGGTCCGGTCACAAGTCGGGGAATGAGGTACTAGTGCCACGAGCTGTGGAGGCAAAATTTTAGGATCGGTAATTTGGAGATGATGCGGTATCTCTGGCGATGTTGAGGGTTTAGAGAGGCTGCTTTGGGGCGGGCATGGGCACGAGCCCAAAAATGCGTGTCGGGCGACTTAGAGCTAATGGGGCGAAGTGTTTAGGGAATTTAGGATAGCCAGAGTGCAGTGAGTATTAGTTGGAGGCGGTCGAGCGTATAATGGATGATCTGGATTTCACGGAAGAAGAAAGTGAAAGGAGTAGTGTCCCTTCTCTGGATGAAGCTTATCAATGGTGGCTTACGGTTAAGGATGGTACGATGGTGACCATATCACAGGATTACTTGAGCGGCGTTCGAGTAAGTACATTGGAGCGAGTTATGTGGCTGCTTGACGTAGAGCATTCTGAATCGGTTCGGGGAAGTAGGTTGATGGCAGCGTATAAAATGAAATTCTTACGATTGAGTCGTTATGCTCGAGGGATAGTGGCCACAGAACATGAACGGTGTGTTCGATTTGAAGATGGCTTTGAAGGATGATTTACGTGTTTTGATAGCTCTACAATGGGAGAGAATTTCTTTGTGCTTGTGGAGAAGGCTAAGATAGCTGAGGAGGTAAAGCGAAAGAAAAAGCTTAATCGGGATAAAGATAGAAGTGGAGTAGGAGGAATTTTGGATCGTCAGGAGCAACTGGGCGTACTCAAAAAAGACCTAGGTCGGATGGGCCGAATCGGGTGGAGAGACCTGCTGCTAACCAGACACGGAGGTGTGTTCGCTGTGGTAAATACCATGTAGGTGAGTGTTGGGCAGGCAGTGGAAAGTGCTTTAGGTGTGATCTTTGGACCATCAGTTAGAGGCATCCACGACCACGAGCAATGTAAGACCATGAGCGGAAAATGCTCACCCGGTGAGGAGGTCGTGACCTTGAGAGGGTCATGGTCCGACTAGAGGTGGTAGCGGTTTGATCGGGCCATAGAGCACCGGTATGTAGGCGTGAAACTCTTGGAGGTGAGACAGTCGAGGTTAGTCTATGCTGCCAGACGTCGAGAGGAGGCTAACGCATCGGATGTTATAATCGGTACGTTTTTAATATTTGGTTTGCCTTACACTGCATTGATTTACATTGGGTCGACACATTCATATGTTGCTAGTAGTGTATGCGGAACTTTAAGTTTAGATTTGAGATTACCCCTAGGCGATGGTGTAATTAGCCCATTAAGACAATCGTGGTGGTAGATAAACTCTATCGGGAGGTACCCTTAGAAGTTCAGGGAGTAGTTTTCTGGACGGATCTGATGGAATTATCGTTCGAGGAGTTTGACTTAATATTAAGCATGGTGACGGGTGAAGGATCAAGCTAATTTAGATTGTGTAGCCAAGTGTATGGTGTTGAAAACCCCCGAGGGTGGTGAAGTGTTGGTGATAGGAGAAAGGGAAGCGTGCATCGAATGTAGTGGCGCCTAAGAGCAAAAAGGATGGTGAGAAAAGGATGCAAGGCAGTTTTAATATTTGTTCGGGCTTCGGAAGCCAAGGACCTAACTGTTGGGGACGTTAGGACGGTGAAGGAGTTTCCTGATGTTTTCCCAGAAGAGCTTCCGGGACTACCACTAGATCGTGAAGTGGAGTTTGGTATCGATCTTTTTCTGGGAATAGCGCCAGTATCTATTGCTCCATATAGGATGGCGCCAAAGGAGTTGGTGGAATTGAAAGCGCAGCTTTAGGAGTTGCTGGATAGAGGGTTTATTCAACCAAATGTGTCACCGTGAGGAGTGCCGGTGTTATTTGTCAAGAAGAAAGATGGATCAATGCGTATGTGCATTGACTATCATCAGTTGAATAAGCTAACCATTAAGAACAAATACCCGTTGCCGAGGATCGATGACTTGTTCGATCAGTTGAAGGGACCCTCAGTCTTTTCAAAGATAGATCTGAGGTCAGGATACCATCAGCTTAAGGTCAAGGAGGCAGATATTCATAAGACGGCCTTTAGGAATCGCTATGGTCATTACGAGTTCATGGTAATGCCATTCGGATTGAGCAATGCGCCAGCAGCATTTATGGACATGATGAACCGAATATTCTAACCCTACTTGGATCGGTTTGTCGTATTATTCATAGATGATATCCTAGTTTATTCAAGATCGGAGGAGAAACATGACTCACACCTTCGAGTGGTTTTGCAGATCTTGTGGGAGAAGTAGTTGTATGCCAAATTCAGTAAGTGTGAATTTTGGCTAAGGGAAGTTACGTTTTTAGGCCATGTTGTGTCGGTAGAGGGGATTAGGGTTGACCCTCAAAAAATTAAAGCGAGATTGGATTGGAAGCCGCCTAAGTCCGTGGCAGACATTCAGAGTTTTCTTGGACTAGCGGGTACTATCGAAGGTTTGTTGAAGGATTTTCTTCAATAGCGACACCATTGACTAAGTTATTACAGAAGGGAGTTTCGTTTGTTTGGTCCAATAAGCAGCAAGAGAGTTTCGAGAAGTTAAAAAGGATTTTGATAGAGGCTACAGATATTGATTGATTGGAGGCGGAAAGGAATTCGTAATTTCTTGTGATCGTCACACGGGACTAGGATGCGTGTTGATGCAAGATGGAAAGGTTGTTGCGTATGCATCTCGTGATTAAGGCGCATGAAGCAAATTATCCACCATGATTTGGGTTAGCGGTGGTGGTTTTGCTTTAGAGATTTGGAGACATTATCATGCGGGAGAAATCTATTATTTACACCGATCATAAGAGCCTAAAATACCTTTTGACCCAGAAGGAGTTGAATCTAAGGAAGAGGAGGTGGATCGAGTTGTTAAAGGATTATGATTGCTCGATCGAGTACCATCCGGGTAAAGCTAATATGGTGGCGGATGCTTTAAGTCGTAGAGTAATTTCTAACTTGAGAGCAATGTTTACTCACCTTAGTTTATACGATGATGGGAGCTTATTGGTTGAACTTCAAGTGAGACCCTCTTGGGTCAATCAGGTTAAGGAGAAGCAGCAGACTGATGAGTTACTAAAGAGAAGTTTCATGTAGGATCAAGTGATGGATCGACGGACTTAAGTATGAATGAGGAAGGACTGTTATGTTTTCAAGGGAGAGTTTGCATGCCAAAATATCCAAAATTGAGGCATAGGATTTTGCAAGAAGCGCATGAAAGTTCATACACTATGCACCCTAGAGGGAGTAAGATGTATCGAGATTTGCGGGATCAGTTCTGGTGGCCGGGCTTGAAGCGAGAGGTAACTGAACTAGTGAGTAAGTGTTTGACCTATCAACAGGTAAAGGAGGAGCATCAGTTACCATCAGGGTTATTGTAGCCAGTGAAGATTCCACAATGGAAGTGGGAAAGGATCACAATGGACTTTGTTAGTGGGCTACCCCTCAATCCTACTAAGAAAGATTCAGTCTGGGTGATTGTTGATAGCTTGACGAAATCTACTCATTTCATACCAGTACAGGTCGATTACTCTCTGCAGAAGCTGGCTAGGTTATATATAGCGGAGATAGTGAGGTTGCATGGGGTACCAGTATCAATCATATCGGATAGGGACCCGAGGTTCACGTCGCGATTCTAGAAGGCTTTGCATCAGGCGTTGAGTATGAAGTTAGATTTCAGTACAGCTTTTCATCCTCAAATAGATGGACAGTCTGAGTGGGTAATTCAGATCTTGGAGGACATGTTGAGGGGATGTGTCATTTATTTCGGAGGTAGTTGGGAAGAGTTTTTACCATTGGCGGAGTTTGCTTACAACAACAGCTACCAGTCTAGTATTCAGATGGCGCCCTATCAAACATTGTACGGGCGGAAGTGTCATACTCCTTCCTATTGGATGGAATTAGGGGAGCGTCGAATTTTGGGTTCGGAGTTGGTTACCGAGACAGAGGAGAAGGTGGAGTTAATTCGAGCTCGACTAAAAGAAGTGTCGGACCGACAAAAGTCCTATGCAGACTTGAAGCGTAAGGACATAGAGTTTGCAGTGGGTGAAAGGGTGTTCTTAAAGGTGTTGCCATCGAAGAAAGTGCTGAGGTTTGGACGGAAGGGCAAATTAAGTCCCAGATTTATCAGACCCTATCGGGTGTTGAAACAAGTGGGGCCGATAGCCTATCAGCTAGAGCTACATTCTGAGCTAAGCCAGATTCACAATGTATTCCACATTTCTATGTTAAGATGTTACCGTTCGAATCCATCCCATGTGGTGTCTGTGGAAGAAATCGAGGTGAGACCTGACCTATCCTTTGAAGAAGAATCGGTAGAAATCCTGGATCATAATGTCAAGGTATTGCAAAGGAAAATGGTTTCGTTAGTTAAGGTTCTATGGCAGAATCACGGTTCTAAGGAGGCTACTTGAGAACTAGTAGAAGCGATATGGCGGCAATACCCGCATCTATTCTGATCAGGTAATTTCAAGGCCGAAATTTCTTTAAGGGGGTAGAACTGTAACATCCTGAATTAATGGGCCTATGCGTTTAATGTGTGTGGTTGTGCTTGTTATGCTTGATAGAATATTTTAGGGGTCCAGAATGGGCTCGAAGTTGGGCCGAGGCCTCAGTCAAATTTTTTGTTTGGACACTCTAGTGGAAAGTAAGTTAGGACATGGCTTAAAATACATTACCTGTGAATTAAGACACAAAAATGGGCTTGTGACCCAGTGGTCAGTAGCGATATGCAGGGACTAGGAGTGGCGTGTCAAGCTGTTAAGGAGGTCCAAGGTTCGAGTCGCATAAAGCCCAATTCTTTTTAATTAAATTTAGCTAATTTTCGGCATTTAAGTGGATAGAGTGGGACGGCAATAAGGCTTGGAAATAAGAGGATTTATTTGAGTGGATAATGCAGATAATATGGCAAATAAAGGGAGGAAGAGGTAGTGTTATCTAGGATTCTTTTGGAGGTGTGATCAGATAAAATAAGGGAGGAAATTTAGGATTTATCTGCTGGTCATAGTGGTGGCCGAAATTCCAATACTGAGGGGGAGGAGAAATCAGTTTTAATATGATCAAGGGGTGCCGAAATTTCCCTTGATTAATAGCTTAGTTTTAGTTTTAGAAAGGGGCATTTTCAGTTTTAGGCAGTAGGTGCCAAAATTTTTCTTAAGTAGGGGGGATATCTCTTCAATTCCAGCATTTGACCCTATTCTCTTTTTTCTTTCCTCTTATCCCCACTTCTATGCAAAAGCCAAAAATTTTATTGTTCTCTTCTCTCATCTTTTCTTCCAAAAGCTAAAACTCATAACTCTTCTTGTAACACCCCAAACCCGACCCATACGTCATGACCGGATCTGGTATGCTATGGGTTGAATGTCGAAAACTTTACTTTGAAGGGTTTTAAAAATCTCAAATTATTTTAACCTATTAATCATTAATTGTAACATTTTTTAAGAAACTTTAACATTTGCGTTGAACATGCTAGAAAAACCCATTTTCTTTTCACTTTATAATTAAGACTTTGAAAACATAAGTTTATAAGATGTAACATAAAAAAATATATAGTTCGATAACCTAAGTTATGGAGGCCTTATTACAAAAATAATCCCAAAATTGAAACTTAAAGAAAAACCAAAAATAGTCTATGAAGATAAAAGACTTGATGGCCCCTCGAGTCCGCCTCAGCTCCCATGTCCATAATCTACTGCTCATCTGAAAAGTTGGGAGAAATGAAAGGGTGAGTCACCAAGACTCAGTGTGCAAATCTGAAAACACATAAAAGCCTTGAGGCCCTAAACACATTATGGGCCACAGGCCCATACACAATGGAAACAGAATATATATTTACATGCAACATGGCCCATCCCAAACCTAAGAGTCCATCCTCTACACACCCCCGTACCGACCATCACACCGTAGGGATTTCTACAATCAACCCTCTATCTGCTACACACCATAACGATAGCTGTGCTGTCTATCATAAAGACCAGATCACTATGTGACCTATGTGGCAAAGCCATCGATCGCCATGCGACCTTAATAATACATTGTAGTATTTCGACAGCTGTACTGCCTGTCACAAAGACCGATCACTATGTGACCTATGTGGCAAAGCCACCGATCGCCATGCGACCTTCTTCCCCTTCATCATATCAATCCCATCCCATGCATACATACATGCAAGAATCAGAATATTATACTATCTAAACAGATCATAGACTTTCACTTACTTTGATACACATAGAGAAGTTTCTATGATTACATACCTGGCATCCCTTGCCTACCCTTTCTGGGTAATACGACTATTCATATAGCCTCATTTTCTGGCTTGTAGCCCAAAACATACATATAATACAGATTAACTAGTGTGATAGAGATCTATACACGATTCTTGTGAGACGATTACTTTTTATGTCAACACTATCGAAGTCTATCTGTTGGTAACTTTCTAAGGTTTTGTTAAAAGCGGTCCATAACCCGGTAGCCAATCCGTCTTCACGACACCGTGCGTTTCTTGAACTTTGAAATTTGGGACTCTGATTCAACCCTTCCTTCAATTTCTTGACATTCGAGTCTATGAATGACCTTAGTCAGAGGATACTATAATGACTGCTTAACGAGGCATTAGGTTAAGGCACAATAAAGAAAGGAAACCGATGGATCAACTTAGGGAGAATTGAAATCCTTACCTTGAAATCCCGAAAGAAGACAATAGGATTGGGAAGTCTAGGAACCTAGGTAGTTAGATCTCTTTAAATCTCAGAATGCTGCCCAAACAGGACACAAGATCAGTGAATACAATATCGAATTAATGATGGCCTCACAACCCATTAGCCAATCAGCTATCGCCCCCAAAATTGAAAGAGAAAAGATCAAAAGAAATTGGCACTTACCAACAGGTTCGGCTTCTCCTGACAGATTTTGGCTTCTTAGAAGATCAAAAGAAACACAGTGTAACAGGATCTATGAAGATTCAGCTATGAATAAATCGGTAAAAGGGAGAATAAAGGAAATAACAATGATCATTCTGTTATAGGAAAAGAATGGAGATGAGAAGTGTAACATCCCGAATTTGGGCCTAGTAGATTTGGGCCTATTGGGTTATAACGCCCAAAAATTTAAAACTTTTAATTTATGTGCATAGAGTTAATATGTATGTGTAGCACTTAGAATAATAATATTAAGGTATTATCGGGATTATTTGAAGCTTTAGAGTTAGGGGAGACTATAGAGAAAATTTATTTTTCTTACTTAGTGGACCCTAGTCTCAAGCATGAGGCCTCATAAGCTGATTAAGAGAAGAGAGGACACAAGTGGGCTTGTGGCCCAGTGGCAAAGCGGTGCCACTTAGAGAGAAAAGAGGTGGCGTCAACTGAGGAGGCCCAAACTCAAGTAGCATGCAGCCCAATTCTTTTAATTAGAGTTAGCTAAATTTTGGCATTCAGGTGGATAAGTTTGGACGGCAACAAGGCTTAGAAATAGGGGGATTTATGTGGATAATAAGTTTGATAATGTACTGATAAAGGGAGGAAGAGATGTTGTTGTCTAGGCCTCTTTTGGAGGTGTGCTTGGATAAAGATAAGGGAGGAAATTTAGGATTTATTTGCTGGTCACAGTGGTGGCCGAAATTCCAACACTGAAGGGGAGGAGAAATTGGTTCTGATATGATCAAAGGGTGCCGAAATTTCCCTTGATTAATAGCTTAGTTTTAGTTTTAAAAAGGGGCATTTTCAATTTTAGGCAGTAGGTGCCAAAATTTTGATTAAGTAGGGGGATATCTCTTCAATTTGGCATTTGACCCTATTCTCTTTTTCTTTCCTCTCATCCCCACTTCTATGCAAAAGCCAAAAATTTCATTGTTCTCTTCTCTCATCTTTTCCTCCAAAAGCCGAAACTCATAACTCTTCTCATCTCTATTCTTTTCCTATAATTGAATGATCATTGTTCTTTCCTTTATTCTCCCTTTTACTGATTTCTTCATAGCCAAATCTTCATAGATCCTATTACACTGTCTTTCTTTTGATATTCTTAGAAGCCGAAATCTGTCAGAAGAAGCTGAACCTGTTGGTAAGTGTCGATTTCTTTTAATCTTTTCTCTTTCAATTTTGGGGGCCATAGTTGATTGGCTAATGGGTTGTGAGGCCATCATTAATTCGATATTCTATTCACTGATCTTGTGTCCTGTTTGGGCGGAATTCTAGGATTTAAAGGAGATCTAACCGCCTAGGTTCCTAGGACAAAAATCAGCAACTTCCCAATCCTATTGTCTTCTTTCGAGATTTCATGGTAAGAATTTCAATTCTTCCTAAGTTGATCCATCGGTTTCCTTTCTTTATTGTGCCTTAACCTAATGCCTCGTTAAGCAATCATTATAGTATCCTCTGACTAAGGTCATTCATGGACTCGAATGTTAGCAAATCAAATGAAGGGGTTGGATCTATAGTCCCAGCCCCAAAGTTCAAGAAATGCGGTGTCAGTCGTACGGGATTGGCCGCCGGGTTGTAGGCTGGCTTTAGAACAAAACCTTAAAAATTTAGCAGTCGTATCGACTTCTGATAGTGTCGACATAGAAAGTGATGTCCTATCGATAATCAGGTGTGTAGATCTCTATCACACTAGTTAATCTGTATTATATGTATGTTATGGGCTAAAAGCCGAAAAATAAGGCTGTATGAACAGTCGTATTACCCAGAAAGGGTAGGCAAGGGATGCTAGGTACGTAATCATAGAAACTTCTCTATGTGTATCGAAGTATGTGAAAGTCTGTGATCTGTTTAAATAGTATAATGTTCTGATTCTTACATGTATGTATGCATGGGATGGGATTGATATGATGAAGGGGAAGAAGGTCGAATGGCGATCGATGGCTTTGCCACATAGGTCACATAGTGATCGAGGCAGCATAGCTATCGAAATACTACAATGTATTATTAAGGTCGCATGGCGATCGGTGGCTTTGCCACATAGGTCACATAGTGATCGGTCTTTATGACTGGCAGCACAACTGTTGATATGGTGTGTAGCGGATGGAGGGTTGATTGTAGAAATCCCCATGGTGTGATGGTCGGTACAGGGGTGTGTAGAGGATGGACTCTTAGGTTTGGGATGGGCCATGTTGCATGTAAATATATATTCTGTTGCCATTATGTATGGGCCCAAGGGCCATAATGTGTTTAGGGTCCTTAAGGCTTTTATGTGTTTTCGGGATTTTCACACTGAGTCTTGGTAACTCACCCTTTCATTTCTCCCAACTTTTCAGATGAGTAGTAGATCGTGGACATGGGAGTAGAGGCGGACTGAGGGCCATCAAGTCTTTTATCTTTATAGACTATTTTGGTTTTCTTTAAGTTTCAATTTTGGGATTTTTTGTAATAAGGCCTCCATAACTTAGGTTATCGAACTATTTTTTTTATGTTACATCTTATAAACTTATGTTTTCAAAGTCTTAATTATAAAGTGAAAGGAAAATGGGTTTTCCGGCATGTTCAACATAAATGTTAAAGTTTCTTCAAAATGTCACAATTAATGATTAATCGGTTAAAATAAACTGAGATTTTCAAAACCCTTCAAAGCAAAGTTTTAACATTCAACCGTAGCATACGGATCCGGTCATGACGTATAAATTTGGGTTTGGGGTGTTACATTTTTGTATCGAGCCAGTTCAAAACTCGAAGTGTGAAGTGGGTCCAGTAGTGATTTGTAAAAGTAGTGTAAGTCAAGAAAAGTTTGGTTGAGATATGGCCTTCGAGTCTACCGGCACCCGATCCACACAGGTAAGTATTCTAAACTCTTGATATGATATGTATGTTGGGTTTGATGGGTTTCATGGACATAGACTAGTATGATAGTGTTAATGGACCTTAGGCCTAGATTAAACAATTCTTAAAATCCCATAAGACTTAATTCTAATTAAACATGTCTGTGGACAAGTCACAAGGTTAGGGTGTGGTAACAGCCATATGCATGTCTAGGATTGGATCAAGGGAGAGCTTGGTATTTAAGCAGCCCTAGCGGCTCACCTCCTCTTTTCTGGAATCCTACCTGGTGCGTAGTGTTTGTTCACTCTAACAGAGAGGACTTGTTGATGGGCCAAAACTTATAACTAAAACCCGAAAGGGACCAGCCACCCTATTTTTGTAAAATTATCCTTAGTTTTGTAAAATTTTCAAAATTTCCTTGATTTGTGAAAACTTTCCAAAATACCCTGGATTTGTAAAAAAAAAACAAAAATTATAAAATTATCGAAATACCCCCAGATTACAAAATTACCAAAATACCCCTATCTTGTAAAATCACCAAGATACCCTATTTTGGAAAATTACAAAAATACCCCTGTAGGGTAAAATTATGAAAATACCCCTGGGTAGTGAAATGACAAAAATACCCTTAGGTGATGAATGTGAGTTCATGGATGCTCCTTGTATGTTGATGTGTGATGATTGAATGTATGTGGATCCTAGAGCTAGGAAGTATAGACCTGAGAACTGAACCTTGTAGATAGAGTATGAATTCGAAAGAAATACTGTTAAAACTACTTTCCATAAGATTGTTCGTTATTAATCAATGGAAGAAAGTAGTGATTCATAAAACTTCTAATCAGATAAATACGAATCGGTAGAATGAGTACTAGAAGACGTGGTGTGCGTGGCCGAGGTAGAGGCAGGATTGTTGTGTCAGAATCGGTAGGGTCCGGTCACAAATCGGGGAATGAGGCACCAGTGCCACCAACGGTGGAGGTAGAATTCCAGGATCAAATGATCGGAGATGATGCGGTATCTCAAGCGATGTTGAGGGTTTTAGAGAGGGTAGTTGGGGCAGGCATGGGCATATGAGCCCAAAAATCTGTACCGGAATGACTTAGAGCCAATGGGGCAGAAGTGTTTAAGGGAATTTTCTGTGAAGCCCCTAGTACAGCTGAGTATTGGTTGGAGGCGATCGAACGCATAATGGATGATTTGGATTTTACGGGAGAAGAGAAGCTGAAAGGAGTAGTGTCCCTTCTCCGGAACGAAGCGTATCAATGGTGGCTTACATTTAAGGATGGTACCATGGCTGACCGTATCACCTAGGATTATTTCAAAGCAGCGTTCCAGAGCAAGTACATTAGAACAAGCTATGTGGATGCGCAGCGCAGAGCGTTCCTAAATCTGGCTCAGGGAAGTAGGTCGAGGGATGGTTGCCACAGAACATGAACGGTGTGTTTGATTTGAAGATGGCCTGAAGGATGATCTACGTGTTTTGATAGCTCTACAGCGGGAGAGGGAATTTGCTGTGCTTGTGGAGAAAGCTAAGATAGCTGAGGAGGTAAAGCGGACAGAAAGACTGAATCGGGATAGAGATAGGAGTGAAAGTAAGAGAAATTTTGAATCATCAGGAGCAGCCAGGCGTATTCAAAAAAGACCTAGGTCAGATAGGCCGAGACGGGATGAGAGATCCGCTCCTGCTAGCCAGATACAGAAGTGTGCTCGATGTGGTAAATTCCATGTAGGTGAGTGTTGGGCAGGCAGTGGAAAGTGCTTTAGGTGTGGATCTATAGACCATCAGATTAGAGACTGTCCACAGCCACGGGGTGAAGCAGGACCTGCAGGGCAGGGGAATGCTCAACCGGATAGAGGAGCTCAGCAACCACCAAGGGGCCGTGGATAAGCCAGGGGTGTAACAGACCGAATTTGACCTTAATCGAAATGGTGGTTTTGGGACCATGAATCTGAGTCTGAGAAATATTTTAATATTATATTTTGTGTTTATTATATGTGAATTAATGTGTGTGAAAGTCTCGTAGAAAAATTTTATCGTTTGTGTGTTTAATTTAGAAAAAGGACTTAATCGCGTAAAAAGTAAAAGTAGCAAACTATAGTGAAAAGTGCCATTTGATGATGGTTTTTTAAAGTGGGGTATTAAAAGAGTAAATAGTCCAATTTTAAAGTTAGTGGGTGGCTAAAGTCACCATTGCCCTTATTATATATGTTAGTTTTATTTTATTAAAAGGGTTATATTAGTAATTTAGTATTAACTTATTATATGTTAAAATAAATAAAAGAAAAAATCATTATCATCTTGGTGGTTCTTGGCGAATGTTGAAGAAGAAAAGGGTTTCATTCCTTTTAAATTCTCGGCACTTTAAAGCTTAAAATCAAGGTTAGTTTAATTTGGTTTTGTTAATTTTTACGTTTTGTGATCGTTGCTTCAGTAAATTACAGACCCATGCTTGAATTTTTGAAAATCATGTGTATATGAGGTTGACCATTGATGTGTTCTTATGGTTTATGATGTTTGATGATTTTAAATTAAATATATGTTAAAGATTAATATGTTTTGTCTTTGAATTTTGGTAAATTTGAGTATTTGGGCTTAATTGAAAAAATAAATTTTAGAGGGCTTATTTGCAAAATAAGTGAAAGAAATGAACTTGTATAGTCCTTAGGAGTATTGGCCCTTAAGTAGTATTGAGAAATTTGGTGTATTTTGTGTTTTATGCAAATAGGATTAAATTGTAAAAATGTGAAATAGTAAAGGTAAAATGGTAAATTACCTATTTATATGTTTAAGGACTAAATTGAGATGAAATGCACTTGAATGAGCTAAATTTTAATGTGTTTAGATCAAGAACAAAGAAAAGCAGTTTGGATCTGGGAAAACAAAGGTTCTCGAGTAGCGGTTCGCTGATGCATCGACGATTGAGGTAAGTCCTTAAGCAAGTATACACCAAAGAATTATTCTGAACATAGTATATGATGATGTTTGAATATTTAAAACATAAATATACATGTGGGCGAATGTGGAGTATGAATTTGTAGTGAAATTAATTTGGTTAATCTGATGTGAATATGTATGTTTGGATTAATAGGTGAAAGTAAAAATGAAGAATATGAGATGATTAATAGTTTAGTACTAAGTCTTGTGTATCATAAAGTTTAATGTGTTGATATTCAGGGCTTCGTGCCTAGCGGGCTTAGTCTGGGTGACATATTCGGACTTCGTGCCTAGCGAGCTTAGTCCGATGACATATTCGAAGCTTCGTGCCTAGAAGGCTTAGTGCAGTGATATATTAGGGATTAGTGCCTAGTAGGCTTAGTCTTGGGTGATATATTAGGGCTTCTTGCCTAGTAGGTTTAGTCTGGGTGATATATTAAGACTTCGTGCCTAGCGAGCTTAGTCTTAGATGATATATTCGAGCCGTGCCTAGCAAGCTTAATGGTTATACTTTAAAGCGAAGAAACCATAAATTGCTCGAGGTGTAACATAGTGAATCTATTGAGTTAAAAACTCAGGTAAGCATAAGTCCCATTTGAATTCATCAGAAGTAAGGTAAGTTGTGATTAATGTTACTTGAATTGAAATATTATGTTAAGAATGGTGTTATGTGAATTTGAGCTTATAATCGGCGTGTATGAATATTGAAATAATAGAATTTTTAGTGTGATAATGTAATGGATATGAATGTTGAATTTACATGATTATAAACATGCGATTCATGTAATATATGTACTTTGTGCTTTGATGAGTTGCAGGTTGATGGTAGTGAAGTATAGTTAATTGAGTTAATATATTACTAGTATTTGGTTTTGTATCAATTGCATATCGAAATATACATATACAATGTCCTACATTTATTGATTAAAAATGTTAAAGTGCTTGATTAGTGAATTATCTTTTGCTTAAGACTTATTAAGCTAGTGAGCTTACTCTGTATGTGTGTATTTCTGTTTTATAGATCATTGATTCAACTACGGGCTCAAGGGATCATCAAGAAAGTCGACCACACTATCACTCTCTTTGGTATATATATATGTTTACTTTTTGAATCAAAGGCATGTATAGGCTATATTTTGATAAGTAATGAATGATGTTAGGTTTTGTAAATGTATATATATGGCCTTGCGAATAAAGGTCATTACTTTTGGATTAAGCATTGTTTATATGTTTGAGATAATAGTCATTTTAATCTTTGGTATAAGGCATTATGCTTATAATGCTTGGAAGTTAAATGTAGTTGTATAAAATAATTATATATATGTATAAGTATGCTTATTATTATGTCGTGAATATCTCTACTTAGATTATTATGTGCTTGGTATAATTCAAAGATGATCATGGAAATGTATATACTAATGCTTTGGGTTGATCATTGAAGTTTTATATTGGGAACAAGAATATATGGTCAATGGATTGGCTGTATTTATATATAATTTGAATTAGTTACATATCATGTGTGTTTGGTAGGTTATTCAATGATCTTGTATCCATGAATTAATAAGGAAAAATGAATTGAAGATTATGGTTTGACATGACTTACATTTTAGGGACATTAGCATATTACAGAGAGCTTTGATGTGTATGTTTAGTTATGCTATAAGGTTGAATGTCACATATGTGAATGAAAAGCAAATAGATGTATTTATATATGTTTAACATATGAAATTTGGTGTTGTTATGTGGAAGCTTGATTCGAAACTTGTATAGATTATGAGTAATGATGTGTTCATTATGAAACCTAGTTTGTAACGTAAGTCTTGAACATTATTTGTTGATATGGAAAAATTTAAAAATGCGTATTGGGTTTATTCCATAAATGACTGTGCTAAACTGTGTCTAGTTCGGTAATGCCTCATAACTCTAATTCAGCGATGGATACGGGTTAAAGGGTGTTACAAGGGGCGATGTTGGTAATGAACACGGTCGTGGAGCACGAGGTAGAGGTGTAGGTTATCTTTGAGGCGAAATGACCGACTTTGGTCTATCTGACTCATCGCCAAGGGATGAAGGCGCTCAGATCACGAATATTGGTGCGTACCCTACTGTAGTATATTGAGTGTTTATTTTTAGAATTGAAGTGTGCAGCGAAAGCATAGTGATGAGACTTGGGTAGTACAATTGATACTTAGTTGAAAATTTTGAGGACGAAATTTCCTTAAGGAGGGTAAATTTGTAACATCCCGAATTTGGGCCTAGTAGATTTGGGCCTATTGGGTTATAACGCCCCAAAAATCCCGAAACTTTTAATTTCTGCACATGGGAGTTAATATGTATGTGTAGCACTTAGAATAATAATATTAAGGTATTATCGGGATTATTTGAAGCCTTAGAGTTAGGGGAGACCGTAGGGAAAATTTATTTTTCTTCCTTAGTGGACCCTAGTCTCAGGCATGAGGCCTCATAAGCTGATTAAGAGAAGAGAGGACACAATTGGGCTTGTGGCCCAGTGGCAAAGTGGCGCCACTTAGAGAGCAAGGAGGTGGCATCAACTGAGGAGGCCCAAACTCAAGTAGCATGCAGCCCAATTCTTTTAATTAGAGTTAGCTAAATTTCGACATTTAGGTGGATAAGGTTGGACGGTAACAAGGCTTAGAAATAGGGGGATTTTATATGGATAATAAGTTTGATAATGTGCTGATAAAGGGAGGAAGAGATGTTGTTGTCTAGGCCTCTTTTGGAGGAGTGCTTGGATAAAGATAAGGGAGGAAATTTAGGATTTATCTACTGGTCACAGTGGTGGCTGAAATTCCAACACTGAGGGGAGGAGAAATCGGTTCTGATATGATCAAGGGGTGCCAAAATTTCCCTTGATTAACAGCTTAGTTTTAGTTTTAAAAAGGGGCATTTTGGTTTTAGGCAGTAGGTGCCGAAATTTTGCTTAAGTAGGGGGATATCTATTCAATTTCGGCATTTGACCCTATTCTCTTTTTCTTTCCTCTCATCCCCACTTTTATGCAAAAGCCAAAAATTTCATTGTTCTCTTCTCTCATCTTTTCCTCAAAAAGCCGAAACTCATAACTCTTCTCATCTTCATTCTTTTCCTATAACCGAATGATCATTGTTATTTCCTTTATTCTCCCATTTGTCAATTTCTTCATAGCTGAATCTTCATAGATCCTGTTACACTATTTTTCTTTTGATCTTCTCAGAAGTCAAAATCTGTTAGGAGAAGCCGAACCTGTTGGTAAGTGCCGATTTCTTTTGATCTTTTCTCTTTCGGTTTTGGGGGCCATAACCGATTGGCTAATGGGTTGTGAGGCCATCATTAATTCGATATTCTATTCACTGATCTTGTGTCCTGTTTGGGTGGCATTTCGGGATTTAAAGAGATCTAACTGCCTAGGTTCCTAGGACAAAAATCGGTAACTTCCCAATCCTATTGTCTTCTTTCGGGATTTCAAGGTAAGGATTTCAATTCTCCCTAAGTTGATCCATTGGTTTCCTTTCTTCATTGTGCCTTAACCTAATGCCTCGTTAAGCAATCATTATAGTATCCTCGACTAAGGTCATTCATGGACTCGAATGTCGACAAATCAAATGAAGGGTTGGATCGTAGTCCCACCCCAAAGTTCAAGAAAGCAGCAGCGGTGTCGATAATGCAGGATTGGCCGCGGATGTGGACCGCTTCAAAACAAAACCGTAGAAAGTTAGCGATCGTGTCGACTTACGATAGTGTCAACATAGAAATCTTCGTGTCTGTCGATAATCGGTGTGTATATCTCTATCACACTAGTTAATCTGTATTATATGTATGTTATAGGCTAAAAGCGGAAAATGAGGTCAGTATGAGCGATCGTATTATCCGAAAGGGTAGGCAAGGGATGCAGTATGTAATCATAGAAACTTCTCTATGTGTATCGAAGTATGTGAAAGTCTGTGATCTGTTTAGATAGTATAATGTTCTGATTCTTGCATGTATGTATGCATGGGATGGGATTGATATGATGAAGGGGAAGAAGAAGGTCGCATGGCGATCGATGGCTTTGCCACATAGGTCACATAGTGATCGGACTTTATGATAGGCAGCACATCTGTCGAAATACTACAATGTATTATTAAGGTCGCATGGCGATCGATGGCTTTGCCACATAGGTCACATAGTGATCGGTCTTTATGACAGACAGCACAGCTGTCGATATGTTTTGTAGCGAATGAAGGGTTGATTGTAGAAATCCCCACGGTGTGATGGTTGGTACGGGGGTGTGTGGAGGATGGACTCTTAGGTTTGGGATGGGCCATGTTGCATGTAAATATATATTCTGTTGCCATTGTGTATGGGCTCAAGGCCCATAATGTGTTTGTGGGCTTCAAGGCTTTTATGTGTTTTCGGGATTTGCACACTGAGTCTTGGTGACTCACCCTTTTATTTTTTCTAACTTTTCAGATGAGTAGTAGATCGTGGACATGGGAGCCGAGGCGGACTCGAGGGGCCATCAAGTCTTTTATCTTCATAGATTATTTTTGGTTTTTCTTTAAGTTTCAATTTTGGGATTATTTTTGTAATAAGGCCTCCATAACTTAGGTTATCGAACTATATTTTTTTATGTTACATCTTATAAACTTATGTTTTCAAAGTCTTAATTATAAAGTGAAAGGAAAATGGGTTTTTCCAACAAGTTCAATGCAAATGTTAAAGTTTCTTCAAAAATGTCACAATTAATGATTAATCAGTTAAAATAAACTGAGATTTTCAAAACCCTTCAAAGCAAAGTTTTCAACATTCAACCCATAGCATACCAGATCCGGTCATGACGTATGGGCCGGGTTTGGGGTGTTACATATGTAAATCTCACTATTAAAATCACATATACCCTATTTGGCCAAATATACACAATCACATATGCATTCACATTTTTCACATTTGTAACTTTAACCTTTAACATTTATACAATCAATTCAACAACTGACTTACCTTATTTTCACAATCTAGTATAAGTACATACCTTAGCCTTTTAATTTGATTTCACATTTGGTCTTCATTTAACATTTCCCGTTGAACCATTCAGAATTAAAAGGATACGCGGATAGGAGGAAACTCGTACAATGCCAACGTCCCAGATGTGGTCTTACATGTAGTCACATATTATGCCACTATTCCAGATAGGGTCTTACACGAATCAAATACGATGCTAATGTCCCAGACATGGTCTTACACGTAAACACAAGTCGATGCCAACGTCCCAGACGTGGTCTTACACGTTAACACATATCGGATATCCTATGTCATGACATATGTATCCTAACTATTCCTAGGGTTCGTACGGGGCTTTTGGACATCGGATCTCGATTAAATCAAATTCAGAACATAGCCAATTCTCAATTTCACATTTGGCTAAGTCATAATTTTAAACAAATAATTCAAGTTATCACATAGCAATATATATTCATAAATATAACAACATTTAAATGCTTATTGACTTACCTCGGACGTCAACGGTCGGTAAAATCAACTAATCGACTACTTCATTTTCCCCGGTCCAAATTCGATTTATTTGGTTCTTGATCTAAACATATTCAAATTAACCTTATTTAAATTCTATTCCATTCAATTTAGTCTAAAAACACATAAATGGGAAAATTACCATTTTGCCCCTGACATTTCACACTTTTTACAATTTAGTCCCTATTGCACAAAACACAAAATACACAAAAATTCACATTACCCATGCTTGGCCGAATATTACCTATGTTCATACAAGTCCATACATTTCATTTATTTCATATTTTAGTCCCTCAAAAATTTATTTTTGTAATTTAGTCCAAATTATTCAAATTCATCAAAAATTCAAAGATAAAACATGTTAAACTAACACATATATTTCATATTTCATCATCAAAAAACAAAAATAACAAGCTATCATCAATGGCTCAACTCAAAATATTCATCAAAATCAAAAATTAAAGCATTTGTTTTGTACATTTCATAGCAACGATCTCAAAAACGTAAAAATTATCAAAAACCGAAACCTAAACATACCTTAATCAAGCTAGATTGGTGCCGAATACCCAAAGGTTTTCTATTTTATTTTTCTTTTCTCTATTCGGTCATGAATGGATGATAATGGCCTTTTTTCTTTATGTTTTATTATTATATTATAACATTAGTTTATATTATTATTAATTTTAATTTATAAAATTAACATATAATAACATATAATAATAACATGTTGCCGTCCACTATATTTTAAAATGGCATAATTGCAACATAAATCCTCCATATTAAAAAGGCAACAACAATTAAGCATATTCACAACTAACCATCAAATTTTTATTTTACGCGATTAAGCCCTTTTATTAAATTAGACACTCAAATGACAAAATTAAAACACGAAAATTTAACACAAGCAAATTCACACATAATAAATACTGAAAATAATTTTAAAATATTTTTCAGACTCGGATTTGTGTTCCTGAAACCACTATTCTGATTAGGGTCAAAATCGGGCCGTTACAATAGCTCTAATACCAATCAAATGTAACACCCCTAACTTGTATCCATCGTCGGATTAGGGTTATGAGGCATTACCAAAGGAAAAAAATAATTTCCAAACATTCACATATTCACACAGATCATATTCGCATAAATAAAGCATAAGGCTGATTTAAAATCATTATTAATCGTAAAACAAATACAATTCTCGTGCATATATTCCTATTTACACTTTAGTACATGATAAACCGAAATAGTAACATATTTTAATCACACATTTAGTATGTTTTTGGATGATTTTTCCCTTTAATCATGGAAATAGGTGCTCCTAATCCTTTGTTTTCATGTTTTATACTCAGTAGAGCACTGGAGGATGAAAAGAACAAATAACGGGCCAAAAACGGAGAAAATGGGCCAAAGTACAAGATCCACACAGCCTGGGCCCAAAACCACACAGCCGTGACTCTTAAGAAAAGTCGACCACGGCATGGACCCCGAAATACATGGTCGTGCCTCATCAACAGGATTGACCATGGCCTGGCCACGATTTACATGGGCGTGTGCCATGGGCGTGTCTCTACCGCAGGAAAATAAAATTCTATTCGGATTAAGATACTTAGAGGCAAAGAAACATATTCCAAAAGCCTATATAAAGACCCTGGAGGTCAACCTTTTGGGAAGTTCAGCTACGCCAAAGAGCCGAGCCAGAGCAGTTAATCTCAGGGATTTACTCGAAGAAAGCCAGTTGATCCATCTCAAGAAGCCAGAATCATACTCAAGACAAAGGATCTCTCCTTCAATTCCTTCAGAGGGTTTTAGGGATTTCTTATGTTTTGTTTTATCTTTTCTTCTGAGATGTTTTCTTTTACAATTATGAACTAAACCCTCAAATACTTGAAGGGGATGAAACCTAAGATGAATCTTGTTATTGTTATCTGAACTAAATGATAAATATTTGATTTGTTCTTAACTATGTGTTCTTAATCCTTATTTTTGTATTTCCTGGATATTAAATCAAGTGTGATGTGCTTAGGCAGAGGAGGAAGAGACCCTTTCTAAGAGTAGATCTAGCATAATTAAGCGGAGTTGCTCGCGTGCCTAGAGATAGGGTGACGAAAATCTGTCGGATTAGGGTCAAACCAAATATAGGAGTTCATAGATCGAATTAATGCAATTCTAGGGGTTTTAATTAGAAAGAGATTTCAATTAATCAACCTAGTTTTAGATGTTAATAGCCTTGAAGAGAGGGATTAATATAACTTAGAGAATCCTACGGATCAGGTCAAATGAATAAATCGCCCAGTTCAGAGTTAGATAACAAGTGAAGTCCAGGTGGATTCTTCCTCAGGTATTGTCCAAGTCAATCGATTTTCTCTCAATTCTTTTCCCCAAATTTCTTCTTTGTCTTCGCATCTTTATTTTGGTTGAATAGTTAATTTTAGATTAGATAAAAATCCACTTAATTATTAGGTTAGATAATAGAAAGAGAGTTAATATTAGTACTTTTGTTTCCTTTGGGTTCGACAACCCGGTCTTGCCGCTAACTATACTACTGTTCGATAGGTGTGCTTGCCTCCATCGTTGTCTTAGTTAGTTTCCAAGTTCGATCATTCTTTTTATAAATTTTTAAAACTGGACAGACAAGATCAAGTTTTTGGCGTCGTTGCTGGGGAACTAAAATATTAAGAATGCTCAATTTTTATTACTTTAGCCATATTATATTATTTTTGGAATTAAATTTTATTTTTATTTTTTAAAATTTCTTTTTTTTCTCTTTTCCTAGCAGGTACCTCTAGTTTATGACTAGAAAGAACCCGACAGGACCACTACTTTATGACAGTGATATCGAAGGAACCATACGTAAAAATCGTAGAGAAGTAAGGCAAGTCTTAGATTACATACAAGAAAAGAAAGAGGACAAAGCTGATAATACAGAAAGGATGGCTGAGAATAATCCGCCACATTAAGATATGGCCGACCATCATGCTCCTCGAACTATGTATGATTATGCTAAACCTAATTTAACAGGAGCTGAATCGAGTATTGTTAGGCCTGTTATAGCCGCTAATAATTTTGAATTAAAACCTAACACTATACAAATGATTCAACAGTTTGTTCAATTTGATTGTTTGCAGGACGAAGACCCAAATACTCATTTGGCTAACTTTTTAGAATTCTGTGATACCTTCAAAATAAATGGCGTTTCTGATGATGCCATTCGTCTTCGATTATTTCCCTTTTCTTTGAGAAATAAAGCCAAACAGTGGTTACATTCTCTTCCACGATGGTCAATCACTACATGAGACCAAATGATCGAAAAAATTTTATTAAAATATTTTCCACCAGCCAAAATGGCCAAATTAAGGAATGATATCTCTTCTTTTGTGTAGATGGATTTAGAAACATTATACGGCGCATGGGAGAGATACAAAGATCTGTTAAGAAAGTGCCCACACCATGGTTTACCCTTGTGGTTACAAGTCCAAACTTTTTACAATGGTGTGAACCCCTCAACTTGGCAGTTAATTGACTCAGCAATCGGCGGAACCCTTAATAACAAAACTCCTGAAGCAGCTTATGAATTCATAGAGGAGATGTCACTAAATAATTATTAGTGGCAAGTTACAAGGACAAAGCCAACCAAAGCAGTCGGAGTTTTTAATCTCGATGCAATCACCATGCTATCAAGTCAGGTAGAGATGATGAATAAAAAGATTGATGGTTTGTGTGGTTCATTGCAGGTACATCCAGTTATGCAATGTGATTCAAACCTAAGAGGTGCGGCGAATCCTGAGTACCCACCCTTCAATCTGGGCGTGGAAAGTGAACAATTAAACTATACGGGTAACAATTTTAGACCTCAAAATAACCTCTATAGTAATACTTATAATCCAGGTTGGAGGAACCACCCCAATTTCTCGTGGGGTGGTGAAGGAAATCAGAGACAACAACCACCCCCTCCAAACTTCCAACAATAGCCCTACCCACAGGAAAAGAAGCCGAACATTGAAGAGATGCTGACAAAATTCATAGCGGTGTCTAAAACTCGCTTTCAAAACACTAAGACAACAATTAAAAATCAACAAGCATCGATTAAAAGAATCGAGAACCAGTTAAGGCAACTCGTAAATCTGATCTCTGAATGACCAGTAGTAGCTTACCAAGTAAAACTGAGACTAATACAAAAGACCAAATTCAAGCCATATCAGCTTATGATAGTGAAGGTTTAGCAGAATCTGAATCTGAGCCAAGGCAAAAACTTGTGGTAAGTGAAGGTAAGGTCGAGGAAAGCCAAGAAAAGCCAAAACCAGTAGTTAAAGAATACAAACCTCATATACCTTACCCCAATGCGATAAAGGAAGACGACACAGAAGAACAGTTCGGCAAGTTCCTAAAACTCTTAAAGAAATTACATATTAACTTACCGTTTCTTGAAGCTCTTTCATAGATGCCAAATTCAATAAAAGAGCTCTTAACAAACAAGCGAAAGTTAGATGAGAAGTTGCATGTGGAACTAAACGCAGTATGCTCAGCAATGTTACAGAATAGACTACCACGAAAATTAAAAGATCCAGGGAGTTTTACAATTCCATGTTTAATCGGTATGATAATGCTTTAGCTGATTTAGAGGCAAGCATCAATGTTATGCCATCTAAAATGTTTAAACAGTTAGGTCTAGGGAAGCCCAAGCAAACTAGGATGAGTATTCAACTAGTTGATAAGACTATTCGCATCCCTAAGGGTATAATTGAAGATGTACTAGTTAAAGTTGATAAATTCATATTCCCCGTAGACTTCATTATTTTAGATATGGATGAAGACAATAGTATCCCCTCAATATTAGGAAGACCTTTTCTAGTAACTGCCAGATCTAAAATTGATGTTAGTAGGTGAACTCATGCTTCGTGTAGGTGATGAATCAATCAATCTTCAAGCTGTCGATTCAGCTAGGACATCGAGTGAGAAAGGTGAGGACGTAAATTCCATTGATAAGCACCCAGTTAAACTTCCTTTCCAGGAAACACCATGGAATCACACTACAAAATCAGACCCTATAGCTCGCACTAATAAGGAAATATCTCATGAGGAACGACGGCTTCAGACCAATGAGCTAGATGAGTAGGAGACATATCTCAAGGAGGAATCAAACCCACACGAAGTGAAACCGAAGGAAACCCCAAAAGAACTTAATGGAACATGAAATCACTTCAAAATAGGAGATCAGGTATTATTAGATAGTGCAGACCCGCGAATCACCATACCAAACCTGAAGATAACCGAAGAGATCCCCTTTACGGTACTTAATGTTTTCTCTTACGGAACAGTCGAGGTAAGTAATTCTACTTTCGGTACTTTTAAAGTAAACTCCACTCGACTAAAATTATATAATGATAGCACGAAAAAGGATTTTTCACTCCTTAAACCACCGTGAAGGTACAAATGAGAGGTAAGTCTAGCTTAAGATTTTAAACGAGAGCTTCTCGGGAGGCAACTTGAGCACTAACCCTATTTATTTTTATTCTTTTAGTATCTAACTATAAAATAACCAAGTTAATGAAGCGTAGATCTTCACATCACACGGCCTTACACACGGCCGTGACCATGGCCGTGGGGATGCTACAGATTTTCATACTAACATGGCAGAGATAGTACGAGACAGGACGAGAAAAATATCTTTGAATCACGGACTCACCTAACACCATGCCGTGCGACATAGCCGTGGCCAACACTGATGAACCAACACGGGCGTGGTGACTTACATATCAGGCGAGGGAGAAGCGATTGAACCACCACACGGCCATGCGACATGGCCGTGTGACACAACACACCCATGATACACGGGCGTGGGGATGTACCAGAGCTGAAATTTTCTATTTAAAACACCCCCTCTCCTTCTCACCCATTCCCCATCCACTCCCTCATTTCCCTTCATCTTCACTTTTTCCCTTCTATCCCATAAAAACCTTCAATCTACGCTTCAACAATGTCGAAGAAATGGAAATGTCCGAGTCCCGTCTCCCTGTGCAAGACAAATCAACATAAGCTCATACCAGCCACTTCATTAACTCGACAAGCCAAGGGTCTTTGAGACCATTTAGCTTTTATTTTACTTTTCTCTTCTCCTTTATTTTCCTTTTTTTTGTTATTCATATGCTTAATCTAGTTTATTTTGTTCTAGTTTCTTGGTTTTAGGTTCTAAAAGCTGCTAGGGAATCACAACACCACGGCCTTAAACACCACACCCACCTCGCGAACCATCTACCAATAAGGGCTTTCTAGTCCATTCTTCTTCTCTTTTAGTTTTATTTTAATTCATATTTTCTTTCTTGTTATCTTTATCTACTTTAACTATATAATTAGTATAATTTAAATTATTATTACTATTTCCTGGCTAATTCTTCACGAGATACCAATTTCTTCATCTAGCACAGGAACGAGAGGCGCTCCCTCCAACTTATCTTTAACCTCCGAATCAAGTTTCCACACTTCCAACTCAAGGAATCCATCCAAAAATTTAGGAAGTTTCACCTCTCTCCCTCTCTTTTGATTTTCTTATTTTATGATTATTATCTATCTTTGAACATTGAGGGAAATGTACATCAAAGTGTGGGGGTGAAAATTTATTAGAAAAAAATGCCTAACTTTTTGTATTATTCTCAAATCCTTGAATGATATTCTGTATTAAAATAATTTTCTCATATCACCAATTGGAATGAAATTCTTGTTGATTCATGATTTTTATTAATATGTTTTATATTAAGTTATTGATAATTGTGCAGTGGTGATTTAAATTGAGTCTATTTTCAAAAAATTAAAATTCTGTTTGGTTGTCTATCTGAATCTAAATTGTTACCTTGAAGTTTGAAATTTACGAGGTTGACATCAAAATACCCATAATTTTTGTAAGATTTTGAGCCTTTGGAGCATACATTCTTTTCGTGCTCACTTTATTGATTATGAGTGTGTCAACATTGATTTGTTATTCTAGAACTTGCTTCGATTATACATGTCGAGACCACACTATTAAGTTGATATACAAAGATGATTAAGGCACCTAGGATTCAACCCACTCATTCCACTAAAAGCCTACCCTCATAATTGACCCCTAGTGAACCCCTTTGATCCTAACAACCCTTTTTATTGACTCAACCCACTAATATTAACCTGAAACCCATCTCGTATTTATTATCACCATTCTTTTTTATTACCATTGTTTCGAGATTTGTTTTGATTAGTTGCCTAATTAGATTATTTCAGTTGTTAAAGTTCTATTAAATATTTGATTTGTTCTTAAAAAAAATCAAAAAAAATCAAAAAATCGAAGTATATTCATTATTATCAAAGTATATTCATTATTAGTTATGAGATTTAAGCGAGCCTATACGTTTAATTTCAACACCTTGAAAAAGAAGCTCGTATTATTAGTATTACAAGTTTTCAATTATTCAGGTTATTAGTCATTTTTTTTAGTTAGGTAATTTTTCAATTCAATCTTGATTCTAACCCTTCCAATTCAGCCTTTATCCACACCTTTAACCTAAGCCCCATTACAACCCTTTTTAAAGACCTTTTGATTTGTGTATCATCTCATTTTATAGTGGTGGAGATTTGATTTTCAAGCAAGCCTATGGTAATAACTTTTCATGTTCGACTTTTGAGAGATTAATTTTTGGACCTTAAGCATCTTGAGTGATTTGAGTGAATCTTTAGTGAGGATGTCAACTTTTGTCGATTTTGAATTAAAGGTGATTATTTAGTAAAAGGAAACACCTATGTTTTCATGCTAAAAACTCATGACTCCGATTGTTTGAATCTTTAGGACTCTTTGAGTTGAATTATCCATTTATAAATTATCTATGAATTATGATGAGTCATTGTTAATGAATATTATGAATTGAGGAAGTTCGTTTTAATTATGACTTGAGAATTTTGCTTGAGGACAAGCAAAAGCTCAAGTGTGGGGGTATTTGATAAACCGAAATAGTAACATATTTTAATCCCACATTTAGCATGATTTTGGATATTTTTCACTTTAATTGTGAAAATAAGTGCTCCTAATCCTTTGTTTTCATGTTTTATACTCAGTAGAGCACCGGAGGATGAAAAGAATGAATAACAGGCCGAAAATAGAGAAAATTGGCCAAAGTACAAGATCCACACGGCCTGGGCCCAAGACCACATGGTCGTGCCTTGCGAGAAAAGTCGACCACGGCCTGGACCCCAAAATACATGGTCGTGCCTCATCAACAGGATTGACCACGGCCTAGTCACAATTTACACGGGCATGTCTCTACCGCAAGAAAATAGAATTCTATTTGGATTAAGGTACTTAGAGGCAAAGAAACATATTCCAAAAGCCTAAATAAAGCCCCTAGATGCCAACCTTTTGGGGAGTTCAGCTAGGCCAAAGATCTGAGCTAGAGCAGTTAATCTCAGGGATTTACTCGAAGAAAGCCAGTTGATCCATCTCAAGAAGCTAGAATCATACTCGAGACGAATGATCTCTCCTTCAATTCCTTCAGGGGGTTTTAGGGATTTCTTATGTTTTGTTTTATCTTTTCTTCTAAGATGTTTTCTTTTACAATTATGAACTAAACCCTCAAATACTTGAGGGGGATGAAACCTAAGACAAATCTTGTTATTGTTATCTAAATTGAATGATAAATTTTTGATTTGTTCTTAACTATGTGTTCTTAATCCTTATTTTTGTATTTTTGGGATATTAAATCAAGTGTTATGTGCTTAGGCAGAGGAGGAAGAGACCCTTTCTAAGAGTATATCTATCATAGTTAAGCGGAGTTGCTCACGCACCTAGAGATAGGGTGACAAAAATCTGCCGAATTAGGGTCAAACCTAATATAGGAGTCCATAGATCGAATTAATGCAATTCTAGGGGTTTTAATTAGAAAGAGATCTCAGTTAATCAACCTAGTATTAGATGTTAATAGCCTTGAAGAGAGGGATTAATATAACTTAGGGAATCCTACGGATCAGGTCAAATGAATAAATCGTCCGGTTCAGAGTTAGATAACAAGTGAAGTCCAGGTGGATTCTTCCTCAGGTATTGTCCAAGTCAATCGATTTTCTCTCAATTCTTTTCCCAAATTTCTTCTTTGTCTTCGAATCTTTATTTTGGTTGAATAGTTAATTTTAGATTAGATAAAAATCCACTTAATTATTAGGCTAGATAAGAGAAAGAGTTAATATTAGTACTTTTGGTTCCTTTGGGTTCGACAATCCGGTCTTGCCGTTAACTATACTATTGTTCTATAGGTGCGCTTGCCTCTATCGTTGTCTTAGTTTCCAAGTTTGATCATTCTTTTTTATAAATTTTTAAGACTCGATAGACACGATCAATACAAATGCCTCAAAGTCATACAAAGTATGCTCCAAAATAAATACACGAATCATGTGCTTACCATTATAATGGTATTCGAATACTTAATAAATATTTAACATTTTATTTCTTAATTGTATTCATGCACTTAATAGACCAAACAAATGATATCACAAAGCTTTATGTCAAATATCATATGCAGCATTAACAATTATACCAATTGATCAAATATATTTCATTGAGTAATTAAAATCCTTATGTGTATTTCTCCACATCAAACTTGAATCATTCAAGCATAAACATGTACACACATTACCAACCATCCTATCCTCAATTCGGCTAGCCAGTTAACCTATAAAAGTTAAATTCAAATCATGCATTATTCATTTGACTAACATTAGCTAAATTTGCATGTGCATCCTTTACTAACTTTAAGCCTATTTTCAAAACAACTATACATCATCTTATAAGACCAAAACATATTTATTTTCTATTTACAAGCTTGTGCACATATGTATACATCAATTAAACCATTTCCATAAATCCATACTAAACATATCACTTTACAAATACTTTTTAGTTCTATTAGCCGAACTTATTGACTAAATATTATAGCCTTTGTACTCCTATAATAAACATCAATCAAATTTCTTTTCCATATGCATATCCAAATCAAATAACTCTATATGCGATCATCAAACTTAACTTTCAAAAATTCTTACCATTTCTAACATGATCAGTACCCAATGACTCACTCATTCAAGCTTAATATATATGAATACTCTTTCATTTCCAAACCAAATCAAAATTAACCAATATACAATAAAAAATAGAATTCATAATTTACCTCATATAAAGTCAAATTTATTAACTAACCATACATGCAAATCAAACCATGTAACAAGCATACTCGATGAGCTATTTTGTAAGATTTTCATTTCATTACACAACCAAGATATATAACCCAAAACACCATTCATACATGCCATGGAACATACCTACCACAACATGCATATACATATAGTTTTCAACCATCAACTAACTCATTAATCTAGCCAACCGATACCCATTCGAACAATTAATCATATTTTTTTTCATTACTAAGCCGAATTATAAATGGTTTCCAACCCTCATGTACATGTTTCATTTTTATAAGACATAACCAACTCAATTAGTTACCAAACCCATACATACCACACATATTATATATATATCAACTCATTCACCACATTATTAACGAAACATAGCAACCATATACCACATATAAATAAGCCATAGCTGAATTGATAAAACCAAACACATTAAACACTTGTTCAAGAACTCATAAAAACTGAGCCTAATCCTAATGATCAAAGACATGCCATTTTTAAACCAAACCGAACTCAAGCATGGAAATTAAGCCATTTTCACATGGCTTTTATACATACACTTTTTAATTAAACTAACTCCAAAGCTAGCCTATACATGCCATAGTTTCAAAGAAATTTTAGCTTATAAAATACCGAAGTTAGTCGATAGTGTGATAGACCTCTCTGACGATCCTCGAGCTCGTAACGTGACTCCAAAATCTATAAAACAGAGGTAAACAAGAACACACACACAATAAGCTATTTAAGCTTAGTAAGTCATAAGCAAATATATATCAACTATTGTATATTAACACTAAGTTAACAAGGCCGAATATACATGTTATTAAATACAAGGTTATCATTTAAATTTCTCATACCCATACCATATAGCTAATTGTACAATTACACATGAACTTATATAAATCTCACTATTAAAATCACATATACCACATTTGGCCGAATATACACAATCACATATGCATACATATAGTTCACATTTATAACTTTAGCATTTATACAATCAATTCAACAACCGGCTTACCTTATTTTCACAACTTGGTATAAGTACATACCTGAGCCCTTTAATTCGATTTCACATTTGGTCTTCACTTAACATTGCCCATTGAACCGTTCAAAATTAAAAAGGATACGCAGAAAATCGAAAAGCCCGTACAACGCCAACATCCCAGATGTGGTCTTACATGTAATCACATATCGATGCCACTGTCCCAGACAGGGTCTTACACGAATCAAATACGATGCCCATGTTCCAGACGTGGTCTTACACGTAAACACAAATCGATGCCAACGTCCCAGACTTGGTCTTACACGAAAATACATATCGGAGATCCTATGTCATGACATATGTATCATATATATTCCTAGGGTTCGTACGGGACTTCTAGACATTGAATCTCGATCGAATCAAACTCAAAACATAGTTCCCTATCTCATAATCACATTCGGCCAAGGCTTATATATATTCAAACAATTTAATTTATCACATAACATTTATATATTCGTGAATTTAACAACATTAAAATGCTTATAGACTTACCTCAGATGTTGTCGAACGATTTAATCGACTATTCGTCTACTTTCGATTTCCCCCGATCTAATTTCGTTTTCTTTCGTTCTTAATCTAAATAAATTCTAATTTAACTAATTTAACCACATATTCATTCAATTCAGTCCAAAAATACATAAATGGGCAAATTACCATTTTGTCCCTAACATTTTTCACTTTTTACAATTTAGTCCCTATTGTATAAAATTCAAAATACACAAAATTTGCATATATCATGCTAGGTCTGAATATTCCTTAACTCCATACAAGTCCATATATTTCATTTTTTTCACATTTTAGTCCCTCAAAAATTTATTTTCACAATTTAGTCCAAATTACTCAAAATCATCAAAAATTCAAAGACAAAACATATTAATCTAACACATATATTTCATAATTCATCATCAAACATCATTAAAATCATAAACTCATCAATGGAAAAACACAAATTAATCATCAAATTTAAAAATTAAGACATGGGCTTTGAAGATAACTTAGCAACGATCTCAAAAATGTAAAAATTATCAAAAACTGAGTAAAATACATGCCTTAATTTAGCTCAACAATGGCCGAATACCTAGCTTGTTTCTTATTTTCTTTCTCTTTTTAATTTCGGTAAAGAATGGATGATAATGGCTTCTTTAATGTTTGTCTTTTATTATAATAACTTTATAATATAATATATATTATTTTAACCTTTATAAATAATATAAAAACATTTTTGAGAAGTTAATGGCCTAATTTCCTATTAAGGACTTCACATTATAAAGACATTAGCAAGTTAGCAATTTACACATTAATTAGCCAATTTGTAACATCCTGAATTAATGGGCCTGTGCGTTTAATGTGTGGTTATGTTAGTATAAGTGTTAGGGGTCCAGGATGGGCTCGGGAATTGGTAGAGGTCTTAGTTTAATTTTACCTTGGGCACTTTAAAGGGAATCTGTTAGAATGAGGATTAAAAGATATTATCTATAAAATTAAGACATAATTGGGCTTGTGGCCCAGTGGCAAAATGGCGCCACTTAGAGGGCAGGGAGTTGGCGTCAATTGTGGAGGCTCAAGTTCGAGTCGCATGAGGCCCAATTATTTTAATTTAATTTAGCTTATTTTCATCAATTAAGTGGAAGAGGTTGGACGGAAACAAGGCTTAAAAATAGGAGATTTAATGAATGGGATAATGTAGGTAATATAGTTGATAATGTGGCAGATAAAGGGAGGAAGAGGTGGTGATATTTGGGTTACTTTTGGATGAGAGATCAGGTAATGATAAGGGAGAAAAGTTAGGACTTATCTATTGGTCAAGGTGGTGGGAAAATTTCCAACTCTAAGGGAGGAGGAATCGATTTTTTTATACTATAGGGGTGCCAAAATTTTCCCTCATTAGTTGATCAATTTTAAGTTATCGAAAGGGGCATCTTCGATTTTTGAGAAGTAGTTGCCGAAATTATGTTTAAGTGAGGGGAATACCATTTTATTTTCGACATTAAGGTTTCTTTATTCTCCCATTCTCTGTAAAAGCTGAAATTTCTAAGCCTATTCTCTCAATCTTCACTTCTATGCAAAAGTTGAAAGTCGATGATTTTTTCTCTGCTTTCTTCTACAAAGCCGAAATCACCCAATTCTTCTCAACATCTTTCCCTTCAAAAGCTGAAATTCTGAACTTTCTTCTCATCTCCATAGCCAAATACCTCCTATTCTCTTTTGTCGATCTCTTCACTAAAAGCTGATAGATTTCTTCCTATCCTCTTCTCTTTTTGATTTTTTGCAAGAAGCCGAAAACTCCTAAGGGTAGCCGAATCTCCAGTGATAGGGTAAGTGCCAATTTCTTCTGTTCCTTTCTTTCTCTTTCAAGTTTTGGAAGAAAAAGTCGAAAAGCTAATAGATTGTTGGTTTCTTGTGTTTTCTTGTTGGACGACCTTCGGGAATTGAATTAGATCGTCTAGATCTAAAAGTCAAAAATTGATAGTCTCTAATTTTAAAATTTCAAGGTAAGGGGTTCTCTTTAGATTTTTGTTAGATTCGCTATCGTAATCGTGATCTTAACCATATGTTGATGGTAGCAACTGATAAGGTCTTTTGATAGAATCAAATATTGATTAGGCAAAGGAGGGGATTAGATCTGTTAAACCAATCCCTAAGTTTAAAAAGCAAGCGGTGTCAGCAGTTCGAGATTGGACACCGAGTTGTAGAGTGGCTTCAGAATAAAATCTTAAACTGTTAGTAGTCGTAGTAGCTACTGATAGTGTCGACATAGAAAGTACTATCCTGTCGGTAATCAGGTGTGTAGATCTCTATCAGACTCATTAATTTGTATTATATGTATGTTGTGGGCTAAAAGCCAGAAAGAGAGGCTCTGTGAACAGTCATATTACCTAGAAGGGGTAGGCAAGGGTGCCAAGTACGTAATCATAGAAACTTCTCTATGTGTATCAAAGTATGTGAAAGTCTGAAATCTGTTTAGATGGCTTAATGTTTTAATTTTTGCATGTATGTATGCATGGGATGGGATTGATTGATATGAGGAAGGGGAGCAGGTCGCGAGGCGATCGGTGGCTTTGCCACATAGGTCACATGGTGATCGGTCTTTATGACACGCAGCACAGCTGTCGATATGGTGTGTAGCGGATGGAGGGTTGATTGTAGAAATCTCCACGGTGTGAAGGTTGGTACGGGGGTGTGTAGAAGATGGACTCTTAGGTTTGGGATGGGCCATGTTGCATGAAATATTCTATTGCCATTGTGTGGGCCAAGGCCCATAATGTGTTTGTGGGCCAAGGCTTTTATGTGTTTTCGGGATTTGCACACTAAGTCTTGGTGACTCACCCTATTATTTTTCCCCAACTTTTCAGATGAGTAGTAGATCGTGGACATGGGAGCCGAGGCGGACTCGAGGGGCCATCAAGATTATTATCTACATAGACTATTTTCAGATTTTCAATTGAATTTTAATTTTTGGAAATATTTTTGTAATAAGGCTTCCACAACTTAGGTTTTCGATTTTTTTTGTTAAGTTAAGTTTTTATAAACTTATGTTTTTTTTAAAGTCTTAATTATAAAATGAAATGATAAATGGGCTTTTCAAACACAATCAACGCGAATGCTTAAAGTTGTTTCAAAAATTTCACAATTATTTGATTAAACGACTATAATCAACTAAGATCTTTAAAACCCTTCAAGGTAAAGTTTTTCAAGTTTCAACCCGTAGCATACCAGATCCGGTCATGACGTATGGGCCGGTTTGGGGTGTTCATTTTAGTATCAGAGCCCAGTTTAAAACTCAGGCTGTGAAATGGGTCCAGTAGTGGTTTGTAAAATTAAAATGTACTTGAGAACATTTTAAGTTGAGATATGGCCTTCGAGCCTATCGGCATCCGATCCACGCAGGTAAGTATCCTAAACTCATTGTGTGATATACATGTTGGGCTTGTTGGGCTCCATGGGGACATAGGCTAGTATGATTAAAGCTTGATGGACTTTAGGTTTAGTATAAACAATTCTTCAAATTCCATAAAACTTAATTTCTAATTAAACATGTCTGTGGACAAGTCACAGGGTTAGGGTGTGGTAACAGGCATACGCATGTCTAGGATTGGATCTAGGGAAAGCTTGGTATTTAAGCGGCCCTAGCGGATCACCTCCTCTTCACTGGAATCCTACCTTGTGCGTTGTGACTGTTCACCTTAGCCACGGGGAATTGTTGACGGGCCAAAATTTATAACTAAAACCTAAAAGGGACCATCATCCTATCTTTGTAAAATTACTTATATACCCCTAATTTTGGAAATTACCCAGAATACCTTAAGTTTGAGAAAATTACCTAAATACACTTGATTTATGAAAATTTCCCGAAATACCCCTGGTTTACAAAATTATTGAAATACCCCCAAATTTTAAAATTACCAAAATACCCCTATTTTGTAAAATCGCCAAGATACCCTATTTTGGAAAATTACGAAAATACCCTATAAGATAAAATTACAAAAATACCTCGGTAGTGAAATGACGAAAATACCACAGGTGATGAATGTAAGTTCATGGATCTTTGCTTGTATGTTGATGTGTGATGGATGTTGATTGAATGTGTATTCTAGAATTAGGAAATATAGACCTGAGAACTGAACCTCGTAGATAAAATTTGAATTCAAAAGAACTACTGTTAAAACTACTTTCCATAAGGTATACATTATTAATCAGTGGAAGAGAGTATTAATAATTCATAAATTTCTAATCAGATATATTACGAATGGTAGAATGAGCACTAGGGGATGTGGTGTGCATTACCGAGGTAGAGACAGGATTGCTGTGTTAGAACCCGTAGGGTCTGGTCACGAGTCAGGGAATGAGGCACCAGTGCCACCAGCTGTGGAGGCAAAATTTTAAGATCAGACGGTCGGAGATGATGCTGTATCTCAGGCAATGTTACGAGTTTTAGAGAGAGTTGAAGGAGCAGGCATGGGCACAGGAGCCCAGAAGTCTGTGCCGGAGTGACTTAGAGCCAACGGGGCAGAGGTGTTTAAGGAATTTCTAGTGTAGCTCATAGCATAGCAGAGTATTGGTTGGAAGCAATGGAGCATATAATGGATGATCTTGACTTCACGAAAGAGGAGAAGCTGAAAGGAGTAGTGTCCCTTCTCTGGGATGAAGCCTATCAATGGTGGCTTACGGTTAAGGATGGTACCGTGGCTGATCGTATCACCTGGGATTACTTCAGAGCGGTATTCCAGAGTAAGTACATTGGAACGAGCTATGTGGATGCGCAGCATAAAGCGTTCCTAAATCTAGTTTAGGGAAGTAGGTCGGTGGCGGCGTATGAAGCGAAATTCTTACGCCTTAGTTGTTATGCTCGAGGGATAGTGGCCACAAAACATGAGCGATGTGTTCATTTTGAGGATGGCCTGAAGGATGACCTACGTGTTTTGATAGCTCTACAGCGAGAGAGGGAATTTGATGTGCTTGTGGAGAAAGTAAAAATAGCTAAGGAGGTGAGACGGAAGGAAAAATTGAACTGGGATAGAGATAAGGGTAGAGGTAAGAGAAATTTTAGATCATCAGGGACAGCCGTGTGTACTCAAAAAAGACCTAGGTCAGATGGACCAAGACGGGCTGAGAGATCTGTTGCAGCTAGCCAAACACGGAAGTGTTCTCGATGTGGTAAGTTCCATGTAGGTGAGTGCTGGGCAGGCAGTGGAAAGTAATTTAGGTGTGGATCTACGGATCATCAGATAAGAGACTGTCCTCGCCACGGGATGAGGTAGGACCGGCAGGGCAGGGAAATGCTCTACCGAGTAGAGGAGGTCAACAGCTGTAGAGGGGTCGTGGTCCAGCCAGAGGTGGTAACGGGTTCGGTCGAGGCCGAGGAGCACCAGGTGAGGGGCAAAAATCACTGAGGTGAGGCAGCCAGGGTTGGTCTATGCTGCCAGACGTCGAGAGGAGGCTGACGCACCAGATGTTATAACCGGTACATTTTTAGTATTTGGTTTTCCTTACACTGCATTAATTGACATTGGGTCGACGCATTCATATGGTGCTAGTAGTGTGTCTGAAACTTTAAGTTTAGATTCTGAGATTACCCCTAGGGCGATGACTGTAATTAGCCCATTAGGACAATCTGTGGTAGTAGATAAACTTTATCGGGAGGTACCCTTAGAAGTTTAGGGAATAGTTTTCCAAACGGATCTGATGGAATTACCATTTAGGGAGTTTGACTTAATATTAGGCATGGACTGGCTGATGAAGTAGCAAGCTAACTTAGATTGTGCAGCCAAGCGTATGGTGTTAAGAACCCCCGAAGGAGGTGAAGTGTTGGTGATAGGAGAAAGGGGGAATTATCTGTCGAATGTGGTGACTACCCTAAGAGCAAAAGAATGGTGAGAAAAGGATGTGAGGCAGTTTTAATGTTTGTACGGGCTTTGGAAGCCAAGGACCTAACTGTTGGGGACGTTAGGACGGTGAAGGAATTTCTGATGTTTTTCCAGAAGAGCTTTTGGGATTACCTTCGGATCGAGAAGTGGAGTTTGAAATCGATCTTCCTTCGGGAACAGCACCGGTATCTATTGCTCCTTATAGAATGGTGCCGAAGGAGTTGGTGGAATTGAAAGCACAAATTTAAGAGTTGTTGGAAAGAGGGTTTATTCGACCAAGTGTGTCACCTTTAGGAGCACCGTGTTATTTGTTAAGAAGAAGGATGGTTCAATGCGTATGTGCATTGACTACCGTCAGCTGAACAAGTTGACTATTAAGAACAAGTACCCATTGCCAAGGATCGATGACTTGTTCGATCAGTTGAAGGGGGCCTCAGTATTTTCGAAGATAGATCTGAGGTCAGGGTATCATCAGCTTAAGGTCAAGGAGGCAGATATTCATAAGACGGCTTTTAGAACTCACTATGGACATTACAAGTTCATGGTGATGCCATTTGGGTTGACTAACACACCAGCAGCATTTATGGATATGATGAACTGAGTGTTCCAACCGTACTTGGATCGGTTTGTCGTGGTATTTATTGATGACATCTTGGTTTACTCAAGATCGAAGGAGGAGCATGATTCACATCTGCGAGTGGTTCTGCAGATTTTGAGGGAGAAGCAGCTTTATGCCAAATTCAGCAAGTGCTAATCCTGGCTAAAGGAAGCTACTTTTCTGGGTCACGTCGTGTCAGCAGAGGGGATTAGGGTGGACCCTCAAAAAATTGAAACGGTGTTGAATTGGAAGCTGCCTAGGTCTGTGGCAAAAATTCAGAGTTTTTTGGTTTGGCCGGGTACTATCGAAGGTTTGTTGAGGGATTTTCTTCAATCGCGACACCATTGACTAAGTTGTTACGGAAAGGAGTTCTGTTTGTCTGGTCTAATAAGCAGCAATATAGTTTTGAGAAGTTAAAAAAGATTTTAACGGAGGCTCCAATATTGATTTAGCTTGAGGCTTGGAAAGGAATTTGTAATTTACTGTGATGCATCACACACGGGACTAGGATGCGTGTTGATGCAGGATGGAAAGGTTGTTGCGTATGCATCTCGGTAGTTAAGACCGCACGAAGCAAATTATCCCACCCATTATTTGGAGTTGGTGACGATGGTTTTTACCTTAAAGATTTGGAGACACTATCTGTATGGGGAGAAATCGGTTATTTATACAGATCATAAAAGCCTAAAATATCTTTTGACCCAGAAGAAGTTGAATTTAAGGCAGAGGAGGTAGACCGAGTTGTTAAAGGATTATGATTGCTCGATCGAGTATCATCCGGGTAAGGCTAATGTGGTGGCGGATGCTTTAAGTCGTAAAGTAATCACTGACTTGCGAGTGATGTTTGCTCACCTTAGGTTGTACGATAATAGGATTTTATTGGCCGAACTTCAAGTGAAACCCTCATGGGTCAGTAAGGTTAAGGAGAAGCAGCAGACTGATGAGTTGCTAAAGGAGAAGTTTCATGTAGGAACAAGTGATGGATCGATGGACTTCAGTGTGGATGAGGAAGGACTACTATGGTATCGAGGGAGAGTATGCATGCCAAAAGATCCTGAATTAAGGCATAGGATTTTGCAAGAAGCGCATGGTAGTCCATACGCTATGCACCTGGAGGAGTAAGATGTATCGAGATTCTGAGGATCGATTACGGTGGCGGGCTTGAAGCGCGAGGTGGCGAATTGGTGAGTAAGTGTTTGACACTGTCGGCGGTAAAGGCGAACATCGATTACCAATAGGGTTGTTGCAAACGATAAAGATTCCACAATGGAAGTGGAAAGGATCCCAATGGACTTTGTTAGTGGGCTACCTCTCACGCCTACTAGGAAAGATTCAGTTTGGGTGATAGTTGATCGCTTGATGAAGTCTGCTCATTTCATACCGGTACGAGTCGATTACTCTCTAGAGAAATTGGCTAAGCTATACATAGCAGAGGTGGTGAGGTTGCATGGAGTACCGATGTCGATCATATCCGATGAGACCCTAGGTTCACATCACGATTTTGGAAAGCGTTGCATCAAGCGTTGGAGTGCAGTTGGATTTTAGTACGGCGTTCCATCCTCAAACCGATGGTCGATTCGAGCGAGTAATTCAGGTCTTAGAGGACATGTTAAGGGGTTGTGTCATTGATTTCAGAGGTACTTGGGAAGAGTTCTTACCATTGGCGAAATTTGCTTACAACAACAGCTACCAGTCTAGTATTCAGATGGCGCCCTATGAAGCATTGTACTGGCGGAAGTGTCGTACTCCTACTTGTTGGACGGAATTAGGGGAACGTCAGATTTTGGGTCTGAAGTTGGTTACATAGATAGAGGAGAAGGTTGAGTTAATTCGAGCTCGACTAAAGGAAGCCTCGGACAGATAAAAGTCCTATGCTGATTTGAAGCGTAAGGACATAGAGTTTGTAGTGGGTGACAAGGTGTTCTTGAAGGTGTCGCCATGGAAGAAAGTGTTAAGGTTTAGACGGAAGGGTAAATTAAGTCCTAGATTTATCAGACCATGCAGGGTGTTGAAATAAGTCGGACCAGTGGCCTATCAACTTGAGCTACCTTCAGAGTTAAGCCAGATTCACAATGTGTTTCATGTCTCTATGCTGAGATGATACCGTTCGGATCCATCTCACGTGGTGCCTGTGGAAGAAATTGAGGTGACACCTATCCTCTCCTTTGAAGAGGAACCAGTAGAAATCCTGGATCATGATGTCAAAGTGTTGCGAAGGAAGACGGTTTCGTTGGTTAAGGTTCTACGGTGGAATCACAGTTCTGAGGAGGCTACATAGTAACCAGAAGAGGCGATGTGGCAGCAGTACCCCCATCTATTCGGATAAGGTAATTTCGAGGCCGAAATTTCTTTACGGGGGGTAGAACTATAACATCCTGAATTAATGGGCCTGTGCGTTTAATGTGTGGTTATGTTAGTATAAGTGTTAGGGGTCTAGGATGGGCTCAGGAATTGGGCCGAGGTCTTAGTTTAATTTTCTGCTTGGGCACTTTAAAGGGAAGCCTGTTAGAATGAGGATTAAAAGATATTATATGTAAAATTAAGACATAAATGGGCTTGTGGCCCAGTGGCAAAATGGCGCCACTTAGAGAGCAGGGAGTTGGCGCCAATTATGGAGGCTCATGTTCGAGTCATATGAGGCCCAATTATTTTAATTTAATTTAACTTATTTTGGCAATTAAGTGGAAGAGGTTGGACGGCAACAAGGCTTAAAAATAGGAGATTTAATGAATGGGATAATGTAGGTAATATAGCTGATAATGTGGCAGATAAAGGGAGGAAGAGGTGGTGATATTTGGGTCACTTGTGGATGAGAGATCAGGTAATGATAAGGGAGAAAAGTTAGGACTTATCTATTGGTCAAAGTGGTGGCCGAATTTCCAACTCTAAGGGGAGGAGGAATCGGTTTTTGTTATACTATAAGGGTGCCAAAATTTTCCCTCATTAGTTGATCAATTTTAAGTTATCGAAAGGGCATCTTTGGTTTTTGAGTAGTAGTTGCCAAAATTATGTTTAAGTGAGGGGAATACCTTTTTAATTTCGACATTAAGGTTTCTCTATTCTCCCATTCTCTGTAAAAGCCGAAATTCCTAAGCCTATTCTCTCAATCTTCACTTCTATGCAAAAGCCGAAAGTCTATGATTCTTTCTCTGCTTTCTTCTACAAAGCCGAAATCACCCAATTCTTCTCAACATCTTTCCCTTAAAAGCCGAAATTCTAAACTTTCTTCTCATCTCCATAGTCGAATACCTCATATTCTCTTTTGTCGATCTCTTTACTAAAAGTCGAATCTATAAAGATTTCTTCCTATCCTCTTCTCTTTTTGATTTTTTGCAAGAAGCCGAAAACTTCTAAGGGTAGCCGAATCTCCTGTGATAGGGTAAGTGCCGATTTCTTTTGTTCCCTTCTTTCTCTTTCGGGTTTTGGAAGAAAAAGCTGAAAAGCTAATGGATTGTTGGTTTCTTGTGTTTTCTTGTTGGACGACATTCGGGAATTGAAGTAGATCGTCTAGATCTAAAAGCCGAAAACCACTAGTCTCTAATTTTGGGATTTCAAGGTAAGGAGTTCTCTTTAGATTTTGTTAGATTCGCTATCGTAATCGTGATCTTAACCATATGTTGATAGTATCAACTGATAAGGTCTTTTGATGGAATCAAATATCGATCAGGCAAAGGAGGGGATTGGATTTGTTAAACTAATCCCTAAGTTTAAGAAGCGAGCGGTGTCAGCAGTTCGGGATTGGCCACCGGGTTGTGGAGCGATTTCAGAACAAAATCTTAGACTGTTAGCAGTCGTAGCGGCTACTGATAGTGTCGACATAGAAAGTACTATCCTGTTGATAATCAGGTGTGTAGATCTCTATCACACTCATTAATTTGTATTATATGTATGTTGTGGGCTAAAAGCCAGAAAGGGAGGCTGTGTAAACTGTCGTATTACCCAGAAGGGGTAGGCAAGGGATGTCAGGTACGTAATCATAGAAACTTCTCTATGTATATCGAAGTATGTGAAAGTCTGAGATCTGTTTAGATGGCTTAATGTTTTGATTTTTGCATGTATGTATGCATGGGATGGGATTGATTGATAGGAGGAAGGGGAGCAGGTCGCGAGGCGATCGGTGGCTTTGCCACATAGGTCACATGGGGATCGATCTTTATGACAGGCAGCATAGCTGTCGAAATACTATAATGTATTACTGAGGTCGCATAGCGATCGGTGGCTTTGCCACATAGGTCAGATAGTGATCGGTCTTTATGATGAAAAGACAAATTGTCGATATGGTGTGTAGCGGATGGAGGGTTGATTGTAGAAATCCCCACGGTGTGAAGGTTGGTACGGGCATGTGTAGAGGATGGAGTCCTAGGTTTGGGATGGGCCATGTTGTATGAAATATTCTGTTGTCATTGTGTAGGCCAAGGCCCATAATGTGTTTGTGGGCCAAGGCTTTTATGTGTTTTCGGGATTTGCACACTGAGTCTTGGTGACTCACCCTATTATTTCTCCCCAACTTTTCAGATGAGCAGTAGATCGTGGACATGGGAGCCGAGGCGGACTCGAGGGGCCATCAAGATTATTATCTACATAGACTGTTTTCGGATTTTCATTTTAATTTTAATTTTCAGGAATATTTTTGTAATAAGGCTTCCACAACTTAGGTTTTCAATTTTTTTTTGTTAATTAAGTTTTTATAAACTTATTTTTTTTTAAAGTCTTAATTATAAAATGAAATGATAAATGGGCTTTTCAAACACAATCAACGCGAATGCTTAAAGTTGTTTCAAAAATTTCACAATTATTTGATTAAATGGCTATAATCAACTAAGATCTTCAAAACCCTTCAAGGCAAATTTTTTCAAGTTTCAACCTGTAGCATACCAGATCCGGTCATGACTTATGGGCCGGGTTTGGGGTGTTACACAATTTCACATTTTACGCGATTAAGTACTTTTATTTAATTGGACACTTAAACGACAAAATTAAAACACGAAAATTTCACACAAACAAATTCATACATAATAAAAAAAGAAAATAATATTAAAATATTTTTCAAACTCAGTTTTGTGGTCTCAAAAACACTGCTCCGATTAGGGTCAAAATCGGGCTGTTACAATATATGTTAAAAATGATTAAAATTTTTTGGGTATATGACTGATTGTTTTTTAATTTATAGATTAAATAATTTCTTATATAATTGTAAAAGAGATAATATTAATTTTAATCTATTAAAATTATCATTATAGTTTAAATTATTTAATAGATAATAGATAAACTTTATATGTATTAAAATTTAAAAATTGCTAACCCATGCATGCATCTTTAGAAAAACAAAATTAATTAGTAAATTGAAAATGTTACTTAAATTTCCTTAAATATTGAAAGAATATATAATATTAAAATTTTATCTAATTAATTTCGGGTTTAAGGTTTATGATTTAATGTTTATGGTTTATGGTATATGATCTAGGGATTATGGTTTATGGTTTAGTGTTTGGAATTTTAGATTTTGGGTTTTGGGTTTAAGGTTTCAGATGAAGTGTTTAGAGTTTAGGGTTTCTGAAAAGATCAAATGAAGATAGGAGTGAATGAGAGGGCAATGCTACTAAAGAACAGTTTGGTTAGTGAATCAATTAACCGATGTCAACCGAAACTGAGCTATTTTTAATCAAGTTTTTTCACCCTTATTTGTAGGGTTCTTAAAATGTCATATGTCCATGCTCGTGTTAAAAACAAGTTTCAGACACGAATACTTCAAGTAAAATTAAGAGTCAAAGGAATATAATTAACCTTTGTATTAACCAACCATGAACTTCTTTCAAATTAAATTGATTCTTCTGATTTGTTCGATCTATCATAACATCATAAGCTCCGTCTTCTTTAATACAAAAAAAAAAAACCTATGTATTCTTCACCAGGAAGACATATCCAGCTCGATTTTTCATATTATTTAAAATTATTTTTACACCATTATAAAAATTTACAAATTAAATATATTATTTGGAACAAAACAAAACTTAATTTAAAGGAATTTAAGAAATAATTAAACCTTTCAAATAAAGAAACAAAGAAGAAAATTGGATTGAAAAAATCATTTTGTTTTAATCAAAATGGCGCAATTTAATTTTTCCCTAAAAATTTTCTCCCAAACCTTAAATTTTCCCCTAAAAATTTTCCCCAAACCCAAAAAACCTTGATTTCTTTCCCCTAAAAATTTCCCCCAAACCCTAAATTTCCCCAAATTAAGATCCCAACCCATCTCTGCATTGTCGGACCTAACCTATAATGACCTGAACGTCAATAGTACCGAAAAATCTAGTTTTTTTACCTCGTTTTTGTAAATCGATGTCGTAAATATTTTTATTAAATATTTGCGATATTATGTTGTAGGTGAATTGAATTTTGATTAGATAATTACGTTGCTTTAGTGCTCAATTTAAGTTCAGGGACTAAATCGCATAAGTGGCAAAAGTATAGTTGTTATTAAATAAAAAGCTAAATTATAACTAAGGGATTGATTTATCTAATAAATAAACCATTATATAAATGGCTGGTTTGGGCCCAATCGAAGTTGAATTAGAATTAGAGCCCCCATAAGAACTTGAAAATGGCTAAAAGATTCTTTCTGACGTAAAACAAAATCCAGCCCTTAAGATTTTGGCCGCTAATTATCATCAGCCCTAACTCAGCTATTAAATATCACTATCTTTCAACCTTTTTCCCTCTCTTTGCCTTTTGTTTTTCTTCCTCTCCCTCTTCTTCACCCAAAAACCCCCGCCCGAAGCTAGGTTACTCTTCTTATTCGTTCTCTCTCTGGGTTTTTTACATTCCTCTTTCTTGGGGCATTTTAGGGTTCTTAAAATTTTTGCACTCATTTGATTTTTTTTTTTTGCTATTGTTTTCTTTGGATCTGGATCTGTGAAAGAAGTTCTCTAATGGATACTCGTAAAAGAGGAAGACGTGAAGCTGGGTTCAATGCTAATGGCAGCATCAAGAAATCTAAACCAGGTTTGTCCTTTTTTTTTTTCTCTAAAATTGAAATATATGATCTTTGTTCCTGTTAATATTTACAAGCTTGTTTAAGTGTTAATATAGAAGTGATTAATTACATAATTTTTAGTAATAAAATGAAGAATTAAACACGTTGAATTTTTGGGGGATAATTTTGATATAAAAATGTTGTAACTGAGAAAAAGTAATTAATTAATAGTTGTGCAACAGAATTGGAATCTTTATCAACTGGTGTAGGAAGCAAATCGAAGCCTTGCACCATGTTTTTCAGGTTAAAATTCTTATACCCACACCTAAATAAATATTGCACTTAAATTCTGTTTCTATAATTTATTTCTAAAAATTTGAACTTTATAATTAGCTAAAAACTTGTGATTTTGCTAATCAAATGTGGTTTCCATGAACATATTTGTAGCGTTTCTTTGTGCTTGCATGTGATTGGTCATCTTTTGGAGGAGAATAGATGGATGAACGAATCAATTACTGCCCTTATCATTGTGAGTTTCTCTCTTGACATCTGTTGACGTGAATTTTGTCATTCATGGACAATTCAATTAAGTTTTGATTGCTTGGTTTTGTATGTTTTCCTTGTCTGATATCTTTGATTTAAATTACTTTTGTTGGTAAGGTGTTTTTACTGGGGTCATTATTTTGTTGACAAGTGAGGGTAAGAGCTCTCATACTTTAGTCTTCAGTGAAGATCTGTTCTTTATCTATCTTCTGCCCCTTATTATATTCAATGCTGGGTAAGTTTGTTATCTTTCATTTTCATTTTAATTTATCTTGTGAATGGAAAATATGAAGATAATTTATTATACCTTGTAAAAGGTAAAATAGATAGACATATAATACTTGTCCAATGTGAAGCTTTGTTTTGTTTAAATAACCATTCCAAAGTTTCTATCCTGGCTTGAACTTGAGTGCATTGAGAATTCCCCAATGTTTTCATTGCTGTAAACAGAGGAACATAGATGTCTTTTCCACTTGTTAAGGTTTGATGTTTTATTTAAATTTTTTTATAGTAAAAATGATGGCGGCATTTAGTTAATATTTTACTTTCCTAAAGCCTTTTTGATCTTTTCTTTCTCTGCCAGGTTTCAGGTGAAAAAGAAGCAATTTTTCTGTAACTTTATCACCATCATACTGTTTGGGGCTATTGGTACACTAGTATCTTGTACAATTATATCTTTAGGTATTTCAAACGACCTTATGGAGGCAATATATAGTAGTGCAGATGTTCTTAAGCGTAGCACCTCAATTCACTGGAACAATAAACGACAAAGTGTTTTTCAATCGATGAAGAAGAAAATTCAAGGAGCAACAAATGAAATAAAAAATGTTGCAAGGTAATGTAGTTGCAAAATCATGTTTACGTACAGGGCTTTATTTATATCTGATTGTGACTTCTTGATAAACCTTATTCTTTCTGAAATGCATATCAGTCTAATTTCCCTTTTGAAGCTTTCAAACTACCTAAAACTTCTCTAATTTTTATATTAGAATGCAATGGTAACGCACATGTGATACCAACATTCATGGTAATAAATCATTACTATGAAGTATTCATTGTGTTTGCAATTATGATAAAGAAAAATCTATTATAGAAGATACAGTAAAAATGAAATTAAGTGTCGTTTGTGTAGAATTGAGTGCAAGAACCATAAACACCCAGTCCTTTGTTTTTTATTATTTATTCTCAGTCCTTTTGATCTTAAAAGGAATACAAAACCAGAAAAAGTTTTAAGTTTTTGATCCGGTTTGTGTAGGATTGGTCATTAAACAATCCTTAAAGAGATGAATGAGGTCTGCAATTGGCTTACAGCAAAGTTGGGGCTCGAGGGATAATGCTAAATATAGTGAAGAGTCAGGAAGCAATAAAGGTGAAAAGAGAGAAAATTGCATATGTTACAAATAGCTAAATGTTAATCATCTTAGGTACTTTTTTATTTGTTTACTTTTGTACATTGGGTTGAATGTTAGTGGTATACATTTTAGCTAAATGTTAGTGTATTTTGATTGTTGGATCGATTTTTGTAGTGAATATTCAATCTTTATTTTAATTTTATATTTTATATTTTTTTAGTTGTATTTAAAGCATAATTTCTATTCACTGTAAATGTTTATGAAAATATATTAATATTGAAACAATAAAAAATAGAAAATAAATGCTTTAGACATGTTTATTCCAACCTTTTTAAGATTGTCTTAAATAGGTTTATCTCAATCTTTCAAAAGCTGCCTTAGACGGGTCTATCTTAATCTTTTTAAAAGTTGTTTTAGACAAAGTATATTCCAACCTTTTTAAGGTTGTATTATGTAACACCCCTATCTCGTATACGTCGTCGGATTAGGGTTAAGGGCATTACCAGACAGGTCGGAAATATTTATAGAAATTTCATACAACCATACATCATTTTCAAAGATAGAGTCCCTTAAATAGGTTATCGAGACCTTAAACATGCTTAGAAAGAGGGTCGGGACTAAACCAAAACACATACAGAAATTCTTAGAAATTTAAAACTTTTCAAAGTTTCAGGAGTTACACGCCCATGTGGGTAGGTCGTGTGCCTCCCACGGCTGCTAGACACCCCCGTGTGTCCTCTCCGTGGTCAAAACTGGCTTTACTCCACGGCCACCAAGCACGCCCGTGTTGCCTAGCCGTGGTCGATCCTGTCAAAACCACACGGTTACCAGGCACGTCCGTGAGCCAAGGCCGTGTACTACTAGGCCATATCTCGACTTTATCACATGGCTACTAGACACGCCTGTGTGTCTTGGTCGTGTGCTCCTAAACTAGCTACTGACTTAGCCCCACGGTCACTAGGCACGCCTGTGTGCCACAACCGTGTAACATTATAGGCCATTTGCAAGGCCAAAATGCCACCCACTTAGGGTCAAACCTACAAGCCAATCATCGATACATCTCATGCACGTTTGACAACTAAGAATATACCAAAATAACCATTCAATCTATACATTCAATACCAATTTCAATCATGCCAACTTTACAAGACAAAAACTTACGAATATACAAGCAATAATTTATCCAAACTTGCCATAATCTTAACCATTTCATGAGCTTCAAACCATACCAAAATATGCATCATAAAGTACATTCATTTAAGCATATTTTCAACTCATATCTAGCCAAATCACATGGCTAAGTTCACATCTCATAATTATCCAAATAACTAGCCTATACATGCCATATCTAGCTATATACATTTCCATAATGTACCAAAATAAGTTGAGTAGTGTGATGACGATCCTCGACTGTCCCGAGCCTTCAATAGCTTTGACGATCTATAAAACAGAGAAACACACACACAGAGTAAGCTTTCCAAAAAGCTTAGTACGTCATATACAAATAAACCTATCATGTAAAGCGTATAAGCATATGGAAACATTGGCAAAATTCACATTAGTAGCAAGTTCATCACATATATGCTTTGATCCATATTCTTAGCCATATTTGCCTCATTCATTAATTCAAGAATCATATATTTACATAGCTTTTCACAACCATTCTTTTATCTCATTCACATTCTCGTATTCAATCATACATTTCTTCAAATCAAAATCACATAGGTACTTACCTTATATATACTCTTAGTGTACATACCAAACGTACTTGAAACGAATATACTTTCACGTAATTGTTCATAGCTTGGACTTTACACATTGAACCGCTAGGAATCTAATAGGATACTCAGAAAGCTTGAAATAATCGTACAATGCCAACGTCCCAGACAAGGTCTTACGTGTACTCAAATATCGATGCCACTGTCCTAGACAGGGTCTTATACGAATCAATACAATGCTAATGTCCCAGACATGGTCTTACACGTAAAGCTCATATCGAAGCCAACGTCCTAGACATGGTCTTACACGAAAATCTCAAATCGACGCCAACCTCCCAGACGTGGTCTTACATGATAAAACAGAATAGATACCTATGTCATGGCATAGCTAATCCTATTTATTCCTAGGTTCGTACGGGACTTCTCGGATATCGACACTAAGTTAACTTTATCTCGGAATTTATGTACGGATCATCTCATAAGCATTCATAGTATCAATAGTCATATGAACATACACAGTTCAATACAGATACATTTATTTGCATAACGACTTACCTCAGATTAGATTTTACGAAAGTGGAAACGGCTACTCAATTACGTTCGCTTTCCCGCGATCTAAGTCTATTTTCCTCGGTTCTTAATCTATACATATTCAGAATTAACTCTTTTAAACACTAACTCAATCAATTCAATCCAAGGACACACATTTAGGGCTATTTGCAATTTAACCCTCACATTTGCACAATTTATCAATTTAGTCCATTTTTCTCAAAACATCAAATTCACAAAATCATCACATACTCATGCTTAGCCGAATGTTCATACATCTCATACAAGCCCATATTTTTTATCAAATTTGTAATTTAGTCCCTCAAGTTACTATTTTCTCAATTTAGCCCTAATTAGCTAAATTCATCAAAAATTCAAGAACAAAGTATGTTCATCTAGCTCAAATCTTTCATTTAACAACTAAAATCATCACAAAACTCAATATATCATCAATGGCATATCTCATGAACATCATCAATACATAAAATTGAGACATGGGCTTGATAGTAGACTAAGCAATAATCTCAAAAACATAAAAATCATCAAAATCCAAAGTTAAAACATACCTTAATTTTGCTTAAGGAGTGTCGAATACCCTAGCTTCATATTTCTTTTTCTTTTGTTTGATTTCGATGGATGAATTCATGAGAATAATGTCCATTTTCATGCTTAATCATATTATAATTCATTAATAACTAATTTCCAATTTTAACCTTATACAATAAAGTTATAAAACATATTTCCCAAGGTTATTATGGACCATAACCGTCTACTATCTATAGTAATGGCTAATTGGCCATATAAATTCCCCATACTTATAAAGACATGACAAATAGGTACCTTTTCATGTAGCATGCTAGTTTTGCATTCAATACAATTTAATCCTTTACTCAAATTAAACACACAGATAGATAAATTAGCTTATGAAACTTTAATACATGCTTAAACACTCATCAATAACACAAAATATAATATTAAAATATTATACGGACTCAGATTTGTGGTCCCAAAACCACTGTTCTGACTAGGGTATAAGCCAGACTGTTACATATTAGATGGCTTTATCTCAACCTTTTTAAACCTTGCCTTAGACAAGGTCTATCCCAGCCTTCTTAGGATTGCTTTAGACGGGTCTATCCCAACCTTTTTTAAGGGTTGCCTTAAACAAGGTCTATCCCAACCTTTTTAAGGTTGCCTTAAATGAGTTTATCCCAACCTTTTTTAAGAGTTTCCTTAGACAAGGTTTATCCCAAACTTTTTAAAGTTGGTTTAAACGAGTCTATCCCAACCTTTTTAAGGTTGTCTTAGACGGGATTATCCCAACCTTTTTTAAAGGTCGGCATTGACTAAGCCTTTCACAATCCTTCAATAAGGGTCGGCTTATGTTGACCTATGGCAACGCTTTTTCAAAAGTGTCGCGGAGCCTGTGCCAACTGTACTATAGACAACTTTGGAAGCGTCGGGAGAAGCGTCGCGAAACCTATGCCAACCTTTTTTGCATCGTCTTAGGTCAAAAAAGTGTCACGGTAGGGTTGTTTTGTTGTAGTGGCTGTTATCATTCTGTTACTTAAGTCTGGTATGCAGTAGTTAGGAGCAGTTGTTCTATTCATGTAATACCTACAGTGTATTGCTTCAAAGCAAGAAAGGATACTAAGCAATTCAGTAAATTCTTTTCTCTATTTTAGTTCTTGTTTCTATTAAATAGTGTAGTAGCTAAAATGGTATCAGTCACCTAATCTTGGTACTTGATTATGCTTTCACAACATGGCACCATTAGCCAGTTCCACTTTTACTGATCATACGAGCCAAACCTTCTCCAGCACATTTCTGATTCATACTTTTTCACGTCATGACACAGTGAATCTTGATGAAGGCAATTTTTTCCAGTGGCAGCATCATATCCGGTGATTATAGAGGGGTATGAGCTGTAAAGATTCCTAGAGGGCACGCTCTCTGCTCTGCCCCTGTTCGTTGCGTCTCCCAAAGGTGCACTAACTCTAAATCCAAAGGCCTCTACGTTTAATCAATAAGATAAGTTGTTAGCTTCTTGGCTCCTCTCTATAATAAGTTCATCTCTTTTGTCATGCTTTACCTCTGCTAAGTCTGCATGTGAAATATGGAGTACAGCAATCGTCCTTTCGTTGCCTCTACTGGTACTAAAATATCCCGAATTAAACATGATCTTTACTCTACGAAGAAGGGTAATTTAACTGTTAAGGAATATATAGCAAAAATAAAAAAACATTTGTGCATTACTTACAGTGTCTGGATCGGAGGTGTTAGAGACAGAAAAGTGGAAGTTTTTTTGGCTGGTCTTTCATCGGATTTTGACGCGATTTTAACGTTGGCTTCATTCTCGATGGAGCCCCTTCCATTCCAACGCTTGGTTGACGTCCTTTTGGAGTTTGAAAGTCAATAGATGAGAGCGGTGCATGAGGTTTCGATCCAAGCCCATCTAGTCGAAACCCCTTTGGTTGTTGATGTGGTCGATTTCAATTCACGCAATGTGCGTGGTGGGTGACCTACAGCAAGTTCGTGTGGATGTGGATTTTGGTAACGAACACAGTACCAAATATACAGCCAATTTGGTCATTTGGCGCAGTGTTGCTACTATCTCTTTACCGTGACTATGACGGCCCGAATGTCTCCACAACGGCGCGATTTTTCTCTACAGCTGATGGACAAAGTGATGATCTCTCTGGCTGAACTGGTTTTTCGGTGGCTCTGGACCTAGTGGTTACTCATGAGGAGGCTGGCCACCTTCTAAAATCATTGTCCTTATCAGCCGCAACCTAGAGTTGATATGTTTGATTATTCTTACCCTAATGATGGATATGGATTGAGACTTACTGGTGGTTCCCATAATATGTGGTTTGGGTCTAGTGGAGGCCCATCGGATGGGTATGGTCCATACGATAGACCATCATTTGGACGTGCCATACCGCGTGAGCTAGGGCGTGATGTGGGCTAACATCGTGTTGGGCCGTTTGCTGTGGTGTACAGGCCAAGTCCTACAGACCAATCATTTGGACAGAATAGTGGGCAGTGTGTTGGGCCGACTGCAGGCTAGTCTCTTGGGCCAAATGCAGGCCAATTTTTTGGGCAGACTAGTGGGCCGAATAATGGGTAGGCTAATGCTAGCCAGAGATTTGGGCCTAATGCTAATTATGTTGAAGTTTCTATGCAAATAATACTCCTAAAGTTCTATGGTGAACTAAACCACAAGCCCGTGTATTTGATTTTGACTCCTCATAGTGTGTTGGGCTACCCAAAATTCCTGATTTTCCTCCGTCGGATTTTTTGGATACTACGAAATATGATTCCAACTTTGATAATTCTAACTCATATTCATGTGCCAGTAGAAACCTCTTCATGGTATCCAGACTCAGGGGCCACTCATCATGTCTGTCAGAATGCTTCTGGTTTAAATGCTTTCACTCATTATACAGGTACTTCTTCTCTTTTAATGGGCAATGGGGCTCCCACTAAAATTCCGTCCATTGGGAATACTATTTTACCAACAACGAAGAAGTTATTACATTTTTCTAATGTCTTGTGTGAGCCAAGCATTCAAAAAATCTTATGTTTGTCTCTTAATTTGCTACTGACAATAATGAATTTTTTAAATTTCACCTCTCTTATTGTGTCATTAAAGACATCCAGACACAAGAAATTTTACTGTGAGGCCAAGTTCGTGATGGTCTCTATCAATTTTCAATAGACCCTTCTGTCTCTCCTGCTCCAAATCTTTCTATTCACAACACCAGGATCCACGATTGTCCTTCAGATGATGATGTCTTTACACTATAGCATAAAAGGCTTGGTCATCCTTCTTCTACAATTGTTAAGAGTGTCCTTAATAAGTGTAGAATTGTTTCAAATAAAAATTGTCTTGGTAATGTTTGTGTTGCCTGTCAGAAAAGGAAATCACATAAATTGCCCTTTTCACACTCTACTACTACATATATGGAATTATTTGAATTAGTTGTGTCTGATTTGTGGGGACCGACTTTTGTAACTGTGGGGATAATTTGTACTATGTTTCATTCATTGACATATGTAGTCGGTTTACCTGGGTTTATTTGATTAAACGTAAATCTCAAGCAGTTGATTGTTTTCTTCAATTCTAAAAGATGGTCTTCACTCAGTTTAGGAAGAATATTAAAAAATTCTACAGCGATTGGGGAGGTGAGTTTCGTGCTTTTGTGTCAGTTCTCACTAGTTAGGGGATTCTTCATCGTCTTACTTGCCCCCATACTTCTGAACAAAATGGTGTTGCTGAGCGTAAACATAGACACATTATGGAGACCAGTCTTACACTTTTGGCCCAGGCTAATCTATCTATGGACTACTGGGGCTATGCATTCTGCAGTGCTGTGCATCTTATTAATCGACTACCCACTCCGGTCCTGAAAGGTTAGTCTCCATACCAGATTCTTTATAGGCATGAACCTACGTATGATCATCTCAGGGTGTTTGGTTGTTGTTGTTTTCTGTATTTATGACCTTTTGTGAGACATAAGCTTGACTTTTGCTCACAACCATGTACATTTCTGGGACATAGCTCTCAACATAAAGGCTATAACTATCTCACACTGGATGGTAAGGTCATTGTCTCTCGTCATGTTATTTTTTATGAGCGTCGATTCTTGTTTCCCTTGCCTGCTGTGGACAATGTTCAGAAACCTACATGTTTTCCCACATATGTTCCTATCATTCAGTCTTTGTCTTCTCGATATACTACAGAGCCTAGTAGAACCACTATGTCTTTGCCTACAGTACCTGTGGCTGGTCAAAGCTGAGATTCAGTACAGTCTAGTTCAGTTGCCTCACTAGCTACATATATTTCGCTACAGAACGTCTCAATTGATTCGTCGGCTGAATCAGGGTCTAGTCCAAGGGAGCCACATCTTTCTACTGAAGCTATTCCATTACCTATTGAGATTGCCACTACTCCTCCTATCTCTCCAAGGAATTCTTATGCTATGATTACTCAGTCTAAGTCTAGAATTTTTAGACCCAAAGCTTTGTCAGTAGATGCTGTAGATTTTGAACCAAGCTCTGTTGAGGAAGCTCTTGCCCATAAGGATTTGAAATTAGTGGTTCAAGCTAAGTTTGATGCTTTAATAGCTAACTCTACCGGGGAGCTTGTTCCTCTACCTTCTAGTCGGAAGGCGATTGGGTGCAAATGGCTTTTTAAAGTCAAGAAGAATCCTGATGGGACAGTTGATAGATGAAAGGCATGACTAGTAGCAAAGGGATGTTCACAGGTGCCTGAGTGTGACTTCAAAAAAACATTTAGCCCAACGGTCAAACCTGCTACTATTCGAACCATTTTATCTATTGATGTATCCAATGATTGGCAACTTCGTCAAGTCGATGTCAACAATGCCTTTTTAAATGGAGACCTGACTGACGAAGTATTCATGCAGCAACCTCCAAGTTATGCTCAATATGGTCATAATGGTGAGTAGTTGGTGTGTCGTCTGAAAAAGGCATTGTATGGCTTACGGCAAGCACCTCGTGCCTAGTTTGAAAAATTGAAGCAGTTTCTTATTTCTACTGGTTTTGTCTTATCTAAATCATATGCTTCATTGTTTGTTAAAGTTTCAACCAAGTTCACCATCTATCTCTTGGCCTATGTAGATGATATTATTATTACTAGAAGTTCGCCTGACGAAATAAACTATTTTGTTCAGCAGCTCCACAATGAATTTTCTCTAAAGGATATGGGTGATCTCCATTATTTTTTAAGGATTGAAGTTAGTAGATCATCTTCTGGAAATCTTCACTTGTGCCAGCGCAAATACATCTGGGACCTTCTTGACAGGAGTTCTCTGGCTAATGCAAAGAGTGTTCATACGCCTACGGTAAGTTCATCTACTTTGTCTAAGGATGAGGGTGACAGACTCACTGATCTTACTAAATATCGAAGTCTTGCTGATGCCATTTAGTATGTGGTTTTAACTCAGCCAGACATTGCTTATGCTGTAAATCATGTGTGTCAGTTCATGCATGCCCCCACTACGACTCATATGGTAGCATTAAAATGTATCTTGAGGTATTTACATGGCACTATTACTCATGGTCTAGTTTTTTTACGATCTGATAGACTTTCTTTGGTCGGTTATGCTGATGCCAATTGGGGTCTTAATTTTGATGACTGTCGTTCTACTACGGGTTATTGTGTCTACTTTGGTCATACACATGTTTCTCGGTGTTCTAAGAAACAGCAAGTTATTTCTAGATCCAAAACAGAGGCTAAATATCGAAGTTTAGCAGTAGCCACCAGTGACATTACCTGGTTGGTTTCTCTGTTGACAAAGTTAAAAATCAGTTCTGATGATCCTCCTGTTGTTTGGTGTGATAATTCCAGTACAGTGGCTATTGCAGCTAATCCGGTCTTACACTCCAAATTCAAACATGTCAAACTTGATCTATTTTTAGTTTGAGAAAAGGTGGCTAATGGGTCTTTGGTTGTCAGTGAAGTACCAGCCTGTGACCAGGTTGTGGATATTCTCATTAAACCACTGTCCGTCTCTACTTATGCTCGTTTTCAACGTCTTCTTAAGGTTATACCACTTGAGGAAGTTGGGTGAATATTAGAGTACAGAGTCTGTTGTTAAGAGTTGTTAAGTTGTTATCATTTTGTTACTTAAGTCTGGTATGCAGTAGTTAGGAGCAGTTATTCATGTATAAATGCCTACAGTGCATTGATTCAAAGTAAAAAAGAATACTAAGCAATTCAGTAAATTCTTTTCTCTATTTTAGTTCTTGTTTCTGTTAAATAGTGTAGTATGAGATGATTTTTTTTGTTTTTGTTTATTTTGGAGTTGTTGAATGATAGATTTTTATTTGAATAATTGATAAAAATAGTAAATATCGGATACAAAACAATTTAATAGTATGTACTAGTTATAGGAGAAAAATGATACATCTATTCATACAATACTAATTACCTTGATACAAAGACTACTTTCATCGATTTAATTGAGCCTTGATTGGTTAAAAATATTTCTCCATCAATAGTATATATCAAATCAGATATTTCATTAATTTTCAACACTAAGTAGCTGTCGAAACCATTTTTTTTTTGTTGTTGCAAAATAGGGTCGACTTTAAAACGAAAATGGAGTCGCCACCAATCCCTTTTTTTGAGATGTGATCGAGTCACCTTGAGATTGATCGTTAAAACATTTTGATTTGTTAAAATGATGATTTTGGCCTACAAAATTCAAGAAAACGGGTTCGGGAGTCAGTTACGCACGAGGAAGGATTAGCCCCCTCGTAACGCCTAAAATTGGTACCGAATTGATTGATTAATGTCTTAATGTCGAAAATTTAAAAAGATTTTAAAATATGATCCTCTTTTTTTAAAGAAAAACTTGAATAAATTAAATTGGATGTTGAGACCCGCTTATTTCGAAGAAGTAAAATGTCATGTCCAGTGAGTTAGGATAGTTTTGAATCCTCGAAACTAAGCTTGTCTTTTGACTTTTAAAACTAGGGCATTTAAATTCAAAAAGGATATTCGGTCATTTGGGTCAAATGAAACAATTTATCAAAATTCTAAATACAGAATATTACCTTTGTTTTTAGAAATCCTTACCTCGAGATAACAAAACGTCACATCCAGTGAGTTAGGACACAACATTCCTGAATTCCTTAGCATAAGTTTTTTTTATTTAACTAATATGCTTTGATTTAAAAAAATAATTGGTTTTTCAAACTCGATGAGAAAAATTGAAATCCAGTAAGTTAAGGCACGATTTCTTTCAAATCTTAAAACACGGAGTGTTTGATTATTTCAAAGAAAAATCTCATATTCGGGTATGGCTAAAAGTGAAAATCTCATATTTAAAGAACAGTTATACAACATAAATTTAACAAACTAATAAAGCATAAGGATCACGATAACCATAAATAACAAATATGCATGCCGTAACAACATTACTAAAAATGATATTAGTGATGATAATAATAACGATTAATCTTGATGATAATATTAACAACAAAACAAATCATAATGATAATAATAAAAACACAATAAACCGAAAATATGAGTCTATTTAAAAATTCAAGAAGAAGAAAAGAAATATAAACAAAATAATAAATAAACAATTAAAGAGATAAATAAATAAATAAATATGTGAGAAAAGCGAAACAAATATATGATATTATATTTAAGTATTTTACAAGTAAAATAATATAAATAAATTAATTAGTAAAACTAATCTAGAATTTAGGTAAAAATAATGAAAATAATAATAATAATAATAATATGTTAATTAATAGTAAAAATAAAAAAAAGGAATAATTGATAGTAATAATAATATTAATAGTAACAAAATAATAATATTAAAAATAATAATAAAAATAAAATAATGATAATAATATTAAAATTAATAACACTAATAATATAATTACAAAATAACCAAAGAAGGACTAAATTGAATTTAAAACGAAATTTGGGGGCAAATCTGCAAATAAATAAAAGAAAGAGGACTAAATCGAATACGTGAATAACAAGGAGGGACTAAAGGGGAAAATATCCCCACCCTCCAAAACGCGGTGTTTCATAAGGGACTCAAATGAAATCAGAACAAAACTTAAGGGCAAAATTAAAAATAAAAGAAAATCAAATTAAAAAGGAAAAAAATGCAGAGGGGCAAAAGGGTAAATAACCAATTTTCACAAAACACGCAAATCCTCCCCGGGTCGGGTCAACACGCGGGTTGTGGGGGTTAAACGATGCCGTTTTGTGTATGAAGGCTTAGGGCTTAAACGACGCCGTTTTGGTATCGCTATATAAGTTAAAAATCAGATTTTTTTTCATTTTGAATCCTTTATCAGATTTTTTTTCATTTTGAATCCTTTCTTCAAAAAAAAAAAACAAAAAGAAAACTCTCTCCCCTTCCCCTTAGCCGGCCCTAGAGCGCCATCGTGGCTCCACCGCAGCCAACGGCTACCGACGACGGCGACTGCCGTCCACAGTGGTCGGAGTTCACCAGAAAAAGGCCTCTTTGGCTATTTTTCCTCCCTCGGCCCGTTTTCGAGACATAAACCCCAAAAAAATGAAAGAAAAGGAAGAAATGCGAGACAAAGAGAAAGCTCTTGACTTTCTGATTCGTAAGCGAGGTAAGCAGTTTATTTTTTTAAAAAAATCGATATGCTATGCTATATTGAAGATAAATATGCAGTATTATACCTAAAAAAATTTCGATTTGTTGTGTTGTATTCGAAATCTATTTTTTTTCTCTCTATTGATTTTTCTGTGTGCGTAAAAAAAATACAATCGTTCTTGTGTGGCTTTTTACAGCCGAGAATAAAAATGCAATAAAAATTTTCTTGTTTTCTTTTCTGTTGTTTTTGCTTGCTGTCCGTTTGTTTGTCCTTTTCGCAGGTGTGTGACGCGCAGTGGACGCCGTACGGAGGACAAGTGACGTGGAGTGTACGAGTCTGTTGTGGCGCTGGAGGTTGCGACAATTGAAGCTTTCAGAAACCCTTAGGGTTTCTGGAAATGTTAACGTTTTTGGGCCAATCGGGCCGAGGTTTGAATTGGGCTTGTATTGGGTTTTTTTTGTTTATTTTGGACTATTATTGGACTGCTGTTATTGGACATGATTTTTGGTTTTAATTTTGTTTGGTTAATGGGCCCGGGCAAATTGGGCCAATTACAGCTGCCCCTCTTTGCTTGTTGTCGTGTAACGAAAATGGAGCAAAGACTTAAAAAGGGTCAATTTTGCCCGGTCTCACCAAATTCTGACTTCTTTCGGTGCTTTTCTTCTTTGAGTAGCTTCATTCTATCCCACTGCATCTTTAGGGGTATAAGAACTAGTGCTTCGATCCAATTCAAGGAAATTAGACTTGTAACTTTAATCTGCTCCGCCGCAACTTCGGGGAGATAAGATTTGCTATCTTCAGTCTGTTCCACTGCAACTTCAGGGAGATAAGATTTATGGCTTCAATCTGCTCCACTGCAACTTTGGGGAGATAAGATTCGCTGTTTGTAGCTTTAATCTGTTCCACTACGTCTTCAGGGAAATAAGATTCACTGTTTTCAGTTTGCTGTGTTGCAACTTCAGGGAGATAAGGCTGTGGGTTTTATCTGTTCCACTACAATGCTAAGGGAATAAGATTCACTGTCTTCAGTCTACTCCGCTACAACTTCAGGGAGATAAGGTTGTGACTTCAATATACTCCACTGCAATGTCAAGAAGATGAGATCCACCGTAATCTATAGCTTTAATCTATTCCACTACAATGCCAGGGAAATAAGATTCGCTGTCTCCAGTCTACTCCGCTACAACTTCAGGGAGATAAGGCTGTGGCTTCACTCTGCTCCACTGCAACTTCAGGAAGATGAGATCCACAGTAGCTTCAATCTGTTCCACTACATCTTCAGGGACATAAGATTCGCTATCTTCAATTTGCTCCACTGCAACTTCAAGGAGATAAGGGTAATGGCTTCAATCTGCTCCCTGCAACTTCAGAGAGATGAGATTCTCCATGGTGGATTTGATCTGACCTATTGCAACTTCAAAGGTATAAGACTTCTGGATTCGTAGCTTTAATCTACTCCACTGCAACTTCAAGGGGATAAGATTCGCTATTCTTGACTTCAATCCATCCCACTACAACTTCAGGGGTATGGGATTTATGGATTCACTAATCTTGTTACACCATCCTCTGGGGAACATGACCTGTAGAATCGATTTATGGACTTATGCTTATGCATAATGATTAGGATGCAATGATCAGAATGAATCAAATGCGCCTAACTAAATGTATTATGGATGATATTTGCATTGATGCAGAATGTCATGAGAATGATCACTTTTTTAAATGCATAATGATTAGGATGCAATGATCAGAATGAATCGAATGCTCCTAACTAAAGATGTTTTGCATGAATGCAGAATGTCATGAGAATGATCCCTTTTTAATGTCTGGGTTGCCATTGCTCATTGTTCTTCAAGACTGTATCACTGATGTAATATCCTGTCTTCTTGTTCAACTGATATTTCTTGACAGAAAACTGAAGAAATGGTCACTATTTAGAGTTTCCTTCTCAAATATTTCCAACACTTAGGCTTGGTGAGTTCTAAATAATAGTCATGTTTCAGGTTCTCGTACTATTTAGAAGTTTCCAGAGTAATATGCAGAACTCCTTTTGTGAAAGTGTTATTAGTCCATTAATTATTACTTCAATACAAAATGCTTGGAAATGATAATAATGATAGACAAAACTAAAATTTATCAGGAGCAAAATCTGAAAAGAATGGGTTAATTAAAGAGAGCAAACATGACTAGAATACAAAATGATCAGAGAGAAAAGACAGGTGCCCCAAATATCGTAGCCTGAGCTTCTCTGTACGTGCTTTCTGAAGACCATTTTAAGCTCAATATGTATTTAGGAGATCAAGAGTACTCTGTTGATGTCCCATGACGTAACATCTCTCATTCTTCTTAATTTAGGTATAGCAAGATCACTGCATGCCCCTTCTTTTGTCACAATTTGAGCTGCCCTTTTCGGGTTTTAAACTCAAAACCCCTTTGGTCTCAAGGCACCCTTTGTAGGTTTTCACCTTGGCCTCTCCATTTTGTTTTTTTTTTTAGAAAGTCTCAAAGCGCCCTTTGCGATTTTCACTTTGGCCTCCTTTCCTCTTCAAGTATAGTATTTCTTGACTGAATCTGAATTTACAGGATTGGGCAAGTTTTTCCCATCCATTTTGGTCAAAATTAGTGCTCCTCCAAAAAAAGCCTTTTTTACCACATAAGGTCCTTCCCAATTTGGCATCCATTTCTCTCTGAAATCCTTTTGCATGAGGAGGATCTTTTTCAATACTAGGTCCCCTTCGTGAAATTCTCTTGGGTGGACCTTTTTGTCATAAGCTCACATCATTCATTTTTGGTACATCTGACCATGAAAAATAGCTCTTAGTCTCTTTTGCTCAATCAAGTTCAACTGATCATATCGAGACTGGATCCATTCTGCTTCATCTAACTTTAGCTCTGACAAAACTTGAAGGGAAGGTATCTCTACTTCAATGGTTAAAACTGCCTCCATTCCATAAACCAATGAGAAAGGCGTTGCCCCGGTGAAAGTTCTGACAGACGTTCGATAAGCATAGAGAGAAAATGGTAACTTCTCGTGCCAATCTTTATAAGTTTCAGCCATTTTCCCCACGATCTTCTTAATGTTTTTATTGGCTACTTCCACTGCATCATTCATTTTTGGATGATACGGTGATGAATTATGGTGTCTGATTTTGAATTGATTGCAGACCTTCACTATCATGCTATTGTTTAAGTTTAATGCATTGTTAGATATGATTCTCTTAGGCATTCCATATTGACATATGATTTCTTTTTTTAGAAATTTACTGACTGCCGACTTAGTAACAATAGCATATGAAGCAGCTTCTACCCACTTGGTGAAATAGTCGTGACTACAAAGATGAACTGATGCCCATTTGAAGCTTTTGGAGAGATCGATCAGATGACATCCATGCCCCACATAAAGAAAGGCCATGGGGAAGTCATAACATGCAAAGGCAAAAGAGGTACATGAATTTTGTCTCCATAAATTTGGCATTTGTGACATCCCTTAGGATAATTGATGTAGTCTCCCTCCATTGTAGACCAATAGTACCCGAATCTCATAATTTGCCTAGCCATTGTAAAGCCATTAGCATGTGTTCCACAAACACCCTCGTGGACTTCTTCCAGAATTTTTAGCTTCAACAGTGTCCACACATCTTAATAGCACCTGATCCTTTCTTCTTTTGTACAGGATCTCCCCGTCTAAGACATAGTCATAGGCTAGTCTTCTCAACGTCCTTTTATCATTCTCACTTGCCTGATCAGGGTATTCACGGTTTCTTATGTATCGTAATATATCATGATACCAGGGGTGGTCATCTCTTCCTTCCTTGTCCACATTGTAACAATAAGCTGGTGCCTCATAAATACTCATTTGAATGGGCTTTACATCCTCTTGTTTTCTCACTTTGATCATGGAAGCCAAAGTAGCCAAAGCATCTGCCATTTGGTTTTCGTCTCGTGGAAGATAGTTGAAAGTAATATCATTAAACTCTTCAATTAACCCCAGGACTATCTTTCGATAATTAATCAATTTGGGGTCTCTTGTCTCCTATTCACCTTTTAGTTGATAGATCACTAGTACAGAATCTCCATAGACTTCCAGCACTCTAATTTTGCATTCTATGGCGGCATAGAGTCCAATGATACATGCTTCATATTCTGCCAAATTATTTGTACAATCAAAATCCAATTTGCATGTCAATGGATAATGATCTCCATTTGGGGATACCAAAACTACCCCAATTCTATTACCTACAGCATTTGATGCTTCATCAAAGTTCAATTTCCAAATGTGATCTTTTATAGCATCTTCTTCAGCAGCTGCCACATACATTAGTTCTTCATTGGGGAAGTCAAAGTTCAGAGGCCCATACTCTTCTAGAGCTCTGCTGGCCAGAAAATCTACTACTACGCTTCCTTTCACGGCTTTTTGGCTCACATAAACTATGTCAAATTCAGAGAGAAAATTTGCCATCTAGCCATCCTTCCATTCAAAGCAGTTGATTCCATCATATATTTTAGAGGGTCCAACTTTGAGATTAGCTATGTCGTGTGGTACAGAATGTATTGCCTCAAACTCCGAGTTGTCTAAATCAAGGCACAACATAATTTTTCAATTGGCGAATATCTCATTTCACACTCAGTGAATTTCTTACTGAGGTAGTATATCGCATTTTCTATTCTTCCCGAATCATCGTGTTGACCCAGAACACATCCCATGGAATTATTAAACACTATCAAATACAGGATTAATGGCCTATCTGGGCAGAGAGATGACAATACTGGAGGACTTGACAAGTACTGTTTAACCTTATCAAAAGCTTTCTGGCATTCATCATCCCATATGCATGGATTGTATTTCTTAAGAAGACGAATTATGGGATCACATTTCTCAGTTAATTGTGAAATGAACCGAGCAATGTAATTTAACCTTCCAAGGAAACCTCGAACTTTTTTTTGAGTGCGCGGTGGAGGCAATTCTTGTATGGCCCGAACCTTGTCTGAGTCAATCTTGATTCCCTTCTCGCTGACTACAAAGCCCAACAATTTTCCCGATCTAGCTGCAAAAATACATTTTTTCATGTTGAGCTTTAACTGGAATTTTCTCAGTCTCAAGAATAACTTCCTCAAAACTTGGATATGTTTCATTTCTGCTGTTCGGGACTTTACGGTCATATCATCGACATAAACTTCGATTTCTTTGTGTATCATATTATGGAACAAGGTCACCATGCCCTTTGATATGTCGTTCTTGCATTTTTCAGCCCAAAGGGCATCACCTTATAACAAAATGTACCCCACAAGGTTATCAAGTTAGTCTTTTCCATGTCCTCAGGATGCATTTTTATCTAATTGTATCCAGAGAAGCCATCCATGAAGGAAAATAGCGAGTAGTCTGCCATATTCTCTACTAAAGTATCAATGTGAGGCAAGGAGAAATTATCTTTCGGGCTGGCCTTATTTAAGTCTCTATAGTCCACACACATTCTACCTTCCCATCTTTCTTAGGGACAGGCAAAATGTTGGCTACCCATTCAGAGTTTTGACCTCCTACAAGAATCTGGCATCAAACTATTTTTTGACTTCCTCTTTTATTTTTAGCACAATGTAGGCCTCATTCTCCAGAGTTTCTACTGAACCGACCTGTAATCCTCTTTTATGGGGAGGCGGTGTACAACAATGTCAGTGCTTAACCCAGGTATATCTTGGTATGACCACGTGAAGACATCTTTGAATTCTTGAAATAAAACTACGAGGTCTCGCTTCGTCTCCTCGGTTATGCATGTTCCAATTTTCACTACCTTTCATTCTTCCAAGGTCACGACCTCTACTTTCTCTTCACGAGGTAGAATTTGTTTTTCCTCTTGTTTTACCATTCTTAACAAGTCCGGAGATAAACCACAATCTATGTCATCTTCAAAGTCCTGGGATCCCTCTAAACACATGTCTTGCTCAAAAGGGGGTTCTAATTCCCTAGCAGCATTACTCATGTCGTTGATATCCAGGGACCTGTTGTAGGTACAAAAGAATATACAAAGAATGAATTAATTTAAGAATAATTATTTGTATGGTATGTTTATGAATGAAATGAAAGAATGATTTGGAAAAAGATCCAAGGAATGAAAGAATCTAACATAATTATTTATATAGAAACAATAAAAGAATTTAAAAGATGGGAAGAATATTTTCTCAAAAAAGATATCAAATATGTATTTCATAACAATGTTTGGACATAAGCCTATTTCACAAAGGAATTCTTATTGTTTCTATGCTTAAAGCAACAAGTGTGTTTTGATCATTACCCTGTGTAAGCTTTAAAAACTACAGGAATTTCTTCTACAGTCCAATTATCCAGAACACTCCCAGGTTCATAAGGGCGGATATCTGACAAGGCCCCCCTTCAATGGTTTTTTCATGTATGGCATTGATGTGAACATTTCCCATCATTTCTTCAATACTTTCTTTCCTTAGCGTCCTTTGCTCGGGATGAATAATCCCTCCCGATATGAAAGTTTTGGATATGTGGGGGAATATCATTGGTTCCCATTTGATATCTTCCCTACTCACACGTGCCCTTCTTCTTTTCTGTCTCTTTTCCAGCTCACTCCTTCTTTGTCTCACATCTGGCTAGTATCCTAAGCTAAAGCGGTCATGCTTGTCCTTCAGTATTGGAGCCTTAACTCTTCCTTGAAGATGTCTCCCTAATCCTTTTCTTAGTAGAGCTCCCTTTCCTACCATCAGCTATGATTCCATCCTGGTAGCCCTGGATATTTTAGGCACTGGAATTTTGTTCCCTTCAGTAATGAATGTGGCATTCACAAATTTAAAACCGAAAAGAACATTCTATTGCCTCATCATTTGCCTCCAAGTAAGGCTCACCACTAGTTACAGCCGTGATAATATCCTCTTCGGTATTTATTATCACCAGCCAACCTTTTGATACTAGCTTCAACTTCTAATGTAGCGACGAAGGCACTGCCCCTGCCGAATGTACCCAAGGTCTTCCCAATAAGCAATTGTAGGAGGACTTGATATCCATCACTAGGAAGTCCACCTCATAGGTGGTTGAGCCAATCAACAAAGGTATTTCAATTCTTCCCATGACCCTCCTCTCTGTGCCATCAAACGCTCTTACTACATTCTAGCATACCTTCATGTGTGAGCTATCCACAAGTAACCTATTAAGTGTGGATAGGGGCCATACGTTTAGTGTCGATCCATTGTCGATTAAGACCCTAGGCAATGTGTATCCTTTACATCTAGTAGTAATGTGCAGAGCTTTAGTGGATCCCACACCCCCAGGTGGTATTTCATCATCATTGAAGAAGATGAAGTTATTGGCACTTATATTATTGACTAGCCAATATAGTTTGTTGACAGAGATATCATTGGCCACGTACGTCTCGTTCAGCACTTTCATCAATGTGCTTCAGTGTACCTCCGAATTCAAGAGTAAAGCTAGTATAGATATGTGAGCTGGTTGTTTATGCAACTGCTCCACAACACTATACTCACTGTGCTTTAAAACTTCAGGAATTCATTAACCTCCTCCTCTTTTACTAGCTCATTAACAAACGGCTCAGGTCTGGTTCTTTTTTTCTTCTTTATATTTTTTTACGGGTTCCGCTCGGGCATTTGTCAAATCATAATGCCTTCCACTACGCGTATAAAAACCTACATCTTGTTCTTCTTTTGAAGTGCTGGCTGAGTTCTCCCTTCCCGTGATTGTCACATTGCAATCATAATTCCAATGGACCTTTTGCTATCCTAGTAAGAAAAGACCGCCGATTTTTGAATTATGATCTTTGGTGCCGTCTGTACTCTAGCTTCATTTTTTTTTAGGTCGTGAATAGGATGATTGAATTTTGGGACCTTCATCGTTGATTTTGACGCACATATGCTTCCTTCTTCTTTGGCTTCCTCACAGAACTCTATCTCTTTATTGTCCATCAGACCTTGCACCAAGGCTCTGAATTCTGTGCATTCTTGGATCTTGTACCCCTCTTCATGATGGAACTCACAATAGTTCCTCGAGTTTTCACAGCTCCCTTCAGAATTCGTAATGCTCAATCCTTTTTTTACCATTTCCATCCAGACCCATTTCAAGGGAGTTTTTACTTCTACAATATTGGTCTTGATTCTTCTCCCCACCTTTTCATTTATCACATTTACCCCACCATCAGTGTGATTGGGTAGCGGATTCTCAGCACTAGGTGCATCATCAAATTTCACAATGCCCATTTTAATAAGTTTTTCGACTACTTTTTTAAAGGCATTGCAATTTTCTATTGAATGCCCTGAAATTCCTGCATAGTAGTCACATTAAGCGTTGCATCGTACCATTTAGGATATGGGGGTTGTAATGGTTTTAGGTAAAAGGGGGACACCACGTGTACGTCAAATAGAATTTGATACAATTCCATGTATATCATCGAGATTGGTGTAAATTGGACCTTTTCAGTGTTTTGTTTTGTGCCGAACTCCTGCCTTGGTGAACCTTATTGACCAGTAGCCACCACTCTTGGCTGATTTATGGTAATCAATCTTGAGTAAACCTTGTTATATGTGCTTAAGTTGTTCACCTCATTTTCCTTTTTCCTCGAGGTTGACCTTTTGTTACTCTCTCCTGCATCTATCTTTCCACTCCTTATCACATTCTCAATCATTTCACCGGTCATCACTATGTCTGATAAACTTGTTGTAGCGTTTCCTATCATGTGAGTGATGAACGGGGCTTTTAGGGTGTTGATAAAGAGCATCATAGTTTCTTTTTTTAGGAGTGGCGACTGTACTTGTATGGCAACTTCCCTCTATCTCTGTGCGTATTGTTTGAAACTCTCATTTGGTTTCTTCTCCATGTTCTATAAAGTAATTCTATCAGGAGTCATATCTGTTACGCGACTGTACTGATTCATGAATGCTTGTGCCAAGTCCCTCCAGGAACCAATCTTAGCACGGCTCAATTGGTTGTACCATTTGGATGCTGCTTCCACCAGACCGTCTTGGAAGCAATGTATTAGTAGTTGGTCATTATTAACATACCCAATTATTCATCTACAAAACATGGTTATATGAGATTCGAGGTAACTGGTCTTATTGTATTTTTCAAATTCTTACATTTTGAATTTGTGGGGAAGCACTAGATCTGGGACCAAACTCAGATCTTTAGCATCAATTCCATGTTGACTATCAACATTTTCCATGGCCCTAAATTTTTCCTCCAGCCATTTACATCGGTCCTCTAACTGCTTTGGCAATTCTGTCCTTGTCCTTTCCTCTTCTACTATTTCATCCAAGTCAGGGACAATAGGATTAGCTGGGTTACTTCCTGGGCTAGAACCTGATCCAGTTTGCAAGTTCATCGGTACTAAAACACCCTCCTGAAATTGTTGAGGCCTAATCGTGATGGATGTTCTTCGATGGTACACCTCAGGCTATGTTGGAGTAAAACCCGGAGGATAGAGAGGTTCCTCATTATCTTCTCCAGCATTACCCATGGGGGCTTTCCTTTATCCATTCCTCCAGCTAGTAGTTGGGTCAACTGAGGTATCATGTTCCTTTGGGATTCCATCATTCGGTCCATCATGTCTTACTGGATTTTAGCCTGTTGCTCTTTCATTTGCAATTGTAGTTTTTCTTGCATTTCCTTTTGGAGTTGTTCAAGTCTTTCCAATCTTTGATCCATGACTTTTGTCTTTGCTCGGGTACCGTAAGGATGCTTGGTTGGTAAGTTTTTGTTGGTTTCTAGATTAATGCTGAAATGATTTTAACCAATTAGGGTATTTCCATGAAATTTAAATGCATATGATGTGATGTAATGCGAATGCATGAGATGAATGCAACAAGGCGCGATTCTTATTCAATTCCATTTAGAAAACTTTATTAGAACACAAAATTCTTTACATAAAATGGATTACAAATATGGCTTTGACCTAATGCTCAAAGTTTTAAATTTTTAAGCAATAAAGCCAGCTCTTGACCTCGATTTGATTCTAGCTCATACTTCACACTTAGCATGTCGGCCTGAACTGCCAAAGTCTGTAGATAATTAGCTACTTCCTGAATTTGAGCCAAGGCTTTGCCCATAATGTAATCTCGGTTCCTAACTTGATCCTAAGAATAGTGAAGTTGTTCCTTGCATCGTTCTTCACTTACTTCGAGAAGCTCAACCAGGAGCTCACAGCTTTGTAATGCAGGTTGAAACACCCCACACCCGGCTCACGAGCCTGAACCGGATCTGGTATGTTCCTAAAGTAAACCGGTTTCAAAGATTTTCGTTACTTAGAGAAAATTTGTAAAATATTTAGAAAAAAATGTTGTGAATTGGGCTTAGATTGGAAACCCATTTAATTAATCTTGTAAATCCAATTTTTATTAAGGTGACAAAATAATTTTAGGGTTTAAAAAAATAACACTTAACTTTAGTCATAATAGTTAAAACGTAACAATTTAAAGTAAAGCAAGATAAGAAAAATCCATTGGGCCTTATGGCCTTATTGCATCAAGTAAAACCCAAAACAAATAATAAAGTCAAAATCGAATAAAATCTTCAAAAGGATCATGGCCACCTCAAGGTCTACCGTCTCGATCAAAATCCTTTGTTCATCACCGAAAATATTTCCCACAACGGGTGAGTCAACAGACTCAATGTGCACAATACTAACATTCAACAAATCGAGCATACATGTTCATATCAAATTCACATTCATATAAAATAAATGATGATGCAACCCAACCCAAGCCTAATGGTCCATCCGCTACACACCACCGTACACTCGCCACCACACCGTGGGACTACTAAGTCAACCCTCCATCCGCTACACACCATCGAAGGCAATCATTGCAATGACGTGCTCATCGCCCATATAATTTGTGTCATTAGACACCATATTCAAATAATGTAACCGAAGTTTCCAAATTCAGATAATGGAACCGGAGTTACCATATTCAAATTTTGTGACCGTAGTCACCATATTCCGTTGGTGAGACCGAAGTCAACACCTTCTTCCCCTTTCACATAAATCCCGAATGCCCCATAAATTTTATGCATAACATACTTAATTCTTATTTATATATTCAAAATATAACATATTCATAATCCTATCAGAAGTAGGAAATGTACCTGGGTACTCTTACCACATTTGTGGTATTTAGCCACATTCATATTCTTATGCATATTCATATATTAAAATAATTGCCATATGATAAATCGAAGGTTAGTGTGCGGACACACCTGATTTGCTTAATGGGTTCCTTGAGATCTCGAAAATCCCGATCTAACTTTAGATCTGTTAATTCCTATATTCGGCCCATCATATAAAACACATTAGTACCCTTTTCGCTTTTAAAAACCAATTCCTAATAGGAATGGTACTACTCATCTTGTTGTCGAATTGAAGGATTGTAAATCAAATGCCGGAATTTGATAGTATTTCTTCCTTAAATCGGCTAGCCACTAAATCAGGTAATTATGTCAGTTTCTAACTTTTGAATAAATGGAAAATAATTCCAAATATCAAGAACAAACCTTGGCCGAATGTCACTTACCATACAATTTCCAAATCTGAAGAGGATTCCTTAATATGCCTGTCGAAATCCCTACAACTTCATATGTTAGATCTGATCTAACTTTAATAAGTAGTATTTGGCCTTTGGCCGAATGTGTCTCACCTTAAATTCCTTGAATCTGAAATCCCGAAACTCTTCCTTTGATATTCGGCCAAGAGACATAAAAGAGGTTATTTCCTTAAATCTTGATTAAAAGAATTAGAAGAACAAAAATTAATTGTTCTTACCTTAGATCCTTGATCCTTATATTTGGTAATTGTGAAAACTTGAGAGATCCTTGTAGATTCGGCCATGAACAAGAATAGGGATTAGTACCCTGATTTTGGTAAAAAGAAAAGGAATAGAAATTGATTGACTACAGATCTTACTCTTTTGATGTTGTAGTTGATTGCTCCTTGGCTTAGAATCAACAAAGATTAGGCTTTGACAGTAGAAACAAAGAAGAAAATAGAAGAAGAGAGGATGGACTTTGCTTAAAAAATTCAAGAGAGGGGAGAAAGCTTAGGAAAATTTCGCAAGGCTTAGAAAGGATGAGAGAATAGCCTACATTCTCCTCCTTTAACTGAAATTGCTAGACCAAGAGTCCTTGACTTGGCCACTACTCCCATAAGTGATAATATTATCTTTTAATTATCACCTTATTTAAATTAAAAGTATTTAATCCATCCTATATCTCCTCAATTATCTTATTAAGAGAAAATCCTTTACTTAACACTTAATTTATCAAGTTTTAACAGAAATAAAACTCCTTTTTTTCTAGAAATAGGTGTCCTCCACCCCTTAGCCTTGGAAGCAAAAATAAAGCCTTCAATATTTGCTTTCCAAGTGACTCGAACTCAGGCCCATTCCTCTTACACATGGCGCCATTTCCATAGGCCTTAAGTGACACCTTGAGCCACTTTTCCAAGCTTTGTTTGTGTGTCAAATCTCACCAACTTTTTCTTTTAAGGCCCTATTGCCCTTATTTCCTATTTTGAACTTTAAAATTTGTCATAGGCATTATTTCTAAGTTTCCTAAAATTTTCGATCGGCTCAGAACTTGCCATTTTTCTTACATCTTCAAGTTTCCAAAATGTTCGTGTTTCCAAATGTTCGTGTTTCCAAAATGTTGAGTTTCCAAAATGTTCGGGTTTCCAAAATGTTCAAGTTTCCAAAATGTTCAGTTTCCAAAATGTTCGTGTTTCCAAGATGTCCGTGTTTCCATTTTCATGCATTTCTAGGTTTCCAAAAATATCAAAAATTTATTCTTAGTGCTTAAACTTGTCATTTCATACAATTAAACTGAAAATGCATAGGCCCTTTTCAGGATGTTACAGTTCTACCCCCTTTAAACAAAATTTCGTCCCCGAAATTTCCTAACTAAAATAGTTGAGGGTATTGCTGTCGTATGGTCTCTTCTGGCTCCCACGAAGCCTCTTCCGATCTATGATTGCACCATAACACCTTGACTAGAGGCACTGTCTTCCTTCGTAGTACTTTCACATCACGTTCCAAGATCCGAATCGGTTCTTCCTCGTAGGATAAGTCTGGCCTTAGCTCCACTTCTTCAACAGATACCACATGCGACGGATCCGATCGATAGCGACGTAGCATGGACACATGAAATACGTCGTGCATCTGCTGCAATTCTGGTGGCAACTCTAATTGGTATGCCACTGGCCCAACTCGTTTCAGTACCCGATAAGGCCCTACAAACCTTGGGCTTAACTTTCCTTTTCGACCGAACCTCATTACCTTCTTCCAAGGCGAGACTTTCAGGAATACTTGGTCTCCCACTTCAAACTCTATTTCCTTCCATTTAAGGTTTGCGTACGACTTCTGCCTATCAGAGGCCTCCTTCAACCGTGCCCGAATTAATTCAACCTTCTCTTCAGTTTCTGCCACCAACTGGACCCAAAACTCAGCGTTCTCCTAACTCGGTCCAACAAGTAGGTGTTCTACACTTTATTCCATACAATGCTTCGTATGGTGCCATCCGAATGCTAGCTTGATAGCTGTTGTTGTAGGCGAACTCAGCTAAAGGCAAGTAATCCTCCCAACTTCCTCGGAAATCCATTACACAGCCTCTTAACATATCCTCTAACACTTGTATAACCCGCTCGGATCGCCTGTCGATTGTGGATGAAAAGTAGTGAAGTCTAGCTTAGTGCCTAAAGCTTGATGAAGTGCCTTCCAAAATCGAGACGTAAACCTTGGGTCTCTATCAGAGATGATCGACATTGGTACTCCATGTAACCTCACAATTTCTGCCACATATAACTTAGCCAACTTTTGAAGAGAATAATCCATTCTTACTGGGATAAAGTGTGCGGACTTGGTCAACCGGTCCACTATCACCCATACCGAGTCCTTCTTAGTAGGCGTAAGGGGAAGCCCACTAACGAAGTCCATGGTAATTCTCTCCCACTTCTATTGGGGAATCTCGATTGGTTGAAGCAATCCCGATGGGACTTGGTGTTCAGCCTTAACTTGCTGACACGTCAAACATTTCCCCACAAATTCGGTCACCTCTCGTTTCAGATCAGACCACCAAAACTGTTCCCTTAGATCTCTATACAACTTGATGCCTCCGGGATGCATAGCATAAGGGCTACCATGCGCTTCCCGAAGAATCCTTTGTCTCAACTCCCTATTCCTCGGCATACAGACTTTTCCCTTGTAGCACAATACTCCTTCATCACTGACATCATAGTCCTTTAATCCACCTTGCTGTACTTGCTGTAACTTAGTACTTAAGTCCTTATCAGCCAACTGTCCCTCTTTCACCTCCTTCAGCCATGTGGGCTTGACTTGCAACTCGCCTTATGCAGCTTCCATCGTCATCTGAGACTTAAGTGAGTGAACAAAGCCCGTAGATCCGATACAACCTTCCGACTTAGGGCATCGGCTACCACATTCGCCTTGCCGGATGATATTCTATCGAGCAATCGTAGTCCTTCAAACAATTCCACCCACCTTCGTTGCCTCAAGTTCAACTCCTTCGAGTCAATAAATACTTAAGGCTCTTGTGGTGCTGTGTAGATAATCGACCTTTCTCCATAAAGGTAGTGCCTCCAAACCTTAAGGGCAAAAACCACTGCTGCTAGCTCTAAATCATGGGTTGGGTAGTTAACCTCATGCGACCTTAACTGCCGTGACGCATAAGCGACTACTTTGCCATCTTGCATTAGCACACAGCCTAACCCAGTATGCGAAGCGCCACAAGACACCACAAAATCATTTCACGCCTCAAATTTGAATTAACACTGGGCTTCCACAAGACTTTCTTAAGCTTTTCAAAGCTCTCCTGCTGCTTATTCGTCCATTCGAAGGGTACTTCCTTCCTTAGTAACTTGGTTAAAGGTGCGGCTATCGACGAGAATCCTTCCACAAACCTTCTGTAATAGCCTGCCAAGCCTAAGAAACTTTGGATTTCAGCCACGGACCTAGATGGTTTCCAATCCAACACTGCTTCGATCTTCCTAGGATCCACTCTTATTCCTTCTGCGGATACCACATGTCCTAGGAATGCCACCTCCTTAAGCCAAAATTCACACTTGCTGAATTTGGCATAGAGCTTCTTCTCCCTTAACACTTCCAACACCATTCAGAGATACTCATCATGCTTCTCTTCCGACTTCGAGTACACCAAAATATCGTCGATGAACACCACGACGAACCTATCCAAGTAGGGTTGGAAAACCCGATTCATCATGTCCATGAATGCGGCTGGAGCGTTCGTCAACCCAAATGGCATCACCACAAACTCGAAGTGACCATATCTTGTCCTAAAAGCGGTCTTATGGATGTCAGCCTCCTTCACCTTCAACTGATGATAACCCGACCTTAAGTCGATCTTTGAAAATACTGAAGCCCCCTTCAGCTGATCGAACAAGTCATCGATCCTTGGCAAGGGATACTTGTTCTTAATGGTCGCTTTATTCAATCGACGATAATCTATGCACATACGCATAGTTCCGTCCTTCTTCTTCACAAATAGGACCAAGGCTCCCCACGGAGACACCTGGGTCGATGAACCCATGATCCAACAGTTCTTGTATCCGAGCCTTGAGCTCCACTAACTCCTTTGGTGCCATTCGGTATGGAGCGATTGACACGGAGAGCATTAGGGTAGCAAATCTATCCCAAATTCCACCTCCCGTTTGGGGTATTCCTGTAATTCCTCCGAAATACATCCACGAAGTCCCTTACCGTCCCTAACTCCATTAATACCTTCCTCCTTCTCACTTATTGCACTTACGAAGGCTAGAAATGCCTCGCAACCTTTCTTAACCATCTTCGACCTTGGTCGAGAAACTACGTTAGACAAGTAGTTCCTCCTTTCTCCGATCATTACTACCACTTCATCCTCCGGGGTTCTTAGTTCCATATGTTTAGCCGCACAATCCAACACGGCTCGATGTTCTACTAGCCAATCCATTCCGAGTATAAGCTCAAACTCTCCGAAGGGTAACTCCATTAAATCTGCTCGAAAGTTCACTCCCTGAATCTCTAGGGGTACATTCCGAAAGATCTTGTCTACCACTATAGTTTGGCCTAATGGGCTTACTACAGTCATCTGTCTATCAGAAAGTTCAGAGTCTAGGCCTAGTGTTTCCACTACACTACTTGTAACATAAGAGTGGGTCGAGCCCACATCAATCAGAGTAAAATAGGGTTTATCAAAAATAAAAAACGTACCGATTATTACATCCAATGCGTCACCATCTTTCCTCCGGTGAACCGCATAAACCAAACCCGATTGCCTTGAATCGGCATTAGTAGTACCTCAGCCCTGTGTTCCATGGCCTCTGCCAGCACCACTACCTTGGTTACCCAAACCACGACCCGCTGAGGTGCATGCGCCTCTACCGGTCGCTAGCATTCGAATCGCGTGCCGACTCTCATCTGGTTGCTTGGGACAATCCTTAAGCATATGGTCCTTGGACCCACACTTGAAACATCCTCCCGTCTTTCTCCAACACTCTCTCATGTGCTTCTTCCCACAATGCTCACAACGGCGATACTGCCAGCTCGTACCAGCCTATTGATTTCGTGGCCCGTCAACCCTAGGCCTCTTGTGACCCTTTCCAGATGGCCCAAATCCTCTCTTGGCCTTATTCTTATCCATGGTCTGCTTAGTAGCGTCTTTAATCCCCTCGGCCACCTTGGCTTTTTCCACCAAAGTCGAGAATTCCTGCTCCTGATGCGGTGCTATCAACAGTCTCAGATCATCCCTCAGTCCGTCCTCAAAACGAACACAGCGTTCATGCTCAGTCGCCACTACCCCTCGAGCATAGCGGGTCAACCTCAGGAATTCCGCCTCATATTCTGCGACAGACTTACTCCCTTGTACCAACCCTAGAAAAGCCTTCCTTTGTTCATCTCAGATACGGTTCCCACATACTTCTTCCAAATGCCTCTTTAACATACTTCCGTGTCAAATTTTCACCGTGGTACCATCCCGAACAGATTAACCACCACCGATATGCTTCATCGCGTAACAATGCCACCATCCTTTTAACTTTTCCTCTGGAGTCAGATAGAGCTCATCCATGATACGCTCCATTGCTTCCAACCAGTACTCAGCTGTACTGGGTGCCACATTAGATACTCCTCGGAACATTTCCACTCCATTAGCTCGGAGCCGTTCAGGTACAAACTTTTGATTTCCCCCATTTCTTCCTCGCACCGCCACCAATTCCAAAACTCGCAAAGACTTCATGCGACACAAGATCTTCCCGTCTCGAGCTCGCCGCTTCAACATTAATAATTGGGGGTGGTGGTGGCGGTGGCATTTCATTGTCGGACCCTTGACCCGACCTAACGAGTTCCGACACGGTCATCCTTCCTCTACCTCGACCACGATGACCACATCCTCTAGAGCTCATTTTCTAGCGTCGAGATCTGATTAAGAAATTTTATGGATTAGTCATTGTTCCACTTTTTACCCGCGAAGGAGTTTTATGAAAAAGGATTTAAGAGTGGTTCTTTCGTATTCATACAAACACACAGTCTTTTCCATTCATTCATCCATCCATCAAACAAGTATGAACTTTCGTTCATTCAGAGAAACGTTGTAGTTTTTGTTGTTGTTGTTTTCCACTACCCAGGGGTATTTTTGTAATTTTGTCCTACAGGGGCATTTTCGTAATTTTTCAGAAGAAAAAAATGTTCCTTGGCATTTTTGTCAAAAATTGATTTGAAAATTTCAAAGTCTCGGGGTAATTTGGAAAAATTTTGAAACCGGGGTATTTTGGTAATTTTTGACCTCAGGGGTATTTTGGTAATTTTTCACAAATCAGGGTAAATTTGTAAATTTAATAAATTAGGGGTATTTCAAAAGTTGTAAACTTTGAGGGTTCTTTTCAAAAATTGTTTCTTCAAAAATGGGGATGTTGCAAAAAAAAAAATTTGAAATCAGGGTCATTTTGGTAATTTTGTAAGTTAGGGGCAATTTTGTAATTTTTCCAAAATCAAGGTATTTTGATATTTTAGGGTTTTTGAATGTTTATAACATAATGAGATTTTGGTAAAGCTGTTGAGTAGTTGAACATTTTATAAACCAAGGGCACTTTGATAATTTCACCCCTAAGGTCATTTTTGTAATTTTCGCAAATCAGGAGTTTTTCAGAAAATGTTGTCAAAAATAATTTTCTCAGATTTAAAAGAAAGTTTTAAAAGTTTGAAAAAAAAACTAGGGTTTGTTGTTTTGTTCTCTCTCTTTTTTTTTTAAAACATGGCGAGTTCCCTTTCGGGTTTTAGTCATTATGTTTAGCCTATGACCGAGCCCTCTTGGTCAGGGTGAACCAAAGCTACGCACCAGGTAGGATTAATGTGGAGAGGAGGTGAGTCACGCAGACTGCTTAAATACCAAGCTCCCACCGAAACCATTCCTAGACATGCGTACAGAGGTTGCCACACCACCGAGCCCCTCAGGTTAGGGTGAACCGTTACGCACGGGTAGGATTCTGCGAAGAGGAGGTGAGCCACTTTAAGCAGTTCCGGATCCAATCCTAGACATGCGCACAGGGGTTACCACACCACTAGCTCAGTGACTTAGCCATAGGTTTGTTCAGTGCATTAAGTCTTATGTGGTTTTGTGTTTGAGTAGTCTAATCCTAGGGTTCAAGTTCCTATCATTCTATTCTACGTTCCATGCCTTTTCTATCTGGTATGTTCCTAAAGTAAACCGGTTTCAAAGATTTTCGTTACTTAGAGAAAATTTGTAAAATATTTAGAAAAAATGTTGTTGTGAATTGGGCTTAGATTGGAAACCCATTTAATTAATCTTTAAATCCAATTTTATTAAGGTGACAAAATAATTTTTGGGTTTAAAAAATAACACTTAACTTTAGTCATAATAGTTAATAACGTAACAATTTAAAGTAAAGTAGGATAAGAAAAATCCACTGGGCCTTATGGCCTTATTACATCAAGTAAAACCCAAAACAAATAATAAAGTCCAAATCGAATAAAATCTTCAAAAGGATCATGGCCACCTCAAGGTCTACCGTCCCGGTCAATCCTTTGTTCATCACCTGAAAATATTTCTCACAACAGGTGAGTCAACAGACTCAATGTGCACACAATACTAACATTCAACAAATCAGGCATACATGTTCATATCAAATTCACATTCATATAAAATAAATGATGATGCAACCCAACCCAAGCCTAATGGTCCATCCGCTACACACCACCCGTACATCCGGTCACACCGTGGGGACTACTAAGTCAACCCTCCATCCGCTACACACCATCGAAGGCAATCCATGGCATTGACGTGCTCATCGCCCATATAATTTGTGTCATTAGACACCATATTCAAATAATGTAACCGAAGTTACCAAATTCAGATAACGGAACCGGAGTTACCATATTCAAATTTTGTGACCGTAGTCACCATATTCCATTGGTGAGACCGAAGTCAACTCCTTCTTCCCCTTTCACATAAATCCCGAATGCCCCATAAATTTTATGCATAACATACTTAATTCTTATTCATATATTCAAAATATAACATATTCATAATCCTATCAGAAGTAGGAAACGTACCTGGGTACTCTTACCACATTTGTGGTATTTAGCCACATTCATATTCTTATGCATATTCATATATTAAAATAATTGCCATATGATAAATCGAAGGTTAGTGTGCATACACACCTGATTTGCTTAATGGGTTCCTTGAGATCTCGAAAATCCCGATCTAACTTTAGATCTATTAATTCCTATATTCGGCCCATCATATAAAACACATTAGTACCCTTTTCGCTTTTAAAAACCAATTCCTAATAGGAATGGTACTACTCACCTTGTTGCCGAATTGAAGGATTGTAAATCAAATGCCGAATTTGATAGTATTTTTCCTTAAATCGGCTAGCCACTAAATCGAGTAATTATGTGGGTTTAACTTTTGAATAAATGGAAAATAATTCCAAATATCAAGAACAAACCTTGGCCGAATGTCACTTACCATACAATTTCCAAATCTGAAGAGGATTCCTTAATATGCCTGTCGAAATCCCTACAACTTCATATGTTAGATCTGATCTAACTTTAATAAGTAGTATTTGGCCTTTGGCCGAATGTGTCTCACCTTAAATTCCTTGAATCTGAAATCCCGAAACTCTTCCTTTGATATTCGGCCAAGAGACATAAAAGAGGTTATTTCCTTAAATCTTGATTAAAAGAATTAGAAGAACAAAAATTAATTGTTCTTACCTTAGATCCTTGATCCTTATATTTGGTAATTGTGAAAACTTGAGAGATCCTTGTAGATTCGGCCATGAACAAGAATAGGGATTAGTACCTTGATTTTGGTAAAAAGAAAAGGAATAGAAATTGATTGACCATAGATCTTACTCTTTTGATGTTGTAGTTGATTGCTCCTTGGCTTAGAATCAACAAAGATTCGGCTTTGACAGTAGAAACAGAGAAGAAAATAGAAGAAGAGAGGATGGACTTTGCTTAAAGAAAATTCGGCAGAGAGGGGGAGAAAGCTTAGGAAAATTTCGGCAAGGCTTAGAAAGGATGAGAGAATAGCCTACATTCTCCTCCTTTAACTGAAATTGCTAGACCAAGAGTCCTTGACTTGGCCACTACTCCCCATAAGTGATAATATTATCTTTTAATTATCACCTTATTTAAATTAAAAGTATTTAATCCATCCTATATCTCCTCAATTATCTTATTAAGAGAAAATCCTTTACTTAACACTTAATTTATCAAGTTTTAACATAAATAAAACTCCTCCTTTTCTAGAAATAGGTGTCGTCCACCCCTTAGCCTTGGAAGCAAAAATAAAGCCTTCAATATTTGCTTTCCAAGTGACTCAAACTCAGGCCCATTCCTCTTACACATGGCGCCATTTCCATAGGCCTTAAGTGACACCTTCAGCCACTTTTCCAAGCTTTGTTTGTGTGTCAAATCTCACCAACTTTTTCTTTTAAGGCCCTCTTGCCCTTATTTCCTATTTTGAACTTTAAAATTTGTCATTAAGCATTATTTCTAAGTTTCCTAAAATTTTCGATCGGCTCAGAACTTGCCATTTTTCTTACATCTTCAAGTTTCCAAAATGTTCAGTTTCCAAATGTTCAGTTTCCAAGATGTTCGTGTTTCCAAAATGTTCGAGTTTCCAAAATGTTCAAGTTTCCAAAATGTTCGTGTTTCCAAAATGTTCGAGTTTCCAAAATGTTCGTGTTTCCATTTTCATGCATTTCCGTGTTTCCAAAAATATCAAAATTTATTCTTAGTGCTTAAACTTGTCATTTCATACAATTAAACTGAAAATGCATAGGCCCTTTTCAGGATGTTACACAGATTCTAATTCTTCTATCTTTCTTTTTAGTTCTTTAATCTTGCTCAAAATTGCCCTCAATTCAACCGCAGAATTACGATTCCTATGCTGATGAAGTGATTTTTCAAGTTCTGCTACTCTCGCCTTTAATTCTCTTTTGTCATTTTAGGCTTCTATCACACTCCTTTTTTAGGCCTCTTTCTGTGCCTGAGCCTCTTGGAATTTTCTCTCCCACTGATCGGCTTTGGTTCTTTCTTCTTGGATCTCCTATCGCCATTGTTCTAATGTTTTTCCCAACTCGACGGTTCTCGTCAATAGGCGCAATTCTTGTAATCCGTCTTCAAACTATCCAAGTCCTTCTCGACTTTATTCTTTCCTTTTTTTAATTTCTCGGCCTCTAGCTTTTGAACATCAGTATCTAACCTTAAATGTATCTTCTATTCTTCCAACCGTTCTATCTTTTTTCAAGTTCTGAATTCCTCCTCTCGAAGTCCTGCTTTATGATCTCTAGTTCTGACGAGATCACCTATAAGTACTCTTCCATCGATCAAGCGCCTTCTAAATTTGGCCTGGGGATATTGTCATTAATCCTTTTATTCCACCATTCACTGTACTCGAGAGTCATCATCGAACCTACAGCCAGCCTTTTCATTCGACAGGTTTGATTCTAAGCGTTAGAAATCTCCTTTACCCTTTTCTTGTAGTTATCTCCTCGTTATGAAAACTCACATTGAGCTAGCCCATGCGTTGCTGGTAAGAACTGTCTTGAACTGTACTACCTCAATACGAGCAAAGGAGCATACCCAACTGCTCCCCAAATCCCGAGCAAAGAGACCCAGTCAAAACTCCCACATCAGTAAAGAATTTCGTCGGGAATCAACTAAGGAGCTCTCCACTCGATGTCTTCTTCCTAGATATTTTGGAGGAGCGCTATCCAATTTTTTTTGATATGTCGTCCCTTCTTGGCGTGGCCACTATCTCCTTTAACGGGGAGTAATTCCCAAAGAAAACCCGATAAGAAACATTATCCACCTTCCAGAAGTAACTGTGGAACCAAGCTAACAACAACCGAGCGCAACCTATAAATCTGCCTTCACCGGACCTCTTACATGCATTTAAAGATCTGAATGTCTCGGCCAGGATTGCTAGAACAGGTGTGACCCCCTTATCGAGTTGATCAAAAAGATCTGAGACTGCCTCATCTACATACCCTAATGCCCTAGAGAAGATCATTAATCCATAGATGCTCAAAGTAAACACATCACCTCTCCTCTTCGTATCAAGATGTGCTAGAATCAAACCTCTCAAATTCTTCTATGGGATGCACTTACACTCACCTTTTTGTTTGATCCTAGTTGTAATCCACTGTTCACTCATTCTGGTAATGTTCATCAATTTCTTCTAAAAGGTCAAAACACAAGCGGCTCTGGAATAGGCTTTATCGACTCGAACCTTTGGAAAACGTAGTAGAGATGTATATTCTTCCACAATGGGCACTAAGTCGACCCTCCCAAAGGTGAAGCAACTGTATGCAAGGTTCCAATACTGAGAGGGTAACATCCCGATTTAGGGCCTAGTCAGAATAGTGGTGTGAGACCATAAATTCGAGTTATATGTATGATTTTTTTAGGTTTATGCCATTTTTTCATGTTAGTGTGAAAGTTTCATAAAGCAATTTTGTGAAATTACGGTTGAATTGTCTAAAAGGACTAAATTGTAAAAGTTACAAAATGTGAGATTCTAGAAGTTATTTGTATGAAATAGCTTTAGAATATCAATTAGAGGTCCTTAAAGAGTAATTTTCCCAATTTCTAATTTTTGGACAAAATTGGGCATGGATGAGTTAAAATAGAAAGTTTGTCAAAAGGGGCATTTTGGTCATTTGGCAATTAAATGATTAAAATGGGAAAAGATGATAGAATTTCATTCATCTTCTTCTCCAAGGCTGCCGAAATTTTCAAGAAGCCATTGTTAGGGCTCTTCAACTTTTCAAGCTTGCTAGTAAGTGCATCCAAGCCTCATTTTTTGATATTTTTCGTATTTTTGAAGTCCTAGTAACATGAGAAAGCTAGTTTTAGCTATACGTTGAACTAAGATGGATGTTCAAAAATGTACCCATGTATGACATGCATGTATTTTGATGTTTTATGGAAGAATATGAAAGCTTGATGTAGTAGAAATATCTTTTGCTAAGTGATTTCCATGAAAAATGCATGTAGGGACTTATTTGTGAAAGCCTCGAGTTTGGTCATACATGTGTGATTTAGTGAGAATTGATGATTGCTTTAGTTGAGTAAATAGTTCAGATAAGCATGAAAGGCTAGAAAGTTGAATGAAAATCACTTTACGAGCCTTGGGACAAAAGTGTAAATATGAGAAAGATTAGGGGCAAAATAGTAATTTTGCTAAAGTATGAGATAAGGGTCAATTTATTCAATGTGTGTATTGAATGAGTTGATTTATCATTATAGATCAAGAAAGACGAAGCCCGGATCGAAACCGAGGCAAGAGCAAGGTGGTAGACTAAATTGCACGTCTCTATACTTTTGAGTGCTGAGGTAAGTTTATGCGTAATCAATGCGATTATACTTATACATTCTTAATGCTAGCTAGTGTGTATCATGAATGAGAATGATTGAGAATGATTGAGAACCTATGTGGTTCAAGTGGAATGAGTAAGTAGATATGTGGATGTGTAGTGATAATATTTGATGGTGGGCTAAGTGCGATACCACCTTAATACTTAACAACGATGGGCTGTGTACGATACCATAGTTAAGTATATTATTTAGGGGGCTATGTGCGAAACCACTATGATTTCCTCTTGGTAGGCTATGTGCGATACTACTTTATTATCTGATTGTGGTGGGCTAAATGCGAAACCACCGAGTAATTTAACTATGTGGATGTATTAGTGTGATAAAATGATGTGTTGTACTTTTGAGTAAATGTGGTATTGAGTGAAGGGGTGCATGTCGATGATTATGAGTATGTGACTCATGATGTGTTGGAAATGTGGTAAGGAATAGAAAGAGTAAGCATAGTTGTGGATGTCAATTTATTTGGTAGTATAATGCTAATTGTTGTTTAGCTTATACTAGAATGCTTAAATTGTTTATGTGTAAACTTACTAAGCTCAAAGCTTACTCTTTTCTTTTCCCTTGTTTTATAGAGCAAAAGAGTTGAATTGAGATACGTGAATCAATTGGAGGATCGCCCACACTATCAGCACACTCTGGTACATAAGACTCAATGCTTTGTACATGGCATGTATAGAGGCTAAACAAGTTAGGGGATTTTGTTGTAAATGGCTAAGATGTGTTGGCCTTTTGATGGATAATCTATTTTGTATAATGCCTTAGTTGTTGGCTATTTTATTATATGAAAAGATGTAGTTATCCATGTGAGATTGTACTTCAATATGAGTTGATTATAGATGGATTGGATGAGTGCATGTTGTGTATGAATGAGAAGTGAAAAGAACTTGGCAAATAGCTTAGTTCTTGTTAATGTGGATAGACACACGGGTATGTGTCTAGGCCATGTGTGACACACGGCCAGTCTACGGCCGTGTGCCTTGGCCATGTCACTTTGGCAGAATTGAGTAGTGTAGGCCACGGGCTAGCCACACGGGCTTGTGTCTAGACTCAAGGCCGTGTGAAGTAGTCAGTGTTCACCATGGGTGGTGGGCACGAGCGTGTGCTCTAGCCGTGGGGCATTGGTAGAATGCTTGAGTTTTCATGCACGGTTGGTGGTCATGGGCGTGTGTGTCTACACACGGGCGTGTGCCATCTAACACTGGCGTGTAGTCCCTATTTAGATGGAGAAAATTTTAAGATTCGAAAAAGTTTCGATATATTCTCGAGAGCCTCGTATGTATGAGTGAGGCCTCGTAAGTCGAGAATAAGGTTGATGAGGTGACTTAAGAGAGAGTAGTCACGATGAGCCTAAGTGGCGATCATGTGGTTTTTATCCAGTAATGCCTCAGGCCCGGTTTCGACGGAAATTACGGGTAAAGGGTGTTAAACGGAACAAACGCTCGTCTACCTTGATGTCGAGTAGATACGGCAAATCCCCATAATTATAGTAGAACAACTGCTTCGTTTCATCATTCCACTGATCCCATATATCTTTTAATTCCTGAAGGTTGTTTTGCGTCACACTATTACGGGTGTAGTCCCATAATGTTGATGTGTACCCTTCGGGTAGACTATCTCCCTTCTCTAACTGAGTTTTTTTTGACCAAATACAGACAGCTGCATTATCCTCCACTTTATTACGAAATTCATTCTCCATGATAAGCTCTCTAATTTAGTAATCGAACTTGAATCGACACTCTTTCAAATATGAAATGACATGCAAATACATCAAAAAAACACAATAGGTCAGTATAATATAAAAACAATACTCAAAGCAAATGAAAGAGAATCAAACACCTATCTCGGTAATCACTAGGGTTTCTCGTGGTAATATCTAAGGTGGGCTCCTAGGGTCTTCTACATGCGGTTTGGTTCTATAGTTGAGGTACCCGAACCAGCAGATTCCTCAATCCTCGCCCATTATAGGCTCATATGGACCGAGTTCGGTTCAGGGGAATACATTTCCCTATGGCTGCACGGAGATGAAAATCTCACGAAGACATTGGTACGGATGTATCCCGAAAGTGATCCACTATCTTGCACGGAGGTGAAAACCTCATAAAGGAGTAGCTTCTCACTCCCACTTAAAAAAGGTAAGACCAAATGGTCCTTATGCAATATGATGCGAAAACATTCTACGAGAATCAAACCTCAATAATCGTATGAAATAAAAAATGCAGTGAAAAGATCAAAATTTATCAAATCAGATTTTTAATTTTCGATAAAAGGATAGAAAATAATCAATTTTACGGCTTGACTCTTTTATTATTCCCTAGTGGAGTCACCAAGCTATCGAAACCAATTTTTTTTAAAACAGGTCGACTTTAAAACGAAAATGGAGTTGCCACCAATCCCTTTTTTTGAGGTGTGATCGGGTCACCTTGAGATTGATCGTTAAAACATTTTGATTTATTAAAACGATAATTTTGGCCTACAAAATTCGAGAAAATAGGTTCGGGAGTCAGTTACGCACGAGGAAGGATTAGCACCCTCGTAACGCCCAAAATTGGTATCGAATTGATTGATTAACGTCTTAATGTCGAAAATTTAAAAAGATTTTAAAATACGATCCTCTTTGTTTAAAGAAAAACTTGAATAAATTAAATTGGATGCTGAGACCCGCTTATTTCGAAGAAGTAAAATGTCATGTCTAGTGAGTTAGGATATGACATTTCGAATCCTCGAAACTAAGCTTGTCTTTTGACTTTTAAAACTAGGGCATTTAAATTCAAAAAGGAAATTCGGTCATTTGGGTCAAATGAAAAATCGGAACCCAGTAAGTTAGGGCACAATTTCTCAAAATTCCAAATACAAAATATTGCCTTTGTTTTTAGAAATCCTTACCTCGAGATAACAAAACGTTACATCCAGTGAGTTAGGACACAACATTCTAGAATTCCCGAGCATAAGTTTTTTTTATTTAACTAATATGCTTTGATTTAAAAAAATAATTGGTTTTTCAAACTCGATGAGAAAAATCGAAACCCAATAAGTTAGGGCACGATTTCTTTCAAATCTTAAAATGCTGAGTATTTGCTTATTTCAAATAAAAATATCATATTTGGGTATGGCTAAATATGAAAATCTCATATTTAAAGAACAATTATACAACATAAATTTAACAAACTAATAAAGCATAAGGATCACGATAACCATAAATAACAAATATGCATGCCGTAACAACATTACTAAAAATGATATTAGTGATGATAATAATAACGATTAATGCTAATGATAATATTAACAACAAAACAAATCATAATGATAATAATAAAACACAATAAACCAAAAATACGAGTCTATTTAAAATTCAAGAAGAAGAAAAGCAATATAAACAAAATAATAAATAAACAATTAAAGAGATAAATAAATAAATATGTGAGAAAATGAAACAAATATATGATATTATATTTAAGTATTTTATAAGTAAAATAATATAAATTAATTAATTAGTAAAACTAATATACAATTTAGGTAAAAATAATAATAATAATAATAATAATAATAATAATATGTTAATTAATAGTAAAAATAAAAAAAGGGAATAGTGATAGTAATAATATTAATAGTAACAAAATAATAATAATAATAATAATAACAATAATAATAATAATAATAATGATGATAATAATATTAAAATTAATAACAATAATAATATAATTGCAAAATAACCAAAGAAGGACTAAATTGAATTTAAAACGAAATTTGAGGGAAAATTCGCAAATAAATAAAAGAAAGGGGACTGAATCGAATGCGCGAATAACAAGGAGGGACTAAAGGGGAAAATATCTCTGCCCTCCAAAATGCGGCATTTCACAAGAGACTCAAATGAAATCAGAACAAAACTTAAGGGAAAAATTAAAAAAAAACTGAATTAAAAAGGAAAAAAATACGGAAGGGGCAAAAAGGTAAATAACCCATTTTCACAAAACACGCGGATCCTCCCCTAGGTCGGGTCAACACGCAGCTTGTGGGGGTTAAACGACGCCGTTTTGTGAATGAAGGCTTAAGGCTTAAACGGCGCCGTTTTGGTACCGCTATATAAGTTAAAAATTAGATTATTTTTTTTTTCATTTTGAATCCTTTCTTCAAAAAAAAAAAAAAAAAAACACGAAAAGAAAACTCTCTCCCTCTCCCCTTAGTCGGCCCTAGAGCGCCACCGTGGTGGCTCACAGCCCACCAGCACCTGGCATGGCGATAACAGCTAACCGCTGCTCATGGTGGTCGGAGTTCACCGAAAAAAGGCCTCTTTGTCTATTTTTACGTAAACTCCAAAAAAATGAAAGAAAAGGAAGAAACACGAAACAAAGAGAAAGCTCTTGACTTTCCGATTCGTAAGCGAGGTAAGCAGTTTATTTTTTTAAAAAAATCGATATGCTATGCTATATTGAAGAGAAATATGCGGTATTATACCTAAAAAAATTCGATTTGTTGTGTTGTATTTGAAATCTATTTGTGTTTCTCTCTATTGATTTTTCCGTGTGCGTTAAAAAAATACAATTGTTCTTGTGTGGCTTTTTATAGCCGAGAATAAAGATACAATAAAAATTTTCTTGTTTTCTTTTATGTTGTTTTTGCTTGCTGTCTGTTTGTTTGTCCTTTTCGCAGGTGTGTGATGCGCAGTGGAGGCCGTAAGGACGAGTGACGTGGAATGTACGACGTTATTCCGGCGCTAGAGGCTGCGACAGTTGAAGCTTCCAGAAACCCTAGGAGTTTTTGGAAATGTTAACATTTTTGGGCCAATCCGGCCGGGATTTGAATTAGGCTTGTATTGGTTTTTTTTTTTTTTTTGAACTGTTATTGAACTTGATTTTTGGTTTTAATTTTGTTTGGTTAATGGGCCCGGACAAATTGGGCCAATTACACTAGCTCTAACAAAACATGAAAATGCTTATCTCAACTCTTGAAATATTTGTGTTAAAGCACGACCGTATGATATTCTCAAATCCAAGTACTATAGATTTATCGTACTTAGCAACATGAGTAGAATAATAATAATAATAAAAAAAAAAAACCATAGCATAGATGGGGAATTCGAAACTCTTATCAAACCCTTCCTTAAGCCGTTACACCAACAGAGCTGGAAATCAAAGGAGAATCATTTTGCAGAACAAAGGTCGGTTAAAATCTTCACATTTTCAGGCAAATTATAAAAATGGTTCAAAGTTTCAAAAACTAAAACAAAATGAACAATAGCTCAAAATGATACACAAAATCCTTTTCCCTAACCTGAGGTACACTATTGCTTTCATTTTCCTTGTATTGTACACTGAAAACTTCTATTATATCTTCATGAAAAATAGTATTGCCAACACGCCGCAAGTCCAGCTATGAGTATGACTTTGAGTACTGATTTAGAGTTAATGAAGGATGATGAAGCTGGGGGTGCTTGAGGACCTTCCAAATGTCTACCTCTAAGCTTGGCCAACAACTTTGATAGCAGCAGAGGTATCCGACCCATTTTTTTGGCAGCTGCAAGCCAAGAAATAAAACGAAAATATCAGAAAGAGGATTATGAGATAATCCAACAATCACAACATCAATACTGGTTCAACAAACCAAAATTATTCATATATGATGGGGAGATGAAAATAATGAAGATGATGGGTAATTAAAAGATATCCAACCATTCAACTACCCATTTTAGCTTAATGCAAAGCAACAGCCTGCAGTTTAGACATGAACTCGGCTACAACAATAAAAGATATCGTTGTTTTCTCTTTTTATTCTGTATTGTTTTTATTAAGTTCGATCATGTATGCAACCCTTCAGACCTTTTACAACTGTAGATTATATAAGAAATATGCCTTCTCCAAAGAAATTGAAGTTCTGAAAGCATGTTAAAGAATAATCAGAGACAGCATCCCAATTTCCCAACTACAAACATAGAGAGAGAGCCATCCAGAACAAGAAACAAGAAGCTATTATTATTACGTTGTCAAATGACTTAAATAGACCACAAAATTTAAGAATGATTGGCTACGAGTGAAGTCTAACACCCTTTCATTTCAGTCTCATCTCCAAAATAACTCATCAGACCACATGGCTAAGTTACTTAGATATGTGGATAGACATGATCACACTGGATGTTATAAAAGTTTGCAATGAACTTGAAAAAATGGACTTTTGTGGTGTTGACCAACTACACATTAAAGGGCTATTGCCATGATAATATAGGACATTAATATTACAACTTAAAACAATAATTTAAGAAAACCACATTCTAAAGAGAACTGATAATGACCCGCTCCATGAGGTAAACTTACCTTTGTCTTTATGAAATCTCTCCTCCTCAGCAACACGCCGTCTTAGTGCATTGAGCAATGATCCAAAATACAATGCAAACACTGTGCATGTGATTGTGATAACATTGTAAGGCATGCTAAAATCAGGAGTTGTCAAAGGTACCAGTAATACTTCTGTGTAAGACATGACAGGACTCTTTTCCTGCATGACAGATCAAGCAAATTCCAGATGAGAAGAAGAATAAAAATTGATCAGGTTTAAGACCAGAAATCTCAAGAGGCTTAATACCTGTAACTTTGACAACAAGGGTGACTTATTCAAAGAGTCAGTTTCAAGGAAAACCATCCTTGCATGGAAGTTGGGAAAGCTTACAATAGCTGATGGTATGTCAAATCCTTGATTAGCATCAGGGGGGTACTCATCAATATGTAAAAAACCCTATTCAGACATATCAAAACAGAGGATCAAACAACACACCAAGAAGCAAAAATCATGCTAAAGTTCTTCTCATCAAGCAAGAAGCATGCTGTTTTTCTTTAAGTTCAAAATTTATTAGCTTCATCAAAACAGATAGTCATCATCCAAAAACAGAGAATGTCTTAGACTGATAGTGGTATATCAGGTCAGCAGATACTAATCCATTTTCTAATGAAGCCCCAGTTTCTGCAGTAAAAGGTCTTCTAACATTGCAATGAAATATATATTATAAGACAGCTAATAAGATGAAATATTATTCTTGTGCGAGGATGCTCGATGCAGCCTGTCCAAATTTATCCCCTTTTTAGGAAAAAAGATTATCTGAATTTAAGGCATTCTAGGTTTCATCATATGCATGCAGCTGAAGGAGTAAACAGCGGCCTTAGAATCTAGAGACTGGGATAGAGCCATGCTCAAAACATTATCTATATCAAAAGGAATTCATTGAACATTTTTGTTCAAACTTGTAACATTTCGGGACAAAGTCTGAGTTCAGATATTTTTAATGTCAATATTAGGTATACTCACAGCATTCAATTTGCCATCTTCTTATATGGCAGCTTTTATCAGAAGTAGCTTTAACAGAAACAGATTTTTCTTAAGCTATAAAATTGGACTCCAATGCAACAGCATGAACTCTCACCATTACTTGGTGTTGACATTGCTTGGTCTAATATACCTTTAAGTGCTGCTACCACATTTGAAGTTTAATCCTTAATAACAAATGCACTTCTCAGGTAAAAACAAATAACTTGTGTGAATTTATAGAACTGGATCAACTAATAGCTAAATAAAGATAATGATAAGCATACCTTATCAAATTCTATTGTTAAAACAGCTGAGCTCACGCTACAAGGAAGTGTCAGAACCAACTCCATCACACCTGGAGACACTTTGTCTTTGGAAGGTGAAACATGTATCTTCTCAATAATATTTGAAACAGCCTTAGGTTGTTGATCAACAAACACTTGCAGAGAATGGAAATATACCTTAACATACCAAGGCACAACTTGAAAAACATCAACTCGCAATTCACACCTTTCATCATTGGAATTAGAGCCCATGAAGCCCTCACTCGATTGTGTAGATTTTAAGGAAATAGCAATGGCACCCCTCTCATTCCCACTTCCCATCAAGAATCTACTAGCATGTAATGGTGCTTGTTGACACAACCAAACTACAGGAGTCTTCCAGAAAAGGCCAAGATCAAATGGCTCAGATTCACTGTATTTCTCAATTTCGAACATGTACAAAACTGAAGCATTCTTGCTAAGCAAACTGCTTTCTTCTATGAATATCCTGTCTGGTTTAGCAGACAACTCAAAGCTGGGATTAGTCCAAAACTTCTCAGATATCAAAACATTTTCTTCAGACTTCTCATTTTCTTTATGTATACGTTCTAGTTCAGCAACTAAGCCCCTGTCAAGTAGAAAGTACACATTACTAGTCTCCGCAAGAACACATCTTCCACTAATTTGTTTCCCAAAAATTGAACTAAGAGACCAGCTCGGTTGAATATGTTTTTCACTAGCATGGGCCAGACTGGCCCTTTGACTGTCAGGCTGGAGGACAACTGTAAGTGTCTGTTCTAATATGATACCTGGATCCATCCCCTCAGAACCAGATCCAGTTAAGGTGAGATGCAACCTCTGAGAATGATAAAAACCTCGGTAAATTGATGGCCTATCTAGTAACATCGAAATCCCAGCTTTGTCCCGACAAGGAAGTAACTTCAGCCATGGAGTTAGATTCTCCGTGCAAACAGCTTCACGGGGCAATGTACCATACCTCAGCTTGCCTGAAGCAGGTGGAAAACTCCATTTTGGGGCAGAATAAGCTGTACTAGACTCTAGGAAGTTGATTGAAGCACAGAAAAGACCAGAAAGCATGTGTGTTAAATTCTTCCACAAAGCATCAATTAGGTGTTGTGGGGCATCAAAGACAGCCCATAACTCTACCCCAGGGGGCTTTGCATTGCTGCTTGGTATGGGATCAAATCCACCCCAGCTTTCATAGTTCCAGCGCCCTTGTGTGAAAGACAGCTCCATTTCCTTAACTTGAAATTTCAGAACCTGTTCAAAGAAGTTCATAACTATCCACTGTTTTCAAATACTGCAAAGGCTCATCTTAGCTATTCATTTTTTTTTTTCTTTTGGTACAAGGGAGGGCCGGTGACCCTATCAGAAAGCAACTACACTAGTTGTTAACCTTTTAATATCTACATCGACTTTATCTTTTCCTAATGCAAAGAGAAATGCAAATTACAGTAGCAAATAAACAATCAGTGCAAAATGTTTTTCAGGTAAACTTATAGCCAAGTTTATACTACACCAGATATAACATTGCAGAAATCATTGGGTGAGTGAGAACATTTTATTCTCATGAGAATTTATGAATCCAGAGAATATTGAACTAACCATATCTTGAGCAAAAAAATAGCAAAGATGGGCTGAATGATATTTTCAACTGTACAAGCTAAAAGGTCTTAAAAACAAAAAGACAAGAACTTTCTTAATTGACTAGGCCAGTGCTCCAGAGATAGTGATTATATTTAACCCCAAAATTTATTGCATCCATTTTTCATCATCAAACAAAAGCTAGCAAATCAAACTTTCAAATCCTAGTTATTCCAGTAACTAGTTGGAGTCCAATAACTACTTAGACTGACTCAGCCTGAGCCGACAACTCCATAGTACTTACTTAACCTGACCCTTGAACCTTAAATATAAATTTCAAGAGCCAGGTAAAAGCAAGCAAGCAAACCCAAAACCCTCCTTACAGCACACAATGGTTCAATATTCAAGCCTTAGGGTATTTTCCCTTTTTTTAAACCAAAAATAGATTCAGAAACTAAAATATCCACTAGACTAAGGTAAGCTAACTTCTCCAACTCCATTCAAAACAAAAGCAACACGAAAAATCATAAATACTCGAAAAATTTATGTTATCTAAACCATAAGATTCCTAGTGACCCAGAAGAAATATAAAATGAATAACAAAACAAAAAGTACCAATTGAGAAATGGCTTTTGGGAATAAATGGTGGCGGCGGCCATTCGAGGTAGAAGGAGGGGCAGAGCTTTGAAAATGGAAATGGGTCAACAGTTTGCGATCTGGCAATGGCTTCAAGAGTAGTTCCTCGTAGAATTCTTCTTGTTTCTGGCCTTCTTCATTGACCGATCCAAAAGCAATCCGAAATTGCAAGAATTGATGAGTTACTATAAGAAGGAGCAGGAGAAGTGGTCTTCGAAGAAGGGCCATTACTGGGTTTTCTTAGCAAATTGAAACTACGCTACTAGGCATAGAGAATCCGCCATGGAAGCACCCAGTCCACGGAGCTTTAAAAGTTTTTTTTTTTCCCTAAAAAAAAAAAAAAACCTGATCGGTGAATAGCTTTTCCTTCTTTTCTATTTCTTTTTTTCCCCTTTTCCTGGGCAATCGGAGTAGGTGTTCTTGGATCGTATATTGGGCTTTATAAGCCCACTCGCTTATTATTGAGAAGATAATAATCATTTTCAAATAAAAAATCCACGGAAATATGTGTGTATGATTTTACTACTATTTTTCATCTTAATTTATAAGGATTAAATTGCACATATTTTAAAGATGAAATTTGTAATTGAAAATAAGGCTCCGTTTGTTTATAAGTAAAATATTTTCTGAAAATAATTTCTAGAAAATGACTTACTTTTCCGAAATAATTTACTTTTTGGTGTTTAGATGAATCATGTAAAATATTTTCATTGTTTGGTAGATTTCAAAATATTTTTCGAAAAGCTATTTTTTTACATATATTAATAAATTTATATATATATATTAATAAATATATATTTTAAACTTTTTTACATATATTGCAATGATTTATCTATAAATAAATAAATCAAATTAAATATATAATAATAGGATTGAATAATTATAAATTAGCTTCCAAACCATAATTAATACTAAAATTAATAATATTATCCAAATATATAATTAGTGGTACACCACATAATAACAACAACATTGTTCAAGTGTATAACTAATATTACACCACATTAAAGTATCAACATCTTCAACCTTGAGAATATTTTTGAAGCCAAATTTTTCTATGCTTCTTACTTTTAACAAAAAAAACTTTGGCCTCGGATTCATGACTCACTAGATAATCAAACACAGAACACAGGAAGTCATCATCAAATCCTTCTTCCTCCATCGACATCACTTCTTCGTAAAGATGTGGTGTCTTATCCGCAGTAAATTGTTCCAAAGCATTAGCAATTTTGCCAAGTTGTTCACCCACAAATTTAATTTGTTCATCAAAGACACTTTCTTGAACATTTTTTCTTTTACATTTGGATGTGCCAGATGAAGATACTTTTGTTCTTACCTCTTCAATCTTTTCATTGAAGCAGTTTATAGGCACTGAATCTTGGTTACCATCATCCAAATCTATGTCAGCAAATCTTCTGGCAAAACTCCCTGTGTCATATCTTTGCCAACAATCAAAGCCATTTCATTATAATGATCAATGCTTTTATTCAAAAATGGTTCATACTTCCTGTGTGCCTGTTGGATATTATACACAATTAGAATAACAAGTAAAAAACAATTGAAATATACTTAACATATATATACATATATTACCATCACCGTTGCATCATATGTCATTCTATCACATGTGATCATTTTCATGTTATCATCCCATCCAAAACCACTTTAACCTCAAATTTTGCATATAATCTGCCACTGGTTTTTTATAGTCCTCAAATAATTTTCCACATGCTTCGCATCGCATTAGACTTGAAAGCTTTCAGAAATAGCTTCGACAACTCGGTTAATAAAAACTACTTTGAAAGTATTAGAAGGCTTATTTCCTTTCTGGGCCTCCTCTGCTAGAATTTCAAGAAAAATATGTTCCATCGGTTTTGTCTACCTGAATTGCTTGGAGGTCCCTTCTTTGTTGCCCTTACCCATTCTACATTAATAATTGTCATTGTCAATCATTTCAATATCCAACAAGCATAAAACATAATAAATTCAATATCTAACAAGCTTAAAACATAATTGTAATGCCCTGTTTTTCTTTAAATTTGAATTTTGGTAAGTTTGACATGAATGAGTGTCTGCTTCAGTGGTTTGTGTTCTGGGTGTGTGTGGGAGGTCCCAAGTTCAAGTCTCAACTTGGGTAAATTTTGTTATTTTTATGAATAAAGCCCACACTCTTGTTAATAGGCTTATAAGCTAAAGTGTGTAGGTAATTAGCAGAATGGGCTTGATGGTCTGGTGGCTAAGTGGAGTGTTGAAGTTGTTGGAGGTTGGGAGTTCGAATCTTTGATTATGCAAGGGGAGATTATTTTTGCTTGATTTAATGACGAAGAGTTTGAGTTGGTTTCAAAAACTGAGTGGTGGTTTGTGATTAGAATTAGTGGGAGGGAAATTAGGAAAGTATCAGAATTTCTGAGCAGTTGTGTTTTCCAAAATTCCTTTCTGCCGAAAATACCATTGTGATTCCCTTTGCCAGCCAAAATTCTCTTTTCTCCTCACCCTTCTTTTTGCTTTCTTTTTGCTTCCGTTTTACACGGCAACCGTATTCCCTCCCCCTTCTGTGACGTTTCTTTAGGTAACCCCGGTAAGTAGTTTTTATGGCTTGTGTTTTATGAGGCTATTTTTTTTATTGGAATTATGAATCTCTGCTTCTTAAGGTTTTTGATTGATGATTAGGAGAAAATCAGAGGGCTGGAGATCGTTAATTGAAAAGCTAAGCGTACGAAACCCCGATTGTTCGATTGAAGGTAACATTTTTGTGGGTTAGCGTTCGGCCCTCTCATGTGTTTTCGTTTGCGTATAGCTTTAAGTGACTAAAACGGTGTTCTAATGATCGAATATAGGTTCTTGAGTGCTTGAGAGTCATTTTAGCTTCAATCGAAACCAGGTGTGTACCCGAAAACGCAGAAAATAAAGTTTAGGTGAAAGCCGAAAACCTTTCTGTCGACGCCACACGGGCGTGTGGTCGCCCGTGTGGTAGGCCGTGTGTAAGACTGTAAGTCACCACACGGTCGTGTGATCGACGAGCCAGGCTGTGCGCGAGAGACACTGTCATGCGATGGCTAGGCAAGGCCGTGTGTGACTCACGGGCTCAACCAATTGGGCCGTGTGGGCCACACGAGCATGTGGGATTCTGGGCCAGGCTGTGTGATCCACACGGGCAGGCCCATGGGCGTGTGAGCCCATTTTTCTAGAAAACTCTGTAAGGTTGCACGGGTCACCCTAGTCGATTGTGGACCTACCGTAGGGTCGGTAAGTAATACTTAGACTTCTAAATGAATGATCTGTCTGTCTGATTTCTGTACTAAGCATGAATGTTGATCTGAAGATATATATATATATATATATATGAATTTTAATTGCATAATAACATGTCATTCTTGTATGTTGCATTGCATCGGGGTGGGTTGATTATGATTGGAGGAAGTATTTGAAAAGCTCTTGAGCTTGTTATCTGGCAGCTCAGCTGCAAATCTCTGATTATGTGCCGCATTCGGTACAACCTAGTGTGTAGGGCTAGGTGGGTTGATTTTATCCCCACATGGTGTGTAGGGTTGGTCGAAGTTGGTGTGTAGAGGCTCGTGGGTAGGACTCTATTATCTGCATCTTCTATCTGAAATGGGTAAAGGCCCAGTAATATGTCTGAACCTGTATCTGAGTGGGCTAAGGTCGACACTGTTTCTGTAATGGGCTCAGACTCGAATTGTGAATTGATGTCTGTTATTTGATATTTCTGTATGTGTATGTTTTCTTTGGGGATTACACACTGAGTTTGTGAAAACTCACCCTTTTTTGTTTAATCTGTTCTGGTAATCCTGAGCAGTAGACGGATCGGTGCAGCGGAGGGCTCGGTGGTGAGCATAGTTCTGGACACTTATTTATGGTTTATTTTTAATTATGATTTGGTTATAATTGGGTAAATTTCATGTAATTAGGCCTTTTTGGATTTTTGTTGAAAATTTGGGATTACTATTTTATAAACCGCTAGTAGTAGGATAAGACGCAGATTTTCAAAATAAATAAAGGTTTTATCAAAATACGTACGACCTTGCAAATTATTTTAAAATCTTTCGCAACGTATAAAGTTTCAAAAACGGATAACAAATAAATACACGAGACGTCTTGACGATAACCGAAGATACCTAAAAATGGTTTTAACGCAGTTACGATTTCTAAAAACACTATCATGTGACATTGCTAGATTCAGCCATAACGTCTAGGCCGGGTTTGGGTTGTTATAATAATCAATATCTAACAAATTCAAGACATAATAATTTCAAAATCCAACAAACTAAAATTTCAATATCATTATCCAACCAACATTAACAAAAAAAAATTAATTTTAATACTAAAACATACATAACATAGAAACAATAACCCTAAGCCCTAAACCTACCTAATATTTCTAGCCATATAATCAGTCCACATAGTTTTTGCAATTTCGTCTCTCTTAGCAGACCATTCTCTTGCTTCTTCTCTTTCATCTCGCTCTGTGAGAGTTGGTATTATCAAATCAGACTCAGGCTCCTCGTATAATCCTTGATTAAGTAAATCATTAGGATCAACTCCCATTATATGATTATGAATGATACAACAAGTCAAAACTATATCTACTTGAGTTTGAAAATTCCAAAATGGTTAAGCATCTAATACACGAAACCGTTTCTTCAAAATCTTAAAAACACGTTCAATAGTGATTCGCAATGATGAATGTTGAAAATTAAAGAGTTCCTTTGCATTTTCAGGCCCCTGAGCACTAAACTCTTTTAAATGATATCGGACACCACAATATGGGTAATATATCCATTTCGAATGCCATATCCAGCATCAGCAAGATAATATTTACCTACAATTTTACAAAACATAATTAATTCTAATAAATTATGAACTTACTAGAACTATTTGATATTTAATGATAATTATTACCTTCCGAAATTCTTAATCCTTTTGGGCGTGAAAGTGCATCACTTAAAATACGAGAATCATGTTCACTACCTTCCCAACCAGCTAGAACATAGGAAAATTTCAAATCAAATGTAATGGCAGCCAATACATTTTTTGTCGTCCCCCCTTTACGGCTACGAAATATTCCTTGAATACTAAGTGGAATAGATGCATGAACATGAGTTCCATCTAATGCTCTAATACAATCTTTAAAATAAGGATAAAACCTTGGATTGTTTCTGATTTTCACTAAGAGTTGACTCATCAGGTGATCTAATAACTAGTTTATACAATTTCAAAATAGCTCTCAATACAACCTTAAAGTAACGGTGAATTGTCTCAGTTGATCTATAATATCTAGATCCAATCACTAGAAACCTTACATTATGACCAATTATATGTAAAAATATAACTACTTGCTCTCTAATATTCACAGATTTAGTTGATTGTAACAAATTATTCCTACTACACAAATTAAAAAAGGCAATCGGTCTCATCCTTATCACATTAAGACAATGTTGGTCACCACTATATAAAATATTATTAATATAATTTTCTCTTTCATATTCTCGATTCACACGAGGGTGAAAAGTAATTTCCTTCCTGGTTTTTAATTTTTTAATCCAAAGAGCCCCAAAAGCTAAAACTGAAGCTACGACTCCAACAATTGCATTTTGATCTTAACTACGATCCATCTACATAAAATAATGCCACACAAAAATTGATCACTACAATTGTTGTAAACCAAAAGCGATACAACAATTCATTAAACAACAGTAAAAGTACAAATAGAAAAAGTAGAAGTGTTTTTTTTTTTTAACTAGAAGAAATGGAAGATTAATGAAAACCAAAACTGAAATAAGAACCACTTAACTAGTAAAACCATAATCATCAAACTGCGCTGAAAATGAATTTTGATTAACAATAACAATCTCATATTTTCTCATTGGTAATTATGGTAATGCACAAAACCAATTTACACAACTAAAGGAATATATATTAGGCTAATCCAATCTTCTTAAAAAATTTAGAAACAAAATCACTTAACGACTAGAGTTAAAACCTCATTTATATTCAATTAACTTTTTACGTTAAAAAATATTGGGATTAGGATTTTTACATCATAAATTTTTAAATTGTAATTATATAATATATAATAGTGATGATGTTTATAACTTAATTTAAATGGAATAATAATTAAAGTTTTTATCATACGTTCAAAGCATATTACCCTCATATTCTATCCTAAATATTGTTGAATCAGATTATAAATCATGCTAAAGTTAAAACTAAAATGATAATGAGAAACAAAATCCTAACAGAAAATTTATTACAAGCAATAAATCTCGAGTTGTTCGCAGGTATGTTGAGGCTTTTACTTTTTTTTTTTCACAGCGGTGCAACATAATATTTCTTGTGTGAGGTCAACTTCCATTAATATAGGCCTATCTTCACTCCTCAAAATAGGGTTTGACCCTAGAATTCCTAGCCATAGAGCTTGGACAGTATTGCGGTAAAAATAACCAGGTGGCTTCTTTCTTATGCAGTATTTTATGATAATGTTCGATACATAGTAATAACAATAAATATACTGTCACTGCAAAACAAGGGGATGGAATGGTAAATGGGACTGGTTGTTGTCGAATAATCAATCAAGGTGATCAAAGGAGATTGACAATTCCATTGAGTAAGTATTCCATTGATTCATCCTTTATATTCTTTAATCCATAAGATAATACTTCATTTATTTTGCTAAGATCAATAAGAAAGTTTAGGACTATTTTTAAACTAGATAAGTTCTATGCAGGTGTCAGCATGAGTCTGTTACAGATAATTATAGCAGGTTGTTGGATATATTGTGGAGTTCAGAAAAGAAAACTGATGCGTCGTTGAATGCACCAAAATATGTCCTACTCCCTGTAAAATAACGAAAATAATAGTAAAGGGCAAGTAGGGTCGAATCCACAGGGATCGGATTATACAAATGCCTTTCTCGAGATCCTGGGCAGAATCGTGCCCAAGAAAACCTGCGTTCCTGACAAATAAAAAAAACAAAATTAATAATTTTTGATCTGGAAAAATAATAATAATAACAGAATTTAAGACGAATTAAAATTACGAGAATTAAAATGAGGAAAATAAAAAGAAAGGGTTTAGAGAAAAGTTTCTTATGTGGAGAGATTCCAGCCTCCAGTTGTCTCGTTCCTCCTTGGGTTCAATCTTCGGCTTTTGGATGACCCTTCTCTACCAAGTAAGCCAGTTATAGTGGAAGACAACGCCTACGACCACCAACTCCAAGAGTTTAAACTTACGGATTTAGGGAGCCTGACTCTAGCTTGCTATTGCCCTTGTGGAGTCATTTATGCTAGATCAACGGAATCCCACGCCATTTTGTCTCTTGGGCTCGCTAACCTCTGACGCAGTAAGCTCACGAATCGACGGTGCAATCCTCCCAAAACACACAAAGCGGCCGCCTTTGCATAAGTTGAAAGGGTTACTTTTAAAGGGACCTAGACGAAAGCGTCAGCCCCGTAATGCAGAGAAACGATGAATACCTGGGCGAGAAAGTTAAGTGCGGTTTCTAAGCCTCAAGAACCCTTTTAGGGCATTCGACAACCTTCGGCTAGATGGTTTTTAGTGGCTCATATTGTGATGGAAAATAAATAAAATATAAAATTATAAGTTTTTATTGAAAAGAAAATAAAGGAAGCACAAAACGTATGGGAGAGGAGTGTACGAGAAAAAGATGAACCCCCCAATGAATTACTCCATCCCCTATTTATAGTGCTTAAGGTAGATAGTCTAATTCTACTCAAACTCCCAAAGATAATTACAATTTAATTAAAATAAATAGAGATAAATAAAGAAATTAAATAATCCTAGATAATTATCCTAATATTAATTATCCTAATTTAATTAAAATAGAATTTGATAAGGCAAAGTCTCTTTTTTGCATTTCAACCCTCTCGCCTCCATGTCTACACTTTTGGCACAATCTTTTCCCTTTGTTGCACATTGGTCCAGCTTTTTTCTTTAATTTCACGATTTTGGCCTCAATTTTGCATTGGTCTCCAATTTAGTCCCTATGAGATAAAAGTCCATAAATAGCCCAAATTAGTAGAGTCACATTCAAATTAATATACAATTAGCACATAAAAACATGTCGTTCTAAAGTGTTATCAAATCCCCCCTACTTAGCCCATGCTTGCCCTCAAGTATGGTTCCTATCCACTGTGAAAATTAGATCCTGAAAGAAATTCTACTCCAAAGTTTTATAAAGATTAGTCCAAAATGCATATGAAAAATAAAGAGAACTTCTATGCTTGCTTTAAGTAAAATAGAAAAAGTATTCTAATTAACACACACAAAAATTAAAATCGTCTTGAATTATTTCATGTCAATTAGGTGATTTACCAAACCTACCGAGACACTCTACTTATTCCCACTTTTAGTCCTTAGCTGAAATTTTATTAGTACTATTTTTCTTTTTTTCTTTTTTTTTCTTCTTCTTCCTTTTTTTTAATAATAGAACTATTTATTTACTTAGGAATATATCGAACCTTTTTACGCGAAGAGAGATGACAACCCAAGCACCCCACCCCGGTTACTCAGCTCAACATACTCCTAAAAATTATTTATTTCCGGTTAGCGGAGTTTTACTCGTCACGTCACACAACCTTTTGACGCGAAGTAGAATGACAACCCAAGCACCCTACCCCGGTTATTCAATCAGTTACGTTTTGAGCCATACTCATAACCTTGGCTAGCGGAGTTTTACCTATTACGTCACAAAACCTTTTGACGCGAAGTAGAATGACAACCCAAGCACCCTACCCCGGTTACTCAGTCAGTCACGTTCTAAGCTGTACTCATAACCTTGAAAATATTTATTAATCACAATTTTCGCGAAATATAAACTTCAAGAGGACCTAAGAGAAATAATCAAGTGTCAAAAATAAGTTTTAGTAACCAACTAATGGTTATGAACATAACTTAGGCATGCAAATATATTAAGTTCCACTTGATATTAAACTTGATCAATTTTACGAAAAGCAAGATAGAGTTAACTTATTAATCATAAATATTATTGGCCTAATAAGAATAAAACAATGGAGATAAAATCAAACAGACAGAATCAGAATTAACTCAGTGGCCAAGAATCATGCATGTAGGTCAAACAGTGGCAAGTCGTGGTCAAATTCTTGGGCATGAAAAGCGACAGAATATTCTTAGAAAAAAAATGGACAAAATGGAGCTTCAAACAGCAAACATAAATCATAGCAACAGATGATAATAATACGAAAAGTACCTCCCCCTACTTAAAACACATTGTCCTCAATGTGGACGCAAAATAAATAAATAGGAAGAAAAGTTTAGAAAAACTCCCCGTGTAGCTACTGTCGATTACGGAGGATAGCAATAAGTTCAGTGAGTTGCTGGCCAAAAGTGTCGAGTCGAGCCTCAATGCGCTCCGTTTTACCTAGATGGAAGAAGAGAAACTTATTAATAAAAAAAGAAAGGAAAATAATAAATAAGAAATAATAATAAAAATGAAAATAAAAACAAATAAACAAAATAAAATAAAATAAAGATTGGGTTGCCTCCCAACAAGCGCTTGTTTAACGTCATTAGCTTGACAACTTAAACGGTTCTACGGTGGCTCAAAATAAATCTTTTTAATCATGTAAGCTTGGAAATTCTCATTTTTTATCACATCCACTATATTTGGGTTTAATCGTCTTTGCGCCTTTTTCATTGGTTTCATATTTTCCTCCAAGGGGTCAATCCCTTTTAAGTCGGCAATGGTCTCATCATCCTCCAAAAATGTGAATTTGAGATGCTCGAGAGGTGGTTTTAATTTTGGATCTGGCTCCTGCACAACAGAAGGTAAAAGCTTAGTACCTGGGGATAGCAACTCATTAACGGATTCAAATTTATCAAAGTCAAATTTAAAATCATAAATGGATTCAAAATTTTCTTCCACTAATGAGTCGATTATATCGACACAATTCACACTCAAAATTTCACTGGGGTGGCTAATGGCATCGTAGACGTTAAATTTCACGATCTCCCCATCAAACTCCATCGTGAGAGTTCCACTTAGAAAATCAATTTTAGTACTAGCTGTACTAAGGAATGGTCGTCCCAACAAGAGATCTGAAGATCCCGGAGCACTGTCCTCCTCCGTTTTTATCACATAGAAATCTGCAGGAAAAATAAGTTCGTTAACTTTTACCAACACGTCCTCGAGGACTCCTTCAGGATGCACAACGGACCTGTCTACCAATTGAATGCTAACACCTATTATTGTCAAAAAACCTGCGTTAAGTGATTCATAAATAGAATAGGGCATTACATTTATGGAGGCTCCTAGATCACACATAGCCTTTTTAATTCCCAAATGTCCTATTTTGCATGGTATTGCAAACATACCCCTATCCTTACATTTTGCTTAAGCATTTTTCATTTGTAACACTGCAGACACATTTTCACCAACATTCACCCTTTCATTACCTGTTAACTTTTGTTTGTTGGTGCAAAGCTCTTTAAGAAATTTAGCGTACCTGGGTATTTGCTTGATGGCATCCAACAGTGGAATGTTGATTTCGACATTCCTAAATGTTTCGAGGATTTCCTTGTCTTGTTTACATTTCGACACTGGTGGAATCGTTCTGGAAATAGAGGTTGAATTATGGACAATGGGGGTTTCGTTCGGACCTGTTCGTCTTTTTTGGGTTTTTCCTGGGTGATTTTTTAGGCATGATTTCTGTCGGGAATCGATTCCAGTACCTTTCCACTTCACAGCGTCACTGCATTTGCGTTTTGCCTTGGTTTGGTTCTGTTTGTGACGGAAGCTTCCCTTGAGAGTTTAATTTCTCAAATGATATGGTCAATTCTCTTATAGATGCCTCAATTTTCTGTTGAAAATCAAGCATATTAGCTACTAATTTATTGACCAAAGTTTCTAGAGAATTACCTGAATCTTGTGGCTGCTGAGGAACTCGGTTCTGGTATGGCTGGTTATATTGTGGGTTGGCCCCATAACTTAAGTTAGGGTGATCCCTCCATCCTGGGTTGTAGGTATTAGAGTAAGGGTCGATCGCCTCTGTGGTGGGCCAGAAAGTTTCCCACCGCACCTAAGTGAGCCATAGAGTCATCATACAAACCGGGACATGCATCGGTTGTGTGCTCAAAAAGACACATATTCCACATAACCGAGTGTCTTTATTTTTTCTGCAAGAAGAGTATTCATCATATTAGTAAGTTTATCAAGTCTATCTTCTATGGAAGAATTACTTAGCTGGTGAACCCTTTTGGGAGGTTCAGGATTGGCTCGGAACTGCTGAGAATTTGCAGCCATTGTGGAAATCAAGTCCCTTGCTTGTTGGGGGGTCATATTGACCAACGCTCCTCCACTAGCGGTATCTACCATATTCATCTCCATCGGTTTTAAACCTTCATAAAAGTATTGGAGGAGAGATTGCTCTGTTATACCGTGTTGTGGATAGCTCACACACAACTTCTTGAACCGCTCCCAATAATCATAAAGAGTTTCGCTTTCTACGCCTAATCCCCACGATCTCCCTTCTTAGCTCAACAGCTCTAGATGCTGGGAAAAACCTATTGAGAAACAAACGAGAAAGATCAGCCCATGTAGTTTTAGATCCAGGAGGTAAATAAAACAATCATTCCCTAGCTGAGTCTGCTAGGGAAAAAGAAAAAAGCATAATTTAATCGATCCTCGATTCGCCTTGAGGTTTCATACTCAGACAAACCATATGAAACTCCTTTAAGTGTTTGTGGGGGTTTTCATTTTGTAACCTTCGAAAAGTTGGCAGCAACTGAATCAACCCTGATTTCAGCTCAAAGTCAGTATCCATGGTAGGATATGCGATGCACAGTGGCGGTTGTTCTGTCGGCGCTTCGGCTAGTTGCCGAATCGTTTGAGCCATTGGTTCTTGCACCAAATTAGGGTTTTCATCAACCCTAGCGTTGAACACTTCTTCAAATGGTTCGACTTCTTCTGCTTTACTTTCAAGCGTTTGAGTAGGGTTTTCGTTAACCCTAGATTTCGCTTCGTCGTCGCTCCTAATTTCTGGTGGTGGATTGCTTCGAGTCACTACCACCGCTGACTGTTTTTTTCTTCAACTTAGTTTCTTTTCGATTAGCTTTCGCAGTCTTTTCGATCTCCGAATCAAACGCAAGAATGCCTGGAGCAAATCTGGTCATAGAAAATAAGAAAAAACAGGATTAGTACGTTACCGATCCCCGACAACGGCGCCAAAATTTGATGCGTCGTTGAATGCACCAAAATATGTCCTACTCCCTGTAAAATAACGAAAATAATAGTAAAGGGCAAGTAGAGTCGAATCCACAGGGATCGGATTATACAAATGCCTATTTCTCGAGATCCTGGGCAGAATCATGCCCAAGAAAACCTGCGTTCCTGAAAAATAAATAAAAAACAGAATTAATAATTTTCGATCTGGAAAAATAATAATAATAATAGAATTTAAGACGAATTAAAATTACAAGAATTAAAATGAGGAAAATAAAAAGAAAGGGTTTAGAGAAAAGTTTCTTATGTGGAGAGATTCCAGCCTCCAGTTGTCTCGTTCCTCCTTGGGTTCAATCTTCGGCTTTTGGATGACCCTTCTCTGCCAAGTAAGCCAGTTATAGTGGAAGACGACGCCTATGACCACCAACTCCAAGAGTTTAAACTTACGGATTTAGGGAGCCTGACTCTAGCTTGCTATTGCCCTTGTGGAGTCATTTATGCTTGATCAATGTTTCTCAATGGCGAATCCCACGCCATTTTGTCTCTTGGGCTCGCTAACCTCTGCGCAGTAAGCTCACGAACCGACGGTGCAATCCTCCCAAAACACACAAAGCGGCCGCCTTTGCATAAGTTGAAAGGGTTACTTTTAAGGGGACCTGGACGAAAGCGTCACCCGTAATGCAGAGAAACGATGAATACCAGGCGAGAAAGTTAAGTGCGTTTCTAAGCCTCAAGAACCCTTTTGGGGCATTCGACAACCTTGGCTAGATGGTTTTAGTGGCTCATATTGTGATAGAAAAATAAATAAAATATAAAATTATGGAAAAGAGAGTTTTATTGAAAAGAAAATAAAGGAAGCACAAAACGTATGGGAGAGAGTGTACAGAAAAAGATGAACCCCCCAAATGAGTTACTCCATCCCCTATTTATAGTGCTTAAGGTAGATAGTCTAATTCTACTCAAACTCCCAAAGATAATTACAATTTAATTAAAAATAAATAGAGATAAATAAAGAAATTAAATAATCCTAGATAATTATCCTAATATTAATTATCCTAATTTAATTAAAATAGAATTTGATAAGGCAAAGTCTCTTCTTTTTGCATTTCAACCCCTCTGCCCTCCATGTCTGCACTTTTGGCACAATCTTTTCCCTTTGTTGCACATTGGTCCATTTTTTTCTTTAATTTCACGATTTTGGCCCTCAATTTTGCATTGGTCTCCAATTTAGTCCCTATGAGATAAAAGTCCATAAATAGCCCAAATTAGTAGAGTCACATTCGAAATTAATATACAATTAGCACATAAAAACATGTCGTTCTAAAGTGTTATCAAAAACTTATCAAACTGAATGAGAAATTCTTTCAGCAAAAGCAGTACCCCAGTGAGAAACTTGGGAACAAAGTCAAGTCATGCATGCCTAAGCAGCTAACCAAAACATCTTCAAACGATTGATAATTCATGTGTTTTTTAATTCACTCTACATAATTCAAACAAAATTTGAGTTTTTTTTTTAATGTTTGCATGAGAACTGATGGCCGAGAGATGCGGTTCCAGAGCTGCGAGACAGAGCAACAATAGCTGGCTCTGCCTGCCTTTATCTTTCTTTTCTCTTTTAAAACTATAATATCTTACATTTACAATGATTGTTTTATTGTGTTTTTTTCATATCTCAATTATAATTGAATATTAATATGAAAAAATATGTCTAACATTCTCCTAAAATCCATATAAGGGCAATTATACATGTTATACTTAAAAGTATTTCATTTTTCTACCTATATAAGATATGATATTCTAAAATATTCTAAATATATCCTCCTAACAGTTGATTAATAAAAAGCCTGGAAAGTGCCTATGAAGAATCCTATTTTTCGCTCTCCCCCATTTTCTCTAAACATATTAGCATATATCAAATAAAGAAAAGGGTATTTAGCCATGACATGAATAGGAAAACATCATAATAATAATAATAAAGAAGTTTGTTGGGTGTCAACTGGGGTGGGAGGTGGCTTGCTAGGTAAGTCTAAGAAACTCTGCAAACAGAGCAAAATGGTGGTATTATGTTACAGCAAAAACTCACTAATGGATTAATCGAAACTGCCAAAATCTATACTACAGAGGAGCTAAAGAAAGCCACCAACAATTACCATGAAAGTAGAGTCCTTGGCCAAGGTGGCTATGGAACAGTCTACAAAGGAATATTGCCAGACAAAAAAGTAATAGCTATTAAGAAATCAAAAGTTTGTGAACAAAGCCAAATAGAACAATTCATCAATGAGGTGCTCGTGCTTTCACAAATTAACCAGAGGAATGTGGTTAGGCTATTATGGTGTTGTTTAGAGATAGATGTGCCTTTACTCGTCTATGAATTCATTACAAATGGAACTCTAGCAGACCATCTACATGATAAACTATCTGCATCATCACTACCATGGGAAATGCGTTTGAAAGTTGCTGTGAGACTGTCGGAGCGCTAGCTTACTTGCACTCGAAAACGTCAATGCCGATAATTCACAGGGATGTCAAGACTTCCAACATATTGCTAGACAACAGTTACACAACAAAAAAATGATGCAGAAAAAAGTAAATTGATTATTTATTTTTGACAAAATTTTTCAGTGTCAGCAGTTGGAACTAAATCGTTATGAAAGTATCAGCTGAGGCTACTAGCAGAAGCAAGAGTGATGAGATGGATGTAAGGAAAGGAACCACAGCAAGAAATGTACAGCTGGAGGTTAAGCATTGCAAGAACGGAGAACTGATAGAGATGGATGAACTCAGTAGAAAGTTTACAAAAGTAGATGGATGGAGCAAAAATCATGTACAACAACCCGCTGAGCCAGAAAGATCTTAATGGTCAGCTTAAATTCTGTTTTTAAACCACACTAATCATATACTGTTCAAGTACTAAATTCTTATTGGCTATTATTTTCAACTCTTAGCAAGCAATTATTGTTAGATATTATATATGTATAGTTTCTGTATTAAGAGATTTTGACTGAACAGACTCAAATTGATTTTTGGGGAGAAATTATAAAAGCTGATGGGAAAAGAGCCACAATCAGCAGAAATACCAGCAGAGTTATGACTGTACATGAACAAACTCATATTCCCTTCTTTTCTTCTCTTATTTTCTAGCCTCTCTTCTCAATTCTTGATTAAATAACACAACCCAAGCTCCCTGATTTCTTATCTGTCTAAAACGTACAATAAACTAGACATGGAAACAAGATTCACTAACAAAGGGGCTACCAAGAAATAATAGAAAACAGATGAATCAACAATTAAACCCAAAACAAAACTGTAGCTAGGATAAAAAAATTCATCTTAAATACTAACAGTTGAGTCCCAAGCTAAGATCAAGCAATCATTTAAACCCAACACTCAATATCCACATCATAACACAAAACTGTAGCTCAAATTGAATGGTTAAAGTTGAAAAACGAAGGGCTTCGATTTTTATTTTTTATTATTTAAAAAAATCTGTATTACATGAAACAAAAATTAACAGAGAATAAAGGAAGGAAAACATGAGAATAATCGATCAGAGATGAGACATTAGATAAATATGCAGATACCTTGAGGAGATCAGAGATGAATTTCTCCAAGAATAACCCAGCGAAACGAAGGAGGGACCGAAAAATATCTGAGAAAGAGAGAAAGAGATTTGCCTGAGAAAGAATGAAGGAAGGAAAAGGAATGAAGAACGAAAGAAAGGGAAAGACTTACCTGGATGAAGGATGAAGGAGGAACCCCGAAAAATGTCTTACAGAAATGAAATCCGTAAGACGTTTTCCCTAAAATGTAAGAGATTTTACCCGTGTATTGGAAAACATTTTCCAAATGAAAATGTTTTCAATCAACCAAACGTTGGAAAGCCAGGAAAACATTTTTCGGAAAATATTTTCCTGCAAACAAACGCACACTAATTTCAAGTAACCTATCTTTAACCCTTTTAAATCTTCGAATAAGTATCTGAATTAAACTTTGTAAAACTTTATTGCAATTTGATATCCAAATTTTATTTTCGTTAAACACTTATAATTTACTGCTTAAAATTTTACTTTCATTAAGAGATTAGTTATCCAGATTATCTGAATTTAGTTTTTTTTCTTAGGAAATGTAAATTTAGTTATATACTGATAAATGTTTGTGTAATGGTAAAATACATTATATATATATATTTTAAAAATCCATGTTAACATTATTGAAAAGGGTAATCACAAAACTTCTATTTAAGTTCCTGCCTGAGTCGTTGTTACCCTCAATCGGGTCACCAATTTGATTAGGAAGCCTTTCTGTAATTAAAATAAGTAATATTATTCGAAGATATATTTTAGTATTTTCACTTGAAAACCAATAAAAATATACATATGATAGGATTTGAGCCCATACCAATTGCATTAATAAAATCTTTAATTTACCATTTAACTACAATTTTTGTGATATTTATTATACATTTTAATTTTATTAGGCACATTTTATTACATTCATAATTACATATCTATACTTACAATTACGCCTTCCATAATTAAAATAAATAATATTATTCGAGGATATTTTAATTTTTCACTTTAAAAATAAATAAAAATATGCATATGATTGAATTTGAACACAAGTCAATTACATTAATAAACCTTTTAATCTACCATTTAGCTAAAGCCTTTTTTAATATTTTTATACATTTTAATTTTATTATGCACACTTTAATTGTCTATATCAATTGTATATATTAATAATGTATTTGATTGAGTTTGTATCACAAGTTAACTCAACACTAACTCAAGATTGGTGACAACACCATGATAAACAATTTAATCTAATTTTTTCATTTTAATAGCGTACATATTTTATGTGTTATTATTAATTAGTTTTAAATCATACATTTCATTATTTATTGCATGTGATTTCTAAAATGACATTTGTGTTCTAAATTTCTGGTTTCCACACGCATACGTGTGTGATAGTATATATAGTATTAATAATGTATTTGATTGAATTGGTGACGCAAGTTAACTCAACACCGACTTAAGATTGATTAGTACACCATGATAAACAATTTAATCTACTTTTTTTTTAAATTTTAATAGCGTATATATTTTATGTGTTATTAATAATTAGTTTCAAACCACACGTTTTATAATTTATTGTATGTGATTTTTAAATAGATGTTTATGTTAAAAATTTGTGGTTTCTACACGCATACGCATGTGATAAGATTTCTAGTATTAATAATGTATTTGATTGAGTTGGTGTTAGAACCGTAAAACAAGGACTAATATAAACTTAACATTGTAAACCAGGATCTATCATGTCAAATCATCAAAGAAAAGAACAAAACTAGATGCGAAAGCGTACCTGAATTCATCGTTTTCTTGAAATCTACAGATCTTGGGATTTTGATCTTGCAAATTAGCACACAAGAAATTCAGAGAATATTTGCTCTCTCTTTCCTAAAGATGGGATATTAGAAAAATTATGTTGTGTGTAATTTGGGGGCCATAGCCTTAATATATAACTTTTGCACATTAATCTAATTTCTAATCAGCCCATCATTAATTAGAAATTAGTTACTAGAGTATCTACACATATTTGACCCATACTTTATTTAATAACTAAAGTCCAATAAGCCTTAACCAAATTAGATCACTTTTAAATTAGGCTAACTTATTATGATAGTAAATAATAACATGTAATTACACTTATTATATATGTGATATCCATATTTTTTCAACAGTTGGAGTCACAAGTTAACTCGACACTAACTCACTATTGATGAAAACACCATGATAAATAATTTAATCTATTTTTTTATTTTAATAACGTGCATATTTCATGTGCCATTATTAACTAGTTTCAAACCTATAACACTCCCAAAAAAATTATTTATCATATACATGCTAAGGAATTTAGTAGAATTCTTATATGAAAAATGTAGATTTTTTATGGGCTAAAGTTATTTTAACATCGAGGAGCCTATAGAAGGCAATTTTAGTTAATTGGATTATTACTAGCCCAATTAGGTAAGAAAACGAGACTAATGGCAAAATGATAATTTTTTCATCAGGGTATTTTAGATATTTAGAACATACATGAGATTAAATATTAGAATAATTTTAGACTTATGGTGATGAGATGATGATGGAGCTTTTTAAATTGATCTTTTATGTGTTAAAATAACCATTTAGACACATGTTTGAATTATTAAAATTGTTAACTTTTGACCACATTTTTTAAAACATAAAAATGAAGTAAAAATATGACAATATCATCTTTTCTCCACACAAGCCAGCCACCTTAAAGGGGAAGAACATTATCCATAATTCTTCATTTTTCTTATATTTTCCTCACCACTCACCCATTTCTCTTCCAAATACTTATCATTTTTCAACAATTTCTTGTAAAACCTTTACTATTAAACCCTTTTTGAGTCATATCCCTCATCATCTCTATCACCCAAGAAGTTAGGGGTTAGGGTTTGACCTCTAATGTGAGAAAGTACATTAAGAAGGTGAAAGGATGTGATTAAAGTATGGGTTTTATAGTTTGCATTTTATTTATGCACAAAATCATGTTTATTTTAAGTTTGGGTGTTGTTGAATCATATTAATGACTATTTAATTTTTTATTATTTATGATTTTTTTTTCAATTATGAAGGAATTAAAGAAGAAAAGACTAACACTAGCAAATGAAAGGAAAAACTAGTGGATTGAGCTAGAACTAAATTTCTCCATCTAACTTTTGAGTATTTTGTGTGGTAAGATATATAGAAAAATTATGAAATCTTTTATTTAAAATTAATATTGTTTATACTTGATTTATTAGTATTGAATTGAATACATTATAGTTTATAAATATTAATGATTATGAAAGTGTGGATGATGGCAAAATAATAACTTTATGAGTGCTTTTGAAGTTAGGTTTCCTTGTGGAGACATTTATTGGAGCATGAATCTTGATTTGGCGAGTTAAAGTTATGAATGGAATCATTGTTTCGTATTCTAATAGCTATTGTCTTGTACATTGTTTTAAATTTGTAAACTAGTTTTTATATGCAAATATTGATATTCTGAAAATATTAAAACAATACCTTAGTAACTTATGTAACAACCCGTTTTTCAATAGTGTCGAAATTAGTGGTTTCGGGGCCACCAAATCCTACGAGTAAGTTCGTAAATATTATTTTTTAATATTTACAAGTCAAACATGCTTTTAAAAAGGTTTTGATATAGTGATTTTTGTTATATAAATGATTTAATAAGTTCAAGTGATAAGACCCTAAAGTCAAATGGGTTTGAAAAATGAGGTATAGGGACCTCATTTCTACAAACCGAGTCATAAATATTTTTATAAATATTTACGAAGTGTCATTAAGATGGTATAAAAGTTTCATTGAAAAAATTTAACGTTTCGATAGTTAATTAATTAAAAAGGACTAAATTGTAAAAGATGTAAAATTTGACCACTATTTGATTTGAGTGATTAAATGGCTTATTTAATAAAGGAAAAAGGACTTAAATGGTAATTATACCGTTTAAGGAGTTAGCGGACAATTATGGGCATGAAATTGGTGTTTTAATTATTTATTAACCAAGGTTAAAATGGTAATTTGGTTTATTAAATTAAAATAAAATAAAAACAAAAGGTTAATTGGTTATCATCTTTTTAGTTTCTTCTTCAAAGATCCGAATTTCCATGGAGGTTTTAAGTTATTTTGGCCATGGTGGTTTTCTATTGCATGGTATGTGATTTTGGATCTATTTTTAATAATTTTTATGTTTTTAAGATCGTTGCAACTAGGTCCAGCTAACTCGTACCTTCGATTTTGAAAATGTTAAAGATTTTGAATGTTCCATTGTTGAACCTTTTGATTCTAGATGTTAAATGATGAATTTGAATTATTATTTGTTATTTAAAAGTATTTTATTAAGTAATTTTTGATGAATTTATCGATTAGGGACTAAATTGTTAAAATAGTAAAAATACAAGGATTTTTTGTGAAATTTTTGCATGAATGGGCTGTATAGTATATAATAAGTATTTGAATGTGCTCAATTTTGAGTAAAAATGGTTAATTTGCATGTTTTAGGCTTAGGGACTAAATTGAATAAAAGTAAACTTTAGGGGCAATTTTTTTAAAATGTCAAAAGTGACTAAATTGCATATAGTACATTGTTTTACTGCCTAAATTAATAGATTGAATGGAATTATTAATTTAGATCAAGATCGAGTGGAAAATTGAGGAGAATGGAAGATTACCAAAATGCCCCTATACTTTGTCATTTCTACAATTTAGCCAGGTAAGTTCGTTCGGTTTAATTTTAATTTATATTTAAGTGAAATATATGAAACTAATTGCATAATATTAGATTATATTGATGTGTGTAATTAAAAACTAAAATATTGAATTGATATTACGTCGATCATTGATTAAGAAACTCGGAGCCATTACTGCAAATTAGCTATGTAGGTTCATTAGTATGAACTCAATTACATTTCTAAGTGTTTATGAATATTAAATTTTAAATGATGTAAAATTACTGATATTAAATTGATTTTGTTGATAGAACAGGAATTGTAAAAAGTTACGAAAATGATAATTTTTGATATCAAAGGAGACAGGTTGCATTCGCACGTAAGACCATAGTGAGACTATGACAATTATTCAAACGTAAGACCATGGTTGGACCATGGCAGTGTTTATATGTAAGACTGTAACATCCTTAAATAGGGGCTCTTGCATTTTTATTATTTGCATGTGAATGGCTTGGATATGATGCTAGTTAGGGTGCTTTACGGTCTGGGTAGGAGCCAAGGGTAGGCTCGATTTGTAGCAAAATTTTTTGTTTTTAGGTGCTTGATAGGGGGGAACTGAAGGAGCTAGGTGTTAAGAATATTGTGTAGCAAGTTTTGGCACAAGAAGTGCCTCAGTGAAGTGGCAAGAAGGCGCCACTTAGAGCTCAGGGAGGTGACGCCACAAGCAGGGGGAAGGAGCCTTGGTTCGAGCTACAGGAATCCCTCTTTGGGTATTTCTTTTTGACGCCATAACTGAGAGGAGTTGTGCTCAGGTGGAACTCTGGTGGATAAATGTTGAACAAGTCAACAGATTCAAATGGGTGGAGAAGAGAAATTTGTGGAATTTGAAGAATTCAAACTTGTTTGAATGGTTAGCCAAGAGAAAAATAAGGAGAGAAAAGAGGGATTGAAGTGGGGGAAGGCTTAGCCTAATTGTGGGAGTGGCTATGAGAGCTTGAAGCATTCGGTTTTAGTGGGTGGTTGGTGTGCCGAATTTGGGTTGCTTTGGGGCATTGCTTTTCGGCATTTGGGTGTAGGTGTTTCACTTCTTGACTTTTAGTTTTCTTTCATTCTTGTTGTACCGAAATCACTCTCACTTTTGGTCATTTTTGCATCTTTGATTCTTTTTCTTTTCTCTCAAAACACCCTTAGCCGAATGCTCATCTAAACTTCTCTTGATATCTTTTTTTTCTTCTCAAGTTCTTAGCCGAATTCACCTTGATCACCACACCATAATTGTAGCTTATTCTTTTGCCGAAACCTCTCTACTCTTCTCTTCTTATTCTAACACTTTGGCCAAATATCAACCCTTGAAGACCTCTCTAATTTCTTTTTCTCTCGTTGCTTCGTGTATAGACTTCAGTATTTGGAGGGGTAAGTCTTGCTCTTGGTCGAATTTCTCTTATCTCTTCTTTTCTTTCTCTATCGACTCATAGGGAACAAAAGCTAGATTTTGGCATCTATTTGGCATGGTTCTTATTCCTCTATAAGCTGAATTCTTTTGGCACTCATAAGTGTTCTTTCGGGTTTTGTGGCAGTAAATTCATCATGGACCATTCGTCATCACTCCTAATCGATTTTGTTAGTATAGGGGGTAAGTGTTTCAATTGTTCGACATCTCTTTTCATGATTAAATGCCGAAGGCAGATATTCCACATTTCTTTGGTGCTTGGCCGAATGCAGGAGGGGGTGATTGACGCCATCTGGGGTGGAGTTTTTGGGATTTGTTAGTCGTGAGCCAAGCCCAGACCCTTCAGGATCTGTCGACTTAGGTAAGGGATCTAACTCCGGGATTTCAGTTCTTTATATTTTAGTTCACTTCTTTAACCCAATTTAGTGATAAGGTATATTATGGATTCGAAGGCTAATCAAGCAGTGGGTGGGGTTAGATCTGAGACCCCAGCCCCTAAGTTCAAGAAGAGGGCGGTCTCAGCGATTCGTGATTGGCCACCGGGGTGCGGACCAGCATCCGAGCAGGAGAGTAGACAATCACGGTTGTGTCGATTAACGACAGTACCGATGTAGAAAGCGTAGTTTTACGCGTAATCAGGTGTGTATCTCTTACACACTTCATAATCAATGTATTGCTATGTTATTAACTTAAACACTGTTAAAAGCCGGAATAAATGTGGATATCGATATGCTACCCTTATGGGTATGAGCGAGGACTCCAGGTAAGTTCGTTCCGATAGTTAATTATATTTGATTGCTGATGAATATGTATATGCTATGTTGCAGTATGTTATTAATTGATAAAGCATGTAAGTAATGTATGTATAAGCATGTGCATTGAAATGGGTATTATGAGAGGAGGGGGAAGATGTGATATTTGTGACTTTGGGTCACCAGTGGTTTGGCACCACCAGTGGTTTGGAACCACATGTGATATTCGTGACTTTGGGTCACTAGTAGTTTGGCACCACATTGGATATTTTAGTGACTCGTCCCAGTGGCTTAGTACCACAGTGGGTTGGCCCCGCATATTACATTAAAAAGGCTTGTCACCAGTGGTTTGGTACCACAAAGTGGGTTGGCCCCACATATGGATAATTGTGACTTTGGGTCACCAGTGGTTTGGCACCACTAGTGGTTTAGTACCACATTTGTATATACTTGATTGTGACTTTGGGTCACCAGTGGTTTGGCACCACCAGTGGTTTGGTACCACACGGGGTAGAATATGGAGTTTTGGATGGCTAGGTTTGGGTTGCATGACATACTTACTTGATTATGAAACTGTGCAAGAGTGTTGTTATAATCGGGAGGGGGATTATACACTGAGTCTCGGTGACTCACTCCTTCCCTTACATTTTGTAGATGAGGCAAAGATCGCGGATGTGGAGCTGGGGTGGAGTCGAGGTGGCCATGCGCTATGTTTTCGGGTTTTATTTCAATTACTATTTTAGGTTCATTTACTTTTAAATTTGGTTTTGGATTTGTAATAAGGCCGCTAAATTTTATTATTTCGGGTTTTTGATTATCTACTTTAAGTTTTATCATACTGTGCTTAAGTTAAATAACATAGCATGTTCAAATAACCTGTAAAATCAACGTTTTCGAAAAGTGTACAACTTATCGGGTTTTTCAAACTTTACCATCGGGTAATACTAAACAAATGAAGTCAACAAACTAACTCAGACTTTCTCCAAACTGAGTTTTCCTTTAGGATCAGATACAAAATGGTTTCAATTTTATTATGCTAAACTCACTCGGGTTTTCTTAAAATCAAACGGCTTTCCAAATCAAGGAACGACTAATGATTTCTCTCGGAAGAGTTTTTCTTTCAAACTTAAAATGACGAAGTGTTCCATACAACGCTTCTTTTCAAAATTTAAACCTACAACTTGCGTCTCCAAAATGTTTTTCTTTTTCTTGTGACATGCCGGACTCGATCGTAGCGTGTTGATCGGGTTCGGGGTGTTACAATTATGGTATCAGAGCTAAGTTTAAAAGCTCGGCTGTGGGCCTAAGGCTCAAAAATGGTTTAAAATGGGTTATGAAAGGTTTTTGTGGGAAAGGTACGGTTGGGAAAGTATGGCACCGAGTCTCCGGCACTGATCCGCGCAAGTAAGTACCCCTAACTATTGTGTACATGATTGCGATAAATGCGATATGTGATGTGATTAATAGTAATAAGAGAGTACTTTAGAGACTGAGACCATAGGGTGGTGTGAACTTGCAAAACAACTACTCCATTAAACTGTTCATAAAATTGTGCTGTATAATAGTAGAATAAGTCTAAGGCATAAAATTTCTTAATCAAATTGATTCGTAAATGCTAGTCATGAGTACTCGAGGACGTGGTCGTAACACGCATGGACTGGGTAAAGGTAGGATGACTGTGTCAAAATCGGTGGGGTTTGGCCATGAGTCAGAAAATGATGTACCACTGCCGCCAGCTATGGACACTGAGTTTCAGGATCAGACGGGTGGTGACGACGCGGTGTCACAGGCAATGCTGCGGGTTCTGGAGAGAGTAGCTGGAGCAGGTGGTGGAGCGGGAGCTCAAAAATCTGTGTCCGAATGACTCCTGGCTAATGGTGCAGAGGTATTCAGAGGTGTATCTGGTGTGGCTCCTAGTACGGCAGAATATTGGCTGGAGGCGACAGAACGTATCATGGATGACCTGGATTTTAAGGCTGAGGAGAAGCTGAAGGGTATAGTATCTCTTCTTCGAGATGAGTCATATCAGTGGTGACTTACGGTTAGGGATGGAGCAATGGTGGAAAATATCACTTGGGACTATTTTAAGGCAGCTTATCAGAGGAAATACATTGGGTCCAGTTACATTGATGTACAAAGGAAGGTATTTTTAAGGCTGGTTCAGGGGAGTAAGTCAGTATTTGAGTATGAGGTAGAACTCTTAAGATTGATCCGTTACGCTCGAGGTATTGTGGCTACGAAACATGAGCGCTGTGTCAGGCTTGAAGACGGGCTGAGAGATGAACTGAGGTTGCTGATCGCTCCACAGCAAGAGAGGGAGTTTGCTGTGCTGGTAGAGAAGGCTAAGATAACCGAAGGGGTGAAAGAGTCTACGAAACAGAATCTGGACAGGAATAGACACAAGAGGAGTTTTGGGTCGCCAAGGTCGACCAGAAATTCTTAGAAAATGGCTAGGTATGGTGGGTCGAATCAAACTGTGAGGCCTGTTGCTGTTACTCAGGGACCAGCGCAGTGTGTTCGATGTGAGAAATCCCATTGGGGGGAATGTTTGACTGGTGGCAGAGGATGCTTTGAGTGTGGGTCGTTGGATCATCGTGTGAGGGATTGTCCGTGTAAGCTAGCCAGGATGCAATCTGAGAGTCAGGGGTGTGCTCAGTTCAGGAACGGTGGATGGCAACCGCAGAGGGGTCGTGGTTCTGTCAGGGAAGGTAATGGTTCTGGTCGAGGCCACCTGATACTGCTTTGGCAGACTGGGTTGGTATATGCAGCGAGGCATCGAGAGGAGGGCGACACACCAGACGTCATAACCGGTACGTTCTTAATTTTTAGATTACCTTATACTGCTTTGATAGATGTTGGTTCGATGCACTCGTATTTTGCCAGTAGCATAGTGGAAACCATGAACTTAGACTTTGAGATTACTTCTAGGGAGATGACAGTAATTAGCCCTCTAGGTCACTCTGTAGAAGTAAATAAACTATATAGGGATGTAGCCCTAGAACTTCAAGAGGTAGTGTTTGTGGCTGATCTGATGGAACTGCCATTCGGGGAGTTCGGTCTAATCCTTGGGATGGACTGGCTGGTGAAGTATCCAGCGAGTTTGGACTACACGACTAAGTGCATGGTAGTGAGAACACTTGAAGGTGAAGAACTGGTAATGATAGGTAATAGGAGGGATTATCTATCTAACATTATATCTGCTCTGAAGGCCGAGAAAATGGTGAGGAAAGGTTGTGAGGCGTTCATGGTTCATGTTTGTGCATTGGAGGCCAAGGAATTAACTATAGGGGAGGTCCGAGCGGTGAAGGATTTTTCTGATATGTTTCAGAGGAGCTTCCGGGTTTACCACCAGATCGCGAGGTTGAGTTTGGGATAGATCTGTTACCAGGAACCGCGCCAGTGTCTATTGCTCCATATAGGATGGCGCTGAAGGAATTAGTGGAGTTGAAAGCACAGATTCAGGAATTGTTAGGCCAGGGCTTTATTCGGTCGAGTGTTTCGCCATGGGGAGCACCTATGCTTTTTGTTAAAAAAAAGGATGGTATAATGCGAATGTGTATAGACTACCGACAGCTAAATAAGTTGACGATCAAGAACAAGTATCCGTTGCTGAGGATAGATTATCTGTTCGATCAGCTTAAGGGTGCATCAATCTTCTCCAAGATTGATTTAAGGTTAGGGTATCACCAACTCAAGGTAAAGGAAGCCAATATTCATAAGATGGCGTTTCGTACTCGTTATGGGCACTACGAGTTCTTGGTAATGCCATTTGGGTTAACCAATGCGCCGACAGCATTCATGGACATGATGAATCAGGTGTTTCAACCGTACTTGGACCGGTTCATAGTAGTATTTATAGACGACATCTTGGTGTACTCGAAGTCTGAGGAAGAGCATGATGAGCATCTCCGTGTGGTTCTTCAGATTTTGAGGGAGAAGCAGTTGTTCGCGAAGTTTAATAAATACGAGTTTTGGTTGAAGAAGGTAACTTTCTTGGGTCATGTGGTGTCAGCTAAGGGGATTAGAGTGGACCCTCGAAAGATTGAGGCGGTGTTGGATTGGAAGCCACCCAAGTCGGTGGTGGAAATTGAAGTTTCTGGTCTGGCAGGATATTACAGAAGATTTGTGGAGGGGTTTTCTTTGATTGCAACACCATTGACCAAGTTGCTGAGGAAAGGGGTTCCATTTGTGTGGGTAGACAGGCAACAGGAAAGTTTTGACAAATTGAAAAGGATTCTGACAGAAGCTCCGGTCTTGATTCAGCCTGAGGCAGGGAAGGAGTTCACGGTTTACTGTGATGCATCGCATACTGGTCTTGGATGTGTGCTGATGCAAGAGGGCAAGGTGGTGGCGTACGCGTCTCGGCAGTTGAGACTTCACAAAGCGAATTACCCACGCATGATCTGGAGTTGGCTGCAGTAGTTTTCGCCCTAAAAATTTAGAGACATTACCTGTATGGGGAGAAGTTAATCGTCTACATAGACCACAAGAGCTTGAAGTATCTATTGTCACAGAAAGAGTTGAATTTGAGGCAGCGGAGGTGGATCGAGTTGTTGAAGGACTCACGATCGCTTTCGATTGAATACCATCCCGTAAGGCTAACGAGTGGTCGACGATTGAGTCGTAAGGTGGTGGCAGACTTGAGAGCAATGTTTGCTCACCTGAGTTTGTATGATGATGGAAGTCTGGTAGCAGAGTTGCAAGTGAAGCTATCATGGGTTGGTCAGGTTAAGGAGAAACAGCTAATGGATGAGGTCCTAAGTGCTCGGAGGGTGCAAGTGCAGAACAGGGAATTGGAAGGTTACAACTTGGACAGTGATGGAATGCTGAGTTTTCAAGGGAAAGTATGTATGTCGAAGGACGTTGGGTTGAGGCAGAGGATTCTTCAGGAAGCTCATAGCGGCCCATACGCTATGCATCCTAGAGGTAGCAAGATGTATCGGGATTTGCAGGAATAGTTCTGGTGGCCGGGTCTTAAGCGGGAAGTAACTAAGTTTGTGTGTAAGTGCCTGACGTGCCAACAAGTCAAAGCTGAACACCAATTACCTTCAGGTCTGTTACAACCGATCAAGATTCCGCAGTGGAAGTGGGAAAGGATTACGATGGATTTCGTCACTGGTGATAGTAGATCATTTGACTAAGTCGGCTCATTTTATACCGGTTAGAGTGGATTACTCGCTCCAAAGGTTGGCTAAGTTGTATGTGGCAAAAATAGTGAGGCTGCATGGGGTACCGGTGTCGATTATCTCTTATAAGGATCCCAGATTGACGTCGAGGTTCTAGAAAGCGTTGCATCAGGCAGTGGGTACGAGATTGGATTTCAGTATAGCATTTCAACCGCAGTCAGATGGGCAGTCAGAAAAGGTAATACAAATTCTAGAGGATATGTTGAGAGGTTATGTCCTGGATTTCAGAGGCAGCTGGGAAGAATTTCTACCGCTGGTAGAATTTGCGTACAATAATAGTTATCAGGCAAGCATTAAGATGGCACCATATGAGGCGTTAGATGGTCGGAAGTGTCGTACACCTACGTGCTAGACAGAGTTGGGTGAGCGTCAAATGTTGGGTTCAGAGTTGGTTGCTGAAACAGAGGAAAAGGTTAAGCTAATTTGAGCTCGTCTGAAGGAAGTTTTGGACAGGCAGAAGTCTTATGCCGATCTTAAGCGATGAGAGATAGAGTTTACAGTAGGTGACAAGGTTTTCCTGAAGGTCTCGCCGTGGAAGAAAGTGTTGAGGTTTGGTCGAAAAGGCAAGCTGAGCCCTAGGTTTATCGAGCCGTATAAGGTGTTGAAACGTGTGGGATCGGTAGCTTTTCAGCTCAAGTTGCCAGCAAAATTAAGTTAGATTCACGATGTGTTTCATGTCTCCATGCTTAGGCACTATCGTTCAGATCCATCGCATGTTGTGTCAGTAGAGGAAATCGAGGTGAGCCCAGATTTGACCATAGAAGAGGAACCAGTGCAGATTCTGGATCGGGATGTTAAGGTTTTGCGTAAGAAGTCGGTTCCACTGGTAAAGGTATTATGGCAGAACCATGGTACGGAAGAGTCCACGTGGGAACCAGAGGATGTGATGCGGTAGCAATACCCTCAACTCTTTTGACCAGGTAATTTTGGGGCTAAAATTATTTTTAAGGGGGGTAGAACTGTAACATCCTTAAATAGGGGCTCTTGCATTTTAATTATTTGCATGTGAATGGCTTGGATATGATGCTAGTTAGGGTGCTTTAGGGTCTGGGCAGGAGCCAAGGGTAGGCTCGATGTGTAGTAAAATTTTTTATTTTTAGGTGCTTGATAGGGGGGAGCTAAATGAGCTAGGTGTTAAGAATATTGTGTAGCAAGTTTTGGCACAAGAAGTGCCTTGGTGAAGTGGCAAGAAGGCGCCACTTAGAGCTCAGGGAGGTGATGCCACAAGCAGGGGGAAGGAGCCTTGGTTCGAGCTGCAGGAATCCCTCTTTGGGTATTTCTTTTTTACGCCAAACTGAGAGGAGTTGTGCTCAGGTGGAACTCTGGTGGATAGATGTTGAACAAGTAAATAGATTCAAACGGGTAGAGAAGAGAAATTTGTGGAATTTGAAGAATTCAAACTTGTTTGAATGGTTGGCCAAGAGAAAAGCAAGGAGAGAAAAGAGGGATTGAAGTGGGGGAAGGCTTATCCGAATTGTGAGAGTGGATATGAGAGCTTGAAGCATTCGGTTTTGGTGGGTGGTTGGTGTGCCGAATTTGGGTTGCTTTAGGGCATTGCTTTTCGGCATTTGGGTGTAGGTGTTTCACTTCTTGACTTTCAATTTTCTTTCATTCTTGTTGTGCCGAAATCACTCTCACTTTTGGTCATTTTTGCATCTTTGATTCTTTTTCTTTTCTCTCAAAACACCCTTAGCCGAATGCTCATCTAAACTTCCCTTGATGTCTTTTTTTTTCTTCTTAAGTGCTTAGCCGAATTCACCTTGATCACCACACCATAATTGTAGCTTATTCTTTTACTGAAACCTCTCTACTCTTCTCTTCTTATTTAAACACTTTGGCCGAATATCAACCCTTGAAGACCTTTCTAATTTCTTTTTCTCTCCTTGCTTCGTGGATCGACTTCGGTATTTAGGGGGTAAGTCTTGCTCTTGGTCGAATCTCTCTTATCTCTTCTTTTCTTTCTCTATCGACTCATAGGGAACAAAAGTTGGATTTCGAGATCCGTTTGGCATGGTTCTTATTCCTCTATAAGCCGAATTCTTTTGGCACTCATAAGTGTTTTTTCGGGTTTTATGGCAGCAGATTCATCGTGGACCATTCGTCATCACTCCTAATCGGTTTCGTTAGTATAGGGGGTAAGTGTTTCAATTGTTCGACATCTCTTTTCATGATTAAATGCGAAGGCAGATATCCCACATTTCTTTGGTGCTTGGCCAAATGCAGGAGAGGGTGATTACGCCATTTGGGGTGGAGTTTTTGGGATTTGTTAGTCGTGAGCCAAGCCAAGACCCTTCGGGATCTGTCGACTTAGGTAAGGGATCTAACTCCGGGATTCCAGTTCTTTATATTTTAGTTCACTTCTTTAACCCAATTTAGTGATAAGGTATATTATGGATTTGAAGGCTAATCAAGCAGTGAGTGGGGTTAGATCTGAGACCCCAGCCCCTAAGTTCAAGAAGAGGGCGGTCTCAGCGGTTCGTGATTGGCCACCGGTGTGGACCAGTATCCGAGCAGGAGAGTAGACAATCGCGGTTGTGTCGATTAACGACAGTACCGACGTAGAAAGCGTAGTTTTACGCGTAATCAGGTGTGTATCTCTTACACACTTCATAATCAATGTATTGCTATGTTATTAACTTAAACACTATTAAAAGCCGGAATAAATGTGGATATCGATATGCTACCCTTATGGGTATGAGCGAGGACTCCGGGTAAGTCCGTTTCGATAGTTAATTATATTTGATTGCTGATGAATATGTATATGCTATGTTGCAGTATGTTATTAATTGATAAAGCATGTAAGTAATGTATGTATAAGCATGTGCATTGAAATGGGTATTATGAGAGGAGGGGGAAGATGTGATATTTGTGACTTTGGGTCACCAGTGGTTTGGCACCACCATGGTTTGGAATCACATGTGATATTTGTGACTTTGGGTTCACAGTGGTTTGGCACCACATTGGATATTTTAGTGACTCGTCCCAGTGGCTTAGTACCACAGTGGATTGGCCCCACATATTACATTAAAATGGATTGTCACCAGTGGTTTGGTACCACAAAGTGGGTTGGCCCCACATATGGATAATTGTGACTTTGGGTCACCAGTGGTTTGGCACCACCAGTGGTTTGGTACCACATTTGGATATACTTGATTGTGACTTTGGGTCACCAATGGTTTGGCACCACCAGTGGTCTGGTACCACACGGGGTAGAATACGGAGTTTTGGATGGCTAGGTTTGGGTTGCATGACATACTTACTTGATTATGAAACTGTGCAAGAGTGTTGTTATAATCGGGAGGGGGATTATACAACGAGTCTCGGTGACTCACTCCTTCCCTTACATTTTGCAGATGAAGCATAGATCGCGGATGTGGAGCCGGGGTGGACTCGAGGTGGCCATGCGCTATGTTTTCGGGTTTTATTTCAATTACTATTTTGGGTTCATTTACTATTAAATTTGGATTTAAATTTGTAATAAGGCCACTAAATTTTATTATTTCGGGTTTTTGATTATCTGCTTTAAGTTTTATCATACTGTGCTTAAAATAAATAACATAGCATGTTCAAATAACATGTAAAATCAACGTTTTCGAAAATTGTACAACTTATCGGGTTTTTCAAACTTTACCATCGGGTAATACTGAACAAATGAAGTCAACAAACTAACTCAGACTTTCTTCAAACTGAGTTTTCCTTTAGGATCAGATACAAAATGGTTTCAACTTTAGTATGCTAAACTCACTCGAGTTTTCTTAAAATCAAACGGCTTTCCAAAACAAGGAACGACAAACGATTTCTCTCAGAAGAGTTTTTCTTTCAAACTTAAAATGAAGAAGTGTTCCATACAACGCTTCTTTTCAAAATTTAAACCTATAACTTGCATCTCCAAAATGTTTTTCTTTTTCCTGTGACATGCCAGACTCGATCGTAGCTTGTTGATCGGGTTCGGGGTGTTACAAAGACCATAGTTGGGCTATGGCATTCTGATGATAAGGCCATAACTGGGTTATGGCACTATGGGCGTAAGAACATGGTTGGACCACGATAGTGTCTATATGTAAGACCATAGCTGGGCTATGGCATTTTGATGATAAGACCATAACTGAGTTATGGCACTACAAATCTAAGACCATGGCAGGGCCATGGCAATGCATATGTAAGACCATAGTTAGACTATAGCACAAAAGAAACGTGTACCAGGGTTTTAATTGTCTTCACAGTATTCATCGATTATAGAAAAGGGATGGTTTCGACCATCATTTAGCACACTTTGTGTGAGCTCCAATAAGGGTTTCGATTGACTTTACTACGACAAATATGGAAAAGTATGATGTTCCAATGATTAAAGTATGAATATTCATGAATATGAAAGGTATGATTTAAGAGATGTTCTGTTTATGTACTATATCTTACCATGTGATGATTTCGCTAAGTTATGTGTTTAATCATTAGGTTGTAGCTATGGTAAGTGTTTAATATGAACCAAGGCATGTGTGTATGAAATTTATTGAAATGGTGATACATGCAAAACATGATATGTTATGAAGGATGATAAATTCAATTGGATCATACTCAAGTACAATGGTTATTTATGTTATGTTCACATGAATTATATTCAATTATGCTAACATGTGTTGTTGTTGGTGCTTAGGCTTGTGCCAAGTTGGTGATTTAATTATATCATGTTTAATCTTAATGAAATACATTGAAACGGTAAGTGCTCTATTGGTAATGTGTTTATGTCCATGAAAAGGTGGAATAAATCCAAGTATGTAATTTCTTATGCAATGGTTGATTATGTGGTTGATTCTAAAAGAGCTATGTTTAAATGCACTAGCTTGTAGTCATGGTTAATGTTATGCTTATAACTTGTGTGTTATGTATATGAAATGGGCGAAGAAAGGTAATGAAATGGTAAATTCATAGTTGTAATGAAATTTGAGGAAAAGGAAGTTGTAACGACCCCATAGTCGCGGGTGTCAGAAAATGCATTTCCGAGACCCCGTTACCATAAACCAAACTCATAAATATTTATTAAGAATATTTACAAAGCTAATTGTGTGGTTAATTAGGTTTTTTTTAGGTGAATTTGCATGAATTGAGAGTAATTAGGTATAAGGACTAAATTACATAAAGGGTAAAAGTTGAATTATAGATTAAAGAAAAATTAAAGGGACTAAATAAGCAGTTATGCCAATTGCCTAAATTGAGGCGTCATAAGTATGTATCTAATTAAAATTTAAAGTTAAAATATATATTATAATATTATAATAATAAAACTTAAAAGTTAAGTAAATATATATTATATTATATTATATTATATTATATTATATTATATTAACTAAATAAATAAAAGAAATGAAATAGAAAAAGAATAGAAAGATAGAACGAAATAGAGAAGAAAGAAAGAAAAAGGAAAGAAAAAGAGAAAGAAGGAGAATTAGAGTTTCAAGGGTTCAAAGCTCAATTGTTAACGTTGTGCCGGAAACTTCGACTAAGAAGGGAAAAGATAAAGTCGACGAGGAATAGCTCGAAAATTCTGGTTTGTATTTCTATAATCCGAAACTAGTTATTAATTGTTGTAATTTTTATTTAATGTATATGGTAAGTGTTAAGGTAAGTAATTGATATTTTGATAATTGATTGAATGAATTGAATTGGTAGATATATATATTGAATGGATTGATTTTTGAATTGAAATGAGTATATGTGCAATTATGTGATTATATGAAAAATCAGTATTGGATATTGATTATATCTGAAATATGAAATTAAACCCTATTAACTGTATCGGGCTGAGTCAGAATAGATAGCATGCCATAGGATTGGAAGAGTTCAGGGATTTCTTCGACTTCAAGTCGATGAGACACCGAGTGTCAATTTATTACTTCGGATTAATTCGATGAGGCACTGGGTGCCAATTTACTTCGATTTAGCCGATGAGACACTGGGTGTCAACTTATTACTTTGAATTATCAGATGAGGCACTGGGTTCCAAACTGGTGTGTTTTGGTTGGATCCGTGTATCCGTCCGAGTCCGAGTCATGTTAATAGGGATAAATGAATAATAAAGTCTTACAATTGATATTGAAATGAAATGATATGAGAAATGGAAGTGAAATAGTAAATTGAAAATAGAATGTGAAATATGTTGCAAATATATGGAATATATGAGTTATATACTCATAAAGTGAATATGGAATGGATAATGCAATCAGATAATGAAATGTGAAATAAATTGTGAAAAGCTATTATATAGCAACCGATGGAAATTGAGTAGAGTATAAAATGATGTATTCATGATTTGAGTATTAAATGGTTAATGTTATTGTATAAATAAATGTGGTTTTGAAATATGTAATTCGCTTAACATTTAATTGTGTATGTTATATTGTTTTTTTAAATAATTGGATTATAGAAATACCACTGAGTTTTATTCAGCGTATGGTTTTATTTTCCGTGCGCAGGTTAGGTGCTTAATTTTGATCGCCGATTCAACATCCAACAATGATCCCAAACTCAAATGTGGTGATGTTTACCCCTTGTGTCGGCATGTACCTAGGGTGTCTAAATAATAGTTATTTTATGAATTGTTTGTAAATGAGGTTATAAATATAATGTTAGTTTGGTATATATATAAACATGTGAAATTAAGTTAATGATTAAGTGTTCATGAATTAGGCAAAATAAATTGAATTAGGCATGATTTAAAATGATGATTTGAATGATGTTTTAATGATATGAAATGATGATATAATTGTGGTACCTATGAGGGTACACTGGTTCTGTAACACCCCTTACCCGTATTCAGTGTCGAAATAGGGTACGAGGCATTACTGGACTTACAACACAAGCATTCACACAATTCTGAGTCATAAATTTGCGTCCAAAATAAAACCATTCATATTCAACCATAATGTCCCTAATACGAGCCTACGAGGCCCAAAACATACTTTAGAAGTGGTTCGGGACTAAACCGAGAACTCAAGAAATTTTTACATGTAACACCCCAAACCCGTCTATGCATTGAGACTAGATTTGGTTTGTTACATGATTCGAGCTATTCTTAAATCTTTAATGAGTTGAAAACTACAATGTTATTTCTGAGGTTTAAAATTTGAAGAGTATTTGAATTTGATAAATATTTGAAAACATTAGTTGAAAATCATTGTATTATCAAAAACCTTTAAATAGTTTGTTAAAGAGTTAACTATAATAAAAATAAAAAAATTTATAAAAGAATTCCATATACTTGAAAACCCAAATTTATTTTAATAAAACATCATAAAATCACAGCCCATAATTAAAAAGTCCAAAGTTTAGTTTAAATCCCAAACACACACATAAAATCCATAAGTTATTTATAGAGGCCCTTATTACAATAATCCATAATAGTAAAAATATACTTATTAAAAGTTCAGAGTTTAAATAACCCTCTTTCGCAGTATGGCCTCCACGAAGTCATCCTCGGCCCAAGTCCACATCAATTTCCATTACCTGAGATGGAAGGAAATTAAAGGGGGTGAGTTACTTAGAACTCAGTGTGTAACTCACTTACCACCATTATTGGGCCAGATCATCAAGATATTATGCTGGGCTTGAGCCCAATTCAGAATTCAACAATATATCATGAATTTAAAACAATTAAAAATGCATGTAAAATGTAATTCCCAACCCAAACCTAATATCCATCCGCTAACACCCCCGTACCAACCATCACACCTGTGGGGATCAAGTCAACCCACCCCGCCATCACACCAATCGTAGGCATTAAGCCTTTTTTTTTAATTGTGGCATAGCCACCGAACTAGAGGCAATAAGCCGTTAATGTGGCAGAGCCACCGAACTAGAGGCAATAAGCCGTTAATGTGGCAGAGCCACCGAACTAGATTTTTGGCAACTGGCCATTCTTCTCTTCATATATCCCACCCCATGCAATCGTGCGTACAAAATATAATCATATAATAATTTCATTTATTTAATTCATAACAATGGTGGGTTTATCATTTCATTTGGCCCATAAACATATTATAGCAATTTGTCTATTTAGCAATTTAGTGGGCTTTGGCCCATTTACCGACTAGAGTATTTTGGCCCAATTTATCGAACTAGAGTATTTTGGCCCAATTTATCGAACTAGAGTATTTTGGCCCAATTTATCGAACTAGAGTATTTTGGCCCAATTTATCGAAACATCCAATTTACATAATAACAATTAATTTCTAGAATGCCGTAATTTTCATGATTTAGTCGTTTTACGTATTTTCGTCAAAATATCAATTTTACGCTTTTACCGATCTAATCGTTTTTATGGTTTACTTCCATACCAAAATTTGATATCCAACCGAGAAAATAATGAGTGTGAAATTACACACCTCGCTTCTGAAAGTACTAATCCTTCTCGCTCCTCAAGACCTAAAACATATTTTGATCCGTTAGACAACTATTTCGTAAAATAAATCTTAATCGATAATAGATCCAAAATCTTACCTCTTGATTTTGAATCACTTCGATTTTGGCTTTTCCTCGCTTATTGATTCGTTAGCCGAGAATCCACCAACGATAACGGCTCGGAAGTTCGTACTACTTGAATAATGGACTTCCTTCTAAGATGGCCCGAACCCGGTGGAAAATCCTGATCGTCGAAACCGCTCTTCGTTTGAATGGGGATTTACGGATCCGCCTCTTAACGTGACTAACCACCGCCCTTTTCTTCCCTATTTTGAAAGTCTTCAAGATCCAAAAGAATTTTAGTTAGATCTATAATATCAAATAATACTAGAGATTTTAAAGAGTGGGATTTCCTTACCACAATGAAACGCTTCCAACGTTTCCACGATTCTGCTCACTTGAGTTCCGATCTCCGTTATTGCACTAAATAATAACGAAAGAGACGTTATTAGAATGAACGTTATATCAATCCAAAAGACCTCATAAAACCAATGATATTCGCCATGACATTAACAATAAATCGAAAATGGAGAAGAACCCTTACCTATTTCCCACTACCGAAAGGAAAGGATTGAGAGTGTTGTTTAATTGATGGAAGATTCGCTATGTATGATTAAGGAAAAGAAAATAATTTTGGCTTATAGGCACGTTAGCATTCGGCTATGGGAGTGTAGATGGAGAGAACTTCGATTGAAAAGAAATAGAATACAAGAAAAGATGGTGATGATGTTGCTTTGATTTCAAGGAGATTAGGAGAAAAAGAAAAGAAGAAGACAAGCCTTAGGAGAGATGTATATTCGGCAATGGCAAAAAGAAAAGAAAAAGATTGGCTTTTGGTATATGTGATTTTCGGCATTCAAAGAAAAGGTACAACCAAGTACTAAAGCAATAAACAAGAATGACCAAATGGTCAAAATGATCAAGGCTTACCAAAGCAAAAATTCGCCAAGGGAGAGATAGGTTGAGAGAATTTGCAAAATATGCACAAAACTAAAGAAAATGACCAAAACAAAGACTAATTTTCCTAGCCAACTATCACCAAAATTCAGCCTCCCCTAGCCATATTGCAGTCCATATGCATGGTCCAATGCCATGATTTTGTTTCCAAAATTCTCCTTGATATGTGCCTTATGTCCCCCTATCTTTCCTTAAATCTTTGATTCCATGCCATAAGTTAGTTGTTTCCTTAATCCATTGATACACTAACCAAAAATAACATGGTCAACACCTTCCTTATATGTTCATTGCCGACACTTCCTATCCATGAGCGTAAAATTAAAACAAAATTTCATCTAGGTGCTATACAAGGGATTCGAACCTCTTCCTTCTTGCTATAACCCATGCGCCAATACCACCATGCCATATGCTCATCTTATGACACTCTTTAGCACATAATTTAACTTAAGTCCTAATGACATTTGTTTCACTTCAATAAATTCTCAATTAATAAAACTTTTTTTTTTCTTCTCCAAATCATGCTTTACTCCTCTTTATGACTTCAATAAGCACTAAAGTAAAAATAAAATTTTTCCTTTAAAAACTAAACATCAATTTATGCAATATAATAATACTCGGATTTTTAGGGTGTTACAACTCTACCTCCTTAAAGAAAATTTCGTCCTCGAAATTTACAGTTGAAAAGGTGAGGGTATTGTTGTTAATTGCATCCTCTGGCTCCCACGTAGCTTCTTCCACTCGTGGTTACGCCATAGAACTTTGACCAACGGCACGGTTTTCTTCCTTAGTACCTTGACATCTCGGTCTAGGATTTCCACCGGTTCTTCTTCAAAGACAAATCAATTCAACTCCAATTCTTCTACTGCAGGTATAATGTGCGAAGGATCCGATCTATAACGCCTCAACATGGAAACATGAAAACATTATGAATCGATCCAACTCGAGGTAACTCAATCTGATATGCCACTCGACCAACACGCTTCAACACACGATAAGGTCCAATGTATCTAGGACTTAGCTTGCCCTTCCTTCCAAACCTAAAGATTTTTTTTCCAAGGAGAGACCCTCAAGAAAACCTGATCTCCCACACCATACTCGATGTCCCTTCGCTTCAGATCTGCGTACGACTTCTATCTATCTGAGGCTTCTTTCAACCGTGCTCGAATAACTTTTACCTTATCCTCATCTCCTCGATATCATCTCGGGACCTAACATCATCTTTTCGCCCAACTCGGTCCAACAAATAGGAGAGCGACACTTACGACCATACAATGCCTCGTAGGTGCCATCCGAATGCTAGGACCGATAGTTGTTGTTATCTGTGAATTCCGCCAAAGGGTAGATAATCCTCCCAACTACCCTCAAGTCGATTACACATCCTCTTAACATATCTTCCAATATCCGAATTACTCTTTCCGATCGACCATCGACCGAGGATGAAAAGCCGATCAAATTCAACTTTGTCCCCAATGCTTCATGCGAGCTTTCGAATCGTGATGTAAACCTAGGGTCCCTATCCGATATAATAGATACAGGTACCCCATGCAACCTCACAATTTCGGATACGTACAGTTTCGCCAATTTCTGCAATGAATAATCCGTACGAACTGGCAAGAAATGAGCAGTCTTCGTCAACCGATCAACAATTACCCAAACGAAATTTTTCTTAGTAGGTGTTAAAGGTAACCCACTAACAAAATCCATAGTTATCCGCTCCCATTTCCAAAGAGGAATCTTTATCGGTTGTAACAATCCAGACGGTAATTGATGTTCTGCCTTCACTTGCTGACAAGTCAAACATTTTCCTACAAACTCTGTAATCTCACGCTCAACCCCGCCACCAATACATTCACGGAGATCTCGATACATCTTATTTCCTCTGGGATGCATAGCATAAGGGCTACTATGCGCCTCCGTAGAATCGATTTTGTGTCCGAGTCCTTAGGCATGCATACTCTTCCTCAAAGCACAACACACCCTCCGTGTTTATTCCAAAATCTTCAATTTCACCGTTTTCAACTTGTCAAATAAGGGTCCCAACTTCTCATCTGTTGTCTTTTTCCTTGATTTGTTCCACCACGGAGGTTTCACCAAGTTCGCTAACAAACCGCCATCCTCATACTGATTCAAATGGGCAAACAAAGCTCTTAATTCAGATATCGCCTTACGACTTAACGCGTCGGCTACCACGTTAGCCTTTCCGAGGATGGTATTCGATGGAGAAATCGTAATCCTTTAATAATTCTACCCATCTTCTTTGTCTTAAATTCAACTCCTTTTGGGTAAGGAGGTATTTAAGACTCTTGTGATCCGTGTAGATTATTGACTTCTCACCATAGAGATAGTGCCTCCAAATCTTTAGAGCAAAGACAACGGCTAACTCCAAATCATGAGTAGGGTAGTTTACTTGTGTGGTCTCAATTGACGAGAAGCATAGGCCACCACCTTTCCATTTTGCATCAATACACAACCTGCACTCGTGTGAGATGCATCACAATATACGGTGAATTCTTTTCCACCTCTGGTTGAATTAAAACCGGAGCTTCGTCGGGATCTTCTTCAATTTCGAAACTCTCTTGTCGCTTTTCGGTCCGGATATACTAACTCCTTTACGCAACAATTTAGTTAGGATGCAAGAATCAACGAAAACCCCTCTACAAAACGCCTATAGTATCCAATGCACCAAGAAACTCCGAATTTCACTCATCGATGTTGGTGGTTTCCAATCGAGAATAGCCTCAATTTTTCGAGGATCCACCCTTATTCCTTCTGGTGATACTACATGACCAAGGAAAGTCACCTCCTTTAGCCAAAATTCGCATTTACCAAATTTGGCATACAATTGCTTATCACGTAAGTAGTCAGTAATACTATCCGCAAATCTTTGGTCATGTTCCTCCTCATTTCTCGAATAAACCAATATGTCATCTATGAACACTACCACAAACCGGTCTAAATATGGTTGAAAGACTAGGTTCATCATGTCCATAAATGCGGTGGTGCATTGGTTAGTCCAAACGGCATCACTACAAACTCATAGTGTCCGTAACGGTCCGAAATGCCATCTTATAAATGTCCGCTTCTTTCACCTTAAGTGGTGATAACCCGACCTTAAATCAATTTTGGAGAAAGCGAAGCTCCTTTTAATTGATCAAGCAGTCGTCAATTCTCGGCGAGAGGATACCGATTCTTGATCGTCAATTTATTCAACTGTCTGCGTAGTCAATGCACACACGCATCGATCCATCCTTCTTCTTGACGTAACGTAACTAGTGCTCCCCACGGAGACACACTTGGTCGAATAAATCCCGATCCAAAGAATTCTTGAATTTGAGCTTTGAGCTCACCAACTCCTTTGATTGCCATTCTATATGAGCAATGGACACCGAGTACATCGAGCAAAAGCTCAATGCCAAATTCTACTTCCGATCTGAGGTATACCGGAAGTTCTTGGGAAATACATCGAGAAATTCCTTCACCGTCCTCACATCATTCACGGATAATTCTTTGGCATCCAAAGCACGATAAAGGCTAGGAATGTCTGCCCTTTCCGCACCAACTTCGACTTTTAATGCAGATACCACATTTGCGGATAGTTCCTTCGTTCACCAATCATTATGACTTCCTTATCATCCGAGGTTTTTATCGACATTCGTTTTTCAAAGACAATCCAATTCTTACCGATGTTTGACCAGCCAATCCATGCCCGTAATGAGATCGAACTCGCGAAAGGTAGTTCCATTAAGTTTGCTAAGAATACCTCTTCTTGGATTTTTAAGGCACGCCTTTAAATATTTTATTAATAATTACTGATCGTCCTAAAGGACTAATCACCGCCATCTCATTTTCGGTAATTTCGGATTCTAAATTCAGGTTTCCAAATATGGCACTAGCTACGTATGAATGGGTAGAGCCAATATCTATTAAAGCAATAACAGGTACATCAAAATGAAGAATGTACCAGTTATCACATCAGTGCATTGCCGTCCTCATGCGTCTAACCGCATAGACCGATCTAGGTCATCTTGCATCTGCATTTCCTCTATTACCATTGCCTCGACCGGTGCACCTTGATCACGACCAGCCCCATTACCACCACGACCGGTCCACGTCCTCTTGGTGGTCAGCTGATTACCTCTGGCCGGCTGTGCATCATTATTACGGACTTCTTGAGTCGTATCCATTCGTCGAGGACAACTTTTGTATCGATGTTCCATTGAACCGCATTTGTAGCATGCACCGCTTTCCTCCAACATTCCCCAAAATGTCTTTTCCCACACTCGGTGCAATCTCGACTTGATTATTTGCTACCGGGTTCTCGCTTTGAACGATTCATTATTCCGGTTTCTTCGAAATCTCTTTGAAGATCCGCATCTGTGTCTCTCTCTTATTTCGGATCTTTCTCGCTCGCTTTCGAGTTCTTAGCCTCTTGGCTATTTTGGCCTTCTCCACCGAGTGGAAAAATTTCTAACTTGTTGCGAGCAATCGAACCCTCACTCATCATTAAGTCCATCTTCAAACGACGCAACGCTCATGGTCATTGCTACAATTGTCCCGCATAGCGGCTCGACGTACAAACTCGGCTTCATATCTTGCCACGGTCTTACTTCCTTGAACAAGATTGAGAAATTCCTTCCTTCGACGTCTACATAGCTCGTTCGACGTATTTTCCTTGGAAGGCGGCTTTAAAGAATTCCCGATTAATCGGTGCGGCTTCATGGTTTTCGAGCAGTGAGCCACCACCGACACGCCTCATCTCTCAATAAGGATACAACTCCTCTCAGTTTTTGCTCGACAGTACATTCCATATCATCCATAATCCGTTCCACAGCTTCGAGCCAGTATTCGGCCACATTCGGAGCTACACCAGAGACACCTCTGAAAACTTCTGCATTATTCGCCTTAAGTCGCTCTGAAATTGACCCACGAGTTGTTGGCCCAATTCTAGTTCCAGCGACCCTTTCCAAGACTCGTAGCATTGCTTGAGTCAATGCATGATCTTCTTCCATGTGATCGCGTGATCCCGTTTCACTTTCAATTGACGCAGGTGCGTCCACTTCCGACATATGATTTGGTGCTTCAGCCGTAGTACCTCGGCCTCTACCACGGCCACGTCTACCACGTCCACGACCACGTCCTCTTGTACTCATGATAGCTTGTTCGTTTATCTGATTACAAGTTTTATGAATCAGAAATTTTGTTTCGGTGTTTATTAACGATATATTATGAGATTTGAGATATAAAGTTGTTTTTCGCAACGTGTCCTATAGTCTCAATCTCTACAGTTTTTCACATCTAAAACTAGAAGTTCTAGGGTATTCCTATGATCATATCATAGTAATCATTAAACAATAATACTTACTTGACTTGTTGCCGGATGCTTGTGGTGCCATATCGATCTTTAAAAATATCATTGAGCGTTTTCATACGAAATTATTTTTGAACCCAAACCACATATAGAGTTTTTGAACCAGGCTCGATACCACTAAATGTAACACCCCAAACCCGTCTATGCATTGAGACTAGATTTGGTTTGTTACATGATTCGAGCTATTCTTAAATCTTTAATGAGTTGAAAACTACAATGTTATTTCTGTGGTTTAAAATTTGAAGAGTATTTGAATTTGATAAATATTTGAAAACATTAGTTGAAAATCATTGTATTATCAAAAACCTTTAAATAGTTTGTTAAAGAGTTAACTATAATAAAAATAAAAAAATTTATAAAAGAATTCCATATACTTGAAAACCCAAATTTATTTTAATAAAACATCATAAAATCACACCCATAATTAAAAAGTCCAAAGTTTAGTTTAAATCCCAAAACACACATAAAATCCATAAGTTATTTATAGAGGCCCTTATTACAATAATCCATAATAGTAAAATATACTTATTAAAAGTTCGGAGTTTAAATAACCCTCTTTCGCAGAGATGGCCTCCACGAAGTCATCCTCGCCCAAGTCCACATCAATTTCCATTACCGAGATGGAAGGAAATTAAAGGGGTGAGTTACTTAGAACTCATGTGTAACTCACTTACCACCATTATTGGGCCGATCATCAAGATATTATCTTTGGGCTTGAGCCTAATTCGAATTCAACAATATATCATGAATTTAAAACAATTAAAAATGCATGTAAAATGTAATTCCCAACCCAAACCTAATATCTATCCGCTAACACCCCGTACCAACCATCACACCCTGGGGATCAAGTCAACCCACCCCGCCATCACACCAATCGTAGGCATTAAGCCTTTTTTTTTAATTGTGGCATAGCCACCGAACTAGAGCAATAAGTCGTTAATGTGGCGAGCCACCGAACTAGAGGCAATAAGTCGTTAATGTGGCGAGCCACCAGAACTAGAGCAATAAGTCGTTAATGTGGCAAACCACCGAACTAGATTTTTGGCAGTGGCCATTCTTCTCTTCATATATCCCACCCCATGCAATCGTATGCATAAAATATAATCATATAATAATTTCATTTATTTAATTCATAACAATGGTGGGTTTATCATTTCATTTGGCCCATAAACATATTATAGCAATTTGTCTATTTAGCAATTTAGTGGGCTTTGGCCCATTCTAGAACTAGAGTATTTTGGCCCAATTTATCGAACTAGAGTATTTTGGCCCAATTTATCGAACTAGAGTATTTTGGCCCAATTTATCGAACTAGAGTATTTTGGCCCAATTTATCGAACTAGAGTATTTTGGCCCAATTTATCGAAACATCCAATTTACATAATAACAATTAATTTCTCGAGGCATTTTCGTAATTTTCACGATTTAGTCGTTTTACGTATTTTCGTCAAAATATCAATTTTTACGTTTACCGATCTAATCGCTTTTACGATTTACTTCCATACCGAAATTTGACATCCAACCGAGAAAATAATGAGTGTGAAATTACACACCTCGCTAATGAGAGTACTAATCCTTCTCGCTCCTAAGACCTAAAACATATTTTGATCCGTTAGACAACTATTTCAGTAAAATAAATCTTAATCGATAATAAATTCAAAATTTTCTTTCAATTTATTAACGACATTTTCAAAAGTCACGGATTTAAAGTTTAATTCCTTGATTTGTGATTTATCAAATTACTTGTATTTTATCTACGTTTCGAAATGTTTTCAAAAATGTTGTTACAACTCTAGTTTTTGCAAATCGTTTATTTCAAATATGCTTTCATAACGAAAAGGTTTATTAAAGATAATTATGTTTTCACGTGAGACGTAATTGCTTTAGTTGTATTGGGTTTTAACAAAGAGGTGTGATTCTCAAACAAGTTGTTAACAATTGCAAAGATGGTTTTGAAAAACACTTCCATGTGCACGCTTGATTCAGCCTAACTTCTAGGCCGGGTTTGGGTGTTACAGAGTTGGATCCGTATCCGTCTCGAGTCCGAGTCGTGTTAATAGGATAAATGAATAATAAAGTCTTACAATTGATATTGAAATGAAATGATATGAGAAATGGAAGTGAAATAGTAAATTGAAAATAGAATGTGAAATATGTTGCAAATATATGGAATATATGAGTTATATACTCATAAAGTGAATATGGAATGGATAATGCAATCAGATAATGAAATGTGAAATAAATTGTGAAAAGCTATTATATAGCAAATCGATGGAAATTGAGTAGAGTATAAAATGATGTATTCATGATTTGAGTATTAAATGGTTAATGTTATTGTATAAATAAATGTGGTTTTGAAATATGTAATTCGCTTAACATTTAATTGTGTATGTTATATTGTTTTTTTAAATAATTGGATTATAGAAATACCAATGAGTTTTATTCAAGTGATGATTTTATTTTCCGCTATGAGTTAGGTGCTTAATTTTGATCACGATTCAACATCCAACAATGATCCCAAACTCAAATGTGGTGATGTTTACCCCTTGTGTCGGCATGTACCTAGGGTGTCTAAATAATAGTTATTTTATGAATTGTTTGTAAATGAGGTTATAAATATAATGTTAGTTTGGTATATATATAAACATGTGAAATTAAGTTAATGATTAAGTGTTCATGAATTAGGCAAAATAAATTGAATTAGGCATGATTTAAAATGATGATTTGAATGATGTTTTAATGATATGAAATGATGATATAATTGTGGTACCTATATGTCCCCCTATCTTTCCTTAAATCTTTGATTCCATGCCATAAGTTAGTTGTTTCCTTAATCCATTGATACACTAACCAAAAATAACATGGTCAACACCTTCCTTATATGTTCAACACAACACTTCCTATCCATGAGCGTAAAATTAAAACAAAAATTTCATCTAGGTGCTATACAAGGATTGAACCTCTTCCTTCTTGCTATAACCCATGCGCCAATACCACCATGCCATATGCTCATCTTATGACACTCTTTAGCACATAATTTAACTTAAGTCCTAATGACATTTGTTTCACTTCAATAAATTCTCAATTAATAAAACTTTTTTTTCTTCTCCAAATCATGCTTTACTCCTCTTTATGACTTCAATAAGCACTAAAGTAAAAATAAAATTTTTCCTTTAAAACTAAACATCAACTATGCAATATAAGAACTCAAGGTGTTTTACAAAACTTAGAAATTTTTTGCTAGAAACGGGGCTCACACACCCTTGTGGTCTAAGGGACACGCCCGTGCTTCAGATCGTGTTCAAATTAGGGTGTTCTCTAACTTGTGCCACACAACCATACCACACGCCCGTGTGCTAGGCTGTGTAGCACATACTGCTGGGACACGCCCGTGTCTCTGCCTCGTGTGCTTAATTCTAGACATTCTATTCTTCAAAATTAAGGTGTAGAGAACACACGGCCAGAACACATGCTCATGGGGTATACCGTGTGTCACACACGACCTAGACACACGCCTATGTGTCTACCCATGTGGACAAATAAAGGCTATTTACCAAGCCATTTGTCACCCTTATTCACACATACACTTCACCAATTCAAAGGCACAAAACATAACATACTTAGGCAACCAAAACATCCACAATTATGACCAACACATGCCAATACAATATCAACATCTATCATACTCACAACATTTATTAAGCCACAATTGACTACGTTCATGATACCTAATTGTACACCATTTTATCATCTCTTCAATAGACCACATTGCCAAACATCTCACATTCATGTCATAAATCACATTTCCATCATTTACCAAGCATACCATGACCATATCACCAAAGACATTGACATATAATATAAATATACTTAGGCTTACAACCATGTTAGCCCAAATAAGCCAATTTACGTGGCCAAATATCAAAACAAGCCTTTGATATTTACAAGCCAATACATTGGCTAAAATCATGATGACCCATATAAAAAAAATGACTAAGTCCCTATACATGCCATACTTTCGAAATACTAAGGTCATCAATACCCAAAATAGTCGTTTGATAGTGTGATGCGAAATTGGATGATCTCCGATCCCGAGCTAGCCTGGTGACACTATAAGATAAGGGAAAGAAAGGAGGGATAAGCTATATAGCTTAGTAAGTTCATATGAAAATAATGCAAAACATTATTCATCCATTTGACATATAAATAACTTAACATATATTAACATAAACGTCAATAAAACTTCATAAACACAACTTACTCAATCACATTTTTTACCAATAGCTCATCATATGAATAACATAACATATATCAACATAAATGTCATTAAACGTCATGAGCATAACTTACTCAATCACATTCTTACCAATAGTTCATCATATATCGAATCCATATCCTTTGAGTTTTTCGTACATGCATGTACCAACTCGTGACATAATCACAAACTTTCTCATCTTTGACATACCCGTTGAACCACTTAGAATACTATCGGATACATAGAAAGATTTGCACATAAGTGCCACATATGTAGCCAATGCTATCAAAAATCTCACAACACATATAGGCTCGCTCTCGAGCTATCCATGGGCCTGCTCACACAAGCTGCCAGTCGAGACGTAGCTACGCAGTGCTACTCACACAAGATGTCAGGTATCCGCAACATATGCCGGTATACCCAGCCACCGGTAGGACATATAGGACCAGCACCCGAGACACATAAATCACATAATTACATGGGTTCCTAATGACATGCCACTTGTATCCTAATCAATTCTTAAGGTTCAACTGGGATTTTCTCGCTTTTTGAAACTTAGTTGAATATGCTCATAGAATCAATCATACAATTCATGCAATATCAAAACATTAAAATTCAAATATAACATTTCATTATTAACATATGAAATTACCTCAGAACAAAAATAGCAGAAATATACCTAATTGTCAAACACTTTGGTTTTCCCCCGATCTGGACTCGAACTTTGTTTTTTCTTGATCTATAATACCAAATTCATTTCATTTAATCACCACATTATTCATTTTAGCCCAAAAGTCACATTATGGAAAAATTACATTTTTGCCCTTAAACTTTTGACATTTTACACTTCCTAGGCTTGTAAAACGAATTTCATTCAATTTCTTAAAACCCAAGCCTAGCCGAACCATTTTAATACTTATAACAGCCCACATTTCTCATTTATTCACACTTTTTTCTACTCATTTTATAGACTTTTACACATAAGTCTTTTTGACATTTTTATCGAAAATCACTTAGTAAAAGTCATTTAACAAACAACAAACATGCATTTTCTACCGTCAAACGTCAAACTACATACATGTTCAACATGGGTAAAATTTTAAACTTCACCATTTTTTTCAAATTAGACCTTGACATAGCTAAATCAAGTTACAACGATCTCAAAAATACAAAAATCGTTAAGAACAGGACAAGACCGAACTTACAATTGAGCTTGGAAGCTTGGCAAACCCTAGCTATATCTTCTCCTTGTGGAATTCGGCCATGGGGACTAATATGAAGAAGATGACATCTTTTATTTGTTTTGTTTTGTTTAAACACCTCTAGCTTCTAGAACACACATTTTGCATTTATTACAATTTAGTCATTCTAGCTAAATTGAGTGCTCAAACGTCAAAATTTCTGAACGAAAATTTCACGAAATTATCCCATAAAATTGTAGACCATAAAATAAATAATAAAAATAAATCTTTTTCTTCGTCAGATTTGTGGTCTCAAAACCACTATTCCGACTAGACCCAAAATCGGGCTGTTACAGGTTAGGCACCTAGGATGATTATTTTTGATATGTTTTGATTATGTTTGATTGTGTTTTGAACTGATTAAACGAATGGTTTTTTAATTTCTTAATGTTCAAGCTTGCATGGAATAGTAAACTTGTTATTTAAGGTACATTCTGGCCACACGGCCGTGTGAACCCTGTAGCTTTAAAAATTTTTAATATTTCACAAAAAATTCTCTGAGCTTCCAAATTAGTCCCAACTTGTTTCTATCATGCATTTTGGGCCTCAAGGGCCCGAATAAGGGACAATATGTATGATTTTGATTGGTTTTGACTTGAATGTTATATGATATGAAATGTTTTGAAATTATATCTGTTTGATCGGTAATGCTTCGAAAGCTTATTCCGACGAAGGATTTGGGTTAGGGGTGTTACAGAAGTAATAAGTTTGAATGATGTATTATATGTGAAAATTGATGTATGCTATGGATGAATATACCTATAACATGGTTAAATACACTAAGTCAGGAATTGATAATGTTGTTTAGGCTTTTGATAAGCATTGGGAATAGAATGAAAAGAGAGTAAATTGAAAAGTGTATAATCTTATAGAAAGGTTGATGATTATCTATTAAGTCCCATAAAATCCTATCATGATATGAATGATAAATATATGCGACATTAGTAAACTTACTTATTTTTGAGTTAATGATCATATCGATTTATGAATCTTATGGCATTGGAATAAATTTATGTTTATTCTATAAAGTTTATTATTGAAATGAAATATTATGCTTAAAGTTTATACGAACTTACTAAGCATTCATTGCTTACGTAGTTATTTTTCTTTACTTTACAAATTATCGGAAGCTCAATCGGGTTGGAAACTAGTCGGAGATCCATCACACTATCCAGCGACTATATCGGTAGATTTTCATGATTTTGAGTCATGGTTATAATGGCATGTATAGGTGTCTTTGTTTTATGAAATTAACCATTATGTTTGGCTTGTGAATATGTTATTTTAAATGATGAAGTAGTTGTTATGTTGACATGTATGTATGGTACTTTACTGGTTGTTAGTTTGGTATCTAAGTACTTAAATGATGGTAGTTGAAATGATGAATATAAAGGTATTGTAACATCCTAAAAAGGGCCTATGCATTTTGGCCTAATTGTATGAAAAGACATGTTTTATGTGTTTTGGAATAAATTTGGAATAATTTTGGAAACCTGAGAATGTATGGAAATATTACGTTGAAAATAGGAAAATGACCATTTTTGGAAACCTAAGCAAATTAGGAAAGTGAACATTTTGGAAACCTAAGTAAATTAGGAAAGTGAACATTTTGGAAACTAAGCTAAAAGAGGAAAGTAAACATTTTGGAAACTAAGCTAAAAGAGGAAAGTAAACATTTTGGAAACCTAGGAAATGTCAAGTTTACAGAGTCAGCTGAAAATTTTGGAAACTTAAAATAACCCGAAATGTCAATTTTAAAGTTCAAAGGGAACTTAGGGCGGTGACCCTAAAATAAAAGCATGTGAAATTTGACCCAAAAGGACTTGGAAAAGTGGCTCAAGATGCCACTTAAGGCCTCGAGAAATGGTCCACATGCAAGGGTGTTGGGCCTGAGTTCGAGTCACTTGGGAAGCAAATAAAGGAGTTTTATTTTTGCTTCCGAAAGAGGAGTGGACGGCAAGGCTTCTAGAAAAAGGGAGTTTTATTCCTTTAAATTTCGACAATTAATGGGATAAATAAGGATTTAAATTGGATTATTTTTTGAAGAGATAATAGATGGATAAATATGGATTTATCCCTTTTATTTTGATAGATAAGGAAGAGATAAAAGAGGATTATTATTAGTATTATTTTATTAAGAGATAAGAGATAATAAAGGATATTTCTTTAATTATTTTAAATTAAAGAGATAAAGCTATCAAATAAAGAAGAGTGGTGGCCAAGTAAGGACTCTAGCCTAGTAAATTTGGATATAAAAGGAAAGAGAGGCCATTCATTCATTCACTTTTCCTTTGCCGAATTTCTTAAGCAAATTCTCTTCTCTCTACCGAATTCTCTCTGTCATTGTTCTTCTTTCTCTTTCAATTCTTCACAAAGTCAAAGCGAATCCCCTAGTCTTGCCAAATTTTCCTAAGTTTTATATCTTCCTCTTCTTTCTTTAAAAAAAAAAACCAAAAATCCTCTACTGTTCATCAAGAAGCTGAAATTTTAATCCACATCAAGGCCATAGCCGAATATTGTTAAAGGCTCAAGCAAGGATTGTCGATTCCTAAAGTAAGGAGATCTTTTGAGATTTACTAAGTGTGGACTACAAGGAAGGAGAAGTTCTTTTCCCGAAGGTACACGATAAGCCACGTGTGGTACACCATAAGCCGCGTGTTCCCTAGTTATTCGGTGAATTTTGGGATTTAAGAATCTAAGGTAAGTCATATTTAACATATGGCTAAGGGTTATTTGTTGTGAATAAATGTTAGAAATTTATCTAACATGTAGTTATAGGGATTTCGACAGATGGATACAAGGATTTGGATTTGAGAATTTCAAGGTAAGTTTTAAGAATACTAATCCTACTAGGATTTGGATTTATGGCGAATGGCTTTTTATTAAAGTAGGAAGTGATTAATCAAATGTAGGAATTTGAGATCTAAGGCGAGAGATCGATTTCGGATTTCAAGGAATTAGTTAAGCAAATCGGTGTGTACCCTACCCTAAGTTTTGATAGGTTCATGGCTATGTTTAAATTAAATGTATTATTAAGAATGTGTACCCTACACTATTTCATAATATGTGTTATGGCTATGTTTAATTAATATATGTGATATTAAGAATATGAAAGTGGCTAAGGTACCATGTTATGGTACTAAGTACTCAGCACGCTTCCTACTCCTACTAGGAATATGAAAATGTTATTTGTAACATGAGAATATGTTAAGAATGTGAATTGTGGCATGTAATTGCATAATATGTTATGGGGCATATGGGTTTGTTTGAAAGGGAAGTGAAAAGTGGTGACCTAAGACCACGATGAATCGAATGTGGGGACCTAAGCCCACGATATCGAATGTGGGGACCTAAGCTCACGATATCCGAAAGTGGTGACCTAAGACCACGATAATCTGAACGTGGTGACCTAAGACCACGAATGCGGTGACCTAAGACCGCAATTTGGAGTGTAGCAAAAGGAGGGTCGACTTAGTAGTCCCCACGGTGTGACTGGCAGGTACGGAGGTGTGTAGCGGATGGACAATTAGGTTTGGGTTTGGTAATTCATCATTAATTGTATTCTATGATTTGAATGTGTATCATTTGTATGCCTGATTCTATTAGACTTAGTGTTGTGTACACATTGAGTCTGTTGACTCACCTGTTGGGGAATATTTTTCAGTGATGAGCAAAGAATGGACCGGAATCGGCAGGAGCTTAAAGGTGGCCATGCATAGCAAGAAATTTATGATTTGTACTTTCAATTTATTTTAAGTATTTTAAGTTTTACTTTGGGATCATTGATGTAATAAGGCCATTGTGGTTTACTTTATTTTTCTTTTATTTATTATGTTTATGGATTTTTATCAATTAAAGTTTAAGTAAATTCCTTTTAAAATTAACTCTAAATGTTTTGTCACCTTAAATAAATGGGTTTTAACATAAGATAAATTTGTTTTCAACTCAAGCCCAACCCAAACAATATTTTTTTTAAAAATCACACAAGTTTTTCCTAAGTAACAAAAGAATTTTGAACCGGTTTACTTGAGGAACATACCAAATCTGGTCAAAGCTCGTGGGCCGAGTTTGGGGTGTTTCAGGTATGCTATGAAATGTTGGTTTGGTATGGAATGAGATAGTGCATTGAGTTGTTAAATGGCTAGTTTTGGTAGCTTCGGTTGTGGTTGGCATATGGTTAAGTTTCTAAGATATTGATTGAGTTGTGTGAATGGTCATATTGGTGGTTATGAGTACGAAAATGATATGTGAACATTATGGTAAATGTAGTATATAAGTTGTTCAATTGGTTGATTGATTTATGGCTAAATTTAGCAAATGTTTAGTCAAATTTGATTATTGTGTTTAAGGTGCCTTTAAGGCATATTGATTGTATGGATAGATGTCATTTTGATTTAACTAAATCATGCATGTTTTAGGTACATTTTTGAATGTTTGAAATAGGTACAAATGGTTTGTATGTGGGAGCATGTTTAAGGTGAATGAAATGGCTTGAAAATGACCTATTTCTCGTCCACACGGCCTAAGACACAAAGATGTGTCTCAGCCGTGTGTGACACAGGGTCATGCAAAACGATCGTGTGTCCACTGTAGGTTTTTATAAGTTGTATTTCAAGAGTTACACAGCCTGGCACATAGGCATGCGGCTTGGCCGTATGACCCAACTCAGAGAGTTACACAAGCACGGGCACGGACATGGGATGGGACATGGCCGTGTGTCCCTACTTTGAATACCCAAATGGCCTGAGACACGGGCGTGTGACTCAGCCGTGTGTCTCAGTCGTGTGAGTCATACGACCTGGCCACACGGCCGTGTGACCCCTTAGTATGAATTTTTCTATCTTTTTCCATTAAGTTCTAAATGTTTTTAATTTAGTCTCGAATCATTTCTAAAGTGTTTCTAAGGCCTCGAGGGCTCGAAAAAGGGACGTTATGCATGTGTTTGAATGGAATATGATGTGTTTTATAAATGATTGTAATCGAATGTTTTAAGTTAAAAGTTTCTGGTAATACTCCGTAACCCTACTCTGACGACGAATACGGGTTAGGGGTGTTACATCTTAATTAAGTGGTTAGGATATGACTAGCATGCCAATAAGAGACTCTTGTTTTTACTTTGGCACTCATGTTATTTGCTCTTCAGTCTTCCTATTCCTGGCACTTTGTTGCAATCCTAATATGGTCTTCGGACACTTGTGTTTCGACGCTTCTATTAATATAATTCTGAATAATTTGTCCTTAGTATCCTATCTTTGTTTTCTAGGCACGCTAAGGACTAAAGTTAACTAGCTTTGATTTACGAGAATAACTTTAATTTAGCATGATAAATACAAATACTTGAATTGTTAAATGTAATTTCTTGCATGAGTTCTCACGGTAGTAAATTGTTCTTTGTTTCTCTAAAGTGTCATATAGTAGCCATTCACATTAGTTTAAATCATATTATATAGTCTTGTACATGACATAAATCTCAGTTCTAAAGGTTAGTATTAAGGTATTATCCATACTGTCTTACTATTCGAAAAACGAGTTTGGAAAACGCAGTAGAAAATAAATTTAGGGAAAAACCAGAGTTTTAAATTTTTTTCAAAACAAGATCTTTGTTGTGATATCTAAATTAATAAACACTTAATCAAAACTGTACCTTTTCGATTCGTCTAGGATGAGCGCTTCGACCAAGTAGTCTTCTCCGCTATCCTCAAGCTCACGTTTGCCGAGTGCAAGCTCACTTCGTATCAGAAAATTTTTCACAAAAATTATTAGTGGGGTAATTTTACAATTTCTCTAAACTTTTAGGTCAAGTTGTAAATAAAAAAATATCTCTAGAAATTTTCTGGAATAATCTCTTCAGATAATTTTCTTTCTACAACTTTCTCTTAAATTCAAGTGTGTGTAAATGATGACCTAAGGCTCTTTTTATATAGGGAGAGCTTAGAGGGTTCAACTATGATTAAACTTAATCACTTTAATTTTAAATTAATATAAATTCATCAAGATAAATATTAGATTAAATTTAATATTAAATCTTATTAAAATAACATAATGTTTATCTACAAGATAAACATTAAATTTAATTTAATATTAAGATAATCAATTTAATATTAAATTAATAAAATATTATTAATATAAGTATTAAATTTAATTTAATATTAAACTATTAAAATAATATTATTTTTGGAATAGTTAATCTGAAATAAAATTCTCTGGAAGAGTCCTAGTATGAGTATAACTCTTCCACAATTCAACCACCAATAACCAACCGCCGCCAGCCACTGGGATGCCTCTATCACAGCCACCGGCACCGCTGTGTCTGGTGGTGCACGTGCGACACCCTTATGGCACCCCGAGCCAATTCGGCTACTGTTGGTTCAGTCCAGGTCAATGACGACCCGACTGGTCCGACCAATTTTTGGGTCTCAATCTCAATTTTGGGCTATTGGGCCCAATTTACGATTTCAGGTCCAATTTTCAAGTTCAATTACCCATTGGGCCAATTATCTGACTTGAAAATTAATTTTCAAAAATATCATATTAATTTTAATTAATTTGATTAATTTAATTTTACTTGATCAAAATTAATTTTTTTAGAAATCACTTATATTTTCCAAATTAATTTTTAAGAGAATTCTTTAATCAAATTCTCTAGTTGAACAATTCTTAAGGCCACCTAATTTAATTCCACATTGAATAAATTGACTCAATTAAATTGTCAAAGTCGTAGAATTTACTTTTGATTCAAATGCAATCCGAATGAGCTTTTGTTGAGCTAGCAGAGGGACCAATCAGACATATACGATTAGGCTTCCGATAATTCGCAATTACTTAATCATGGAGTCAGTCCACAAAAAGTTCCATGATTGAAAACTCTTTATTGTATACTCTTTACGAAATCAATTCATCCAATTGCTTTGTCCAATGACCTTGTCATGTGTATGTTACCCTCATATGATATCCTTGATTCCTTTGAGTTAAATCCGTTCACTCAATACAATCCTATTTTATCTCATTGTCACCATTGTGTCTGTAACATCCCTTACCTGTATTCAACGTCAAAATAGGGTTACGGAGCATTACCGAACTTACAACACTTTTAAACATATAATTCATATACAATTTATCAAACCAAATATAATTCAATCATAACTAATCATAGTGTCCTTTAAACAAGCCTACGAGGCCTTAAACATGCATTGGGAGTGGTTCGGGACTGAACCGATAACTCGGGAAATATTTCAACACTTAATTTTTTTTTTCTATAAAACAGGGGACACACGCCCATGTCACATGCTGTGTGAACATTCGAAATGGAAGCACATGACCATGTCCCAGCCCGTGTCCTACCCCGTGTCCAAACAAGTGAGGTTACTGACTTGGGTCACACAGCCAACCACATGCCCGTGTGTCTAGCCCGTTTGCCCTTCGAAGTGGCCACACACGCCCGTGTGCCAGGCCGTGTGCTAGGCCGTGCTAAACTTGTAGGGTATACTGACTCATGCAACACGGCCAAGTCACACACCTGTGTGCTATGCCGTGTGCCAATTAGGGGGTATATTGACTTGTGCCACTCAATTGATCACACGCTCATGTAAAACATACTGAATTCATTTTAATTACAACAGTAGGGGACATACGGCCGTGTAATTTAATCGTGTGTCACACACGGTTATGACACACCCATATCTCTGCCCGTGTGGACAAAAATAGGCTATTTGCAAAGCCATTTTGCCACCCTATTTTTACTTACCTGCACAAGCATAATTTGCAACATTTTGTAACTCAATAGGCAGCCAATCCATAACATTTCATACACATATTTGAATACTTATATGTAACCAAAGCATTATACCAAGTTAAGCCAAATCAAATGGCTTTATCTTATACCACAACATATACCAAAATCACTAGCTCGAGTAACCATAACTATCATCTTTATAACTAGCCTATACATGCCATATTTACATATATTCAAGAGTTTAAAGGTACCAATCGACAACTGGATAGTGTGATGCATATCTCTGACTTTATCCAAATCGAGCGAGCTATCGAACCTCTATAAAACACGAAAAAGGAACAGAGTAAGCTTTATAGCTTAGTAAGCCCGTATAATTTAGAATTAAACTTACCATTTATACATAATCAAGTCAATAATTAAGGTATACTCGATTCAACTACCAAATTCCTAAACACAATCAATCATCAACAAGTTCACATAAGTGCATATAATCATCCATTATCTCAATTGAGTACTCAATACATTGTATCATATCAAATTCATATATCACATACTATAACACCCCTAAACCGTATTCATGGTCAGAATAGGGTTACGAGGTATTATCGATCAATACATATCATTTAATATCCAAATCTCATACATTCATACATTCATATACAATCATATTGTCCCTAATAAGGGCCTACGAGGCCTTAAACATGTTTTAGAAGTGGTTCGGGATTAAACCGATAACTGATGGAAATTTTGGAAACATAGAAAATTTTCAAACATACAAGGGTCACACGCCTGTGTGAACAGGAAGTGTACCTCACATGGCTCCAAACACGATCGTGTCCCAGGTCGTGTGAAAACAGGGCATACATACTGACTTGGGTCACACGGCTAACCACACGCCCATGTGTCTAGTCCGTGTGCCCTTCGAAATGGCCACACATGCCTGTGTGCCAGGCCGTGTGCTAGGTCGTGCCAATCTGTAGGGTATATTGACTTATGCAACACGGCCAAGCCACACGCCCGTGTGCTAGGTCGTGTGCCATTTAGGGGGTATACTGACTTGTGCCACACGGCCAATCACACGCCTGTGTGTGAGGCCGTGTGGAGCATACTGACTTCAATTCAATTTCAACACCAGGGGACACACGATCGTGTAACATGACTGTGTATCACGCACGGCTGAGACACATGCACGTGTCTCTGCCCGTGTGGACAAAAGTAGGCCATTTGCAAGGTCAATTTGCCACCCTTTTCTCATGCTCACCTAAACAACCAAAATGGTACCATTTCATCATACAATAGGCATCCCAAAACCATCAACCAAGTGCACAAATCGTACCATATTCATTCCAATCAAACTCAATATCCAAATCAATGTCAATTACACATTCAACACTTATATTATTAAGCAATAATTCATAAGCACATAACTTCTCAAATTATCAACTTCAATCACACCATATAGATTATTAACCAAACTCAAAATATAACCATTTGAGCAATTATGAAACCATAACCACATTCATACCACAACATACTAAAATAAGCCACCACTCATGGCTATAAATACAAAACAAAACATATGCATTTACAAGCTAAATCCTATGGCTATATTCATAACCAAAGTACCACATCTAGCCTATACATGCCATAAACCATATGTCCAATTCAAAAGTACCAACTTAGGTGTTTGATAGTGTGATGATGTTCTCGACGACTCCCGGATCCGAGCTAGCCTTGATTCTATATAAAATATAGGAAAATAACATAAAGTAAGCTTCATAGCTTAGTAAGCTCGTAAGTGAATAACTCAGTTAATCAAATAAATATATTTCCAACCAAATATACATGAAAAAAAATCATATACTCATCATCTACAAACCTTTCTCATGTCTCAAAACATGATTAAATACCATCTCATTGAACTTTCTCTATTTAAAATTCGAATAGGTTTCATACGTACCTATATTGTCTCGTACTAACCTCTTTCTCAATCACTCAATTCATCTACCCGTTGAACCATTCAGAATAAAAGTCAGATATTCAAAGATCTCAATCGATAAGTACCTATACCATGGCCCATAGCCAAGTCAAGGTAACTTATCCCGGAGTACCTATACCATGGCCCGCAGCCAAATCAAGGTGACTCCTCTCCAAAATACCTATACCATGGCCCGTAGCCAAATCAAGGTATCACTTACACCCGAAGTGCTGATATCATGGCCTGTAGCCAACATAATAACCTAATGACATGTCAATAGCATCCTAAACTATTCCTAAGGTTCAACCGGGAAGTTTCACTTGTCGATTTCATCGTCGAACATATCTGTAAAGTCATATTCACAATTCAAACATTATCCGTAATCTCATAATCACAATTTATGCTATATCAAAGCATATAACATACATTTTTAATGAAATTACCACATATGAGCTTACCTCGTATTCAAAATTGATGAATCAGATCGATTACTCGATAACCTTGCTTTTCCCCCAATTTAAATCCAAATTCTTTCTTTCTTGATCTATATGTATTAAAAATTAACTCATTTAATCAACCACTCATTCAAATTAATTCTTAAACACATATTTAGGCATTTATACACATTAGCCCCTAAACTTTCACATTTATTCAATTTAGTCCTTATTTCATAAATACACAAAATTCACATAATTCAACAAAACCCATGCTTGGCCAAATTTCATATATGTCCCTAGCAGCCCAAAAATTTCATTTATTTCACATTTGAACCACACAATTTTCACATTTTACAAATTAATCCCTTTTGACCTTTTTTGTAACACCCCTCACCTATATTCACCGTTAGAATAGGGTTACGAGTATTACCGATCAATACACATCATTTAGCATCCAATAATCATACATTTATGCATTCATACTCAAATACCATTCAACACAATCACATTGTACCTTATAATAGCCTAAGAGGCCTTAAGCATGCTTTAGATGTAACACCCCAAACCCGGCCCGAACACCACGACCGAATTCGAAATGTTACTAGGAGAGGTGTCGAGAAAATTTGGGTTTTAAAGATGAAGAAAATGAATTTAAAATTCTAAGATTAAACTCCATTTTAAAAAAAAGGTTTCTCGTTTAAACTTAGCAATTTATTTTAAAAAATAAAATGTTTGGGTTGCACAAGTTTTAATCATTATTTATACGGGAATTTTGGGAACCCTAAAGGTTTATAAGTAATCCATATTTTGAAAATTTCACTTAAATTTGAGTGTTGCAGATATTTTAGAGTTTCTTTATAAATTAACCATTTGATAGCGGATCCAACTTAAAACTTAAAAAAAATCCAAAGTATTTAAAGCGGCCTTATTACAATAAAAATACCCCAAAAAGTGATTAAAAGTTTATAATGTACTTTAAGAGTAAAAACGGCTTCTGCATAGCCACCTTGAATCCTCTCCAGCCCGGTCCAAAGTATCATGTATTACCTGTATTGTTTGAAAAACAGGGTGAGTCATTTTGACTCAGTGTGCAATTAAACCACATGTTTCCGCAAATGGGCTTAGCCCCCAATACCACATCAAATCAATATACCACGTGTTATCATGCATTATGTTAACCCAACCCAACCTAATATCCAACTGCTAGACACCACCCGTATATCCAACCACCACACACCAGGGGATTACTAAATCGACCCTCCATCCGCTACACACCTCATTGGCAGTCATGCTGCTCAAAGTCCACTTAGTGGTCTAGCCACATATCCACGTGATTAAAATCACACGATGAGACTCTAGGTCGTCATCAATCCACGATGTGGCGCGAAGCCATCATTAATCCACGTATATATAAATATATATATACACACTTCCCCTTTGCAATAGATACCAAACCCCATGTTCATGCAGCATGTTATGATGATATGGCATAAAACGTGTGAACATGTCCAGGTATACATATTTTGCATGCTTACATAGATCCACATATATCCCACCACATTTTTGATATAAGAAATATACTAACCTGATTACCATATTACCCCTTTATGGGTATCAATACCACCACAGCCACTAGCTCGGCTACCACACATATCACATGCATTTAATTAATTTAACTATGTAAAGTAAAGAAACAGCGTGCTAATTACACACCTAATAACCCGTAATACCACGCTCTCAACGTCGACGCTATCACTAACTGACACTACCGCTATTTGCCTACGATCCTGTTCCGATGCTGGCCCACACCCCAGTGGCCAATCCCGAACTGCTGAAATTGATCGCTTCTTAAACTTAGGGGTAGGGACTACGTGTCCAACCCCTTTTTCTTCTTGGCTGGTACTCGCATCCATCAAATAGTAACTTAATCAGAAGACTCGGTTAAATGTTAAATCAGATCTTAAACGAAACTAAATAATATCTAAATCAATAACCTTACCAAAGTCGACTCAAATCCCAAAGATTCTCACTTGATCTTGAAAGCTGTCGAAATCCCTACATATGCCAATATCAGATTCGGCCTAACCTTAATAGACAAAGAAATGGCCTTTGGCAGAACCAAATATCTTCTTACCTCAATTGATCGAATCCCAAAAAATCCTTAACTTCTTTAGCGTTGGCTTACATAGAGAACCCGAAATCACCCTACATAGATTCAGCCACACACCAAAGAAACATGATTAGTCTTTTGGTTTAGGCAAACCAACAAGAAAAGAGAAAGAAAAGTTTATAGAGAAAAGAACTTTACCACCACTACTAAGAAATCGAAAGAAAACCTTAAGAGATGGAGATAGAAGTCGATTATGTCTTGGTTAAAAGAGGTGAAAATCAAAAGAAGTGAGTATGGAGAAATCGGCCAAGAGATGGGGCTTGAGATATAAATGAATAGAAGAAGAAAAAGAAGAATAGAAATGGAAAAGTGAGAAGTAATGATGAATAGAAGATTCGACCAAGGTTTCAAAGGCTAGAAGGGTTATTCGGCTTTGAAAATGAAGTGAAAGGTTAATGCTACCAATATGAAAAGAAAAGAGGAGAAGAAGAGAGAGAGGTATGGTTCGGATTTACAGAAGAAATAGAAAGAAAAGAAAATAATCAAAATGCACCAAATGGTCACCTAGATTTTGGCTAAGAGACAAAAGAGAAAAAGACTTGAAAATGCCAAATGATTTTCGGCACAAGACTAGAGAAGAGAAAAAGAGATTGCCCAAAAGATGAACACTCACCTTCCTAGCACATTCGGCACCTACTCTCCCCTTACATGACCGAAAATGCCATCCCCCTAGAGTCCCAAATTTGGCCAACACTCCTCCTTGCACCAAATCCCCCTTTTTCCTCCTCATTTTCCTCCACTCCACTCATTCAAACACATTTGAATGATTCAAACTCTTATCTCCCTTCTTAGCCACTCATTTGAATTGTTGACCCATTCAAACTTCCCTCTTCGAAGTGCCATAGCTGAATCCAACTCTCCACTCCCCTTAACACAAAACAAACTCAAAAATGATTCCCTTGTTGCTCAAACCTCCTCCTCCTTGGAACTCCTTGTGACGCAAACACTCCCCTTAATCCTAGGAGTTACCTTGCCACTCCACCACTTCCTTTTTTATGTCAAAACCTCCTCATTAATTCCCTTAAGGCCTAGCTCCCCTAGCTTTACCCTAAAGGCTTAAAAACAAAAGTTTTTACTAAGGCTCCTACCTAACCCCAAGGTTTTTTGAAGCCCCAAAACACACTCTAACAACATCCAAAGCATACTAGCACATAGAAATAAATTAAGATGCGAGACCCCTAAATCTCGGATGTTACATTAGAAGTGGTTCTAGACTAAACCGATAACATACAAAATTTTTGAAAAACTTAGAAATTTTTCATTCATTCAGGGGTCACACGCCCGTGTGAACAGGTTGTGTGCCTCACACGGCTTCAGACATGCCCGTGTTAAAGGCCGTGTGGAAATAGGGCATACATACTGACTTGGGTCACACGACCGACCACACGCCCGTGTGCCCTTCGAAGTGGCCACACATGCCCGTGTGCTTGGCCGTGTACTAAGTCGTGCCAAACTTGTAGGGTATATTGACATATGCAACACAGCCAAGTCACACGCTCCGTGTGTGAGGCCATGTGAAGCATACTAACTTCAATTCAATTTCAACACTAGGGGACACATAACCGTGTAGCATGATCGTGTGTCACACACGGCTGAGACACACGCCCGTGTCTCTGCCCATGTGGAAAAAAATAGGCCATTTGCAAGGCCAATTTGCCACCCTACTCATATTCACCTAAACAACCAAAATGGTACCATTCCTTCAACCAATAAGTAGCCAAAATTATCAACCAAAAACACAATTCATACCATATCCATTTCAACCAACTTCAATACTCAATTCAATGCTAAATACCTATTCAAATACTTATCAACACAACCTCTAAAATCATACTTCACCAAAGCATTTCTCAAGCATTAAACTCCATAAATCAATTTAACCAACTATATAACCATCACCATTTTCATTCTAAACATGCCAAAATAAGCCATCACCCATGGCTATATACATACAACCAAAACATATGTATTTACAAGCCATTTCTAATAGCTAAACACATAACCAAAATACTACAAATAGCCTATACATGCCATATACCATATATACACAATTCAAAAGTACCAAATAGATGTCCGATAGTGCGATGATGATGTTCCCGAAGACTATAAGATCCAAGCTAGCCTTGATTCACTGTAAAACATAGAAAAATAACACAAAGTAAGCTTTATAGCTTAGTAAGCTCGTAAGTGAGTAACTCAATACATCAAATAAATGTAATTCAACCAATTACATAAAACAAAATCATAAACACATTACTACAAACCTTTCTCATATCTCAAAACATGACCAAATATAAACTCAACGAACTTTCTCTATTTAATACTCGAATAGGTTCCGTACATACCTGTATCATTTCGTACTAACCTCTTTCTCAATCACATCATTCGTTTACCCGTTGAACCATTTAGAATACAAGTCGAATATTCAAAGATCTCAATCGATAAGTACCTATACCATGGCCTCCAGCCAAATTAAGGTAATTTATCCCGGAGTACCTATACCATGGCCCGTAGCCAAATCAAGGTAACTCCTCTCCAAAATACCTATACCATGGCCCGTAGCCAAATCAAGGTATCACTAGCACCCAAAGTGCCGATATCATGGCCCGAAGCCAACACAATAACCCAATGACATGTCACTAGCATCCTAAACTATTCCTAAGGTTCAACCGGGAAGTTTCACTTGTCGATTTCATCGTCAAACACATCTGAAAAGTCATTTTCACAATTTAAACATTATCCAAAATCTCATAATCACAATTTATACAATATCAAAGCATTTAACATAAATTAGTAATGAAATTACCACATACGAACTTACCTCATACTTGGAGTTGGAGAATCGGATCGATTACTCAATAACTTTGCTTTTCCCCCGATCTAAATCTGAATTCTTTCTTTCTTGATCTATATGTATTAAAAAATAACTCATTTAATCACCTACTTATTCAATTTAATCCAAAAATACATGTTTTGGAATTTTTACACATTAGCCCCTAAACTTTCGCATTTATTCAATTTAGTCCCTATTTCACAAATACACAAAATTCACAAAATTCAACTTAACCCATGCTTAGCCGATTTATAAATGAGCCCCTATCAACCCAAAAATTTCATTTATTTCACATTTCAACCACATAATTTGCATATTTCTCAATTTAATCCCTATTATGCATTTTCATCAAAAATCACTTTATAAAACATGAAAATATATCATCAAGCTTTCATATTCTATCATCAATCATCAAATTACTCAAGTATTGAACAATGGAAACTCTCAAAATCTTTAACAATTTCAAATTCTAAGGTACGGGCTAGCTAGATTTCAAAGCAACGATCTAAAAAAACGTAGAAATTATTAAAAATCGAGCTCAAAACACTTACCAATTGAGCTATGAAGATGCCAAACCCTAAAACTCAATCTTTGGCTTTCTTCTTCATCAACATTCGGCCAAAAAGAGAAAAAGAAGGACTAAATTAATTTTTTTATTTAACACATTATAATTATGCTAATTACCATCATAACCTTAATGAATAAACATTAAAAACATATAATGGTTGTCCATAATAGTCCATTATCATTTAAAGTGGTCTAATTACCATTTAAGGCCATCATATTTAAAAGCCAAGGCCAATTGACACATTTAACTAATAGCATACAACTTTTGCATTTTACGTGATTTAGTCCTTATTCCTTAATTAACCATCGAAATGATAAAATTAGCTAACGAAATTTTCCCACATACATGCTGTCATGCTGTAAACACATAAAATAATATTAAAATAATTTTTTGACATCAGATTTGTGATTCCAAAACCACTATTCTAATTTAGCTAAAATCGGGCTATTACAACTCTCCCCCTTAGGGATTTTCATCCCCGAAAATCTTACCAGTGAATAGGTTCAGGTATTGTTTTCTTATAGCATCCTCGGGTTCCCACGTAGCTTCTTCACCCCGTTTCGATGCCATAATACTTTCACTAATGCAATTTTCTTATTTCTCAGCTCTTTGATCTCACGAGGTAAAATTTGAATCAGTTCTTCAACATAAGACATATCTGACTGAATTTCAACCTCGGTCGGGGAAATGACGTGTGAAGGGTCAGATCGGTATCGTTGAAGCATCGACACATGAAACACATTATGTATTTTCTCTAACTTAGATGGTAAAGATTGTCGATATACCACTGGTCCAACTCGCTCGATAATCTCATACGGTCTGATGAATCGCAGAGTCAATTTCCCTTTCCGACCAAACCACAACATCTTTTTCCAAGGCAACACTTTATCCCAAGTGCATATGATTTTTGTCGATCTAACGCTGCTTACAGACTATCACGAATTACTTTCACTTTTTCTTCAGTATCTTTGATCAGATCAACCCCGTGAATCTTATTTTCACTGAGCTCACTCCAATACAATGGTGTTTGACATTTACGACCATATAGAGCTTCGTATGGTGCCATCTTTATACTCGATTGAAAGCTATTATTGTAAGAAAATTCAATCAGCGGTAGATATTTCTCCCAGCTACCTTCAAACTCAAAAATGCAACAACGTAACATATCTTCAAGTATCTGAATAACTCACTCGGATTGACCATCTGTTTGCGGGTGAAACGCAGTGCTAAAATGTAGCTTTATACCTAAAGCTTCTTGCAATCTCTTCCAAAATTACGATGTGAACCTCGGATCTCTATCTGAAACAATAGATAGTGGCATTCCATGCAATCGAACAATATCTGAAATATACAACTCAGCCAACTTATCAAGTGAATAATCCATACATACAGAAATGAAAAGAGTTGATTTCGTCAATCTATCAACAACAACCCAGATCGCATCTTTCTTTCCCGGAGATAAAGGCAATCCCGATACAAAATCCATTGTTACTCTATCCCACTTCCACTCAGGAATCATAATAGGCTGTAATAAACCTGACAGCACTTGATGCTCAGCTTTGACTTGTTGACAAACCAAACATTTTGAACAAATTTTGAGATATCTCTTTTCATGCTATGCCACCAATAAAACTATTTCAAATCATTATACATTTTTGTACTTCTCGGATGTACTGATAATCGACTATTGAGTGCTTCATTTAGAATATTCTGCATGAGCTCATAATTCTTTGGTACACATATTCTATAACGAAACATTAAACGGTCATCAGACCCTATTCAAAGCTCAGAATCGGAAGTCATTTCACACTGAGTTCGTTTTGCTTGCAATTTATTATCAAATTTTTGAGCCTCACAAATCTGTTGTGGAAATAACGGTCTTGCTTTCAACACGGTTACTATTGAACCGTTGTCAAACATAGCTAACTGTGTGTTCAAAACACATAGAGCAAATAAGGACTTTTGACTCAAAGCATCAACAACTACATTCGTTTTTCCTGGATGATAGTCAATCACTAATTCATAGTCTTTTAGCAATTCTAACCATCTCGGTTGTTGTAAATTCAATTCTTTCTAAGTCATCAGATATTTCAAACTTTTGTGGTCGGTGTAAATATGACATTTCTCACCAAACAAGTAATGACGCCAAATTTTCAATGCGAACACTATAGCGGCTAACTTGAGATCATGCGTCGGATAATTCTTTTCGTGTGGCTTCAACTGTCATGTAACATCCTGAATAGGGCCTATGCATTTCCAGTTTAATTGTATGAAATGACAAGTTTCAAGTACTATGAATAAATTTTTGATACTTTTGGAAACCTAGAAATGCATGAAAATGGAAATGAAAATGAAAATGGAAATGAAAATGGAGATGGAAATGAAAATGGAAATAGAAATGGAAATGGACATTTTTGGAAACTTAGACATTTTGGAAACTTAGACATTTTTGGAAACCTAAACATTTTGGAAATGATCCAAAATGGAAACTTGAACATTTTAGGAAACTTGGATATGTAAGAGAAAATAAAGGAGTTTTATTCACATAAATATGTGAATAATAAGAGATAAATAGAGGAGTTTTATTCACATAAATATGTGAATAATAAGAGATAAATAAAGGAGTTTTATTCACATAAATATGTGAATAATAAGAGATAAATAAAGGAGTTTTATTCACATAAATATGTGAATAATAAGAGATAAATAAATGATTATTTTCTAAGGAGATAATTGAGGAGATAATGGATGGATTAAAGGCTTTTATCTTTTAAATAAAAGAGATAATATTATCTTAAGGGAGATGGTGGCCAAGTCAAGGACTCTTGGCCTAGCAAATTAGCTATAAAGGAGAACCCAAGGTCTTTTCTCTCATCTTTCCAAGTAGCGAAAATCCCTTGCTCTCTCCCCTCTTTGTCGAATTTCTCTTTAAGCAAAATCCATCTCTTCTTCTTCTTCTTCTTCTATTTTCTCCTCTCCTTTGCTATTGTCGAGCCAAAACACTCTTTGATCTCTGTTAAATCTCCATAGCCAAAACCCGTGACTCTAGGCAAGGAAGCAATCGAATATAAGGATCAAGGATCTAAGGTAAGAACAATTAATTTTTGTTCTTCCAATTCTTTTAATCAAGATCTAAGAAATAACCCTTTTTATGTCTCATGGCCGAATACCAAAGGAAGAGTTTCGGGATTTTAGATCTAAGGAAATTAAGGTGAGGCACAATTAGCCAAAGGCAAATTTTATTTATTAAAGTTAGATCAGATCTAACACATGAAGTTATAGTAATTTCGACAGGCATATAAAGGAATCCTCTTCAGATTTGGAATTTGTATGGTAAGGACATTGGGCCAAGGTTTGTTCTTGATATTTGGAATTATTTTCCATTTATTCAAAAGTGAGAAACTGACATAATTACCTGATTTAGTGGCTAGCCGGTTTAAGGAAGGAATACTATCAATTTCGGCATTTGATTTACAATCTTTTAATTCTAAGCAACAAGGTAAGTAATACAAATCCTACTTGGATTTGGTTTTAAGCAAAATAAGTTTGTTAATATATGTTAATGGTTGGTAGAATATAGGAGTAAAAATCTAGATCGGTAGATCGTTCTTGAGATTTCAAGGAATCTAATAAGCAAATCGGTGTGTACCCTTACTAACCTTCGATATTTCATATGGCTATTATTTTAATATATAAATATGTATAAGAATGTGAATGTGGCTAAGTACCACAAATGTGGCAAAAAGTACCCATGTACGTTTCCTACTTCTGATAGGATTGTGAAATATGTTATTTTATAACATGCGAATATATGTATATGAACATGAAATTAAATAAGTTATGCATAATATATATATTTTGGGGCATTCGGGATTTATGTGAAAGGGGAAGAGTAGGTGTTGACTTCGGTCTCACCAACGAAGGTGTTGACTTCGGTCTCACTAACGAAATATGGTGACTACGGTCACATTATTTGAATATGGTAACCGATTACATTATCTCGAATTTGGTAACTCGGTTACATTATTTGAATATAGTGTCTAATGACACAACGTATATGGGCGATGAGCACGTCATTGCAATGACTACCTTCGATGGTGTGTAGCGGATGGAGGGTTGACTTAGTTGTCCCACGGTGTGAATGGCGGTGCACGGTGGTGTGTAGCGGATGGACCATTAGGATTGGGTTTGGGTTGCATCATAATTTCATTTTTATATGGATCGATGATTTGAACATGAATGCTGATTTGTTGAATGTTAGTATTGTGTGCACATTGAGTCATTGACTCACCTCATTGTGGGAATTATTTTCGGTGATGAGCAAGTGTGGACGGGCGGTGGACCTTGAGGTGGCCATGCTACATTCGAGATTTTATTTTATTTGGACTTTATTTTATTTGGTACCTTAAACTTTATTTTGGGTTTTACTTGATGTAATAAGGCCATAAGGCCCAGTGGATTATTCTTTATTTTTTTTTACTTTTAAATATTGTGCTAAGAACTATTTTGGTCATATTAAATCAAATTGGATTTACAAGATTAAATAAATGGGTTTCCAATCTAAGCCCAACTCAAAATAATAGTTTTCCAAAATTTTTTTTTTTACAAATTTCTCTAAGTAACAAAAATTATTGAAACCAGTTTACTTTAGGAACATACCAGATCCGGTTCAGGCTCGTGGGCGGGTGTGGGGTGTTTCAATTTGGTATCAGAGCCCAGTTTTAAACTCTCGACCTGTGGGCTAAGGCCCAAAACGTTTTCAAAGCGAGCCAAATGATTTTCTTGGAAAATAAGCAGGCTTCTGGCATGGCACCTAAGTCTCCGACCCGCAGTCCACCAGGTAAGTACCCCTAACTCTCTGTGTGATTATGTGAATTATAGAAGGGTAGAAAAGGAATGGAATGTAGAATAGCATGATAGGAACTTGAACCCTAGGACTAGTGTACCCCAACAAAAACATAAGACTTAAATGCCTAACTAAACAAACCCATGATTGAGTCGCCGAGTTAGGGTGTGGCAACCATGGTACGCATGTCTAGGATTGGTTTCAGTGGGAGCTTGGTATTTAAGCAGTCTGCGTGACTCACCTCCTCTCCACTCGAATCCTACCTGGTGCGTAGCCTCGGTTCACCCTAATCAAGAGGACTTATTCACTGCTAAACCCTAACTAAAACACGAAGGGAACTAGCCATTTTTTTAGAACCTTAATATTAAAATTCTTAAAATCATTTGTTCTCTCTTTAATTCACGAAAATTATTTCTTTTTACACAAATTTTGAAAAATTTTCGATTTACAAAAATACCCCTAATGGTAAAATTACAAAAATGCCTCGGTTTATAAAATGTCCAACTACTCAACAGCTTTTGCTACAATTTTAGTATTTTATAAAACCCTAATTTGAAACTATGAAAATACCACGATTTTGAAAAAATTACAAAATTGCCCCTAACTTACCAAAATTACCAAAATGACCTCGATTTTCAAAATGTTTGCAACATCACCATCTTGGAAAATAAATTCTCAAAAGAACCCTCAAAGTTTTGCAACTTGAAATATCCCGATTTAAAATTTTACAATTTACCGGTTTGTGGAAAAATTACCAAAATACCCACAAGGTCCAAAAATTTTCAAAATACCCTCAAATTTCAAAAATTTTCCAAAATACCCCGGGAACTTAAAAATACCAAAAATACTTTGTGACAAAATCACCAAGGAACCTTATTTTGACAAATTACAAAAATACCCACAGAGGACAAATTACGAAAATACCCCCGGGTAGTGGAAAAACAACAACAAATGAAAACTACGACGTTTCTCTGAATGAACTAAGGTTCATAATTGTTTGATGGATGTATGAATGAATGAAAAGACTGTGTGCATGTATGAATACGAAAGAACCACTCCTAAATTCCTTTTCATAAAATTTCTTCGCGGGTAATCAAGTGAAACAAAAGTACTAATTCATAAAACTTCTTAATCAGATTAAATCGCGACGTTAGAAATGAGTTCTAAGGGACGTGAACTTAGAGATTGTGCCTGGAAAGTATGATGGTTCTATTAAGATCAAAGTGCGCAGCGTAAGCATAGTGCGGTGAGAAAGATTGTACGACTGTCAGTAAGTAATTTCGAGGACGAAATTATTTTTAAGGAGGGTAGAACTGTAACATCCTGAATAGGGCCTATGCATTTCCAGTTTAATTGTATGAAATGACAAGTTTCAAGTACTATGAATAAATTTTGATACTTTTGGAAACCTAGAAATGCATGAAAATGGAAATGAAAATGAAAATGGAAATGAAAATAGAGATGGAAATGAAAATGAAAATAGAAATGGAAATGGACATTTTGGAAACTTAGACATTTTGGAAACTTAGACATTTTGGAAACTTAGACATTTTGGAAATCTAAACATTTTTGGAAATGATCCAAAATGGAAACTTGAACATTTTAGGAAACTTGGATATGTAAGAGAAATAAAGGAGTTTTATTCACATAAATATGTGAATAATAAGAGATAAATAAAGGAGTTTTATTCACATAAATATGTGAATAATAAGAGATAAATAAAGGAGTTTTATTCACATAAATATGTGAATAATAAGAGATAAATAAAGGAGTTTTATTCACATAAATATGTGAATAATAAGAGATAAATAAAGGAGTTTTATTCACATAAATATGTGAATAATAAGAGATAAATAAAGGAGTTTTATTCACATAAATATGTGAATAATAAGAGATAAATAAAGGATTATTTTCTAAGGAGATAATTGAGGAGATAATGGATGGATTAAAGGCTTTTATCTTTTAAATAAAAGAGATAATATTATCTTAAGGGAGAGTGGTGGCCAAATCAAGGACTCTTGGCCTAGCAAATTTGGCTATAAAAGGAGAACCCAAGGTCTTTTTCTCTCATCTTTCCAAGTAGCTGAAAATCCCCTTGCTCTCTCCCCCTCTTTGCCGAATTTCTCTTTAAGCAAAATCCATATCTTCTTCTTCTTCTTCTATTTTCTTCTCCTCTCCTTTGCTATTGTCGAGCCAAAACACTCTTTGATCTCTGTTAAATCTCCATAGCCAAAACCCTATGACTCTAGGCAAGGAAGCAATCGAATATAAGGATCAAGGATCTAAGGTAAGAACAATTAATTTTTGTTCTTCCAATTCTTTTAATCAAGATCTAAGAAATAACCCTTTTTATGTCTCATGGCCGAATACCAAAGGAAGAGTTTCGGGATTTTAGATTCAAGGAAATTAAGGTGAGGCACAATCAGCCAAAGGCAAATTTTATTTATTAAAGTTAGATCAGATCTAACACATAAAGTTATAGTAATTTCGACAAGCATATAAAGGAATCCTCTTCAGATTTGGAATTTGTATGGTAAGGACATTCGGCCAAGGTTTGTTCTTGATATTTGGAATTATTTTCCATTTATTCAAAAGTGAGAAACTGACATAATTACCTGATTTAGTGGCTAGCCGATTTAAGGAAGGAATACTATCAATTTTCGGCATTTGATTTACAATCTTTTAATTGACAACAAGGTAAGTAATACAAATCCTACTTGGATTTGGTTTTAAGCAAAATAAGTTTGTTAATATATGTTAATGGTTGGTAGAATATAGGAGTAAAAATCTAGATCGGTAGATCGTTCTTCGGGATTTCAAGGAATCTAATAAGCAAATCAGGTGTGTACCCTTACTAAACTTCGATATTTCATATGGCTATTATTTTAATATATGAATATATATAAGAATGTGAATGTGGCTAAGTACCACAAATGTGGCAAAAAGTACCCAGGTACGTTTCCTACTTCTGATAGGATTGTGAAATATGTTATTTTATAACATGCGAATATATGTATATGAACATGAAATTAAATAAGTTATGCATAATATATATATTTTGGGGCATTCGGGATTTATGTGAAAGGGAAGAGTAGGTGTTGACTTGGTCTCACCAACGAAGGTGTTGACTTTGGTCTCACCAACAAAATATGGTGACTACGGTCACATTATTTGAATATGGTAACCGGTTACATTATCTAAATTTGGTAACTCGGTTACATTATTTGAATATAGTGTCTAATGACACAACGTATATAGGCGATGAGCACGTCATTGCAATGACGCCTTCGATGGTGTGTAGTGATGGAGGGTTGACTTAGTAGTCCCCACGGTGTGAATGGCGAATGTACGGTGGTGTGTAGCGGATGGACCATTAGGATTGGGTTTGGGTTGCATCATAATTTCATTTTATATGGATCGATGATTTGAAAATGAATGCACGATTTGTTGAATGTTAGTATTGTGTGCACATTGAGTCATTGACTCACCCATTGTGGGAATTATTTTCGGTGATGAGCGTGATTGGACGGGCGGTGGACCTTGAGGTGGCCATGCTACATTCGGAGATTTTATTTTATTTGGACTTTATTTTATTTGGTACCTTAAACTTTATTTTGGGTTTTACTTGATGTAATAAGGCCATAAGGCCCAGTGGATTATTCTTTATTTTTACTTTACTTTTAAATATTGTGCTAAGAACTATTTTGGTCATATTAAATCAAATTGGATTTACAAGATTAAATAAATGGGTTTCCAATCTAAGCCCAACTCAAAATAATAGTTTTCCAAATTTTTTTTTTTTTACAAATTTCTCTAAGTAACAAAAATTATTGAAACCAGTTTACTTTAGGAACATACCAGATCCGGTTCAGGCTCGTGGGCTGGGTGTGGGGTGTTTCATGTCACGAGGCGTAAGCTATAACTTTGCCTTCTTGCATCATAACACAACCCAAGCCTTTTAACGATGCGTTACTATAAACTACAAATTCTTTACCCGACTCATGCTGAACTAACACTGGGGCCTCTATCAATAATGCTTTCAACTGTTTAAAACTTTGTCGACACTTTTCTGACCACTCAAATCTAACATCTTTTTGAAGCAATCGCGTCATTAGAGTCGTAATAATCGAAAATCCTTTCACAAATCATCTATAATAGTCGGCTAGTCCCAGAAAACTACAGACTTCAGTTACATTTCTCAGAGGCTTCCAATCTATAATCGTAGAAATTTTGCTCGGGTCAACTTGGATCCCCGCGGCTGAAACTGTAACAGTCTGGTTTATACCCTAGTCGAACTGTGGTTTTGGGACCACAAATCTGAGTCAATATAATATTTTCATATTATTTTCTATGTTGTTGATATGTGACTAAGCATGTGGTAAATTTCTGTAAGTTAATTTGTCCGTCTGTGTGTTTAATTTGAAAAAAAGGATGAAATTACATTGAATGTGAAAGTTGCTTGCTATTTGTTAAGGTATCTATTTGATGTGGCTTTTAAAAGAGGAGGCCTTATAAGGAAATTAAACCACTTTTAAGATAGTGGATAGTAGTTGGAAAAATATGCCCTTATTGTTTAATTGTTGTAATTATATAAATGAAGGCTATTTTGGTAACTTAATTATTAACATTAGATTAAAGAAATAAAAAGATGAGTGTTCATCTTTCATTCTCTCCATTTGACCGAAATTAACAAAGAAAGATAAGAGAAAATTAAGCTAGGCATTCGGCACTTACAAGCCAAAATTAAGGTGAGTTTTGATTTTGATTTTTGATAGTTTCTACATTTCTGCAGTCGTTGCTTTGAGAGCTACAAAACCCATGCCTTGATTTTGTATTTTGATGATGTATGTGAAATATTGATGAATTCATGAGATATGTGATGTTTGATGATGAAAAATGAAAGATTTGAGCTAGATGAACATGTTATGTTCCTGAAGTTTTGATGAATTTAGCTAAATAGGGCTAAATTATGAAAATAGTAAATTGAGGGACTAAATTGTGAATTTGATGAAAAGTATGGACTTATATAGTCCCTAGGGATATTCGGTTATACATGTGTGTGAACAAATTTTGTGAAATTGATGTTTTGATAAAAAAGGACTAAATTGATAAATTATGCAAGTATGAGGGTTATTTTGCAAATAGCCCTAAAAATGTGTCCTTGGATTGAATTGAATAAGATAGTGAATAAAAGAGTTAATTCTGAATATGTGTAGATCAAGAATCGAGGAAAACAGACTTAGATCGCGGGAAAGCGAAAGTGACAGAGTAGCCATTTTCATTCTGCTAAACCAAATCTGAGGTAAGTTACTATGGAAATAAACGTATTTGTATTGAATTGGATATATTCATATGATTATCAATGATAATGAATGTGTATGAGATGCTATGTATATGAATTTTGAGATAAGTTCGATATAGTGATAAAGTCCGAGAAGTCCCGTACGAACCTAGGAATAGATAGGATTAGCTATGTCATGACATAGGAATCTGTTCTGTTTTATCATGTAAGACCACGTCCGAGACGTTGGCATTGGTTTGTGATTTTGTGTAAGACCACATCTGGGACGTCGGCATCGATATGTGCTTTACGAGTAAGACCACGTCTGGGACATTGGCATTGATATGAGCTTCACGTGTAAGACCATGTTTGGGACATCGGCATCGTATTGATTCGTATAAGACCCTGTCCGGGACGAAGGTATCGATATATGAGTGCGTGTAAGACCTCGTCTGGGACGTTGGCATTGTACGATTATTCCGAGCTTTCTGAGTATCCTACTAGATTTCTATTGGTTCAACGGGCAAGTCTGTGATACGAATTACAAATCTGAGCTATGAACAATTAGGTGATTATAAAACAGTTTTAGGTACACTGATTATACACTAATTGTATTTACAAGGTAAGCATCTATGTGATCTTACTATGAAGTTATGTATATGGAATTGATGATAAGATATGTAAAGTTTTGGCTAGATGAGCTATGTGCTTGTATGATTCATGAATTATGAAAATGGTTAAGTGGATGATATGTGCCAATATATCTAATTGTAAATATGCCTTCCATGCCAAGTTTGTTTGTATATTGACTTACTATGTTTTTGGAAAGCTTACTCTATGTGTGTGTTTTCTTTTTTTTATAGGTCGTCAAAGCTACTGAAGGCTCGGGACCGTCAAGAATCATCATCACACTACTAAACTCATTTTGGTACCCTTTTGAAAATGTATATAGCTAATTATGGCATGTATATGCTAGATATGTGTATATGTTTATGAAGTGAACATAGCCATGTGCTTTGGCAAGTTTTGATTTGATAAAATGCTAAAATGAATGAGTTATATGAAGCATATGTTTTGGTATAGTTTGATGCACATGAAATGGTCAAGTTATGAATAAGCAAATGGATGATTTATGCTTGTGATGATATGAGTTTTAGTTTGTAATTTGGTATGTTTTTGGTTGCCATATATGCATGATATGTGATGGAAAATGTTGCTTGTAGGTATGACCCATTTGGGTGGCACTTTGGTCTTTCAAATGACCTATAATGTCACACGACCATGGCACACGGGCGTGCCTAGTGACCGTGGGGTAAAGTCAGTAGCTAGCTTAAGAGTACACGACTATGGTACTGGGGCGTGCCTAGAAGCCGTGTTAGAAAGTCAGTATATGGCTTAGTAGTACACGACCTTAGCACACGGGGGTGCTTGGTAGCCGTGTGGGTTTGGTAGGATTGACCACGGTTTAGGTACACGGGCGTGCTTGGTGGCTGTGGTGTGAAGCCAGGTTGGACCACGGGGAGGACACACGGGTGTGTCAAGCAGCCATGGTGGGCACTCGGTCTGCTCCCACGGGCGTGTATCCCTTGTATTTTAGAAATGTTTTTAAGTTTCTAAGAACTTCTGTATATGTTTCGTTTTAGCCCCGACCTGGGTTATAAGCATGTTTGAGGTCTCGTTGACCAATTTAAGGAACATTGTATGTATGAATGATGAATGAAATGTATGAAATGTTGTATATGTTTTTGATCTGTCTGGTAATGCCTTTGACCCCATTCCGGTGATGGTTACGGGTTAGGGGTGTTACATTTGGTTAGTATCAGAGCTACGATTTAGTCAATTCTCGGACTAACGTAGCGTGTCAGAGTCTAGCTATACATGTCATATATCTAGAATGTGATAGTGTGATGAATCCTGAAGTATAAAATGTGATTTCTGTATAGCAATGGATCCCGAAAGAGCCGTAGCTAACGACGTAGAATGTAATGCGCCTGCTCCCGCGCAAGGGACAGTGCTTTTTGATTCGAGACCGGCTACGAGCGGTCAGGAGGGAGAAGCTAAGCAAGCTTTCTTCTAGATGATGAGTGAATGGTTCACTCAATTCATGAGAAATAACCCATTGCTTTCGCAACCCCATACAGTTAATCCCCGTGCATCGATATACCTCCGATTGCAAATTTGAATCTGTGGAATAAGCCTCCGATTGATAAGATTCGTAAGTATGGGGCTGAATAATTCTGAGCTACTAATGATGATAATGCTAGAAAGGCTGAGTTCTGGATTGAAAATACTATCCGAATGTTCGATGAAATGTCTCTGACTCCAAAAGAATTCATTAATTGTATGGTATCCTTACTCCGAGATGCAACTTATCAATGGTGGAAAACCTTTATTTCTGTTGTTCTGAAAGAATAAGTTACATGGGATTTCTTTGAAATTGAGTTTCGGAAGAAATATATCAGTGAGAGTTCATTGATCAGAAACGGAAGGAATTCCTAGAACTTAAATAGGGCCGAATGACTATTTCTGAGTATGAAAGAGAGTTTGTACGATTAAGCCAGTATGCTCGAGAGTGTATATCATCTGAAGCTATAATGTGCAAAAGATTTGAAGACGGTCTTAATGAAGATATTTGTTTGTTAGTCAGGATTTTCGAGATAAAAGAGTTCATTGTACTCGTTGGTCGAGCATGCAAAGCTGAAGCACTTGGGAAAGATAAAAGAAAAGCTGAGACCGAAGCCCGAGATAGGAGAAAGAGATTTAAGAGCAAATCATTTCAGTCTGCTCCGAAGAGATTCAGAGATGATCAAAGTCATTCAAGGGATAATGTGAGACATTTGAACAGGACTCAAGATAGATCACAGATGAGTTCCAAAACTCCCGCAACTTCAATGGCCAGTGTTGGTAATGTTCAGACTGACAGACCTGAATGTAAACATTGTGGAAAAAGGCATCCGGGAAGCTGTAGATTAAACGATAGAGCTTGCTTCAGATGTGGATCGCTTGACCATTTTATCCGTGATTTTCCTAAGTGTAAGAGTATGCCCAAAGATCAATCATGAGATGGTTGTAATAACATACTTGATTTACCATATTTATTAATATAAAGCATTGTCAGTATTATTTCAATTTTTCCTTCTGTGTGTACAAATAAACTGTTTTATAATAATGTCCTGGGAATAATATGATTATTCTTAAAATATCCTTAGTCAAGTATTATTGTTGACTAGGACAACAATAATGCATTAAGACTAACATGTAGTTGATTGATGATAAAGAGTTGTCATTGATATGGAGTGTCAAAATCAATGCATGAATATGTGTGTTAGAGAACAACATATTGGACTGACCCGCTATGAGTATGTTTCTTGGATTATTATGTAATTGTCACAACATTACTCATAGTGATTAATATATATATGATCCTTAGACTTGAGATAATCATTATCCCAACATCTTGAGTCGTATATTTTGATACAGTCAAACGTACACCGTAACTGGTTGTTCTATAAAGGCTGATGTTAGATATACCACAATCTATGTAGAGGGATATTGTTGATCAATATAGGATAAATCCCTTCCACATAATGGGATAACTGATTAAATTTTAATCAGGATGTTGCGTCCTATTCGATTTTATGTTATTACTGTTAACTATTAACAAATCTGTAATATTGCGGCGGTGGTATTTACAGTTTCTAGTAAGGGTTAACTAGCTAGTGGAACAAGGGTTGTTCCGATATGAAACCTCAAGGATTAAAATCCTGAAAACATGATTCTGTTGATAAAAGTTATCAAATCATGAGGTTTTATTTGATTGGGGTATGAGGTTTGTACCGGCTCCTACCGTGACGTCCCCTTTCATATTTTGGGGATGGGGATCTAAGGACGGCTCCGGCCGCGGGCCTTCGGCCCGCTTCCTCTGACTGCCTCAGACCCCATCTTCTTATTACAGTATGTTTTGTTAATAAAAGAAATTTATAAACTTGATGGGCCACAAAAGGTTGAAAGCATATTTTATAATTCACCTTAGCAAAATCATTGAATTATGTACGCTATTTTTGACATGCACGGTGTTTGAAATGCATAGTTATAGCCCGATGACTCATTTGATAAAAGGTTGTAATTTTATAAATACGGCCTGCGTGTCGTGCCTTACTACTATTCTCTTGTATTTCTTTTCTCATCTTACTCCCTCGTATGTAAAACAAGTTTTTGCATATTGTAATTTGCAAGAGTTGCTGTGGGCTAGACGAGAAGGAAGTTGGGACAACTATTGTGGATTGCTAGTTTGTGAAACTGCTTACACCTTTAGGTTTCCTTTTGGTTCTCCCATTGGCTTGGGTTGAATCACCTTAGTTTATGGGCTATAACTATTGCATTTATTTATTGCTTTATTTATTCATGTATGAGATGATATGGATGTCTAAAGCATGTCAATTTTATATATTAAAATTTAATAATAAACCCCATTAATTGATGAGATCAATTAAAAGACTAAATGGACTAAAGTAAACCATAATTGGTGAGATGGAACATCCTTAATAAAATCCCTCTATTAAAATATTAAGTCAACATGGCCTTCCAATTTTGCCCTCTTTAAGGCCTTATCAATACTATGTAGGTTCTGCCAAAGTGAAGTACTAGTATTTATCTTGGTTAAATGCGAAGAATAAACACGTGATATTCGCTGGTTAAAAATTGGTTAATGACTTAACTAGGTTACTCTAAAAGGATTAGAAACCTAGAGGCAATTGAATTGGATAAATCATTAGATGATTAGAACAGGAGTTGTTCACCAAATATTAGGAGTTACATATGATGTAATTATCAAAGGTTACTTACCTAAATAACCATAGTCTTGAGAGTAAAGCCAAAACTGACTTAAGAGGAGGTGAAATTATGGATCCTTAACCCACTAGAAATACTTTGGAGAAAGTTTTTTCGAAATTAATATATGAGGGTTATTAATTTTGAAATAAAATAGTGGGATCATCATTTAATAAAGTCTTTTTAATGATTGATATAAACTTGGTAAATTTACTCACATGCATATTTAATTGTTGTAGATATATTATGGCTGCAAATACTAGTACACTCTTATTGCGATCGGTCCTTGAGAAGGACAAATTGAATGGTTTGAATTTTCTTGACTGGTTCCGTAACTTGAGGATTGTCCTCAAACAAGAACGAAAATTGTATGTCATTGAACAACCACTTCCTAATGAACCACTTGTTAATGCCTCGAGAACTGATAGAGATGCTTACAAGAAGTATCTCGATGACATGGTAGATGTTGGATGTCTTATGCTTGCCACTATGAATCTTGAGCTTCAGAAGCAACATGAGGACATGGTTGCTTATGATATGATCGAGCACCTGAAAGAACTTTATCAGGGGCAAGCACGACAAGAGAGGTTTGATATCTCTAAAGCCCTATTCCAATGTAAGTTGGCTGAAGGAAGCCCAGTAGGACTTCATGTCGTTAAGATGATTGGATATATTGAAAGTCTGTCTAAGCTTGGTTTTCCATTGGGCCAAGAGTTGGCCACTAATGTTATTCTGCAATCGTTGCCGGATAGCTACAACCAGTTTGTCCTTAATTTCAATATGAATGAAATTGACAAGACTCTGCCACTGTTGCTTAGTATGTTACGAAATACTGAAGGTAACATGAAAAAGGTTGGACCTAAGCCCATACCGATGGTCCGTAACAACAAGGGCAAGGGAAAGGCCAAAGTTCATACAAAGCCCAAGGGCAAAGGTAAGCCTAAGCCTGGTAAAGGAAAGGCTGCAATGAAACCAAAAGGTGGAGTGTCTAAGGAAGGAAATTGCTTTCATTGTGGTGTGACTGGACATTGGAAGCGAACTGCCCTATCTATCTTGAGGAAGTCAAGAAGACCAAAACAAGCGGAACGTCTGCTTCAGGTATTTATGTTATTGATATTAATTTATCAACTACTACTTCTTAGGTATTAGATACTAGTTGTGGTTCTCATATTTGTACTTTTGTCCAGGGACTATAAAGGAGTAGGATGTTTGCTAGAGGAGATGTGGACCTGCGAGTTGGAAATGGAGCAAAGGTTGCTGCATTAGCTGTGGGAACATATACTTTATCTTTGCCTAGTGGACTTGATTTATTTTTAGAGGATTGTTATTTTGTGCCCAGTTTGACTAAAAACATTATTTTAGTTTCTTGTTTAGACAAAAGTGGTTTTGAGATAATTATTAAGAATAATTGTTGTTCCTTTTATCTCAATAATGTTTTCTATGGTTCGACACAATTGATTAATGGCCTCTATATTTTAGATCAAATGAATCCTATTTACAACATAAATACTAAAAGATCTAAAATAAATGACTCAAATCAAACTTATCTTTGGCATTGTTGTTTAGGCCACATAAGTGAGAGACGCATATCCATACTCCATAAAGATGGTTTCTTAGATTCATTTGTTTTTGAACAATTTGAAGTATGTGAATCTTGCTTATTGGAAAAAATGACTAAATCTCCTTTTACTGGTAAAAGTGAACAAGCTAGTGATTTATTAGGCCTAATACATTCTGATGTATGTGGACCAATAAATACACACGCCAGAGGTGGATTTCAACTTCATTACTTTCACTGATGATTTCAGTAGATATGGGTATGTTTATCTCATGCGCTATAAGTCTGAGTCCCTTGAAAAGTTCAAGGAATTCAAAAATGAAGTACAAAATCAACTAGGCAAAACTATCAAGTCACTTCGATCTGATCGAGATGGAGAGTATTTGAGCCTAGAGTTTGATGATCTATTGAAGGAATGTGGGATTGTCTCACAACTTACTCCTCCTGCTACTCCTCAATGGAATGGAGTTTTGAGAGAAGAAATCAAACTCTATTAGACATGGTTTGATCCATGATGAGTCATGCTGATCTACCAGCTTCCTTTTGGGGACATGCACTTGGGACAGCTACTTTCACACTAAATTGTGTTCCATCTAAATCGGTTTAAAAGACGCCATATGAGATATGGACTGGGAAACGTCCCAGTATGTCATTTATGAAAATTTGGGGTTGTGAAGCTTATGTTAAATGTCGACGTCTACTAAGCTTGAACCCAAATCTAAAAGGTGTATTTTTGTAGAGTATCCGAAAGAAACCAAAGGTTATTATTTCTTTAATCCCACTGAGAACAAAATGTTTGTTGCTCGGACTGGTGTTTTCCTAGAGAGAGAATTTATTTCTAAAAAAGGAAGTGGGAGAAAGATTGAACTTGAAGAAATTTGAGAATCACAAGATACCACCGAACGGAGATAGAACAACAAAGAAATTCCACAAGAAATTGAGGAACAAGTAAGCTGCTGTAGAAACACAACCACCGCGAAGATATTTAAGAGAACGACATGCACCGAGAGATATGGATTTCTCATTACAACGCATGGTGACGTTCTTCTTATAGATCAAGATGAGCCTAGGACTTATCAAGAAGCGTTGTGAGCCCGGACTCGAGAAATGGCTTGAGGCCATGAGATCTGAGATGGATGCCATGTATGAAAATCAAGTATGGACTTTGATTGACCCACCCGAAGGGGTTAAACCTATAGGGTGCAAGTGGGGTTTCAAAAAGAAAACAACATGGATGGTAATGTACAAACATACAAGGGGTGAATAGTCGCTAAAGGTTTTCACCAAATTCATGGTGTTGACTATGATTAAACCTTTTCTCCTATAGCTATGCTTAAATCCATCAGGATCTTGCTCGCCATTGAAGCATTTCATGATTATGAAATCTGGTAGATGGACGTCAAAACAGGTTTCCTTAATGGGAAACTTGAAGAGGATGTGTACATGGCACAACCTGAAGGTTTTGTCAATCCAAAGGATGCTAGAAAGATTTGTAAGCTACAAAGATCCATTTATGGATTAAACCAAGCTTCTCAAGTTGGAATCTTCGCTTTAACGATGCAATCAAAGAGTTTGGTTTTATCAAAATGAAGATGAACCATGTGTTTACAAGAAAGTTAGTGGGAGCACTATCACATTATTGGTACTGTATGTGGATGACATACTTATCATGGGAAATGACATACCTACCTTGCGTCTATTAAGACTTGGTTAGAAGTTGTTTTTCTATGAAGGACTTGGTGAAGCTACTTACATCTTAGGAGTCAAGATCTATAGAGATAGATCAAGACGACTCTTGGTCTAAGCCAAAGTACATACATAGATAAAGTACTGAAAAGGTTCAGTATGGAAGAATCTAAAAGAGGATTCCTACCAATGAGACATGGTATTTCACTCTTGAAGAAAATGTCTCCTTCAACTCTACAAGAGAGAGAACGCACGAGTAAAATTCCATATGCTTCCGCTATTGGATCTAACATGTATGCCATGTTATGTACCCGTCCAGATGTCTCGTATGCCTTAAGTATGACGAGTAGGTACCAAGTAGATCCCGGTGAAGGTCACTGGACCACAGTCAAGAATATCCTTAAGTACGTAAGAAGAACTAAGGATACGTTCCTAATATATGGAGGTGAGGAAGAGTTAAGTGTAAAAGGTTACACTAATGCCAGCTTCCAAACTGACAAGGATGATTCTCGATCGCAATCAGGATTTGTGTTTTACCTTAATGGTGCTACTGTGAGCTGGAAGAGTTCAAAGCAAAGTACAGTAGCCGATTCTACAATAGAGGCCGAGTATATTGCAGCCAATGAGGTAGCAAAAGAAGCGGTTTGGATCAAGAAGTTCATTACTGGACTAGAGGTTGTGCCTAGCATATCAGATGTTATAGAACTCTGATGTGATAACAATGGAGCCATTGTACAAGCTAAAAACCTAGATCTCACTAGCGATCCAAACATATACTTAGGCACTATCATCTTATTCGAAAGATTATCGATCGGGAGATGTTGAGATATGCAGAGTACCTACAGATGATAACATTGCTGATCCCCTGACCAAGCCTCTGACATAGAAGAAGCATGATCGTCACACTAAGTCACTTGGTATTAGATATATGAGTGATTGGTCTTAGTGCTAGTGGGAGATTGTAAGAGTATGCCTAAAGATCAATCATGATTTGGTTGTAATACATGAGATGGTTGTAATAACATACTTGATTTACCATATTTATTAATATAAAGCGTTGTCATTATTATTTCGTTTTTCCTTACGTGTACAAATAAACTGCTTTATAATAATGTCACGAGAATAATATGATTATTCTTAAAATATCCTTAGTCAAGTATTATTGTTGACTAGGACAACAATAATGCATTAAGACTAACATGTAGTTGATTGATGATAAAGAGTTGCCATTGATATGGAGTGTCAAAATCAATACATGAATATGTGTGTTAGAGAACAACATGTTGGACTGACCCGCTATGAGTATGTTTCTTGGATTATTTTGTAATTGTCACAACATTACTCATAGTGATTAATATGTATATGATCCTTAGACTTGAGATAATCATTATCCCAACATCGTGAGTTGTATATTTTGATCTGATCAAGCGTACATCAGAATCGGTTGTTCTATAAAGGCTAATGTTGGATATACCACAATCTATGTAGAGGGATATTGTTGATCAATATAGGATAAGTCCCTTCCACATAATGGGAGTAATATCTTAGGCCACTTGATTGAGTGAGACTAGAAATGCATGGCCATGCTCAAATAAGTTGGCATGAGATGTCATACTAATTTGTATATCATAGTCTACTCAAGATATCAAGAAACATGGGATGGACTATACAAGTGTGACTATTCCATGACTTGTATCCATTCCAGAGATAAAAGACTTAAGGATTAATGCATGAAAGGTTAATCACAAAAGTTATGTCAAATCATGACTTCTTGTAACTTAGGTAGCAATGATGCATTGCTAGATGCCACTCCTTGTTTGTGACATTGGAATCATTCTAGTATTATCGCTAACATTACAAGAACCTCTGAGGTCACACCCTATGGTTGAAATGAACGGAATGAAACATAGTTGGTATTGTGTTTGATTGTCACATGAATTAAATTAATTAAAAATTAATTTAATTGGGCAATAAAATATTAAATATATTATATGTACAAGGATGTTGTACACATAATGAGAATTAATATATGAATTTGGTTCAGATATAAATTTAAATAAATATAGGTTACCAAATCCATGTTATAATTAATGTAATTATAATTTTCGGTTAAAACATTATTATATTTATTTAATTTTATAATTCATAAAAGATATACCGATTATAAAAGGTAATAAGTGATAAAAAACTTGTTAAGAAAAACCCTAAGAATTTGCTTGGAAAAAGTCTAGCAGCCGTTAAGCAAATAAAACCTCTGAAAACAGTTTTTGGAGATTTTTTCCATTCATAGTCAAACCGGTGGATTACGTAGAGGTCGACATCATAAGGTTGTGGCTTGGTTCGACAGTAGATCAGAACTCTTGTTGCCGAGGCGTCGTTGTCTACTCAAATTGAAATTTCGATAACTTCAAAACCTTTATTTCACCCTGATTCATTCCTCACACATGGATTCATGGTTTGGATCGCCAGGATTAATTTTATTTCACTGCGCCATGGGGGTGCCGGCGTTCCAACACTAAGTCCATCGAGCCAAAGACTGTTCAAAATTCGAGACCTGATAATGCACCTATGAGAGGTAGATCTTCAAGGAATGTAAGAAATGTCTATGGTAGTCAGAGAACTACGAGAGACACTGTTGTGAGATCTGAAGCTAGAGTGCCTGCCAGAGCGTATGCTATCCGAGCTCGTGAGGAAGCTTTATCACCTGATGTTATAATGGGTACTTTTATACTTTATGATACTTATGTAATTGCATTGATAGACCCTTGTTCTACGCATTCATATATATATATATGAATTTAGTTTACAGTAAGACTTTGCCTCTAGAGTCTACTGAGTTTGCTATAAAAGTATCGAACCCCTTGGGTAAAAGTGTTTTAGTTGACAAAGTATACAAGAACTGTCGTTAATGTTTGGAGATAATTGTTTCCCTGCTAATCTGATGCTTCTGCCATTTGATGAGTTTGATATTATTCTAGGTATGGATTGGTTGTCTTTACATGATGTTGTTGTGAACTATAAGAGAAAGACTATAGATTTGAGATGTTCAAATAATGAAATGGTACGAGTTGAGTCTAATGATTTGAATGGTTTGCCTACTGTGATATCGGTTTTGAAAGCTCAGAGTTATGTGAAAAAGAGATATGAGGCATATTTTGCTTATGTAATTGATTCGAAAATGTCTGAAAGGAAAATTGAGGCAGTACCTATTGTATGTGAGTTTGCTGATGTGTTCCCTGAAGAGTTACCGGGTTTATCTCTGATTCATGAAGTTGAGTTCGGTATTGAATTGATGCATGGTACGACACCTATTTTAATAGCTCCATACAGAATGGCTCCAACCGAATTGAAAGAGTTGAAAACTCAGTTGCAAGAATTGATTGACCGAGGATTTGCACGATCGAGTTTCTCACCCTAAGGAGCTCCTGTGTTATTTGTGAAAAAGAAAGATGGAACTATGAGAATATGTATTGATTATCGACAGTTGAACAAAGTGACGATAAAGAACAAATATCCGTTGCCACATATCGATGATTTGTTTGATTAGCTGAGAGGAGCTACGGTTTTTCTAAGATAGATTTGAGATCAGACAACTATCAGTTGAGAGTTAAAGATTCAGACATTCCTAAAACTGCTTTCAGAACGAGGTACGGGCATTATGAGTTTTTAGTTATGCCATTTGGATTAACCAATGCTCCTGCTATTTTTATAGATTTGATGAATAGAATTTTTAGATCGTACCTAGATCAATTTGTTGTAGTATTCATAGATGACATATTGATTTATTCACGAAGTGAAAATGAGCATGCTGAACACTTGAGGACTGTGTTGCAAACTTTGAGAGAAAAGCAATTGTATGCAAAATTCAGCAAATGTGAATTCTGCTTGCACGGGGTTAGTTTTCTGGGACATATTGTGTCAGCTTCTGGGATTCGTGTTGATCCAAGCAAGATTTTTGCTATTCTGGATTGGAAACCTCCAAGAAACGTGTTTGAAGTCCGTAGTTTTCTGGGTCTAACTGGTTGTTATCGTCGTTTTGTAAAAGGATTTTTAGTGATAGCTACTCTGTTGACTAAATTACTTTAGAAAGATGTTAGATTTGAGTGGTCAGAGAAATGTCAGAAAAGTTTCGATAAGTTAAAAACTCTGTTAACAGAAGCTCCAGTGTTAGTACAGCCAGAATCGGGTAAAGAATTTGTTGTATATAGTGATGGTTCGTTAAACAGTATGGGATGTATTTTGATGCAGGAAGGAAAAGTTGTAGCTTATGCCTCAAGACAATTGAAGCCTCATGAAAAGAACTATAAGATGCACGACCTTGAGTTAGCTGCGATTGTGTTTGCACTTAAAATTTGGTGCCATTATCTGTATGGTGAGAAATGTCATGTATTTTCAAATCAAAATAGTCTGAAATATTTGATGACCCAGAAAGATTTGAACCTGCGTCAAAGAAGATGGTTAGAACTGTTAAAATATTATAAGCTTGTGATAGATTATCATCCGGGGAAAGCAAACGTTGTTGCTGATGCTTTGAGTCAAAAATCATCAATTGCATTACGTGCTTTAAGTGCTCAGTTAGATTTGTCTGATGATAGTTCAGTGATGGCTGAATTGAAAGCTAAACTATTGTTCTTACAGCAGTTATGTGATGCTCAGAAGGTTGATAATGAATTGTTATCGAAACGAGCTCAGTGTGAAATGAATTCTGCATCTGATTTTGAATTGTTGATGATTGCTTGAAATTTTGAGATCATATTTGTGTTCTGAGAAATCCGGAGTTGATTCAACTGATTTTGAGTGAAACACATAACAGTCGTCTATCTGTTGATCCAGGAAGTACAAAGATGTATCATGATTTAAAGCAACATTATTGGTGGTCTGGTATAAAGCGAGATATTTCTGATTTTGTTTCGAAATGTTTAGTCTGTCAGCAAGTAAAAGCTGAACATCAAGTTTCGTCTGGTTTGCTACAACCGATTCTGATTCCTGAGTGGAAATGGGATAGAGTAACGATGGACTTCGTTTCTGGATTACCCCTAACTCCGAGAAAGAAAGATGCGATTTGGGTCGTGGTTGACCGATTGACGAAAACTGCCCATTTTATTCCGGTAAGATCCGACTACTCACTTGAAAAATTAGCCGAGCTATATATTTTTGAGATTGTGAAATTGCATGGAGTGCCACTATCTATTGTGTCAGATAGAGATTCGAGATTCACATCACGATTCTGGAAGAAATTGCAAGAAGTTTTGGGCACGAAATTTTATTTCAGTACAACTTTTCATCCGTAGACAGATGGTCAATTCGAGCGGATCATTCAGGTTTTAGAGGATATGTTACGATGTTGTATACATGAGTTTATTGGTTCGTGGGAACAGTATCTGTCGTTGATCGAATTTGCATATAATAATAGTTTTCAGTCAAGCATCAAAATGGCACCTTATGAAGCTTTGTACGAACGTAAATGTCGTACACCTTTATATTGGACCGAGCTTAGTGAAAATAAGCTTCACAGGGCTGATTTGATAAAAGATTCAGAACAGAAAGTGAAATTGATCCGAGATTATTTAAAAGCAGCATCTGATCGTCAGAATTCTTATGCGGATTTGAAACGAAAAGATATAGAGTTTAAGATCGGTGACAAAGTATTTCTAAAAGTGTCTCCGTGGAAGAAAGTGCTTCGATTTGGACGTAAAGGCAAATTGAGTTCGAGATTCATCGGACCATATGAGATCATTGAACGTGTCGAACCTGTTGCATATAGATTAAAGTTCCTATCTGAGTTAGAAAAGATTCATAATGTATTTCATGTTTCGATGCAACGTATATATCGGTCTGATCCGTCACATGTGATTGCTTCATCTAAAATTGAAATCTGATCTGATACGACATACGAAGAGGAACCTATCTGTATCTTAGCTCATGAAGTGAAAGAGTTGAGAAACAAGAAAATTCTGTTAGTAAAAGTATTGTGGAATCGACACGGAATAAAAGAGGCTACGTGACAGCCTGAAGACTCTTTGAGACAGCAATATCCAACTCTATTTAACGGTAAGATTTTCGGGGACAAAAATCCTTAAGGGGGAGAATTGTAACAGTTCGGTTTATACCCTAGTTAGAACAGTGGTTTCAGGACCACAAATCTGAGTCAATATAATATTTTAATATTATTTTTGTGTTGTTGATATGTGACTAAGCATGTGGTAAATTTTCGTATGTTAATTTGTCCGTCTGTGTGTTTAATTTGACAAAAGGATGAAATTGCATTGAATGTGAAAGTTGCTTGCTATTTGTTAAGGTATCTATTTGATGTGGCTTTTAAAAGAGGAGGCCTTATATGGCAATTAAACCACTTTTAAGATAGTGGATAGTAGTTGGACAAATAGGCCCTTATTGTTTAATTGTTGTAATTATATGAACGAAGGCTATTTTGGTAACTTAATTATTAACATTAGATTAAATAAATAAAAAGATGAGTGTTCATCTTTCATTCTCTCCATTTGACCGAAATTAGCAAAGAAAGAAAAGAGAAAATTGAGCTAGGCATTCGGCACTTACAAGCCAAAATTAAGGTGAGTTTTGATTTCGATTTTTGATAATTTCTACGTTTCTGCAATCGTTGCTTTGAGAGCTAAAAAACCCATGCCTCGATTTTGTATTTTGATGATGTATGTCAAATATGCTATTGATGAATTCATGAGATATGTGATGTTTGATGATGAAAAATGAAAGATTTGAGCTAGATGAACATGTTATGTTCTTGAAGTTTTGATGAATTTAGCTAAATAGGGCTAAATTGTGAAAATAGAAAATTGAGGGACTAAATTATGAATTTGATGAAAAGTATGGACTTATATAGTCCCTAGGGATATTCGGCTATACATGTGTGTGAACAAATTTTGTGAAATTGATGTTTTGAAAAAAAATAGACTAAATTGATAAATTATGCAAGTATGAGGGTTATTTTGCAAATAGCCCAAAAAATGTGTCCTTGGATTGAATTGAATGAGATAGTGAATAAAAGAGTTAATTCTGAATATGTATAGATCAAGAACCGAGGAAAATGAACTTAGATCGCGGGAAAGCGAAAGTGACAGAGTAGCCGTTTTCATTCCGATAAATCGAATCTGAGGTAAGTCACTATAGAAATAAACGTATTTGTATTGAATTGGATATATTCATATGATTATCAATGATAATGAATGTGTATGAGATGCTATGTACATGAATTTTGAGATAAGTTCGATATAGTGATAAAGTCCGAGAAGTCCCATACGAACTTAGGAATAGATAGGATTAGCTATGTCATGACATAGGAATCTGTTTTGTTTTATCATGTAAGACCACGTCCGGGACGTTGGCATTGATTTGTGATTTCATGTAAGACCACGTCTGAGACATCGGCACCGATATGTGCTTTACGAGTAAGGCCACGTCTTGGACATTGGCATCGATATGAGCTTCACGTGTAAGACCATGTTTGGGACATCGGCATCGTATTGATTCGTATAAGACCCTGTCTGGGACAGAGGCATCGATATCTGAGTCCATGTAAGACCTCGTCTGGGAAATTGGCATTGTATGATTATTTCGAGCTTTCTGAGTATCCTACTAGATTTCTATTGGTTCAACGGGCAAGTCTGTGATACGAATTACAAATTCGAGCTATAAACAATTAGGTGATTATAAATCCGTTTCAGGTATGCTGATTATACACTAATTGTGTTTACAAGGTAATCATCTATGTGATCTTACTATGAAGTTATGTATATGGAATTGATGATAAGATATGTAAAGTTTTGGCTAGATGAACTATGTCCTTGTATGATTCTTGAATTATGAAAATGGTTAAGTGGATGATATGTGCCAATGCATCTATTTGTAAATATGCCTTCCATGCCAAGTTTGTTTGTATATTGACTTACTAAGCTTTTGGAAAGCTTACTCTATGTGTGTGTTTTCTTTGTTTTATAGGTCGTCAAAGCTACTGAGGGCTCAAGACCGTCAAGGATCGTCATCACACTACTAAACTCATTTTGGTACCCTTTTGAAAATGTATATAGCTAATTATGGCATGTATAGGCTAGATATGTGTATATGTTTATGAAGTGAACTTAGCCATATGTTTTGGCAAGTTTTGATTTGATAAAATGCTAAAATGAATGAGTTATATGAAGCATGTGTTTTGGTATAGTTTGATGCACATGAAATGGTCAAGTTATGAATAAGCAAATGGATGATTTATGCTTGTGATGATATGAGTTTGAGTTTGTAATTTGGTATGTTTTTGGTTTCCATATATGCATGATATGTGATGGAAAATATTTCTTGTAGGTATGACCCATTTGGGTGGCATTTTGGTCTTTCAAATGACTTATAATGTCACACGACCATGGTACACGGGCGTGCCTAGTGACCGTGGGGTAAAGTCAATAGCTAGCTTAAGAGCACACGACCGTGGTACACGGGCGTGCTTAGAAGTCATGTTAGAAAGTCAGTATATGGCTTAGTAGTACACGGCCTTAGCACACAGGGGTGCTTGGTAGCCGTGTGGGTTTGGTAGGATTGACCACGGTTTAGGTACAGGCGTGTTTGGTGGCCGTGGTGTAAAGTCAGGTTGGACCACGGGGAGGACACACGGGTGTGTCTAGCAGCCGTGGTGGGCACACGGTTTGCTCCCACGGGCATGTATCCCTTGTATTTTAGAAAAGTTTTTAAGTTTTTGAGAACTTCTGTATATGTTTCGTTTTAGTCCCAACCCGGGTTATAAGCATGTTTGAAGTCTCGTTGACCTATTTAAGGGATATTATATGTATGAATGATGAATGAAATGTATGAAATGTTATATATGTTTCTGATCTGTCTGGTAACGCCTTTGACCCGATTTCGCGACGGTTACCGGTTAGGGTTGCTACAGAAAATATATGTCCCAGAAAACCAACCTCTCGTAACCAAAATTCACATTTTCTAAACTTTGCAAACAATTGTTTGTCTCTCAGAGTTTGTAGCCCGATTCTTGTAATAGCCCGATTTAGGGGCTAGTCAGAACATTGATCTCAGAATCACTAATTAGAGGTTAGATAAATTATTTTCATGTTATTTTATGTGTTATAACATGTTTATAAAGATACATGAAAACTTTTGGTCCTTTGATTTTAGCGATTTCTTGCTTAATTGCGAAAAAGGACTGAATCGCATGAAGTGTGAAAGTTTTATTTTTTTTCCTAGAGGTGCCTAATAGCTATGGATTATTAATTAGAGGTCCCAAATGCACAATTTGGCCTTGTTTAAGTGAGCCATAATATGCATAGGGGACAAGAGCTTTTATTGTGGTCAAAAGTTGGTAATAGTGGTTGAAAAATGAATAAAATAAAGAAAGGAAAAAATATCATCTTTCCTCTCTTCTTCTCCACCGAAATTTTCAACAAACAAGGGGTGTTTGAAAGCTTAAAATTTCATCAAGATTTACTCCATTCAAGTAAGTCAATTTGATGGTTGTTTTTGATGATTTTTGTATTTTTGGAGTCCTCAAAGCTTAAGCTAGCTATGAGAGGACTAGTTTGCAATATGGTTGAAAGTCTAGGGACTTACCATGATAGATTTTATGTTGTTTGATGAGTTTTTATGGAAGAAAATGAATGATAGGATAATGATAAACAACTTTTGGGAAAAGTGTTGTTATGAAAACACCTAATTGGGGCTAAAATGCAAAAGTTGTAAATTGTTCATTAAGGCAAGAAATAGTTGGAATTGCGGATAGTTGTAAGAGGATTAAATGTTCAGCTAGGCTTGTTTAATAAGAAAATGTGATGAAAATTTTTTTACGAGCCTAGGGGAAAAATCATAATTTTGCCAAAATGTAGGGGAAAAATAGTCATTTTTCCTAAAGTGTAGATTATGGTATACTATGATTTATAAGTGATTAAATTAGTAAATTCCATTTTTCTAGATTAAAAAATGAGTTTCGGCCCTAGAACGGGTGAAAAGAGAAATGTGGGTAAAAGGTCCCTTTCGGCCCTTTCGACATCGAGGTAAGTTCATTTGCTAAATTATGAAATTCTAAGTGAGGTAATTAATATTTCAATGTTGTATTGATGGTTTAGTTACCTTCATGTATACATTAAGTACGCTTTGACGGAAAGTCAAGAAATGAGAGTCATATTTTAATCTAAGACTAATGGAAAAGAAATTAGCATGAGATTAAGACAATTAAGGTCCCGTGTAAGACCATATTGGAATATGGCCTCGGTGTGAGAATTCATATAAGACCAAGTCGGGGACATGGCATCGATATGTTAATACGTATAAGACCCTATCGGGGTATAATGTCAATATGGCACTCTGTGTATGAGACTCAAGAGTGTTATTTAACAATTTGAGTGATTCAACGGGTATGTTGAAAGTGAGAAAGTATGTGGTTGTACCATGAGAAGCACTAGTGTTTGTTAGAATTGAATTGAGATGAATTCAGTATATAATGAACCCCTAGTGGGTTATGTGTAACCAATGCACTTTAGTTGCATGAGATAGATTTATTAATGTATTGTATGAATGCAAACGAGTATCGTAGAAAGTTAAGTAAGAATAGTAGTGTGTGAGGATGTTCTCAGATGAACATTTGAAATAGTAAAATACATGTGGATAATTATCCATAATGTATAATAACGGTGAGCTATGTGCGATATCACCTTATTGATGGTTAGTGATGAGCTGTGTGCGATACCATCAACTATATTATTAATCGCTGGGCTGTGTGCAATACCATAGCTTATAAAACTCATTTGGTGAGTTAAGTGCAAACTCACCATATGTATAAATGATTGGTGGGCTGTGTGCGATACCACCCTATTAGAGATCGATGGTAGGCTAAGTGCGAAACCACATAGAGATTAATAGCGTGAGTGGCTTATCGAAAGTGCTTGATGTGTTGTTTTATGTGATCACATGGTGATCAGTGCAATAATGTATGCTATTAACACGAGCAGTTGGCTTGTGGCATGGTAAGAATGTGGTAAGAGATAGAATGAATAAGCTTCAAGAATGGCTGAGTAAGTAACCATGAGTTATGAGAAAAACTCATTATAATACCTTGTGGCTGTGCATATTTAATGAATATAAGTATTTTTCAATTATATGCAGATGAACTTACTAAGCATTGTTGCTTACTCCTTTTCTTTTCTCATCTCTTATAGGATATTTTAACTAGCTCGAGTTGGAGGCCACCGGAGATGTTTTCACACTATCGAATAGATGCTTGGTATGATGTTTCAAGTTCTTATGAGTCATGGCATGTATAGGGATTCTTTTAAAGTTGATTAAGTTCTAATTGATGTAGCCAAATTGTGTTGGCCTAAGAGAACTTATAGTTTGGTTGTGTATAGCCATAGATGATGGCTTAAGTTGTTTGTAATTATATTGGGAATAGTTCTCCTTAGTGTATGGGATGAAGAATTTATCTCTTTTATGATTAAACGTCCTTAATTCAAGAGTTATATTGATGCTAGGTGAAGTTATGTGATGATGTATGAATGTATGCAAATGAGGGTGGCAAAAGGCTTGGTTGATAGCCTGCTAATTGTCCACATAAGTAGAGACACGGGCGTGTGTTTAAACCGTGTGGGAGGCACGATTAGCACATGGGCGTGCGCCCAAGCCATGTGGATAAGTTAGAATACCAAGGTTTGATGCACGGGCCAGTGCCACGGGCGTGTCAAGGCCATGTAAATTAGTCAGTGTAGACCACGGGTGGAAGGCACGGGCATGTTTTAGGGGCACATGGGCGTGTGGCCCTTATTTTAAGGAAGAGTTTCTCAAGTTCGTAAAATTTTTCGTGATTAGTCCCAAAACCTCTCGGAGGTATGTTTAAGGCCTCGTAGGCCGAGTTTGAGTAAGTGATAGGCTTAAACAAAATTTTATAGCCTAATTTGAAGAGTTAAATAAGTTTAAGCATGGTAATGCCTCGTATCCGGTCTCAGTGTCAGACTCAGGTAAGGGGTGTTAATTTAGTGGTATCAAAGCTATGGTTTAGTCGGTTCTTAGTCTAACCTAGCATGAGTAAGAGTCTAGCTATACATGCCATATGAGGACCGTGATAGTGTGATATCTCTCGGCTCTAACGAAATTGTTTTGTTAAGACAGTGATGATTCCCAACCGAGCTAATTCCAGTAAGTTTGTATGATTTGCAAGCTTCATGAATATTTTCATCGAATTGCTTGTGATGTTGTTATATACACATTATTTCCATGAAAATGTTTAATTGTTTTATTAAACAAGGAAGTTACTAAGATCAAGCATAAGAAAGTCCCGATTGAAATTGAATTACCTAGGATACTCGATCTACCACATGAAACGAGAAAGCCCATATAAGACCAAGCCAGGACATGACATCAACAATCAAGTAAAGTTATCATGTAAGACCAAGACAAGTCTTGGCATTGAAAAGTTATCATGAGATAGAGATCCCATGTAAGACCATATCTAGGGGATGGCATTGGCATCGAGACACATGTGTATTAAGATTCAGTATCCTCTGTTATTCATAGTAATTCATTGGACAAAAGAGTAAAGATTGAATGAGAAAGCAAGAAGTTAATTAAGTAAAGTTGATATAACATCATGCTAGTTAAAGCTGACTAAGAAGTATTATTCATGTTATGAATGATGATGTTGAGATTATGCTTACCATAGCAAAGTATACTGATCAATGTGATCAAGTCTTACAGGTACCTTGTTTACCTTACAAGCATGAGACTAGTAAGTATTATGAGAAATGTAAGAATCAATAAGAGTAAGTAAGCATTTGAGATTTGTGATGCCATTGTTTATGATAAAAATGTCCACATGGTTAAATCTCACGTGTGAATGTTAAAGTAGAGAATGTATAATGTTTTGTTTTATGACTCTGTTATGAAATCACACATATGACAGTGTGGGAGTTAAACTGAGAAGCTTGACTAAGTAGAATGCAGGAGATAAGTATGGTCGTTTAATAATAAATTGATGAATAAGACCATGGTAGGACCATGACAATACATGTGATCCCATATAAGACCATGTTTGGGACATGGCATTGGTAATTCTATACGATCCCGTGTAAGACCATATCTAGGATATGGTGTCAGCATCGATTAGTGATTCCGTGTAAGACCATGTTTGGAACATGGCTTCGACACCAAAGAAAGATCTCGTATAAGACCATGTCCAGGACATGGTATCGACATCTAAGTACGATCTCGTGTAAGACCATATCTGGGATATGGCATCGACATCGAGTTACAAGTTCCCGTATAAGACCATATCTAGGATATGGCATCAGCATCGACATGAGTTCCATGTAAAACCATATTAGGGATATGGCATTGGTATTGATATGAGATTTCGTGTAAGACCATAGTGAGGCTATGGCATCGTGATGACATGTAAAGAAATAGCTGGGCTATAAGGTGTGATACGAGTAAGACCATAGTTGAACTATGGCAATCAAGTAAACCATGTACTCAAACCTGTAAGATATTCTTTAATTGTTAAGTGATGGTAAGATAAATTAGAGTTAAGTGTTGAGTACTCAAGTAGATATTAGTGTGGAACTTGAGTAAGTCTGTTCGAAAGTATAAGTGATAGAAACAATTGTAGTGTGATAAACGTGAAAACTCACTTGGAGTAAGTTGTGTGACTATGATGATATTTCATTGATGATGAATGTTAAATCATATGTATGTAGTCACGAGAGTCAAGTTATGGAGCGCTACGACCTCACCCCCTTAACACTGTTGAATTATGATGAAATGCTATGAGAGTTAAGTTGAGTAAGCTTGCATTTGATTACTGCAATAATTATGTTAGCATAATTGAGAATGCCTTGTATCACATTGATACATGATACTCTACTAAATAGAATAATTGTTGTTGAACATGAAGTTGAAGTCCTAGAGGACTAAAATGAAAAGGCTATCATTGAGATATGAAATAGATAAGGTCCTGTATAAGACCATTTTCGAGACATGGCCTCGGCACCAAGTTATGATTCTGTTTAAGACCATATCCAGGATATGGCTATGGTAATGAATATAAGAATCGTGTAAGACCATATTCAGAATATGGCATTGATACTTGATGTGGAAGTCCATATAAGACCTTATCCGGGATATGGCATTGGCATTTAGAGGTGACTAAATATAAGACCACCTCGGGGATGTGGCATTGGTTTCGTACCTACATGAATGATAATGAATATGCATATTTGATTATCTCTAGTGATCAATGGGACAGAAATATGAGTCTAGAGGTAGAAATGAGAATTGTACTAAAGCCATGTGAATGGGTGAATACAGGCACTCGTGAATGAGTCAAGAAGAAACGAGTACGATGTGTGGCACGGTAAGTGCTAAATAAATGGAAAATATAAGTAAGTTGGCTTGAGGCCTGTGACCTGTGCATGGTTAGTTAATGCCATGGATGGGTTATAATGATCTCTCTGGGTATTATGTATGAATATTTGTTGCCTTTCAGGACAGATGTAGTTGTTCCTCTCATAAATTGTGATTGTGTGAGAATGTTAGCTAACTGAAAAAGTAGACTAAACGGTTGTCAATTTAGCTAATTGAAATCGACATTCCTTTATCTCCTCGTAACCTTATGCGAGTACTTTGAGGAGGAAGTTGGTGATGATTCTAGAATAAGATGTGAAATTTCAAGTTTCACGTTGTGTGATGGGTTTTCGGGTAAGCCGAATAGAGTTAATGAATTCAATCGAGATGTCCCTGCTATCGTGAGATATGACGATGGTAAAGGTTTTGGATTAGCATATCAAGAGAAACTCAAATGAGAGTGTGCTTGAAATATGTTCTCAGTGTGGAGAAAATAGTAGATTAATGTATTGAAATATGATTCAAGTTTTATGTATATTTAGGCATGAATCAATAAGAAGAATAAAATTCTGTGTGCACGTGAGTAGGGAGCATGTTACAAAGGTATGCTTATTGAAATGTTCAAACTGTGATGGTTGAGTTGAAAGCTATTGAAGGAACTATTAATTGAAAGTTCTAGTACTGAGTTCAGTCTGAATCGAGAAAAAGAGTTGCTAGATTGGTGATCTAGAGACGATCACTTTTGTGTATGTGTCGTGAGTTAGATGTTATGAAATGATCCATGGAAAAATTGATATGTTCTTTCTGACTTTTGATGAGTAAAAGTATCGAATGTCGCAAAAAGTTTTGGTATGAGACTTAGTAATAGCATGTCTACTCATGCAAGGCTAAGAAAAAGTGCAGTTATATGCATAAATGTTTTGACAAGTGAGTATATTTTACGATATGATTGAGTTTATGGTCAGAAGTAATCAACCACTAAAAGCTTAATTTTCAAAGCATATAAGTCAGAAATATTACAGTCGGTGAATGTTTTAATGAAAAAGTGAGACAAAACCTTATAGATTTCAATTCTGGTCTGACACAATTCCTAAGGAGGGAGATGTCATTCGAATTGTAGTGAATCAACCAGTAAAGATATGAACAATCATTTGGACATGTACAAAGTTCCCAATTGAAAGATTACTGTGTATATGCCCGGAAGGAAGAATAACCTAAGTCTCAAGTTGCGCCTCGACCTTGTGTATTATAGCCTAAAGGTTGTTGGCAAGAGAAACTTGAAGATAAGTGGATTTTTTATTTTGAAGAGTTGATAGAAACGTTTTAAATTTTGGAAGCAACTCCTCCTAATAAGATTTTCGGGGACGAAAATCCCTAAGGGGGAGAATTGTAACAGCCCGATTTAGGGGCTAGTCAAAACAGTGATCTCTAAATCACTTATTCGAGGTTAGAGAAATTATTTTCATGTTATTTTATGTGTTATAACATGTTTATAAAGATGCATGAAAACTTTTGGTGCTTTGATTTTAGCAATTTCTTACTTAATCGCGAAAAAGGACTGAATCGCATAAAGTGTGAAAGTTTTATTTTATTTACTAGAGGTGCCTAATAGCTATGGATTATTAATTGGAGGTCCCCAATTTGCAATTTAGCCTTTTTTAAATGACTTGGCCAACCATAATATGCATAGGGGACAAGAGCTTTTATTGTGGTCAAAACTTGGTAATAGTGGTTGAAAATGAATAAAATAAAGAAAGGAAAAAGATATCATCTTTCCTCTCTTCTTCTCCACCAAAATTTTCAGCAAACAGAGGGTGTTTGAAAGCTTAAAATTTCAGCAAGATTTACTCCATTCCAGTAAGTCAATTTGATGGTTGTTTTTGATGATTTTTGTATTTTTGGAGTCCTCAAAGCTTAAGCTAGCTAATGAGAGGACTAGTTTGCCATATTTGAAAGCCTAAGGAATTACCATGATAGATTTTATGTTGTTGATGAGTTTTTATGGAAGAAAATGAATGATAGGATAATGATAAACAACTTTTGGGAAAGGTGTTGTTATGAAAACACCTAATTGGGGCTAAAATGCAAAAGTTGTAAATTGTTCATTAAGGCATGAAACAGTTGGAATTGTGGATAGTTGTAAGAGGATTAAATGTTTAGCTAGGCTTTTTTAGCAAGAAAATGTGATGAAAATTTATTTACGAGCCTAGGGGAAAAATCATAATTTTGCCAAAGTGTAGGGGCAAAATAGCCATTTTTTCCTAAAGTATAGATTATGGTATATTATGATTTATAAGTGATTAAATCAGTAAATTCCATTATTTTAGATCAAAGAAAACGAGTTTTGGCCCTAGAACGGGTGAAAAGAGAAATGTGAGCAAAAAGTCCCTTTAAGCCCTTTCGACATCGAGGTAAGTTCATTTGCTAAATTATGAAATTCTAAGTGAGGAACTTAATATTTCAATGTTGCATTGATTGTTTAATTACCTTCATGTATACGTTAAGTACGCTTTGACGGAATGTCAAGAAATGAGAGTCTTATTTTAATCTAAAACTAATGGGAAAGAAATTAACATTAGATTAAGACAATTAAGGTCCCGTGTAAGACCATATTAGAATATGGCCTCGGTGTGAGAATTCGTATAAGACCATGTCAGGGACATGGCATCAATATGTTAATACGTGTAAGACCCTATCGGGGTATAATGTCAATATGACACTCTGTATATGAGACTCAAGAGTGTTATTTAACAATTTGAGTGATTCAACGGGTATGTTGAAAGTGAGAAAGTATGTGGTTGTACCACGAGAAGCACTAGTGTTTGTTAGAATTGAATTGAGATGAATTCAGTATATAATGAACCACTAGTGGGTTATGTGTAACCAATGCACTTTAGTTGCATGAGATAGATTTATTAATGCATTGTGTGAATTTATTAATGCATTGTGTGAATGCGAACGATTACCGTAGAAAGTTAAGTAAGAATAGTAGTGTGTTAGGATGTTCTTGGATGAACATTTGAAATAGTAAAATACATGTGGATAATTATCCATAATGTATAATAACGGTGAGCTATGTGCGATATCACCTTATTGATGGTTAGTGATGAGCTGTGTGCAATACCATCAACTATATTATTAATTGATGGGCTGTGTGCAATACCATCACTTATAAAACTCATTTGGTGAGTTAAGTGCGAATTCACCATAAGTATAAATGATTGGTGGGTTGTGTAGGATACCACCCTATTAGAGATCGATGGTAGGCTAAGTGCGAAACCACATAGAGATTAATAGCGTGAGTGGCTTATTGAAAGTGCTTGATGTGTTGTTTTATGTAATCACGTGGTGATCAGTGTAGGAATGTATGCTATTAACACGAGCAGTTGGCTTGTGGCATGGTAAGAACGTGGTAAGAGATAGAATGAATAAACTTCAAGAATGGTTGAGTAAGTAACCATGAGTTATGAGAAAAACTCATTATAATACCTTGTGGTTGTGTATATTTAATGAATATCGGTATTTCTCAGTTATATACAGATGAACTTACTAAGCATTATTGCTTACTCCTTTTCTTTTCTCATCTCTTATAGGATATTTTAACTAGCTCGGGTTGGAGGCTGCTGAAGATGTTTTCACACTATCGAATAGACGCTTGGTATGATGTTTCAAGTTCTTATGAGTCATGGCATGTGTAAGGATTCTTTTAAAGTTGATTAAGTTCTAATTGATGTAGCCAAATTGTGTTGGCCTAAGAGAACTTATAGTTTGGTTGTGTATAGCCATAGATGATGGCTTAAGTTGTTTGTAACTGTATTGGGAATAGTTCTCCCTAGTGTATGGGATGAAGACTTTATCTCTTTTATGATTAAACGTCCTTAATTCAAGAGTTATATTGATGCTAGGTGAAGTTATGTGATGATGTATGAATGTATGCAAATGAGAGTGGCAAAAGGCTTGGTAGATAGCCTGCTAACTGTCCACATGAGTAGAGACACGGGCATGTGTCTAGACCATGTGGGGGGGCACGGTTAGCACACGGGCTTGTGCCTAAGTCGTGTGGATAAGTCAGAATACCAAGATTTGGCACACGGGCCAGTGCCACGGGCATGTCAAGGCCGTGTGAATTAGTCAGTGTCGACCACAGGTGGAAGGCACGGGCACATTTAGGGGCACACAGACGTGCAACACGGGCATGTGGCCCTTGTTTTGAGGATGAGTTTCTCAAGTACGTAAAAGTTTTTGGGATTAGTCTCAAAACCTCTCGGAGGTATGTTTAAGGCCTCGTAGGCTGAGTTTGAGCAAGTGATAGGTTTAAACAAAATTTTATAGCCTGATTTGAAGAGTTACGTAAGTTTAAGCATGGTAATGCCTCGTATCCGATCTTAGTGTCAGACTTGGGTAAGGGGTGTTACAATTCTTAAACACTTAGCATGTTCAGATTCATCACGAGAATAGATTAAAATATCATCAATAAACACAACTACGAATTGATATAAATATGGCCTGAAAATTCGGTTTATCAAATCCATAAAAATAGCATGTGAATTTGTCAGTCCGAAAGGCATAACAAGAAATTCGTAATGTCCGTACCTTGTTCTAAATGCAGTCTTTGGCACATCTGAGTCTTTCACTCGCAACTAATGATAACCCGATCTCAAATCAATTTTCAAAAATATTGTTGCCCCTTTCAATTGATCAAACAAATAATCAATCCACGGTAGGGGGTATTTGTTCACAAACAACACACATTCTGATCGTGCCATCTTTCTTTTTCACAAACAACACTGGTGCACCCTAGGGAGAGAAACTCGGTCTAGCAAAACCCTTATCTGTCAACTCTTGCAACTTAGCCTTCAATTCTTTTAACTCTGTCGAGGCCATTCTGTACGAAGCTATCGATATCGGCGTTGTCCCCGGAACTAATTCAATACCAAACTCAACTTCTCTAATAGGTGGTAAACCCGGTAACTCTTCTGGAAACACATCTGGATACTCGCACACAACTGGTACTATTTCAATTTTTCTTTCTGTCACATTTGTATCAAGTATATAAGCCAGATAAGCTTGACACCCCTTTCTCAAAAATCTCTGAGCTGACATGGACGAGATGGAAAACTGTTCAGATCATCAGATTCAATTCTAATAGTCTTATCATTCTGACATTTCATTTCAATTGTCTTTTGTTTAAAATTCACTATAGCTCTATGCATTGTTAGCCAATACATACCCAAAATCACATCAAATTCGTCGAATGGAAACAATATTAGATTAGCTTAAAATCAGAAATCCCGATGCATTAATGGGCAATTCTTGCAGACTTTGTCAACCAAAACACATTTGCCTAAGGGGTTCGATACTCTAATCACAATTCAATAGACTCTATAGGCAAAGTCTTACTAAATACTAAATTCATGCATATGTAAGAATGAGTTGATCCTGGATCTATTAATGCAATCACATTAGTATCATAGATAGTGAAAGTACCGGTGATAACATCTGGCGATCATGCCTCCTCCCGTGCACGGATAGCATAAGCTCAGGCAGGTGTTCGTGCCTCAAATCTAACAGTAGAATCTATCGTAACACATCAGTTACCACTCGTATTTCTAGTGTTTCGGGGTGGTCTCCCTCTAGTAGCCGTATTTGATAAACTGTAATATGTTCATATTTTAATCCTACATTTATCATACTTTTGGATGATTTATTTCCTAAATTGTGGAATTTGGTGCTCCTAATCCTTTAATTTTATGTTTTATACTTAAGAGAGAAGCGGAGGATGAAAAGAACGAGAATCGGGTTGAAAATGGAAAAATGGGCCAAAGTACGAATTGCACACAGCCTAGGCCTAAAAACACGGTCGTGCCTCCTTAGCAAATCTGACCACGGCCTGGCCCCGAATCACACGGGTGTGTCCCTGCCGCAGCAAAGAAGAGTTCCATTCGGATTAGGGTACTTAGAGGCAAATAAAGACATTCTAAAAGCCTAAATAAACACCCTACAAGCCAACCTTCAGGGGGTGTTCAGCTAGGCCAAGGAGTCGAGCCAGAGACAACGAAGTGTGGGATTCACTCGAAGAAAGCCAGTTGATTCATCTCAAGAAGCTGGAATTACACTTAAGACTGAGGATCTCTCCTTCAATTCCTTTAGGGGGTTTTAAGGTTTTCTTTATGTTTTGTTATTTTTCTTCTTAGATGTATTCTTTTATGATTATGAACTAAACCCCTCAAATACCTGAGGGGGATGAAACCTAAGACGGATCGTGTTATTGTTTTCTGAACTATATGATGAATACTTGATTTGTTCTTAACTATGTGTTCTTAATTATTGTTTTCATATTTCAGGATATTGATTTAAGTATTGATGTGCTTAGGCAGAGGAGGAATATTCCCTATTTAAGAGTAGATCTAGCATAGTTAAGCGGAGTTGATCGCAGCCCTAGAGATAGGATGACGAAAATCTGCCAGATTAGGGTCAAACCTAATATGGGAGTCCATAGATCGAGAGAGGTATTAATATAAATTAGTGAATACTACGGATCAAGTCAAGTGAATAAATCGTCAAGTTCAGAGTTAGATAACAAGTGAAGTCTAGGTGGATTCTTCCTCAGGTATTGTCTTAATCAATTGGTTTTCCCACAAGTATTTCCCCAATTCCTTCTCTGTGTCTTAGCATCTTTAGCTTAGTAGTTAGTTGATTTTAGATTAGACAACAATTCACTTAATTCTTAGGCTAAATAATAAGAAGAAATTTAGTATTAGTACTTTTGGTTCCTTTGGGTTCAAGAAATTCGATCTTGCCACTAAACTATACTACTGCTCGATAGGTGCGCTTGCCTCAATCATGGTGATAGTTAGTTTCTAGACTCGATTATTCATCATATAAATTTCTAAGACTTTTTCCACCACCATCAGTATTATTCGATCTCACATTCTAAACTTTATCTTTCTCATCTGGCTAAGGGCAATCCCGGATGAAGTGATCTAATGAACCACATTTATAACAATCTTTATTATTTTTGTTCCAGCATTCTCCGAAATGTCATCTTCCACATTGCTGACATTCGGGTTTGTTGTCTCTCACACTGTCCACACTCGCTACTGATGTCGCTTGAGCTTTAGAACTTGAGTATTGTTTTCTACGATCTCTGTTCGAATATTCATTTGAAACATTTGGGCGAGTATAATAATCCCTAGACTTCTTCGATGAAGATTGATACGGCTTACTTGTTGATCTTTTTCTCGAGTCTCTATCTTCTGAATCTTCTTTTCTCTTTTCTTTGCTAAGATCCTTAGCTTTACAAGCTCTTTCAACCAGAACGACAAATTCTTTCAATTCAAGAATCCCGACTAATAGTTTTATATCATTTTTCAACCCAACTACGAATAGTTTACACATAATCTCTTTAATAAACACATACTCTCGAGCATACTTACTTAAACGTACGAATTCTCTTTCATACTCAGTGACAGTCATCCAGCCTTGTTTCAATGCTAGAAACTCTTTACGCTTCTGATCGAGAAATCTTTGACTGATGTACTTCTTTTGAAATTTAGATTGGAAAAACTCCCAAGTAACCCGTTCTTTAGGAGCCACAGATATCAACGTTTTCCACCAATGGTATGCATTATCTCTCAACAAAGATACAACACATTTGATACATTCATCAGGAGTATAAGATAATTCATCGAATACTCGGATTATATTTTCAAGCCAGAACTCAGCTCTACCTGCATCATCATCAACAATAGCTCAGAACTCTTTAGCCCCATGTTTTCGAATCTTATCTATTGGCGACTATTCCACCGTATCGGATCTATAACTTGAGGAATAACAAGGATTTGTTAAGGAACAGGTGGGGGTGGAGGTTTTTGAGCAGCCGGCTTCGTTCAACTAAACTTCATGAACCACTCACTCATCATCTGGAAAAAGACTTGTTTAGCCTCTTCCTCGTGGCTCCTCGTTATAGGTCTAGAGTCAGATGGCATTGCCCCTTGATCAGGAGTGGGCACATTACTCTCTACATCATCAGCTACAGCTCGTTCGAGATCCATTACTATACGAAAACACAATTTAAGCTGTCAGGAATCATCACACTATCATAGAGTATATATGGCATGTATAGCTAGACTCTCACACACGCTATGTTAGTCTTAGAATCGGCTGAATCGTAGCTTTGATACCAATAAATATAACACCCCTCACCCGTATTCACCGTCAAAATAGGGTTACGAGGAATTACCGATCAATACACATCATTTAACATCCAACACTCATACATTTATGCATTCATACTCAAATACCATTCAACACAATCACATTGTCCCTTATAAAAGCCTACGAGGCTTTAAGTATGCTTTAGAAGTGGTTCGGGACTAAACCGATAACATACAAAATTTTTGGAAAACATAGAAATTTTTCATTCATTCAGGGGTCACACGCTCATGTGAACAGCCCATGTGCCTCACCCGGCTTCAGACATGCCCGTGTCACAGGCCGTGTGGAAACAGGGCATACATATTGACTTGAGTCACACAGCCAACCACACGCCCGAGTGTCTAGCCCTTGTGCCCTTCGAAGTGGCCACACATGCCCGTGTGCTAGGCCGAGTACTAAGCAGTGCCAAACCTGTAGGGTATACTGACTTATGCAACACAGCCAAGTCACACGCCCATGTGTGAGGCCGTGTGAAGCATACTGACTTTAATTCAATTTCAATACCAGAGGACACACGACTGCTGTAGCATAACCGTGTGTCACACACAACTGAGACACAGACCCATGTCTCTGCCCGTGTGGACAAAAATAGACCATTTGAAAGGCCAATATGCCACACTTACTCATGTTCACCTAAACAACCAAAGTGGTACCATTTCTTCATCCAATAAGCAGCCAAACTTATCAACCAAAAGCACAATTCATACCATATCCATTTCAACCAACTTCAATACTCAATTCAATGCTAAATACCTATTCAAATACTTATCAACTCAACTTCTAAAATCATACTTCTCCAAAGCATTTCTAAAGCATTAAACTCCATAAATCAATTTAACCATTTACAACTATATAACCATCACCATTTTCATTCTAAACATGCCAAAATAAGTCATCACCCATGGCTATATATATACAACCAAAACATATGCATTTACAAGCCATTTCTAATAGCTAAACACACAACCAAATTAACATAATTTACAAGCCAACTCTCATGGCTATATTCACAACCAAAATACCGCAAATAGCCTATACATGCCATTTTATTTGTTCTTCATCTTTCATTGTCGTATGCTAGATAAGAAAATAAGGGTTTAAAGGATTTGAAGTGTTCAGCCATCATCTAGCTCAATTCAAGGTGTGTTTTACTTCGATTTTTGATAATTTTTACATTTTGAGATCGTTGCTTCGAATATTAGTTGACCCATGGTAGAATTTTTAAATTTGAGCATGTTTGATGTTCGGCTATTAACATGTCCTTGTGGTTTTTGATGTTTGATGATTTTATATTAAAGATATGTTAAAGATTAGCATGTTTTGTATTGGAAATTTTAGTGTTTTGAGTAAAATGGACTAAATTGATAAAATGTGTAAATGTGAGGGCTAATTTGTAAAAAGACCAAAATATGTGTGTATGGATTGAATTGAATGAATTATTGAATAAAAGGCTTAATTCTGAATATGATTAGATCAAGAACCGAGGAAAACGGACTTAGATTGTGGGAAAGCGAAAGTTAATGAGTAGTCATTTTCATTCCAAAATATCGAATCCGAGGTAAGTCACTATGCAAATAAACGTATTCGTATGATATTATACTTGTTCGTATGACTAAGGTTGATAATGTATACCTATGAGAGTATATGCTTATGAATTTCGAGATGAGTCTGACATAGTGATTAAGTCTAAGAAGTCCTGATCGAACCTAGTAATAGATAGGATTAGCTATGTCATGACATAGGTATCTTTTCTGTTTTATCATGTAAGACCACGTCTGGGACGTTGGCATTGATTTGAAATTTTATATAAGACCTCGTCTGGGACGTAGGCATCATTATTTGATCATATGTAAGACCTCGTCTGGGACGTAGGCATCATTATTTGATTATATATAAGACCTCGTCTAGGACATAGGCATCATTATCTGATCATATATATAGAAGACCTCGTCTGGGACGTAGACATCATTATCTAATCATATATAAGACCTTGTCTGGGACGTAGGCATCATTATCTGATTATATATAAGACCTCGTCTAGGAGGTAGGCATCATTATCTGATCATATATAAGACCTCGTCTAAGATGTAGGCATCATTATCTGTTTATATGTAAGACCACGTCTGGGACGTTGGCAGCGATATGAGCTTCACGTGTAAGACCATGTCTAGAACATCGGCATCATATTGATTTATGTAACAATTTATTCAAAACTGAGGTATCGATATCTGAGTACATGTAAGGTCTCGTTTAGGATGTTCGCTTGTACGACTATTCCGAGTTTTCTGAGCATCCTATTAGATTCCCATTGGATCAACGGGCAAGTCTGTGATGCGAATTGCAAATCTGAGTTAAGAATAAATATGTGTATGTAAAACCATTTCAGGTACGTTGATTATACACTAATTGTGTATATAAGGTAAGCATCTAAGTAATTTTACTATGACGCTATGGATACGGAATTGATGATATGATATGTAAAGTTTTGATTATATGAATTACGTAATTATATGATTCTTGAAGTTGCAAAGATAAAAAATGTGGTTAATAGTGTATGAAGCAAAGCATATATGCAATAATATGTTAAATGATTGATATGTACTAATGTATTTATTTGCATAAGTGCCTTCTATGCCAAGTTTATTTGTATATGACTTACTAAGCTTTTGGAAAGTTTACTCTGTGCGTGTTTTCTCTATTTTATAGGCCGTCAAAGTTACTAAAGGCTCGAGACCATCACGGATCTTCATCACACTACTAAAATCATTTTGGTACCATTTTTAAAATGTATATAGCTAATTATGGCATGTATAGGCTAGATAAGTGTATGTGATTATAAGATGATTTTAGCCATATGTTTTGGTTAGTCTTGAGTTGATAAAATACTTGAATGAATGAGTTATATGAAGCATATATTTTGGTATGCTTTGATGCATATGAAATGGTTAAGTTTTGGTTAAGCAAATGGATGATATATGCTTGAAATGATGTAGGATTTAGTTTGTAAGTTAGTATGAATGGAATTGGTATTGAATGTATGGATGAAGTGAACCATTTGATATGTTTTGGTTGCCATATATGCATATTATGTTTAGGTATATATTGCTTGTAGGAAGACCCTAAGTGGGTGGCATATTGGCCTGGTAAAATGGCCTATAATGTCACATGATTGAGGCACATGGGCATGCCTAAGACCGTGGGTAAATTGGCAGAATGTGGCTTAAATTGTACACGGCCTAGACACGGGTATGCTTGATGGCCGTGTGAGAAATGGCAGTATGTGATCTAGTAGTACACGGCCTTAGCACACGGGCGTGCTTGGTGACCGTGTTGATTTTTGCGGTATACCACCACGGGAGGACACACGGGAGTGTCCAGTAGCTGTGGGTGAGGCACGGCCTACCCCACGGCCGTGTGTCCCCTGTATGTTAGAAAAGTTTCAAATTTTTATGAAATTTCTTATGTGTTTCAGTTTAGTCCCGACTCGATTTATAAGCATGCTTAAGGTCTTGATGACCTAGTTAAGGGACAATATGATTGATATCGATGAATGGTTGTACGATTAATTCTATAAATGTTTCTGATCTGTCTGGTAACGCCTTTAACCCTAATCCGGTGATCGGACACGGGATAGGGGTGTTACAGGCTAGCTAGATTTCAAAGCAACGATCTCAAAAACATAGAAATTATTAAAAACTGAGGTCAAAACACTTACCAATTGAGCTATGAAGATGTCGAACCCTAAAAATCAATCTATGGCTTTGTTCTTCATCAAAATTCGGCCAAAAAGAGAAAAATATGGACTAAATTCATTTTGTTTTTATTTAACACATTATAGTTATGCTAATTACCATTATAACCTTAATGAATAAACATTAAAAACATATAATGGTTGTCCATAATAGTCCATTATCATTTAAAGTGGTTTAATTACCATTTAAGGCCATCATATTTAAAAGCCAAGGCCAATTGGCACATTTAACTAATAGCATGCAACTTTTGTATTTTACGTAATTTGGTCCTTTTTCTCGAATTAACCATCCAAATGCTAAAATTAGCTCACAAAATTTTCACACATACATGCTATCATGCTGTAAACACATAAAATAATATTAAAATAATTTTTTGACATCAGATTTGTGGTTCTAAAACCACTGTTTTGATTTAGCTAAAATCGGGCTGTTACATTTTTGTCAAAAATCACTTTACAAAACATTTAAACCTATCAACAAATAGTCATTTTCCATTATCAAACATTCAAAATATCAAATATTCATCAATGGAACTTCACAAAATCATGAACAAATTCAAAAATTAAGGCACAGGCTAGCTAGAATACGAAGCAACGATTACAAAAACATAGAAATCATCAAAATTCGAGCAAAGAACATACCTTAATCAAAAACAATAAGGGCCGAACACTAAAACAACACCTTTTGCTTATTTTATTTTGATTTTCAATTATAGACGAAAAAAATAAAGATGAAAATGGTGTTTGTTTAATTTATTATACTTAATAACCATTACCATATTAACCCTTAATAATAAAACATTTAAATCATCTAATATAAGGCCATCTATGTCAAATTCCCCTTTCAATGGTCTAATAACATTATAAGGACCTTTCATTTAATAAATCATAGTAATTAGACACCTTTAACAAGTAGAATGCAACTTTTACATTTTACGCGATTTAGTCCTTTTTCTCAAATTGAGCTATTAAACGATAAAATTAGCTCACTAAATTTTCACACATATCAAATAACATATTGTAAACACCAAAAATAATATTAAAATAATTTTATAAAATTGAATTTATGGTTCTGAAACCATTGTTCGGGTTGTTACACGTACATCGTTTGTAACAATTCACTCTCAATCATAGAAACAATAATTCATTCGATAACAGTAACTCATCTGTATAAATAGTTTTCATCCATATAAATAGTAATTCATCCGTATAAACACATAGCTTTATCACGTAACCAATAACAGAATTTATGGCCATTGAACCTATTAAAATATCGAGGGATACTCGGGTGATATACTTTACGTATATAAATCAGTAATCCCTCAATTCATTATCATTTTTGCTCTTTTGAGCTATGAACAGTAAGCTCCTCCTAAGCTGATGGACAGTAAGCTCTACTTAGTTGAAACGGTAAACTCTGACGAGTTAAAAATAGTAAGCTATTACGAGCTGATATATCAGTAAGCTCATACGAGCTGTGGTGAACCCGCAACATATGAAGGATCTCGACCAAAATGGTAACCCTAGTGACATGTCACTCGTATCCTACGACTTTCTACGGTTCAAACGGGACTTGATATTCAATAATTCTCATCAATTAGGCATTCAAACTCAGTAATATCATTTATTCAATTATACTTTCATTTCAAATAATTTACAAGGATTTAAAGATTCAATTCTAATTATACGAACTTATCTCGAGTTGCTCGGATGGAAATTATCGACTATCTGTCCACTTTTCCTTTTCCCCAATCTAAACCCGATCTCAGCTTATCTTGATCTATATATTATCAAATTTAGCACATTCAGCATTCGATCTATTCAATTTAGTTCAAATTTCACTTTAAGGTACTTTTACACATTTGCCCCTAATATTTCAAATGTTTTACAATTTAGTCCTTATTTCATAAAATCACAAATTCATGCAATTTAATCACAACCCATGCTAGCCGAATTTCTCTAGTACTCATATTAGCCCATATTTCTCATTTATTCACACTTTTAACCACCACATTTCACATTTTCTCAATTTAATCCCTTTTTTATCATTTTTGTCAAAAATCACTTTACAAAAGCTATTAATCTAACATTAAACCTTCCAAATCTATCATAATTCACCAAATTACTCAAGCATTCAACAATGGAAACATGATAAATCTTTAATAGTTTTGAAATCTAAGGTACAGGCTAGCTAGAATACGAAGCAACGGTCACAAAAACATAAAAATCATTAAAAACGGGACGAAAACTGTACCTTAATGAGAAAAATTAGGATAACCGGATGAGAAGAATAAACATGGCTTCCTCTAGCCCTAATTTTCAGTGGCAATAACTTAATGAAGATGATGGTTTTATGTTATTATTATTACTTAAGTTATTATACAATTATTATTAACCTTAACATTAAACCAACTAAAACACTTAATATTTGTCCATATATTTTCACTCAAGCTATTTATGGTCTAATTTCAACATAAGGACCTCTAAATTAAGATTCCATAGCTATTGAATACCTTTAGCTAATGAAACTCCACTTTTACACTTTTACGTGATTTAGTCCTTCTTATCAAATTGACCACTCAAATGATAAAATTTCTTAATGAAAATTTCACACTTACACTCAATCATGTTGTAAAAATTAAAATAACAATAGAATTAATATTTTGACCTTAGATTTGTAGTCCTAAAACCACTGTTCCAATTTTACTAAAAACGGGTTGTTACAACTCTTCCCCTTAGGGATTTTTGTCCCCGAAAATCTTACCAGTAAAAAGGTTAAGGTACTACTTTCTCATAGCTTCCTCGGGTTCCCACGTAGCTTCCTCGATCCCGTGTTTATGCCAAAGAACCTTCACTAAGGCTATGTGTTTATTTCTCAATTCTTTGATTTCACGAGCTCAAATACTGATCGGTTCTTCACTATACGTCAAATTAGTCTGTATCTCAACATCTACAGTAAAGTTTGTCAATACGCTACAGGCCCTATTCTTTTGACGATCTCATATGATTCGATAAACTGTGGAATCAGCTTTCCTCTACGGCTAAATCGAAGAACCTTTTTCCACGGTGACACCTTTAGGAACATTTGATCCTTGACTTGAAATACAATTTCTTTACGTTTTAAATCCGCGTATGATTTCTGTCGATCTGAAGCTGCTTTTAAACTGTCACAAATCATTTTCACTTTTCCTTCAATTTCTCGGATCGATTCAACCCCGTGAATCTTTTTCTCACTTAGTTCATTCCCATATAATGGAATTCGACATTCGCGACCATATAAAGCTTCGTACGGTGCCATCTTTATACTCGTCTAAAAACTGTTGTTATACGCGAACTGAATCAACGGTAAGTATTTTCCCAACTGCCCTCAAACTCTAAAATACAACATCTCAACATGTCTTCGAGAATCTGAATAACTCTCTCGGCCTGACCGTTAGTCTGAGAATGAAAAGCAGTACTGAAATTCAACTTTGTTCCAAGAGTTTCTTGCAGTTTCTTCCAAAATCGCGATGTAAATCTCAGATCTCTATCAGAGATAATAGATAGTGGCACCCGATGCAATCGAACAATCTCAGAAATTTACAATTCAGCTAGTCTATCAAGTGAATAATCTGTACGTACCGGTATGAAATGAGCAGATTTCATTAGTTGATCAACGACAACCCAAATAGCATCTTTCTTTTTTGGAGTTAGGGGCAATCTCGACACAAAATCCATTTGTAACTCTATCCCATTTCCACTCGGGAATCATAACAGGATACAGTAAACCCGATGGTACTTGATGTTTAGCTTTGACTTGCTGACAAATCAAACAATTAGAAACAAACTCTAAGATAGCTCGTTTCATGCCTTGCCACCAATAAAACTGTTTCAAATCATTGTACATTTTGGTCCCAGATGAAGAGATAAACAGCTATTGTGCGCTTCGTGCAGAATCTTCTGAATGAGTTCTGAATTTCTTGGAATGTAAATTCTATTCTGGAACCTTAAGCGATCATTGGCTCCAATCTGAAACTCTAAATTAGGGGTAGTCTCACATTGAATCCATTTAACTTGCAATTCACGGTCATCTTTTTGAGCTTCATAGATTTGTTGAAGAAATACCGGTTTATTTTTTAATTCAGCTAAAATAAATGATAAACCATAAAAGTAACATATTTTAACCCCATATTTAGTATGCTTTTGGATGATTTAGCCCTTGATTTATGTAAAAAGGTGATTTTAATCCTTTCTTTTCATGTTTATACTTAGGAAAGCACCCGAGGACGAAAAGAACGAGAAACGGGCTTAAAATGGGCCAATTTGGGCCAAAGAGGAAATCAACACAGCCTGGACTTCAAGCTACACGGCTGTGCCTCATTAAATTACTTCACATAGTTGTGCCACGATTTACACGGTCTTACCCCATTCGACAGAATCGAGACACTGCCTGAAGACGATTTATGGGGCGTGTACCATAGCCGTGCCCCTGCCGCGAGAAAGAGCAATTTCACTCAGATTTGGATGCTTGGAGGTAAGGAAACACATTCCTAAGTCTACTTAAACATCCTAGGAGGAATTCTACTTGAATTAGGATACTTAGGAGCCAAGTAAAGCATCTCAAAGCCTATATAAACACCCAAGGTAGCAACTAAAAGAGGAGTTCACAGGTCAAGCAGGGTCGTAGTTTGGCGTAAGCCTTACGCGAGCTTTCATTTAGGGAATTACTCAAGATAGCCAGTTGACCCATCTCAAGAAGCGAGTTCTATCAAGACAGAGGATCTCTCTTCAATTCCTTGAGGGGTTTTAGGATTTCTTATGTTTTGTTTTATCTTTTCTCTTGAGATGTTTTCTTATTTTGTTATGAACTAAATCCTTCAGATACACAAGGGATGAAATCTATGATGGATTTTGTTATTTGATTTCTAAATTATATGATAAGTACTTAGTTTGTTCTTAATTATGTTGCTTAATTTAATCTGATGTGCTTAGGTGAAGGAGGAATAGACCCTGCCTAAGAGTAGATCTAGCATAATTAAGCAGAGTTGATCGCACGCCTAGAGATAGAGTGACGAGATTTTGCCGGATTAGGGTGAAACCTAATATGAGAGTCCATTAATCGATTTACTGCTTCCTTAGGGGGTTATTATAAGAGAACGAGAGTTCCACTAATTAACCTAAGGTTAGACATTATTCGCCTCGAGAGAGAGTTTAATATAGGTTAGGGATCTTATGGATCAATCTAAGTAAAGAAGTCATATGAATTAAAAGTTAGATAACAAAAAAATTATAGGTGGATTCTTCCTGAGGGTATCATCTAAAATCAATTGAGTTTTTCCACAGTCTTCTCCCAAAGTTTTATTCTTTTGTCTTTGCATCTAGTTTAGTTTTTTTCATTAGTTTTAGATTAATAAACCAATCACTCCATATTTTAGGCTAAATAATAGAAAGAAAGTGAGTAGTAGTACTTTTAGGTTCCTTTGGGTTCGATAAAATAATCTTGCCTAACTATACTATTGTTCGATAAGTGAACTTGCCTCAATCGTTGTCATAGTTAGTCTACAGGTTAGATCATTCTTTATAAATATTAAAACTCGACTGTTTGACACGATCAAGTTTTTGGCGCCGTTGTCGGGGAACACTAAAATATTAAGAAAGCTCTATTTTTATTACTTTAGCCAATTTTTTTATTACAATTTATTTATTATTATTTTTACTTTTCTAATTTTTCCTCTATTTTGCTTTTGGAAGAAAATTTTAATCTATGGAAAAGATGGCACTGAATAATTATCAGTGGCAAGTCATGAGGACAATTCCTACTAAAAAGCACCGTTGTCTTCAACCTCGACGTGGTCACCAAAGTTATCTAATCGTTAGAGATGATGAATAAAAGATTGATGATTGGTATAGTCCCTCGCATGTACATCTAGAAATACAATATGATTTGAATCTAGGAGGCGTGGCGAATCCTGAGTACCCACCCTACGGATATGGCATGGAAAACGAGCAAGCTCACTACATAGGTAACTATTCTAGATATCAAAATAATTTTTATAGTGACACTTATAATGTAGGTTGGAAGTACCATCCTAATTTCTCGTGGGATGATCAAAATAGCCAAAGATCGAAACTTCATCCAGATTTTCAACAACCACCTTACCAACAAAAAAAAGGATCGAATCTTGAAGATATGCTGACAAAATTCATGGCAAACACAGAATATCATTTCCAAGAAACTGAGAAAACACTTAAAAGCAACGAGAACCGATTCGGGGAACTTGCGAAGTCAGTCAAGGAAGCCACGAATGTAGTCGAACAACTCGCAAAGCTAATGTCAGAACGACCGCTAAGACGTCTACCAAGCAACACCGAGATTAACCCAAAGGAGCAAATTCAAGCCATCTCAGCTCAAGACAGTAAAGGGTTAGATGAACCAAACTCAATACAAGAAAACAACGTAGACGAAGGTAAGATAGAGGTAACACAAGAAAAGCCGAAATCGGTAATCAAGGAGTACAAACCTCGCATACCTTATCCCGAAGCGATAAAAAAAGATGATTCAGAAGAACAGTTCGGTAAGTTTCTTAAACTCTTAAAGAAATTACATATTAACTTACCCTTTCTTGAAGCTCTTTTTCAGATACCAGACTCGAGGAAATTTTTAAGACAGCTCTTGACCAACAAAAGCAAATTAGACGAAGAGCACCACGTGGAGCTAAACGCAATATGCTCAGCAATTCTACAAAATAAACTGCCACGGAAATTAAAAGATCCAGGGAGTTTTACAATTCCATGTTTAATTGGTAGTTTATCTATTGATAATGCGTTAGCGGATTTAGGAGCAAGCATCAATGTTATGCCTTACAAAATGCTTAAACAACTAGGTCTAGGGAAACCCAGACAAACTAGGATAAGCATTCAATTAACTGATAAAACTATAAGAATTCCTAGGGGTATAATAAAAAATGTTCTAATCAAAATTGATAAATTCGTATTCCAGTAGACTTTGTCGTATTACACATGGATGAGGACAACACAATCCCCTTAATTTTAGGAATACCCTTTTTAGCAACTGCCAGAGCTAAAATTGATATCTATGCAGGAGAACTCATACTTCGTGCAGGCAACGGGATAGTCACTCTTCAAGCTCTTGACTTATCTAGGACATCGAGTAATAAAGATACGAACAATAATAACCATTTGGTTCAACCTTCTTTACAGGAAACATCAAGAAATCACCTAGCTGAGCTAGATCTTAAACCTCGTGCCAATAAAGAAGAATTATATGAGGAACGAAGCCTTAGGGCTGACAAACTAGAAGAGTGGAAAACACAATTTAAAGAAGAACCAGAACCACACAAAGTGAAACCAAGGAAACCCCAGATGAGCTGATAGGAACAACAAATCACATCAAAATAAAGGATCAGGTATTGTTGAATAAGGAAGACCCTCGAATCACCAATTTAGAACTCAAGGCAAATGAAGAAATCACTTTTGAGGTACTTAATGTCTTCCTATACGGCACAGTCGAGGTAAGCAATCTTAAATTCAACGCTTTTGAGGTAAACATTACTCGACTTAAACTTTATATCCATAACCGAGTTGATCGCATGAGAAAGGATTTCCACCTCCTCAAACCACCATGATTGTGCGTACAACAGGTAAGTCTAGCTCAAGACTTTCAACGAGCGCTTCTCGGGAGGCAAACCGAGTACTAACCGTACTAATTAGTTTGGTTCTTAGGCATATGAAACACCCAAAACCCGGCCCACGAGCCTTGACCGGATCTGGTATGTTCCTTGAGTAAAACAGTTCAATTCTTTTTCAACTTTGGAAAAGATTATGTGTTTTTGAAGATCATTTGATTTGGTGTTGGGTTCAAGTTGAAAACGGTGTTGTTTATGTGTCAAAGCATTTAACATTTATTTTTATGAAAAATTAATTTAACTTTAAATTGACAAAAAATCGTATCATACTAAAATAATTAAAATGCATGCATAAACAGTTTCATACTAGTGGCCTTATTACAACAACAAATCCCGAAATAATCCAAAATACTTAAATAAATTAAATAAAACAATGAAAATAGAAAAACTCGAATGAGCATCGCCACCATCGAGCTCCCCGCCAGGCCGGTCCATTATCGTGTCACCGAAAAATATCCCACAACGGGTGAGTCAAACAGACTCAAAGTGTAATGTACCAATACTAAGCCCCAACAAATTTAGGCATATCGGTTCAAACATGTACAGATAGCAAATATAAGTAATGATGCATTCCCGAACCCAAACCTAGATTACCATCCGCTACACATCACCTATACCAACCATCACGCCATGGGGACTACTAAGTCGACCCTCCATCCACTACACATCATCGAAGGCAGTCGCTGCAGACGACTTGCACATCGCCCTTATAATTTCGTGGCATAGCCACCAGATAATATTTTGTGACATAAGTCACCACATTCAGATTTCATGGCATAAGTCACCACATTCAGATATTGTGGCATAAAACCACCAAATCACTTCCCCTTTCATAATCACCCATGTGCCCCATGTCATACAAATCATGCAAAGATTATGCCACATTCTTTATTTCACATTCTTACCAATATTCACACATGTGTCATAACAGTATTCACAACATTGTTAACATAGTTTTAGAGAATAACGACTGAATATGCCGTACCATTGAATGGTACCTTAAGCCATATCTTTCACATACATATATTAAATTAAATCCAGAATCTATTAAGATTCAAAGTGTGGGTTACACACCTGGTTCACTTAATGCTTCCACCGAATCCCGAAAGTCCCGATCTAATCCTCTAGATCTCAAGTTCCTACATTCGACCAACACTAACCATTTTAGCTAAAGGCCATTCGGCAAAATGATAAAATCCCGAAGGGTTATCGCAACCAAAATCTTACCTTATTGCCGATTTGATTACTAATCAAATCCTGAAACTTTGTAGTGTTTCCTTCTTTCAATCGGATAGCACTAAATCACTTCACAGATTAGTTCTCAGCTTTTGAATAAATAAGAAATAGATCTAAGTCACTAAATAGGGCCTTGGCCGAATATCTTAAGCACTTACCTTGTGGATCTGAATCCCGAAATTGCTACTTGATTGGGGTATCTATCGAAATCACTATAGCATATGTTAGATCCAATTCTAACATTTAATCATAATGAATAGACCTTGGCCGAATACATGCCTTACCTCAGATATTGAGATCCCGAAGATCTCCTCCTTATAGTTGACTATAGACAAATCCCAAAACCTCCTTTATAGTTTCAGCCAAGAGACATAAATGGCATTAGAATCTTGATTTTGGCTTTAAAAAAATAAATAAAATGATGATAATAAAATCCTTACCCTTAATACTGTAGTCGACGGCACCCTTGTTTAGATCCACAGAGATATTCGGCTATAGACTAGATGTTGCCTACTAAGTTTCGGCTTTTGGAGCTTAATAAGAAATCGGCTTCAGCAAGAGTGAAAAGGAAGGGTATGAGACTCAGGAAAAATCGGCAATGGTGGTCCTTAGAGAGGGGTTTCGGCTAGAACAAGAAAAAGAAAAAGAAGAGAAAAGTGATGGCTTTGGAGAGAAAAGAATAATTGAAAGAGAGACTCAAATGCTTAATGAATTTTGGCTATTCTCCCTTACTAGACTTGGCCGAAAATCACCACCAAAGAGTCCCTAGGCCGCCACACTCTTCCCTATCTAATCCCTTATTTCTCTCTTTATCACTTCATTTAAAATAATAAAATAAATCCACATTTATCTCTTATCTTAGCTGAATTTTAAAAGGATTAGACCACATCTCAAACTCATCCCTTAGTGCCCTTTGTTTGTCCACTCATCGCCCAATCTTGTAGCAAAATAAAACTCTTTTATTTGCTTCCCTTGTGGCTCAACCCAAGCCCTTTCCCTTGCTTGTGGCATCACACTCTAAGGCCCTAAGTGGCGCCTTCATGCCACTTAAACAAGCCCATTTTGTGTCATATTTCCCTACTAATTTTCTTAAGACCTCTTGGCTTAGCTCCCTCTTGAAACTTAAAATTAAATAATTTCTAAAGCATTTATCTACATTCAAGTTCACAAAATTCATAAAACACATTCATAATATACATGACATGCAAGCACATGCAATTAAGCAAAATGCACAAGCCCTTAAAATAATTTTCACCTCGCTAGAATATTACGTCGATTGCTTCTTTACCCCTCCCAAGAAGCTTAAAATAATTTTCACCTCATAACACTTTGACTAGAGGAACCGACTTCCTCGTAAAATCACTTCTCGCTCTAAAAATCGACTCCTCCTCGTAAGACAAATCTGGCCTTAACTCCACCTCCTCAACTAGTACTACATGAGATGGATCCAATCAATAACGACGTAGCATAGAGACATAGAATACGCCGTGCATCTGCTTCAATTCCGGAGGCAACTCCAACTGGTATGCCACTGGTCCAATTCGCTTCAATACCCGATAAGGTCCTATAAACCTTGGACTTAACTTCCCTTTGCGACCAAATCTCATTACCTTTTTCCAAGGTGAAACTTTGAGAAAAACTTGATCTCCCACAGCAAATTCTATATTCTTCTGTTTGAGATCTTCGTATGACTTTTTCCAGTCAGATGCTTTCTTCAACCGTGTCCGAATTATCTTAACCTTTCCCCCATATTCTGCCATAATTTTTGGACCCAATATCTGACGTTCCCCTAATTCCGTCCAACACGTAGGAGTGCGACACTTTCGTCCATATAACGTCTAGTACGGTGCCATTTTAATATTGGCCTGATAGCTGTTATTGTACACAAATTTTGCTAAAGGCAAATATTGTTCCCAACTTCCTCGAAAGTCTATCACACAGCCCCTCAACATATCTTCTAACACTTGGATCACTCGCTCAGACTGCCCATCTGACTATGGTTGAAAAGTCATACTAAAGTCTAATCTGGTGCCTAAAGCCTGATGTAGTGCTTTCCAAAACCGAGACGTAAACCTCGGATCCCTATCCGAGATAATCGACATCGGTACTCGTGCAGCCTCACAATCTCAGCCACATACAACTTTGCTAGCTTCTGGAGAGAATAGTCAACCCGCACTGGAATGAAATGCGCAGACTTTGTCAGCCGATCCACTATCACCCATATCGAGTCCTTCTTAGTAGGCGTAAGGGGAAGCCCACTAACGAAGTCCATGGTAATTCTCTCCCACTTCCACTGTGGTATCTTAATCGGCTGAAGCAACCCTGACGGTACTTGGTGTTCAGCCTTGACTTGCTGACACGTTAAGCACTTGCCTACAAATTTGGTAACTTCCCGCTTAAGACCAGGCCACCAAAATTGTTCCCTCAGATCTCTATACATCTTACTGCCTCCAGGATGCATAGCACAAGGACTATTATGCGATTCCTGAAGAATTTTCTGCCTTAGCTCCTTATCCTTAGGCATACAAACCTTTCCCTTGAAACATAATACTCCATCGCCATTAATACCATAGTCATTCAACTCCCCACTCTGTACTTGCCGTAGCTTAGCACTTAAATCGTCATCAGCCAAATGTCCCTCTTTCACCTCATTCAGCCATGTCGGCTTCACTTGCAATTCTGCTAATAAACTTCCATCATCATAGAGGCTCAAATGTGCGAACATTGCCCTCAGATCCGACACTACCTTCCGGCTTAGGGCATCTGCCACAACATTTGCCTTGCCCGGGTGATACTCTATAGAGTAATCGTAGTCCTTCAATAATTCCACCCACCTTCGTTGTCTCAGGTTCAACTCTTTCTGAGTCAGCAGATACTTAAGGCTCTTGTGGTCAGTATAAATCACTGACTTTTCTCCATACAAGTAGTGCCTCCACACTTTAAGAGCAAAGACCACTGCTACTAATTCCAAATCGTGCGTCGGGTAGTTAACCTCATATGGCCTTAGTTGTCGAGATGCATAAGCAACTACCTTCCCATCTTGCATAAGGACACCTCCCAATCCTGTATGGGAAGCATCACAGTACACCACAAAATCCTTTCCTGCCTCAGGCTAAATTAAAACTGGAGCTTCAGTCAAGACTCTCTTAAGGTTCTCAAAGCTCTCCTGTTGCTTATCAGTCTCGTCAGAGGTGCGGCTATCGACGAGAACCCTTCTACAAACCTTCTGTAATAGCCTGCTAAACCCAAGAAACTCTGAACTTCCACCACGTACTTAGGTGGTTTCTAATCCAACACCGCCTCAATCTTCCTAGGATCCACCCTTATTCCTTCTGCAAACACCACGTGCCCTAAGAATGCGATTTCCTTAAGCCATAATTCACACTTGCTGAATGTGGCATAGAGCTTCTTTTCCCTCAACACCTGCAACACTATCCAGAGATGCTCATCATGTTCCCCCTCGGACTTGGAATACACTAGGATATCGTCGATGAACACAACAACGAACCTATCCAAGTAAGGTTAAAAAACCTGGTTCATCATATCCATGAACGTGGCTGGGGCGTTCGTCAAACCGAACGGCATTACAACAAACTCAAAATGCCCATATCTTGTCCGAAAAGCTGTCTTATGGATATCTGCCTCCTTCACCTTAAGCCGATGATATCCGCATCAGTAGATCTATCTTTGAGAATACTACATTTCTTAAGTCGATCGAACAAGTCGTCAATCCTTGGAAAAGGGTACTTGTTCTTGATGATCAGCTTATTCAACTGACGATAATCTATGTACATGCACATAGTTCCGTCTTTCTTCTTCACAAACAAGACCGGTGCTCTCCATAGAGACACACTGGGTCAAATAAACCCACAATCAAGCAACTCTTGGATTTGAGCCTTGAGCTCAACCAACTCCTTCGGTGCCATTATATACGGGGCAATTGACATAGGAGCTGTACCCAGCAGCAAGTCAATTCTGAACTCCACTTCCCTATCCAGGGGCATTCTAGGTAACTCCTCTGGAAAGACATCCACAAACTCCCTTACGATTCTAACTCCACTAACTCCCCCTTCTTTCGCATCCAAAGCACTAACAAAAGCCAGAAATGCCATACACCCTTTCCAAACCATCTTATCAGCCTTTAATGCTGAAACTACGTTAGACAAGTAGTTTCTTCTTTCCCCTATCATAACTATCACCTCATCCTCTGGGGTCCTCAACTCCATTTGCTTAGCTGCACAATTCAATATAGCCCAATGTTCCACTAGCCAGTCCATACCAAGTATAAGATCAAATTTTTCGAAGGGTAGTTCCATCAAGTCGGCAGGGAATACCACTCCCTAAAGCTCTAAAGGTACACTTCGAAATATCTTATTCACTACTACAGTTTGACCTAATGGGCTTACTACTGTCATCTCCCTATTAGATAGTTCAGAGGCTAGGCTAGTGTTTCAACTGCTCTACATGCAACATAAGAGTAGGTAGAGCCAACATCTATCAAAGCAATGTAAGGTTTGCCAAATATAAGGAACGTACCGGTTATGACGTCAGGTGCATCTCCGTCCTCCCTCCGATGAACTGCATACACTAAACTCGGTTGTCTTGCCTCTATATTATTAACACCTCGCGGTGTTCCTCGTCCCTTCCAAAGATTAGCATTCTCGCCATCTGCACCATGGCACCACCGAGGTCATTGTCCACCTCTTCCAGCCTGATTAAAACCCTGACCTATTGGTTGATTTCCATCTATCTTTATAGGACAGTCCTTGATCATATGATCCTTAGACCCACACTTGAAGCATCCTCTCATTTTCTTCCAACACTCTCTTAAATGCATCTTCCCACATTGGTCACAAGTACGGTACTGTCCTCCCGTAGCAGCCTGCTGACCTCGTGGCCCATCACTTCTAGGCCTCTTTTGCACATTCCCCGATGACCTCGATGATCCAAAACCTCTTTTTGCCTATTTGGTCCAGATTCGCCTCATCAATCCTTAATCCTTCACTACCTTAGCTTTTTCTACCAACACAGCAAACTCCTGCTCCTGCTTGCGGGCTATCAACAACCTTAGGTCATCACTCAGTCCGTCCTCAAATCGACATATCGTTCATGCTCCGTAGCCACCACTCCTCGAGCATATTGGCTTAACCTTAGAATTCACCTCATCTGCTACGGACTTATTCCCTAAACTAGCCTCAAAACACCTTTCTACGCATCCACATAACTAGTTCCAATGTACTTCTTCCGATATGTCCTTAAAATATTCCCAAGTAAGATCATCATGGCAAAGACCATCTCAAAGCTGTGAGCCACCATTGATATTACTCATCATGAGTAGCGACACTACCCCTTTCGGCCTCCTCGCAGCTAGGTCCAAGTCGTCCATAATCCGCTCCGTCGCCTCCAACCAATACTCACCAGATTGGTGCTACACCAGATACTCCACGGAAAAACTCACCCATTAGATCAAGTCACTTAGGTACCGACTTTCGAGCTCCCATGCCTCCTCCCGCCCAAACCACCTTTTCCAAAACTCGCAAGACGCTCGTGATATCGCATCTTCCCGTCGATCCTCGATATTCCACATCGGTGGTGGTGGTGGTGGCATTTCATTTTGGACCCTTGTCCCGACCTAACGAGCTCGACATGGTCATTCGGCCTCTACCACGGCCACGCACATTACGAGCACGTCCCCTAGAGTTCATACTTTTGAATCATGTTTATCTGATTAAAGAATTTTATAAATTAGTTTTTATTCCATCGATTTATCACGCAATGCCTTATGTTCAATAGTTCTAAGGAGTAGTTCTTTCAAATTCATACATATACAGCCTCAATTCATTCATTCAATCACATTCATGAACTTATGCTCATTACGTAAAAATGTTGTAGTTGTCATTGTTTGTTGTTTTCCACTACCTGTGGGTATTACTGTAATTTTTATCCTATAGGGGTATTTCGGTAATTTTCCAAATTAAGGTATTTGAAAATGTTGCAAAATAGAGATTTTTGGTATTTTACAAAATTGAAATACTTGGTAAGAAAATTTCAATGGTAAAATGGTAATTTTATAAGCTGAGGGTATTTTCGTAATTTTTTTCAAACCAGGGGCATTTCGGTAAAAAATTTTTTGCAAAATATGGTTCCTGGGGACTGTTCAAAATAGGGGTACTTTTAGAAATTTTTAATTTGAGGATACTTTGGTAACTTTCCACACTAAGGGTATTTTGGTCATTTTTACAAGTTAGGGGTAATTTGGTCAATTTACAAATCAGGGGTATTTTGGTCATTTTTAAATCAAGGGTACTTTGAAATTTTAAATCACGGTTTGACTTTAGTATTTCACAAAACAAGGTGACGGTCCTTTCGGGTTTTAATTATTGGGTTTAGCCTGTGGCTGAGTCCTCTTTGTTAGGGTGAACCGTCACTACGCACCAGGTAAGATTCGAGCGGAGAGGAGGTGAGTCACTAGGACTGCTTAAATACCAAGCTCCCACTGAATACAATCCTAGACATGCGCACAACGGTTGCCACACCTTTAACTTAGCGACTCAGACACAGGTTTGTTTGGTTTGACTTTAAGTTTTATATATCTTGGGGTTGAAGTAGGCTAATCCTAGGGTTTAATTCCTAGTCTACTAATCTACGTCCCTATAGTTTCCCACATACAAATCACAAAAGAGTTAGTAGTATTTACCTTGTGGACTTCGGGCCGGAGACTCAGGTGCCATGCCAGAAAACCTGCTCATTTCTTAGGAAAAATCCCATTTCAAAAGAAAGAAAAAGTTTTGGGCCCTAAAAGCCCTCAAGGTCGAGTTTTGAATCGGGCTCTGATACCAAGCTGAAACACCCCAAACCCGACCGACGAGCCTTGACCGGATCTGGTATGTTCCTTGAGTAAAACAGTTCAATTCTTTTTCAACTTTGGAAAAGATTATATGTTTTTGAAGATCATTTGATTTGGTGTTGGTTTCAAGTTGAAAATGGTGTTGTTTATGTGTCGAAGCATTTAAAATTTATTTTTACGAAAAATTAATTTAACTTTAAATTGACAAAAAATCGTATCATACTAAAATAATTAAAATGCATGCATAAACAGTTTCATACTAGTGGCCTTATTACAACAACAAATCCCGAAATAATCCAAAATACTTAAATAAAGTAAATAAAACAATGAAAATAGAAAAAATCTAAGCTGAGCATGGCCACCACTGAGCTCATGCCGACCCGGTCCATTACTGAGTGTCACCTGAAAAATATCCCACAAGGGTGAGTCAAACAGACTCGAGTGTGTAACGACCAACACTAAGCCCCAACAAATTTAGGCATATCGGTTCAAACATGTACAGATAGCAAATATAAGTAATGATGCATTCCTAACCCAAACCTAGATTACCATCCGCTACACATCACCCGCATTCAACCATCACACCGTGAGGACTACTAAGTTGACTCTCCATCCGCTACACATCATCGAAGGCGTCAGCAGACGACTTGCACATCGCCTTATAATTTCGTGGCATAGCCACCAGATAATATTTTGTGACATAAGTCACCACATTCGATTTTGTGACATAAGTCACGCATTCAGATATTGTGGTATAAAACCACCAAATCACTTCCCCTTTCATAATCACTCATATGCCCCATGTCATACAAATCATGCAAAGATTATGCCACATTCTTTATTTCACATTCTTACCAATATTCACACATGTGTCATAACAGGTATTCGCAACATTGTTAACATAGTTTTAGAGAATAACGTACCTGAATATGACGTACCATTGAATGGTACCTTAAGCCATATCTTTCACATACATATATTAAATTAAATCTGAATCTATTAAGATTCAGGTGTGGGTTACACATCCGTTCACTTAACGCCTAATCGAATCCCGAAAGTCCCGATCTAATCCTCTAGATCTCAAGTTCCTACATTCGCCAACACTAACCATTTTAGCTAAAGGCCATTCGCCAAATGATCAAATCCAAGGATTATCGCAACCAAAATCTTACCTTGTTGCCGATTTGATTACTAATCAAATCCCGAAACTTTGTAGTGTTTCCTTCTTTCAATTGGCTAGCACTAAATCACTTCACAGATTAGTTCTCGGCTTTTGAATAAATAAGAAATAGATCTAAGCCACTAAATAGGTCCTTGGCCAAATATCTTAAGCACTTACCTTGTGGATCTGAATCCCAAAATTGCTACTTGATTGGGGTATCTGTCGAAATCACTATAGCATATGTTAGATCCAATTCTAACATTTAATCATAATGAATAGCCCTTGGCCGAATACATGCCTTACCTTAGATATTGAGATCCCGAAGATCTCCTCCTTATAGTCGACTACAGACAAATCTTGAAACCTCCTTTATAGTTTAGGCCAAGAGACATAAATGGCATTAGAATCTTGATTTCGTCTTTAAGAAAAGAAATAAAACGATGACAATAAAATCCTTACCCTTAATACTGTAGTCGACGGCACCCTTGTTTAGATCCACAGAGATATTCGGCTATAGACTAGATGTTACCTACTAAGTTTCGGCTTTTGGAGCTTAATAAGAAATCGGCTTCAGCAAGAGTGAAAAGGAAGGGTATGGGACTCAGGAAGAACCGGAAATGGTGGTCCTTAGAGAGAGTTTCGGCTAGAACAAGAAAAAGGAAAAGAAGAGAAAAGTGATGGCTTTGGAGAGAAAAGAATAATTGAAAGAGAGACTCAAATGCTTAATGAATTTGCTATTCTCCTTACTAGACTTGGCCAAAAATCACCACCAAGGAGTCCCTAGGTGGCCACACTCTTCCCTATCTAATCCCTTATTTATCTCTTTATCACTTCATTTAAAATAATAAAATAAATCCACATTTATCTCTTATCTTAGCTGAATTTTAAAAGGATTAGACCACATCTCAAACTTATCCCTTAGTGCCCTTTGCGCCCACTATCGCTTCAATCTTGTAGCAAAATAAAACTCTTTTATTTGCTTCCATTGTGGCTCGAACCCAAGCCCTTTCCCCTTGCTTGTGGCGTAACACTCTAAGGCCCTAAGTGGCGCCTTCATGCCACTTAAACAAGCCCATTTTTGTGTCATATTTCCCCTACTAATTTTCTTAAGACCACTTAGGCTTAGCTCCCTCTTGAAACTTAAAATTAAATAATTTCTAAAGCATTTATCTACATTCTGAAGTTCACCAAATTCATAAAACACATTCATAATATACACAGACATGCAAGCACATGCAATTAAGCAAAAATGCACAAGCCCTAATTCCCAAATATTACAGCATAGGTTTCCATGCCCACACTGCCTTGCACACACGGTGGTGGCCGTGGTGGGTAATATGGACACCACGACTAGGCGTATGAGCGTGGACCTTATCTCTATTTAATTATTTACTTTTATTCATATTTTTATTTTTATTTTTACTTCCTTTATTATTTTCTCTTTTTTCTCAATGGCATTTAGATTTATCTTAGGATACAATAAAACCAAGCCGACTACTTCGAGGATTCAATTTCAAATGGTTCGAGATGCTTCCCACATTCACCTCCAATCTTATCTGGTTTCTTTTCATAGACTTCATCCAAAAATTTAGGAAGTGTTACTTCTCCCCTTCTCTTTTGATTTTATTATTACATAATTGTTTATCTATCTTTGTACATTGAGGGCAATGTACATCTTAAGTGTGGGGGGTAAAAGTGTCAAACTTTTTGCATTATTCTCAAAATCCTGAATTTAGTCTTGATTCGAAAGTATTTTTCTCATATCACTGATTAGGATGAAATTTCTAATGATTTATAATTTTTATTGATATGTTTTAGAGTAAGTCATAGTTAATTGTGCATTGATGATTAAATTTGAAGAATACTAGAGAATCAGGCATGGTAAGTCTACTTTCTAAAAATTAAAATTGATGGGTCGTTGAACTGAATTTGAGTATTACCTTGAAATTTGGAATTTATAAAGATTGATGTCAAAAACACACATAATTTTTTGTGAGATTTTGAGCCTTATAGAGCATATATTCTTTTTCCTACTCACTTTATTGATTATAAGTGTGTCAACTTTGAACTGTTATTCTAGAACTTGCCTCGTTTATACATGTCAAGACCACACTTTTGATGTCATAAATAGAGATGATAAAGGCACCTAGGATTTAACTCACTTACTCCATAAAAAGCCTACCTTCACAAATTAACCCCTAGTGAACCCGTTGAATCCTAACAACCTTTTTATTGACTCACCCACTAATATTAACCCAAAACCCCTTTGTATTTGTTATCACCCTTTCTTTTGACTACCCTTTAATCGAGGTTTGATTTGATTAAGTTACCAAATTATATTAGTTCAGTAGTTACATTTATCATTTATGATGTAATATTTTAGTTTGTTCTTAAAAAAAACCCAAGTATATTCAATATTAGTAGTATATAAAAAAGCTTAGAGCATTTAAATTCCAATTGTTGAAGAAAAAGCTCGTATTAAAGTATTATCAAATTTTAAGTGATGAAAATACTCTTTATTATAGAGTAATTATCAATAGTGGTATTATTAGTTTTCATTCAATGTAAATATTCATATTTAATTCATTGTTTCTAGTTAGGTAATTTGTCAAGTCAGTCTCGATTCTAACCCTCTAATTCAGCCTGTATCCACACCCTTAACCTTAGCCCTGTTACAACCCTGATAAAGACCTTTTGATCTATGTATCATCTCATATACAGTGGTGGAGATTTGATTTTCAGGCAAGCCTATGGGATTAACTTTTCAGGTTCGACTTAGAGTGCTTATTCTTGAACCTTAAACACTTCGAGTGATTTGAGTGAATCTTTTGTGAGGATGTCAATCCTTGTCGATTTTGAATTAAAGGTAATTACTTAGATTAAGGGAGACACCTATGTTTTTGTACTACAAAGGTATGACATATCTTGATTGAATCATTAGGGTTCTTTGAGTTAAATTATCCATGTATAAATTATCTATGAATTATGATGAGACATTGTCAATAAGAATTATGAATTATGGAAAGTTCGTTTTAATTGTAAGTTGAGAATTTTGCTTGAGGACAAGCAAAAGCTTAAGTGTGGGGTATTTGATAAACCGTAAAAGTAACATATTGTAACCACATATTTAGTATGCTTTTGGATGATTTAGCCCTTGATTTATGTAAAAAGGTGCTTAGGAGCCAAGTAAAGCATCTCAAAGCCTATATAAACACCCAAGGTAGCAACTAAAAAGAGGAGTTCGCGAAGCCAAAATGGGTCGCAGCTAAGGTAAGCCTTCCGCCGTAACTTTCATTCAGGGAATTACTCGAAGATAGCCAGTTGATCCATTTCAAGAAGTCGGAGTTCTACTCTAGACAGAGGATCTCCTCTTCAATTCCTTCAGGGGGTTTTAGGGATTTCTTATGTTTTGTTTTATCTTTTCTCTTGAGATGTTTTCTTATTTTGTTATGAACTAAACCCTTCAGATACCTGAAGCGGATGAAACCTATGATGGATTTTGTTATTTGATTTCTAAATTATATGATAAGTACTTAGTTTGTGCTTAATTATGTTGCTTAATTTAATCTAACGTGCTTAGGTGGAGGAGGAATAGACCCTACCTAAGAGTAGATCTAGCATAATTAAGCGGAGTTGATCGCACGCCTAGAGATAGGGTGACGAGATTTTTCCAGATTAGGGTGAAACCTAATATGGGAGTCCATTGATCGATTTACTACTTCCTTGGGGGGTTATTATAAGAGAACGAGAGTTCCACTAATTAACCTAAGGTTAGACGTTATTCACCTCGAGAGAGGGTTTAATATAGGTTAGGGAGTTCACGGATCAAGCTAAGTAAAGAAGTCATATGAATTAAAAGTTAAATAACAAGAGAAGTCATAGGTGGATTCTTCCTAAGGGTATCGTCTAAAATCAACTGAGTTTTTCCACAGTCTTCTCCCAAAATTTCATTCTTTTGTCGTTGTATCTAGTTTAGTTTTTTCATTAGTTTTAGATTAATAAACCAATCACTCCATATTTTAGGCTAAATAATAGAAAGAAACTGAGTAGTAGTACTTTTAGGTTCCTTTGGGTTCGATAAATTAATCTTGCCTAACTATACTATTGTTCGATAGGTGCACTTGCCTCAATCATTGTCATAGTTAGTCTACAAGTTCGATCATTCTTTATAAATATTAAAACTCGACTGTTTGACACGATCAATAGACCCATCATGAAAAATCATCAACTGGGTGTTCATATCTCGCAATGCAAACAAATATTTTTGACTCAAGGCATTAGAACCAACATTAGCTTTTCCTGGGTGATAATCAATCACAAATTCATAATCTTTCAATAACTCAAGCCATTTTCATTGTTGCAGATTCAAATCTTTCTGTGACATAAGATATTTTAAGCTTTTGTGATCCGTATAAATGTGGTATTTTTCACCGTATAAGTAGTGTCCCCAAATTTTTAATGTGAACACAATTGAAGCCAACTCTAAGTCATGCGTCAAATAGTTCTTTTCATGCGGTTTTAATTGTCGGGAAGCATAAGCTATGACTTTTCCCTCTTGCATCAAAACATAGCCCAAACCATTCAATGACGTGTTACTATAAATCACAAACTCTTTTCCCGATTCAGGTTGAACCAGAACTGGTGCTTCAGTTAACAGTATTTTCAACTATTCGAAACTTTACTGACATTTTTTTAACCATTCAAATTTCAAATCTTTCTAAAATAGTTGTGTCATCGGTGTCGAAATCATCGAAAACCTTTTCATGAATCTTCGTAATAGCCCTCTAAGCCCAGAAAAACTACGGACTTCAAACACATTTCTCGAAGGTTTCTAGTCAACAATAGCAGAAATCTTACACGGGTCAACTCTAATACCTTCAGTTGAAACAATATGCCCCAGAAATCTAACCTCTTGGAGCCAAAACTCACATTTGCTAAACTTTGCAAATAATTTATTATCACGTACAGTTTGTAACACAATTCTCAAGTGCTCGGTATGTTCAGATTCATCTCGCGAATAGATCAGAATGTCATCAATGAATACAACAATGAATCTGTCTAAATACGGTCTAAATATTCGGTTCATCAAGTCCATAAAAACTGCAGGAGCATTAGTTAATCTGAAAGGCATAACAAGGAATTCATAATGTCCACACCTTATTCTGAACGCAGTTTTTGGCACATCCAACTCTTTGAACTCGCAACTAATAATAACCCGATCTCAAATCAATCTTTGAAAATACTGTAGCCCCTTTCAAGTGATCAAATAAATCATCGATCCGTTGTAGAGGGTATTTTTTCTTTATAGTCACTTTATTCAGCTGTCTGTAATTGATACACATTCTCAATGTGCCATCTTCCTTCTTTACAAACAATATCGGTGCACCCAAGGGCGAATAACCTGGCCGTACAAAACCTCTGTCTGTCAATTCTTGGAACTGAGCTTTCAACACTTTTAATTCTGTTAGAGCCATTTAGTACGGAGCTATCGATATTGGTGTTGTTCCTGGTACTAATTCAATGCCAAATTCAACCCCATTGATCGATGGTAAACCCGGTAATTCTTCTGGAAGTACATCTGAAAACTCACAAATAATAGGTATATATTCAATCTTTGATTCAAACACCTTTGTGTCCAGTACGTATGGAAGATATGCATCATAGCCCTTTTTCATACATTTTTGAGCTAACATTGACGATATCATAGTAGGGAATTCACTCGAATCATCAGACTCAATCCGAAGAATTTCTGTAACACCCTAAATTGGGGGTTGTTTGTAATTTAATTAATTTCCCATGTGTATGCTTGTAGAAATAAATACTATGATTTCTTGGCATGTTTTAGGGCCTAGTCATAACCCCGAACTAGGTCAGATTTAGAAATAAAAATTTCTTTTTAAGTATTTAAAAGAAGGGAGCTAGGAGATAGGGGTTAAGAAGAATTTTGTGAAAAGTTAGACACAAGGATGTAATTGGCGTGTTGGCTTGGTGCGTCAAAGGGAGCTTCAAGGGAGGAGGTTCGAGTCGTGGGAGTTACAAGGGGGTGTTTTATTTTTTGGGCTTTTTGGGACGTTAAAGAAAGGGGCTAAGTTGGAAAGCCTTAACAGATTTTGTGGGTAAGATAAGAGCATGAAAGACAAGGTGGTGGAGTGGCTTGGGGCCACTAAGAGTTTGGAAGTGGCGATGAGTGAGGGAGCTTGGGTTCGAGCTGCCAAGTATACACCCTAGGAGTTTTATTTTTCTTTTGCATTAAGGAGGGGATCGGCCTAGGAAGGCTTTATAAATAAATGGTGTGGTTTTATGACATGAAAGTCAAATGGGAGGAATGGCATGGGGCGTTTGCAAGGGGGGCTATGTTAGTGTGGTCCTGGGTTCGAACCAAAGAAGCAGCAGTTGGGTTTTTATTTTTTTCAAAGCTCACGTGAAGAGGGGAGGTGATGGCCCGATTATGGACTCTTTAATTGATAAAGATAAGGCTTAAATTTTTGCATATTTTGGCTGGAGGGAGAGTGATAAGTAGTTTATTTTCATTGTATTTGTTTGATGAGGTGATTAGGAGATAAAGATGAAAGATAAACTTTGTTTTAATTTTGATAACTAAAGGCTGGAAATTTATCACCAAAAAGAAGGTGTTGGCCGAATATGGGACTCCTTGGGAGGCCATCCATATTCGGTTTGTATAGCAAGGAAGTGCCAAAAAGCCATCAAATTTCTTTTCATTTTTCTCTTCAATAGCTGCTGGCCGAAATCTCCCTAGGCATATTGCCAAATTTCTCAAATCTCTCCTCTCCTTTTGCTTCTTCTTAGCCGAACCTACCCTTTTCTTCTTCTCAAATTACAGCCCTTCCATCTTGTGATTAGCCGAATCTCCCCTCCCTAACCAAGGTGCTGCCGATTTTAAAAGTGGGGTAAGGACTCTCTTTGTGTTAAATCTTTTATTCCTGTTATGGCTAGCCGAAACCATGAGGCTTAATCATGTGTTTTTGTATGACCGAATCTATTCAGGGACTTGGATTTGTAACCCTTTTTAGAAGCCAACATTAAGGAGAATTGAGGGGTCTTCCGGGATTTAAGGTAAGCATGGTATGTAGGCTATGGCATTCGGCCAAAGGCCATGATATGTATTATAAGTGGTGACTGATCTTTTTGTGGGTTGTTTAAGGAATTTCGGCAAAGTCTTAATCAAGTGAAGTCTTCGGGATTTGTTTGGAAACCAAATCCATTTAAGGTAAGAGCCTTTGGTATTAAGTTAATATGGCTGAATAGGCCTATGACACTAACAGTGATGATTGGCCGATTATAGGGTCAAGAATCTAGCGACGTAGATCGGATATTCAGGATCTAGGAATTTCGGTAGTAACAGGTGTGTAAAACTCCTTACACACTTTATTAGTAAACTTTGCCATATTATTGTTTTGTTAATCATTGTGGTAGTGATTTGGTATTGTGGGCTTAAGCATGGATTTCGGGTAAGTCCCCTATTACATGATCTTTGATATATGTTGTGTATGCCATCACATGTTGTTGTATAATATGCTACACATGAATGCATAATATATGGGATTATGATATATGATTATGTAAGCATGATGATGGTGGGATTAATGAGTGGAGGGGGATGATTTTTATGGACTGTCGCCAGTGGTTTTGACCATAAGATGGGTTGGCCCTATCAGATTATTTGTGACCTATGGTCATCAGTGGTTTTGACCACACCGATTGATAAATTGCGACTAAGTCCTAGTGGTTTGGTACCACCAGTGGTTTTGACCACACTTGATAAATTGTGACCTATGGTAATCAGTGGTTTTGACCACACGATGGGTTGGCCCCATCATTTAAATTTGTGACACTAGTCACCAGTGGTTTTGACCACCAGTGGTTTTGACCACACGGGGTAGTAAAGGAGTACGGATGGTTAGTTGGGTTGCATGTGCATGTTTATTAATGACTTGTGTATGAGTTACTTTACCGGGTGGGGGATTACACACTGAGTCTTGGTGACTCACCCCTTCCCTTACCATTTTGCAGATGAGTAGATCGCAGAGATGGAGCCGGAGAGGACTCGAGGAGGCCATGCTTATCATTGGATTTGATTTTATTTTGCTATAGTTAAAATTATTTATTTTCTAAGTTTTTTTTTATTTTGGGTTGTAATAAGGCCGCTAATTATTGTTGGATGTTTATTTTATTGCTTTATTTTACTCATGTTTTATTACAAATGAAATTTTATAAATATTAATTGAACCGGTTAAAAGCAACTTTTTCAACTAAGTAACTACTACGAGATTTCAAAGATGTTACCATCGGGTAACAAAAATTAAACCAAGTCAACTATAACTTTGACGATTTTAAAATGCTACATGATCAACCATTTTCAAAAGGGTTTATCAACCCAACTGTATTTATAAAAAGCCCAACTGAGTTTTCAAACACCGTTTTCAAACCTTAGCCAAATGTTATCAAGTTTTCACCAAACTCTCAACAAGTTTCAAATTATTTTACTCCGTGACATACCACATCCGGTCAGGACTCATGGACCGGGTTTGGGGTGTTACATTTTTGGTATCAGAGCCCGGTTCAAAACTCGGTTGTGGGGGCCCAAGGCCCAAAACATTTGGTTTTTGTTAGTAGGCCTTATTGGAATGTTTTTGAAACTGTTTTTGGCTTGAACAGCATGGCACCGAGTCTCTGGCACCTATCCGCCCAGGTAAGTAATTCTATCCATTTTTTGTGAATATTTGATGAGGGGTAGAGGGGTAAATGGGGAACGTAGAACATTAGAATAGAAATTATTGAACCCTAGGTTTAGCATACCCCAACAAACAATGCATAAGATTTAATAATTCCCTAAATAACCCTGTGAGTTGTCACTGAGCAAGGGATGTGGCAATCGTTATACGCATATCTAGGATTGGATTCGGTGGGAGCTTGGTATTTAAGCAGTCCTAGTGACTCACCTCCTACTCACTCGAATCCTACCTGGTGCGTAGTAACAGTTCATCCTAGTTGAGTCGACACACTCACAGGCTAAACTTGATAACTAAAACCCGAAAGGGACTAGCCGTTTTGTTTTTGAAGTAACTAAAACCTTGTTTTCAAAAAGGAAAAAAATGACCAAAATACCCCTCAGTTGAAAAATGACCAAAATACCCCTAGCTTGTAAATTACCAAAATACCCTCCGTAAGAAAATTTCCAAATAGAAAATTTTCAAAATGTCCTTCTTTGTGAAATCACTTAGAACCAAATTTTTGGAAATCTTTTTATGAAAATGCCCTGACTATGAAAGTTACTAAAATACCCCTAGTGGTGAAATTACAAAATTGCCCCTAACCAACAAAATTACCAGAATAACCCTGATTATCAAAAAAAAATTTTGCAACATCACTATTTTAAAAATGCAATTCTCAAAAAGGAACCATCAAAGTTTTACAACTTTTGAAATATCCCTGATTTCTTAAAAATTTACAAAAATTCACCTCGATTTGTAAAAAATTACCGAAATACCCCTGAGCTTCAAAATTACCAAAATACCCCCGGATTTAAAATTTTTTCAAAGTATTCCGTGAATTTAAGAGTTCCAAAATACTTTTTGACAAAATCATCCAAAAATTTTTATTTTTGAAAAATTACAAAAATACCATTACGAAAATACCCCTGGGTAGTGGAAAACAATCACAACGAAAACTACAATGTCTCTTTGAATGAATGAATGGAAACTGTGTGCATGTATGATTATGAAAGAACCACTCCTAAAACTCTTATCATAAAATTTCTTCGCGGATAATCAAGTGAAACAAGGTACTAATGCATAAAATTCTTAAACAGATAAACGCAATCGTTAGAAATGAGTTCAAGAGGTCGTGGACGTCCGCCCCGTGGGTCGTGGTAGGGGTAGGATGACTTTGTCCGAGCCAGCAGGGTCCGGACATGGGTCTGAAAATGAGATGCCGGATCTGTCGGTGGCAGAAACTAAATTTCAAGATCAGACGGGTGGTAATGATGTCGTATCTCAAGTCAGACACGGTATTGGAACGAGTTGTTTGGCAGCGCAGCAGTGCGAGCCCGTGAATCTGTGGTTGAACGACTCCGCTAATCGAGCGTAAGTATTTAGGGAGTTTTGAGTGGCACCCAGTCTTGGTGGAGTCTTGGTTGGAAGCAATGAAAGGATCATGGACGACCTAGATTTTTATACCGAGGAGAAATTAAAGGGTATAATTTCTCTGCTTCGAGATGAGTCATATCAGTGGTGGCTCACTGTAAGGGATGGAACGGTGGTAGAAAATCTCACCTGGGAATTTTTCAGGGATGCCTATCAAAAGAAGTATATCGGAACTAGCTACGTGGATGCACAGCGGAAGGCTTTCTTGAACCTAGTTCAAGGCAATAAGACGGTGGCGGAGTATGAGGCCAAATTTCTCTGGTTGAGTAGGTATGCTCGTGGTATTGTGGGTATCGAGCATGAATGCTGTGTGAGATTCGAGGACAGGCTGAGAGATGAGCTGAGAATGATGATAGCTCCACAATAGGAACGGGAGTTCGCTGTCTTAGTGGAGAAATCAAAGGTTGCTAAAGGGGTAAGACAGTCGGTTAGACGAAATCAAGATAGAAATTGGAATAAGAGGAGCTCGGGACCTTCAAGGTTCTCGAGTAATGAGCAGAAGAGGACGAGGTTTGGCGGGTCGGATCAAGCTGCTAGGCCTGCTGCTGCTGCTAATCCTCAATGGCCGCCACGGTGTGCTCGGTGGGGCAAGTCTCACACGGGGGAATGTTGGAATGGTAATCAGGGACGCTTCGAGTGTGGGTCCTTGGAGCATCGAGTTAGAAACTGTCTGAAAAAGGCAGCTAGACTGAGATCAGAGGGTCAAGATCGTGCACCGAACAGGAGGAAGTCAGTGCCTTTGGTAAAGGTGTTATGGCAGAATCATGGTACGGAGGAGGCCACATGGGAACCCGAGGATGTGATCGTGACAATACCCCAGCTCTTCGATCCTGTAATTTCGAGGCCGAAATTCTTTTAAGGGGTAGAAACAGTAACACCCTAAATTGGGGTTGTTTGTAATTTAATTAATTTCCCATGTGTATGCTTGTAGAAATAAATACTATGATTTCTTGGCATGTTTTAGGGCCTAGTCATAACCGAACTAGGTCGATTTAGAAATAAAAATTTCTTTTTAAGTATTTAAAAGAAGGGAGCTAGGAGATAGGGGTTAAGAAGAATTTTGTGAAAAGTTGGACACAAGGATGTAATTGGCGTGTTGGCTTGGTACGTCAAAGGAGCTTCAAGGAGGAGGTTGAGTCGTGGGAGTTACAAGGGGAGTGTTTCATTTTTGGGCTTTTGGGACGTTAAAGAAAGGGCTAATTTGGAAAGCCTTAATGATTTTGTGGGTAAGATAAGAGCATGAAAGACAAGGTGGTGGAGTGGCTTGGGGTGCCACTAAGAGTTTGGAAGTGGCAATGAGCGAGGGAGCTTGGGTTCGAGCTGCTAAGTATGCGCCTTAGGAGTTTTATTTTTCTTTTGCATTAAGGAGGGGATCGGCCTAGGAAGGCTTTATAAATAAATGGTGTGGTTTTATGACATGAAAGTCAAATGGGAGGAATGGCATGGGCGTTTGCAAGGGGGTGCGTTAGTGTGGGTCTGGTTCGAACCAAAGAAGCGTAGATTGGGTTTTATTTTTTCAAAGTGGTGTGAAGAGGGAGAGGTGATGGCCCGATTATGGACTCTTTAATTGATAAAGATAAGGCTTAAATTTTTGCATATTTCTTTGGAGGGAGAGTGATAAGTAGTTTATTTTCATTGTATTTGTTTGATGAGGTGATTAGGAGATAAAGATGAAAGATAAACTTTGTTTTAATTTTGATAACTAAAGGCTGGAAATTTATCACCAAAAGAAGGTGTTGGTTAATATGGGACTCCTTGGGAGGCCATCCATATTCGGTTTGTATAGCAAGGAAGTGCCAAAAAGCCATCAAATTTCTTTTCATTTTTCTCTTCAATAGCTGCTGGCCAAAATCTCCCTAGGCATATTGCCAAATTTCTCAAATCTCTCCTCTCCTCTTGCTTCTTCTTAGCCGAACCTACCCCTTTCTTCTTCTCAAATTACAGCCCTTCCATCTTGTGATTAGCCGAATCTCCCCTCCCTAACCAAGGTGCTGCCAATTTTAAAAGTGGGGTAAGGACTCTCTTTGTGTTAAATCTTTTATTCTTGTTATGGCTAGACGAAACCATGAGGCTTAATCATGTGTTTTTGTATGACCGAATTTATTCAGGGACTTGGATTTGTAACCCTTTTTAGAAGCCAGTATTGTAACAGACCGAATCTGACCCTAACCAGAAAGATGGTTTTGGGACCACGAATTTGAGCCCGATAAATATTTAATATTTATATTTTGAGTTTATTTTATGTGAATTGATGTGTGTGAAAGTCTCGTGGAAAAATTTAATCATTTGAGTATTTAATTTAACAAAAAGGATTAAGTTGCTAAGATGATAAAAGTAGTGAGCATGAAATTAGAAGGGTAAAGTGAATTGTTTATTGAACTTAAGGAGTTGCATGTCAAATTCCCCATAATTGTAGGATAGTGGACGGTAATCATGCCATGAATATTAAAATTGTTTTAGTATATTATAATTAAAGTAATAGTATATCATAAACATGTTATAATATTTGTTAAAGTATAAAAAAAAAGAAAGAAACCATTTCTCTTCCTTCATTCATCTTCCACCCGAAACCATCTTCAAGAAGAGAAGAAAATTTCTCTTCTTCATTCGGCGGGTTGCATGTGTTAAGCAAGGTGAGATTTTGAACATTTACTTTACAATCCATCTTTGAAATTGGTTGATTTCTTTAATCATCATTGAAAACAAGCCAAAAATTTGTTGATATTAAGCTTGATGAGGTTCGGCCATGGTGTTGATTTATGATTTGGTTTGTTAATAAACTTAGATAATATGAAAAGAAATAGTGAGCTTGTAAGAAAATTGTTTTAAATTTAGGCATGGGGAAGCCCTTATATTCGGCCGAATGTAAGACCACCATTCATGAACTTTTTTCTCTTGTTTTGATGTTCGGTCATACATGTATAGTGTAATTGGCCATGGATGATTAGTTATACTTAGATATAGTTATTGGTTGAGCTAAGTATAAGAGTCAATTGCTTGAAGTAAATTAGAGGAAGGGTAAAACGATAGAAGGAAGAATTTTAGAGAATTCTAGGGACCTAATGATCATTCGCCATTGAGGAGAAATCCCAATTTGTTTGCAATTAGTATTGCGTGCATTGTGAGTTAAATTGATTAAGTTGAACGTTTAAATTTTTGTGTGATTATTGTTTTAAATTAAATAAATGAAGTAGGAAATCTGGTTCCTAGTTTTTCTTAAATTAAGCTATGTGCATTTTGTTTTGTTGAGCAAATGGATGGAATGAATGTAAATAAAACTTATTTGACATTTCTTAGATTGGGAACAAAAAGAGAAAGAACTAGATAGAGGCAAAACAAAGGTTCTTGAATAGCCGATTTACACGGACTATCAACAACCTAGGTAAGTCCTTAAGCTGAAATATGTTAAAGAATTATTCATGAATCTATTGAATGATGATGTTCGATAAATTTGAAAGCAAATTATGGTAGTAGCCGAATGTATATGTTTGAATTACTTTGAATGCATAAATTGATAATGTGATATGAATATGTGCCTTGATATATTATTTGTGAAAAAATGTAAAGTATGTGATTGGTTTATGATTTAATTCGGCTTCGTGCCTAGCGTGCCTTGTCGATGATTTAATTCGGCTTCGTGCCTAGTAGGCCTTGTGCGGTGATTTAATTGAACCGTGCTCTAGCGTGCTTAGTCTTAGGTGACATATTCGGCTTTAAGCCCAGCAGGCCTAGTTAGGTGATTTATTTCGACTCCGAGCCTAGCGAGCCTTGTGCCAGTGTTACTTATCGGGCTTTATCGCCTAGCAGGCTTGATGCCAGTGATGTGTTTATTAAAGGATAAGCTGAATATTAAACTAGGCAAATCATAACTAAGGCATTTAGCTAACTGCTCAGGTAAGCACATAAGGTATGCTATGTTTTATATTACTTGAGTTAAGTTAACATTATGGGAATTGTGATATATATATATGTGAGGCTAAGGTTGATATGTATGAGTATTTTATGATTGAATTTAAGTTTGAACATAATGTTATGGAAATTCAGCCTTCAAGTAGTTATGTTAAGAATAAAGGAGATTTTGATGTGATAACATGGTTGGTATGAATGCGATACCTATACGAAATGGAGCATGTGATTTTTGGTAATATACCTATCTGATCTTCAAGGAGATGTAGGTTGAAGGAAATGAAGTACAAATTCTTATGTTAGTGAACTATTAGCATTCGGCCTTGTATAAATAAATATACTTAAATGTTTATGTGAAATGTTATAAGTTGATTGTACTTAATTGTTTAAATGTTTAAATGTTATATTATCGTGAGCTTGGGACTTACTAAGCTAGTAAGCTTATTTGTGTGAAATGTTCTCCTCGGTTTTACAGATTTTGGTTACGCTACGGGCTCGTGAAGGGTCGTCAAGAAAGTCGCCCACACTATCAACTAGTTTGGTACTCTTTTAGTTGTGTTAACTTAGATAAAGGCATGTATAGGAGGGATTTGAAAATGATTGTGTTTGAATGAAACCTTAATATTATATGTATTATAGCCATACGAATATGGCTTAAGTTTTATGTTTATTTGAGTGAAGATGCATGGTTTGATAATTTAGTAATGCTTATGAGTAAATTATTATGATGCAAAAGTATTAGAAATTTTGATTGGGCATATTCGGTTTTAATCTAGGTGCATATCGCTTTGTATAAATATAGGTTGGTCATGGCACCTATGTGTAATATGTTTAGTGGAGTAATAATTATCATATTAAATATGCATATTTTGGTTTGAATGAGTAATATAAAGTTTATAATATTAAGAAATGAATATGTTTCTTGATGGATTAGTTACAAATCCAAACGAATGGTGCCATAGTATGTTCGCCAAGGTGTAATATTATATATGTAGATTAGTAATTGATTATTGGTTGGTAAAATGGTTCACTTGATTTAATACATACAGTATTATAGTATTACAAATGAAACTTAGCTTAGGTAGCTGAATTTTGGTTGATAACCGATATATGTATCGTCATGAATGTTTAAGTTATGTGATTCAAACATTTGTGTGTATTAAGTACGGGTAGTAAAACTCGTCATACTTTTAATCTTTATTTATTTTTTTAATTGGTAGTAATGTTATACAATATGATAATGATTGCTTTTCTTGTACTTGAATTCAATGTAATTATCTTTGCGAGATTGAGTTTAATGTAGGAATGCCTTTCAACCCCAATCCGGCGATGGATACGGGTTTAGGGGTGTTACAAGTATTAAGGAGAATTGAGGGGTCTTCCGGGATTTAAGGTAAGCATGGTTTGTAGGCTATGGCATTCGACCAAAGGCCATGATATGTATTATAAGTGGTGACTGATCTTTTTGTGGGTTGTTTAAGGAATTTCAGCAAAGTCTTAATCAAGTGATGTCTTCGGGATTTGTTTGGAAACCAAATCCGTTTAAGGTAAGAGCCTTTGGTATTAAGTTAATATGGCCGAATAGGCCTATGACATTAACAGTGATGATTGGCCGATTATAGGGTCAAGAATCTAGCGATGTAGATTGGATATTCGGGATCTAGGAATTTCGGTAGTAACAGGTGTGTAAAACTCCTTACACACTTTATTAGTAAACTTTGTCATATTATTGTTTTGTTAATCATTGTGGTAGTGATTTGGTATTGTGGGCTTAAGCATGGATTTCGGGTAAGTCCCCTATTACATGATCTTTGATATATGTTGTGTATGCCATCACATGTTGTTGTATAATATGCTACACATGAATGCATAATATATGGGATTATGATATATGATTATGTAAGCATGATGATGGTGGGATTAATGAGTGGAGGGGGATGATTTTTATGGACTGTCGCCAGTGGTTTTGACCACAAGATGGGTTGGCCCCATCAGATTATTTGTGACCTATGGTCATCAGTGGTTTTGACCACACCGATTGATAAATTACGACTAAGTCCCAGTGGTTTGGTACCACCAGTGGTTTTGACCACACTTGATAAATTGTGACCTATGGTAATCAGTGGTTTTGACCACACGATGGGTTGGCCCCATCATTTAAATTTGTGACACTAGTCACCAGTGGTTTTGACCACCAGTGGTTTTGACCACACGGGGTAGTAAAGGAGTACGGATGGTTAGTTGGGTTGCATGTGCATGTTTATTAATGACTTATGTATGAGTTACTTTACCGGGTGGGGGATTACACACTAAGTCTTGGTGACTCACCCCTTCCCTTACCATTTTGCAGATGAGTAGATCGCGAAGATGGAGCCGGAGAGGACTCGAGGCGGCCATGCTTATCGTTGGATTTGATTTTATTTTGCTATAGTTAAAATTATTTATTTTCTAAGTTTTTTTTTATTTTGGGTTGTAATAAGGCCGCTAATTATTGTTGGATGTTTATTTTATTGCTTTATTTTACTCATGTTATATTACAAATGGAATTTTATAAATATTAATTGAACCGGTTAAAAGCAACTTTTTCAACTAAGTAACTACTACGAGATTTCAAAGATGTTACCATCGGGTAACAAAAATTAAACCATAGTTGATGTCAACTATAACTTTGACGATTTTAAAATGCTACATGATCAACCATTTTCAAAAGGGTTTATCAACCCAACTGTATTTATAAAAAGCCCAACTGAGTTTTCAAACACCGTTTTCAAACCTTAGCCAAATGTTATCAAGTTTTCACCAAACTCTCAACACGTTTCAAATTATTTTACTCCGTGACATACCAGATCCGGTCAGGACTCATGGGCTGGGTTTGGGGTGTTACAATTTCACCATTCTGACATTTCAATTCGATAATCTTTCATCTACAACTCACAACTGCATCATGCATAGTCAACCAGTCCATACCCAGAATCACATCAAACTCATTGAATGGTAGAAGCATCAAGTCAGCCGAAAAACAGTAACCCCAAGTCATCAAAGGACAATTCATACAAATCTTATCAACTAAAACAGACTTGCCTAAGGGGTTCGATACTTTAATTACAAACTCTATAGACTCGACATGTAAACTCTTTTTTAACACTAAATTCATACATATATATGAATGGGCTGATCCAGGATGTATCAACGCAATTATATCAGTATCGAAAAGAGAAAAAGTACCGGTAATAACGTTTGACGATGATGCCTCCTCCCGTGAACAGATCGCATAAACTCGGGCAGGTGCTCGTGCCTCAGATCTCACAACAGAATCTCTCGTAGCACCTCGGTTACCACTCATATTTCCGTATTTGGGGTGGTCTCCCTCTAGTATCCATATTACTTGTTTTCACCGGTTGATCTCTTTCAGCTATAGACTTTTCTTGACATCCGGAGATAATAATCAAGAGATTCACACCTAAAACAAGCTCCACTCATTATTCTACATTCACTGAAATGTCGCTTATTGTAGTGCTTACATTCAGGTCCAACATTTCTAACACTACTCATACTGGTAACAAATGTGGTCTGAGGTTTAGAGCTGAAATGTCTCGCATCTCTATCTTTGATTGAAATCCCTGCAGATGCAGTAGAACGAAGATGCTATTTGATAAACTGTAAAAGTAACATATTTTAGACCCACATTTAGTATGCTTTTGGATGATTTAGCCCTTGATTTATGTAAAAAGGTGTTCTTAATCCTTTCTTTTCAAATTTTTACTCAGGAAAGCACCCGAGGATGAAAAGAACAAGAAACGAGCTTAAAACAGGCCAATTTGGGCCAAAGAGGAAATTGACATGGCCTGGACTTCAAGCCACAAGGTCGTGCCTTGACAATTAACTAAGACACGGCCATGCCACGATTTACACGGTCGTGCCCCAATCGATAGAATCGAGACACGGCCCGAAGATGATTTACACGGACATGTACCCTGGCCGTGTCCCTGCCGTAGAAAAGAGTAATTTTACTCGGAATAGGATACTTTGATGAAAAGAAATGCATTCCAAAGCCTATTCAAACACCCGAGTAGGAATTATACATGTTAGGAGCCAAGTAAGGCATCTCAAAGTTTATATAAACACCCAAGGGTGCAACTTAAGGAGGAGTTCGGTAGAAGCTTTCTGCCAGGGCTTTTGTTAGGGCAGTTAGCTAGGCCAAGGAGTCAAGCCAGAAGGCCAGATTTGTGGAAATTACTCGAAGATAGCGAGTTGATCCATCTTAAGAAGCCGAAATTCTACTCAAGACGGCGGATTTCTCCTTCAATTCCTTCAGGGGGTTTTAGGAATTTCTTATGTTTTGTTTTATCTTTTCTCTTGAGATGTTCTCTTTATTCATTATGAACTAAACCCTTCAGATACCTGAAGGGGATGAAACCTAGATGAATCTTGTTATTGATTTCTGAATTATATGATAAATACTTAGTTTGTTCTTAATTATGCATGCTTAATCCAAATCTGATGTGCTTAGGTGGAGAAGGAATAGAACCTGCTTAAGAGTAGATCTAGCATAATTAAGCGGAGTTGATCGCACGCCTAGCGATAGGGTGACGAGATTTTTCCGGATTAGGGTGAAACCTAATATGGGAGTCCATAGATCGATTTACTGCTATTCTAGGGGGTTATTATAAGAGAACGAGAGTTCCACTAATTAACCTAGGGTTAGATGTTATTCACCTCGAGAGAGGGTTTAATATACGTTAGGGAGTCTTACGGATCAAACTAAGTGAATAAATCGTATGGTTCAGTGTTAAATAACAAGTGAAGTCTAGGTGGATTCTTCCTGAGGGTATCATCGTGATCAACTGAGTTTCTCTTCAAGTTATTTTCCAATTCATTCTTTCTGTCTTTGCGTCTTTAGTTTAGTAAGTTGTTAATTTAGATTAAAGCAACTTCACTTATTTTAGGCTAAATAATAAAAATAAAGTTAGTATTAGTACTTTTAGTTCCTTTGGGTTCGACAATCCGGTCTTACCTAAGCTATACTACTGGTCGATAGGTACACTTGCCTGAAGTCGTTGTCAGAGTTAGTTTCCAAGTTCGATCATTCTCTTTATAAATTTTAAAACTCGACAAAACAATGATCAAGTTTTTGGCGCTATTGCCGGGGAACTAAAATATTAAGAAAGCTCTATTTTTATTACTTTAGCCATTATTTTTTTTAATTTTTGCAATTTTACTTTTATTTATTTTTAGGTTAAATTTTGATTTTGCTAAATTTTCTTTTATTTGATTTTGGCAGATAGAGGAGATGGCACTAAATAACTATCAGTGGCAAGTTATGAGGATAGTGCCAACAAAAGCCACCAGTGTTTTCAACCTCGACGAGGTCACCAGGTTATCTAACCAGCTAGAGATGATGAATAAAAAGATTGATGGTTTGTATAATCTCTCGCAGGTACACCCAGTAATGCATTATGATTCGAATTTAGGAGGCGTGGCGAATCCTGAGTACCCACCCTACAGATATGGCATTGAAAACGAGCAAGCTCACTATACGGGTAACTATTCTAGACCATAAAATAATTTTTGTAATGACACTTATAATGCAAGTTGGAGTTACCATCCCAATTTCTCATGGGATGATCAAAGTAGCCAAAGACAGAACTTCCTCCAAATTTTCAACAACCACCTCACCAACAGAAGAGGAGTCGAGTCTTGAGGAGATGTTGAAAAATTCATGGCGACCACGTAAACCCGTCCCCAAAAAGCGAGACAACGTTCGATAATCAAAAGCATCGATCAAAGAGATCAAGAACCAAGTTCAAAAATTTACTAAGTCAGTTGAACAACTTGCAAAGTTAATGTCCCAATGACCGAAAGAGCGTCTACCAAGCAACATAGAGATTAACCCAAATGAGCAAATTCAAACCGTACCAGCTTATGACAGTGAAGGGTTAGACGAACCAAACCCAAGGGAAGAACCTGTGGTAAGTGAAGGTAAGGTTGAGGTGTGCCATGATATACCAAAACCGAAAATTACAGAGTACAAGCCTCGTGTGCCATATCCCGATGCAATAAAGAAAGACCACGCAGAGGAAGAATTCGGTGAACTCACACTTCGTGTAGATGATGAAACAATCACTCTTCAAGCTCTTGACTCAGCTAGGACATCGAGTAATAAAGGTACGAACGTTAATTCTATTGATAACAATTTGGTTCAACCTTCTTTACAGGAAGCATCACGAAATCACCTAGCTGAGCTAGATCTTAGACCTCGTGCCAATAAAGAAGAATTATATGAGGAACGAAGTCTTAAGGTCAACAAACTAGAAGAGTGGAAAACACAATTTAAAAAAGAACCGAAACCACACGAAGTGAAATCGAAGGAAACCCCAGACGAGCTGATAGGAACAACAAATCCCATCAAAATAGAGGATCAGGTATTGTTGAATAAGGAAGACCCTCGAATCACCAATTCAGACATCAAGGCAAATAAAGAAATCACTTTTGAGGTACTTAATGTCTTCCTATACGGCACAGTCGACGTAAGCAATCCTAAATTCAACACTTTTGAGGTAAACATTACTCGACTTAAACTTTATATCCATAACCGAGTTGATCGCATGAGAAAGGACTTCCACCTCCTCAAACCACCATGATTGTGCGTACAACAGGTAAGTCTAGCTAAAGACTTTAAACGAGCGCTTCTCGGAAGGCAACCCGAGTACTAACTGTACTAATTAGTTTGGTTTTATTTCTTTTCGTATTGAGGCATAGGTTTCCATACCCACAAGGCCTTGTACACGGTCGTGGCCGTGGCCGTGTGGACACCACAGCTAGGCACATGGGCGTGGACCTTATCTCTATTTAATTATTTACTTTTATTCATATTTTTATTTTTATTTTTATTTTTACTTCCTTTATTATTTTCTCCTTTTTCTCAATGGCATTTAGATTTAGCTTAGGATACAATAAAACCAAGCCGGCTACTTCGAGGATTCAATTTCAAATGGTTCGAGACATTTCCCCACGTTCACCTCCAATCTTATCCGGTTTCTTTTCATTAACTTCATCCAAAAATTTAGGAAGTGTTACTTCTCCCCTTCTCTTTTGATTTTATTATTACATAATTGTTTATCTATCTTTTTACATTGAGGACAATGTACATCTTAAGTGTGGGGGGTAAAAGTACCTAACTTTTTGCATTATTCCAAAATCCTGAATTTTAGTCTTGTTCCTAAGTAATTTTTTCATATTATCAATTAGGGTGAAATTTCTAATGATTTATGATTTTTATCGATATGTTTTTGAGTAAGTCATTGATAATTGTGCATTGATGATTTATACTTGAAGAATACTAGAGAATCAAGCATGATAAGTCTATTTTCAAGAATCAAAAAAAATTTAGGTTGTTGAACTAAATTTGAATATTACCTTGAAGTTTGAAATTTACAAGATTGATGTCAAATACCCATAATTTTTGTGAGATTTGAACCTTATAGAGCACATATTCTTTTTCATGCTCACTATATTAATTATGAGTGCGTCAACACTGAATTGTTATTCTAGAACTTGCCTTGATTATACATATTGAGACCACATTAATGATTTGATAAACTGAGATGATAAAGGCACCTAGGTTTTAACCCATTCACTCCACTAAAAAGCCTACCTTCACAAATTAAACCTTAGTGAACCCATTTGATCCTAACACCGTTTTTATTGATTTACCTGCTAATATTAACCCAAAACCCTTTGTATTTGTTATCACCATTCTTTTTACTACCCTTCTATCGAGAATTGATTTGATCAGTTACCGAATTAGTTTATTTCAGTTGATAAAGTTTTCTTTATTATGTTTCTAGTTTATTTTTAAAAAATCAAATCGATCAAGTATATTCAGTATTAATAGTATAAAAAAGTATATTCATTATTAGTTCTATGTTTTAAGAGCTTGTGCGTTTAAATTCAGCATCTTAAAGAAGAAGCTCGTATTATTAGTACTTTCATGTGATGTAATTATTCAGATTATTAGTTCAATTATTTTTCTAAAAGTTAGGTAACTCGTCAATTTAATCTCGATTCTAAACCTTCTAATTCAGCCTTTATCCACACCTTTAACCTAAGCCCCGTTACAACCCTATCAAAGACCTTTTGATTAGTGTATCATATCATATTACAGTGGTGGAGATTTGATTTTCAGGAAATCTTATGGGATTAACTTTTCAGGTTCAACTTATGAGTGCTTTTTCTTGAGCCTTAAACACTTCGAGTGCTTTGAGTGAATCTTTACTGAGGATGTCAACCCTTGCCGGTTTTGAATTAATGGTAATTATTTAGATAAGGGGAGATGCCTATATTTTTATGCTACAAATTTATGACTTAGAATTGTTTGAGCCTTTAAGAGTCTTTGAGTTAAATTATCCATGTATAAATTATCTGTGAATTATGATGAGGCATTGTTGATAGGAATTGTGAATTATGGAAAGTTCATTTTAATTATAAGTTGAGAATTTTGCTTGAGGACAAGCAAAGCTTAAGTGTGGAGGTATTTGATAAACCGTAAAAGTAACATATTTTAGACCCAAATTTACTATATTTTAGGATGATTTAGCCCTTGATTTATGTAAAAAGGTGCTCTTAATTCTTTCTTTTCACGTTTTTACTCAGGAAAGCACCCGGGGATGAAGAGAACAAGAAACGGGCTTAAAACGGCCAATTTAGGCCGAAGAGGAAATCGACACGACCTGGACTTCAAGCCACATGACCGTGCCTCGACAATTAACTATGAAACAGCCATGCCATGCTTTACACAGCCGTGCCCCAATCGATAGAATCGAGATACGGCCTGCAGATGATTTACACGGGCGTGTACCCTGGTCGTGTCCCTACCGCAGAAAAGAGCAATTCTACTCAGAATAGGATACTTTGTGGCAAAGAAACACATTCCAAAGCCTATTCAAACACCCGAGTAGGAATTATACTTGAATTAGGATACTTAGAGGCCAAGTAAGGCATCTCAAAGTCTATATAAACACCCAAGGGTGCAACTTAAGGGGGGTTCGGCAGAAGCCTTCTGCCAGGGCTTTTGTCAGGGAGGTTAGCTAGGTCAAAGAGCAGAGCCAGAATGCCAGATTTGTGGGAATTACTCGAAGATAGCGAGTTGATCCATCTCAAGAAGCCGAATTCTACTCAAGAAGGCGGATTTCTCCTTTAATTCCTTCAGGGGGTTTTAGGGATTTCTTATGTTTTGTTTTATCTTTTCTCTTGAGATGTTTTCTTTATTCATTATGAACTAAACCCTTCAGATACCTGAAGGGGATGAAACCTAGATGAATCTTGTTATTGATTTCTGAATTATATGATAAATACTTAGTTTGTTCTTAATTATGCATGCTTAATCCAAATCTGATGTGCTTAGGTGGAAGAGGAGTAGACCCTTCTTAAGAGTAGATCTAGTATAATTAAGCTGAGTTGATTGCACCCCTAGAGATAGGGTGACGAGATTTTGCCAGATTAGGGTGAAACCTAATATAGGAGTCCATAGATTGATTTTCTGCTATTCTAGGGGGTTATTATAAGAGAACGAGAATTCCACTAATTAACCTAGGGTTAGATGTTATTCACATTGAGAGAGGGTTTAATATATGTTAGGGAGTCTTACGGATCAAACTAAGTGAATAAATCGTATGGTTCAATGTTAAATAACAAGTGAAGTCTAGGTGGATTCTTCTTAAGGGTATTGTCCTGATTAACTGAGTTTCTCTTCAAGTTATTTTCCAATTCATTCTTTCTATCTTTGCGTCTTTAGTTTAGTAAGTCGTTAATTTAGATTAAAGTAACTTCACTTATTTTAGGCTAAATAATAAAAAGAAAGTTAGTATTAGTACTTTTAGTTCTTTTAGGTTCGACAATCCGGTCATGCCTAAGCTATACTACTGTTCAATAGGTACACTTGCCTTAAGTCGTTGTCAGAGTTAGTTTCCAGGTTCGATCATTCTCTTTATAAATTTTAAACTCGACAAAACAACATTCAATATTATCTAGATTTCTTTGATGCTAACTGATGTGATTTTCCCGAAAATCTCTTTCTAAAGTCTCTAGCTTCAGAATTGGTTTTTCTTTTCTCTTTACTAAGCTCTTCGGCTTTGCAAGCTCTGTCAACTAGAACGACAAATTCTTTCAGCTCAAGAATCCCAACTAACAGTTTGATTTCTTCATTTAATCCATCTTCAAACCTTTTACACATTATAGCCTCGGAAGAAGCACATTACGAGCATATTTGCTGAGTCGCACAAACTCTCTTTTGTATTCTGTTATCGACATAAACCTTGTTTCAATTCAATAAATTCCTTTCGTTTCTGATCGATGAACCGTTGGCTGATGTATTCCTTTCTGAATTCAACCTAAAAGAATTCTAAAGCAACTCTTTCTCGCGGAACTACGGATATCAAGGTATTCCACCACTGATACGCATTATCTCCCAACAGTGATACAACACATTTTAAACATTCTTCAGGGGTGCAAGAAAGTTCATCAAATACCCGAATCATGTTTTCAAGCCAAAACTCAGCTCACTTAGGGTCATCGCTAACAGTGGCTCTGAATTCCCCAACCCTGTATTTCTGTATCTTATCAACAGGTGGTTTATTCAATCTCAAAGGATCCATACGTTGAGGAACTACAGGGATCGGTTGGGGAATAGGTTGGGGTAGAGGTTGTTGCGTAACCACATTAGCTCGAACGTACTATGTGAACCATTCATTCATCATTTGGAAGAAGGCTTCTTTAGCCTCTCCTCCCTGACTACCTGTCACAGACCTAGAATTAGACGGTGCCGTCCCTTGAGCGGGAGCAGGTGCATTACTTTCAACCTCATCAGCTATCACACGATTGGGATCCATTTGCTATATAAAACACATTTTAAATGTCAGGAGTCATCACACTATCACAATTTACATATGGCATGTATAGCTAGACTCTCACACACGCTATGTTAGTCCTAGAATCGACTAAAGCATAGCTCTGATACCAATAAATGTAACATTCCTCACCCGTATTCAACGTCAGAATAGGGTTACGGAGCATTACCGGGCTTACAACACTTTTAAACATACAATTCATATACAATTTATCAAACCAAATATAATTCAATCATAACTAATCATAGTGTCCCTTAAACAAGCCTATGAGGCCTTAAACATGCATTAGGAGTGGTTCAGGACTTAACCGATAACTCAGGAAATATTTCAACACTTATAATTTTTTTCTCTAAAACAGGGGACACACGCCCGTATGACCAAGTCGTGTGTCTCACACGGCCACCAAACACGCCTATGTCACAGGCTGTGTGAACATTCAAAATGGAAGCACATGGCCGTTTCTCAGCCCGTGTCCTACCCCATGTTCAAACAAGTAAGGTTACAGACTTGGGTCACACAGCCAACCACACGTCCCTGTGTCTAGCCTGTGTACCCTTCGAAGTGGCCACACACCCCCGTGCACCAGGCCCTATGCTAGGTCGTGCTAAACCTGTAGGGTATACTGACTTATGCAACACGGCCAAGTCACACGCCCATATGCTAGGCCGTGTACCAATTAGGGGGTATACTGAATTGTGCCACACGGCCGATCACATGCCCGTGTGTGAGACCGTGTGGAGCATACTGACTTCATTTTAATTACAACACCAGGGGACATACGGCCTTGTAATTTGACTGTGTGTCACACACGGCTAAGACACACACCCGTGTCTCTGCTCGTGTGGACAAAAATAGGCTATTTGAATAGCCATTTTGCCACCCTATTTTTTCTTACTTGCACAAGCATAATTTGCAACATTTTGTAACTCAATAGGCAACCAATCCATAACATTTCATACACATATTTGAATAATTATATGTAACCAAAGCATTATACCAAGTTAAGCCAAATCAAATGGCTTTATCTTATACCACAACATGTACCAAAATCACTAGCTCAAGTAACCATAACTATCATCTTTATAACTAGCCTATACATGCCATATTTACATATATCCAAGAGTTCAAAGGTACCAATCGGCAACTGGATAGTGTATGTGTATCTTCGACTTTATCCGAACCAAGCGAGCTATCGAACCTCTATAAAACACAAAAAAAAAATAGAATAAGCTTTATAGCTTATTAAGCCCGTATAATTAGAATTAAACTTACCTTTTATACATAATCAAGTCAATAATTAAGGTATACTCGATTCAACTACCAAATGCCTAAACACAATCAATCATCAATAAATTAGTCACATAAGTGCATATGATCATCCATTATCTCAATTGAGTACTCAATACATTGTATCATATCAAATTCATATATCACGTACATCGTTTGTAACAATTCACTCTCAATCATATAAATAATAATTCATTCGATAACAGTAACTCATGTGTAGAAACAGTTCTTCATCCATATAAACAGTAATTCATCGTATAAACACATAGCTTTATCACATAAAAAATAGCAGAATTTATGCCCGTTCAACCAATTAAAATATCGAGGGATACTCATGTGATATACTTTACGTATATAAATCAGTAATCCCTCAATTCATTATCATTTCCACTCTTTCGAGCTATGAACAGTAAGCTCCTCCTAAGCTGATGGACGAAGCGCTATTGAGCTAAAACGATAAGCTCTGACGAGCTAAAAATAGTAAGCTCTTATGAGTTGGTATATCAATAAGCTCATACGAGTTGTGTAACAACCTGAACTTGGGCCTAATCGGAACAGTGGTTTCGAGGCCACAAATTTGACGAAGAAAAATTTATTTTTATTATACTTTTATGGTATACAGTTTCACAGAATGATTTCGTGAAAATTTCATTCGAAAATTTCGACGTTTGGGCATTCAATTTAGTCAAAAGGACTAAATTGTAAAAATTACAAAAGTTGAGTTCTACATGTTAGAGGTGTCCAATTGTTATGAAATTTTAAATTGGAGGTCCTTAAATGGTAATTAGACCATTGTTTTATTTTTTGGACAAAAATGGACATGAAATAGGTGAAATAGAATATTTTTAAGTTAGGGCCATTTTAGTCATTTAGTGATTAAATGATTAAATAAACAAAATTAAAAGCCAATTTTTGTCCATCTTTAATCCTATGGGTGAATTTCACAAGGGGAAACCATGGCTAGGGTTTTTAAAGCTTCCAAGCTCGATTCTCAAGGAAAACAAGGTTTGGAACTAGAACGAAGGAAAAACTAGAAATTGACGAATAAGTCATTTTCACTGATTGTGCTACCGAGGTAATTTTGTATGTAAATAATACATCATTTTTACTTACATTTTCATATTTTGATAAATGGTATGAATTGTGGCTGAATATTTGATGCAATTGTCAAAAAATCGACAAGTGAGAAATTTTCGGTTGAACCTTAGGAATAAAAAATGGAAACGAGTGACAAGTTCACTAGAAACCTATGTGAAATCTAAGTGAAATAAGTGATCCGGGTACTGGTCCGTACGTTCTACCAGTGGCTGAGTTATCCAGCATGTGTTACGAATACTCGACAGCTTTTTATAAGCAGCACTGAGTAGTTACGTATGACCGACAGCTTGTGTGAGTAGACTCGAGATTGTGACTATGTGAAACGGGTGCTGGTCTTATAAGTTCTACCAATGGTTGGGTAATCTGGCATGTGTTGCAGATACCTGACAGCTTGTGTGAGCAGCACTGAGTAGTTATGTATGACCGACAGCTTGTGTGAGCAAACCCGTGAATGTGATTAGCTTGAGAGTGAGCCTATGTGAAAAGTGTGATATGAAGTATCTTTAGCTACAAGTGTGGCACTTATGTGCAAATTTCTGTGTATCTGTCATTATTCCGATGTGTTCAACGGGAAATGACTAAGTATAAACGAATATGACTATGTGATGAATAAGTGTAGGTATGTGTGTGTGTAAACTTATGAGTAACGTGCTCGATATGTGATCGAACTTTGGTAAGGTTATTATGGAGTAAGTGTTATTATGAAAGTTAATACAAAGAAAACATAAAAGAGTAAAATTAGCAATAAAATAGTTTTGGACAACAGCAGTTGTGTGACTTTCAAAAATCACCAAAAATGGTGGAAATCAAATTAGAGGTTGAATAAGATATGAAATTAAATCTTATTGAGTCTATTTCCATATAAAAGAAACGGTGTAAGCGAAAGAATTTCATATTCTGAGATATTTGAATTTTTGTGACACAGAGTTAGAATGATTTCGGAATCCTCTATTCTGACTTGGAAAAATCATTAAAAATTGTAAAAAAAAAATAATTATGGGTTATAATTTGCATGATTAAAATTCTTAATGAGTCTATTTTCAGAATAAACAAATGGTAACATCATCCAAATCCTGTACGATGAAATAATTAATTTTTAGTGAAGAGGGGTCGGAACTGTCAGACAGCGGAACAGGGGTGAATTTAATGAATAAACTATACTTATTGGCTAAACCAAAAATTCTGAAAATTTTATGGTAAGAAGATATGTGAGTCTAGTTTTAGGTAAAACTAACGGATCTTAATTTTGAGTTTCGTAACTCAAGATATAAATAATTTAGTGATTGTGACTCAAGTAGACAGCTTGAGATGAACATAAGTAAATAATGAAATTATGTGCAATTATGATTGTATTATCTTGAGAACATATTTTGAAGATTTATAAAAGTCTATTAATAAATTGCTTATTATTTACATACCTACTTACTAAGTTATAATGCTTACCCCCTTCCTTTCCTTTTTTCCTATAGTGTCACATATGCTAGCTCGAGTTGGAGGTCGTCAGAGATTCTATCACACTAACAAGTTATTGATTGGTATTGTATCAACGATCTTCAATTATTTTTAAGTCTATGGCATGTATAGGGACTTGGTTATGTGTATATATTATTATGAGTTGGCCTAGAATGTTGGCCTATGCTATTTGATGGTTATTGTTGTATAAGGCCATTTAATGTGGCCAATATTTGTTATGTTATAAGTCTAAGATGATGCATTTCAAGGATGTGTATGCTTGCATGTGAATGGTTAGGTGTGTATGTGTTCCGATAATTCTTTGTACCCTATTTTGACGTCGAATACGGATAAGAGGTGTTACATTTAATGGTATCAGAGCTAGGTTTAGTCGATTCTCAGACTAACATAGCATGTGCAAGATTCTAGCTATACATGCCATAAGTGAACTATGATAGTGTGATATTCTCGACTCCGATGAAATTTGTTTTGGTTAAAGCAAGGATGCTTTCTAATCGAGCTACCATTGATAATGCTGAAAAGGGGTTAAGTAAGTTCGTGTAACTTAGTGAATATATTGATTTGCCTAAATTGATTCTCTATGATTTGCAGTGTTAATGGATACAATGAATTAACCATAAGTTGAAGAATATGGATAAAGTGTTATCGTTCCAATTGAAAATTGCCTTTCAATAAATTAGAGTGACTTTTTACAGTGAATAACATGAAAAATTTGTTTTGAGTTGAGCTTATTACGATTTGTTGATATCCATATGTGATAATGTTGAATGTGTTATTAGACATTTCAAAATGTGTTCATGATTAGTAAAAACCTAAAGATGTGTAATCAAAGTACATGATATTGTGTTGGTATTGAATGTCATGCTATATGTGTGTATGTATGAGAGTTAGAAATTTAAAGGCTTTACAATCTTCACCCCCTTATCGGTATAGTGTTATATGATGAAGTTCACGAGATTTACATTGAATAAGCTCACAAGTAGGGAACTAAAGAGTTCAGTGGTGGAATAATTAATAATGTGATCAGAGATGGGAATGACTTAGCGAGTAGAAAACATTTATGAGAGAGATATCAGATTATTCTAAAGATTATTTGGAATGTACAATGCCATGGTTAGAGGAGAAGTTAATCTCGGCTAATCGACTCATTCAGGTACCGGGAATTCTTTTGAATTGATTTTTGTTAATGAATGGAATATTATGGAATTAGTGACGATAGAATTAGTCAGAAGAACGATGTTTGAATTGTAAAGATGTTTGAGTATGAAAACTACAGTTGAGTAATTTATGACTATCTCTTCTGGGTATTCTATTTATTCTTACATTCTTAGAGGTATTTGTAATTGCTCTTTTTCTGATAAAAGCATCGTTGGTCTGATTGATTTATGATTGGCATTCCTCTATCTTCTATTGATATTCTATTCCATTACGTCTGAGATAAAAATTTGATGGTGAATTCATATGAAACTATTCTTCTGTTTCTTTTGGCTATTGTTCTATTTATATCTGTATGGAATATATATTATCTCTGTCACAATTGATTTTAGAATGTATGAACAGTGTTTCTCTTTCTTTTGGTTTTCTCTGAGGAATCTTTAATATCTCTATTATTTCATATGAATAGTATTCTCGGGCATTCAGTATGGTCTTGTATCTTGGATTTCATTATCTTGGTTTTCTTATCATCCCTATTGTTTAATTCATCAAGCATGGCTTATCTTTAAAGTTGATATCGGCAAAAGTGTGGATTATGACAATTCAAGTTTAAATTGTATATTGATTTTCTTTCTTCGGGTAATCCTGATTATTATCAGTGAGTTCAAACAAGATGTCATGTTTCGTTTGAGTTAATAGTAAATATCTGTGACTAGCATGTTGAAAGATTTTGTGTGAATATTGACTTACCTTTGGGTAAAACAAAAATACTTGCAGATACTTGAATGAAAAATCTTTGCTTATTTTGTGAGTGTGGTTTTAAGATTTACCTTATTGATGGTGTCTGGATTCTAGATAAACTGAAAGCTAAAACGATGTTGCCATTATAAATCAAAAGGCTCAGAAATGGAATGGTAAGTGGTAAATTAAACGAATACAGTATGAATTGACTTTTGATTCTGAAGTTTAGATTAGATATGATTATTGTTACTGTTATCCTGAGATAGAATTTATGTACTAGGGAACTCAGGGATTATGCAGAGAGTTTCCGTTCAGAGCTCACCGTAGTATCTTGTCTGTTCATCCAAAGAGAAATAGAAAGTACAGTGATTTGAAGTAAATGTTCTGGTATACGGATATGAAATTGATATTTCTGATTTCTGTGTTCAAATGTCATTTTTGTCGTCAGAAGGCCGAATATCAAATGCAATCAGGACTACTATGGTCCACAAGGATACTGGTGTAATGTTGAGAAAAAGATACCGTGGATTTTGTATCGAGATGTCTTTTATCCCCAGAAAAAGAGAGATGCTACTTGAATTATGATTAATGGATGATAAAAATCCGTAAAACTATTTGGAAATCCGAGGGTTATATCATCGACAATGGAAAATGCTATAGGAAATTCTGAGCACGAGGTTGAATTGAATTGTGATTTTGATAAAAAGGTAGAAGCAATTTGTAAAAGTTGAAAATAGTTTCAGATCGACGTAAAAAGCTACAGAAGCAAAACCTAAATATATTGGATTCCAGATCGATGACAGAGTGTTTCTGACAAGATCGCCTTGGAAGAGGATTATTCAATAACGTGTTGGAAACTTTGAGAAAAGATGCTAAACCTCATTCTGGGAAGATTTTCGGGGACGAAAATCCCTAAAGGGGGGAGAATTGTAACAGCCTGAACTTGGGCTTAGTCGGAACAGTGGTTTTGGGACCACAAATTTGACGAGGAAAAATTTATTTTTATTATATTTTTATGGTCTACAATTTCACGGAATGATTTCTTGAAAATTCATTCGAAAATTTCGACGTTTGGGCACTCAATTTAGTCAAAAGGACTAAATTGTAAAAACTACAAAAGTTTAGTTCTACATGTTAGAGGTGTCCAATTGTTATGAAATTTTAAATTAGAGGTCCTTAAATGGTAATTAGACCATATTTTTATTTGTTGGACAAAAATGGACATGAAATGGGTGAAATAGAATATTTTTAAGTTAGGGCCATTTTGGTCATTTAGTGATTAAATGATTAAATAAACAAAATTAAAAGCCAATTTTTGTCCATCTTCAACCCCATGGCAAAATTTCACAAGGGGAAACCATGGCTAGGGTTTTTCAAGCTTCCAAGCTTAATTATCAAGGAAAACGAGGTTTGGAACTAGAACGAGGGAAAAACTAGAAATTGACGAATAAGTCCTTTTCACCGATTGTGCTACCGAGGTAAGTTTGTATGTAAATAATGCATCGTTTTTACTTATGTTTTCATATTTTGATAAATGGTATGAATTGTGGCTGAATATTGGATGCAATTGACAAAATATTGACAAGTGAGAAATTTCCCGATTGAACCTTAGGAATAAAAAATGGATATGAGTGACATGTTCACTAGAAACCTATGTGAAATCTAAGTGAAATAAGTGATCCGGGTGCTGGTCCGTACGTTCTACCAGTGGCTGAGTTATCCCGCATATGTTACGAATACTCGACAGCTTGTGTGAGCAGCACTAAGTAGTCACATATGACCGATAGCTTGTGTGAGCAGACTCGAGATTGTGACTGTGTGAAACGGGTGCTGGTCTTATAAGTTCCACCAGTAGCTGGGTAATCCGGCATGTGTTGCGAATACCTGACAGCTTGTGTGAGCAGCACTGAGTAGTTACGTATGACCGACAGCTTGTGTGAGCAGACTCGTGAATGTGATTCGCTCGAGAGCGAGCCTATGTGAAAAGTGTGATATGAAGTGTCTTTAGCTACAAGTGTGGCACTTATGTGCAAATTTCGTGTATCCGTCATTATTCCGATGTGTTCAACAAGAAATGACTAAGTATAAATGAATATGACTATGTGATGAATAAGTGCAGGTATGAGTGTGTAAACTTATGAGCAATATGCTCAATATGTGATCGAACTTTGGTAAGGTTGTTATGGAGTAAGTGTTACTATGAAAGTTAATACAAAGAAAACATAAAAGAGTAAAATTAGCAATAAAATAGTTTTGGACAACAGCAGTTATGTGACTTTGAAAAATCACCAAAAATTGTGGAAATCGAATTAGAAGTTGAATAAGATATGAAATTAAATCTTATTGAGTATAATTTCATATAAAAGAAACGTGTAAGAAAAATAATTTCATATTCGAGATATTTGAATTTTTATTAGATAGAGTTAGAATGATTTCGGAATCCTTTTTTTTAACTTGGGAAAATAATTAAAAATTATAAAAAAAATAATTATGTGTTATAATTTACATTATTAAAATCCTTAATGAGTCTATTTTTATAATAAACAAATGGGATCATCATCCAAATCTCGTACGATGAGTTAATTAATTTTTAGTGAAGAGGGGTCGGAACTGTCAGGCAGCGGAACAGGGGTGACTTGAATGAATAAACTGTACTTATTACCTAAACCAAAAATTCTGAAACTTTTATGGTAATAATATATGGGAGTCTAGTTTCAGGTAAAATTAACGGATCTTAATTTGAAGTTTTGTAACTCAATATATAAATAATTTAGTAAATGTGACTTGAGTAGACAGCTTGAGATGAACATAAGTAAATAGTGAAATTATGTGCAATTATGATTGTATTATCTTGAGAACTTATTTTGAAGATTTATAAAAGCCTATTAATAAAGCACTTATTATTTACATACCTACTTACTAAGCTATAATGCTTACCCCCTTTCTTTTCTTTTTCCTATAGTTTCATAGATGCTAGCTCGAGTTAGAGGTCGTCGGAGATTCTATCACACTAACAAGTTATTGATTGGTATTGTATCAAGGATCTTCAAGTATTTTTAAGTCTATGGCATGTATTGGGACTTGATTATGTGTATATGTTATTATGATTTGGCCTAGAATGTTGGCCTATGCTATTTGATGGTTATTTTTGTATAAGGTTATTTAATGTGGCCAATATTTGTTATGTTATAAGTCTAAGATGATGCATTTCAAGGATGTGTATGCTTGCATGTGAATGGTTAGGTGTGTATGTGTTCCAGTAATGCCTCGTACCCTATTCCGACTTCGAATGCAAGTAAGAGGTGTTACAAGCTGTGGTGAATCCGTAACATATGCAGGATCTCGACCAAAACGGTAACCCTAGTGACATGTCACTCGTATCCTACGACTTTCTATGGTTCAAACGGGACTCAGTATTCACTAATTCTCATCAATTAGGCATTTGAACTCAGTAATACCATTTATTCAATAATACTTGCATTTCAAATAATTTACAAGTATTTAAAGATTCAATTCTAATTATACGAACTTACCTCAAGTTGCTCGGATGGAAATTATTGACTATTTGTCTACATTTCCTTTTCCCCGATCTAAACCCGATCTCAGCTTATCTTGATCTATATATTATCAAATTTAGCACATTCAGCATTCGGTCTATTCAATTCAGTCCAAATTTCCCTTTAAGGAATTTTTACACGTTTGCCCCTAATATTTCACATCTTTTATAATTTAGTCCTTATTTCATAAAATCATAAATTCATGCAATTTAATTACAACCCATGCTAGCAAAATTTCCCTAGTACTCATATTAGCCCATATTTCTCATTTATTCACACTTTTTACCACCACATTTCACATTTTCTCAATTTAATCCCTTTTTGACATTTTTATCAAAAATCACTTTACAAAAGCTATTAATATAACATTAAACCTTACAAATCTATCATAACTCATCAAATTGCTCAAGCATTCAACAATGGAAACATGATAAATCTTTAACAGTTTTGAAATCTAAGATACGGGCTAGCTAGAATATGAAGCAATGATCACAAAAACATAGAAATCATTAAAAACGGGACGAAAATCGTACCTTAATGAAAAAAATTAGCATAGCCGAATGAGAAGAATAACCATGTCTTACTCTAGCCCTAATTTTCAGTGGTAATGACTTAATGAAGATGATGATTTTATGTTATTATTATTACTTAAGTTATTATACAATTACTAATTAACCTTAACATTAAACTAACTAAAACAGTTAATATTTGTCCATATATGTCCACTCAAGCTATTTATGGTCTAATTTCAACATAAGGACCTCTAAATTAAGATTCCATAGCTATTGAATACCTTTAGCTAATGGAACTCCACTTTTACACTTTACGCGATTTAGTCCTTTTTATCAAATTGACCACTCAAACGATAAAATTTCTTAACAAAAATTTCACACATACACTCAATCATGCTGTAAACATTAAAATAATAATAAAATAAATATTTTGACCTCGAATTTGTAGTCCCAAAACCAATATTTCGATTAACGAAAAACGGGCTGTTACAGTGTCTTCTTAATGATTAATATGATCACTGTCAACAAATGGCTGTGATAAATTGCTTCTTCAAGAACAAGCAACCCGTGGCCATGTTCCGTATTTATCAATCCACATAATGCCAATGAGAGGATATCATTAACTCTTTAATTGAGCTATGGATTCCACTGTTGCTAGTAAAGCCATGCCATATACAAGTCACGTACCCGACATACCAGCTATGGGCTCAATCTTCTTTTGTAACAGCTCGATTTTGGGCCTAGTCGGAACAGTGGTTTTGGGACCACAAATTTGACACAGAAAAGTTCATTTTTATTATATTTTTATGGTCTATAGTTTCACGGAATGATTTTGTGAAAATTTCATTCGAAAATTTTGACGTTTGAGCACTCAATTTGGTGAAAAGGACTAAATTGTAAAAAGTGCAAAAGTTGAGTTCTACATGTTAGAAGTGTCCAATAGCTATGAGATTTTAAATTGAAGGTCCTTAGATGGTAACTAAACCATTTTACTTTAATTTGGACAAAAATAGACATGATGTAAGAGAATTTTAGTGTTTTGAGAAAAGGGTTTTGGTCATTTAGTTAATAAAAGAATAAAAAGGGAAAATAAAGCCAAAATTTTGTCCATCTTCTTCAACCTTGGCTGAATTTTACAAGACACCATAGCTAGGGTTTTCTTCAACTTCCAAAGTTGATTGTAAGTACATCCTAGCCCCGTTTTTAATGCTCTTTACGATTTTAAAGTCGTATTCACCCGATCTTTCTATTTTTACCATTATTTTGAAGTGGGGTTCATGTTTCAAATTTGAACCATGTATGACATGCATGTGTTTTGATGTGAAATGGTAGAAAATGAAGGTTTGGTGTTAGATAAACAACTTTTACTATGTGATTTTTAATGAAAATGCTTAAAAGGATCTCTTTGTAAAAGTTATAAAATATGTAGTAAAAGTTTGTTTTAATGGAAATTGTGGGGTGTACCGAGGTAAGTTCGTATGTAAATAATGCATTATTATTCATGCTTTAATTGATTTATTATTATATGAATTGTGATTTACTCATGAATGAAATCGACAAAGTTCGACAAATGAGAAATCCCGGTTGAATCATAGGAATTGATAGGATACAAATGTCATGACATTAGGGTTAGTTGAGATTACATGTAAGACCATATCTGGGATATGGCATCGATATGAGATTTCATGTAATACCATAGCTGGGCTATTGGCATCGATATGAAATCCCATGTAAGATCATATCTGGATATGGCATTGGTATAGTACTATGTATGCAAAATTTCCCGAGTATCCTTTAGTATTCCAAGTGGTTCAACGGGAAACTTAACGGAAAAGTTTAAATTGTGAAAGACTATGGTATGATGTGAAATATTATGGTAAGCTGGAAGTTGGTATAGGTATGTACATAAACTCATGCTTAATGAGCTCGATATGTGATGAAACCTCGGATTGGTTCGATTGAGTAAGTTATGATGTTAAGATTTTAATAACATCTATGCTAAGCTTGATTATGAATTCACAATGACATTTATGCTAATTTACTTTATGTTAAATACAAGTTAAAGCGTGTGTGATACTTATTATTTGCATAGGAACTTACTAAGCTTTAAAGCTTACTCCCATTCTTTTTCTCTTGTCTTATAGTGTCACCAAGCCAGCTCAGGGATGAAGACAGTCGGAGATCCATTCACACTATCAAATTATCATTTTGGGTACTTATGATTACATTATTTTGAGTTATGGCATGTATAGGGACTTGGCCTTTTTGTTATGTGCCATAGTTGATTTGGCCAAAAGTGTTGGCTTATGTTAGTTAATAATTTATTTTGTAAATGGGCATTGAAATTGGATAATATTGGTTAAGTATATATGCATATGATGATGCCTTTCATGGATGTGGATTTTGCATGGTTTGAGGTGATAAGTTTGAGATGTTGTATGTGATAGGAAATAGCATGTAAAAGATATATTGATATCTTGTTTGTGGTTGAATTGGTTGTATGAATATGCTTGGATTGGTGCTATGTTTTGTTATGTAGTTTGGTGCATGGAAGGGTGGCAAAAAGGCTTGGTAAATAGCCTTATATTTGTCCACACGGGTAGACACACGGGCATGTGTCTAGGCCGTATGCGACACACAGTCTGCCCCACAGGCATGTGTTTCGGCCGTGTGTCCCCTGCTCCTTAATTGTTGCAAAACAAAATGCTCAGTAATGAGCACATGGGCAGAGACACGGGCGTGTGTCTCAGCCGTGTGGACAGCACGGCCATGAACACGGGCGTGTGCCCTGTCCATGTGAAGTCTGCACCTATTTTATTAAAAATCACAAAAAATTAATTGATCACACGGTCTAAGCACACGGGCGTGTGACTTGGCGGTGTGACCTCAATTTGATTGTGACGTCATAAACATAATTCTCCCTAATTTGAACACGGCTGAAACACAGGCGTGTCCTGAACTCACATGGGCATGTGACCCCTTTTTCATGAAAAAATTTATAAGTTTCTCAAAGTTTCCAAAGTTCTCGGTTTAGTCCCCCACCACTTCTGATGCATATTTTGGGCCTCGTAGGCTCGTAATAGAGACGATATGAATGTTTTTGAAAAGTTTTAAATTTGAGTGAAAATTCATGTCTCGATTTTGAATGTTTTCTTGTGAATAAGTCCGGTAATGCCTCGTACCCTATTCCGGCGTTGGATACGGGTAAGGGGTGTTACATAAGAGCATAAGCCTCCACTTATATCAAAGTACATGAGTTGCATATGCATGGTCAGTGACTAACTCAAGATTTAGGTAAACAATATCATGAACGTCATAAGTAAATTAATTCACAAATGGATTTAGAATTAATTCATCTTGGGTCCAGTCCAATGTATCATTCTACCAATGAATACATCTAAGTCTTTACTCGTGGAGTCAACTGCTCCGGTAGCCAAGACTGACCATCTTCCCAATTAGAATTGTAGATGACATAATAATCTTTCTCAGTATTTGAATCAAATACCCACTTTGATTCTTTTACGAGATTACGGGCTCATTTGGATTATCGATTAAAGTAAGTTGTCTTTCTCGCAATGTAAATGTTCTTTACAATGCCACTTATCTTCTATTTGAACTTTAGATAATCAATGAGCTAATATTTGCTTGTCATAATTTCGCTATGCATGCAAAATATAAAAGACAAAAAAATACAAAAGACATAATAGTGAAATTTGAAATTAACTTTATTTATTTACTCATCGTCCAAATAAATAAAAAACAGTTATATGCTTACTACAATATGGCCACATTTCCCAACAGTTACTAAGTTTTAAGCTTAATGCGCTGTTATTTTTGCGTGTAGGTCTTCTACATTAAGGCTCGGTGCATCTCGGGGGATCATAAAAAAACACCATTGTCAACATTGAAGAGTATGAAATATTTGTATTTGCAATTGGTACCCACTAGCATGTACTAGAAAAGTCATTTAGAGATGCATATATAAATGTTCCATATAACTATTAGTTGTAATGGTGATGATATCTACTTCTATTTTGTTTATTTTTTATTGGCCTTGAGCCAAATTCTATATATTTTGAATGTATGCATAAAAGCTTTGATTTTTATGTTTTAGACTGGTTTTTGGGTAATTTTATATAGGTTTAATGGCTAGCTTAATATTTTGGTTATTATGACATGTTATACCTCATTTTGAACATGTTACATGAGCATATATTGTGGTTTTTAATCTATATTTTAACGTGGTTTGTAAAAGTCAAGTTTGAAGGTGTTTCAGTGTTTGTTCTCAACTAATAAAATGTAAATTTTAAGATCCCAAAGTTTGGTTTTTATTATGGTGAAGTTTAACGATGAAAAATGAGTGTTTTAGGGCAATTTTTGGCTTCAGGGATTGAAGTATCGATAGAATGGCTCAGAGGTACTGACACAAGAGTGTTAGAGTGCCTCAATGGGCTGCCTAGAGCATTTGTATTGGTACATTTAGGCACTTCGACCACAAGAAGTGCCTAGACTCGAGAAATTGCACTATTTTGAGTAGTTTTGACTTTCCAAGTTTGTTTTGGGTCTCGAGCACCTTTGACCACCCCGAACATCTTCAAAATTATTTTAAATTGTCTTTAAAGTCTTTTAATTTGTCAAAACTTGGATCAATGATTTTATGAAAATGTTTTTAAAGTTTCAAGTTTAGTAAAACTCTTATTTCCCTCAACCCGAATGACTTCACTTTAACATTTGGTTTATAAACTAAATGGGTGCTAACATGTTTTCAATGACCCAAAAATGATTTCAAAATTGTATATTATTTTTTCTTAAACATTGAGAATTGTTTTAAATAAATTCTATAAAGTTGTCAAATGGTGTTTTATTAAAAGAAAATTGACAATGGTTTAGACAGTGCTCCGGTAGCACCTCTCATTCATATATATGTTAGGACAAGTGAGGAGTGTTATAAAACCATACATTTCATTATTTATTGTATATGATTTTTAAATGGAAATTTGTGTTCTAAATTTTAGTTTTCACACGCATACACGTATGATAAGATTTTTATTTAAAATTAATTTTTCCCAATACAGATGTCCGATTCAACAAATTAAGTGAGCTCATAAAGTTAGATATGAAGAGACTCAACTTTTCCTATTTTTGGATTGAAGGAGAGGAAAGGAAGGGAAACGTTTATCCAATTCTTTATTTGGATTGAAAATTTAATTTAAGCAAAGCCAAAAAAATTTGAATATCCTTTACATTCACTTGAAAACTTAATTTTTAATTTACCCTAATTTGAAGAGAAAGCTAAGCAAAGCCAAAACAAAAATAATAATAATCAAGATATAAAAAAAATTACCCTCTTTTTAAAATAATTTCATAAAAAAATCATAATTGTAAATTTTTATTATAATTACAGCGTGTTTGGTTTACTTGAATAAGGCTTAGTTTGGATGGGCGGTGTGTTTACTTCCGGTGAGATTAAAAATAGCAGTGGCGGTGAGATTAGTTACTGTAGCGGTGAGATTGGATACTGTAGCAGTGAGATTAGAAACAGTGGTGGAGTGTGTGTTTGGATTCAAACGCAGCTGTAGCGGTGAGGTGAGAATATAAAATGATTATTAAGGACATTATATTAGAATTGATATATAAACTTTTACAAAATTATTAAAAATATGTTAATTTATAAATTCATTTAATAAAATATTAAAATGTATCTTATGATATTTTATTATAAATATTTTAATTAATTATATAATTAATTTTTGGTTTATATTTAACTACTTATAATTATTATTTACTTTTATATTATCAATTTTATTATGATTTCTTTGTTTTATTTTAAATTGTTTTATGAGTATAATGCCCATACTCATATCAGTGGTTGTAAGGACAACGTGAGTGATGAAAAGGGGGAGAATAAGCTTGCTGAGAAGTACTGATGAAGAAGAAGCCATGGCTTAAGGATTTGTTAGGAAGGACAAAAAAGGATAAAAGGCAATAAACGCAACTTTAAAATTTTAACTGGGTGAAAATAGACCAGTGAGATTTTTAGGGTGTGGTGTGATTACTCCTCTTCCACTGCACTGCAAGTTTGTCATCCAAAGGCAATATTAGGTTGCAATTGCACAATTTTTCATACAAAACTCACTGCACTGAGGCTAAACGTGGATCCAAAGGCAGCCTAAGATTCCTATCTAGGCTTCATTCCATGCTCTGCAGTAGACCTATTCATGGCTGGGTCAGGCTGGGTTTTGATGAAATTTTAGGTCCGTTTGATAGGCTCAGGCCCGACTTGACCCGAAAAATGGGTTTAAATTTTTTTCAGTCCCGACCCGAATAAAAATGCTAAAACTCGAGTCCGACCATATTAAATTTTTATATTATTTTAATATACAACTTTTTTTTAAATATAATATATAAAAAACACTAAAAATATTAAAATAAATATTTTCCAACAAAAAAAATTATTTTTTTTATACTTAAATAACATTAACATAGGTGCAACTTAACAAGCAAATACCTCTAAAATATAGCAAAATTAACAATAAAATAAGAGATATACAATATTGAAATAATAACAAAAAATAATAGCAACATAATTGTGAAATAGCAGCAAAACATTGAAAAAAACAACAAGAAAATAGCAAGAAAACAACAATTTTTTTTCTTTTTGCAAATTCGGTTAGGGTTCGGACCAAAAAAATCTTACCTGTGACTCGACTCGTTTTCTAAATAGGCCTTATTTTTTTGTTCAAGGCCATTATTCAGGCCTATATTTTTGCCCAAACCCTCTCATTTTTCGGGCAGACCTTCGGGTCGAATAATACTTTTGAGAGCTAAATAAATTAATTAATGATTCAAATTTTATCATACTAAAATATCATATTTTAATTTGAAAAAGTTTTCAAATATATATATGGTTTCAAATTTATGTGCTCTAACTAGATGTGCTCATGGGCTGGGTTCGGGCTCAACTAAAAATTCAGGCCCCCAAAAAATGGGCCTAAAATTTTGCCCAAGTCCTGCTGGATAAAAATGCTAAAACTCGGGCCCGTCCTGGCCTACCCGTATTAATTTTTATATAATTTTTAAATATATATAATAAATCAAAAATACTAAAAACATCAAAATAAATATTTCCCAACAAATTGAAAATAAATTTTAAAAATATGTAGACTTAAATAACACTAAGATAAATACAACTTAACAAGCAAATGCCTCTAAAATAATAACAAAATTAACAAATGGCTTTAAAATAATAACAAAATTAATAATAAAATAAGTTTTATACAACATACAAACAATAACAATAAAATAGTAGCAACATAATAGTAAAATGGTAGCAAAATAAAGAGAAAACAAAAAAAAAGAGCAAATTTTTTGTCTTTTAGTGAATTCGAGCCTGGCCGAGCCCGGGCCAAAAATATCTTACCTGAGGCCTGGCCCGTTTTTTAAATGGGCCTTATTTTTTTATCCAGACCTATTTTTTGGGCCTATATTTTTGCCCAAACCCTCCCACATTTCCGGCGGGCCTTTAGGCCGGGCCGGGTAGCCCGACCTATGATCAGGTCTAGCTCTAACACGAAATCAGTTATATTCTAACAATACTTTAATTTGAAATGTTTAATTTTTTTTAATTTTACATTCGACTCGACTCCATTAAAAAAATTCAAATCAAATTAAGATGATAAAATAAAATTCGTCAATTCGATTAATTCAAAAAATTTCACTTGATTCGATAGAGGGTTGACCGCTAATTATAAGTGTCATCGAATAACAAAAGAAAAGCTATGTATAATTTTAGGGTAAATGACACCAGCAGTCACTCAACTTTGGAGTAACTGACAAAACAGTCACCTAGGTTTCATTTTAGTCACTCAACTTTTAAAAAGTTACAAAACAGTCACCAACGTTATGAAATAGTTACAAAGCGGTCACTGATTAATGGTAACCATTAGGGGGTTAACGGGATTGCAGGCGTGGCAAGTTAACCAGCTGATGTGGCAAGTTAACTTGCCACGTTGGCAAAGCTGATGAGTGATCGGGTTTCATTTCAGTCACCCAACTTTTGGGTAACTGACAAAACAGTCACCTAGGTTTTATTTCAGTCACTCAACTTTCGAATAGTTACAAAACAGTCACTAATTAACAGTTACCGTTGTGTTAACAAAATTGCTGACGTGGCAAGTTAACCAGCTGATGTGGCAAGTTAACTTCCCACGTTGGTGAAACTCCTCCTCCTCCTCCTCCTCCTCCTCCTCCTTATTCTTCTTCTTCTTCTTCTTCGTTACTTGCCAACGTGAGTGTCATGAAAAGGTTTAGCCATTGCATGCAAAGGTTTCGCCATGAAAAGATCATTTTTCGACACGAAGAGATCTATGTTATCCTCAGTTGATGACACCCTCCATGAAAATCTTTGAATCAGCCTTGCCAACACCATCACTATTATTGCACTTCCAAAAGCCACCCCCATGCACCCACGTCTCAAACATAGAAGTGAAACTTAAAAAGACCATAAAAATCAACATCTTCCCCAAACATAGAAGTGAAACTTAAAAAGACCATAAAATCAACATCTTCCTCAAACACAAACATGCAATCGTCTAAAAGAATAAGAGACATAGAAGTGAAACTTAAAAGAGACTATAAAATCAACATCTAAAAGCAGTTGATGATCTCCAGTTGAAACGTAAAAGCGAAAACTTGAGATTTTTATTTGTTTTCTCTTTAAAATTAGATTTATTATTTTAGAGGTTAATTTACGAGAAGATAGTTAAAGTATCAAAGAGAGAAATGAAGATCCATTTGTGATAGTTTTTGGAGAGTGAAAGAAGTTGGTCGGCGGCAACAAATAATGGTGAACTCGTCGGAAGATTGGGTTTGTAAAGGTTTCTGAAAAGAGAAAGAAAAAGATGTGGAAAGGATAACAAAAAAGTAAAAGGCAGAGAATAAACAGACGATTGGTGGAAAAAATAAGGTTTAAATACTCATTTAGCATCCTGAATTTCTCATTTTTTCCCGGCTTGGTATTTATAAATTTTTTTCTCAAATTGATGTTTGAAATTTCATTCAAGGTTTTTAGTACTTTTTTTTAACAATGTTACGTTTGGTACACTTTGACAATTTTTAGGTAGTAACACTTGACACTGCTAACTTATGATGTAATAATTCAATTTTAAAAAATAAAAATTTATTTTTAAAAATTATAAAACTTTTAAAATCATAATTAGAAAAATTAGAAAACTTAGAAAACTCTAATATATATATAATTATAAAAATATATAAATACATAAAAATACATAAAATTTTCGCTTGCCACCAATACTCGTCTTCCTGCTTGTCGTCTTTCTTCAGTATGATGCCTAAAGGGAGATTGAGTCGAGTTGTTGTTTGTAAATGTAATTTCAACGGTGGGGATGAGAGAAGAGAAGAAGAAGATGGTCGTGGTGGTAATGATGATGATGTTAATGATGGTGAGAAAGAAGAGGTTGAAAGGGCGCTTCGTTTGGATAGTACGATTCCATCTACTTCCGGCGAGTTTCTGCGACGAGCTTCATCTCGGGCGTATGATATGTAGAGGCATTTGCAGCAAACTTTTGATAGCAACAGTTAAGGTGCTTAACAAGCTCAGCAAATTTTGGGTGTTTTTCAATGCAATTTTTCTTCTGTCTTTAGCTTTGATTGCTTGTGATTTGAGTTATATCTTGAAGTTCTTTCAACTTAAAAATGATAAATTTAACCTGTTATTGCTTAATGGATTGTCTGTAATTGTAGCTTTCTTCCCAATTTTCAGGAGGTTTATTTGGTGTTTCTTTGTAAAAGTACCTATTCCCCCAAAAAATATGTACAACTCAGCGCGTTTTTGGGGGATATGCCAACAAAGCACGCCCCTGAGAACGCGCTTTTACTACATCAATAAAAAGCGCGCTGACGAGGACGCGCTTTGCTGATGTAGCAAAAACGCGTCCCCAGGGGCGCGCTTTAGCCCGTATTTTTTTTAAAAAAAACTATTCTCGAATTTTTTAAAAATTTACGAGAATAAACATTTATAAAGGCTCAAAATGATGACACCATTTTTTTTAAAGTGTCATCAATTAATAAGGAAATATAACTTACAAAGGAAATCTTTATATAGACCTAAAGTCTCATTTCTCTTGTTTTCTTGAGCAAAGTGGGATATGAGATATGTGTATATATAGACTCATGAATAGTTTTTAAATTGTTCCTGCATAACTGAGATTCCTTCATCTTTTAACTAACAACATGAGATGACATGCTACACTATATTTGATTTTTTTTACAAAACAATTTCTCTTTTTTATATTTTGTTAACATTTTTTATATTATAAAATTATATTTTGAGATCTTTAATTTTGTTACATTTTAGAATTGTTAACTTGTTGCATTTAAAATTTTATAAATTATGTTATACATTTTAGAAATGACCTGGGTTATTATTCTATCTTGACATCTCTCAATTCAAAGATGTTAAACACTTTTTGAAATGCCAAAATGCAATCAGTCAATCCATCTATAATGTACTTAAAATGTTTCTAGTTTTATTTGAACCAAAATTCATTGGCTTTGCTACTAGCCTGCCATTTTGCTAATATAGGTTATATCTATTGTGTTTTGATTCTCAGAGGTCTTCTTTGCTGTATGTTTGTATTCATGTTCTATCTGTTTGTTAGATGTCAAGTTCATAACTTTACTGTTTAGCTTCAGTTCCAAGATTTTATTTTAAACATGTATGCTGTCCAAGTCTAATATATTACATGTTATCTTCTTGCAAAATTTCAATTTTTATCTATTGTGTTTGATTTTTTTGGGTTAGCAAGTGAATATAAACTCTCATCTTCGTCAGTCTATGTAAAAACAATTGATGAAAAACTTATATTTGATTTGGTTGTTATACTATTGCATAAACAGTTAGAGCAGAAGCATTACGGATGGGAATTACTGGACAATGGCTAACTAAATCATATATGGAAATGATTCTTGAAAGAAAATGTTGTTCATTAGACATGATCTCTATCAAACGTTTCTTTGTCAATGCTACTATTGTTGGTTATCTTTTTTTTCAAGTCAATTCCACTTTCAGATGTTCCACGCCTGAATACTCCTCCACTTGTTTTGTAAAATGCTAAACATAATTTATAAAATTTTAAATGCAACAAGTTAACAATTTTAAAATGCAACAAGATTAAAGATTTCAAAACATAATTTTATAATATAAGAAAATGTTAACAAAATATAAAAAAAGAGAAATTGTTTTGTTAAAAAAAAAATCAAATATAGTGTAACATGTCATCTCATGTTGTTAGTTAAAAGAGGAAAAAATCCCACATTGTTTAGGAACAAGCTGCAAAACTATTCATGAGTCTATATATACATATATCTCATATCCCACTTTACTCAAGAAAACAAAGGAAATGAGATTTTGAGTCTATATAAAGATTTCCTTTGTAAGTTATATTTCCTTATTAATTGATGACACCTTAAAAAAATGGTGTTGTCATTTTGAGCCTTTATAAATGTTTATTCTCGTAAATTTTTAAAAAATTTGAGAATAATTTTTTTTTAAAAAAAACACGGGCTAAAACGCGTCATGGGGACGCTTTTTTGCCACATCAGCAAAGCGCGTCCTCGTCAGCGCGCTTTGTGTTGATGTGGCAAAAAGCCCCCTGTGGCCTTTGTTAACATATCCCCCAAAAACGCGCTGACGTGGACGCGTTTTTGGTGGAAACGGTACTTTTCCGTAAATATTCTTAAAATTGGCCCATTTCCGTAAATAAACTAATTTTTTAGTATATATGAGATATTTACCCTTTAATTTTGGCCAAATACAGGAAGTTTTTATTTATCTATTTTTGAATCGATTGATGTTAATGTAAATTTTATCTGCTTACATGTATATAATATATATAATTTTTTTGTGTTTATATATATTTTAGAGTTCTCTAATTTTTTAATTATTTAAAAAATTATGATTTAAATTTTTTATGATTTTTAAAATATATATTTTTATTTTATAAAATCAAATTATGGCAATTATAATTAAATATATTTAATATTTAATCATTAGTAATGAAAATGAAAAACCCTATAAATAAGGCAATTATTAATAAATAATATATGTAATTAATATTTAATAAATATTAAATATTTGCATATTTAATATCTAATGATAATTTTATTTATTAATATTAAAAATAAGTTTTAAAATTAATACTATATATAAGTCAATATTATTTTGTTAATCATATTTTGTATTATTTTATTATATAATTTTCAAATTAAATATTTAGTAAAGTATCTTCAAGATTATATTTGTAACAATTAGATTAATTAAAAATAAATTTAGGTAAAAATTGTAATATATTAATAATATAAATAAATAAAATATTTTTATTCATGTGATACTTTCAATGATTAAAATCACTTGCTTTATCGTCCTTTAACTAATTTATTCTATCCATTCAATTTCTGTTCTATCACATTGTAATGAACCATCAATTTCTTTTTTTTTTTTTTTTTTTATCTTTCTTTACTAGTTTTAAGTATTCAAATAAGATAAATTCATTTACTTTTCTCTTTTACTGCTTTTAATCCAAACATAGTGTTAATGGTGAACAAAAAATTAAGATTTAGCAGATGCCAACCATCTCTTACTGTTCAAAGAAAAACAATTGTTGTTTGTGTTTTTATCCGGAAAGGTATATATTTCTAAATGACATGTGAAAGCGTTCATCAAAAACAAAATTCCACAAAAGTTCAGATACTTGCAATCCTTTGCATGGGGAATCAAGCTGGCAACTGGAGCTTTTTGTTGTTCTTCCAGCTGCAACCATCATGAAACATTTGAATATAAACCAGACAATTTCAGAAACGAACAAGCATTTGTGTATGAAAAAATTTAAACTTCTTTTACCTGTCGAAGTAATAGTAGAAAAAGTCTGCGTAAAGGAGTGTCTGAACGATCCCAGAAATCCAAGCTGAAAGCGAGAGCCATAAAAGAATCAATTAAAAAGAAATGAAAGTAAGAAGTAAACAATACAGCATAAAACGAATGTCAGAATTATTGTATCTGCTGCTCTAAGTTTAATATTTTCATCCATCTACATTTATATTTTTTCGAACAAATTATTTTAATAAAATTTATTCATATTTACATTAATACTCTTTGTATATTGACTTCACGTGATTTTTGCATGTAAAATAAAATTAAATATTAGCTCACCAGTCATCTAATGTTTAACTAATATTTAACAGTATTACGTGATCGGATCGTAATACTAAAATACAATTTATATTAGCAAATGAATTTATACATGTCCTTAATCTAATAAAAAAATAAACAAACAGATTGAAAGACTAACACGTCGTCTATCAAGTCTAATTAGGGAGATGTTTTATCTTAAACGTTGGAGCGGATAACTCACAAAGATAAAAATATAAATGTGACCGACTGGAGTGACATTACATCGAATTGAACTCATGCAAAATAAATCCTGAATTTGTTTGTGGATTCATTCACTTTTAAAACATTTATAGTGTGAAATATCTTAATCCTAAATGGATGATAAACTATGCATGCATGACTCGTATATTTTAATTTTAGTAAAAACCCGACTTTGAATATATAATGAACAGAGAGCTGATGTGTTGATATATGACTTCTGCAATATATAGTAGCATCATTCACAATAATAGAATTCATAGTCCAAGACATGAGTAAATGACATATCTTATTAACATTACATTATAGATGAAAAGTAAATGTAATCGCAGATAGTTTGTTTTTGTGAAGAATGATTTAATTATTATTTGATAGTAATTAACTTTTCATAAATAAAGATGTAATATTTATCATAAGCTAAAATCAAATCAAATCAAATTGAGAAAATGAATTTATCTCAAAGAGATTAATGATATCTTATAAGAATAACACACTTATAATAAAATCATTAGAGAAGCACTAATTGACTAGCTTTCGTAATGGTATGTCATTAGGGAGAGCTTAGTAACGATACTATAGTGAAATGATTTTACGACTAAATAAGTTTATAATTCATAGACGAAAAACTAGAACTTAATTATAAATAATTTGGACCCTAATCACATATATTCAATCAATCCATTTGCTAACTTATTAAAATCATAAATGAATTGCATGTTAAATCAAATAGAGAGAAATTGATAAAATGATAAAATTAAAGAAATGAGTTACATTCGAGAACAAATATGGTTTCTCACTTAGTATAAAAATGACTTGAGAATTAATTTAAATTTTTGAGCTATTATTTAAAAAAATAATTGAAATTCAAAAACAAAATAAAATTAATTGATTATTATAAAATCCGTTGAATGCAAAAATTAAATATATTTTTTATAACAGTAAAGTTGTCATGATTTTAACAGAATTAAAATTAATTTAAAAAATGATTCAAATTAGAAAATTAATTAATTTAATTTAATTTAATAAATAATGTATATTTAAGAAATAGAAAACATTTACTTAGTTTAAAGTGTTAGGTTAAAACATATAATTGAATTCAAGAGAGGCCTGGATCTCCATCATAATACATATGAAGGAATCACACCTTATTAACCCTCTCTATCCTAGTTTAACTAGGAGATTTTTTTTATTAAATAGGTATTAAATAGATTCTACTTATTCAAGTATGGTTTTCTCTCCTATAAATAGATAACACCTATAGAGTTAAAAATATAATAAGTTACACAACTTTTGAGATATTATTATTCTGTCAAAATAGTGAATTTATTTTTAAATATAAATTATATTTTTCGAATAACAATTCTATCGATTTGTATAAGAGTGGAAGATTTACTTTCAATAGGTACTGAAAGTAAATGAAATACATTTTATTCTGTGTTTGATTTGAAATTGTTCAAGCCCACACTCGAAACAGTTCATGGTACGAGAATAGCGGATAAGGTTGTTCGATTAAAAGTCAAGAACGAAAAGGATCCATCTCGCTCAAAGCACAGGCATATTTCAAAAAAAAAAAATTATTGCTATAAATATTACAAATCGGCTCAATTTTTTAAAATTTTATTTTTCCACTGTGAAAAAAACTATTTTCAAACTAGATTTTTTTCAACAAGAACTCCATGAATACCAAGACAAATTAACCTTGATACCACTGATAACACCAAACAAGATGCTTTGATCTATCATCAAAAAAGAAAGGAAAGGTTTGCAAACCCCAATAAGCCAAATTTGCAGAGAGAGCTGGAGAGGGTAATAATCGTATGACAAAAGGTATCAAGCCAACCCTTAACTACCAGACCCCATGCCAAGCACCCCAACAAGGGATTAAGCAAGGTTGGCCAGGTGACTAGCCATGACAAGCCACACTGAGTACCTTAGTGGGGGGTAGGAAGGTGAGCTAGCTTGTAACAAGTCTAGGTGTGAGAAATCAAATAAAGTACTCCAAGTAAGCAGAGTGCTTCAATCGGACATTGCAAGACAAGAGGCCTTTGGGCATATACCCAATAAGCCAGTTTTAAGGAAAGGAGTTAAAATTTTCTAGAATTAGCTTCATTAGGTATGATAAAGTTGGTCATCAATTTGAACCACTCCTAAACCAAGGGATAACTTAAAAGCTGCAAACAAATCTTCAAAGCCAGAATGTCTTCTAAAGGTCATTACACCACATAACGCTAAAACTATGGTGACAGAAGAACATGGTACCCTCTTCAGAATTTCAAAGCTAGTAGTACTAATAAAACATGTTGTGTTGCTTGTAGCTAATCAAATATCACCAAGAGGATGCTAAAAGTTTTTGCTAAGGTAACTCCACAATCACCAACATGTCTAATTGTGCAAGGCAAGGAGAAAAGGCTAAGTACAAACTTCGAAACCAACTTGACGCTAATCAAATATCACCAGGAGGATGCTAAAGAGTTTTGCCAAAGTAACTCCACAATAACCAATTTGTCCAATTGTGCAAGGCAGGGAGGAAAAGCTAAGTCCAGACTTCAAAACCAACTGAAGCATTTAACAACCATACAACCCTAATTGCTTTTTGAATTACAATTACAATTATTTTTGTACAAGATACCAAGAGTAAAATTATTATTTTATGGTAACAAGATCATCATATCAACATATGCAATATGTTGCAGACAACAATTCAAATCATAATTCATAGCAACTAAATTTTAAGTTTTGAATGATGTAACAACCACTGTTGGTAGACAAAGAGGTCCTAGAACAATATAAAATAAGACATAAACAAATTCATATGCAATGACGAATGTAGAACATTCAAAGAGTGCATGCTCAGAAAGAGAAAGAGAGAGAGAGAGAGAGAGAAAAACTTACGTATCCAGTGGACATAGTGTGGTTCAGTTAAGTATCGATAAACCCAGTTAAGAATGTATAATCCTCGATATGCACTGCAATATAAGAGAAAGACCAATAAGCAAATCTGTCCATAACACAAAAATCATTTACACCTTATCTGACTACCAAAAGGAAAAATCAGTCCTTTACACACCTAAGATATCATCAAGTAAATATTCAGAAAAAAAAAAAATGCTTCAAGTTTTAATTCAAAATTTCATATTAAGGTTAATGATGCATTTGTTTCTAAAACCATACTGCATATTATACTACCAGTGCATTTAGAATCATATGCAGAATAACAGCATCAAGTTTTTATTCTTAGTTTACCAAAATTCTTTTTCTAGCTTTATTCAATGTAGGCTGTAACTCTCTGATTCAAGCCTATTGTTCTTTTCGCTTCTGGTTCGAGGCTATGGCAAAAAGGATATCTAATCTAATGAAGATTAAACGTATCATATCATGAGCAGCAAAAATCCCAAGTCATTATCTCTTGAAACTTCAAATATAAACCTTCATAAGGTTGGGAATTTTTGAACTCACAAAGATCATACACATCATTGAGTCCTAAAGAACAGGAAAAGTACTTAAGAATCCAAAATGCAATGCAAAGGAAAGCCCAAAGTTTTGATACCGAGACCATGAACTCAAATGCCCCTGGTTCAAACTACAGATTGTTACGTGAAGCTTAATATATGATTAAATGTTAAAACAATAGGCAGAACCAATTCAAACAACAAATGCACTGACCTAAAATGATCAAAACATAGCAGAAGATCTAAGATATCGTCAATGCATAAAATAATTATTAGTTTAAGAACATTGGACTAAAGCATACCCAAGAAGAAACACATATTGGCCAGTCAGATTGTCAATGTTTCTAGTCCTTTGCAGGAGTACAAGCTGAGGAAGTATGGCAACAGCTTCTAGATACAACGAAAAAGTCCACAATACCTGGAACCCCATTTTCCATAAGTCCAATAAATCTTTTTTTTTTTTTTTAAATGAACCATGTTTTTCTTTAAACAAGAAAAGAGAGAGAGAGAGAGAGAGAGAGAGAGAGAGAGAGAGAGAGAGAGAGAGACCTCCTTGAAGGTGAACTTCTCATGAATGAAAAGCGCCAAGAGTAGGCAAGGCAATAGAATAAAATAATGGCGGAAAGTGTCTTGGGCTTTATCGTAAGACCTCCGAACAACGTTATGGCTACGCATGTACCAAACAATCGAAAAGGAGCTTCCCAAAAATATTAATTTCATCAAAGTGTTGTAAAGAGATATAAAATCAGTGAAAATGTCCAAGTAACGGCTAGCAAAAACGATGGCGTAAAGTTCTTGCGTCTTCAAAGAAATACCTGTGCCAATTCACAAGTGTTGTAAAATTGAAATTCGAAACCTAACAAAACCAGTATCAAAGAAAAAAAAAGGGGGGAAACAAGGGTTACCGGCGCAAGATTTGATGGTGTGGATCTTGAGGAGCAAGACGAGAACGCTGGCCAGGTGAGTCATATCACCTGCTAATCTGAATATATTCATTTTCGCTATTCCAGATCCAAAACCCTAATTTCCTTTTAGCTTCTAAATAAAAATTGCCGAAATGTTTTCAAACGGCCATTTTTCCTTTTTCAGAGTGGTTTAGGCTTTAGATCTGGTAGTCTTCAAGTTTTTCTTTTTATGCTGTTTTTTTCTACAAAATTATTATTAAAAAAAATCGAACCTCTAAACGGTGGAGCTAGATATAACGATCCACCACCAATAAGATATAGCCACGTCAATGGTGTGACTATTGACGCAAGTCTTTCCAATCGTGAAAATTACAAGTCAATAGCAAAAAGAAAGGATTTCTGAACCAAACCGGACCTCAATGTCTAATCGAAAATAGTTTGAAGTATCGGTTTGAAAAATAATTTTAAATAGATTAGATCAAAAATCAGAATGGATTAATTAAATTAATTAAAAAATTAATTGAATTGAATTTTTATTTTAATTTTTTAAAATTTTAATTAAATCGATTGAATTGATAAATTAAGGACTCAATTAATTTGACCAATGGGTCGTTTTAAAAAGTATTGCCCAAAAGTAGTTTATAATATAAATGGAAAATTTTAGAATGAGTTTAACTCTTTTATGAACCAAATTAGAACTATCGGTGAAATTAGTTGAATCAAAATCAATTGAGATATAGATCCGAAATAAGAGATTAAATTGATTGACTCACGAATTGGTTGAACTGTTTGAATCAATTTTTTTTATATTTTATATTTTTTACTTTTTAATAATTTATTCAATTGAACCGGTTAAATTGATCCAATTTTGATTCGATAAATTTAATTTATCAAGAGGAATGAATCCAGTGGCGGAGCCTGAATTTTTTTGGGGGCGAAATTAAATTGTATATTTTTACAATGTAAAAATATAATTTCATCATTTTAATAGTCTATATGTTTATAATTTTAAAGGATTAAATCAAATTTTTATCATTTTTAAAAAGCTTAAAGTATAATTTTACCATTATTAATTTAAAATTTTATAAATTATAAATAGCCTAAATTAAAATTTTACCATTTTAAAAGGAGCATAACCCATCTGACTCCACTACACTCCGCTATTGAGTGAATCAATAATTTTAAAATTTAGTAAAAGATGAAAAGAGTATAAAAGATTAACACAGTTGTTTTGTAGTGATTAGGTCTTAACCATTAAGTGTTAACTTCATTTAATAAGGATTTTTATAGTTTGCAAACTTTGAATTGATACTTTTTAGGAAAAGATATAGGTTTTTACAATTTTTATCTTTTACTTAGGTTAAGACAGTCATATAAATAAAAATCTAATTGATGAGTCATTTATATGCAAAGTAATTTAAAAGCAGAGGTGAGCGTTTGATAGAATCGAATGGAAAAATTTTAAGTTAATCGAGTTGACGAATCATATTTTATCATCCTAATTTGATTTGAAATTTTCTTGAATCGAGTCGAGTGAGATGGAATTCGAATCGAATCGAATATATTTGTTCGAGTTAAATTTTAAAAAATAATTTTGGGTCCTTGTAACCACTGTCACCAATCGTAATAAAATTTGTCCACCTTAATCAAATTTTTTATTAACTTTCATCACCTCATAATTTATTTATTAATCTTTTATATACGGGTTAGGTTCTTTGCTTGCTTAGTTGTTTCAATTATCTTGATTCTTGTCACAATGTATTTTGGAATTAAAATATATATTAAATATAAAAATGTGATTTTTAATAAAAGTTATTTTAAAGATAAAATGTGAAATTGATATCAATATAAAATTTTAATACGAATATTTTATGGCATAATTAATAATTTAATTTTAATATAAATATTCAATATGACTAAACAATTTAATAATATAAATAATATAAAATGTGAAATTTAATTTAATAGTATAAATAGTAGATATAAATAAAATTTTAACTATTTATATTTAGTGATTTTTTTGGATAATTTTAATTTTTTATTTGAGAGTAAATGATGAGAAGTAAAAGTTTAAGGGAAAAATAAAAAGTTTTGGGGAATAGGGAAAGTAAATAGGGGGAGTAAAAAATTTTGGAGGAATATAAAAAAATAGGGGGGTGGGTTTGGGGTAGATGGGAGGTGGGATGGAAAGATAGTAAAAGTTTTAGGGGAAAAGTGAGAGGGAATAAAAATTTGGGAGAAAAATAAAAAGTTTTGAGGGTTTTTGGGAGTAAAATTTTGAGAAAAAGTAAATGAGAGAGTAAAATTTTGGTGGGAAATTAATTTTGGGTAGATTGGAGGGTTGGAATGGGAGGGGAATAAAAGTTTTGGGGGGAAAGTGGGAAGGAGTAAAAGTTTTGAGAGAAAAGTAAAAAGGTTTGGGAGTTTGGGGTAAAAATGTAAAATATTATATTTTGATATTCGAATGATTCGAATTATTCGAGTTATTTGAATTCGAAAACTCAACTCGATTCGAACTCAAAATTCGAAAAAAATTCGAGTTGACTTGAATAATTCGATTCGTTTAACTCGAAATTCTAATTTTTTTCGATTTTTTTTAGTCGAATCAAGTTTTGCTCACCCGTAGTAACACAAATTAATAACAATAAATTGAAGAGCCAGAATAATTATTTCCCTCCAATATGCAATTATTGGTAGCGATGCTGCGGCATTAAGTCAGTTTATTAATCCGAATCAACAATTTATAGGCTTCTCTCAAAGTCACTATACTCAATCCTATAACTAACTTAACAAATGTCTATGCTAAATTAATGTCAATAATACAATTGCAAGCACCATTCTTACAGGATTATGCACATTAACAATATATGTCTATATCATTACACATTTAAATCAAATAAATTAATCATGCACCATTCAAGTTTTACATCCATTAATCACAACCTTTTCAAAATTAACAATTAACTCAATTACCCACTAATATTGATCAAGCAATAACAAGTATTAAACATTAATAACACTTGAATGAATAAACCTCATATTACAACAAGCATCCTTATCAAAGTATCAATAATCCCATATTAGGGTTCCATAATTATTCTAACTAACAAACCTTTAGCCCATAATCACCGAATTAAAAAAAATTAAGCAAAACTCAGTCATGATTCAAAATAACAAAATAAAATAAATAAAGGGCAAAGAGAAAGCTGAAAAGATGTTGAGCCGAATAAGGTGATTTTCCTCAAGTCATTCTTATCCCTTTTTTTCCTCTTTTTCTTCTCTTTTTCTTTTCTGGCTTTTTTTTTTTCTGAAAATTGATGTTCTATTTTGTACCCAATGGCTCTCCTTATTTGTTCTAAAAGTGTGATATTTATTGTTGAACCACCGGTACACCCCATGACACAGCGAAAAATATAAATCAGGCAATCACATCTAGGGATCCATGTGCAAGGAACGAATCGGGGTGAAAAGGGTATGAACGATTACCTTTAATCGTCTGAAAATCGAAGAAACAAATTACGCTATTGTATGTCGATTCCAAGCCGCTATGAAAAGTTTCGGCCTCTACGTAATCCACCAGGTGTGACAACCAACGGTAAGCACTCTCTAAAACTTTTTCAGAGAGAGAAAAATCTCTTGACGGCTGCTAGACCTGACACAGTTTATTTTTCGGGTATATAAGGTTTTTCTTCCTAATTCGGGAATAATTGATATTTTTTATATGAATCAAATTATAATAATTAATCGAATATAATAATTATAATTACCATAATTATAATAATGTTTCAACAAAAAAATTACAATTACAGTAATTATAATAATATTTGATCCTAAATTATAATTACGATAATTATAACAAAGATTTTGGTAATTATTGTTAGTTAAATTTTATACTGAATCAAATTCATATATTAATTTAACCATATTTTTCATTATGTGTACAACATACTTGTACATAAAATTCATTTGATATTTAATTGCCCAATTGATTTAATTCTATAATCAATTTAATTCATGTGACAGCTAAACTCAATACTAACTATGTTTGGATTCCGTTAGTTTCAACCATAGGGTGTGACCTTGTAGGTTCTTGTAACTTAGCAATAATATTAGAACAATTCTAATATTACAAACAATGAGTGACATCTAGCAATGCATCATTGCTACCTAAGTTACAAGAAGTCATGATTCACATAACCTCTTTGTGATCAACCCTTCATCTGTTTAAATCCATTTGTCCTTTATATCTAGAATAGACACAAGTTATGGAATAGTCACACTTGTATAGCCCATCTAATGTTTCTTGATATCCTAAGTAGACTATTAAAAATAAATAAGTATGATATCTCATATCAACTTATTCGAGTATGGCCATGCATTTCTAGTCTCACACAATCAAGTGGCCTAGGATATTGCTCCCGTTATGTAGGAGGGACAAATTATATATTGATCAACCACATCCCACTACATATATTGTGGTATATCCAAGATCAGCCTTTATAGAACAACCAGTTATGGTAGACGTTTGACTATATCAAAATATACGACTCACAATGTTAGGATAACGATGATCTCAAGTCTGAGGATCATATACACAATAATCACTATGAGTAATGTTGTGACTATTACGTAATAATCAATAAACAAACTCATAGCGGGTCAGTCCAATATGTTGCTCTTTAACACACATACTCATGTATTGATTTTGACATCTCATATCAATGACAACACTTTGTCATCAATCAATTACACGTTAGTCTTAATGCATTATTGTTGTCCAAGCCCACAATAATACTCGACTAAGGACCTTTTAAGAATAATCATATTATTCTCAGGATATTATTATAAAACAATTTATTTATATACACAGAAAATAAACTGAAATAATAATGGCTATGCCTTATATTAATAAACGAGGTAAAATAAGTATGTTATTACAATCATCTCATGATTGGTCTTTGGGCATACTCTGACATTTATATCCCCCTAAAAGATTGTGGACTATGTTAACTCCCTTTTCTATTCTGTTTTTGTCATCTTGGGAGTGTTTGGGCCTTTACATTTTCACATAGTCTATTCTTTCTAATTTTTGGTAATTATCAACAATTGATTAAAAAATGGGTTAATCCTAAAAGCTTATGTGACATTCTTTAACTGTGAGCTTCCCAATTTGTTCCTTTCAGGCTTGATGCTGCATTTGTTGCAGCATTGGGGCTTCAGATGTTGAAATTGAACATATTATTATTCAATATTTTAGAAAGCTTAAAAACAGTAAAACACAATATTTCAGAAAACATAATCTTATTCACATGTTCTTTCCTGTTAGATAAGCGAATCTCCTTATAACGCCTCAGAATGCCTTAATGAGTTTTAACATGTCCCATAAGTGTAATATAAAGCTAAGCACTCTCCAAACACACCAACATGTTCCATTGAATGGAGCTTAGCTTGACATTCCTTTATCTCTCCAACCTATCCCAAGGCCTTTCACTCAAAACATAAGGTGAGTACTCACAATCCTATGGCATGTTATTATATCCAATAGTTTCAGAAGACTATAGTGTCAAAACATATACTTAAAACATAGAGCTCACAAATCATGAGGAGCTCACAGAACACTATTCATATTGAGCTTGCAATATAGAGCTCGCATATCATTGTTCATAAAAACACATATATAATCTCAAAATAGAGTTTAGAAAAAACCTACTCTTGGAACTTAGGTTAAAACCTTAAGCTCCTGATTAATACTATGGTTCGCACATATATGTGACGATCCTTGAACACTCACCAATTTGCTAAAACTTTAAACAAGCTTCACTTTTCCCTTGCCTTTGCTTGTAGACAGTTCTGTTAGGTTTGCAATTTCACTAACAACACAAGTCACTAATAGCATAAAGCACATTAAAACTCATACATAAACACAAGTGAACCTAGGTTTGCACATGCCAATCTTTTGGAAAACCTAGTTTCCTTTGTTGTAAACCTTTTTTAATTACTTCTAAACATCAACATAACAAAGAAATGGAGTCTTACCTTAGATCCCAAGAGCTAAGTTCTAGGTAAAAAATTTGATAACAAGAAAATTGATGAAGAAATTTAAGAGAATTTTATCGTTCAAAAGAATATGAAATTTTGATGGAAAAGGCTTAATTTATAGGGACTAAATGTTTTGATGTTTTTAGGATTCCCTAGTCATAGTAGAAGTAGGAAAAATTTATGTGCATAGATGTTGTTACGAAGAGAAAAGTAAGCTAAATTTCCTAACTTTAGTACAATTACCCTTTGACTACTCCTACGTTTGAATCTTAGCCCAAAACAGTGATTACAACTTGACCGTCTCTAGACGTACTGATAAACCGTAAAAGTAACATATTTTAGACCCGCATTTAGTATGCTTTTGGATGATTTAGCCCTTAATTTATGTAAAAAGGTGCTTTTAATCCTTTCTTTTCATGTTTATACTCAGGAAAGCACTCGAGAATGAAAAGAACAAGAAACGAACTTAAAATGGACCAATTTGGGCCAAAGAAAAAATCGACACGGCCTAGACTTCAAGCCACACGGTCGTGTCTCGTCAAATTAATTCACACGGTGATGCCATGATTTACACGGCCATGCCCCAATCGACAGAATCGAGACATGACCTGAAAATGATTTACACGGGCGTGTACCATGGCCGTGCCCTTGCTTCGGGAGAGAGCAATTTCACTTGGATTTGGTTACTTTGAGGCAAAGAAACACATTCCAAAGCCTATTCAAACACCGAGTAGGAAGTATACTTAAATTGGGACACTTAGAGGCCAAGTAAAGCATTCTAAAAGTCTATATAAACACCCTAAGTGTAACCTAAAAGGGGGCGGTTAGCTAGGCCAAGGAGCCGAACCAGAAGGCCAGATTTGTGGGAATTACTCGAAGATAGCCAGTTGATCCATCTCAAGAAGTCAAAATTCTACTCAAGACGACGGATTTCTCCTTCAATTCCTTCAGGGGTTTTAGGGATTTCTTATGTTTTGTTTTATCTTTTCTCTTGAGATGTTTTATTTATTCATTATGAACTAAACCCTTCAGATACCTGAAGGGGATGAAACCTAGATGGATCTTGTTATTATTTTCTAAATTATATGATAAATACTTATTTTGTTCTTAATTGTGCATGCTTAATCCAAATCTAATGTGCTTAGGTGGAGGAGCAATAGACCCTGCTTAAGAATAGATCTAGCATAATTAAGCGGAGTTGATCATAAGCCTAGAGATAGGGTGACGAGATTTTGCCAGATTAGGGTGAAACCTAATATGAGAGTCCATAGATCGATTTACTGCTATTCTAGGGAGTTATTATAAGAGAACGAGAGTTCCACTAATTAACCTAGGGTTAGATGTTATTCGCCTCGAGAGAGGGTTTAATATACATTAAGGAGCCTTACGGATCAAACTAAGTGAATAAATTGTATGATTCAGTGTTAAATAACAAGTGAAGTCTAGGTGGATTCTTCCTGAGGGTATCGTCGTGATCAACTGAGTTTTTCATCAAGTTATTTCCTAATTCACTCTTTTGTCTTTGCGTCTTTAGTTTAGTAGTCATTAATTTAGATTAAAAGCAACTTCACTTATTTTAGGCTAAATAATAAAGAGAAAGTTAGTATTAGTACTTTTAGTTTCTTTGGGTTCGACAATCCGATCTTGCCTAAGCTATACTACTGTTCGATAGGTACACTTCCCTATAATCGTTGTTAGAGTTAGTTTCCAGGTTTAATCATATTCTTTATAAATTTTAAAACTCGACAAAACAACGATCAAGTTTTTGGCACCGTTGCTGGGGAACTAAAATATTAAGAAAGCTCTATTTTTATTACTTTAGACATTATTTTTATTTTTATTTTTATTCCGTAATTTAATTTATTTTATTATTTTTACTAATTTTCTTTTTTTCTTTCTTTTCCAATAGGTACCTCTAGTTTATGACTAGAAGGAACTCGACAGGACCTCTAGTATACGATAGTGATATTGAAGCTACCGCTCGTAGGAATCGCAGAGAAATTAGGCGAGCCCTAAATTACATAGAAGAAGAGCGAGAAGGCAGATCCAATCCTACTGAAGAGATGGACGAGAATAATCCACCACGAGATGTGGCAGAAAAAAATGCTCCGCGTACTATGTATGATTATGCTAAACCTCATTTAACAGGAGCGGAATCGAGTATTGTTAGGCCTACTATAGCCGCTAATAATTTTGAATTAAAGCCTAACACAATACAAATGATTCAACAGTTTGTTCAATTTGATGGTTTGCAAGACGAAGATCCAAACACTCATATAGCTAATTTCTTAGAGTTCTGTGATACCTTCAAAATAAATGGCGTTTTTGATGATGCCATACGTCTTCAGTTATTTCCTTTTTCATTAAGGAATAAAGCCAAACAATGGTTATACTCGATACTACAAGGGTCAATCACTACATGGGACCAAATGACCGAAAAAATTTTATTAAAATATTTCCTACCGGCCAAAATGGCCAAATTACGAAATGATATTTCTTCTTTTGTGTAGATGGATTTAGAAACATTATACGACGCATGGGAGAGATACAAGGATCTCTTGAGAAGGTGTCCACACCATGGTCTACCCTTGTGGCTACAAGTCCAAACTTTCTATAATGGTGTAAACCCCTCAATGAGGCAACTAATCGATTCAGCCACCGATTGAACCCTGAACAATAAAACTCCTCAAGCAGCCTACGAGTTCATTGAAGAGATGTCACTAAATAACTATCAGTGGCAAGTTACAAGGACAAAACAGACAAAATCAGCCGGAGTTTACAACCTCGATGCAGTGACCATTCTATCAACACAGGTAGGGATGATGAATAAAAAGCTTGATAGTTTGTGTTCTTCGCAGGTACATCCAGTCATGCAGTGCAACACCAGTGGAACTGTGGCGAATCCTGAGTACCCACCCTACCAACCGGACACAGAGAGCTAACAGATGAACTATATAGGTAATAATTTCAGATCCAATAATAATCCTTATAGTAATAAATATAATCCAGGTTGGAGGAACCACCCAAATTTTTCATGGGGAGGCCAAGGAATTCAAAGAAATCAAAGACGACAACCTCCTCCAAATTTCCAAAATCAGCCATACCCGTAAGAGAAGAAGCCAAACCTCGAAGAGATGCTGACAAAATTCATGGCGAACACAAAAAATCACTTCCAAGAAACTGAGAAAACAATTAAAAGCTACGAGAGCCAAATCGGGGAACTTACTAAGTCAGTCAAGGTAGCCACTATTGCAGTCGAACAACTCGCAAAGCTAATGTCAGAACGACCGCAAGGACGGCTACCAAGTAACACTAAGATTAACCCGAAAGAACAAATCCAAGGCATCATAGCTGATGAAAATAAAAGAGAAGATGAACCCAACTCAATACAAGAAAATGAGGAAGACAAAGGTAAGATAGAGATAACACGAGAAAAGCCAAAATCGGTAATCAAGGAGTACCAACCTCGCATACCTTATCCCGAAGCGATGAAAAGAGACGATTCAGAGGAGCAGTTCGGTAAGTTTCTTAAACTCTTAAAGAAATTCCATATTAACTTACCTCTTCTTGAAGCTCTTTTTCAAATGCCAGACTCGAGGAAATTTTTAAGACAGCTCTTGGCTAATGAATGCAAATTAGACGAAGAGCACCACATGGAATTGAACGTAGCATGCTCAGCAATGCTACAAAATAGACTACCACAAAAGCTAAAAGATCTAGGGAGTTTTACAATTCCATGTTTAATTGGCAGTCTAACTATTGATAATGCATTAGCTGATTTAGGGGCAAGCATAGATGTCATGTCGTATACATTATTTAAACGACTAGGTCTAAGGAAGCCTAAACAAACTAGGATGAGTATACAATTAGCTGATAAAATTGTTAGAATTCCTAGGGGCATTATTGAAGATGTTCCTGTCAAAATCGATAAATTTATTTTCCCAGTAGATTTTGTTGTCTTAGATATGGATGAGGACAATACAATCCCCTAAATTTTAGGAAGACCCTTCTTAGCAACTGCCAAGACTAAAATTGATGTTGCCACAGGAGAACTCATACTTTATGTAAGTGAAAAATCAATCAGTCTTCAAGCTCTTGACTCGGCCAGGACAACAATCGATGAAGGTAAGAAAGACAATTCAGTCGATAATCAATTTGCACAAACTTCATCGCAAGAAACACCAGATGAAGACAAACTTGAGCCAAATCATAGAACCCAAACTGGCAAAGAGAAGGATCAAAACCTTAAGGTTGACAGACTAGAAGAACAGAAGACACACGTCAAAGAAGAACCACACGAAGTGAAACCAGAGGAACTACAAGAAGAGCTCAAAGGAACATACAATCATATCAAAATAAGAGACCAGGTACTGTTAGACAAAGCAGATCCGTACATCATTACCATAGACCTGAAGCCAAAGGGAGAAATCCTTCTTAAGGTACATAATATCTTCCTACATGGAACAGTCGAGGTAAACAACCCAACATTCGACACCTCTAAGGTAAACGCCTCTCGACTCAAACTTTGTCAAGAAAATAGAACTTTAAGCAAGAGGGAAGATATTCAAACCTTTAAACCTCCCTGATTTTTTTTTCAATGTCAAGGAAAGTCTAGCTTAAGACTATAAACGAGCGCTTCTCGGGAGGCAACCCGAACACTAACCTTATTTCTTTTACAATTGTTTCCATTTTCCTTTTATTTCTCTTTCTCTTTGTAAACTAACCAAAAGTGCAGATTTTAGGACTCATGGCCTTACACACGGCCGTGTCTGTGGCCGTGTAGACCACCAGAATCTCCATACTGATATAGCAAAGGCGGTGCAAATCCTACCCTAAGCAACTTTTGAAAGTCACGGGCCTACCTACCCCACCATGGCCGTGTGTGGTCGCTATAGGCCGATACTGCCATTTTAGGAGCGGGCGTGGTAATGGAGTAACGGGCGTGGCATACCAACACGCCTAGCACACGGTCGTGTGATGCGACCGTGTGAAGACACTAACTTATCATCCACAGGTGTGGCAATATGAACACGGGCATTTAAAACACAACACATTCTCAAACACGGCCGTACGAGGTGGTCATGTAAAACAACACGCCCTGAATACACGGGCGTGGGAAGGTGCCGGAAACCAAAATTTTATTTAAACCCACTCTTCTCCCCTTCTCACCCACCCTCACTCCCCATAGCCCTTCTTCTTCTCCTCTCATTCTTTCTTCTTTCCTTTTCTCTCAAAAATTTCTCTTATTCATTTAAGAAAAGTGTCCAGACTCTTGAGCTACACCAAGAAAATGCCGAAGAAGCGGAAGAGTCCAATCACAATCTCTTCAAAGGAGACCCTACACATAAGTTCATGCTGGCCGCTTCATCCAAACACTAAGCTTGAGACTTTTTCGATTTTATTTTTCTTTTCTCTTTTGCTTCAATTTCCTTCCCTTTGACTCTCTTATGCTTAATTTAGTTTATTTTGCTTTAATTTCTTTGTTTTAGGTCACACCCACCTCGCGAACCATCTTTCAATAAGGACTCCTAAGTCCATTAGTATTGAATTTTATTTTTATTTTTCTCCTTAGTCCCTTTCCCTTTAGTTTTCTTGTCCTTAATTATATAATTAGTTTATTTAAATATGTTTCAATGATTTCTAGCTAACTCGTCACGAGCTCCCCGATTTCTTCATCTAGCAAAGAGTGCATCAGTAGCCACCCCATCGGGCCACGACCTCTGCCAACTCCGGGGTCATCCAAAATTCAGGAAGTGTCACTTCTCCCCTTCTCTTTTGATTGCATTATTAGTTATCCATCTTTGTACATTGAGGGCAATGTACATATTAAGTGTGGGGGATTAAGTGCCTAACTTTTGCATGATTCTAAAATCCTAATTTAATCTTTTTTAAGTATTTTCTCATATTATTAATTAGGATGAAATTTCTAATGATTTATGATTTTTATTAATATGTTTTGGATTAAGTCATTGATAATTTTGCATTAATGATTTAAACTTTAAGATACTAGAGAATCAAGCATGATAAGTCTATTTTTCAAGAATCAAAAACTTTCTAGGTTGTTGAACTGAATTTGAATATTACCTTGAAGTTTGAAATTTACAGGATTGATGTCAAATACCCATAATTTTTGTGAGATTTGAGCCTTATAGAGCATATATTCTTTTTCATGCTCACCTTATTGATTATGAGTGTGTCAACACTGAATTGTTATTCTAGAACTTGCCTCGATTATAAATGTTGAGACCACATCTATGATTTGCTATACTGAGATGATAAAGGCACCTAGGTTTTAACCCATTCACTCCACTAAAAAGTCTACCTTCACAAATTAACCCCTAGTGAACCCCTTTTGATCTTAACAACCCTTTTTGTTGATTTACCCGCTAATATTAACCCAAAACCCTTTGTATTTGTTATCACCATTCTTTTGACTACCCTTCTATCGAAGATTAATTTGATCAGTTACCGAGTTAGTTTATTTCAGTTGATAAAGTTCTTTCTTTATTATGTTTTTACTTAGTTTGTTCTAAAAAAAATCGAAAAAATTGAAAATCGAAGTATATTCAGTATTAGTAGTGTAGAAAGTGAGCTTGAACATTTAATTTCCAATTATCGAAGAAAAAGCTCGTATTAGTTTAAAGTTTCAATTGATGTAATCATTTATTTTCTAGTTCATTATTTTTAGTTAGGTAATCTATCAATTCGATCTCGATTTTAACCTTCTAATTCAACCTTTATCCACACCTTTAACCTAAGCCCCGTTACAACCCTGTCAAAGACCATTTGATTTGTGTATCATCTCATATTACAGTGGTGGAGATTTGATTTTTAGGCAAGCCTATGGGATTAACTTTTTAGGTTCGACTTATGAGTGCTTTCTCTTGATCCTTAAACACTTCGAGTGCTTTGAGTGAATCTTTAGTGAGGATGTTAATCCTTGTCGGTTTTGAATCAAAGGTAATTATTTAGAAGAGGGGAGACACCTATGTTTTTCGTGCTACAAATTTATGACTTAAGATTGTTTGAATCTTTATGAGTCTTTGAGTTAAATTATCCATGTATAAATTATCTGTGAATTATGATGAGGCATTATTGATAGGAATTGTGAATTATGGAAAGTTCATTTTAATTATAAGTTGAGAATTTTGCTTGAGGACAAACAAAAGCTTAAGTGTGGGGGTATTTGATAAACCTTAAAAGTAACATATTTTAGACCCGCATTTACTATGCTTTTGGATGATTTAGACCTTAATTTATGTAAAAAGGTGCTTTTAATCCTTTCTTTTCATGTTTATACTCAGAAAAGCACTCGAGAACAAAAAGAACAAGAAACGAGCTTAAAATGGGCCAATTTGGGCCAAAGAAGAAATCGACACGGCCTGGACTTCAAGCCACACGGCTGTGTCTCATCAAATTACTTCACACGGCCATGCCATGATTTACATGGCCGTGCTCCAATCGACAGAATCGAGACACGACTTGAAAATGATTTACACGGGCGTGTACCATGGCCGTGCCCCTGCCGCGGGAGAGAGCAATTTCACTCAGATTTGGATACTTTGAGGCAAAAAAAACACATTCCAAAGCCCATTCAAACACTGAGTAGGAAGTATACTTGAATTGGGACACTTAGAGGCCAAGTAAAGCATTCTAAAACTTATATAAACACCCTAAGTGTAACCTAAAAGGGGGCGGTTAGCTAGGTTTATGGGAATTACTCGAAGACAGCCAGTTGATCCATCTCAAGAAGCCGAAATTCTACTCAAGACGACGGATTTCTCCTTCAATTCCTTCAGAGGGTTTTAGGGATTTCTTATGTTTTGTTTTATCTTTTCTCTTGAGAAATTTTCTTTGTTCATTATGAACTAAACCCTTCAGATACCTGAAGGGGATGAAACCTAGATGAATCATGTTATTATTTTCTAAATTATATGATAAATACTTAGTTTGTTCTTAATTGTGCATGCTTAATCCAAATCGGATGTGCTTAGGTGGAGGAGGAATAGACCCTGCTTAAGAGTAGATCTAGCATAATTAAGCGGAGTTAATCGCACGCCTAGAGATAGGGTGACGAGATTTTGCCGAATTAGGGTGAAACCTAATATGGGAGTCCATAGATCGATTTACTGCTATTCTAGGTAGTTATTATAAGAGAACGAGAGTTCCACTAATTAACCTAGGGTTAGACGTTATTCGCCTTGATAGAGGGTTTAATATACGTTAGGGAGTCTTACGGATCAAACTAAGTGACTAAATCGTATGATTCAGTGTTAAATAACAAGTGAAGTCTAGGTGGATTCTTCCTGAGGGTATCGTCGTGATCAACTGAGTTTTTCATCAAGTTATTTCCCAATTCACTCTTTTTGTCTTTGCGTCTTCAGTTTAGTAGTCGTTAATTTAGATTAAAAGCAACTTCACTTATTTTAGGCTAAATAATAAAGAGAAAGTTAGTATTAGTACTTTTAGTTTCTTTGGGTACGACAATCCGATCTTGCCTAAGCTATACTACTGTTCGATAGGTACACTTTCCTATAATTATTGTCAGAGTTAGTTTTCAGGTTTGATCATATTCTTTATAAATTTTAAAACTCGAAAAAACAACGATCACGTACTAACATCCAGAGTGTGAATACTGCTACTAAAAATATGGAATTGAAGCGGTGTCTGCAAGTACACAGGTCAGGTTGTAATATAGTTACTATAACGAAGTAGGTGAGTACTCCAAGGATCGTACCCATAGGAGGCGAGTACTAAATTAATATTAACCTAAACGTAAACAGATCTAATTAGTACTATAAATAAATCATAGTACGACAAAGAATAAAGTGAAAAATATTTGTTTCTATAATAAAATAAATAAACATGCATAAAATAATGAAAACGGAGAATTAATATGTAAACTCAATCAAATCTAATCATGGGTGACTAGATCACTTCGGTGGTCATAACTAATTCCTATTTTGGGTTTCTACTCAATCAACTAGTCACTTACCTAACAAGACCTCTCGATCTTCCACTAAACTAACGAGTCGAGAGTAAAAACTTATCTCTCGACCTCACAGTCTAGAATAAATTGGGGTAAGGGGTTCACAGATAGACAATACCAATTTTGGGTTAATTCCCACCTAGATGACTTTCTATGGTTGTTAGGCTTAAGGTTTAAGTTCTTCCTATCCAAAATAGTTGGCTTGCTAAGAAACCCTACATAGAAATTAATTAATCACACTTCCACTTGCTAATATAAGAGGATTAGTTCCTCATGGATCCTATAAATAATATAAACTTGATAAAGCAAATAAACATAAAAAACAGATCAAGAATAAAAGTTAAGAAAAATCTTGAATTGTATTTGAATAAAGCGCTAAAATCCATAAAGAGTTTGTGTTGAATCCACAAATCAGATCCTCCAAAGAACATGAACAAAAATAAACTAAAAATAAATCCTAAATAAAAAAGAATCTAAAAAATGAAAACTAAACTAAAAGGAAAAAGTCTAAGTTACAGAAGAGATGATCCATCAAGAGTTTAATGAGCCTATTTATGATGTTAGGGTTGGAAATCATCCTTAGCCCTACTTCAACCGACGTTTTACGTTAAAATACATTGTGCAAACCAAAATTCCATTAGCTCATTAATGCTTTCACGTACAGGGCCGGTGTCGTGACATCCATTAACTATGTCGTGACACTAAAGGCAACTTGCTTGGCTCAAGCTTAGCTTTAAGGGTGCGTCGCGACACCCACTAGCTATGTCGCAACACCACAGGTAGTATAGCTATATTGGCTTTCTACTACCTATGTTGCAATGTTTGAACTTCTGTGTTGCAACATGACGACCATTCTCAAGTTGTAATGCTTATGAATAGTGTCCTGCACACTCGCCAAACACGTTAGTCTTTCCTTATGTAACACTCCTATCCTGTTTCCGATCACCGGATTAGGGTTAAAGGCGTTACCAGACAGATCAGAAACATTTACAGAATTAATCGTTCAACCATTCATCAATATCAATCATAATGTCCCTTAAGTAGGTCATTGAGACCTAAAGCATGCTTATAAACCGAGTCGGGACTAAATCGAAACACATAAGTAATTTCATAAAAATTTAAAACTTTTGTAACATACAGGGGACACATGGCCGTGGGGGTAGGCCGTGCCTCACCCACGGCTACATGACACACCCGTGCGACCTCCCCGTGGTAGTATTCTACGAAACTCAACATGCTCACCAAGCACGCCCGTGTGCTAAGGCCGTGTACTACTAGATCATATACTGCCATTTCTCACACGACCTGTAGGCATGCCCGTGCCAAGGCCGTGTGCAGTTTAAGCCACATTCTGCCAATTTACCCACGGTCTCAGGCACGCCCGTGTGCCTCAACCGTGTGATATTATAGGCCATTTTACAAGGCCAATATGCCACCCATTTTCGGTCTCACCTACAAGCAATACATACCAAAACATAATATGCATATATGGCAACCAAACATATCAAATGGTTCACTTCACCCATACATTCAATACCAATTACATTCATACCAAATTGCAAACTAAATCCTACATCATTTCAAACATGTATCATCCATTTGCTTAACCAAAACTTAACCATTCCATATGCATCTAAACATACTAAATATATATGCTTCATAACTCATTCATTCAAACATTTATCAACTCAAAACTTGCCAATACACATGGCTATGCTCACTTCATAAACATATACACTTATCTAGCCTATACATGCCATAATTAGCCATATACATTTTCAAAAGGGTACCAAAATAAGTTTAGTAGTGTGATGACGATCCTTGACAATCCCGAGCCTTCAATAGCTTCGACGACCTATAAAACAGAGAAAACACACACACAAAGTAAGCTTTCCAAAAGATTAGTAAGTCAATACAAATAAACTTGGTATGGAAAGCATATATCAATCACTTGACAAACTTTCATATATTTGTTTTGGTTCATACACTTTTAACCACATTAGCCATTTTCACCATTCAAGAATCATATAAACACATAGCTAATCTAGCCAAAACAATTCTCATCATATCACAAATTCCATGTACTTATCACCATAGTAAGATCACTTAGATACTTCCTTACATACACAAATAGTGTATAGACAATGTACCTGAATCGAACTTAATATCACATAATTGTTCATTACTCGGATTTGACGTTCATATCATAGTCTTGCCCTTTGAACCCTTAGGAACCTAGTAGGATACTCTGAAAGCTTGGAATAGTAGTACAATTCCAACGTCCAAGATGAAGTCTTACATGAACTCGTATATCGATGCCACTGTCCCAAACAGGGTCTTACACGTACAGATCATAACGATGCCAACATCCCAGACTTGGTCTTACACGAGTCAATATGATGCCGATATCCCAGACATGGTCTTACTGATGAAGTTCATATCGATGCCTACGTCCCAGACGAGGTCTTACACGAAATTTCAAATCAACGCCAACGTCCCGGACGTGGTCTTACATGATAAAACAGAACAGATACCTATGTCATGACATAACTAATCCTATCTATTCCTAGGTTGGTACGGGACTTCTCGGCTTTATCACTATACTGAACTTATTTCAAAATTCACGCACTTAGCATCTCATACTCATTCATTTTCATCGATAGACATATGAATACATATATTTAATTCAATACAGATAAGTTTATTTGCATAGTGACTTACCTCGGGTTCGGTTTAACGAAATGAAATCGGCTACTCTGTTACTTTCGCTTTCCCACGATCTAAATCCGTTTTCCTCGGTTCTTGATCCAAACATATTCAGAATTAACCCTTTTATTCACCATTCCATTCAATTCAATCCATAGACTCACATTTAGGGCTATTTGTAAATTAACCTTCATATTTGCACATTTTAACAATTTAGTCCATTTTTCACAAAACATCAAATTCACAAAATCCACACACACACACATTTTGGCCGAACCTCTCTAGGGACTATATAAGCCCAAATATTTCATCGAATTTGCTATTTAGTCCTTCAATTTACTATTTTCATAATTTAGCCCTATTTAACAAAATTCATCAAAACTTCAAGAACATAACATGTTCATCAAACACATATCTTTCATATTTCACTATTAAACATCACAAATCACATGAGTTCATCAAAGTCTCATTTCACAAACATCATCAAAATACAAAATCAAGGTATGAGTTTGATAGTTCTCTAAGCAACGATTGCAAAAACGTAGAAATCATCAAAAATCGAAACCAAATCATACCTTAATTTGACCTTAGATATGGCCGAATATAACAAAGCAAATCCCTCTATTTTTCTTACAACAATTCGGTGAAACATGGATGGAAATGGCCACTTCAATGTTTTGTTTTATTAAAACATTAACCATTTATTCATTTACAAAATTAACCTTACTAACAAACATATAAAATACATAAATATAAGGCCATTAATGTCTTTTATGCATCCACTAACTAAATATTGGCACAATTGTCTCATAAGGCCTCCTTCTTTTCAAAGCCATAACATATAAGTGCTTTAACATATAGCAAGCAATTTTCACACTTAATGCAATTCAATCCTTTTGTCAAATTAAACACACAGACAGACAAATTTGCTTATGGAAATTTAACACATGCTTAATCACATATCAACAACACAGAAAATAATATTAAAATATTATACGGACTTAGATTTGTGGTCCCGAAACCACTGTTTCGATTAGGGTATAAACCGGACTGTTACAATTCTCCCCTTAGGGATTTTCGTCCTCGAAAATCTTACCGTTAAAAAGATTTGGATATTACTGTTTCATTGAGTCCTCAGGCTCTCACGTAGCCTCTTCTATACCGTAACGATGCTAGAGTACTTTCACTAACGAAATTTTCTTGTTTCTCAACTCTTTCATTTCATGAGCTAAGATACGGATCGGTTCCTCTTCGTATGTCATATCAGATCGAATTTCAATTTCAGATGGGGCAATCACATGTGATGGATCAGATCGATATCTACGAAGCATCGAAACGTGAAATACATTGTGAATCTTTTCTAGTTCAGAGGGTAACTTCAATCTATATGCAACAGGCCCAATACGTTCAATGATCTCATACGGTCCGATGAATCTTGGACTTAACTTGCCTTTACATCCGAATCGAAGCACTTTCTTCCACGGAGACACTTTCAGAAATACTTTATCGTCGATCTCAAATTCTATATCATTTCGTTTTAAGTCTGCATAGGACTTCGATGATCGATGTCGCTTTCAAACAATCTCGGATCGATTTCACTTTCTGCTCAAAGATTTTTATCAAATCGACCTTCGTAACTTATTCTCACCGAGTTCACCCAATACAGAGGTGTACGAAATTTACGTCCGTACAAAGCTTCATATGGTGCCATTTTGATGCTCGACTGAAAACTATTATTATACGTAAATTCAATCAATGGCAGGTATTGTTCCCACGAAGCATTAAACTCTAATATAGAGCATCTTAACATATCCTCTAGAATCTGAATGATCCGCTCGGATTGACCATCTGTTTGCGGATGAAAAGCTGTACTGAAATGCAATTTCATGCCTAAAGCTTCTTGTAACTTCTTCCAGAATTACGATGTAAATCTCGGATCTCTGTCTGACATAATAGATAGTGGCACTCCGTGCAATCTCACAATCTCGAAAATATAAAGCTTAGCTAATCTCTCAAGTGAATAATCAGATCTTACAGAAATAAAATGGGCAGATTTCGTCAATCGGTCAACTACGACCCATATCGCATCCTTCTTTCTCGAAGTCAGAGACAACCCAGAAACAAAATCCATAGTTACTCTATCCCATTTCCATTCAGGAATTAGAATCGGCTATAACAACCCAGACGGAACTTGATGTTCTGCTTTCACTTGTTGGCAGACTAAACATTTTGAAACGAAGGCAGAAATGTCTCGTTTCATGCCAGACCACCAATAGTGTTGCTTCAAATCATGATACATCTTTGTACTTCCCGGATGGACAGATAGGCGACTGTTATGTGCTTCACCCAAAATCAATTGAATCAACTCTGAATTTCTTGGAATACAGATTCGATCTCGAAATCTCAAACAATCGTCAACAACTCAAAATTTAGATTCAAAATTCAATTCACACTGAGCTCGTTTCAACAACAATTCATTATCAACCTTCTGAGCATCACATATTTTCTGTACAAATAATGGTTTCGCTCTCAATCCAGCTATCACAGAACTATCATCAGAAAAATCTATCTGAGCATTCAAAGCATGTAGTGCAAACAACGACTTTCTACTCAACGCATTTGCAACAACGTTTGCTTTACTCGGATGATAATCTATCACAAGCTCATAATCTTTTAACAATTCAAGCCATCTTCTCTGACGCAGGTTCAAATCTTTCTAGGTCATTAGATATTTCATACTTTTATGATCTGAAAACACATGACATTTCTCATCGTACAAATAATGACGCCAAATTTTATGTGCAAACACAATCGCAGCGTGCTCAAGGTCGTGTGTCAGATAATTCTTTTCATGAGGCTTTAATTGTCTCGAAGCATCAGCTACCACTTTGCCCTCTTGCATCAAAACACATCCCAGACCGTTTAACGAAGCATCACTGTAAATAATAAATTCCTTACCCGATTCTGGCTGTACAAACACTGGAGCTTCTATTAACAGAGTTTTCAACTGGTCAAAACTTTTTTGACATTTATCCGACCATTCAATTTTGACATCTTTCTGAAGTATCTAGTCAACGGAGTAGCTATTATTAAAAAGCCCTTTACAAATCTACGGTAATAACCAGCTAAACCCAAAAACTACGAACTTCAGATACATTTCTCGGAGGTTTCCAATTCAGAATAGCAGAAATCTTGCTCGGATCAACATGAATCCCAAAAGCTGACACAATATGCCCCAGAAAACTGACCTCATTCAACCAGAATTCATATTTGCTGAATTTTACGTTACTTCTCTTGTAGAGTTTGTAACACAATCCTCAAGTGTTCAACATGCTCATTTTCATTTCGTGAATAGATCAATATATCATCTATGAATACTACAACAAATTGATCTAAGTACGGTCTGAAAATTCTGTTCATCAGATCCATAAAAACAGTAGGAGCATTGGTTAGTCCAAATGACATAACTAAAAACTTATAATGCCCGTACCTCGTTTTGAAGGCAGTTTTTGAAATATCTGAATCTTTAACTCTCAACCGGTAGTATCCTGATCTCAGATCAATCTTTGAAAATATAGTAGCTCCTTTTAACTGATCGAATAAGTCATCAATCCTAGGCAACGGATATTTGTTCTTTATGGTCACCTTATTCAATTGATGGTAATCAATGCACATTCTCATCGAGCCATCTTTCTTTTTCACAAATAGAACATGTGCACCCTAAGGCGAGAAACTCGATCTAGCGAACCCTCTATCAGTCAACTCTTGCAACTGCGACTTTAACTCTTTCAACTCTGTTGGTGCCATTCTATACGGAGCTATCGAAATAGGTTTCGTACCAAGCAACAATTCAATACCAAATTCAACTTCACGAATCGGAGGTAAACCCGGTAACTCTTCAGGGAACACATCAGAAAAATCACAAACAATTGGTACTGATTCAACTTTCTTTTCGGAAATTTTTGAATCAATCACATAAGCAAAATATGATTCATACCCTTTTTCACATAACTCTGAGCTTTCAAAATAGATATCACAGCAGACAATCCATTCAAATTATCAGACTCAATCCGTACAATCTCATCATTCAGACTTCTTAAATCAATAGATTTTCTTTTATAGTTTACAACAGCATCATGCATGAACAACCAATCCATTCCCAAAATAATATCAAATTCATCAAATGGCAAAAGCATCGATCAAATAGGAAATAGATATCTCAAAACATTAATGGACGCTTCTTGCATACTTTGTCAACAAGGAAACTTTTACCTAAGGGTTCGATACTTTTATAGTAAACTCAAGAGACTCTACAGTGCAAAGTCTTGTCAATACTAAATTCATGTATATATATAAATGCATAGAACTGTGGTCTATCAAAGCAATCACGTAGTATCATAAAGAGTAAAAGTACCGTTATAACATCGGTGATGAAGCTTCTTCACGAGCTCGGATAGCATATGCTCGCAAGCGCCTAGCTTCAGATCTTACCACGTTGTCTCGTGCACCTCGGCTACCACTAACATTTCTTGTATTCTTTGAAGGTCTACCCTCCCAGATGCATTTTCAAGTCTCGATTCGAGCGGTACCGCTCAATCGGACTCGGGACAATCACGGATAAAATGATCAAGCGATCCACATCAAGCAAGCTTTATCATTTAATCAGAGCTTCCGGATGCCTCTTTCCGCAATGTTTACATCCAGGTCTCTCAGATCGAACATTACCAACATTGGTCACAGAAGTTGCTGGGATTTTGGAACTCATTTGCAATTTAGCTTGATTTCTGTTCAAAGGTCCCACATTATCTCTAGAACAACTTTGATCATCTTGGAATCTTTTCGGAGCAGACTGAAATGATTTACTCTGAAATCTCTTCTTCATATCACGAGCTTCAGACTCAGCTTTTCTTTTATCCTTCCCGAGTGCCTCAGCTTTGCAAGCTCGGTCAACAGTACAACGAACTCTTTTATTTCTAAAATCCTGACTAGCAAACGAATATCTTCATTCAGACCATCTTCAAATCTTTTGCACATTATAGCTTCAGAAGATACACATTCACGAGCGTACTGACTCAACCTAAAAAATTCCCATTCATATTCTGTAACAGTCATACGGCCTTGCTTTAGTTCCAAAAATTCTTTTCATTTCTGATCGACGAATCTCTCATTGATATATTTCTTCCTGAACTCGGTCTGAAATAAATCCCATGTGACTCGTTCTCTCGGAACAACAGAAATCAAAGTTTTCCACCATTGATATGCTGCATCTCAAAGTAACGATACTACACACTTTATACATTCTTCCGGAGTTGAGACATCTCATCAAATACCCGGATCATGTTTTCTAACCAAAACTCAGCCTTTTAGCATCATCATCCTTAGTAGCTCAAAATTCTTCAGCCTCATACTTACGGATCTTGTCAACCGGAGGCTTATTTAACAAATTTAGATTTGCAGTCGGAGATATATTGGATGTTTGAGGGGGATTAATCGGGGGCGAAGGTTGCGAAACAGTCGGGTTATTCTTTACGAAATGAGTGAACCACTCACTCATCATCTGGAAGAAAGCTTGTTTAGATTCTCCCTCCTGACCGATCGTAGCCGGTCTCGAATCAGAAGGCTCTGTCACTGTAAGGGAGCAAAGCGACATTTTCTACGTCGTCAGCTACGGCTCTTTCGAGATCCATTGCTATACAGAAATCACATTTATACATCAGGATTCATCACACTATCACAATTCAAACATATGGCATGTATAGCTAGACTCTGACACGCTATGTTAGTTCGAGAATCGACTAAACCGTAGCTCTGATACCAACCAAATGTAACACCCCTATCCCTTGTCCGATCACCAGATTAGGGTTAAAGGCGTTACCATATAGATTGAAAACATTTACAGAATTAATCATTAACCGTTCATCAATATCAATCATAATGTCCCTTAAGTAGGTCATCGAGACCTAAAGCATGCTTATAAACTGAGTCGGGACTAAATCAAAACACATAAGTAATTTCATAAAAATTTAAAACTTTGGTAACATACAGGGGACACACGTGGGGTAGGCCGTGCCTCACCCACGGCTACATGACACACCCGTGCGACCTCCCCGTGGTAGTATTCTGCCAAAATCAACACGGTCACCAAGCATGCCCGTGTGATAAGGCCGTGTACTACTAGATCATATACTGCCATTTCTTGCACGACCTGTAGGCACGCCCGTGCCAAGGCCGTGTTCAGTTTAAGCCACATTCTGCCAATTTACCCACGGTCTCAGGCACGCCCGTGTGCCTCAACCGTGTGACATTATAGGCCATTTTACAAGGCTAATATGCCACCCATTTTTGGTCTCACCTACAAGAAATACATACCAAAACATAATATGCATATATGGCAACCAAACATATCAAATGGTTCACTTCACCCATACATTCAATACCAATTCCATTCATACCAAATTGCAAACTAAATCCTACATCATTTCAAACATGTATCATCCATTTGCTTAACCAAACTTAACCATTCCATATGCATCTAAACATACTAAATATATATGCTTCATAACTCATTCATTCAAACATTTATCAACTCAAAAACTTGCCAATACACATGGCCATGCTCACTTCATAAACATATACACTTATCTAGCCTATACATGCCATAATTAGCCATATACATTTTCAAAAGGGTACCAAAATAAGTTTAGTAGTGTGATGACGATTCTTGACAATCCCGAGCCTTCAGCAGCTTCGACGACCTATAAAACAGAGAAAACACACACACAAAGTAAGCTTTCCAAAAGCTTAGTAAGTTAACACAAATAAACTTGGTATGGAAAGCATATATCAATCACTTGACAAACTTTCATATATTTGTTTTGGTTCATACGCTTTTAACCACATTAGCCATTTTCACCATTCAAGAATCATATGAATACATAGCTCATCTAGCCAAAAAAATTCTCATCATATCACAAATTCCATGTACTTATCACCATAGTAAGATCACTTAGATACTTACCTTACATACACAAATAGTGTATAGACAACGTACCTGAATCGAACTTAATATCACATAATTGTTCATAACTCGAATTTGATGTTCATATCATAGTCTTGCCCGTTGAACCCTTAGGAACCTAGTAGGATACTCTGAAAGCTCGGAATAGTAGTACAATGCCAACGTCCCAGACGAGGTCTTACATGCACTCATATATAGATGCCACTGTCCCAAATAGAGTCTTACAAGTACAGATCATAACGATGCCAACATCCCAGACGTGGTCTTACATGAGTCAATATGATGCCGATGTCCCAGACATGGTCTTACTCATAAAGTTCATATCGATGCCTACGTCCTAGACGAGGTCTTACATGAAATTTCAAATCAACGCCAATGTCCCAGACATGGTCTTACATGATAAAACAGAATAGATACCTATGTCATGACTTAGCTAATCATATCTATTCCTAGGTTCGTACGGGACTTCTCGGCTTTATCACTATATCGAACTTATTTCAGAATTCACGCACTTAGCATCTCATACTCATTCATTTTCATCGATAGACATATGAGTACATATATTCAATTCAATACAGATAAGTTTATTTGCATAGTGACTCACCTCGGGTTCGGTTTAACGAAATGAAATCGGCTACTCTGTTACTTTCACTTTCCCGCGATCTAAATCCATTTTCCTCGGTTCTTGATCTAAATATATTTAGAATTAACCATTTTATTCTCCATTCCATTCAATTCAATCCATAGACACACATTTAGGGCTATTTGTAAATTAACCCTCATATTTGCACATTTTAACAATTTAGTCCATTTTTCACAAAACATCAAATTCACAAAATTCACACACACATGTTTGGCCGAACCTCTCTAGGGACTATATAAGCCCAAATATTTCATCGAATTTGCTATTTAGTCCTTCAATTTACTATTTTCACAATTTAGCCCTATTTAACGAAATTCATCAAAACTTCAAGAACATAACATGTTCATCAAACACATATCTTTCATATTTCACTATTAAACATCACAAATCACATGAGTTCATCAAAGTCTCATTTCACAAACATCATCAAAATACAAAATCAAGGCATGGGTTTGATAACTCTCTAAGCAACAATTGCAAAAACGTAGAAATCATCAAAAATCGAAACCAAATCATACCTTAATTTGAGCTTAGATATAGTCGAATATAACAAAGCAAATCCCTCTCTTTTTCTTACAATAATTCAGTGAAAGATGGATGGAAATGGCCACTTTAATGTTTTATTTTATTAAAACATTAACCATTTATTCATTTACAAAATTAACCTTACTAACAAACATATAAAATACATAAATATAAGGCCATTAATGTCTTTTATGCATCCACTAACTAAATATTGGCACAATTGTCTCATAAGGCCTCCTTCTTTTCAAAGCCACAACATATAAGTGCTTTAACATATAGCAAGCAACATTCACACTTAATGCAATTCAATCCTTTTGTCAAATTAAACACACAGACAGACAAATTTGCTTACGAAAATTTAGCACATGCTTAATCACATATCAACAGCACAAAAAATAATATTAAAATATTATATGAACTCGAATTTGTGGTCTCAAAACCACTATTTCGACTAGGGTATAAATTGGACTGTTACACCTTAGGCCTCATTTGGCCCCCAAGGTCATAAAATCAGCTCAAATCACACTTTTTTTTATTAAATTGAAACTAAAGTAGAAAAACTAAATATAACCTAATAAGATTTCTTATATTCAAGCTCCTTAAGTATGAAAACTAGTTTTATCTATTACAATGAATTGCGACAGATCATAGCTTGCCAGGCCCACTGGCGATCTTTGCTTCTCCAAGCCCATTGGCAATCATAGTTCACTAAATCCACTAGCGTCCTCAGTTCTCCAGAAATCTTGGCATCAATCAGCTAGCCAAGCCTTCTGGCAAACCTTAGCTCGCCAAACTTACTAGCGAACACTAACTCGCCAAGCCTATTGACGTACACCAGCTTGCCAAGCCTACTAGTGTATACTTGCTTGCCAGGCCCAAAATTCTAGGTCATATTTTGGGATGTTACATTTACCCAATTCTTGCTTCTATCGAGGTTGTGTCGCACCATGGAGGTTATATGTCGTGCCACGATGATGAAATTTTGTAATCTTAGGTTCGAAGGGGTTGTGTCGTGCCATGGGATTATTATGTGACAATATGGATTCGATTTGGCCTCTCTAAGACTTGCCATAGGCCTTTAGTTGTCCCTACTTGACCCCAACTAACATCTAACTCTTCCATTACTTTTGAAAACCTGTTTTCTTCCAACTCTAACATGCAATTTACAAAATAATTATTCTAAAAATCTAAATACAAACAAAAATTTAAATCTAATTTACAATATTTACAAACTAATTAAAGTTCAATGGTTTAAAATCATGTCACACTACCGGACTTCTCTGATAGTTTCTTAAACTTCACTATAGACTTCATCTATCGTTTACGACCATCATAGTCCTTCAAATCACTCATTATCCTATCAGTATCTCTCTATTTGTCTTATTCTCTCTTATTCCAAGTACTTATACTTGCACAAATCGGAAGATACCTTTGATCAATGCCATTAAAGGTTAAATCAAATAAGACATAACAGTCCTCCCTAACTAATCCCTCACTTTGGGAATTATGACCGTACTTGAAAACTTCTATTTCACTATTGATTTTTATTATTAGCTCATTTCATTTGAGATCAATAGTCGAATTAGATGTGGTTAAGAATGGTTGACCCAACAGAATGGAGATATATTGATCTTCCTCGAAATTGAAGACTACAAAATCAACAAAAATTATAAATCCTCGTACCTTAACCAATAAATCCTCAAGGTCACCTTTTGGGTGTACCAATGATCTATAGGCTAGATATAGCATTTTTGAGGTGTTTTTAAGGTCCCCAATCTAAGTTTTCGATAAATCAATAAGGGCATTAAGTTTATTCTAGCCTCTAAATCGCAAAGGGCCCTACTGAAATGTCGATCCCCTATCTCTATTGGAATTGTAAAACTACCCAGATCTTTTAATTTTGGAGGTATCCTTTTCGCAATTAAAGTATTGCACAAAACATCAATATCAATTTTCTCGCCCTTTTTCATTTTCTTATGTCGTGCCATGATTTCTTGAAGATATTTAGCATATTTTAGGATTTTATCGATAAGTTCTAAGAGCAGTAAATTGGCATTGAGGGATTTAAATAAATTGATAAAATTTATGAAATCTACCTCGTCCCTCTTTTGTTTGCCATCTAATCTTATTGGGAATGGTACCTTCATTGTGCTCAGACTTGCAATGCTCGGATCAGACACCGGTTCAAATATCTCCTTAATCGGCTCATTGTGCTTTTCCTCCTCCATGGGTTCATCGATCGCTTCGAGAACCTCCTCCTCTTCATAGGTGGACTTGTTGGGCATTTTTAATTCTTTTTCACGATCATAAAGTGATCATTTTTACATGTTCATTCCCATATCTCCGAGGATTATTCTCTATGTTATTGGGGATACTCTGGCCATTTTACTTTTGAAACATGGTCATTAGTTGGCTCATCTGGTCATAAAGGCTATCCATTCGGGATTTTAGTCATCCACATGTAGCTTGGACTTGTCGAATGTCCACCTTCATAGTTTGTATTTCCTCTTCTAGTCGTTCGAATCGTTGACCACATGGAGTACAATCATTTCCCACAAGTCGTTGTTTTAAGTATGGAGGTTGGTACAAAGGATTTTGATGGTGTTTCAATTAGTTTGCACCTCTTTGGTTACCTCTCCAATTGAGGTTCAAATGATCCCTCTAATTAAGGTTACAGGTATTTGAATAGGGATCTTAACACCTATCACCTATGTAGCTCGCTTCTTCTGGTTAGTTTTCAGACTAAAGCTTCGCTCTCGTTGGCTTGATGGCCATCTCCAAATGGTTAAGCATCTTTAAAATTTGTTGGTGTCAATCATCTTCGTTATCTACACTTATAGCTTTTACCATTGGAGGCTTTGATTTGTACATAAATCTCTCATTAGGCCAGATGTATGAATTCATAGCCATGTCATCTATCATTTTGTAGGCTCATTCATATGTATGGAACATAATAGATCCTCCGGTTAATTCATATAGGTTGGATTTGATATTACCGTCAACACCGTTATAAGAAATTAAAGCTAGAGCCATGCTTGTAATCCATCGTGTGGGCACTTCCTGAGCATTGACTTGAAGTGTTCCCACGCCTCATATGAAGGATTCTCCTTCATATTGCTTAAAGTTGGCGAGTTCTCGCCTAAGCTAAATAGTTCTACTAATCAAGAAAATTTAATGAAGAAATTTTTTTGCTAAATCATCCCACGTGGTAATGGAACCTGGTTCTAACGAGTCTAACCAATTAGCTACATTGTCGCTCAAAGCGAACAGGAATAATCAGAGACGCATATCATCATCAGATACCCCGTTGTATTTAAAGGTGTCGCATAATTGTAAGAACTGCTTCAAATGCTTATTCTGGTTTTTCACTATGTTTCCTTTGAATTGCAGCGTGTTCTAGATAATCTGAATAGTGGTCGTCTTTATCTTAAAATTATTTGAATTGATAGTCAGCTTTTTGATACTACCTTGCACCGCATCTAGTGTCGGTAAGGCTTACTCACACAACATCCTTTGATCCATTAGGACTTCTTCTTAGATATTCGCTTGTTGTTCTTGTAGATCGTCAAACAATGGATTCTCCAGCAGTAAATTAATTGCCATGGGTGGATTGGTATTCATTAGCTAACAATTGTACCTGAGTAATTACTTCAAATCTGGATATGGCTTGATTGGGGTGCTAGAGCTTCAGGTCATAAACAACCTACAAATTAAAAAGAAATTAAACAAAAATTAAAAATAAAAAATAAAAATATCATATCTAGTCTTTAAACTTCATATTTATCTTATTAATTGTAAAGATATTTTCTAGACTTATCGAAACCTCCCCGGCAATGGCACGAACAACTTGACCGCCACCAAGTGCACACGTTTGATTGGAAAATACTACACCAAAATATAAGAAATTAAAGCAGTGATGTTAGCAAGTATACATGTCAATTTGTAATATAGTATTGTGTACAACGGAACACAGGGAAGTATTTTGAGGATCATACTCAAGGGAGGATGGATTAGATCTATGGAAAATCTCTTTACAATAATAAGTCTAAATAATAGTAATTAAATTCCATATTACGATAAATTAGAAAAGGGTTGAATATGAAAAATTAAAAAACTAAAATAAATAAACAATAAAATAAACAAATGAATAAATCGATAAAACCAATCAGGAAGATTATCTCATTTTAGAGGTTATAATTAACTTTGGATTAGGGTTTTAGAGTGGATTAGCTATTAACTAAATAATTATTACCTCCTGGATTCTAACTGATTAATTAGTTGGTTGATACGTGCTTATCTCCTGACCTCACTTTCTTAACCAAGATAAATTACGATTTACTCAGTAAAACTTATCTCCTGACCTCGTTTAACCTATGATTACTTCCTAGGGTTGTCAAGCCTAAAGTTTAGGAACATATAATTTGAACCAACTAATCCTATTGGGAAGCTTTAAATCCTCAGTTAATCACATCCCCATCCACTCGTTAAACTCCCCTAAGGGATTTAGCCACTCAAGATATTCATAATCTCAAACTCATTTGAATTAAACATGTAGATAACACGAATGAATTAGAGGAGAGAAGATATTAGAATAATCTTGATTTGATGTTGATTGAAGAAAGGAGAAGTGTATCTCTCGATTGGAATAACAAATATCATCGCTTGCGAAAGAGAATAAACTATATAACTTCAATATTATAAAATAACTCTTGGATCGAAATCGATTCCAAGAGAGAAGAACAAAGAGTTTATGAAAAATAAAGGAAAACCTAATCTAAATCCTACTCCTAAACTATGAGGGTTTCTTAGGGCGTCTAAGATGACTTAGTTACATCAAACACCTATAGTTTTATTTTTACAAATTAGGTTTTTGGCACGTCCTAGGTCTTCGTATAAAGTTGACTGTGTGGACAAAAATAAATTTAGAATACTTGGGCACCACGTCAACTCTATGTCGCACCATGCAAGGCCTATGGCGTGACATAACACGTGTTTTTTGTTACTTCTTTGGTTTGTTTCATGCTTTGATGGCTTGGTAAGTTTGAGCATCACTCGCCCCAAGTTCTTACGTCCATTGGGCCTATAATTCATCATCTTACACACTTAAATAAGCACATTAGAACTACCTAAGGCCCGTGTCAACCTACTAGGTCACAAACACTCACAAAATGTGTTAAAAAAACTTATTTTACTAATATTTAATACTAACTATGAAATATCAAAAATGAAATAATTAACACTAAAATAGCTAGAAATCGAGATCCTTAAGTGCAAAAATAGATCGAAATTACTACTACTTTTTACAGCAGGTTAAGAGTTGTCAACAAGTAATAAAGTAGTAAGTATAGAGTAGTGTCTCCACAGGGACTGAATTTAATTCTATTAATTGCAAAATTAACTAATGGCAAAATGGTAAGTAACATAAATATGAGTGAATTGAGTTGCTAATAAAATAATAATAAGTATGCAAAACAAATTAAAATAATAACACAAAATGTAATAGCTTGAAAATAATGACACAAATTCAATGACATGGAAGGCTAAATGTAACAACCCGATTTTAGCTAAATTAGAATAGTGGTTTTGAAACCACAAATACGAGGTTAAAAAATTATTTTAATATTATTTTTGGTGTTTATAGCATGTGATTATATATGTGTGAAAGTTTCGTGATTTAATTTTATCGATTGGATGTCAAATTTAATAAAAGGACTAAATCGCGTAAAATGCAAAAGTTTCATTCTAATTGTTTAAGTGCTTATTTGCTATGAATAATTAAATGTGACGTCCTTATGATGATATTAGACCATTGATAGTGGGAAAGGACATAAATGGGCATATATTAGGTGATTTTATAATGGTTTCATTAAGGTTAAATGTGTAATTTAATTATTTAAGTTAATAACTAAAACAAAGCCATATCATCTTTATTTCTTCATCTATAGTTGAATATTAAGGGAAAAAGAAATCTTCCACGTCCATCTAGGGTTCGGTTCTTATTGTTTTTGATTAAGGTATGTTCTTTGCTCGATTTTTAATGATTTTTATGTTTTTTGAAATCGTTGCTTTGTATTCTAGCTAGCCCATGCCTTAATTTTTGAATTTTTTTATGATTTTTTGAAGTGCCATTGATGATTATTTGAGCTTTTGGATGGTTGATGATGAAATGTGAAACTTGATGATAGATTTTCATGTTTTATTAAGTGATTTTTGAAAAAATATAAGTTAGGGATTAAATTGTGAATTTTGTAAATTGGGTGGTTGAAATGTGAAATAAATGTGAAATATGGGCTTCTAGGGGTACTATGGTAATTCGGCTAAGCATGTGTTTTGTTAAATTTTATGTAATTTATGTTTTTATGAAATAGGGACTAAATTGTAAAAATGTGGAACTTTAGGGGATAAAGTGTAAAAATGTCCAAATATGTGTTTTTGGACTGAATTGAATGATTTGATGAATAAATGAGTTAACTTTTAATGTATATAGATCAAGAACAAAAGAAATCAGATTTAGATAGGGGAAAATCAAATGTTATCGAATAGTCGATCCAGTCTGTTTATCCCTAATACGAGGTAAGTTCATATGCAAATAAATGTCTTTAAATTGAATTATATATGTTTAATTGTCATTGAGCTGCTATGAATGTTGAATGATCAAATACGAGCAAGAATCGACAGGGTTACAATATCCGAAAGTGTCGTACGAACCTTAGGAATAGTATAGGATACGAATGTCATGACATTAGGAATATCGAGATGTGATTATGTGTAAGACCATGTCTGGGACATTGGCATCATTATGTGATTACGTGTAAGGCCATGTCTGGGACATTGATTATTTGATTTCGTATAAGACCTTGTATGGGACAGTGGCATCGATATGTGATAACATGTAAGACCATATCCGGGATATGGCATTGTAAGAGCTACATGCGATTTTCGTGTATCCTTAACGATTTTGAATGGTTCAACAGGCAAAGTCAAGTCAAGAAAGAATGTGTGAATAAGTTAAATGGCTCAGGTACGTACGAGATTCATATAAGAATTGAAAAAGAAAGTATTTGATGAATTTACTTATGATATTGAATATGTATACATTGGGAAAGATTTGTGGGCTTATATGTGTTTATTCATAGTTTACCTATTGATGGCAATAATGTTGATTCATGTGGTAATTTTATTTGTATATGGCTTACTAAGCTTTTAAAGCTTACTTTATGTGTTCTTTTCCTGTTTTATAGGTAATCAAAGCTAGCTCGGACTCGGGGATTATTAGGAACATCATCACACTATCGATCAACTTGTTGGTACTTTTGATGTTATGTATATATGGTATATGGCATGTATATGCTAGTGTTAAGATGATATGTTTTGAGTTGTGATTTTAGCCATGAGAGTTGGCTTGTAAATGATATACATGTTGGTGTGTTTTTGGCCATCTAAGTTGGCTTAATTTATGAATTTGGTAAGTGATATGTGATGTATATATGGCCTTGTGTTTTGGAATGTTTGGTATGGTTGTTGTGATGGCTAAGTGGTTAATTGTTTTGATTAATTACCAATGATATATCATGGTTGATTTGGTATGATATAGGGATGATAATTGGTATATTTTGTGGGATGAATTAGTTGATAAAATGATGAGAAAAATGCATAGGGAAGATAGTTGAAATTGTTGGTAATGACATTGTTTTAGTATGTTTATGGTTATGATTTGAGTAGTGAAATGGTTGAAGATGAAATGGCATGATTTGTATATGAATTGGTATGTTTTGATTGCCTATAAATGTGTTGAAATGGTATTATTTTGGTTGTTTAGGTGAGCATGAGAAAGGGTGGAAAATTGGCCTTGCAAATAGCCTATTCTTGTCCACACGAGCAGAGACACGGACGTGTGTCTCTGCCATGTGCGACACACGGTCATGCTACACAGCCATGTGTCCCATGGTGTTGAGATTAAATTGAAGTCAGTATGCTCCACACAGCCTCACACACGGGCGTGTGCCCAGCCGCGTGGCACAAGTCAGTATACCCTCGAAATGGCACACGGCCTAGCACACGGGTGTGTGACTTGGCCATGTTGCATAAGTCAGTATACCCTACAGGATTGGCACTGCCTAGAACACGGCCTAGAACACGGGGTTGTGTCGCCATTTCAAAGGGCACACGGGCTAGACACATTGGCATGTGGTCAGCCATATGACCCAAGTCAGTATGTATGTCCTGTTTTTACATGGCCTGGGACACGGGCGTGTTTAGAGCCGTGTGAAGCACACGGTCTGTTCACACGGTCGTGTGACCCTTATATGTTTGAAATTTTTCTAAGTTTCCAAAATTTTTATAAGTTATCGGTTTAGTCCTGAACCACTTCTAAAGCATGTTTAAGGCCTCATAGGCCTTTATAAGGGACAATGTGTTAATGATTGAATGGTGTTTGAGAATGGATGCATAAATGTATGTTGTACGTTGTGATTTGATAGTAATGCCTCGTAACCCTATTCTGGCGATAGATTTTTTTACGGGTTAGGGGTGTTACACTAAAACATTTATTTCCCTCTAACATGCAATCATTGAACACGATACAATAGAATGTTGCGGTGATATGGTAGTTTATTAGTTAAGAATCCACTAGTTGTAGGCTTCTCTCGAAATCACTACGTTAAATCTTTTAATCACCTTAACATATGTATATGCCAAGTTAACCTCAAGATCACATTTTTCAAGCATCGTTCCTAAGGATTGCAAGGTAACAATATATGTATATACTGTTACAAATTTAATTACTAGATGAATTAAACATACACCTTTCGAGTTGTATGTCTATTAATTACCATATTCTTAGATGTAATAATTAAATCAATTGATTGCTAATATTAACTACACTTTAACAAGTGTTCAACGTGAAAACCACTTGAATGAATAAATAACCAATTGCACAAAACATTATTAGCAAAGAATTTTAATTTCATGCTAAGGATCTATAAATACTCTAGCATAAAAAATTTAAGTCATAATCATTATAGTGAAAACCAACAAACAAGTTGCAACCATGATTTAAAAACAAAAGAAGAAAGAAATTGATAAGAGAAAGAACGAATGATTAGTCGAATATTGATGGTCCTCCATATCTAGCTCACGTTGCTTCCTTAGAAACTCTCTATGTCTTTCTCAGCTCAATGCTCACTCTTGTGTTTTGATTTATCTACTCTCAAATTCTGTGTTTTTTCGATCTACTCACTACAGCAAAACAGACTTTTAGCGGCGTTTTTAGTGGCGTTTTAAATAAAAACACCGCAAATATTATACATTAGCGGCGTTTGAAGGAAAACGCCGCAAAAAAATGAGCAATAGCGGCGTTTATTTCCAAAACACCGCTAAAAAGGATATATAGTGGCGTTTATTTGTAAAACGCCGCTAAAAGTCTGAGCATTAGTGGCGTTTATTTGTAAAACGCCGCTAAAAGTTCGAGCATTAGCGGCTTCTGAAAAAACGCCGCTAAAAGTCTGAGCATTAGCGGCGCTTCGGAAAACGCCGCTAAAAGTCTGAGCATTAGCGGCGCTTCTGGGAAAACGCCGCTAAAAGTCTGAGCATTAGCGGCGCTTCTGGGAAAACGCCGCTAAAAGTCTGAGCATTAGCGGCGCTTCTGGAAAAACGCCGCAAATAATTTTAAAGGTTTTTTTTTATATATATGACTGATTGTTTTTAAATTTATATATTAAATAATTTCTTATATAATCATAAAAGAGATATATTAATTTTAAAATATTAAATTAATTATCATTATAGTTTAGGGTTTATGGTTTAGCATATATAGTTTAGGGTGTAAGGTTTAGGAGTTACTATTTTAATGTTTAGGGATTATGGTTTATGATTTATAGTTTAAGGTCTAAGGGGGATGTATTAGGGTTTCATGGGTTAAAAGTTAGGATTAATGGGTTTAAGGGTAAAAGGTTAAGGGTTTGGGGTTAATACGTTAAGGGTTAAAGGTTAGGGGTTAGGGTTTTATGTTTTATGATTTAGGGCTTATGGGATAGAGGATAGGGGTATAAGGTTTAGATTAATTAATGTCTTTTAATTTATATATTAAATAATTTTTTATATAATTGTAAAGAGATAATATTAATTTTAATATATTAAAATTATGATTCTAGTTTAAATTATTTAAGAGATAAATAGACAAACTTTACATATATTAAATGGTTTAGGATTAATCTTAGATTTTTAGAATATAAATCAAAATATAAATAAAAATGTTAAGGATTAATCTTGAATTTTTTAGAATATAAATCAAAATAAGATAAATATAATTTATTATTTTAAAAAATATATATCGAAATGGATTAAATCCCAAAACATACATGAACAATGATTTAGTGTGCAATTGTATACATGAACTTTAATTTGATCTAGATTTTGTAAAATATTAACACAATTATTGATATAATTAACATCATTTTTTATTTATATATTGTATACATAAAATTTATATTTATTCAATAAAAAATATATTGATGGATTTATTTTTAAAATGTATATGATTAAATCAAAATTAAAGTTTTAACTATACATTTAAATCACAATTAGAATTTCACGTCTATAATTACACATTAAACCAAAATTCATATATAATTACGAGATATATCGCTATCCAAATTTAGGTGTATACATATAATTAAATGCCATTTATATAAAATCTAAACAACTAATGCGACTATACTTAAAAGAATAATGTTGATAAAAAAAAAAGAAAGAAAAAGAAATCCTTTCAACAATATACTAGACCATCCTTTCAACAATATACTAGACCATGCCATACCCATGTATCAATTTAATTCCTAAAAGAATTGATCACGATAATTAAAATTTAACTTTCAATATTTATATTTTTTATCAATTTGATTCTTATTTTTGAACCAAAACCTTCCACTTTTTAAAAATGTTAAATCGCATTTTAATAGGAATGTAATTGTAAAATTAATTTTTAAATGATATTGACTTGAAAACGCACAAGTTAATTCACATGATAAGATACTATTTTTTTATATGTTAATTTAAAAATTATAAAATCGTCAAAAAATTAAAATTAAAACTTAAAAACATTAAATTTTAAATTTTAATATTTTAATCCATATTTCAGTTAAAAATTTAATATTCAAAATTTTTAAAAATAAAAATTCTAAAAATAATAATTCCAGCAAAAAAATTTGAAATAAAAATATAAAAATAAATTAAAAATAAAAAATTAAAATTAAGTAATAGTGGCAGTTTTTATAAAAAACGCCACAAAAAATTAAAGTAAAGTCTGCAAACTATAAAAAACTGAGCCCCATATATATATTTTTTTAGTGGCGTTTTTTTCCAAACGCTGCAATAGGATATACTATAGTGGCGTTTAAAAGAAAAACGTCATAAATTCATTATTTCGCTTAATTCAACTAGGGTTTTTCTTTTACTTCCTTCCTCATTCATCTCCATTTCTCCTCTTTCTCCTCTTTCTCCCTAAGCAGGGAAGGTTTTGAATATATCCCATCAAGACCTTAACATAAATGTCGCTTTAAAACAACCTAAAACCCTCCACCGCTCCTAAAACCCTAGCAACCTTTCGCCCCATGGCTTTCACTTCCATTCTCAAAAAAGCATTAACTCCTTAGATCCACTCGATTAGACTCACTCGAGTCCGAGAAGCTACCGATCTTGCATCTTTCACTACAAAAAAATAGACTTTTAGCGGCGTTTTTTGGGCATTTAGCGGCATTTATAAGCGCCACAAAAAGTATTTATGCGCTTTTCAAGCGCCACAAAAACGCCGCTAATACTACCGAGAATTTTTACTGGCGTTTATCATAAAAACGCCACTAAAGATCCTCGACCTTTAGCGCGTTTGTAATAAAAGCGCCATTGAAAGATAGACCTTTAATGGCGCTTTCCAAAAAACGCCGCTAAAATCAGATTTTAGCGGCGCTTTCAAAAACGCCGCTAAAGTCAGGTCTTTAAGCTTTTCAAAAAACGCTAAAGTCGAGACTTTAGCGCTTTTAAAAAGTCAAGAGCTTTAGCGCTTTTAAGCGCGCCAAAAACGCTAAAGTCGAGGGCTTTAAGCGGCTTTTGCAAAAACGCCGCTAAAAGTCGTGGTTTTAATGGCGCTTTTGCCAAAACGCCGCTAAAAGTCAGTGCTTTAAGCTTTCAAAAACGCCAAAAATTTCTTGAGATTTAGCGGCGCTTTCATACAAATGCCGCTAATTTGTACAGATTTAAAAAATAAAATTTTTCAATATTATACCCTCCCGCACTAAAAACCAACCAATAACAAGATATAATTTCAACATAAAGCAAAGAATTTAGCATAAAATCACACGGATTACATTAATTCTAAATGATACTTGAAATTTAATAAATTAAATGAATGATAACGAAAATATTGTAACAATAATGTTAAATGTAATAATGTCAAAACTTATTACAACGAAAAACTAAATGTCTAAGATGGCGGTTTCGCGATCATGAAACATCTCGTGCATCATATCTTAAGTGGTCTTTGGAGCTCTTCAGATTTTCTGCTACGCTCGCTAGCATCGATGCTACCTCGCCTCCCTCGCATTGCAATGCCGCTCTCTCTCTTCGCCGCTTGCCTCCTTGCTTGTGCTGCTTCAGCATCAACTCTAAGTCATTCTTTGAGTTCTTCATATTTTCTTTGAACATCGACAATTTGTTGCCTCTGCTCAATCGTGCTCTCTTGCATCCGAGCTATCTCGGTTTTGTAGCCTCGAACTTCAAAGACGAGATTGACCCCGAAAGGCATGTCTTCTTTGGAGGCGGATCCAAAATATTGGGTCGGGTAACACGGATCCTTTAAATCGAACCCGACCATACCTTTCAAGACCAAAACATCGTTGATAATTCTATTAAAATATACTAAACATTAGCGTAACTATCGATCGAAGCATTGTACCTTTCAGACCCAAAACATACGTAATAATTACATTATCAATCTCCTCAAGATTAACAGAACTATCGATCAAGCAACCGCTTCATACTCCGCCTTCTTCTCCTTTAGTTTATCCTAATAAATCAATGAAAGAGTTAGAAACGAAATATATAAATAAGAAAGAATGCAACATAATTTAACATTATAAATTTAAAACTATAAACGATGAATTAAACTATTATAATTAAACGGAAGAAATATTTATAAAAATAAAATATTATTAAGTAAATATACCAAAATTTCGCAGCCTTCTTGGATGTCATCAAGATCCATCCTTCTTTCTATCGTAATGTCAAAAAGTCAACGCGTCCAACTTTTGACCAAATCAAAGTTTCCTACATTTTAATGTAAAAATATAATTTAATAGTATAAAGTAATTAATATTTGATGAATTAATAAATTATATTACCTCGGCGTCGCCTACACAAGCAAAACTTCTAGAACCCGCCAGTGTGTGTGAATTTACATTTCATCACGCTTATCCCAACTCGCTCACGGTCCTACATAATGCAATTTGAATTATATATATAGTAAATACTATAAACCAAATAATTTATACGATTTTAGATGTACGTAATACCTCTCCTTTTTTGAATTCCAAAATCTAACTTGATCTTCCCATTGGTACCTCAACATTCCGATGGAACATTTCTTAATTTTTCGTCGAGGCTTATCTCTTTCTTGAAATATTGTTTTTGAGGGTGCTTTTATTGTCTCTCCATTTTTACCCAATGTCTTCTTAACATAGTCATCGAGACCTCTAAATTAAATCTACCTCAAGAAAAAAGTATAAAAGTTAATATAAATGAAAATTAAATTAAAGTATTATAAATTACATTCACGTTTTATTACCTTAATATTTTCGAGGGCTCGGTTTTTGTTGGCATCGGGCATGTGATGCCATGATTCGTAGTTAATGGGCAACATATTGGAATTTCGTGCTAAAATGCCCAAATAGCCTCCTAACAATGAGCTTCAGATCCAACAGTGGCCATCATTGTTTCTCCTTACTTTAACACGATCGTTAGGCTCTAAGTCGATAAATCTTGAAGTAATGTACGTCCCCGACCTCTGTGCATCCCACCACCTTCAAATTTGAAAAATAATATATTATTATATTAAAATTAAAAATGAATCAATAATAAAATTCAACATGCATGTAAAATAAACTTAACATTACTTTGAAATTCTCCGGGCTCGTCATCTATGTCCCAGAGTAGAAGATCCAACAACTATTTCTTTGTTCACTACTATTAGCTTCTTACGGATTTGGAGTTTCGCGTACAATATTTAAATCTCAGTAATCGTCTTCTAGGCATTTTTCTGCGGTACACATGAAAATTATATAACATGACCAACATAAAATTATATTATTACATATAAATAATAAATCATTAAATCTTACTACATCATATTTCAGTAAATATCTTCGTCCACATCCCGACGAACCCATTGAAATTGTTGACTAGTACTAGGATATTTTCGCTAAGTCTTGTTCGAAAAGGCAAAGTTTCGATCTTTCGACTATGTTATCTCTACTTCCACCGCCAACGTCGAAGAAGTCTCTAGGGTGTTTCAAGTACAACGTACCAACCCTCATCAGTTGGATCTTCGAGTAAAAACTTGTTTAACTTGAGAAGAAAACACATACGGCTCGTCCATCGGTTGTTCTCGGTGTGAATTAATCGAGAGAAATTCACCATTGTAAAACCATATTGATCGTTTTAATTCCATGAGCCGTATTCACATCACCCAATCACCTCGAAATAGGACAACTTTGCATTTGCCGTAATAATCCAACTCAATGATGTCGAGAATAAGTCCGAAATATTCCAAATTCCCTCGACCGGATTCATCGTCCCTAGCACTAGCATAACTTGTAATCGAAGAATTAACAACAATTTCGCAATTTTGAGTTCTCCTCAATCTCTCGCGATACCTTGTATGAAATCAGATCCGTTGATGAGGAAGCCACTATATCTTTTAACTATTTTGTTTGGACCTTGTGAAAGCCATTTAACGTCATTATTTACTTCATTCCGACTCCAAACCTATTGAGTCGAAAGTAAATCGAGTAATTATGAATATTATGAGAAAATATTATTACTTGTCAATGAAAATTTAAATTGCATACCATTTGGCTTAACCATTCATGGAATGATTCTGCGAACAACTTATTAATTTCTCGTCGATTTAATCTTCGAGATCGTGAACGAGCTCTCAATATTTGTTTGTATTGACTACGGTAAAAAAGGTTTTACTTTGTTAGAAGACAAACAAATCATAATTGATGAGTATTTATCAAATTGTAGAATGTACTTCGAAATGGTTCCATTGAATCATGATGAAAAGAACGATCGATGTGCTTGGACCCACGATCTATCGCCTAATTTCGTAATTTTGACTCGCCGATCGATTCTCCAAAACTTTGAAATAAATAAGTTTCACCAAATTATGATCCGTGAGCCCAAAGATTTCTACTTGGTCATTCATTCTTGTTTCAACATCTTCCAAATACCTCGAACAAAAGTCATACATTCCTCCGCCAAGTATCCTCGGCAATTGATCCTTCCGGATAACGCTTATTGCGGCGTAGAAGATGACTTCAATTTGGAAAGGAACCTAAACACGATATACAACATTATCAAAAGTTGGAAATAAAGGCATTTAGCTGAATGAAGGAATATTTTGCAAATAAAGTAAGACCTTTCAATGGGATACATCCATCGATAGAAAAGCAGGTCCACCAAGAATTGCTTCACGCGGAGATGAATTAACAAGTGCACCATGATTGTGAAGAAGGAAGGCGGAATATCTTCTCAGATTGCATAAAGTTAATGCGGCTCGATCTTGTAGTCTCTCAAGTTCTTGAACATTCAATACCATAAATGACTTTCATTATATTTGTGAGTTCAATTCTGAAGCGTCACCTTTTTCGACAAACAACACCGCAAAGCAACTGGCGATAAGTCTTGCATCAATATGTGATAGTCATGCGATTTTAAGCCATATAATCTTCGATCCTTAAGACTCACACATCGCGATATATTTGATGCATACGCATCCGGACCTTTATATCCTTCAACACCATATAGAATACTTCTTTCTCCGTCTTCGACATTGAAAAATATAAGAAAAGAATCGATATTTCATATTCGAAGTGTTGGGGATGAAGCTCACGCCAATTCCATGTGGACTAAATCAAGTCTACTCAAGATTATCTTCGATTTTCCATCGACATTCAAAATAGTCCCAATGATGTTCTCGCAGACATTTTCTCTATATGCATGACATCAAGGTTATGGCGTAAAAGTCGATGCTCCCAATAAGGCAACTCGAAAAAATACTTCTTTTTTCCACAAGTCAGCCTCATTAGGATCATCCTCTTCATCAGATTCATCATCAGATTCATCCCTAGATCCTCTTTTTCTATGCGGGTTTGCCGGTTGATTCATCTTTCCATAAATGAAATTCATATCTTTCAACATTAACAATATTTCGGATCCACCGGTCTGCGAAGGAGCTGATCTAAACTCTTAAGTACCATCAAATTGAGCACTCTGAAATCTAAATGTATGATTTTTCGGTAACCACCGATGATGCCCCATGTAAGAAAACTTCTTCCCATTATATAACCATTGCGAACATGTTCAAGAAGACAACACGGACAAGCATAACGCCCTTGGTACTCCAACCGGATAAATTAGCATAAGCCGAAAAGTCGTTAATAGTCCACATTAATGCCGCACGTAAATTAAAGTTTTCTTTTCTCATTGCATCGAATGTCTGAACACCAGCCCATAGTTGTTTTAACTCGTCAACAAGTGGCTGCAAATAGACGTCAATATCATTCCCCGACCCTTTCTCTCCGTGTATAATCATAGACAAGATAAAGAAGATTGTTTCATGCAAACCCATGAAGGCAAATTGTAGGAACAAGCACCACAGTGCCAAATCAGACGTTGTGCTCATAAGTTTAGGTGGTTAAATCCATCGGATGCTAGCCCAAGCCTCACACTCGAGGATCGCTTGCAAAGCTTGGAAACTTAGAGTCAAAACATTTCCAAGCTAAAGAATCTGCAGGATGCCTTAACAAACCATCATCGGTTCGTCCATCACGGTGCCACGTCATTGATTCATTGTCTTCGACGACATAAAAAGCCGTTGAAGCCTCGGTATTAGGGGAAAATATCGCAAAATCTTAATCGGTCGCTTCTTTTGATCGTGTACCGTGTTCGTCCTCGTATCAGTCTCTCAGTATTTCTATGAATCCAATGGGATTGGCGCATACATGACAAACCTTTGTTGGTTTATGCGTCGCCTAATACAACATGCGATCATTTGGGCAACTATGAATTTTATTGTATCCAAGGCCCAAATCCTTTATCAATTTCTTCATGTCTTTGGAAGATCGAGGATTTTTGCAAGCGGAACATTTCTTGCGTAAACTCTAACAAAGATTGTCAATGAGTTCCGGTCCACCCCCAAACATTTCAAGTGAAAAAGACGAATCTGAATGACAGCTTTGGAAAATTTTGATCCTTCATACGCTTCTTCATTCATTTCACCAAGTAACGCGTAGAACCTCGCCGCTTCTTCATTTGGTCATTCATCCGGTACACTTCTTTCCCTTCGGTGATAGTATTTCCTCCAAAATTGTGATCATCGGTTGCACCCAAGTCGTGGAAATGACCGAAACCATCATCACAAGCATATTAAAAGCATCCCGCAACATGTTTTCCATGTTATCGCCACTAACATTCTGGTTGAAAGCACTATGAGAATACCCTTGATTCATCGATGAAGATGCTCCCCTAGATGTAGACTTGCCATGAAAAAACCATATTTTGTACCCCCGGACAAAACCATCAACAACTAGATGTTCGTAGACCACTTCACGATAATGCCGATTAATATTGCAACACTTACACGGGCAAAGAATCATATTCTCTTGGCTTGCATTTTAAAATGCGAAATTCAAAAAGTTTCTACTCCATTTCGATAGCCGTTGCTTACCCTTGACAATTTCATCCAACTCCTATCCATTTCGTAGTTGTTGAAGTCTAAAGTTGACAATAAATTATATGGCTAAATTGTTAATTAATAATTTATGTAAATAATGCAACCGAAATTTGATATTAAAATTAGGTAAGTTATGTATTCTTTAAGATCCATCGTACGTGGCATTGTTACACCTAGGGAGGATCCGTTATATCTGACAGTGAGATATAAGGCAACCCGTCAGGTTTCCAGCCTATATACTTTGAATCTTCTTTCTTAAAATTATACAAGTTTTATGTAAGTTATGAAGTTTGATCGTAAGGAAAAATTATGTAAGTTATGACATTTAATCGTCAACTTATGTATTTTATGAAATTTGATATTAAAATTAGGTAAGTTATGTATTCTTTAAGATCCATCGACGTGGCATTGTTACACCTAGGGAGGATCCGTTATATCGATGGTGAGATATAAGGCAACCCGTCAAGTTTCCAGCCTATATACTTTGAATCTTCTTTCTTAAAATTATACAAGTTTTATGTAAGTTATGAAGTTTGATCTTAAGGAAAAATTATGTAAGTTATGACATTTAATCGTCAACTTATGTATTTTATGAAATTTGATATTAAAATTAGGTAAGTTATGTATTCTTTAAGATCCATCGTCGTGGCATTGTTACACCTAGGAGGATCCGTTATATCCGACAGTGAGATATAAGGCAACCCGTCAGTTTCCAAACCTATATACTTTGAATCTTCTTTCTTAAAATTATACAAGTTTTATGTAAGTTATGAAGTTTGATCTTAAGGAAAAATTATGTAAGTTATGACATTTAATCGTCAACTTATGTATTTTATGAAATTTGATATTAAAATTAGGTAAGTTATGTATTCTTTAAGATCCATCGTGGCATTGTTACACCTAGGGAGGATCATTATATCGTGATGAGATATAAGGCAACCCATCGAGTTTCAAACCTATATACTTTGAATCTTCTTTCTTAAAATTATACAAGTTTTATGTAAGTTATGAAGTTTGATCTTAAGGAAAAATTATGTAAGTTATGACATTTAATTGTCAACTTATGTATTTTATGAAATTTGATATAAAATTAGGTAAGTTATGTATTCTTTAAGATCCATCGACGTGGCATTGTTACACCTAGGGAGGATCCGTTATATCGATGGTGAGATATAAGGCAACCCGTAGTTTCACCTATATACTTTGAATCTTTTTCAAAGTTATGAAGTTTGATATTAACTTAAAATTTTAGTGGTTACACGTTATAAGTTAGTGGTTAAGGGTTATGGGTTTGGGGTTTAGGGTTTAGGGTTTAAAGGTTTAAATTTAAAGGTTAGGGGTTTAAAGTTTAAGGGTTAAGGGTTAGGGGTTTAGGGTTTAAGGTTTAAGGGTTAGGAATTTAAGGTTTAGTGGTTAAGGGTTAGGGGTTAGGGGTTTAAGGGTTTAAGGTTTTAGGGTTTTGAGATTTAAGGTTTTGGGGTTTAAGGCTTATGGTTTTATGGTTTAGGGGTTAAAGATTTAGGGTTTAGTGGTTAAAGGTTAAGGGTTAGGAGTTTAAGGTTTAGGGGTTAGAAATTTAAGGTTTAATGGTTAAGGGTTAGGGGTTAGGGGTTTAAGGTTTAAGGTTAAGGGTTAGGGGTTTAGGGTTTAAGGTTTAAGGGTTAGGAATTTAAGGTTTAATGGTTAAGGGTTAGGGGTTAGGGGTTTAGAGTTTAAGGGTTTAAGGTTTAAGGGTTTAGGGATTTAGGGTTAAGGGTTTAGGGTTTAAAGGTTTTAGGTTTAGGGGTTTAGGGATTAAAGGTTTAGTGGTTAAAGGTTAGGGGTTAAAGGTTTAGGGGTTAATGGTTTAGGGTTTAAGGATTTAGGGTTAAGGGTTTAGGGTTTATGGGTTTAAGGTTTAAAGGTTTAGGAATTTAGGGTTTGGGAATTTAGGGTTTTAGGATTTTAAAGTTTTAGGGTTTCAACGGTGTAGGGTTTAAGGGTTTAATAAATGTTATATTATTTCGATATTTAATTTGGTTAATATTATTAAGTTTAAATTTTATGATTTTAATAGAATAAATCAATAATAAATTGTGAAGTTATTGTTATTTTACGCTTAATTTGTCAAATAAAATATGATAAATGCAATTTAATTCAAGTTTTAGAGGTTAATTTTATGAAATTTAATTATTAATATTATTAGCTAATTATGTATTTAATAATTGTTATATTATTTTGGTAATTAATTTTGGTATTTGTAAGGAGAAAAACATGATAATAGTATTAAGTAGGAGTAGCATTAAGTAGCTTTTAAAATAAATCGATCTGAAGGAGTAGCATTAAGTAGGATCAAAATGTAAAATATAACCGAGAGCAAATAATTCAAAATCTCAAGTATAAATCAATCCTCAAAATATGAGTAGGGTTTAAATATTTACCTTATTTAATTTGCTAGTTCATCGGCAACTTGAATCCAACAGAGGATTAGATCACCTTTGGAGGAAGTCGACGGAGAAGTTGCAACAAAGACTCGACAACCTTAGAACCGTGTATAATTGAAGAGTGAGAAGAGTGCGAAGAAATTGTAGTCTTCCTGCAAATAAGTTTACCCAATAATGTTCAAATACCTAAATACATGACCTAAAAAAACTGATGTAATTAAATGATGTATTTTAGATTCGTTTTGTAGATGCATTTCATTTTAGAGAAATAACATAATGGATTATTTAGAAAACATCAACAGTAGGTCAAAATTTAGTACTAAAATAATGTCCACAAAGAAGACACCAACTCATTTTACTTAGCAAACATCCACAAAGAAGACAAAGAACTCATTTTACTTAGCAAACATCCACAAAGAAGACAAAGAACTCATTTTACAAATCCAAAATTACTTAGCAAACATCCACAAAGAAGACAAAGAACTCATTTTACTTAGCAAACATCCACAGAAGACAAAGAACTCATTTTACTTAGCAAACATCAGAAGACAAAGAACTCATTATACAAATCCAAAATTACTTAGCAAACATCCACAAAGAAGACAAAGAACTCATTTTAATAGCCGAAGCTCAACATATATTCTCTTTATCTACCATGTTCCTAAAATGTCTTCTTTCAATTCATCTAATACAAACATCTAAGAATGTAACCAAACCGAATGGTTCGGACAATATTGCAATCAAATGTCAAGCTTCAAGACCTAGACTATGAGCGTCTTTTTTACACTCATTATCTACCTAACTTTACATAAACTTAAATAATTAAATCAATTTTTTAAAAGTATTGTTTTAATAAATTTAAAATATTTTAAAAAATAATACTAAACTAAACCATATTATATCAAAGTTCCAAATACATGCATAAAACTATAGAGATGAGAAGAAACTAATTAAACTTATGTTACATAGACATAGACATGGTTCATTGTGTATATAAATATTTTAAAATTTTCTATGTATTCGAATTTCTTTTAATATATTTAAAAGTTCCTTTAAATTATAAAAATAGAAACTCTTTTGATTCAGATTAGCATAAATTTTACTAAAATTTACCCGATAAGATACGTAAGATACAAAACCAATTAAAATAAATGAGGCTCTAACCTTTGAAATTAAGAAATTGACTTTCCGAGCAATTTGCTACCATTTTTCAATACTTTTACAATTCTTATCGACTACCACTTTTAACTCCATGTTTAACATGAAAGTTAACTCCCAACTTTTATTTTTCTTTAAGCATCTTCATTCAATATTTACATTTCATATATATATTCAAATACATTAGATATATTCGTCTTAGATACATACTCATATTTTAACATTCAACTTGAATTTAAATAACATAAATTTTAGAAAAAAGATACTTAACCCAAAATATTCAATAGAAAAACATAAATACAAACTACATAATAATTTCATCGAGCCAAATTCATTTATTCTAAAATACTCATATTCAATATATACTCGAATATGAATATAGAAAAAAGTCATCCCACCATATGAAAAGAACTTGGGATGAAGTTTATATGTCAAACACACCAATATCGATGCTTAAACTTGAATTTAGCTAACATAGCAAAACATAAACACAAACTACATGATAATCATTGAGCCAAAACATTTATGTTACATGGATTTTCATTTATTCTAAATTATTTATATTCAATATATATTCGAATATGAATATAGAAAAATTATCATCCCAACATATGCAAAGAACATGGGATAAAGTTAAGCAAATTGTATTAGCAAACAGATGAAGAAGAAGAAGACTAAATTACCTTTTATTGATTTCAACGAAGAATCCAGCAAATAGATACTTCTTATATGTTATCGCTTCATCACTGCAATATAAAACCCTCAAACAATTTTAAATTCAAAAGCCGAGCAACACCATACCAGTTAACAATCATTCAAGTTAACAATCTAACATGACTAAATTAGGGATTTGACAAAAAAAACTGAAAAATAATAAATCTAAACAGCACAAATGCAAGAGCAGAGCATTCTTACATCGGGAATTAGGGATTTGACAAAAAAAATGAAAAATAATAAATCAGAAATTAGGGTTTGATTACCTATTATGCTTCTGATCAAAGGGATGTCAATGGAGGAAAAAGGGGTTAAAATAATTCCGTTTCTAGGAGCAGCGATTGAATATCTTTCGGTGTCCGGCGAAAGCTCAGATTGGGACTGGTCTGGTAAGAGGGTTAAACTGGTCTGGTTACTTACTGGTAGAGGAAATGAAATGAAAAGGGGGGCAAATGAACCTGCAGAACGAAATGGGAAAGGGTTATTGTGTGGGTAGAGAGCAAAACAACGCTTTTGCCAAAAGAAATTTAACCTTTGTGGCGTTTTTAATCAAAGCGCCGCAAAAAGGGGACCTATTAGGCGCTTTTACCAAAACGCCACTAAAAACTAATAAAAGCAGTACCGTTTAAAAGATATCTTTTATGCGTTTTTTAAACAAAACGCCACTAATGCCTTTAAAATTTAAAATTATTTAATATATAAAATAAAAACCAATATAAACTTTTTCATTTAAATAAAAACAATATTTAAAATAATATATAAAATAAAAACAATATAAAATTATTTAATAATAGTATTTTCATTTTTCATTTAAATAAATAATTTTAAAATTATTATAATATTTAAAAGAATTAGATCAAATTTGAAAATTTGAATATTATTTAAAATTTAGTGGCGTTTACCAAAAGGCGCCACTAAAGGTCGACTTTTAGCGGCGTTTGAGCATAAGCGCCGCTAAAGGTCGACTTTGCGGCGTTTTCAAGACGCGCCACTAAAGGTCGACTTTTAGCGTTTTAAAAAAACGCCGCTTATATAAACAGCGCCATTTGAATTAAAATTCATAGTTTTTGCGGCGTTTTGGTGGCGCCGCTAATACTAATCTATTGTGGCATTTTTGTGGCTAACGCTTATCGCCCCATGAAAACGTCGTTTTCTTTTATTAATATCTTTTTCTCGGCTTTTTGAGCAAAACGCCGCTAATACTAATCTATCGTGGCGTTTTGTGGCCAACGCCGCTATCGCCCCATGAAAACGGCGTCGTTTTCTTTTATTAATATCTTTTGCTTTTTTATCAAAAAAACGCTAATACCAATAATTTTTTTACTTTATTTATTTATTAAATTCCTTTAAATTTATTTTGTTCTCTTTCTAGCACTATATTTAATTTATATAGTTTTATAATTTAAGTTCTCATACCTAAATCATAAAACCCTAAATTATCTGAGACCTAATAAAAGTGTGTGTCATATGATACACTAAACCCTAAATTATACACTATAAACTTTTACTTATATATCTTAAACCCTAAACCTTAACGCATACGATATTACAAGGTGCAAAGTTAATTAAAGAAATAATCTTATTGCAAACCTTAAACCCTAAAAGAATTTGATTTTCACCTCTTTTATCAAATTCTTGAACACTTAAATCCTAAACACTAACACTCTCTAATAACTCGTTGTTCGATATATGATTTAAGCACTAAACCCTAAACCCAATATATAATTCTAAAAACTAAAATTTAAACTATAAACCTTGCCTAAACCATAACCTAACCTGTACGCTTAAACCCGAAACCATAAATCTTAATTAATTCTTAAACCCCAATCCCTAAACCCTAAACCCTAAACTATATACCCTAAATTAAACCATATTATAAATAATTTAATATATAAATTAAAATACACTAATTTAATCTAAACCCATAATTCCTATCTTCTATACCATAAACCCTAAATCATAAACGATAAAACCCTAACCCCTAACCCTTAACATATTAACCCCAAATCATTAACCATTTACCTTTAAACCCATTAACCCTAACTTTTAACCTATGAAACCCTAACACATCCCCCTTAAACTTGAAACTGCAAATTATAAACCATAATCCCTAAACATTAAAATAGTAACTCCTAAACCTTACACCTTAAGTTATATATGCTAAACCATAAACCCTAATTATTTGCGGCGTTTTGCAAAAGCCGCTAAAGTCAGACATTTAGCGCATTTTTGCAAAAGCGCGCTAAAGTTCAAGATTTTAGCGGCGGTTTTGAAAAGCGCCAAAGTTCGAATTTTAGCGGCGTTTTACAAAAGCGCGCTAAAGTTCTGACTTCTTGGCGTTACTAATAAACGCATATATATCTTATACCTGCGTTTTGTAAATAAACGCCGCTATTTCTCTTTTTTTTTGTGACGTTCTTCTTCAAACGCCGCTAATGTATAATATTTGCGGCGTTTTTGTTTAAAACGCCACTAAAAACGCCGCTAAAAGTCTGTTTTGATGTAGTGTTTGCGGCCTTGAACCATGGCCTCCAGTCTCAGCATCCTATTGTGAACCGTTTTTACCCAAACACCCTACATTTCTCAACGACTGTTGATTCTCAAAAATTCGCTTCTGATGAGTCTCTTCTCCGAGTTATTGAGTCTGAGATTCAGTGTGCCGAGGAGAGTGATGAATATGATCAGGTGAGTAATTAATTAGTTTTTCTCTGTACCCAGACATGTTACTGCCCCTAGATGTTGCATTAGAGGATGCTGTGTTGCTGGTTGTTTGAGATATCACTATTGCAATCATAGATTTTAAATGTGCTTAATAAATGTTTGTAAATTTGTCAAACATATGAGGACTTATAACAATACAGCAAATAGAACACAAGACAACACAACAAATCAGTAATGATCACAAAGACACAAATAGCAATGGAAAAGGGTTACTACATTTTCTTTTCTTTGACTATATTGTTAAAAATTAACTTTAATTCTCTGTTCAGTATTCCACTATCCGAGCATGTAAAGGTATGCTCTAATGATGGGTGAAATATGATTTGATGATGTAGTATTGTTTCATAATAATCGATTTGTGCAAAGAGAAAATGAAGTGCTTATGTTAGGCAAAGTACCAAATAAGACAAGACTTAAGTCGAACATCATTGGTATGTTGGTGGTAATAAGTAGACTACAACGTTTTATCATGGGTCAAGCTCGCCGTGTCTTGGAAAGGAAGTCAATCAATACAATATATATATATATATATATATATATATTGTTATTTCATTATTGAAGGACTTCAATTTTCTAAAGACAAATTCAAAGGCTTCACATTTATTGACTTGATTAGTAGTAGTTTGGTACCTCAACTTACTCGGTGTTTTTATAATACTAAAAACTCTTAATCATTGCTTTTATGCTACTATTTGGAAGTCCTTTTCTTTAACAACCTAGTAATTATAATTCAGCTTTCTTCATATATATATATATATTAATTAATTAGTTTTTCTTTTCCCCATTTTCTTTTATCATCTAGGGATTGTACGAAAGTAAGTGGAAAAATAGAAGTTGGATTTTGGGTGTTTTACGATCAAAATCGTGTCAACTGGAGGCTTGTAGGGATTGAATTCAAAAGCTGTCTTGGAACATGGTAACACTCATTGTAGCACTTATATCTGACCTGAGAAACATAATTAGAAGCTGCTTTTAGTCGTTTTCAATATGGTTATTGAGAGAATTTGTACAGAACAATTGCTTAATAGCTAGTATTAATGTTAAGTTTTCAAGCTGAAAACAATGCTCTATTTTGAATTGTTTTTTAATCATTTAAAAAAAATGTTTCTTCACAGGCTAAAGGAACTCCAAGTGAATTCCCTTTCAAAATCGAAGACACTCCTGGAAATAATTCTGAACAATTATTACATGTTTTATGCAACCTTTTTTTTTCCTTCCCTTTTCCCATTTCAATTGTTTAATCTCATTTGTATGCTTTTTCGCTGTGTATATTTATACATATTGCAACTTTTTTTTAGTCAAAAAAATAATAATCACAAAGCCCTTAAAAGGGAGTTTAAAGTTTTTTGTAAGATTTAAAGGTATGTCATAAGAAGACAAAGCCATTGTCATAGAAGAATATATGCTTTCTATCACACACACAGCGGCCCCCACCCACTTAGCCCCATATATATGTTTATATGTATATATATTTCCTTATTCTGTGTTGATCCCTTTATTTCCTATGGTGTTATTTAGAATGATTTTTATATGTAGCTTTGGTATCTTCCAACAATAATGGTGGAGATTATCCACTTATTTGTTAAAATATTGATGCTAGTCACCCAATGATTCAAACACTTTAGCTTTGTGCGTATTTCCGCTTCCATATAAGAACAGACCACTTTGATCAAAGTTTTATCCTTTGATTTTTCCAATATGAAATCTTGATGGATCATGTTCTCTATTTTTACTTTAAGGGAAAAGGGTATGCCTAAAATAATCTAGAAAAAAAAATAAAAAGAAAAGAGCTTTGTTTCAAGGATCACAAATACATGGAACATATAAGACAGCTTTTGACCGATTCTTTTCTTTCAATAGATTTTTCTTTCGTGGTAAAATTAAAAGGCCGATAATGGGAGAAGTTGATGAACTGGTTGAAAGAAAGAAAGCAAAAAATAACCCACATGGTGATGCCCGGGCTTTGGAGGAAGCATTTGGTGGGTTAAGAGCTTTATGTGCTTGCTTTTCACGGCAATGGAGGGTTCCACTACCTTCATCTTCATCCCCACACTTGGAAAGTTAAGTGCTTAAATATTTCCAAGTTAGATCTTGTACATCCAAATGAGAAAGGTATGTTATTCCACCATGCTTATCTATTTGCTTTAGCATGTGAATGCCCTTTTCGCCTATATTTGTGTTATTTTCATTCTTTCTTATCTTTTTGTGGTTGGCCTTGGCAGTCAATGATTGAATTGAGCCGTACCCAAGATGAAGAAGTTGGAGATGGAACAACATCTGTCATTGTTCTTGGTATATCTTTATACAAAGAAAATGTCGTTTATGTGCTATGTTTGATATTTTTAACGTAGTAGTTAATTATCCAGTTATATTCTTTTATCTATAAGATGTTTTTTTTTGAAGAACTGGTAAAATTTTCAGAAGCTCAATGGAATTGTAATTGCCATGGGTTCGTGTGTTAATCCATGATTTAATCAACATGTTAGGATCCAATTGCCTTTAGTACTTATATTTGGTGTACTTTTTGGTGCAACTGGTGACATGCTTCATGTTGCAGAAGCTTTTATTGAGAAAAATTATCATCCTACGGTTATTTGTCGAGGTAAAGTACCATTAACCATAAACCCCAACCCTATGATAATATATAATAATTATATTAAATATTTTAAATGCAATTAATAATCTAATTTTTTGTTTTCTTTTATGAGTTTATGTCCCACTTGCTTTTATGCCGATTTCCATATTTAAATGTTCAGCCGTTCCATTCCACTGTTGCCACCGCTATTTTGTTTCGTCACAATTACACAATGGAGGTTAAGAGAGTAAATTACATTATTTAAATGTAATTTTAATTTAATAATATATGGAAATAATTGAAGTAAAGAAAGGCGGGATGGTGATTTGAGTGTGTGCATGTGGAGACTATCTTTTCAAGAGTAAGTAGATCCATTTCCAAGCTCATATGCTTCACCGCTTTGCTTCTTTTCTTGTTTTCCTGCTATAATTTCACTTCTACTTGGTAAGTGTCCACTTCTACTTCAATCTGGTTCTTTATTTACTTCAAGATAGTTGGAGCTTGAATGTTTTTTCATTGTTTCGCTTTTGGAATCGCCTTTTGTTGATATAAAAGGCAATTGGGTTATATTACAATCAGATCCAAGACATAGAACCTATCAACATTTTGTAAGCAGTTGATGGATATGATATACTTAATAAAGATTGAAAAATTTGGGTAATACAAGAGAAAGATTGAAATTTATTATTGAGTTATCATTATTTTATTTATTTATTTCGATTTTGATTTGTTATTTTTTAATGGATTTTCATTTTTGCCATTTGAAGTAAATGAATGGCCACTAATCAAACATAATTGTTATATGTAATAGAAAATTAATGTATCTTTTTCTTTTAAATACTGTCCCCCTTTAAAAAAAAATCAAGTACACTTTTTGTTATTTTTGTTCTGACAAACTAGACTTGCATAAAACCAAATGGAGCCTCAATGTATCCACCTTGGGTATGAACGAAATGAGTTTTATTTATTTATTTAAATAATTAATTTTCGTGGCGTCCATGATTCACATTGTGATTTATTTAGGCTATATGTCGTGAGGACATTGATTACCTTCCTTTAGTTGTATAACTTCTGATTAACAGCTTCTTAGTTTAATTATCAACACTTTCTACAGCAACAAGGAGATCTTTCTTCGTGAGCTCATTAGCAATGCTTCTAATGTAAGTCCTGCTGTTTTCTGTTTTAACTTTTTTTTTGGTCGTCAATATGGAGATTTTTTTTAATTACTTTATTATAATTTGGCCTTTTCTTCATTTGTCCAGTGGTGACCAGTAGTAATTAAGAATTATAATCAAGACAATACTAATTAAATTAAATAGTATTGAGATCCCAAAATCTAGAAAGAATGTTTTTCATTTTTGGTCATGCCTCAATTTTTGTCTGATATCTGAGTTATTCATTCAGGCATGTATCAGATTCAAGAAGCAAACCAAATGGTTGAGGAATTCATGCTTGCTGCCCATGTTTCAGTTGCCAAACAAATCCGTGATTGTTTTCCTTCTTGTTCGCTACTAAGGTAAACTTGTTTTTTCTGTACTTCTTTGCTATAATGTTCTTGTGGGACTTGCATTTCTATTGTACCTCTTCTTTCATTCACTGTCTAGTTCTGGTTTGTGCTTATGATTTAACCATAAGGTTTATCCCATCAAAAAATTATTTTATTTTGTAAATGCCAATGTAAATCCTAACCAGTTTATGATCTTGCGTAAATTTATATCATCGGAATTATTTATCATAGGATAAATAAGATTGCATGTTAGTATTTTTAATGTGAACCACTTGGTCCAAGATGGTGTTTAATCATAAAATTAGCATTAGCAGATGATAATTGTCACTATTATACATCGTGTAATCTCTTCAACAATCCAGATTATTAATGGAAAATTCCAGTGTTGTGGCTATTTCTTTGACATTGACACTGCTGTTGTTTGGCACTCGGCCTTGCCTCCCTAACATTAATTTTTGGTTCAGGCGGCATCCAACTCCCACGAGAGAAATGCTTGAACCTTTGTTGTGCATTGCTGCTGCCATTGGACTCAACTTGGATGTTTCATCATCAAAGGCGTTGGCTGATTGTTTAATTGTGCTGGTGCTGGATTTGACACCACCTATTTTCAGTAGCAGGAGCTTGATTTTTCTTGTGAGTTGGATAAACACATAACATAATATAGACTTATGAAATTTCTTGTGTATTGGTTGAGTTTCTATTTATTTTTTAAATAGATTTGTGCCTATGGAACATAAATGGATTTGTATAGGAATTGTTATCAAAGTAATGCTAAAGGATTTGCTTAAGCGAGTAGAGGGATAGGAATGGATTTGTATATAAATTGTTATCTAATTAAAGCTTGTTTGGTGATGTGATAATAGTGCTGTTCATTTATAAAATTTTTATTTTTTTAATTTTATGATTTTTAGCGGCGTTTGTGTGAAAAGCGCCGCTAAAAGCCCCCACCTTTAGCGGCATTTTTTGAAAAGCGCCGCTAAAGCCCTTACCTTTAGCTGCGTTTTTCTGAAAAGCGCGCTAAAGTTCCCTACCTTTAGCGTTTTTTGAAAAGCGTCGCTAAAAGCCCCTAGTTAGCGGTGTTTTTTAAAAGCGCCGCTAAAGCCCCTACCTTTAGCGGCGTTTTAAAAGCCGCCGCTAAAAGTAGGGCTTTAATGGCTTTTCACAACAAACGCCACTAAATTTTATGGCTTGCTTTAATAAGATTTTTACTGGCGCTTTAAAGCTTAATCAAGAATACTATTAGTGGCGCTTAAAAACGCCGCTAAAAGCCCAAAAAAATGCCGCTAAAAGTCTGTTTTGGTGTAGTGACTTTGTTTTGTCGTGTTTTGTTCCCTTAATGTTGAAATTCACTCCCTATTTATATTGTTGAGCTCCCTCATCTTTTCTATTTTTAAGCTTAGTAGTTCCTTGATTTCTTCTATCGTTATAGTGGTTCTGTGATTTTCACTTCCCATAATCTGATAGTAGACTAAATCCCTTCAGCAAGTAGTGGAGTTTGACTAGCAATACCATAACTCGCATATAGACCTGATCATGGGTCGGGCCACCCGGCCCGGCTCGAAGGCCCACCCAAAATGTGGGACGGTTTGGGCAAAAATATAGGCCTGAAAAATGGGCTTGGACAAAAAAAGGCTTGTTTAAAAAATGGGCCGGGCCTCGGGTAAGGCATTTTTGGGCCGGGTCGAACTAGTTTGAATTCACTAAAGGACAAAAAAATCTACTTTTTTTAAATATTATTTTCTTGTTGTTTTCTCCCTATTTTGCTACCATTCTACTACTATGTTGCTACTATTTTGTTGTTATTGTTTGAATATTGTATAAAATTTATTTTATTGTTATTTTTTTTATTATTTTAAAGACATTTGTTAATTTTGTTATTATTTTAGAGACATTTGCTTGTTAATTTGCATCTATCTTAGTGTTATTTAAGAATACATATTTTTAAAATTTATTTTCAATTTGTTGGGAAATATTTATTTTGAAGTTTTTAGTATTTTGATGTGTTATATATATTTTAAAATTATATAAAAATAATATAAAAATTAATATGGGCGGGCCCAGGTTGTAACAGCCCAATTTTGACCCTAATCAGAATAGTGGTTTCAGAACCACAAATCCGAGTCCAATAATATTTTAAAAATTATTTTTAGTGTTTATTATGTGTGAATTTTATTGTGTTAAATTTTCGTGTTTTAATTTTGTCGTTTAAGTGTCCGATTTAATAAAAAGACTTAATCGCGTAAAATGTAAAAGTTACTAAATAAAGTGTAAGTGCTAATTTTAATGGCTTTTTAATATTAGGTCCTTAAAGGGCAAATAGCCCATTCTAGCTATAGTGGACGGCATATGGCCTAAAATGACCTTACTTTATATGTTATAATTATTAAATATAAAATTTAAATAAGTAAATTAAAAATAAACTAATATATGTTAAAATAAAACAAAAACAAGTCATGTTATCATCTTTTACTTAGCTGAATTTAAGCAAAAGAAAAACAAACAAAACCTAGCAACATTCGGCCATTGATTGAGCTTGATTCAAGGTGAGTTTTAGCTCGGTTTTGATAATTTTTATGTTTTTGAGATCATTGCTTTGAGTACTATCCGACCCATGCTAGAATTTTTTATTTTGATAATGATTTTGTGTTTTGCCATTGATGATAGCTTGTGATTTTTGTTGTTTGATGATGAAATATGAAATATATGTATTAGATTAACATGTTTTGTCTTTGAATTTTTGATGAATTTGAGTAATTTGGACTAAATTGCAAAAATAAATTTTTGAGGGACTAAAATGTGAAATAAATGAAATGTGTGGACTTTTATGAAGACTATGAATATTCGGCCCTAGCATAGTGTTTCAAATTTTGTGTATTTTGTGTTTTGTGCAAAAAGGACTAAATTGTAAAAAGTGTGAAATGTCAGGGGCAAAATGGTAATTTACCCATTTATATGTTTTTAGACTAAATTGAATGGATGGTGTTTAAATAAGCTCAATTTGAATATGTTTAGATCAAGAACCAAAGAAATCGAATTTGGATCGGGGAAAAACAAAAGTAGTCGATTAGTTGATTTCACAGTCCGTCGACGTCTGAGGTAAGTCAATAAGCTTTTAAATGTTGTTATATTTATGAATATATGTTTTTTATATGATAACTTGAATTATTTGAATTATACTTTGATATGGCCGAAAGTGTATATTGAGAATTGGCTATCTTCTGAGTTTGATTCGATCGAGATTCGATGTCCGAAAGCCCCGTACGAACCTTAAGAATAGATGGGATACATATGTCATGACATAGGATATCCGATATGTGTTATCGTGTAAGACCACGTCCCTGGGACGTTGGCATCGACTTGTGTTTATGTGTAAGACCGTGTCTGGGACATTGGCATCGTATTTGATTCTGTAAGACCCTGTCTGGGACAGTGGCATCGATATGTGATTACATGTAAGACCACGTCTGGGACGTTGGCATTGTACGAGCTTCCGACTATCCGTGTGTCCTTTTTAATTTCGAACGGTTCAACAAGCATTGTTAAGTGAAGATTCAATGTGAAAATCGAATTAAAAGGGCTCAGGTATGTATTTAAATTGTGTTATGAAATAAGGTAAGTTGATTGTTTATTTGATCAAATAAATGCTAAAGTATTAAATATAATCTATGCATAAGCATACTAATTATGTATATTCGGCCAAATGTGTTTTATGTGATTTTAACAATCAAAATGATATATGTTCAGGTGAATTTGTACAAATCGCATATGATATGAGTATACAAGATTTGAATGATAAGCTTATATTTGTGGATATGTATATTTTGTATTGTTAACTTGGTGTTAAATATGTAATAGTTGATATATAGTTTGTGTAACATCCTAAAAATTTAGTATCGATATGTTGCATAATTTCGGTGCTTAGCTAGTGAATGATTTATTTTGTGTGTTTATTATATAGTCTTGAGAAGACTCGGGATTAATTCAGAATTAGAATAAATTTTGGTAAGGAGTACTTATTGAAGTGGAACAAGTGATCTTGATGTTTAAGGTAATTAAGTGGCAAAAGCTAGCATAAGATAAGCTAGTAGTAAAGTGGAGTTGGCGCCATAAGTGTTGCTTGAGGGAAGAGGTTCGAATCCTATAGTATGCATTTTGTGACTTTAATTTTTACACTCTTCTAGCATGTGTCGGCTAAGCTTTATTTTTGGTAAGGTTGGACTATTTTTTTTCTGGCAAAGTGGCTAATGGGTTAAGGTAAGCTTTGAACATAGGAAAGAAATCATCAACTTATGGAATGTAAAGGGGGACACAAGGCACTTTTAAGGGGATGTGTTTTGGAAAGTTTGGAATGGCCAAACTTTGTCCATGAACTTGGACGGTTTTGGGGTCTAGGGGGTGGTCGAATATTGTTGGAAGCTTTTGTAAGGATGTGTAGCAAGTTTGGTCACTTTGATTTGATCATTTGGTGCTTTTCACAAAAGCTTTTCTTCTCATCTTTTTTCTCTCCCTAGCCGAATGCATTTTTGTGCATTAGTGAACATTTTATTTTCTTCTTTTGGTCATTTCTTTTAACCATTTGGTCATAATTTGCTTAACCTCTCAAGTTCTTTTTCCCTAGTACTGAAAACACCAAAGCACAAAAGCCATTTTTCTCTTTTTCTGTTCTTCACCATTGCCGAATGCTCCCTTGTCCCAAATCTCTCTCTTTGCTCCTTTCTCACCTTTGAAAAACTGAAACACAAACCTCTCACCTTCTATTTCTTTCTTCCTCCATTTTGCTCATTCTCACAAACACATTTTCTCCTTTCTCTTTTCCTCCATGGCCGAATGTTACTAGTATTATTTTCTTCCATTTTTCTTCTTGGCCGAACCTCCCTCTTCACATATATTTTCTTATCAATCATTTTCTTTGCACTCGTTTTGATTAATCGGTAAGAACCCTTTTCGATTTTTTATTTTTCTTTCTTCTTTTCTTTTGTCGAATCTACTTTTGATTTGGGAGGATCTTTTGACCGAAAGTATCCTCTATCTTTCTCTTAGACAATCTTTTTTGTCTTTATAGTGTTATAGAGAAGGCCGAAACTTGAAAGTGTTCGTAACCATCGTGAATCGCTAAGATTTGGTTCAAAGTGTTAAGGTAAGGGTTTCTATCAAGGACTCCCATATTACTTGTTATTTCGTCAAAGATGGGTTACTAATCGGTTTTATCTTAGGGACATTATCGCTCGATTTTCATTCCGTGAAATGTAAGATTTCGTGGTAAGCCGTTTTCGCCCTTAAAAAGTTATAGACTAAAATTTTGAAATATTAGTTGAACTAATATTCTTCTGTCAATGGAGGCAAACAAGATAGGGTCGAAAAGGGTGGTGAATAGTGTTCGAAAGAGGGGTGGATTCGCTATTCCCTCTAGGTTCAAGCAAAGGGCTATTTCGGCAATCCGAGACTTTCCACCGGGTTATGAACCGTCAACAGGGTAGAATCGACAAATAGTTGTTGTTTGAGATTCCGAGGGTAAAAATCTAGATCGCCTACTTTAGCATAGATTTAATTTAAGTATTAGTATACTAATCAAGCGTGATACGTATTTAAGTATCGACGATCGGGAGAGTGTAGTCGTCACCGTAATCAGGTGTGTAATCTCACACTTATCTCATGGATTAGATGACTACACCGAAATTAAGCATTAGACTAAAAACTGCAAAGTTAGTGAAATTGAAAAATATGGTATATTAACACTTTAGTGTTAAGTGCATGAAATCGATATTAAATCGTGAAAATTATGGAATCGCCCTTAATGGAATAATGTGTTAATAAGTGATATTTTGGGCCCCATGTGATAAATAGGCCATATGAGTTATTTGATAAAATTGGCCAAGTGTGTTATGAGATGATATGGGCCAAAATGTGAAATGGGCCAAATTGTGAAATAGGCCAAAGTGTAATATGGGCCAAACTGTAATAATTCCTTTATGGGCCTTATGTTGGAAATTATCATATGAATGAATGGCTATGCATTTTAAATACATGATTGCATGGGTTGGGATATTTGATGAAGAGAAGATGGCTTTGTGCCCAGTTAATGGCTTCATGCCCAGTTAATGGCTTCGTTCCCAATTAATGGCTTCATGCCCAGTTAATGGCTTCGTGCCCAGTTTAATTTATGGCTTAATGCCCAGTTGGTGTGTTGGCGGGATGGGTGACTAAAGCTCCCCACAGGTGTGTTGGTTGGTACGAGTGGTGTGTAGCGGTTGGAAATTTAGGCTTGGTTGGGAATTGCATAACACATGCATTTTATATTTGTTATATTGTTACATTTGTAAATGGGCTCAAGCCCAAGTAAATACTTAAATGGTTTTGGCCCAGTGGACTATGGTAAGTGGGTTACACACTGAGTTCTAAGTAACTCACCCCGTTTTCTTTACCCTTCTCAGGTAACGATCAGTAGTGGAGGCTTGGGCCGGGAATGACTTCGTGGAGGCCATACTACGAATGATGGTTTATATAAACTTTGAACTTCTTTAAAGTATTTTCTTTTAATTAATGTTTCAGTTATGATGTAATAAGGCCTCTAGTATTATTTTATGGATTTTTACTTGTGGATGGATTTTAATTATGTTTAGATACTTAAATGGGACTATTTTATTTTTATAAATGATTTCTTAAAATTTTCGTGCAAGAAAAAAAGGAGTTTTTCTTAAATATTTTATCTCAGAATTTTCGTAAACATTCTTTTAAGAATATTGTTTCAAATCTCTTTAAACTCTTTTAAACTTCTCGTAAAAATTTTAACCAATAAATTTCCAAGTTTCAATTTATAATCTCATACGTCTTAAATCATAGATTCTAAAAATTAAACTCGATTTTTAATAAACTCCATTTCCAAAATAGTTTTAAGGATCTATTTTCTTTAAATCATTAGACAGCTAGATGTATGTCTGTTTTATGTGACATACCAAATCTGGTCTTAACGCATAGATCGGGTTTGGGGTGTTATAGTTTGCTTATGACTTACTAAGCTTAAATAGCTTACTCTATGTATTTTTTTTTTTGCCTATCTCTGTTTTATAGATTTTGGATTCAAGTTACGAGCTCGGGGATCGTCAGCAAAGCCTAACACACTATCGACTGTTTTTTGGTATTTTACTAAGTGAATATGGGTTTATGGCATGTATAGTATAGATGAAGTATATTTGATTTTGAAATTTATATGTATATAAGCCATGCGAAAATGGCTAGGTCATTTTGTTAAGGTTTGGTTTTAAATGTTCTTGGTTAAGTGTTTGTGTGGTTGATTCCTATGCTTGATATTGATGATAATTGATTATGGTAATTTAGATACATTGGTATGTTCTGTTAATGATTTGTTTAAGTTTGGTCATGGATTGTATATGTATGTGATTTTTTTTTAATTGGGGTATACTTAGAGTTCAGTCTTGAAATGTGAGTTAAATAAAGAATATATTTGAAGTAGATTGTATGAAATTAATATGGTTGGCCGAATAGGTATATGTGGTTACTTGAATGGTTTGATATGTGTATATTATGGCATATTAACTAGTTAATGAATTGATTGAATTTATGGTAATTATTGGTACTCTAGTTGATTTTAATGGATTGATTATATGCGTACATTTATGTTTAATGAAGTAGATATATATATTGGCATATATTTGATGTAAGAAATGCAATGACATATGCTAGAATATGTATTAAGTATATAAATGCCATTAACATTAGAGTTATGTGGTTCGGACCTTTAAATGTATGAGGTACATGTAATATGGTTTTGTTGCTACTATTAATTTGAATTTGTGGTTATATAAACGTTGTTAATATGTTTGAAATATGAAGCATAGTTTGCAAATGTATTATAAGGATAGGAAGTATGTATAATGGATAATTTAAGGTGAGTAATGTATCGGTCTAATAGTTCATAAGATGGTTGACTAATTGTGTGGTTTAATTTGGTTAATGACTTTATACAATGAATATGTTATAATTGAATTATGTAAATTTATTGTAAGTTATGATACATGATTTGTTTAGTTAATATGTATTTACGAAGAGGTAGAGAGTAGTATATTTTATGTATAAATTGATAAGACAAATAATCGAATGTTAATATGTATGCATAGTGTTTATAATGTAATTGAGTTATCTTATTATTTTGATAATTTAAAAGCATGAATGAATTTTATAGAAGATTTGAATAGTGTAACTAGGATTATTTGTTTGATATGAGTCTGGTTAATTTTTGAGATATGAAACGTATTTGTTTGATGATTTATAATGTATGTTTATTGTTTAAATAGATATATGATTTAATTATATGAATATGACATGTGCGCATAAGCAAATGCTATGGAGTGATGTTTTGTCTGGAAATGCCTCGTAGCCCTATTCCGGCGACGGATGTGGGTTAAGGGTGTTACACGGGTTTTAGCATTTTTATCCGGGTCGGGCTTGGACAAAATTTTACGCCCAATTTTTGGGGAGAGGGCCCAAGCCTAGAAAATGGGCCTAAATTTTTAATTGAGCCCGACTGGCCTATGCTCACCTCTACTCGCATATCTATGATCTGGAAAAATGTGGTATGTGCGATCTCTATGCATGTAAGCTGTGCATTATGAGCTGCAATGTAGGTGAGTAGTGTGTGTGAGTTAAGACCGCGAGCTTTGTACTGGTGAAGTGTTGTCTCCAAGCACTACATGCGAGCTGTAACCAGAGGGCTTGTGAATTGAGATAGAGCTGCGAACTGATGAAGTGTGAGTTGTCCACAAAAAATGCATGTGAGCTACAAACATAGATCTTGCTAACTAAGATGGAACTGCAAAGTGGTGAAGGTGAGCTGTCTCATGCTAGCTACAAACAAAGAGCTTGCAAATTGATGAAGTGCAAGCTATGTTCTAACTGCAAGCTATCTATGAGCAATGTATGCGAGTAGAACTCTCATCAATGAAGTGACAACTACGGCATGTCCGAGAACAATGTGCTCTTTCTGCAACTGAAGTTTTGATGCGTGCTGACTTTCTTTTTCCTAGTAGCTAACATAGTGCCCCTTGAGCGTAAGCTAGCTTATTCTCGTCGGTCTTAAGGCTTGCGGCGTTGCTGTGGCATTGAATGGATTTCAATAGCTACCTTCATGGATAAAATTACATATTTTAGCATCAAAATTGGCTAAAAATGTATTAAAGTAAAACCCTTCAACATTGAATACTCAATAGAATTATAGCCAAAATAGCTACTAAATAGTTATCAACCCCTCTTAAATCAATTGAAATATAAGCTTAAAATTACTTTAATAACGCTATATATTAGCTATCACTCTACGTCGCGACATTATGACAATTCCTGACATGTTTCAGCTGCAATTTCAAGGGAAACTAGGTGCCTTTTTCCCACTTAAAACCCTAGTTGTTGTTATAAATGAGGGGGGCATTTTAGTCTTTAGATTCTTGCCTATATAATTAACTTTGTAAACAAAATTAAATGGGGGGTTCTAGAGACACCAAGCTTTAGCCATTATTCAATTTTGAGTTTTTCATTAGTTTAGACCTTTATTATGTTTGCTTAATTGGAATCTCTCTATTTCGAACTTAGATGTAGCGAGCGGAGGTTGTTCCGGATGTGTGTTGTTATCATGATTTAATCAATTAGCATTCCCTTCTCTATTCTCTTATTTATATCTATTTCATTAATTTAATTAATGAAATGTTTGTATAAATATGAGAATAAAACTTGTGCTTCATAAATAGCTTGCAAGATTGAATGTTTAACTAATTATTTAATTAAGTGATTATTTTTTTTCTAAAATTGGGTATTTATTCGAGTCTGCTAATGTAAAATCCTAATTCTGAAAGGTACAAGGTTTGGCGTGTAGTCCTAAAATAGTTTGTTTGGTAAGGTGGTATTCGCCCAAGTACATCTTTTGGTGCATAGAGTGAGCATATTCCATTATGCGTGTGTAAGATAATGGTGGTTTGATATTAGATTTCCATGTTTGTTAGAGTAGGATATAAGACAAGTAAAAAGGTACTGTGGAATGAGTTCATGCCTGAGGGGTAGTATGCCTTTTTATCTCTAGCATTGTGCAAGTTAAGTTACAAGGTAAGTGTAAATTCGAAATTATATAGGGTTTTTCTATATATTTTTATCACCTTTTTACTTAATAAATGTGTTTATCTTGAGTAATTATTTTTGAAATAAGTGAATTTTACTTAATTAATAATTTTAGACATGAATTTAGAAAGTATGTGAAATTATGCTTAATTACATGATTTTCATACATATTTATTTGTAACTTAACTTAATTCATGTTTATTTATTAATATAACTATTTTTCACTATGTAGGGGGTCCATTGGAGACATGATTTAAATAAAACATGGACATGTACAAGTTATCCACCTGTACGACAAAACCATGCAATTTGGGGCATGAGGTTGACTATTTGACCCAATAAAGAAGGTGATGAAAGATAGGCATGCCTGCTAAGTTTTTGGACTGAAGAACTGTCCAACAAGGGGAACTAAGAGCCCAAATTCTGCACTTAAAGGTGGCTACCCATAATATGTTTTAGGATAGTTAATTGAAGGTCCTTACAGTTGGAACATAATCAAAATTAGCCCAACAACTTCTCTGTTGAAATTGTTCACTCTATAGCTATTTTTAGCTTGAATTTGAAATTCAAATGGAGAAGACTTGGTGATCCCTTGTTCCTTGAAGCATGCCCGACCACATGAGTGAGGGAAGGAATGAAATTTAAACCTATTTTTAGTAAACTCAAACCCTTACCTTCACCTATAAATATTTTGCCATCCTTCATTCATCCCTTATCCCTCAACATTCCTCTCTCGCTCTCACTAGTTTCATCTCAATTCTTTTTCCCTTTTTCCATTGATTAGCTGTCCATCCCTCCTCCATTCTTTAGCCTCAAAAGCTTTGTCAAAAGCACTCCTTGGCCAGATACCCCTTAAACACTTAGCAAATGAAGCATCAATCAAAACGGAGGAGCACCTTAGTCAGAATAGATATGAAAGGCTATTGAACTGAATAGAGTTTACTCTTTCCTTTTGTTGTTTATTTTAATCATGTTTTCTTTGAGTTTATTATTTTTAACATCAACTATGAAGTTTTAAATCCTATTAACTAAGATGATTATGTTAATTCAACAAGATCTATTTTATTCATGTTTAACATGTTTAGGCCTCAGATTAACTGAGAGATCCTGTTTTCAATCCTGTTTAACATGTTAATTCAATCCTGTTTTCAATTAATATCATGATGCATTTCATTCATTTGTGATTGGGTGCACTCAGATTAACTGAGAGATCCTAGCCAGACTACGACTAGTAGACACATAATTGAAAAGTGCAATGCTCAATTTATATCCTTAAACCTGACTAAGTTGAGGTTCGTAATATCTTTAGTTAGCTCCATTGCCTTGCATGGTTTTTAGGTTTTTGTAATTAAACTGTTGCAAACGTAAATGTCTCTATGACCTTACATAACTGCTAAGAAACCCTTAGTTAATATGATCAGTAAAATGCATATTTATCTAAGTAAAAGACTCCAAAAGGACTTAATTTGGTTTCCAAACTCATGAAAGATCGAGTTGCCGTGGAAGTATTTCTGAACATTGTCAAGCATGATAAAGTAAATTGAATTTATTAATATAATTATCCTAGCCCATTTAATGTTGATTGTTTTTGTTAGTAAAGCCATTTATTCATACATTTATGTAAATTACATCTAGATTAGAATTGCATAGGGATCAATCTTTGCATCTAATTAATTTACTTAGTTTAATCATCACCATCCAAATTATTGAATTTTTTAGTTTAATCATCACCATCCAAATTATTGAATTTTTACATCAAATTACGAAGTTATAATATTACAAATATTTAGCTAAGCTTATACAGTCCCTGTAGAGACAATAAGTCATTTTACTTACTTATTACTTGGACGACTGTGTACACTTGCACAAATCCCATTAAAGTAAGCTGGTTAGGAACCGACTAGATGTAAATTAGGGTACTCAATTAGGTTTCTCAAAAGTTGTAGACCCTTGAAAAAGAAAATTCAATAAGGATGTGACGCATGTCGAGTTCCGCTATGAGAAAATGGGTCATAAATATATATATTATGATATGGACTTGATAAAAAGGGGAGTTGTCTCTTTTCTTTCTTCCATTTAAGAAAATAAATATATTGTTGTCTTTTCCTTGAAGATGAGTATAGTTCTCTCTTGTTAAGTTGAAACTAAGGATCTGAGTTTATTCAAAAGGTTGTTTCATATCCTAGGTAAGCATTATAGTCTTTCATGTTAACATCTAAAAAAATAAGTCTGTTTTATGTGATTGAATAGCAAAATGAAGAAACAAGGCTTTGCATGGGGTACATATGTGCTTGAGATGATGATATATAATATTTGAATTATTTTTAATGGTGTTCCTATGTTTTATAAGCAGTGGTGGCAGTAGTTACTTGTTGGAAGTTGAATTTAGAGTTCAAGCTGTTGTCCGTGGTGGTCAGCTGAATCTCTATATTGACTCTTACATGGGTACTATTCATACCATGATATCTGTGGAAAACTGATTGAATAGTGATGCTGAGATCATGAAAGATGTAGTATGAGATGAATAATGTATGAGTAATGTAAAGTGAAGTCTGATTGTATCTGAATGTCTAAAATGTATGATATGAAATGTGTGTTTTGTTTCTTGTATATTAGTAGATTCAGATGATTGTGCTTAGTTTTTTTTGATGCATAAAGAGTATGTGTGTAACACCCCTAACCCGTATCCGTCGTCGGCTTAGGGCTACAAACATTACCGATCAATCAAAAATCATTTATCATAATAACATTAAATAAATTAAACATATTATAAACCATTCAATCATATACGTTTTGTCCCTAAATCGAGCCTTCGAGGCCCTAAAAATAGCTTAGAAGCAATTTGGGACTAATTTGAAACAAAATATAAGTTTTAAGAAAAAAATACAAAAATTGAAAAATAGGGTCACACGGCCATGTGGCCAGGCCGTGTGCTAGGTTGTGTAACTCTCTAAGTTACCACACATGCCCATGTGCCAGGCTGTGTGTTAGGCCGTGTAACTCACTAACTTGGAACATTAAGAAATCTCAAATGACACACGGTCGTGTGACAATCAATGTCCCAAGCTGTGTAAACCAAAAATTTACCTAAAATTAAGCCATTTCATAACCAATCCATGCATAACTAACCAACCCATTTGTGCACACTTTCAAAGGACTTAAGAATCATTCAAATACACATAATCATACCATTTCAAATAACCTAATTTACCTAACCAAAATGCCATTCAAAGGCACCACAATTGCATCCAAACATCATTTACCTAAACATGTCAATATTGTCATTTTCCAAACATAATAACCTAGTTCAAATATGTACTAAAACATGTCACAAGTAACCATTTTCAAGCCATCATCAACATGCCAAAAGAACCTTATAAATAAGCATTTGAAAATGACCAAAATGACATAATTTGGTGAGAAGATAAGGTTCACCAAACCAAACATGAAATTCAAAGCTCATACATATCAAATCACCCTTAACACATTTACAAAGTACCACTACTAAAAAACCTATACATGTCATTATTAACCTTGGCCAAAATACACAAAATCTACCAATTTAGTTGTTGGATAGTGTGAAAAGTCTCCGACGAGCTTCCAATCGATTGAGCTTCTGATAATCTATAAAACAAAAGAAAATAACTACGTAAGAACCGAGTGCTTAGTAAGCTCATATAAACTTAAAACATAACTTACTACTTCCAAAAATACAATTCATAGATTAAGTATAAACCATTACCATTTCCATTAGCTTAGTAGAAGCCTATACAGCATCATTAAATTCACAAGTTAGTATACTTGTTCATGATACATATAAAATCAACCATAAGATATGTAGTTTACCATATATATACATAGCATTTAACTCATCAATGTTTCCATAAGATCATGATACATTCTATTTGCATACTTACCATTTAATTTCCCTTTTCTTACCCGTTGAACCATCTAGAATTACGTCGGATACTCGAGAAAGCTCACACATAGTGTGCCTTTACATATAACTGTAACCTTTCCTTTACATCAATGCTCACACGAGCTATGAAATGGGCCTGCTCACACGAGCTGTGGGTCAGAATGTAAGCTACACGATACTGCTCACACGAGCTATGAAGAATTCGCAACAAATGTAGGACCTCAACCATCGGTAGGACATTCAAGACCAGCACCCGAAACATGAAATCTATAATGGCATGTCATTTGTATCTTAAGAATTCTTAAGGTTCATCCGGGAGTCATTATCCGTCAATTCATCGTAGCATTGATAAATTTGTATTCAAATTCAATTATATTAAAACAACATAGTAAATAGTTAATTTGGCTAACATTAAAACGATTGTAGTTCATACGAACTTACCTCGATAACTAGGGCATAGTAGTATAGTTGAACTAATCTGAAGCTTTAGCTTTTCCTCGATTTAAGTTTGAATATGGTTTATCTTAATCTAAATAGATAATTTTAATAAATTAAGTACTTCTAGTATTCAATTTAATCCATAATTCATATTTATGCAAAATTATGAATTTTCCCCTAATACTTTAACTTTTTACAATTTAGTCCTTAAGCTCATAACTTAAATATAACACATTTTAACCTAAATCCATAATAACCAAGGTTACCAGGATCTTGAAACAACCTATGTTTACAACATTTCACAATAAAACCCGTATATTTACACTTTTAACAATTTAATCCCTAATTCTAAAATTCATTAAAAATCACTTAACAAAACATATTTGTTTTACAATCAAAACTAATAATCTTTCAACTAACATCAAAAAATATTCAAAACTTTCATGAAAAGTCCCTCAACCGTTAACACTTTTGCAAATTGACCCCTGGGATAGCTAGATTAAGCTAAAACATACTCAAAAATATAAAAAATCATTAAAACGGGGCTTGAATTCACTTACATGCAAGGTGAATTGTTTGGCCGAACCTTTCACTTCTCCAATGGCTAATTTAGGGTTTCAAAATGAAAAAAATATGAAGATGATAACTTTGGTTCATCTTTTCTTACTTAATTTTCTTTTTAATTACTAAATTACCAAACTAACCTTTTAAAATCATTAAAATTTCATTAAAGCCTTGTTCATAACTATCCACTAACTCATTAAATGATATATTTACCATTAAATTCCATTAACTTAAAATTCCATAACCATTTGACCCTTTTAACTAATAGAACTCAACTTTTACACCTTTTATGATTTAGTCCTTTTCACCTAATTAACCATTTTAACATCAAAATTTTTTAACGAAATTTTAATACGACCTTACTATAATCCCATAGACATTAAATAGATAATAAAATAATAATTAACTTATCAAAATTATGGTCCCAAAATGACTATTTCTGACACTACTGAAAACGAGCTATTATAATGTGTTTGCTCTCCGCAGAGTTGTCTAAAAGGGCCCGTCAGGACTTTAAACATGAAACTTTGAAGGAAAAGTCCATGGCCATGGCACCCTCTGAAAGGAATTAAAGGATGGTGGTTACCCAATGGGGTTCTCTACGTGTCCCAGAATGATGATGGGTAAACCTCACATATCGTGAGTTTAGGCAAATCCATGTCGTAAACACGTCAGAAAAGAATAAGCCTTTGTGGCAAACAACAAAAGAATAAGCCTTTATGGTGACCTACGAAAGAATAAGAATTTGTGACGAACTACGAAAGAATAAGCCTTTGTAGCAAATTATGAAAGAATAAGCCTTTGTGACAAACTACGAAAGAATAAGCCTTTATGGTGAACTATGAAAGAATAATCCTTTATAGCAGACTCTATATGAAACGATATAGCGTATCCTGCAATACCTTTAATCACGACCAGGAAGACTAGAATAAGCTAGAATGTTTGATGATTTCAAGGTAAGGACTAATTAAATTCAAGAAATGATTGAAAATGATAGTTTTAAGAGATAACGAGATAGATGAGCTTTCATTTAAAGAACAAGTCTGAACAAAGGTTGCGTCTGCTAATTTGAAGAAGGGTATCTGTCTGTAAAAAATAATAGAAAAGAGTAGTAGAAGTTAAGGTTAGGTATGAAAAGAAATTTTGAGTAATGGCTTGCAAAGAATACGGGTTAAGATCCTTGATCAAGATGAGCTGAAGGGTTCCTGAGAGAATGAAGTTATTGATATATGATGGTAATGGATTCAAACTAGGATATGGTATATAGAAGGAATGAAAATGTTTTGCAATTTTTGACACTTATTGTGATAGATAGTCGATGATGAAAGAAGAAAAGCTAGTGGTGATGAACTATCTAGCACTTTACAGAAACGATGACTAAGGTATAAAAGGTTATTTCTCACTGAGTTCTTATGAACTTACATGAGTTACACTTTATGTTTTAGGTTGAATGTGACTATGCTCTAGAAGGGACAATACTAGGACTACGTCAAAAGAAGTGGCATATCGGGTTATTATGCATACAAAGTAAGTTTGGTGGCTTGTTCGAAGTCTGAAATGTTACTTAAAAAAAACCATATTTTGGGATAATTGTAATATATTAGGATTTTGAATTAGATATCCTTGTAATTAAATTATCATGTGCCATAGTTGTATCTACCTATTGTATATATATTTGTGTAATTTAGTTGAATCTGTATAAAGTTAACTTGTGAACTAATTGAAATTTGTATAAGTAGCATTGACGTTTGGGGCATTAAACTATCATGCCCTTAACAAACATCTTAAAGGTAGAATTTTTTGACGTTTATGGCATTGATTTTTTAGGCTTGTTTCCTTCTTTTGATGGTAACAGGTACATCCTAGTGGCTGTTAACTATGTATCCAAATGGGTGGAAGCCGAGGCATACCCAACAAATGATGCTAAGGTAGTCGTGCAATTCCTACATAAGCATGTATTTACAAAGTCTGGGACTCCTAGAGTTATAATTAGCGATGGAGGATCTCACTTTGTAAATAAATGGCTTAAGTGGTTGCTTGACAAGTATGATGTGAAACACAAAGGAGCGATTGCCTATCATCCACAAACAAATAGATAGGTTGAGCTTATAAACCATGAGATTAAAGGAATCATTGAGAATGTGGTTCAACCTAACAGAAAAGATTGGTCCCAAAGGCTTGATGATGCTCTATGAGCCTATCAGACAACTTTCAAGACACCGTTAAGAATGACTTCTTATCAGTTAGTCTTTCAAAAGGCATGTCACTTGTCGCTTGAGTTGGAAATTAAACCTCTCTAGGCCTTGAAACAATTAAACTTGGATATAAAGCCACCGGTGAGAGAAGAATGTTACAACTTGATGAGTTGGAGGAATTGAGGTTGTTTTCGTACAATGATGCCAAGATGTACAAAGAAAAGACTAAGAGATGGCATGACAAATGTATACAACCTCGAGAATTTAGAGAAGGTCGAAGAGTCTTTTTATTCAATTCAAGACTAAGGTTATTCCCTCGAAAGCTCAAATATCGATGGATCAGACCCTTCACCATTCACAAAGCCTATTCGTATGGAGTGGTAGAATTACGAGATAAAAAGGGAGGTACATTTAAATTTAATGGTCAACATCTCAAGTACCATTAGGATGATGAATTTGAGTGAATTGATAATTCGTTCAATTTAATAGACCCTTGATTTTTTATGTAATTGTTAGAATAAATAACATAGTTAGAAAAATTCTCTTGAATTAGTACATTAAATTAATTTTGTCTAAGGAGATTGGAACCTAAGCGAGACCAATTGTGACCCCTTCAACCTTTCCTAGGAGTTTCATTTAACGTAGTCTTTCGAGAAAATTTTCTAATTAGCCTAAAAGGAACTTTTATTTTATTTTTATTTTTATTTTTCATCTTTATGCTAAATAAGAGGTTAAGTTGGCCCAAGTACTGATCTGTTTATTTTGGTTTAGTTTAATTTACAGTACAGGTAATAATTACAGTTTCGGCTTTGGCCTAGAATAATGAAGAAGAGGAAAATACCTATATTTTTGTTGCCTCTAAGCTTTCCCAAAACCCTAAAATTGTTTCCACTTATTTCTTTCCATGCATTGTCGCTCAAGTCTTTCCTTAGCTAGCTTAAAATTTGCCTTAGTGTAAACCACTATAAAACCCCCATTAACACCATCTTATTTTTCACAACACTTAAGCCATTAACCCTAATTTTTCCCTTTATTTTTCTTCCTTTAGCCGCTGACCTCAAAGTTCAAAAGCTTTCTCCTCAATTTCCTTTTGTTTATTTCTCTTACCATCGTATTTCCCTTTGCTGCAATAAATCTTCCCCATCACCGCCGCAACTCTCCTTCGCCCTAACAATCTTCCCCACTCCTAGCCAAGTTTTGTGCAACCTCCACAATTAACCTTTCCTTTTTTCCAGCACAAAGCCCTTGTCATAATGCCATTGTCGTCTCACCATTCTTATTATTATCCCTAACTCCTTGTCAATTAACCATGACTCGAAAAAGAACTAGATCTTCAAAAAATTTTGCTGAAAACCCAATTTTAATTCAAGATGAAGAAGTAAGGGAAAGATTTGATTCCATCTTCAAAGATCAGCCTATGATGCCAGAAAAAGGTTTCAACTTGGAAAGCAATTATAAGATTATTTTGTCATTCTCAATTCGGAAAACAATAGATGCTTTAAAGTCAAATCAATTTTTTGATGCATGATCACTGCCTGAAGAGGAATTAGTATGAGAATTCTACACCAATTTAATTGTGTCAGGTGCTTCTGAAGTTTTTGTTTGTAAAAAGAAGGTACCCTTTACATCTAAATCCATTAATGATTTGTTTAATTTTCCTAATGTTGAAGAAGATGAATACTCTGTCATGATGATAAATATCAATTGAGATTTTCTTCAACAAGTACTTAACATTGTTGTAAATCCAGGATCCTAATGGATCATAAGAGAATATGGCAGTCACTTTAGCCGAAAGGAATACTTAAAACTAGTGGCTAAGGTATAGTTCTACTTTATACGATATAGCTCCATACGTATCTCACATAGTTCCACTATCTCGATGGAACGAATGCTTTTGTTATATACAATTATGACAGAAAAGTCAATCAATGTGGGAAAATTTAGTCTTAAGGAAATCCAAGATTGTGCTAAGAAAAAGGCAGGAAGTGCTTACTTTCCATCATTGATTACTTCACTCTATTTACGAGCACAAGTTCATTCAAAAGCGAACTTGAAATGTCATTATGTTCAAGGCCGTATAACAAGACACAATCTTGAAAGGTTAGTAGAGAATTTTGAACAGTTGAATCAGACCGAGCCAGACAAACCAGAATCTGACGAGTTATCAACCAAATTTGAACCAGAAGCTAACTCAATAATTGAATCAAGAAAAGTAGAATCTAAAGGCGAACCGAACAACCCTAAACCAGGTATGGAACCAAATATTGTTGAACCAGTTGAGCCAAATGTTAGTCCTAAGTTGACCATTCCGATGACCACTTCTTCGAACACCATTAATAAGTCAGAATTTTCAACTATGATGGATATGTGGAAATTTATGCATAACCAACAACAAGCTTATTGGAAATATACAAAAATTAAAGATGATTCCATAAGGAATACTTTTAAGAACTTCTCTAACAGTTTCATTCATGAGTTTCTAGATCATGTTTTTGAGTCATGGGAGCAAGATTCAAGGCAAGAAGAGTTCAGGAATTAGAGCAAAAAGGGGAAGGAGCAAGACAAAGAGGATGATACAAATTAATAAAAGGGGGGATTTCTTTTTCTTTTTTTCGTAGTATTTTTTTAAGACATTTTTATATTTACATTAGGAATATTTTATTTAATTCATAATAAAATTGAATAATTTGCAATTTATGAATAAACTAAGTCGATGCTTTTCCATTGATTTTTTCTCTAATAAAGAGCAAAGTAGTGTGGTAATGCAAATGTACGTGTCTAGGATTGGATTTTAAAAAAAAAGACTTGGTATTTAAGCAGTCTTCATGACTCACCTCTCTTTCTTGAAATCCTACATGGTGTACAGTTCCCATTCACTACTTTGTTATTTTGCAATGATAACATTCCTTCTTTTTAAAATGGGGTAAGGGCCAATCTTGAATGATTTTTTTTTTCAATTTTCACGCATAACTATCTGAAATAAAGTAATGCTCATAGAAGATTTTTGTTAATAAGTTAGCTCATATGCAAGTATCATTTCTGATTTTATTTAAGTTCTTTTTATATGTTAGCTCAGTTATGAGATGCTTGTATTCTTCATTAGTCTTATATAGCCTTTGCCATGAAAATTTACTTTCCTTAGAAATAGACATGCATGAAGATTTAAGTCTTTAGAATTGTCTTAGTAACTTTCTTAAGGAGAAATCTTAGTAGGCAAAAGAATCTAAAAATGATATAGGCACATTTTGTTTGGACCGTTGGAGCCTTTTCAAGCCTACCATATTTATAATTAACCCTTGAAACCTTTCTTTGAGCTATATGGCCTTTGTTATTTGATTTACCTATATAAGTCATCTTACCTTCTTTTCATAAGTTTTACCTTATCTTTGCACCAATTTTAACTTTACTTTCTTTGGTGAAAAGAAATATTTAGAAAAAAAAGTTAAAAGGAGGTATATGCTTCAAAAAAAAAAAAAACATGATCAAATGTTTATGTATGATTAAGTGTTATGATCAAAGTGTTCAGAAGCATAAGTTCAAAATTGAGTTTGGAGGTGTTAACCCAATTAGTAAGGTAGATTGTGCTATAAATATCTAATGCAAGTTTAGGGTTATTTAGCCTAAAAATCACTTCTCTTTATCCCTACATTGAGCCTAACCCCATTACGACCTTATAAAAGACCTATTGATTTTAATAATTATGTCGATTACATTAATGGAGAGAAATTACTAAGTTCAACATATGAAGAAAATTAATTAAATCTTAGGTTCGTTTTGTCTAATTAGATAAGGAAAATTTGTTGAATGGTTGATTTCATATGACTTTGAAATGCATGCAAATTATGACCTATGATAACATTTTCTTTTACTTAATTTTGGGAAAAATATTTGCATGTGGGTGACTTATCAGCAAGAAGAGTTTGTGAGCATAAATTTGTTGATACATGGTTTTGTGAAAAGTTAATTCTACTAAAATATTGTATAAGATTACCGTAAATTTTTTCTTCGCATGAAACGTTACTCGGACGAGCAATAGATTAAGTTTAGGGGTGTGATATGTCAAAATTATATAAGTTTATTTAGCACATTTTTACTTGGAATTTATGCATATCTTGAGCTTTTAGATAGCTAATTATGTAATTTTAGTTCATACTGAGACAATGGGCATAATTTTAGTAAAATTTGTAATTTTACATAATTAGGTGTTAATTTTCATAATTTCACTTTATTATTCTACATATTAAATTCTTACTTAAATTGTTGCAGTTGAACCATCGAATTGTTCAATGTTGGGAGCTATAATAAGGACACAAATGCAAGAAAGCTAATTATTTCATATTATGGATGGCAAGCTGATGAATTGGACTTAAAGAATTGTTTTAACCCAACTTGGAAGATGATTTTTAAAAAGAATTAAGTCGGCCTCTAATTAGGTTGCCAAATCATCCAATAGGCAGGAGAATAGCCTAAATTCGACAAAGACATGAAGAGCAGCCCAAAATGACTTTTGGAACAATTTTTTAAAGGTCCCTACATGTGTTAAAAATTACATAATTTCCCCAAAAAGTTGTCATGGTCGCCACCCAACCCTTCTCCTTGAATCAAGCACAAGTTGAGAACAAATTAAGTAACCAACAACTCCTCATCCCACAATCAAAGCCAGTCATGCATGAGAGATTCCTAAGGGATGTGCATGTTATTTTTAGGAAACTCTTAAGCTCCACCTCAAGTATAAATATCACATTCCCTTCACCTTCCAAATCATCCATCATTCTTCAATCATCACTCATTCCTCTTGTAACACCCTTAACCCGTATTCATTATCAGAATAAGGTTATGACGTATTACCGATCAATATATAACACATAGCTTACAATTATCAACCTCAATCAATTATTCTCATACATCATTCAATACAATCACATTGTCACTTATAAGGGCCTACGAGGCCTTAAATATGCTTTAGAAATGGTTCGAGACTAAACCGATAACATATAAAAATTTTGGAAAACTTAGAAAATTTTCAATCATATAAGAGCCACATGCCCGTGTGAACAGGCCGTGTGCCTCACACGGCTAGTAGACATGCCCGTGTCTTAGGCCGTGTGGAAACAGGGCATACATACTGACTTGCATCATACTACCGAGGACATGCCCGTGTGCCAGGCCGTGTGAAAATTGGAGAGTATATTGACTTGGGTCACACGGCCAACCACACGCATGCCCGTGTGCCCTTCGAAATGGTCACACACGCCCGTGTGCTATGCCATGTGCCATTTAAGGGGTATACTGACTTATACCACATGTCCAGTCACACGCCCGTATGTGAGACCGCGTAGAGCATACTGACTTCAATTCAATTTCAACACCAAGGGACACACGGCCGTGTAGCATGATCGTGTGTCACACACGGCTGAGACACACGCCCGTGTCTCTGCCTGTGTGGACAAAAATAGGCTATTTGCAAAGCCAATTTGTCACCCTTTTTGCACATACCTACACAAGCTCATATGGTATCATTTTAAGTCACAAATATGCAACCAAAGTTCATCAACCAATACATAATCATACCATATTCATTTCAACCATTTCAATACTCAATTCCATATCATTTACCTATTCAAATACCATACAATTTAACTTGCTTTTCTAAGCATAATTCACATGTATAATTCATTTAGCATGTAACACCCTGAATTAGGGGTTATTTGTAATTTAAATAAATTCCATGTGGACTTCAAGAAATAAATAAATATGATTTTATTTAGCATGATTTAGGGTCTAGAAATAACCCTGATTTAGGTCAAATTTGGGTTTAAAAAAAAAAGAAAATGAAAAAAAAATTTAAATTAAAGTACTTAAAAGGAGGGAAGCTAGGGAATAGCGGTTAAATAAAATTTAAGAAAAACTTGACTCAGGAATGTATTTGGTATAAGTGGCGAAGCGCCTAAGGGTTGCAAGAGAGGTCTTGGGTTCGAATCTTGGAAAGGGGAGAATTCATTTTGTTTTTATTTTGGGGCGTTAAAGAGAAGGAGGCCAGAAAGGAAGGTCTTAAGATTAAATAATGGAGATGTTCGACATGAAAGACGGCTGGTGGAGTGGCTTGGGCGCCACTTAAGGGGGCCTTGGTATGAGGACTCGGGTTCGAGTCATGGTAGGTGCAAGGAGGACGTTTTTTGGCTTTGGCATTGAAAGGAAAAGGGCCCATTATAAAGGCTTTAAAATTTAATGAGGAGGCTTTATGACATGAAAGTCGATTGGGAGAAGTGGTAAGGCGTTGGAAGAGGGGGCTACAGTGAGGTCTCGGGTTCGAGACATGAAGGATGCAATGTAGCATTTCGCTTTTATTTTTTTCCATATGCGATCTTTGGGCTTTAGTAAGAAGGTTTATAATTAATGTTGTGGTTAATTGACATGAAAGTCAATGTGGCCGAGTGGCTGGGCGTGTTAAATTTCTTTGCTTGGGGTTCGAGTTCGAATCAAGCAAAGAAGAACTTGGTTATTTTCTTCCTCTTTTTCTTCCCCGTCTTTGGCGTGAGGGAGCGAATTGGCAACATTTTGGACTCTAATTTTGATAAGAGATAAGGCATTTTTTTTGCTCATAATCAGCTGGAAGGGGGGGTTATTAGTAGTTTAATTACAATTAAATTGTTGAGGGGATTAGGAGATTAAAGCTAGATTTATTTTGTGATAATTCAAGGCTGGAAATTATCACAAAATAAAGAGAATTTGGCCAGCTTTGGGACTCCTTAGGGGCTGTCCATAATTGTTTTTTTGCAAGGAAGGGCCAAAAGTTCTTCAATTTTTCTCTTCTTTTTCTCACTTGTTGCTGCCAAAATTCCCCTAAGCAATTGCTCAATTTTCCAGCTTCTTCTCTTCTTCTTTTACATGTCGAAAACCCCTTGAACCCCTACTTCTTTTCCTTCATCTTTTTCTTCCTCCATTAGCCAAACCCCTACCACCTTGCTGCCAAAATCTCCTTAGACAAACTGCCCAAAATCACTCAAAATTCCAGCATCATCTCTTGTTTTCCTTAGCCGAATCTACTCCTCCCGATTTGGTGTAGTTTTGGCCGAACATCAAAGCAAAGGGTGCTCTTTTTCTTCAATCGGTTAGAAGAGGTAAGTGGATCTCATTGAATGTTCTGTTTTGTTGGATCAAGATCTATGGTTATAACATTATGTCTAAACCGATTGTAGGGAAGCTTTCGGGAATTATTTTCCAAGGAAAGTTGGTAAGCACATTCTACCAAAGGCCTTTCAATTAAAAAGTCTATGATTAAATGCGAAACTAACGATGCCATGGATTTAGGGACTAAGTTAGGCTTGGATTTGATTGGAAATCAAATCCATTCAAGGGACAAAAATCTAATGTTGTAGATCGGATCTTGGGATCTAGGAATTAGGTAGAAACAGTGTGTAAACTCCTTACACACTTTATTATTAAACTTATAATTTATTGTCTTGTGTATAAATTTTGGTAGTGATCTATGATATGCTTGTGGGCTTAAACATGGATTCCGGTAAGTCCCTAAATTTGTGACTTTTGATATATGATTTGCATGCCATCACATGATGATTAAATACTATGATATGATTTATGAAAATTTTTACTAAAGCATGTGATGGTGGGATTGATGAGAGGAGGGGATGAAATATGGACTGTCTTGTTGGTTTTGACCACAAGATGGGTTGGCCCCATCGATTATTTGTGACCTATGGTCATCGTGGTTTTGACCACAACGATTGAATATTTGCGACTAAGTCCCGTGGTTTGGTACCACCATGGTTTTGACCACACTTGATATTTTGTGACCTATGGTCATCGATGGTTTTGACCACATGATGGGTTGGCCCCATCATTTAAATTGTGACTTTAAGTCATCGATGGTTTTGACCACACGGGTAGAAAAGGAGTATGGATGGCTAGTTGGGTTGCATGTGCATGTTTAATTGATAAATTGTGTATGAGTTGTATTTTCCGGGTAGGGATTTACACACTAAGTCTTGGTGACTCACCCTTCCCTTAACATTTTGAGATGAGTAGATCGCGGAGATGGAGCCGAGAGGACTCGAGGCGGCCATGCTTAATGTTGGAATTAAATTATGTTTTCGTTAAGTTTAATTATTTTATTTCCTAAGTATCTTTAATTTGGGATGTAATAAGGCCGCTATTTATTTTGTGGATGTTATTTTCTTTATATTGCTTATGATATGTTACAAATGAAATTTTCAATTGATAAGTAATCGATTAAAATAATTTTCAAACTTAATAAATTTCTACGGGTTTTTAAAAGATGTTACCATCGGGTAACAAAATAAACTAAGTCAACTATCACTTTGATGATTTTAAAATGATACATGATCAATGTTTTCAAAAGGGTTTATAAATCCCAACTGTATTTATAAAAAAGCCCAACTGAGTTTTCAAACCCCGTTTTAAATACCTTAGCCCAATTTTATCAAGTTTTCACCAGAATTTCAAAATGACTCAAATTATTTTACCCAGTGACATACCAGATCCGGTCAGGACTCATGGGCCGAGTTTGGGGTGTTACAAATTGGTATCGAGCAGGTTCAAAACTTCTATTTGTGGGGCCCAAGGCCCAAAATGTTTTATTTTGGATAGTAGGCCTTATTATAATGTTTGAGAAATTATTTTGGCTTGAACAGCATGGCACCGAGTCTCCGGCACCTATCCGCCCAGGTAAGTACCTCTATCAATTTCTGTGAATTTTTTTGGATGAGGGGTAGAAGATAAAATGGGAACGTAGACTACTAGAGTAGAAACTATTGAACCTGGGCTAGCATACCCCAACAAAAATTTCATAAAATTTAATAATTACCTAAACAAACCCCGTGAGTTGTCAATGAGCAAAGGATGTGGCAATCGTTACGCATGTCTAGGATTGGATTCGGTGAGGGCACGGTATTTAAGTAGTCCTCGTGACTCACCTCCTACTCACTTGAATCCTACCCAGTGCGTAGTAATCTGTTCATCCTAATGAGACGACACACTCACAAAGCTAAATTCGATAACTAAAACCCGAAAGGGACTAGCCGCTTTGTTTTGGAAATAATTAAAATTTTAGTTTTTAAAAAAGACCAAAATACCCTCAAGATGAAAAATGACCAAAATACCCTCGGTTTGTAAAATACCCTCCATATGAAAATTTTCAAATAGAAATTTTCAAAATATCCTTCTTTGTAAAATCACTTAGAACCCAAATTTTGAAAATTTATTTTTTAAAAAAATCTCGATTATGAAAAATTACTAAAATACCCTTAGGGATAAAAATTACAAAACGCCTTGAATTATAAAATTTCCAAAATACCCATGGTTTTAATCAAAAATTCCATCACATGTAAAGTGCCCAAAAATCTTAAAATTCAAAAACGTCATGATTTTGTAAAATTACAAAATTACCCCTAACCTACCAAATTACCAGAATACCCCCTAACTTTCAAAATTTTGCAACATCCCTATTTTGGAAAGTGCAATTAGCAAAAAAAGCCCTCAAAGTTTTACAATCTTTGAAATATCCCTGATTCATCAAATTTTACAAATTCACTCCGATTTGTGAAAATTACCAAAATGCCCCTGAGCTTCAAAATCGACAAAATAACCCCGAATTTCAAAATTTTTCAAAATACCCAGAAATTAAGAGTTTTAAAATAATTTTTGACAAAATCATCCGAGAACCTGTATTTTTGAAAAATTACGAAAATACCCCTGTAGGATAAATTACGGAAAAATACCCCCGGGTAGTGGAAGAACAATCACCATGAAATCAACAACTCTCTTTGAATGAATGAATGAAAGACTGTGTGTTTGGTTGATTACGAAAGAACCACTTCTAAAACTCCTATCATAAAATTTCTTCGCGGATAACCAAGTGAAACTAAGGTACTGATACATAAAAATTCTTAAACAGATAAACGCGATCGTTAGAATGAGTTCAAGAGGTCCTCGACGTCCGCCTCGTGGCCGTGGTAGAGGTAGGATGACCCTGTCGGAGCTCGCGAGGTCCGGTCATGGGTCCGAAAATGAGATGCCGGATCTATCGACATCGGAAACTGAGTTTCAAGACCATACGGGTGGTAATGACGTAGTATCTCAGGCGATGCTACGGTCTTTGGAACAGTAGGCGAGAGGTCATGCGGTGCAGAACCCGAATCGTGGTATTGAACGACTCCGCTAACGGAGCATAAGTATTCGAGAGGAGTTTTGAGTGGCACCTAGTGCGTGGAATATTGGTTAGAGTCCACGGAAAGGATTATGGGTGACTTGGATTTCACCCCTGAGGAGAAGTTCAAATGCATCATCTCTTTGCTTCGGGATGAGTCCTATCAGTGGTGGCTCACCGTAAGGGATGGAGCGGTGGCTGAAAATCTAACCTGGGAATTCTTCAGAGAGGCTTATCAAAAGAAGTACATTGGAACTAGCTAAGTAGATGCACAGCGAAAAGCTTTCCTGAACCTGGTTCAAGGAAACAAGTCAGTGGCAGAATATGAGGTCGAGTTCCTCCGATTAAGTAGATATGCTCGTGGTATTGTGGGTACCGAGCATGAGCGCTGTGTTAGGTTTGAGGATAGCCTGAGAGATGAGCTGAGAATGATGATAGCTCCACAACAGGAACGAGAGTTCGCTGTCCTTGTGGAGAAGTCTAAAGTTGCTGAGGGAGTAAGACAGTCCGTTAGACGGAACCAGGATAGAAATTGGAATAAGAGGAGCTCGGAACCATCAGAGTTCCCTGGTAATCAGCAAAAGAGGTCAAAGTTTGGTGGGTCGATCAAGCGCTAGGCTCTTCTTCCGCCGCTAATCTTCAATGGCCGCCGCCATTGTGATAAGTGTGGCAAGTTTCACAAGGGGAGTGTTGGAATGGTAATCGTGGATGCTTTGAATGTGGGTCTATGGAGCATCGAGTTAGAGAGACTGTCCTAAGAAGGCGCCTAGGCCGAGAACGGAAGGTCGGATCATGCACCAATGAAGGATAACCAACAACCACGGAGGGTCGAGGTGCGACTAGGGGTAATGGAAATGGTAGCAGGCGTGGCCGAGGTCTTGAAGGTGCAGAGGCGAGGCAACCAAGGTTGGTTTATGCAATTGGCCGTCGAGGAGGAAGATGTGCGGATGTGACAACAGTGCACGTTCCTTAATTCGAATACCCTAATTGCTTTAATTATTGTAGAGTTTTCTTGTTTTACTAGGAAGTGCTCAAATCTTGGTTGTGAACTTAGAGATTGTGTCTAGGAAGCATGATAATTCTTTAAGATCGAGAGTGAAAGCAGATAGCATAGTCAAAGTGAGTAAAGATGTACGGTTATTCGTTAGTAAGTAATTTCGAGGACGAAATTATTTTAAGGGGTAAAGCGTAACACCACGAATTAGGGTTATTTGTAATTTAAATAATTCCATGTGGACTTCAAGAAATAAATAAATATGATTTTATTTAGCATGATTTAGGTCTAGAAATAACCCGATTTAGGTCTAATTTGGGTTTAAAAAAAAAAAAGAAAAAAATTTAAATTAAAGTACTTAAAAGGAGGAAGCTAGGGAATAGCGATTAAATAAAATTTAAGAAAAACTTGACACAGAATGTATTTGGTATAAGTGGCGTGGTGCGCCTAAGGGTTGCAAGGAGGTCTTGGGTTGAATCTTGGAAAGGGAGAATTCATTTTGTTTTTATTTTGGGCGTTAAAGAGAAGGGGCCGAAAGGAAGGTCTTAAGATTAAATAATGGAGATGTTCGACATGAAAGACGGCTGGTGGAGTGGCTTGGGCGCCACTTAAGGGGCCTTGGTATGAGGACTCGGGTTCGAGTCATGGTAGGCATAAGGAGGACGTTTTTTTGGCTTTGGCGTTGAAAGGAAAAAGGGCCCAGTTATAAAGGCTTTAAAATTTAATGAGGAGGCTTTATGACATGAAAGTCAGATTGGGAGAAGTGGTAAGGGCATTGGAAGAGGGGGCCTACAGTGAGGTCTCGGGTTCGAGACATGAAGGATGCAATGGAGCATTTCGCGTTTATTTTTTCCATATGCGATGCTGGGCTTTAGTAAGAAGGTTTATAATTAAATGTTGTGGTTAATTGACATGAAAGTCAATGTGGCCGAGTGGCCTGGGGCGTGTTAAGGGGGGGCTGCTGCTTGGGGTTCCTGTGTTCGAATCAAGCAAAGAAGAACTTGGTTATTTTCTTCCTCTTTTTCTTCCCCTTTGCTAGCGTGAGGGAGTAGAATTGGCGATTTTGGACTCTAATTTTGATAAGAGATAAGGCATTTTTTTTTGCTCATAATCATTTGGAAGGGGGTTATTAGTAGTTTAATTACAATTAAATTGTTGAGGGATTAGAGATTAAAGCTAGATTTATTTTGTGATAATTCAAGGCTGGAAATTATCACAAAATAAAGAGAATTTGGCCACTTTGGGACTCCTTAGGGCTGTCCATAATTGTTTTTTTTACAACAAGGAAGGGCCAAAAGTTCTTCAATTTTCTCTTCTTTTCTCACTTGTTGTGCCAAAATTCCCTAAGCAATTGCTCAATTTTCCAGCTTCTTCTCTTCTTCTTTACATGTCGAAAACCCCTTGAACCCCTACTTCTTTTCCTTCATCTTTTCTTCCTCCATTAGTCAAACCCCTACCACCTTGTGCCAAAATCTCCTTAGACAAACGCCCAAAATCACTCAAAATTCCAGCATCATCTCTTGTTTTCCTTAGCCGAATCTACTCCTCCCGATTTGGTGTAGTTTTGGCCGAACATCAAAGCAAAGGGTGCTCTTTTTCTTCAATCGGTTAGAAGAGGTAAGTGGATCTCGTCGAATGTTCTATTTTGTTGGATCAAGATCTATGGTTATAACATTATGTCTAAACCGATTGTAGGAAGCTTTGGAATTATTTTCCAAGGAAAGTTGGTAGCACATTCTACCAAAGGCCTTTCAATTAAAAGTCTATGATTAAATGCCGAAACTAACGTATGCCATGGATTTAGGGACTGTTAGGCTTCGGATTTGATTGGAAATCAAATCCATTCAAGGGACAAAAATCTAATGTTGTAGATCGGATCTTGGGATCTAGGAATTCGAGAGAAAGCAGTGTGTAAACTCCTTACACACTTTATTATTAAACTTATGAATTTATTGTCTTGTGTATAAATTTTGGTAGTGATCTATGATATGCTTGTGGGCTTAAACATGGATTTCGGTAAGTCCCCTAAATTTGTGACTTTTGATATATGATTTGCATGCCATCACATGATGATTAAATACTATGATATGATTTATGAAAATTTTACTAAAGCATGTAATGGTGGGATTGATGAGAGGAGGGGATGAAATATGGATCGTCGTCGTGGTTTTGACCACAAGATGGGTTGGCCCCATCGATTATTTGTGACCTATGGTCATCGATGGTTTTGACCACAACGATTGAATATTTGCGACTAAGTCCCGGTGGTTTGGTACCACCATGGTTTTGACCACACTTGATATTTTGTGACCTATGGTCATCAATGGTTTTGACCACACGATGGGTTGGCCCCATCATTTAAATTGTGACTTTAAGTCATCAGTGGTTTTGACCACACGGGGTAGAAAAGGAGTATGGATGGCTAGTTGGGTTGCATGTGCATGTTTAATTGATAAATTGTGTATGAGTTGTATTTTCCGGGTAGGGGATTTACACACTAAGTCTTGGTGACTCACCCCTTCCCTTAACATTTTGCAGATGAGTAGATCGCGGAGATGGAGCCGGAGAGGACTCGAGGCGGCCATGCTTAATGTTGGAATTAAATTATGTTTTCGTTAAGTTTAATTATTTTATTTCCTAAGTATCTTTAATTTGGGATGTAATAAGGCCGCTATTTATTTTGTGGATGTTATTTTCTTTATATTGCTTATGATATGTTACAAATGAAATTTTCAATTGATAAGTAACTGATTAAAAATAATTTTTCAAACTTAATAAATTTCTACGGGTTTTTAAAAGATGTTACCATCGGGTAACAAAAATAAACTAAGTCAACTATCACTTTGATGATTTTAAAATGATACATGATCAATGTTTTCAAAAGGGTTTATAAAGCCCAACTGTATTTATAAAAAAGCCCAACTGAGTTTTCAAACCCCGTTTTAAATACCTTAGCCCAATTTTATCAAGTTTTCACTAGAATTTCAAAATGACTCAAATTATTTTACCCAGTGACATACTAGATCCGGTCAGGACTCATGGGCCGAGTTTGGGGTGTTACATAGCATAACTAATCCAAACATTCATAACTACTTCAATCCCATTCATTCATTATGGTCTATTATCAAACATTAAAAGTAGAACCATATACACATTCATAAACATCGTCAAGTTCATCATCATATGCCAACTCAAATGGCCAAATACATATCCATCAAACATACCAAAATGACACAACCCTATACATGCCATATACCATATATACATGATTTCAAAAGTACCAAAATAGATGATCAATAGTGCAATGAAGTCTCTGACGATTTTCGGATCTGAGCTAGCTTCGTAGAACTATAAAACATAGAAACAATTAAACAAAGTAAGCTTTAAGCTTAGTAAGTTCGTATGTGAACATGAAATAATCACAACATTCATATAACAATTCAAAATGGATAATATCATTAACATTTAAAGCATCAATTCATGAATTAACATAAAACTTATCCATGTCCTCATTCATGAGTTCTCAACTTCATCTATCTCAATACTTGAATAGTTTTCCGTACATACCTGTACCGATACATTTCTATTTCTCATCAATACTCTTATCAAACCACTCCGGTTTATAAATGCTTTCAATACCATTTCATCGATTTTTTCAATGCCATAGTCCAACTATGGTCTTTTACATATATTGCCAAGGCCCTGCCGTGGTCTTTCATTCACATGCCATAACCTGGTTATGGTTTTATTATTCAATTGCCATAGCCCGACTATGGTCTTATTCGGCAACTTGCCTTACTCAATTCGTACATTTCATTTAATATCTTAACATTTATCCAATAGAATAATTACTATCTCAATTTAATCCATCAAATAGATAAGTACACACTTAAGTTCAATTATACGAACTTACCTTGTATTCGGAATTAACGAATTGGATCGACTATTCGACAACCTTGTTTTTCCCCCGATCTAAATCTGAATTCTTTCTTTCTTGATCTATACGAATTCAAAATTGACTTATTCAATCATATACTCTTTCAATTTAGTCCAAAACATACATTTAGGCATATTTTCACTTTAGCCGCTAAACTTTCACACTTTTAACAATTTAGTCCCTATTTCACAAATACACAAAATTCACGTAATTTCATTATACTCTAGCTTAGCCGAATTACCTATAGATCCCTAGCAGCCCATAACTTTCATTTATTTCACCTTTCAATTCCTCAATTTACATATTTCACAATTTAAACCCTATTTGACATTTTTGTCAAAAATCACTTTACAAAACATTAAAATCTATCATCAAGCTTTCATATTTCAACATTAAACATCAAATAACTCATAAATTCAACAATGGAAACTCTCAAAATCTTTAACAATTTCAAAATCTAAGGTACGGGCTAGCTAGATTACGAAGCAACAATCTCAAAAACGTAGAAATCATTAAAAACCGAGTTCAATCCATACCTTAATCAAAGATTCAAGTGATCGAATGAAAAACCAAATCCCTAGCTATCTTCTTCTTCAATATTCGGCCAACATAAGAAAGATGGACAAAATTTTCTTTTGTTTTTATTATATTAACCTTATTAGACAATTTACTAATTTACCCTTAATGATAAAACATTAATATCATCATATTAATGTCTATTAATGTCCACTTAGCTTTCAAATGGTTTAATTACCATTCAAGGCCATCATAGTTAAAAGCCAAGGCTAATTGACACCTTTAACTAATAGCATGCAACTTTTGCATTTTATGCGATTAAGTCCTTTTTCTCAAATTGAGCAATTAAACGATAAAATTAACTTACGAAATTTTCACACATATCAAATAACATGCTGTAAACACCAAAAATAATATTAAAATATTTTTTTGACATTGGATTTGTGGTTCCAAAACCACTGTTTTGATTTAACTAAAATCGGACTGTTACACCTCTTCTCTCTTTCTCGCCTAAAGCCTTCATTCATCTTCAGCTTCCCATTTTCCCTTAGCAAGCAATTCCTTAAAAGAAAAGCTCTCTTGGTTGGCCACCTTGAGGAGAAACTTGCAAAGGAGCAATCACGAAAATAGGAAGAAGCCACCATGGATAGTCTTCAGGAATTCCTAGATTTATATTAATGTTTCTTTTTCCTTTATCTTTAATTTGTTTTTAGTTTATAAACATGTTTGCAAATTGTTTGATTGTTTTTCCAATGATAATGACTTAAATTATTTTAGCTAGAATAATTGCAATGCTTTGATTAAATTCAGTCAATTCATGTTTATATTGTTTTGTGCCTCAGTTGTTCATACTTCCAATTAAAATCATTCATATTATTCATACATAAAATATGTTCGAATGCATTAGAATTATTTACTTAATCCGAACCAGATGGTGATTAATGGACACAATAATTGGAAGGTGCATGCTTAATTTATATCCTACCTAGAATAAATTAAAGGTTCGTAATGATTCCAAAAGAATACTATTACCTTGCATAACTTTAGGTTTATGCGATTAAATTGTTTCAAACCGATCCAGTCCCTGTTACTTCACATAAATTCTTAGGAATCCTTAGTTAAATATTGACATAGAAATATGTATGTTTTCCTAAGTATAAGACTTCGAAAGAACTTATATGAGATTCCAAGTTAATGAATGATCGAGTTGCTATGGAATTTTTCCAGAACATTGTTAAACAAGATAAAGAATGAATTGTTCTAGCTTATTCATGTTATTATTGTTAAAACTTGTGAATTGCTGCTAAACCATTTCATTGCATTTAAGTTAATTCATCTGCATATGGTTGATTAATTTAATTTTAACATCCATCACCTTAAAATATTGTGTTTTCTTAACCAACTTGTAAATATTAATTTTACAATTATTGATTTAAACACAGCCCCTATAGAGACGATGATCTTTTTACTTACTTATTACTTGATAACGACTGTGTATACTTACACATTCCGTCGCGAACCAGCATACACCAACAAATATATCAAAAGCTTGAACATTAAAGCTAACATTTTCTTCAAAAATTAATTCTCAAAATACATTTTTTGGAGGGCTAGTTTCATAGTATATAATGTGCTACCAAGTTTTTACTACTCCATTAGAATCAGGGTAATGATTATAGAATGAGTAAAAGTACATTGACACTAATAGATGTCAAATTCTTTGTAAAATATATAAATTTTAAACTATAATAATGCAATTTAATTTTGCATCAAGTGTGGATAATATCCAAATAAACTCAACATTTGTAAGTGTTGAGGTCTTCATAAAAAAATTCAAAATGTAAATGTTGATAGACATCCGATTATTTGAAGAGGGACAAATATTTTACCATATTGATGGAACGGTAAGTTATGCATTCTTCTTAAACCCTTAAAGCAAGGTCGAGAAGATTTTCTTTGAAATGCAAGATGGAGTGAAATAATTATAGGAGAGAACCTCAATATCAACGAGTATTAAATTTCTTGTATTAAGTGGGTGGGTTGTTACAGGATGCAAGTAAAAACCTAGTCTTGTAAATTGTATTTTTCAATCCTTTTTTTCCTGATAGACAAGACACAAATATTATGATAATTTGAATATTCAATGAACTCCGCATCCATAAATGTCAAATTAACTTTAAAATGAACAAAAAGTATTCCAAAGATTTACTTTTGAAAAAACCTAATTTGGATTTAATTTCTTCTCTCACAATATTGAAGTAAAAAAAAAAAAACTAAAAGTTAAAATATTAAATCATCCTGGAACTTTGCAACTTTAGATGATTCCATGTTTCTTTTACCCTTAAGCTTTAACTTCTACCGTTAAGCCTTCAATGTTATTCAACATTTCTTAAACTCAACACTCATCTTATCTAATAAAAGAAAAGAAATTATTGAAAGTTGACACTGATTGGGCGATTTGTTTATAAAGAAAGATATTACTTTTTAATATAGAAATATAAATTAAATAAAATGAATGTAATATTAAGCAGTTGTCTTGTTTTTAGTCTTTGTAATCTTGGCACATTTAAAATTTTAAAGTGAATTTTTAAATTAAAAAAAAAGTTACTCAATTTGTAGCAAGTAATAAAAAACAAAATAAGCATGTATTTAATAAAATAATAATAACTTTAACAACTGAACTTGTATTTTTAAATTAAAAAACAAAAGAATTAAATTCTAAAATAAAAAACGAATGCCAAACATACATAAAAGTATTGGGATTTAAATCATATTTAAACTTTTTTGTTTAGACATCTATTTCCTAAAGAAAGAAAGTATATTACATCAAATGAGGACCAATATTCTGAAACATACAGAACGAGGAAAGCAATTGAGGACCTCAACCCCGTACAAAACAAAATTTCTGAAACATGTAAAACCTACCACTTTATTAAGGAGAAACAAGCCTCCATTGCTTGAATCAGGTCCCTGTCAATAGAATGGAAGCAAAGAGAAACCCCCATATGATCACACGACCATTTCAGTCCTCTCGACCCTCTTAGCCATTACGATAAGTATACCCTTTGATGCAGTGAATCTCTATGAAAATCTTTACTACTGAGACGGTGGACACATCTCCGATCTGAACCAATAAATACAATGGACACTCAACCAAAACTGAGTTCCCACAACCTCGAGAAACAAAGTCATAAAGGAACCTGTGGAAATTGAGTCATCAAGAACTCAAAAGAGACACGGGTTGCAGCCACCTGATGCAAATCATGACCAAACTCAGAAATACAACATGCCGAAATAGGTGTGATTTTCTCATGCAACTTCAACCAAAAAAAGTTTGATGGTCGGTTTCTAAGAAATTCATTATACAAGAATTGGGTTTTCCCTTTCAAAGGACCCTTTCCAAGTTCTTTTCATGGCCGCACAAAGAAGGAAGTTGCAACAAGTACTGTAAAAGTGCTAATCCATAAAAAAACGTTGAAAGCTAGAATGGGGACTAACTTCTCAAAGAAAAGCTACAAAGCATGGATTCTAATCAGTAGTGAACTAGTGAAACAGCTCTACCAAACAGACATGAAGAGTACCAAAGCCCAATACTTTGGATAAGAAAACCAATTCATGCTCCTTGTTCTCAAAAAAGTCAAGCAACAATCTGAAGATATCCCAGACAAAAGTGTAAGGTGCCTGCATTGTAGTTCCTCTCTAAACCACTGTATTCTATTAGATAAGTGAAATCCTCTCAAAACCAAATATAGAGCTCAGCATCATCAATAACTCGAACTCCAAGTCAAACTTTTTACCTGTTCAAACTCAGAGCTCTGCCTCTTCACAACTTTGTTCACTCAATTCCCCATTCTTTCCTGCCATCATTTCCATATCCTTCTTAACTTGTTCTCTTCGCACCCTCAACATCTCGGCTCTCTCCCTCCATCCTTCCTCCAGCAACTCAACAAACTTATCCTTTATCCCAAGTAACGGATCTTTATCAATCAACTCATCACCCTTATATGCCTCTCTCAGCACTGCAGTCTTGATCCCACCTTTTAGTGACATATAGAATATCCCTGAATGCCTCGTGAATGCACTCGAAAAAGCATTTGAAAACCTGTAGTCATTGGTAAACTTCCCCAATATCGGCACCGGAACCCGCTTCAACAATGACAGGGAAAGCAGCTCATGCAAAACTGCCACCATCCTCTTCTCCATTTCTCGTGAGGCTTGGTCCAAATGTGACACATCCTCATATGGAGAAATATAATCTAACTCCAACCAATCCCTAACCCATTCTCTCATTTCTTTCCTAAGAGAAAACCCCGGTGGTAACTTATAGTTAAAATTCGGCCTAACTCGAATCCCTGTTAACTGGGATTCCTCTTCTGCTCTTTGCTCAATAACAGATTTAGCGAACTCAGGATTCCACTCAACCAATTCCAGAAACGATTGCCCCTCTCCAGGGGACCCTGTTAACCTAAAGTAATTCGAATACTTGGGCACTAAGTTAACCAAAAAATCATTTGGCAAACCAAATTCCCTCTTCACATGAACCAATTTATCCACACTAATCACCTTATATCTAGACATCATCAACAACTTACAAAGCTTAGAAACAACCAACTCCTCATTTTCATCAAAAATCCGTTTTTCTTCTTCTAGGAAATTCCTCAGCCTATTACTAGGCCGCAAAAACGGGACAAGATCGGATTTTGGTCTAATCCGATCATAGTATGTATCAAAAAGACCCGGGTTATTGTTAATGAAGGTTTTAACTCCGACATTAAGGCGTAACCCCTCCCGCCTTTTGTCTAAGTAGCGGAGTGGGATAGCTTGACCCGGTTCGTTTAGGACTTCCTTGACGACCCGGGCACAGAGCTTGTATCGTTTATCCTTTTCAATGGCTTTATCTAATGTCCAATCTTTTCTCCAAACAACTTTGAGGCTTGAAATGGGGTTAAATTGGAGGGTGAACTTAGGGTTTAAGAAAGATTTGAAGTTAAGCTTAAGGTTGGAAATGGAAAAAAAACTGGTTTGGGATTTGAAGAGAATACCTGGAATAATCATCGAGGGAGAAAGGAAACCCCAAAGCAATTGATCAGTCTAAAAGATTGAAACGATTCTTGGAATTCTCAGTAGGAAGTTGGGTGCAAAGCAGAATTTGTGAATAGTAGAATTTAGGGTTTAGTGGGTCAAGTAAAGTAATGAAAACAGTTAACAAGAGGCAAGCCCAATGGGACCAGTTGGACTACTCTGAAATGGATAAAGAAAATACGCTTTCTTACCCTAATAATATAAAAATAGTAATTTTTTTACTGAAATAGGATAGAAAAATTATTTACAAAAATAGGCAAAATAGATTGTATTTCACCGATGGCACTTGAGCAATCGGCGACAGTATCCCCACTGGCCACTAATCATTATTGAAATGTTTGAAAAATAAAAAAAAAAGAATATTTTTTTGGTGTCGCTTGAGTAATCGACGATACCGATATGTATTACCTAAAAAATATCTATATTTTTTATGAATATCAAGTTAAGAAAATATTTTTTTTAATAGTAATGCCGATATGTTAAGGGACACTAGTTGAAATTTTAGAATAAAAATTTTAAATTAGATAAATTTAAAAAAAATCAGAAAAAGGCTAAAAAGAGAAAAATTAAGCAGAAACGGTGATGAATCAATCACAATTTCTGCTTAATTTCCCTTTTTCTTTTTTCTTTTTTTTAATCTGTTGTTGTTATTGAATTTTAAATTTATTTTATGTTTAAATTTTTAGTATAAAAAGGGGGGTTTGGTCTCCCAACAACCGCACATGGTAAAAAAAATGTTCCCACAGCCAACAAAAAAAAAAAAGGGTTAGAAAAAATTTGAGTGTTTGTTTGGAGGTTCCAGGAAAAAAAATTAAGGATTATAAGGTGTGTTAATTATTTTTGTAATATTAAATTTGCAAAAGAAGTATTATTTATATTTTAGATTAGATTATTATTAGATTAGATTTGTGTTAAAGGTTTATTGATATATTATTAGATTAGATTATTATTATTAAGGTATGTTAACTTTGAATATTATATTTTTTTGAATTATTAGAATTGTGTTAAAAGTAATATTAGATAATTTTAGTAGTGTATGTTTTTTTTTATATTGTAATAATAATTTGTATATTTTAAGATATAACATTCAACATTATATTTTGTTTGAATTATCAAAATTGTGTTAAAAATAATATTAAGATAGTTTTGGTAGTGTATTTTTTATATTGTAATAATAATTTGTATATTTTAAGATATAACATTCAACAGTATACTTTTGTTTGAATTATTATATTTGTGTTAAAAGTAACATTAAGATAATTTTGGTAGTGTATGTTTTTTTTTTTTGTAATAATAATTTGTATATTTTAAGATATAACATTCAACGTTATATTTTTGTTTGAAATTGTAATATTAATTTTTATATTTTTGTATTAAGATATAATTTGTATTTAAAAATGTATATAAAAATTTAATTACGAAAATGGGTTAGGAAAAAAAATAATTTTTGTTATTTGTATATTGTTTATTTGTTCAGTCGACAATTTAAATTTTTATTGTTTCTGCAGATATCGAAATGGGTTCTTTGATAAAAGCAAACAATCACACCGTAAAGATGATTGATGTGCCGGTAAAAAAAATGTGTTAATTTTTATTCACGAGTATATATGTAAAGTTGCACGAAATTTTTTAATTTAATTGGAAGATTATAATTAATGTAATAATTTAATATGGTTAGGGTGAGTAGCATGCTGAGGGTGTGTGTCCATAGTTCGAGCTACCGATTGGACGAATGGATTATGCCCTACCTAAATGTTGTCGAATTTGAATCAGCGACATTGATCTGGATGTTTGAGTTGAGGGCAAACATAATATTTGCATTGGTTGAGTGGCGGCGCCTAGAGATGCACACATTTCATTTTTCGTGTAGGGAATGCACCATCACACTAGAAGATGTCGCACTGCAACTAGAGCTCCCCGTTGACAGTGATGTGGTCATCGGTTCAAGCAAAGTGTTTGAACGTACGACACTCTACTACGACTTGCTTGGACACTCACCTGATGATGGTGAAGCTGTTAGATCTGGTGCCTTAAGTGTAGTATTTTCGTCAATATACACTTGTAATTTTTCAAACAAATTGTATAACACCCCTTACCCGTATTCAAAACCGGAATCGGGTTTGAGGCATTATCTAACTTAACTCGCTAAAACATATCACATTAAGCTATAAAATTTCATTTAAGCCCATCTCTTGTTCATTCTCGGCCTACGAGGCCCTAAAATTACCTCCGAGAGGTTTCAGGATTTAACCGGAACTTTTACGAACTTGAAAATTTTTTATCAAAATAGGGGCCACACGGCCGTGTTGATCTAGGGACACGCCCGTGTGCCCCTAAGACATGCCCGTGTTCACCACCCGTTGTCGAAACTAACTTATTTCACACGGCCGTGTCCCTAGCCCGTGTCCCTCACACGGCCTTGAGACGCCCGTGTGCCAAAAACCTTGGCATTCTGTTTATAACGTCATCACTTCACTAAGGCCACACGGCCAAGGCACACGCCCGTGTCCTTAAACCGTGTGTCAAATTAAAATCCACATTTAATATGCAGACTTCACACAGCCTGGGCACACGTCCATGGGGCTGACCGTGTGTCACATACGCCCGTATGTCTACCCGTGTGGACAATTAGATGGCTATCTACCAAGCCATTGCCACCCTAACAAGATTTCATATTCAAACCAAACAACTCATAACTCAAAGATACATCCAAGAACTAAATTCATAACAATCACACAAACTTCATAATTATATCATCTTTGAATATATAAAGTATCAAGTATTGGCCCAATTCTAATGACCATTTACAAAATGACTTTGATACATACATAGCCAACACTTTATACCTAAGTTCTATACAAGCCATGCCCAAAATAAGTCTAAATTGTTATACCAATGTGATGTCGATAGTGTGATTTCTGAACTCCAACGTTTCACGTTCCTCGAGTTATCTTGGTAATACTACAAGGAAAAAAAAAGGCAATGAAAAGGGTTAAGCATAAAGCTTAGTAAATTTGCATGGAAATAAATAGCAACAATGAGCTCATAATATAACCCATCCATGGCATTAACTAACCATACACAAGTTATAGGTTTCTTGCCATACTTACTCACACTTGCCCTTATTTAGCACATACCATACCACATATCGTAATCGTTTCTTCGTGACTTATTCACGAGTACCTCTATTCACTTATTCACATGACTTTAGTACAAATCTCATTTATACTTCTAAACTCATCTACTTATCCCATTAATCACTAGGGATAATCAAAGACGCATATTCATCGTCATTAATGTAAGTACGAAGCCAATGCCACATCCCCGATGTGGTTTTACATGGAATCGTCTCTAAATGCCAATGCCATATCCCGGATATGGTCTTATATGGAATTTCACATCAAGTATCGATGCCGTATCCCGGATATGGTCTTATACGAGATCTCAACTCGGTGCCGAGGCCATGTCCCGGACATGGTCTTATACGGGACCTTATCCATTTCATATCTCGATGATAGTATTTTCATATTCAATATGGTCCACTATGACTTCAACATCTCATTCAACATTAACTCCTCAATTTAATAGAGCATCATGCATCGATATAGTGCCAATCATTCTCATACATGCTAACATAAATGTTGAATCTATGACATACAAACTTGTCTCGATCTCGAACTAAGCTAGCTCGTCGATCTAATCCGAGATTTTGTTCTTTCTCCGATTGAAGTGAATTCTTGGTTCTTCTTGCTCTATAATAGCAAATTTAGCTCATTTTAATCATCACATAAATAAAAGCATTTTAATAAACATGCTTTGGCAAAATTACTATTTTGCCCCTAAACTTTGGCAAAATGACCATTTTGCCCCTAGGCTCAGAAATTAATTCTAATCATATTTCTACCTTCAATAAGCCTAGGTGAACATTTAATACTCTTATAGCTATCATCAAAAATCAACTTTTCACACATTTACTACAATTTTTATAACATTTACTACAATTTCAAATTAGGTGTTTTTATGGCAACACCATTCACAAAAGTTATTCATCTAACAACCAAGACTCATTTTCTCCCATAAAAATGTAGCAAACAACTTAAAAGCTCACATGGCAAGTCCCTATGCTTTTCACCGTAATGCAAGATAGTCCCCTCTTTAGAAAGCTTAAGCTTTAGGGGTCTCAAAAGTACAACTATCTTCAAGAAAAACCATTAAAATCACTTACTAAGATGGAGGAGAGCTTGCTAAAAATTTGAACTTTCAAAACCCCTATTTTGCTTGCTATTTTCGGTGGAGAAAGATGGAAAGAAAGATGGATATCATCTTTTCTTTATTTTATTAATACTAGTCAAATTAGTCACCAACTTTTACCAACTTTGACCAATTTTGTCCATCTTTGTCTCCTAACATCTCCTATGGCCGGTCAACTATGTATCAAAGGGCTAATTACCTTTTAAAGACCTCCAATTTACAATCCATGGTTATTTGGTACCTTTAGCCAATAGAATGGAACTTTCACACCTTACGCGGTTTAGTCCTTTTTTCACGATTAAGCAAGAAATTGATAAAATTAAAGCATTAAAATTTTCATGCACTAATATAATCATGCTCTGACTCATAAAATATCATGAAAATGATTTTCTCTAACCTCAGATTAGTGACCCCGAGATCACTGTTCCGACTAGCCCCTAATTCGGGCTGTTACAAATTGGTTAATAAAACAAATCCATTTACTACTGTAAGGCCCAATTTCAAAACCCCAGGCCCAATACCATTTTAACCCGGAGCCCAACAAGCAAAACCCCAAAAATCTTACAGCAATTTTAGCCCAAAGTTTTAGCACAAAAAAGAAAAACCTAACAAAAACAGAACCCTAGCAGAACGGCGCCGCAAGTCCATCCCACAACGTGCGCGACTCCAACACCGGCTCGTGCCCACGCATCATGAGAAAAAAGGAACACAACAAAGACAACAAAGACAACATAGCAACAGCAAATAGAGTTTTTTTTAGTTGTGAAACTCAAAGGCTACAAAAGCCTTTGGGATCTATAACGTGTTTTTTTTAATAGAGAAAGAATACACAGTTTCCACAGATACAAGCACCAGTAAACAGAAAAAGAGTTTTTACACATAGATTGAAATCGAAAGTCAGTGAGGAAACAAGGTGATTACGGTGTTTTGGCCTTTTGATTTTTGAGTTTCATTTTTTTTTCCCTTTTACTTCAATATTACATACAAAAACAGAAAGTGAAGATACAAAAACCCCTTTCATTTTTTCGGATCGGTTTCATTGGTTTTCAAGAAAAACAAACAAAGTTTTTAAAGAAAAAAGGAGAAATCGGAAGGATCTTATCAGATTCCCTCTGGCCGCCGCAATTGATGCGCGCGTGAAGGGGGGCTCACTGCAGAAAAAGGGTTCAAACCCTAGAAAACAAGAGAAGGGGGAAATCAGTTTTGTTTTGATTTTTGAGAAAAAAGGCAGAATAAAGGCGAAGAAGGCAAAATGTTTTTTTTTTATGTTTTAAAACATTTAAAGTACTGCGCCGTTTAGTGGATCCATGCTCATTCACCCTAAGTGGGTAAATGCAATTGGTCCTCCTTTTCGTGCTGTTATTTCAATTGCAGCCTATTTCCAACTTTTATTTATTTTTTAAATTTGGCCCCAAATCTCGCTCGCTACTTCTATTTAGTCCGCGCTCAGGTGTTGCGTTTGGGGGTTTATTGCTATTTTGGTCCCTCCATGGCGCGCGCGCATCGCGATTTGGTCTTTCCCCTCTATTTCACCCCCGATTTTACCCCAAAATTTCTGATTTCAATCCAGTTTAGTCCCTCTTGATTATTTTTTGTTTTTTCCTATTAATATGAGTTTTATTATTTTATTATTAATTTGCTCACTTTTACTTTCGTTATTTGTCGCCTGTATGTTTGTTATGTTTATATATACTATTACTCTTCTTTGTTAGGTATTATTATTATATTTATTATTACCCTTTTTAATATTATTAATATGCATTATTATCACTATTATTATATATGTTATTGTTTGCTTTAAGATGGTTCTTGTGTATTATTTGTCTACCATCACTATTACCTTTTTTACTATTTTTTCCTCACCATTATTTTACATATATATTATTATTATACTATATTTATTATTACTATATCTATCGTTACATTGTTTTATTACTAATATTTTTTTATTTATTACTTTTATTATACTTATTGTCATTATATTTATTATCATATTTATTAGTGTTTTTATTATCATTATTATTTTCATTACTACCACTATTATTTTTTTCCATATATATATTATTATTATATTTATTACTATTATTATTGTTTGTTTTATTGATCACATATTTTTTTATTTATAATATTATCGTTTATTTTCCTTTCCTCCTTTCGTATCTACTATTATTATCCATTGTTATTATTGCATTTACATTTCAACATTTTTTATTTTTGTTTTTATTCCAAAATTCGTAAAAAAGGTTTCACAAAGGTAATATTTCGTATCTGGAACTTCGGGAAATCGTGCCCAATCGTGCTGGGTTTCGATTTTTCGTTCATCTAGATCACTAAATATCCTTTAAAGATTTTGATCATGTTTTTGAAAATAAGGCAATGTTTCGTGTTTGGAAGTTCGAGGGATTCATGCCCAATCGTGCTGGGTTTCGATTTTCTGTTCATCCAAACAACTAAATATCCTTCAAAGATTCCTTTATCGTGTTTCTTAAATAAAGGCAATATTTCATGATTGGAAATTCAAGGAATCATGCCCAATCGTGCTGGGTTTCGGTTTTTGGTTTGGCCAAATAGTGAAATACCCTTTTAAAATTGCAAGACAAGAATGTTGGAAATCATGAAATGATCTTGGTATCGATAGTTTTAAACATCGTGTCCTATCGTGCTGGATGTGGTATTTCAACTTTTCGGAACAAGAGAGTTTTGATATCCAATGTGAGTTATCCAAACATTCTTAAGGATTCATATTTTAAAATATTTTTTAGTTTTCGATATTAAGGACATTAATCAATCAATACGGTACCAATTTTGGGCGTTGCGAGGGTGCTAATCCTTCCTCGTTCAGAATCGACTCGGACTGTTTTTTAAAATTCGTAGACCAGAACGTTTTCAAAAGTGGCATGCACTTCAAAAAAGATTTTTGGCGACTCCGTTTTCCTTTTTTAAAGTAAGCCCGTTTTCAAACAAAAAAATAGTTCCGACAATTACGATTAATATACTTTGTATTATTGTCCTCAAATGGTTTTAACACGCAAAGTAAAATGGAAGCAAATGTTGCTCATTAGTTGTCTAATGTTTAATTAATACTAAGCGGTATTACATGGCTGAATCATAAAACGAAAAGATAGGTTGTATTAGTAGACAAAACTAAACATGTCCTTAGTCTAATTAGATATGATCAAACTGATTAAAAGACTAATATGTCTCTATCAAGTCCAATTGGGGAAATGTCTTGTCTTGGGCACTGGAGCGGATGACTCCCAGAAGATATAGACATATATGTGTCTAACTGGACTGACAGTATGTAACACCCTTAACCCGTATCCGTCGCCGAATTAGGGTTACGGTCATTACCAATCCAAATACAACCCACAACAAACATTCATTCCTATACATGCTTTATATAATAACACATCAATAATTTCATCCATTTTTTTTTGATAAACGAAAACCATTATCAAATGTCAGGCTAAACCATCCACACAGCGTACTAGACCTGTTTATAAGTTCATATAAACATGCTTTATAACAAAACCAGAATATATATAATTATACATCTTTTCTTATCACAAGTTATGCACATAAAACCATATCAATTTGAACCAACGCCAAATTTTTTTTTAATAAATTAAATCATGCCTAATACATAAATTTACTTGCCACCACAACAGAACCGAAGTAGCCAAGCTTCAAACGATCATATTATAGGTATATCAAATGCGCATGATCTATAATTATCAAAAGAGAAAATACACAATTGAATCATTAAACATGTATTTGGTACATAAACTAATTCTCTTATGAACAAACCAAAACAAACATAGAATATACATTCATCATTCATGAAAACATTCAATACATAATATATTTACATTTTATTATTTTGTACCTTACCACATACTTATTATTATAAGTACAAGGCCTTAGATATACAAATACACCTTAATTATAAATTTTAAAACAACTCACCCATTCAAGCATTCCATTTCACACTGCACAAAACCATATTTCTTAATCAAATACTTCATAGCCTAACTTACCATGTCCAATACCAAGAATTCAATATTAACATATAACTAACACTTACACTATCCCATGAATAGCCATTCCATGCTACATAAATTTACGCTATTACACCGTTTGGTTCACCGTTTTCTTGATTCTACGGTTTTATTACCCGTATTCCTCATATGCCGTAATAGGGTTTGGGGTAATCGAATTGCTATTCAACACATTTGTTGTAAAATTTATCCCCAAAATAGCCTGCTTTCTTCTCCGTTGCTCAAGATTTCTTCCACCGAAAATAGCTTTTTCTTCTCCCTTGCTCCAGATTTTTTCCACCCAAAATAGCCTGCTCTCTTCTCCCTTGCTCCAGATTTCTTCCGACATTTTTTCCCAAATCAACAGCACGTTCGCCCTTCATCTTCGTCTCTGGTACGTTTTCTTATTTTACCTATTTTATGATATTTGTAGGAAAATCTAGAAATTTGATAGATGTGCAGTCTCAAAGAGAAGAAAAGAAAGGTTTTGGTTTGGTTTTGGGTGAAAAGAAGAGCAAAGCAGAAAGGGGAATTTATAGGAAAGTGAAGAGCAGAGTTGTTTGTGTCGTGACGTTGACCTTGTTTTCCCAATTTTCCTATCTTCAGAGTGCTTCAAGTGCATGCTAAACCTATCTTTGGTCTACCTATAATTTTTGGATGAATATGTTAGAGAAATATATAGTATGTACAATTAGTAAGAGTCTTACGTAGGGATGTTAGGTCTTACTATCGGACTCGTTCATCAGCTCAGTCAATACACACTGATGGGTTCCCTTTAATTTGATTCTATCTGTATTGGTCCAACACCCGTCATGCCATTTTGCTTGTATGCGATTGTCTCTTTCTCTCGGCCTGCCTAGACAAATGATAGTTTTTTTCGCAGATCATAGCTATTAATTATTTGAGAAGCCACGTAACCACTCAACCACTTTAGCCTATGCTTAGAATTCTTGCTTCGTAAGAAGGTTGGAACATGTGGTTCATACTTGTCGTTTATTATATCTCTGCTCATCTCATCGAATCCAAAATAGCTTTTTAGGTGTACTTGACGTGATGATCGGTATTGATGTTGGTAAAGGGGTTAGCAAAGAATTTTGCACTAAAGTCTCTTAGATTCTAATTCTGTAGACTTTTCAATTCGTCCATTCATGGACTTTTGAGTTCCTCCATTTGTTTACAGATAGCTTTCTTGCATGACTACTGTAATGCCCGAACATTCTGTGATGCTTGCAGCTCAAGGCCTATGCTCATTAGTTGTCCAGCTTGATTGAGTCTTGTTATATGATCATAGGTCTTGTCTATATATATTTTCCAATATTGTTTAGCATCCGAAAAATTCCTAGGCCACCAAATCTCTGGGTGTCTAGTTTAAGACTAATGTCATGCAAAGGATGGTCAGTTTAGGTTCGTCAGTTGGGATTATTAGTATCTCTTCATTTAGCTCAGGGGATTCTTGAATTGATAGACACTCTTCCATTATCAGCCATAATTACCATTGTATCTATTGGTTGGTCTGTGTTATACTACTCTTGTGTTCCAGCCTTATTGGCATAACCCAATATTTCTAGGACAATGAGTTCCATGTTGATCTGATTTTTCTATTCAGTGACCATTTCCCCACTAGCTCTATATCTTCCATTTCTATAGTTACTTTTCATTTGACTGAATATTCTTCTATCTGCTGAGATGGATAATAGCATGGGATTTGTCCTTCACAAGCATCTATAGCAACATTCTCTTCTTTTCTCAACTTTGGACTTAGCACCTTTTGGTACATTTCTGATGATTTACCAAGTTGGTCATTATCATCTTGGGAAAGAACTGGGGTTTCTCCTAGGAGTTGACTTAATTCAAGCATTAGTAATCATTAGTTCTCATGTATTTCCCAGTCTTCATATACTCGTTCTTCGTAAATATCAGCATCATAATCTAATTCATCGTTTTACCATATATAATCTATTCTCCTATTAACCAGATTCCTTTAATTATGGCAGTTGTAGTTTTACTAACAAATATACGCTAAAGTATTCCTATGAAAAATAGATAAGTAATAGTAAAGTTAGTTAGTTAAATAAAGTAAAGATCATATCTATAACCGAAAATTTTCTTAATTATTCTTTCTAATTGCAAAGATTAAAATTAATCTAGTAAAGGGTAATGTGCTTTTATATCGTAGGTTCAATTGCTACTTATATATTTATATGTTTTAAACAATAGTAGCTTCCATGAGAGAGAATATAATTAATGTTTTTTACTGCTTTAGATTAAATTTGCATTTTTTTAAAATCTATATATGTGTAAATATATAAAGTATGTAGTTTGTTTCTCAGCCCAACTTAGTGCTAATGCATTTTCAAAGATACCATGGTTTGAATTAACTTTTTAGTTCCATTATTTGCTCACCTATTATGGGGCACTTAAATGGCTTGAATTCCATGGGTTGGACAATTCATTGTGTAGAATGGCTCTCTATTGTGGGTGGATCAAGCACTGTGGATCAGAGAATTAGGTATTAACTCTATTGAGTCCTGTTCCATAATTTTATTGCTGTAATTGTCTCCAACAAGACACCTGGTGCCATTTGTCATTTGTTGAACCTTAGTTCCTTTCCTTGACTGCTATGTAAAATGAGCACTTCGCCGGAACATCACAACATGCACTTGTCAAAGGAGAATTCTACACTTTGTATTTACACGATATAAAGATCTCACTTGCCAACTTGTAGAATTACCAAGTCATTGAATTCGTAATTTCGCCTTCCTTGAGGTAACAAAATCATTGGTGGCTTTGATATGAAGTGTCAAAGTATAGAAACTTAATTTGCTTCTTTTCTTATTGCTTAAAATTCGATACATCATGCAATTGTAAAAATGGTGTTATTAGTGTATCCAATATATTCAATATGCTTTGCATAGGATATTAAATAGGCACAAGGCTCAATGATTTATTTAACATTGTCTCGATTGTTTTCATATGTGTTCTTCATGAAGCCTATTAAATGCGTTACATTTGGCAAAGATTGCTATTATTGGTGAAAGCTTATCGTAATATATTTTTGGATGAACAAGTAAGCATTAATTTATTTTGATTTCCTTTGTGGTTGTTTTTCAAGGCGTGAAGAATATTTGACAATATTCAAGAGAAGGCTCTTGATTGGGTTGTTGGACTTCATTGCTAGAGAGTGCGCAGCTCGTAAGATGGTCATTAACAATTGCAGTTTAATGCAATAACTATGGCTTCTATTTTCTTGAATTTTTTATTTTACTGTTCTCACCACTGGCTGCTTTCTCTTATTTCTGCTGCTATTTATATTTTCAATGATTAGTATTAAGTCGCTGCGGAGGTCGTTGTAAAAGAAAATTTAGTTTCTTTATATGGTTTTAGAGTAGGAAGGCATAAATAAACTGTTTCCTCATTGTATCTGTTGGCTTACATTGCAATTTTGAATTTTCTGTAATTGTTATTTAGCTTGTCTTTTGCTTGTTGCCCTTTCTCTTTTCTGAAGACTATTAATGGATTTGGGGTGTGGTGAATGTTGCTAAATCTGCCATTATTTCACAGTTAGCATGCTCTATTTTACTACCTACCTCGCTCTATTATGCATATATAATATTGAAAACTATTATTACCTCCATGGATGTGGATGTATCTATTCTTACTCTGCCTTAATTTAATTTTTGCTACTTATCTTTTAATATTTTCAATCTTTTTAAGGGGAATTTCATGTCATTACTAGCAAATATACATGGTGGGGATCATCCAGGCAGGACTTGGCTATGATATATATATATATATATCAAAGAATAAATACTTTGTAGATTGTAAGACAAAAGAAGTGCCAAAAACTATATGTTTAGGACAATGTAGTATGATAGAGGCAAAGTATATAATCGTTACTTAACTAAGCAAGGAAGTCTTTTATGGATTACGCCAACCACTGTTCAACGCTTCTTGATTCACCATCTCCCACACGTATTCTCCCGTTTCAACCCATCTTATGCTCCTTTAAAGCCAACCGACATCACTCTTACATGCCTCTCACCAAGTTCCTCCCCTGCCTTTGCTTATTTGCTCTCCAATGGCATTGCCTTACAATCCCATTTTACTTTTCTGCATTTTTAACTCTTCTTGACCAAGAATAGTACTCAATATTCAAGCCCCGATCCACCTTTTCTAGCTTACACGAGTGATGCCTCTTGAGTGCTGCTTATACACTCTGAAGTTTCGCTATCAACTTCTGTTTCTTGAACCGAATGCTCCAAACACCTGTGAGTTCCACTGTCAGAGCAGCTGCAAAGTGCTTTATCGTGTTTGACAAAGCTTTGTGATTGTCCCAATTTGCCTTAACTTGCTCATTGAAACCAATATGTGAAAGCCATTCGGAGAAGTAGTGAAATGGTTTAACTTTAGTGTCTCTGCTATGATTTAGAGTCTTCAGTAACAGAGGTCTATGATTTGGCTTTATTCTTGGCAGATGGTACATTAGCAACATAGGCTCCAGTAGTTCCCAAGCCAAATTACATTAGCAACAGAGGTCTATGATTTGTTGCATTTAGAAAATATATATATATATATCTTGATTAAATTTGTTAATAAATTTATTTTAAAATTTTAAAATTTCTAATTAAATCATATATATATATATATATATTCCTATCATTCCCAACTTTCCATCATTCACTTTCCCACTAATTTTTATGATAAAATAAAAGATAGCTCTTGACAAATCTGCTACTTATTCTTCAATTCTTGTATTTATCTATTAATATCAACAATTCCCTTCTTTCTATTTTTTTTAAATTATTGGATTTTATTAATTATTTCAAATATTTTTAAAAGAGTTAGAAACTTTTTAGAACAGTCCTTTTGAAAAAAAACAAACCCTTTTTACGCTTCATTGGATTTAAGATCAAAGTTCAAGTTTTGATGGTTTGTTTAGAAAAAAAGGATTTGTGGCTCTGCCTTGCTGGTTAAGGCTTCGTTTAGGGTTTAGAAAAAGTTACTTTTCTTGGGATTAGTGTATTTTCAAGCATGGAACAAATTGATACTGATAATAATACCACAACCATTGATGTTGTTCAATCGACAGTATCTGTTCAAGGGAATTTTAATTTTCTCTTGTTAATCCTGGTGCACCACAGTAAAATACTCCTGCATGTAAAGAAAAAAATGTACATGTAAATTGTTACCTAAACCATGTTAAAACTATCCATGGTCTCATTTGACTTTGTCTACATTGAGTAACATTTTGGTAAAAGTATCATGTAGCCTTTGTCTACATTGATAGTTGACAAGGAATTATCTAACTTGAATGAGCAACCAAGCTGTCAAAATTACGTAATATCTCTTGTATTCACTGAAACTCTGTAAGTTATATGGCAATTAAATTCTTTGATTTTTTTTACTGTTATTGAAATTAGTATTGAAGAAATGTGACCCTTTTACTATGATTTGAAGATATGTAACACTTTAATATATTGTAGTTATGGCTCGCCTTTGATTGGACAAAGTGAGAGGCGTAAAAGAATTGGTCTTGCTGTTACAATATGGTTGCAAATGTGTATTGTTGCGAGTTGGTTCTTAGTTGCATTGGGTGCCATCCATAGCCTACATACTTATAGACCAAGGATTAGATCCTATATTTTAGATTTTTATGCACAACGAGATTATGTGAAAAGACTTGTATATGCTAGTGACGAGACTTGTATTGAACAAGTTAGGATGAATAGAATTGCCTTTTTTAAACTATGTGAGATGTTACAAACTTTAGGGGGATTGAAGTCGTCAAGGAACATGCTTGTTGATGAGCAAGTAGCAATGTTTTTACATATCATTTCTCATCACCTTAAAAATAGAGTTATCAAGCATCACTTTAATAGGTCTGGGGAAACCGTTAGCGATCATTTCACAATGTTTTAAATCTTGTCATACACGCTTACAAGATGTGTTATTTAAAAAGGCGAGCCAATTACGCCTAATTCTCTGCACCCAAGGTGGAAATGGTTCAAGGTATTGGACTGAATACTATATATAGCTCGTACATAATCCTTTTAGATTTAAATATAGTATCTTAACTCGAGGTTTTATACATGTGATGTAGAATTGTTTAGGTGCTTTAGATGGAACCCACATCAAGATTAGGGTTCCAAAAGTTGATAAATCTAGATATCGAACGCGAAAAGGTGACATAGCAACAAATATGTTAGGTGTTTGTACACCTGATATGCATTTTGTTTATGTTCTTCCTGGTTGGGAAGGTTTTGTTGCTGATGGACGAGTTCTTCGAGATGCTATTAGTAGGAGACATGGACTAAAAGTTTCGCATGGTAAAGTGCAAAATTATAGGAATTTGAATTAATTTTTAAGATCATACTTTAAATTAACCATGACAAAATGTTTGTTTTTTTATAGGTTGTTATTATTTAGTTGATGCTGGATACACAAATTGTGAGGGATTTCTTGCGCCATTTAGAGGACAAAGATATCATTTGAATGAGTGGCGTCAGGGTTACCAGCCAAGTACTCCGGAAGAATTTTTCAATATGAAACATGCTTCAGCTCGTAATGTTATTGAAAGATGTTTTGGGTTATTAAAACTTAGATGGGGAATACTTAGGAGTCCATCATTCTATCTGTGAGGTGCACAATAGAATCATTATTGCATGTTGTTTGCTCCATAATTTTATTAGAACCTATATGAGTATTGATCCTATTGAAGCGGAGTTGGAAGAAAGATTACCTAGTAATGTGATAGATGATGATGAACCGAATATCACAAATATTCATCCATCGGATGCATGGGCTACTTGGAGGATAGAACTAGCCAACCGAATGTTCAATGAATGGCAAGCATCTAGAAATTAGTTAGGTTTAGGGTAAAAATAGTAAATGTTACGTTGTTTATGTTATTTCATGTATCTAGTTTATGAAACTTTGGTGGTGTTTGAATTATTTTTTTGTATCGTACTAGATTTGTTGAATAATAATTTATTTTCCTTGGATTCATCATGTGTTATAATTGTAATGACTATAATTTTACGGTCATCGAAAAAATGTATTTTCGGTCTCCGTTGTTGAAAATGGATATGTAAATATCTATTAAAAATATTTACGGGTTAAGTGACTGGTTAATTAAAGTTTAATAAAGTGAATTAGCTTATATTAAGGATAATTAGGAGAAAAGGATTAAATTGAATAAAGTGTGAAAGTTTAGTTGTAGATTAAAAGAAAATGGATATGGAATCATGTAACTTTTTGTTAATATATGAATATTATGCTTGGATGTGAAATATAATTCTCAAGTTAATTAATTACTTATATTTTTTTTGTAGAGTAATTAAATTATTTGTTTCAATAATAATATTTTAGCACATATATGTATTGCAGTTTAAAAATAATAAAATAAATTATATATTTTTTATAGTTTTATATATTAAGATTTTTAATTCATATAATAATAATAATTATATTAAGTATGTTATTAAATTATATTTTTATTAAATTATATTTAATAATAATTATGTTAAGATATCATTAAATTATTTGTTATTTTATTAAATTATTTTCAATAATAACCTTATTAAAATTTAATAACAATAACAATAATTATCTACCTAACAAAAATTTCGCTAAGGGTATTCGGTCATTTTAGTTCTTTTCCTTATGCTATTACAACATCATTCCATTCAACCAAACACAAGAATTCTATTATGACTTTATTCCATTCCATTCAACCAAACAGTTGAATTACTTATTACAACTCTATTCCATTACACCTCTATTCCATTACAGCTCTATTCAATTACAGCTCTATTCCATTACAGCGAACCAAACGTGGTGTTAGGAGTCCATCATTCTATCCTGTGAGGGTGCACAATAGAATCATTATTGCATGTTGTTTGCTCCATAATTTTATTAGAACCTATATGAGTATTGATCCTATTGAAGCGGAGTTGGAAGAAAGATTACATAGTAATGTGATAGATGATGATGAACCGAATATCACAAATATTCATCCATCGGATGCATGGGCTACTTGGAGGATAGAACTAGCCAACCGAATGTTCAATGAATGGCAAGCATCTAGAAATTAGTTAGGTTTAGGGTAAAAATAGTAAATGTTACGTTGTTTATGTTATTTCATGTATCTAGTTTATGAAACTTTGGTGGTGTTTGAATTATTTTTTGTATCGTACTAGATTTGTTGAATAATAATTTATTTTCCTTGGATTCATCATGTGTTATAATTGTAATGACTATAATTTTACGGTCATCGAAAAAATGTATTTTGGGTCTCCGTTGTTGAAAAATGGATATGTAAATATCTATTAAAAATATTTCTGAAGTTAAGTGGTGGTTAATTAAAGTTTAATAAAGTGAATTAGCTTATATTAAGGATAATTAGGAGAAAAGGATTAAATTGAATAAAATGTGAAAGTTTAGTTGTAGATTAAAAGAAAATGGATATGGAATCATGAAACTTTTGTTAATATATGAATATTATGCTTGGATGTGAAATATAATTCTCAAGTTAATTAATTACTTATATTTTTTTTGTAGAGTAATTAAATTATTTGTTTCAAGAATGATATTTTAGTACATATATGTATTGCGGTTTAAAAATAATAAAATAAATTATATATTTTTTATAGTTTTATATATTAAGATTTTTAATTCATATAATAATAATTATTATATTAAGTATGTTATTAAATTATATTTTTATTATATTATATTTAATAATAATTATGTTAAGATATCATTAAATTATTTGTTATTTTATTAAATTATTTTAATAATAACCTTATTAAAATTTAATAACAATAACAATAATTATCTACCTAACAAAAATTCTGCTAAGAGTATTCTGGTCATTTTAGTTCTTTTCCTTATGCTATTACAACATCATTCCATTCAACCAAACACAAGAATTCTATTACAGCTCTATTCCATTCCATTCAACCAAACAGTTGAATTACTTATTACAACTCTATTCCATTACACCTCTATTCCATTACAGCTCTATTCAATTACAGCTCTATTCCATTACAGCGAACCAAACATGGTGTTAATGTCATGATTCAAACACCAATACCGAATCATAAATAACTTATAACCATCACCTTTATTTTATCACATAACCGATTACCTAATTTACATTATAAACAATTTCCAATTTGATTCATGTTTCGAATTATGTAACTCAATAATAGGTCATTAACAATCCACATCTCAAACATATGCCTCAACCACATATATCAAACTTTCCAAAAGAATTAAACATAAGTTATAAATGGTTACTCCATGCCAAACATATATATATACCTAACATGAACTTATATCACAACCGAATTCATAAACCAAGCATAACACTCATATTCTACGACTAAGATTACTTAAACATTAGATCATTAGGATTAAGATCAAGCCATTTTCGCATGGCTTATATTTACAACATCAAAAATATTATCCAAGTTATAAGCTAGCCTATACATGCCATGAGTTCAAAATCCAGGCTCTAAAGGTACCGATATAAGTCGATAATGTGATAGACTTTGACGATGATCCCCAAGCTCGTAACTAGACTTCAAAATCTATAAAACAAATCAAATAAACACATACACAGTAAGCTATCATAGCTTAGTAAGTCATAAGAAAATTAAACAATTCAAACGAACAATCAAAACATTTCTATCAAATTAAATTGTATCATTAATATTATACTAGAACTCCACAAATTACTTTGGCCGAATGCTTATACTTCTCATTAAGTATAATATTATACAACTTTTCGTTCCCAAAATAACACTATTTCAATTTAAATCATAATCATCCTAGTTGACCGAATAATCAAGTTCTCATATATCATATCATAATTACTTACTTATAAGGTCACATATACATGGCTCATTATACCATCACATATGGCGAATATACTAGTTTAATACATTATCATATATAACCGAACATTCAAAATTAATTAAGTCAACACATGTACTCATACATTCGAATTAAATATAACATCACATATGACTACTTCTATACAAATTCAACTCATCATTTCATATGCACATACCTTTGTGGCCGAACATACAAGGTCAATTAATTCAACTTACTTGCTCAATTTCCACATCAAAATGAGGTCTTATAGACATAGACTTGAAAATAAATCACCAGTACTAAACCTGCTAGGCGTAAGCCTGAATCACACACCGGCACTAGGCCTGCTAGACCCAAAGTATGATATTTATTCACCAGCAATAAGCCTGCTAGGCACTAAGCCCGATCACATTCACTAGCACAAGGCTTGCTAGGCCTCAAAGCCCGAATAACAATACTTTAAAGCTGCCTCACACACATATCATATATCGAACCTTTCATATATGTCATAATCCTTATACAAACTTTCAAATATTATTATATTTCATTCGAACTAAACTTAAACCTATTAATCCTAAAATTAATCACATTCGGCTAACTCATTACAAATTCCACAAATTCCAAATCAGTATATTACTAATTTATTTATACAATTTACAAGTTTAACTGCTTAAAGACTTACCTCGGATATCGACAGACGACAAAAATCGGCTATTCAACTATTTTCGCTTTTCCCCAATCCAGGTCCGATTTCTTTGGTTCTTGATCTAAAAATGTTCAAATTAAACTCATTCAAACATATTTTCATTCAATTTAGTCCAAAAACAAATAAATGGGAAAATTACCATTGTGCCCCTAACATTTCACACTTTTTACAATTTAATCCTATTTGCACAAAATACACAAAATTTGACTATAAACCTTAAGGGCCAAATATTTCTAGTCCTCATACAAGTCTATACATTTCATTTATTTCACATTTTAGTCCATCAAAATTTTATTTTTTTCAATTTAGTCCAAATTACTCAAATTCATCAAAAATTCAAAGACAAAACATGTTAATCATTCACATATCTTTGATATTTTATCATCAAACAACAAAAATCACAAGCTATCATCAATGGCCTAACTCAAAATATTCATCAAAATAAAAAATTGAAGCATGGGCTTTGTACATTTCATAGCAACGATCTAAAAAACGTAAAAATTATCAAAAACCGAGCTAGATACATACCTTAATCAAATCCAAAGATAGGCGAATGCCTAACTCCTTTCTCTTTTCTTTTTGTTTTTCTTATTCGGTCATGAAAGCTAAAAATAAACTTTAGCTTCTTTTATTTTTATTTATGTTATGTTTATTATAACATATTTTATATTATTATAATATAAACTTTAAATTTTATAAAACATTTAATATATAAAATCATACAATAACCACATGTTGCCGTCCACTATATATTAAAAATGGCCTAATTGCAACATAAATCCTCCATATTAAAAAGACAACAACAATTAGGCACTTTCACAACTAACCACCAAATTTTCATTTTATACGATTAAGCCCTTTTATTTAATTAAGCACACAAACTATCAAATTTTCATATGAAACTTTCACACATGCTAATTCACATATAATTAACACAGAAAATAATATTTAAATATTTTTATGACTCAAATTCGTGGTCCCGAAACCACCATTCCGATTAGGGCCAAAATCGGATTGTTACAACTCTCCCCCTTAGGGATTTTCGTCCCCGAAAATCTTACCGGTGAATAGGTTTGGATAACGCTCTTTCATTGTATCCTCTGACTCCCAAGTTGCTTCTTCAACTCCGTGCTTTTTCTATATTACTTTAACTAATGGAATTTTTTATTTCTCAATTCTTTTATCTCATGAGCCAGAATACAAATCAGTTCCTGTTCATATGTCATATCAGGCTGAATCTCAAATTCTGTCGGACAAATCACACGTGAAGGATCAGATCGATATCTACGAAGCATCGAAACATGAAATACATTATGGATCTTTTCTAGCTAAGGTGGTAACTGCAACCTATAAGCAACCGTCCGATACACTCTGTGATTTCATACGGTCTAATGAATCTCAAACTCAATTTGCCTTTACGACCGAATTTGAGTACTTTCTTCCACGGTGAAACTTTTAAAAACACTTGATCTCCGGTCTGAAACTCAATATCTTTACGCTTCAAATCTGCATATGACTTTTGACGATCTGATGCAGCTTTCAAACTATCACGGATCACTGCCACTTTCTGTTCAGTTTCTTTAATCAAGTCAACCCCGTGTATCTTATTTTCACTGAGCTCGATCCACTACAATGGTGTACGACATTTACGACCATACAAAGCCTCGTAAGGTGCCATCTTGATACTAGATTGAAAGCCATTATTGTAAGCAAATTCAATCAGAGGTAAGTATTGTTCCCACGTACCTTCGAACTCAAGGATGCAACATCTCAACACATCCTCAAGTATCTGAATGATCCGTTCAGACTGACCATCTGTCTGCGGAAGAAAAGCCGTGCTAAAATGCAGTTTCGTATCTAGAGCATCTTGCAACTTCTTCCAAAACTGTGATGTAAATCTCGGGTATCTATCTGAAACAATAGAAATAGGCACACCATGTAATTTCATAATTTGTTATTCATACAATTCAGCAAGCTTATCGAGTGAATAATTCGTACGAACTGGAACAAAGTGAGCTGATTTGGTCAATCTATCCACTATAGCCCAAATTGCATCTTTCTTGCTCGGTGTCATAGGTAAACCGGATACAAAATCCATAGTGATTCTGTCCCATTTCCATTTAGGTATCATGATCAGCTGAAGTAACCTAGAGGTACCTGATGCTCGGGTTTTACTTGTTGACAGACTAAACATTTCAAAACAAATTCAGATATGTCTCGTTTCATACCAAGCTACCAATAGTATTGTTTCAAATCGTTATACATTTTCGTGCTACCCGGATGAATAGATAATCGGCTACTATGAGCTTCATTCAATAACATCTGAATCAACTCTGAATTCCTTGGAACACATATTTGATCTTTAAATTTCAAGCAATCATTCTCATCAATTCGAAACTCTAATTCAACATCACTTCCACACTGAGCTCATTTTGCCAACAAATCTTTATCAACTTTTTGGGCATCACCAATTTGTTGATCAAACAACGGTCTTGCTTTTAATTCGACTACTATCGAACCATCATTAGACATAACCATATGCGCGTTTATCGCACGTAAAGCAAATAATGAATTTCGACTTAAAGCATCCGCAACAACATTTGCTTTTCCCTGATGATAGTCAATCACTAGCTCATAATCTTTCAATAGCTCTAACCATCGGCGTTGTCTCAAATTCAAATCTTTCTAAGTCGTCAAATACTTCAGGCTTTTGTGATCTGAATAAACATGACATTTCTCACCGAACAAATAATGACGCCATATCTTTAACGCAAACACAATAGCTGCTAGCTCCAACTCATGTGTCGGATAGTTTCTTTCGTATGGCTTCAACTGTCTCGAGGCATAAGCTATGACTTTGCCTTCCTGCATCAAAACAAAACCCAGATCATTTAAAAATGCATCACTATAAATAACAAATTCTTTACCCGATTCAGGCTGGACTAACATTGGAGCTTCGGTCAAATGAGCTTTCACCGATCAAAACATTTTTGACACTTTTTCGACACTTTTTCGACCACTCGAACTTAACATCTTTCTGTAACAGCTTTGTCAACGGTGTAGCAATCATAGAAAAACCTTTCACAAACCGTCTGTAATAACTAGCAAGCCCCAGAAAGCTTCGAACTTTAGAAATATTTTTCGGTGGTTTCCAATCCAATATAGCTGATATTTTATTCGGATCAACTTGAATACCTGATGCTGAAACAACATGACCCAGAAAATTGACTTCACATAACCAGAACTCACACTTACTAAACTTTGCATACAACTGTTTATCTCGCAAAGTTTATAGCACAAGTCTCAGATGCTCAGCATGCTCGGTTTCATCTATGGAGTAGATCAGAATATCTTTTATAAACACTACCACAAATCGATCCAAATACTATTTGAAAATCTAATTCATCAGATCCATGAAAATAGCAGGTGCATTAGTAAGTTCGAAAGGCATAACCAAAAACTCATAGTGTTCGTACCTCGTCCAGAAAGTAGTCTTTGGCACATCAGAGTCTCTGACTCGCAACTGATAACAACCCGATCTCAAATCTATCTTTGAAGATACTGAAGCCTATTTCAGCTGATCGAACAAGTCGTCAATCCATGGCAACGGGTATTTATTCTTTATAGTCACCTTATTTAGCTGTTGGTAATCAATACACATTCGCATAGCTCCGTCTTTCTTTTTCACAAATAGAAGTGGCATCTGTTAACTCTTGTAGCTGTGCTTTCAATTCTTTTAATTCAGTAGGTGCCATCCGATACGGAGCTATCGAAATTGGAGTCGTTCCTAGAACTAACTCAATACCAAACTCTACTTCTCAAATAGGTGGCAAACCTGGTAATTCTTTAGAAAAATACATCCGGATACTCGTACACAATTGGTATAGACTCAATCTTTTTTTCAGTCACTTTACTATCAAGCACATAAGCAAAGTAAGCTTCATAACCTTTTCTCACATACTTCCTAGCTAACATCGACGATATTACTGTTGGTAACCCATTCAGATCATTAGATTCAATCCGAATAATTTCACTATTTTGACATCTCAAATCAATGGTCTTTCTTTTGCAAATAACAACGGCATCATGCAAAGTCAACCAGTCCATACCCAAAATTATATCAAACTCATCGAAAGGTAGCAACATTAAATCGGCTGGAAAACATGAATCTCGAATTATCAACGGGTAATTTTTACACACTTTGTCAACTAGAACACACCGGCCCAGGGGGTTTGATACTCGAATCACAAACTCAGTAGACTTAACAGGCAGAGTCTTACTGGATACTAATGTTTCACACACATAAGAATGAGTCAAGCTAGGATCAATCAACGCAATAACATTAGTATCATAAAGAGTGAAAGTACCGGTAATAACATCTGGGGAAGAAGCATCCTCACGAGCGCATATAGCATATGCTCTAGCAGGTGCACGAACCTTAGATCGTACCGCTGTATCTTTTGTTCCTCTCTGACTACCACCTACATTACCCGAATGCCTGGGTGGTCTGCCTCACGCTGACATGTTGCTCGGTCTCACATTCTGAATAGTGTTTTGCTCTGCTAACATCGGGCACTTCCGGATAAAATGATCCATCGATCCACATTTAAAATAAGACCAATCATGTAATCTATAACTTCCAGAATGCCATTTACCACAGTGCTTGCACTCAACCCTGTTCTGCTAAACATTACCAACACTGGCAATCGATGTAGCTCGTGAACCCACAAGAGGTCTCTTTCCCAAGTCTAGAAAAGTTTGAAGTAACTTTATGTCGACTAGAATCATCTCTGAACTTCTTTGATACTGAGTGAAAAGTCTTACTCGCTGATCTTTTACGAAAGTCTCTAGCTTCTAAATCAGCTTTTCTTTTCTCTTTCCCAAGCTCTTCAGCTTTACAGGCTCGCTCAACAAGTACCACGAACTCTTTAATCTCAAGTATGCCAACCAGCAATTTAATGTCTTCGTTCAAACCATCTCAAATATTTTACACATGATAGCTTCGGTAGAAATACATTCACGAGTATATCGACTTAGTCTCACAAATTTTCGTTCATACTCAATTATAGTCATACGACCCTGCTTCAATTCTAGAAATTCCTTTCATTTTTTATCGATGAATCTCTTGCTAATGTATTTCTTACGGAACTTAGTCTGGAAGAATTCCCAAGTCACTTTCTCTTTCGGAACCACCGATACTAGTGTATTCCACTAGTGATATGCAATGTCTCGTAATAAGGATATAGCACATTTTAAGCATTCATCCGGAGTACAGGATAGCTCGTCAAACACACGGATAGTATTATCAAGCCACAGCTCAGCTCGCTCAGCATCGTCATCATCATTAGTTTTAAACTTTTCGGCCCCGTGCTTTCTGATTTTATCTACAATGGGCCTGTTAAATCTCATCGGATCTATCATCGGAGATACCATAGGTATCGGAGATGGATTATTCGGGGGTGGAGTTTGTTGTACAGCCGAATTAGTTTGAATATATTAAGTAAACTAGTCGTTCATCATTTGATAGAAGGCTTGCTTAGCCTCCTCCTCATGGCTACTCGAGATAGGTCGAGATTCAACCGCTCTGTCCCATGCACGGGATTAGGCGCTACGCTCTCGACATCATCAGCTACGGCTCTATCGGGATCCATTTACTATATAAAAACACATTTTAGATGTCAAAAGTCATCACACTATCGCATTATAAATTATGGCATGTATAGCTAGACTTACACGCGCTACGGTAGTCCTAGAATCAACTAAACCGTAGCTCTGATACTAATAAAATGTAACACTCTTAACCCGTATCCGTCGCCAAATTAAGGTTACGGGCATTACTAATCCAAATACAACCCACAACAAACATTCATTCCTATACATGCTTTATATAATAACACATCAATAATTTCATCCATTTTTTTTTATAAACGAAAACATATTATCAAATGTCAGGCTAAACCATCCACACAGCGTACTAGACATATTTATAAGTTCATATAAACATGCTTTATAACAAAACCAGAATATATATAATTATACATCTTTTCTTATCACAAGTTATGCACATAAAACCATATCAATTTGAACCAACACCAATTTTTTTTAATAAATTAAATCATGCCTAATACATAAATTTACTTGCCACCACAACAGAACCAAAGTAGCCAAGCTTCAAACGATCATATTATAGGTATATCAAATGCGTATGATCTATAATTATCAAAAGAGAAAATACACAATTGAATCATTAAACATGTATTTGGTACATAAACTAATTCTCTTATGAACAAACCAAAATAAACATAGAATATACATTCTGTCATTCATGAAAACATTCAATACATAATATATTTACATTTTTATTATTTTTGTACCTTACCACATACTTATTATTATAAGTACAAGGCCTTAGCCGGATATACAAATACACCTTAATTATAAATTTTAAAACAACAAGCATTCCATTTCACACCGACACAAAAACCATATTTCTTAATCAAATACTTCATAGCCTAACTTAGTCCACACATGTCCAATACCAAGAATTCAATATTAACATATAACTAACACTTAATGTCATGATTTAAACACCAATACCGAATCATAAATAACTTATAACCATCACATTTATTTCATCACATAACCGATTACCTAATTTACATTATAAACAATTTCCAATTTGATTCATGTTTCGAATTATGTAACTCAATAATAGGTTATTAACAATCCACATCTCAAACATATGCCTCAACCACATATATCAAACTTTCTAAAAGAATTAAACATATGTCATAAATGGTTACTTCATGCCAAATATATATATACCTAACATGAACTTATATCACAACCGAATTCATAAACCAAGCATAACACACTCATATTCTACGACTAAGATTACTTAAACATTAGATCATTAGCATTAAGATCAAGCCATTTTCGCATGGCTTATATATACAACATCAAAAATATTATCCAAGTTATAAGCTAGCCTATACATGCCATGAGTTCAAAATCCAAGCTCTAAAGGTACCGATATAAGTCGATAATGTGATAGACTTTGACGATGATCCCCGAGCTCGTAACTAGACTTCAAAATCTATAAAACAAATCAAATAAACACATACACAGTAAGCTATCATAGCTTAGTAAGTCATAAGAAATTTAAACAATTCAAACGAACAATTAAAATATTTCTATCAAATTAAATTGTATCATTAATATTATACTAGAACTCCACAAATTACTTTGGTTGAATGCTTATACTTCTCATTAAGTATAATATTATACAACTTTTCGTTCCCAAAATAACATTATTTCAATTTAAATCATAATCATCCTAGTTGACCGAATAATCAAGTTCTCATATATCATATCATAATTACTTACTTATAAGGTTACATATACATGGCTCATTATACCATCACATATGACCGAATATACTAGTTTAATACATTATCATATATAACCGAACATTCAAAATTAATTAAGTCATCACATGTACTCATACATTCGAATTAAATATAACATCACATATGACTACTTGTATACAAATTCAACTCATCATTTCATATGTACATACCTTTGTGGCCGAACATACAAGGTCAATTAATTCAACTTACTTGCTCAATTTCCACATCAAAATAAGGTCTTATAGACATAGACTTGAAAATAAATCGCTGGTATTAAACCTGCTAGGCATAAGCCTGAATCACATACCGGCACTAGGCCTGCTAAACCCAAGGCCTGATATTTATTCACCGATAATAAACCTGCTAGGGACTAAGCCCGATCACATTCAGTAGCACAAGGCTTGCTAGGCCCCAAAGCCCGAATAACAATACTTTAAATCTGTCTCACATACATATCATATATCGAACCTTTCATAGATGTCATAATCCTTATACAAACTTTCAAATATTATTATAATTCATTCGAACTAAACTTAAACCTATTAATCCTAAAATTAATCACATTCGGCTAACTCATTACAAATTCCACAAATTCCAAATTAGTTTATTACTAATTTATTTATACAATTTACAAGTTTAACTACTTAAAGACTTACCTCGGATATCGACAGATGACAAAAATCGGCTATTCAACTATTTTCGCTTTTCCCCAATCCAGGTTCGATTTCTTTGGTTCTTGATCTAAAAATGTTCAAATTAAACTCATTCAAACATATTTTAATTCAATTTAGTCCAAAAACACATAAATGGGAAAATTACCATTTTGTCCCTAATATTTCACACTTTTTACAATTTAATCCTATTTGCACAAAACATAAAATACACAAAATTTGACTATACACCTTAAGGGCCGAATATTCCTAATTCTCATACAAATCTATACATTTCATTTATTTCACATTTTAGTCCCTCAAAATTTTATTTTTTTAATTTAGTCCAAATTACTCAAATTCATCAAAAACTCAAAGACAGAACATGTTAATCCTTCACATATCTTTGATATTTTATCATCAAACAACAAAAATCACAAACTATCATCAATGGCCTAACTCAAAATATTCATCAAAATCAAAAATTGAAGCATGGGATTTGTACATTTCATAGCAACGATCTCAAAAACGTAAAAATTATCAAAAACCGAGCTAGGTACATACCTTAATCAAATCCAAAGATAGCCAAATGCCTGATTCCTTTCTCTTTTCTTTTTGTTTTTCTTATTCGGTCATGAAAGCTAAAAATAAACTTTGGCTTCTTTTATTTTTATTTGTGTTATGTTTATTATAACATATTTTATATTATTATAATATAAACTTTAAATTTTATAAAACATTTAATATATAAAACCATACAATAACCACATGTTGCCGTCCACTATATATTAAAAATGGCCTAATTGTAACATAAATCCTCCATATTAAAAAGACAATAACAATTAGGCACTTTCACAACTAACCATCAAATTTTTATTTTACGCGATTAAGCCCTTTTATTTAATTAAGCACACAAACTATCAAATTTTCATACGAAACTTTCATATATGCTAATTCACATATAATTAGAATAGAAAATAATATTTAAATATTTTTTTGACTCGGATTCGTGGTCTCGAAACCACCATTCTGATTAGGGCCAAAATCGGACTGTTACATAGTACATCGGATAGGATCTAAGCAGAATAGATCCTAAATTCGTTTATAGATTTATCCACTTATGATATTCATAGTGTGGCATACCTAAATCCTAAGTGGATGGTGGACTATGTATGCGTGACTCATGAACTTTGATGTAAGTAAAAACTTGAGTTCAAATAAATAAGGAACCGAAAACTGATGCGTTGGTTGCACGACTTTTGTAGTATGTAGCGTCATTCACAACAGTGGAATTCATATCCCAAAACATGGGTAAATGATATCCTCTTATTGGCATTACATGGTTGATGAAAAGTAAACGTGGTCACGGTTTGACCGTCTTTATGATGGATGGCTTTATCACAAATTAATAGTGATTGACTTTTCATAAATGAAGATTTAATGTTTACCATGAGATAAAATAGGATCATATTAGAAGAACGGATATCATCCCAAAGAGATCAATGATATACTATGAGGGTAACACACTAATGATAAGGTCATTGGACAAGAATTAAATAGTTGCTTTTGTAATGGTATGTTGTTGGGGAGAGCTTAGTCACGATATTATAGTGAAATGACTTCGTGACTAAACGAGTTTATAATTAATGGGCGAAAAGCTAGAACTTAATTATAAATCATTTGAGCCTCAACTTCATATGTCCAATCAGTCCCTCCGCTAGCTTATTGAAACCAGAAATGAATTGCGTGTTTGAATAAAAATGAACAGAATGAATAGAAAAAGAGAAATGGGAAACATTCAGGAATGATTATGGTTTTCTCTGAAATTGAGAAATGAAATCACTTAGAAATGAATGTAGGTTACCAAAATAGAAATTTGCAATCTTATATAGGATTTCTTAAAAAATGATAAAAGAATGAGTTCATGTTTTTGGACAGTTTTGAAGCCTGAAAATGAAAATAAACCATTAATTCATAGTGAACATGCTGAGACATATTGAAATAATTTTCTCGAGATTTTATCAAGGATAAAATCGTAAAAATTTTACTAAAGCAAAATTAGGATGATAAAATTATTTAATATGTAAATATAAAGTTTATTTTGGGAAATAGAAAAAACTGAATCGTGTTGGATCACATTACAGAGTACTGGGTCAAAAAGGCTCAAGAAGTACTTGTAATTGGACCCGATGTGAGAGAGGCCCAAAACCCTTCATATAACATGAAAGGGGTGGCAACTTGTAACGGTCCATTTTTAGTGAAATCAGAATAGTGGTTTCGGGACCATAAATTTGAAGTCAAAAAATTTATTTTAATATTATTCTAATAACTACAGCATGTTAGAATTATGGTATAAAAATTTCGTTAGGAAATTTTACCGTTTATATGCTCAATTTGTGAAAAATGACTAAATCGTGTAAAGTATGAAACTTGTGTACTATTAGCTAAAAGTGTTAAATAGCTATAGAAATTTAAAGTAGAGGTCCTTTTATGAAAATTAGACCATTAAAGGTAATAGTGCATGTACATGGCTTAGTAGTTTTGTTATTTTTAAAGTTAAGTAAGGGTAATTAGGTAATTAGACAATTAAAGATAAAAAAAATAAAAAAAATACTCATCTTCTTTACACTACACCAACCAAAATTTTCAGCCAAGAAACCCCATTTTAAGAGCTTCAAATATTTCGTCCTTCCCTCCCTTGCATGTGAGTGATTTTTTGTTTCGTTTTTGTTAGTTTTTATGTTTTCAGATCGTTGTAGCTTAACTTAGTTAGCCCGAGGAATAATTTGCAAAACTATTGAATATTTTGAGATTTTCCATTGATGAATATGTTATATTTTTGAAGTTTAAGGGATGAAAATGAATCCTTGTTGGGAGTTAAACACTTTTTGTTAAGTGATTTTTGTTGAAATTGTTAATTAGGGGTTAATTTGTGAAAAATGAAAATTTTGTGTTAAATGTGTGAAATTTTGAAATATATGGACTGCTATAGGCTTATAAAGAATTCGGCTAGGCTTGTATAGGGATGAAATTGCATGAATTTCATTTTACGATCTTAGGGACTAAATTGTAAAAAGGTCAAAAGTATAGGGGAAAAATAGTAGTTTTTTCAAAACTTGAATTTTTGGATTGAATTGAATAGAATAATGATTAAAATAGTTAATTTGATTATATAGATCAAGAAAAGCAACGAAATGAATTAGATCGGGGAAAGGACAAAGTTATCGAATAAACGATCATTTTTCCGTCATAAGAGTTTGAGGTAAGTTCGTAAAATTAAATTGTGTATTTATATACTTTAATTAAAAATATATGCATTGAATTGTGTAATTATGATGTATAAATTATCGAATGCATAACCGATGAAGTACGAAGAAATACCGAGCCCTGTTTGAACCTTAGGAATTCGTAGGATACAAATGACATGTCATTAGCGTTACCGTTTTGGTTGAAGTCTGCGGACTCACCACAGCTCGTATGAGCTTACTAATATTTAGCTCGGAGGAGCATACCGTTTATCGCTCGTATGAGCCTACATGTTTAGGAATTTACAGATTATAGTTCAGTACACCTCGTGTGTATTACCCGCGTATCTAACGAGATTCTAAGTGGCTCAATAGGCATAGTGTATTACGAGATTATATAAGTTAGATGTGAACTATTACAAGTAGTTATATGGAGATGATTTATATATTTGATATATGGATATATGGTAAAAATGTTACAATCTTTCAATCTATTGACTTCGCCGATTGTTTTAGGACTAGTTTTTTTTTCTTTATATTTTTATTACCTCTTATGAACCGATAAAACTATATATACATACCTTAATTTTAAGTATATGAATTTAGTCCAATCCTGGTTTGATGTCCTTTAAATAACAAGTTCATGTTTAAGTATTTAATTTCTAACAGAGTGTTCACTGTAACACCCCTCACCTATATTCATCGTCGGAATAGGGTTACGGAGTATTACCAGACTTATAAAATAATTAAACATTCAACTCTGCATAAATTTTCACATTACAAGCAATCATCAATCAATTTTAATCACATTGTCCCTATTATGAGCCTACAAGGCCCTAAACATGCTTTGGGAGTGGTTCGGGACTAAATCGATAACTCAAATAACATTTATGAAACTTTGAAAATTTTTCTCAAAACAAGAGACACACGCCCGTGTGGCCAGGCCGTATGTCTCACATGGCCACCAGACACGCCCGTGTCATAGGCCGTGTAGACATTCAAAATGGGAACACATGGTCGTGTCCTAGCCCTTGTCCTACCCCGTGTCCAAACAAGTGAGCTTACTGACTTCGGTCACATGGCCAACCACACGCCCGTGTGTCTAGCCCGTGTGACCTTCAAAGTGGCCACACACGCCCGTGTGCCAGGCCGTGTGCTAGGCCGAGTTAAACCTGTAGGGTATACTGACTTATGCAACACGGCCAAGTCACACGCCCATGTGCTAGGCCGTGTGCCAATTAGGGGTATATTGACTTGTACCACACGGCCGATCACACGCCCGTGTGTGAGACCGTGTGGAGCATACTGACTTCACTTTAATTTCAACACCGAGGGACACACCACCATGTAACATAACCGTGTGTCACACACGGCTGAGACACACGCCCGTGTCTTTGCCCTTGTGGACAAAAATAGGCTATATTCTAAGCCAATTTGCCATTCAAATTTGCATGTACCTACATAACTCAAATGGTACCATTTCAAGACACAAATAAGCAGTCAAATATCATCAACCAATATTCAATTCATACCATTTCATTACTAACCATACAAGTCACAAATATGTCACAATTTGCCATCTAACTATGTACCTAATCCACATATACAATTCAATTTACTAAACCATTCCAAACATGCATTATCACTCACCAATTCACAAGCACATAACTTCTCAAATTATCAACCCTTTTAGCAATCAAATTACCTAATATCATTAAGCATTATAAATTCAACCTCAATCACACAATATAGGTCAATTACTAAACTCAAAATAGAATCATTTGCACATTTATAAACATCATCAAATTCATCATCATAAGCCAACTCAAATGGCCAAAACACATGTTCATCAAACATACCAAAATGACTCAAGCCTAGACATGCCATATACCATATTTACACAACTTCAAAAGTACCAAAATAGATATCCGATAGTGCGATGAAGTCTCTGACGATCCTCGGATTCGAGCTAGCTTTGAAATACTATAAAACATAAAAAAATAAACAAAGTAAGCTATAAAGCTTAGTAAGTTCGTATGTAAAATGAAATAATCTCATCATTCATTAACATTTATAAATAGATAACATAAATTGCATTAATGCATCAATCACTAAGTTAACATAAAGTTCTCAACTTCCATTAGCTCGTTATTTGAATAGTTTTTCGTACATACCTGTACTGATACGTATCTATTTCTCACCAATTCACTTATCAAAATCATCCGAGTTTATAAATGCTTACGGTACGAGTACATCGATTTTCCGATGCCATAGTCCAACTATGGTCTTACACATATAATGTCATGGCCCTACTGTGGTCTTACATTCACATGCCATAACCAGTTATGGTCTTATTTTTCGATTTTCCATAGCCCAGCTATAGTCTTATTTAGCAATTCTTCTTACTTGAACCGTACACTTAATTTAAAATCTTCCAAATTTAACCAATAAGATAAATACAATCACATTACCATCCTTCAATTAAATAAATACACATTTAAGTTCAATTATATGAACTTACCTCATGTACGGAAATGACGAAACGGACCGACTATTCAATTACTTTGCTTTTTCCCCGATCTAAGTCTGAATTCCTCTTTTCTTGATCTATAAGTAATCAAAATCAGCTTATTTATTCTTCTAATTATTCGATTCAATCCAAAATATACATTTGAGCTATTTTACACATTAGCCCATAAACTTTCACATTTTTACAATTTAGTCCTTATTGCACAAAATCACAAATTCATGAATTCCATACTAACCCATGCTATCCAAATTACCATTATACCCTTAGAAGCCCATATTATTCATTTATTTCACATTTCTATGACACAATTTATACATTTCTCAATTTAATCCCTATTTTGCATTTTCACTAAAAATCACTTAACAAAACTTGTATAACTCACAATCAACATTCATAATCTATCAAGAAACTTCAAAATACATGCTTATTCATCAACGGCAGCATTCAAAATCTTTAACAATTTTGCAAAATAGTCCTTAGGCTAACTAGTACTAGTTGCAACGATCACAAAAAATATAGAAATCATCAAAAATGGAATGAAAATCACTCACCAATTTAGCTTTTAAAGTGACCGAACCCTAGAATGCTTCCATGGCTCCTTCTTATTTTAATTTTCAATGGATGGAAACATGGAAAAAGATGATCACTTTGTGGTTTTGTTATTTTACTTATTTAATTAACCAAATTACTAAATTAACCTTTAATATAAATCATTTAAATCATCCATTTAATGTCCAGTATTGTCCACTTACCATCAAAATGGTCTAATTACTACTTAAGGACCTTAATTTTAAGATTCCATAGCTATTAGATACTTTTAACTAATAGAACAACACTTTCGCACTTTACGCGATTTAGTCCTTTTTATCAAATTAACCATTCAAACAATAAAATTTCTTAACGAAATTTTCACACAACCACTCAATCATGTTGTAAACATTAAAATAACAATAAAATAAATATTTTGACCTCAAATTTGTGGTTCCAAAATTATTGTTCCAATTTAACTAAAAACGGGCTGTTACATTCACCATAAGCAAAAGCATGAAATAATCAAAACTGTCTAACTTATATAGAGTTCGCCAAAATTGTTCCAAAGTAACAAGGTTGTTGAACTGTGCAAAGTGCAAACCTTAACGATTAGTGAACTGCTACCTCCAAACCCTTAATAGTTATTGAAATGTGGGAAAAGGAGAGACCCTACGAAAACCTGTTTGCAGAATCTAAATGCGTAGAGGCCATTCGCGAGACTAACCCTGCTTAAGAGGACTTACTCTACGAAGACTTAGAATGCGTGAGCTGTGCAGGGTGCAAACCCTGATGTCTGATAGTTGAATTACTATGTTCGCAGGGTGTATTGTTTTGCATGCTTGGGGGTTCGCATATTACTACTGCTGCATACCATGAAGCAAGCAATGGGAGTTCACGAGCTTGAGTTTTCTTAAATATGAACTTGTTTTGTACGGTGTGTTGGAGGTTTGGTTGGTATTTGGCCAAAAAGTCATTTAAATGGCTAATGTGGTATTCCATAACTCGAGTCCGGTGATCGGACTGAGTATGGGATGTTACAAAAATTTATTAAAGGTAAAATGTTATAAAAGTGTAATAATAAAAAAACATGAAAATAGACATACTTTTTCATGATATTTGGCCTAATAAGACAAGGTTAACATGTGAGAACTTCTTTATTTTTAAAGAAAATACATATTTAGATAAGTGTAAAGATGGCCTGATACTACTAGTTCGACAAGTGAAATAAATGGTTAATGTTGCGACCCTTTTCGGTGGAAAATAAAAAAAAAAAAAATAGCTTGATAATTTTATTTTTTTTGACAAAACACAAGATTTTATTTAAAAACAGGAGTTTAAATTTAAAAGGGAGTTGTTGTGGACTTTTTTTTCTTTATGTGATTGGACACTTGTAAAATAGATTTTTTAAAAAAGAATTTTTAATTTTTAAAGGATAATTTTAAATCTCAGGAAAATTTTAAATTTAAAAATTTATGTGCAAAGAAAATTTAGCATCCTCGCCAAAAATTAATATTTTATTAAACATATATTATCTTAATTTAAAAAAATGTGACTTCAATTTTGATATTTAAATATAATCCCATAAAAATAAAAATTTATTCATGTAATTTTTTTTTTGAAGTAAGTCACATATTATTATGGAGCAAAAATATCTCCCATAATTTCAAATAACATCGAAAACATCAAATTTTGATTTGAAAAGATAAAAAGAAATTAATTGACTCAATTTGAAGGGCATTTATTTTTAATAAATATGGGTGAAATCCCAGCCGTTATGGCGAAGGATTCAGAATCCCGTTTAAATTAAAATGTTGCCTTATGCACAAAAAAAGTAATTAAAACATTCCAAGAATGCAATAATCCATAATTATGGTTTTTAATTCCATTGCAAATAAACAAAGAAAAATATATTTGAAACAAGGTCAATAAAAGGAAATTATGTATTCGCCAGTTTATTTGTTTCAAAACAAGTCTAGATGTAGAATCGTATAATAAGCAAGAATTGAAGAAAATACAGTGAAAAAATTAGGATCAATACGACAATTTCGCAAGCACGGTTTTCAAGTTGTAAAAGTAGAGGAGTTGAATGTGTAATTTAAAGGGTCAGGTGATGCTGAAAATTAAAGAAACGAAAGTGGAGGGACTTAAAACAAAATTTGTCCACCCATCCAAACTATAAAACCTAAATTTAAGCCATTTCATTCAGTTTTGCCGTCCGCATATAAATTTTTTTTCGTAACTCTCAAAAAATGTTAAATTTATAAATAAATATTAATAATTTTATTTAAATATAATTATTAATATCTATTTAAAAATATTTTATTATTTTTTGTTGTATTTAATGATAAAATATTATGTTATTGTTCCATCAGCATAAAGCTATGCTTCAAATATTCTTCCCTGAAAGAAAGTTGTTACTTTCGCCTCTTTTTTTTCTTTTTAACTGTACTTTCTTCCCTCTTATTTTTCAAGTTACTTTCTCCAGCAGTTTTTTTCTCCAGAAAACTCAAGGATCTTCAATATCTAACGTACGAGGCAGGCCTGGTTTTAGAGATAGTTTGGGAATACAGTCCCCCAAGGTCCAAAATTGAAAGGGGTCCAAAAAATTTATTTTTGAAAAAAAAATTCAGCTTTTCTCATGGACATTTCATAGTAGGCAAGAAAAAAAAAAAAAAAAATAAGAACGCTTTCAATTATTCCCCATAAATGTTTCATCTCCAACTTTTTAGCTTCTCCAACCCTCTCGTACTTCTCAAATTCCAACTCCTACTATTAAAACAAAAAAAAAAAAATTAACTTTCGCCGAAAAAACCAACGATTCTATTTTTCCATAACCCACTCTGACAACATCCCCTTCATCAATTAAAATTCCATATCTCTAATCATTTCTTATCAATGAAGATTTGCATAATTTGAGGGTTCTAGATTATTATTTTTTACTCCTATGTTTTTTGGTTATTGATCAGATTGAATCTGATAGCTTGGGTCTTGTTTATTCTTGTAGCTGTAAAATGCTTTTTCTTTGACCATTTCTGTGATGAAATTGTTGATCACTCATCAATCATTGAAACCCTGATGATAGAAAGATCCGGATTCTGTTTCCTGGTGAGCCAATTGGAGTTATGGATTCTTATATTTGTTTTGGTATGTTCTGTTAATAGTGCATCCTAGATGGAAGCTGAGATCATTATTCATGTTCTAAATTCTCTACTTTGTTTGTAGTTGAAATTTATACGATAAAGCATCTACAAGTTATATTTCCTTCTCTCCAAATTGCGATGTTTAAATTCCAATGTTAGATAATCAGTGTTGAATAGATTTGGATTTTGGTATCTCATCCAATTCTCAAGGCATTAAGAAAGTTCCTATCTGGCATTACCTCTAACATATGAAGTTGGAGACATGCTACATTAGCATGTCATATTTCATGAAAATGCTATATAGCTAGTTTGCTATAGAGCAATAGTTACTCACCTCCTCTTCAATTGCGCCATTTTAGCTGTCGAAATTATTTTTAATTTTTTTTTAAAAAATAGGGATTGACTTTAAAAACATGGAGTCGCGTGTGATTGGTTATCTTATAAAACATTTTGATCTACGAATCTTAAGAAAATAGGTTTGGGAGTCGGTTACACACGAGAAAGGATTAGCACCCTCGTAACGCCCAAAATTAGTACCTTTTTAATTGATTAATGTTCTAATATCGAAAATTGGAAGAGATTTTAAAATACGAATCTTTTAGAAAATGTTTGGATAATTCGAATTGAATATCAAAATTCTCTTGTTCTGAAAGAATGAAATATCACATCTAGCACATTAGGATACAATGTTTCAAACTCTTGACACCAAGATCATTTCATGATTTCCAAAATTCATGCATTGCAATTTTAAAAGGGTATTCCGTTATTTGGCCAAACGAAAAAATCGAAACCCAGCACGTTAGGGCATGATTCTTCGAATTTCCAAACATGAAATATTGCCTTGTTTTTGAAGTTAAGAAAACACGGTCAAAATCTTAAAAGTATATTTAGTCATTTGGACGAACGGAAAATCGAAACCCAGCGCGTTAGGGCACGATTTCCTGAACTTTCAAATATAAAATATTACCTTTGTAAAAACTCTTTTTTTATGAGTTTGGGTAAAAAAAATGGAAAAAAATAAAAGATAAAGTCAATGTAACCTTTAAAATAGAAAATCGGTTAAAAACGGTCATATTTAGCGAATAGTGATAATGTAAACACAATAATAATAATTATGCTAATGAATATAATAATAATGAAGTTAATTATAAAAAATTAATATTAATAATAATATTAAAATAATAATTATAATAGTGAAATAATAATAATAATCTTGAATTGGTAATAATAATAGTACTAATAATAATTTAAATAGTAATGAAAACAATAATAAAAGTGACAGTAAAAAGAGTATTAATAACAAAATAATAGTAATAATATTAAAATAATAAATAATAATAGTAATAATAATGGTGACAAAAAATTATAATATAAATATTAAATAACAATGATAATTAATAATAATGATAAAAGTAATAACAAAAAAAAAAAGAATAGAAATATTAAATAATAATAATAACGATAATAATATTAATAGTAATAATGATAAAAAACAAATAATAATAATGACATAATAATAATAATAAGCAAATGATGAAAAATAATAAATGGAAATAAAAAATCCAAAACAAAAATTAATAATAATGGTAGAATAACAAATAGATCAAAAATCCTAAAAAAACTAAAGGAGGACAAAATTGAATTTAAAATTAAAATCTAAGGCGAATTTAAAAAAATAAAATAAAATGAAAAGGGGACTTATTTGAACTCGCGGATCACGTGGAAGGACTAAAAGGGAAAATATTCCCTCCTTCTAGAACGCTGCGTTTCGAAAGGGACCCAAATGGAATCCGAATAAAATCTAAGGGCAAAATTAAAAATAAAAGGAAACTTAATTAAAAAATAGAAAATGCGGAAGGACCAGGGCTGTAAATAGCCCATTTTAAAAAAGGCGCGGATCCCTTCGAGTCAGGTCAACTGCACGCGGGTCTTAAGCGAAACGGAGCCGTTTTGGGCCATTAAATTCAGCCTTAAACGATGCTGTTTAGGGTAGTATATAAGTTGAAATTTTTTTAAATTTTCATTCTCCTTCATTTCAGAAATAAAAGCAGAGGAGTTCTCCTCTCCCCTCCAAAGCGATTTCCATGAGAGCTCACGCCGCAGACACCTGGCGGTTAGAGCTCGAAAAGGTATTTTTTTGTATTTTTATAAATATATATTATATATGAGGAAAAAAAATAAAATATAAAAAACAAAATTCGAAAAATAAAAAGAAAAAGGAAAAAAATAAATAAAAAAAACCTTTGCTGCTTTATTAACTGTGTATATTCCGTGTAAAAATATGTCTCTATATTGCTTTTTTCTCTCAAAAATCGTCCCCTTTACAAAATCTGTATATTGGCTTTTATAATGATCTTTACAACTTATTTTGCATATTTGCAGGTATGTGAGCGAATATGCCACTGACGTGGCGTGATGGAGCAGTGCACGTCACGGGGTAGTGTCGTCCGACACGCGAGGGAGGCGTGAGCAGCAAACCTAGGTGCGGCGCACCTAGGGTTTCTGTTGGTTGTTTAGGTTGTGGGCTTGCTGTGTTTGATTTTTTTTAGTGTTTTGGCTTATTGGGCTACTATTGGGTTGTAAGAATAAATTGCTATTAGACTGGTTTAATTTTTGGACTTTGTGTTTTGTTTTTTTCTGGTTAATGGGCTTGGTTGAGGTAAATAATTGGGCCTTACATTAACTATGAAGTATTACACCATGGTCCTATTAAAAAAGTTTCATTGATTCTATGTTTTATTTAATTTTTTACTTGAGGTTATGTTTTTGTTACTCACTAATTTTTTTTACTTGCATTCCATTTGATTTTTTAGTTAATTATAATGTCTATGTGTAATTGATTATTATAATTATATTTACAGAATTCCAATAACTCAATTTGACTTTTAGAATTAGCAAATGTGAAACCAAATATTCAACTTAGGATTCTTTTATCAAGTGCTATAGATTTATTTTCTAGTGTTACTTGAGTTACTTGAGTATCTGATTTATATTTTATATATAATGTTGCCTAAAAAACATTTATCTGAAAGTGAAAAAAGAAAAAAGAGAAAACGTGCTGAAGAGTTAAAAAAAATCACCACAAGGTGCTATTGATAAATTCATTTTTTTAAAAAAGTAGTTTTTAAATGAAAATTTGGATCAATCAAATGAAAGTCTGCATAATGATGTCCATGAGAATGATGAAATTAATGATCTAAATGAGCCTAATGATGTGCCAAATGTATCCAATATTGAAAATCTTGGTATTAATGAAAAACAAACAATTCCTCCTGATATTGGCATTGATGAAGAACAAATAATTCCTTCTTTGGATATTTATGATCCTAGAAATTAGGCTAATCTTGATAACAAAACAAGGGACGCTTTAGTTGAAAAGGGGCCTATGAGATAAATGAATCTTGATTTTCCTCTTAATAATAATAATAGACATTTTTCATATGCTTATTCTTTTAGGAAGTTGAGCAATGGTGAGATTAGCGATAGAGAATGGTTGGTTTATTCCAAACATGTTGACAAAGTGTTTTATTTTTGTTGTAAGTTGTTCAAATCTATTAGTAACAAAAGTTTGTTAGCAAATGAGGGTTTAAGTGATTGGAGGCATATTAGTGAAAGGCTCAAACAACATGAAAACAATGCTGAGCATATGACTAATATGAATACTTGGAATGAAATGAGAGTAAAGTTGACTAAAAATGAAACAATTGATAAAAGCTTGCAAGAACAAATTATCAAATAGATAGAGCAATGGAGGCAAGTTTTACTTAGAATATTTTTAGTTGTGAAATAAATTGCTACTCATAATTTGGCTTTTCAAGGATCAAATGAAAAACTCTATCAAGATAGCAAAGGTAATTTCTTGGGATTGATTGAAATGATTGTGGAATTCGATGTGATAATACAAGATCATGTTAGACGCATTCAAAATCGTGAAATTCGTTATCATTATCTTGGGTATAAAATTCGAAATGAATTGATTTCCCTCTTGGTCGATAGAGTACGATGTGTGAATACTAATAAAAAAAATAGAGTACCTATAGAGTTTTTGAATGTGGATGATACGTCTGGATTGAGACTTTTTAATGAATTACAAGATATTTTAAAGTCTCTTGATCTTAATGTTGATGATGTAAGGGGTCAAGGTTATGATAAAGGTTCCAATATGAAAGGGAAGCACCAAGGTGTTCAAAAGTGATTTCTTAAAATAAACCCAAGAACATTATATGTGCCTTGTGCTTGTCATAGCCTGTATCTTACTCTTAGTGATATGGCACATTCTTGCATTAGAGCTATTTCATTTTTTTGGAATTGTTCAACGCATATATTCATTATTTTGAGTTCTTTAAAAAGATGGAATGTAACACCCATTTCTCGGTTCGGTCGCCAGACCCGAGTAATAAGGTGCTACAAGCAATCACCAATCAAACACTTATTCTCCTATAATATTAGCATTAAAATCGGCATATACACTTATTTGCCTACAATATTAGCATTAAAACATGCTTTGGATGACATTTAAAACATATTTTGGACAACATTTAAAATTTACTTGGACAGCATTTGAAACATACTTTTGTCAGCATCTAAAGCATATCAAATGTTACAAGGATATAAACATGCTCTTGTTCGATTTCAATCTGATTAATATACGTAAATCAATTCTATATAAACTACTTCAAGATAAATTAATTCCATATAAACTACTTCAAGATAAATCAATTCTTTCTTAGCATTGGACTGCAACAATAAATAATATAAATCATCATAACATATAGAATTTAATAAACATCAACCTAAGAATTTTCTTACCATAAACTTGAGCTATTTGTGTCGTAATCGTTTAATTAATATTTTTGATTTAATCATTTGATGTCAAAACATTATATAAATAATAGTTCAAATAGTAAGGAAAACAATATAATAAAATGCATCATTAATTAATAAAGTAAGTCTCATATTAATTTACTTGATAAAAATAGTGACACACTAAATGTCGAGGACTAATTCGCCAAAAATTGACTTTTCCTCACCTATACGCCAATTAGCTCAAATCTTGATCTATATAATAATTTATTTCAATTATCAGTCCCAAGTGTCTTATAATGTTCAATATAATGCATAATTCTTCCTATTAATATATTTCACAATTTCTTTAAAATTTTGTATTTTATTCAACTTAGTCCTTAAAACCGAAATGGTTATATCTTTCAAATTGAGTACAAATTTTAAAAGATTTCAATACACCCTATTATAGCCCTCTACTATCAATAATTACTAAAACTCATATCAATTTTTTGAAATATTTACACTTTGGTCCCTATATTCAAAACTAACAATTAAACTTTTCAAATTAGTCTCTTTTGCAAATCTAAGTTTAAAAGTTAGCCATTTAACGCCAAAACTTCAAACATTCAACTAAAGTAATATCCTCAAATTTTAACAATAACAAAAATTACAACATAGATCAATTAACTTATAATACCGAAATTCTAAAAATATAAAATTTACAAAAATAATTAAATCGTAGAAACTAATTTAAACTTCAAACTTTCAAAGCCCTAATTTTGCTTCGAAATTATGGTTTGAAAAGAGAAGGTTCCTTTTCTCTTTCCATCCACTATAACTACCCTTTCTTATTCTTCTGTTTTCTTTATTATAATTTCATTTTATAACTTTTCTTTCTTCTCTCTTTTTTTTAACGTTTGTTGGTATATATATATATATATATATATATATATAATATTAACCGGCCACACAAAGAATTTTAGTGGTTAATTGCCACTTTAACCCTTTTATTTAATTTCAAACTATAATATTTTTATAAATTAAATTTTTACTTACGTAATTTAGTCCCATACTTAATTTAAGTTCTAAGCATCTAAATTACTTAACTAAAATTTAATTTGCCTAAAATTAGCTTTGTAAATATTTTATAAAATATTTACAAGTCCATTTATGGAAATGAGATCGCAATACATTAATTTCTAAAACCATTGACTTTAGAACCGATACATTTGTACTTTTACTAATTGTCCAATTAGCAAATTTATCCGATCAAAATTAAATGTAAAATTATAATTAACTCATAAATCGTAAAATTTATCCGATCAAAATTTATTGATTTGGTTTATGAAAATGAGATCTCGAAATTGTAATTTTCAACCCCACTGACTTTAGTATAATTACACTTGTACCTTAATTTATTATCAATTAAGCAAAATTACTAGACCAACTTTGATATGTTTCTATACTAGTGTCATAAATATTAAATATTAATATTTATGAACACATTTTATGAAAATGACATTTCAGAATTGTAATTTTTGATACCACCGGAAACTGGGTCGTTACATGGAAAATATGGCTTGACAATGTCCCTGAATTAACTGTGAAATTTTTATCTAATACTCGGTGGGAGAGTCGAATTAAAAGTGTTAAAGTATTAGATTTCAATCTCTCCAAATAAGATTGGCTTTGTCTGAACTATATGAATCTTGTGATGATGCAAAGTCAAAGAGTGAAGCGGAGAGTTTGGTCAACACACTTGGGAGTTTTGAGTTTTTTCTTAGTATGGTAATTTGGTATGAAATTTTATTTGCTATAAATATGGTGAGCATGAAATTACAATCCAAGTCTATGTGCATTGACACCACCATAAAGCAATTAGAAGGTGTATTGTCATATTTTGAAAAGTATAGAGATGAAGGCTTTACTTCTAGTATGAATATTGCTAAAAGTATTGCACTTGATATGAATGTAGAGCCTACCCTTCCAACAAAGCGTCGTGTTATTAGAAAAAAAAACAATTTTATGAGAATAACTAAGAGGATGAAGAAATTCATTCAGCTGATGAATTATTTAGAGTTGAATATTTTTTAGTTATTGTAAACATGACAATTACTTCTTTGAAGAGCAAATTTGAGCAATTAAAAATATTTGAAAGTATTTTTGGGTTTTTATTTGATTCAAAAAAGTTAAAGTCATTGGATGAAAATGAATTGAGAGAATATTGTGCTACTTTTCACTCTACATTTTTCTCATGGTGATTCATCATATGTTGATTTAAATTATCTTTTCTCTGAATTGAAAGTGTAGCAATTTACTTTACCGAATGAATTAATGTCAGCCACTAAAATTTTTGAGTTTTTCAAATTTATAGGTTGCTATTCGAATGTTTCAATCGCTTATAGAAATTTTTTAACGATCCTTGTGACTATGGCATCGACTGAAAGAAAACCTATTTGAGGTCGTCAATGTCAGAAGAACAGTTGAATGATCTGGCAATTTTATCAATAGAGAATGATTTTTTGGAAAACATTGATGTTGATGTTACCATTAATGATTTTGCATCTTGGAATGCTCATAGAATTCATTTTTAAATAATTTTTTGTGTTTTTTGTAGTTGATGACATAGGAGTAAATTGAATGAAAAATATTTTTTTTAATTTTTTTAGAAAATATATTATTTACTTAATGTCATAAAATGTATTATTTTAATGAAATTACTATTGTATATTTTATTTTATTATATTATATTGTATAATTTTTTTCAAAAGAAAATATATTCTTGACCTAGAGCCCAAAAAATATCAAGAACGTGTCTGCTGGGAGGACGGATGACTTGCCGGAATATCCATGGTTTCAATTATTATTATTATTATAAAAACTATCTCCTGTTACTTTTTTTTTTTTTTTTAAATTATGCACTTCTTTTTGTTGTTTTGAAAAAGAACTTTTTTTTTAAATGATGATCAAAGCCTAAGGATCTTCGCTTTCCCGCAAATTAAGTCCAATGACCCGTCACTGAATTGAAAGCTCGTCTCAAACCCTTTTCTTTTTGTTTTATGAACAAAGAAAATAGATGCCGACAAGAGGTAAAAAGGAAAACTACCTTCAATCTCTAATGTTTGCTATTGGTGTTGTAGATTTCTGTTTGCCTGAGTTGAGATTAGTGTTTTTTGGTGAGCGAGTGTTGTGACCCAGCCCACTGCTAGTAATGCCACCAGCCCAACAAGCCACATGAAGAACCACATGGTCCCAGGAGGAGCTCACGCCAGCGCAAACAACCACCCAGACTTGCGAATTTTGTCATCTAATACACGTCAGCAAGCCTAACCAAATCTGAGCAGTATAAGAAACCATGCAATGATAGGGTAGTCATGCAATCTCAAATTTGTCAAACAAATTCTAATTTCTCACCTCCTTCTTTGCAGTCAGTTGCTGCTATTGTACTGTAATTTGCTGATATTGTTCTGCAATTAATAGAACCTCATAATTGTGCTTCATTTTCGGTTAAATTTTGCTCCATTTTCCTTTCCACAAACCTCTAGTTCATTCCATTTGGTGCTTTCATTGACCATCAGCACAGATGACTAATGGAACGAGTCTGAAACTTCTCGATGAATCCATGAAATCTGTCCAACAATCCCAAACATTCTTGCGCAAAGACCTTGATTCCCTATCCACCTCTTTTGCTTCCCACCAACAAATGTTACAAGAAATTCTGAACCGACTTTCTCCACCTACATCGATTCCCCTTCCAAATCGAGTTCTACTTCCAGCAGGCTCAAACCCTCTGGGCGCTTACAAACCGGCACCTATCCAGTTTGCTCGCTTATCTGGATCTAACCCAAATAGATGGGTTCTCCAGGCTGAACGCTATTTCACTTTTTACAACATTTAGGAACTTGATGGGTTGACAATCGCCTCCTTCTACCTCGATGATGATGTCGCCGAGTGGTTCGATTGGATGTATCGAAACTGTCAACTATCTAACTGGACCCATTTCACCAAAGCCTTGATTAAACGATTTCGACCTCGTGATCTGGAATCACTAAAAGGAGCATTCACTAAGCTTTAACAAACTACCACAGTGAGTGAATATTGTGCACGCTTCGAGGCCATCACCAATCGTACAATGTTTCTTCCTCCCTTATTTTTGGTCCAGTATTTCATCTCTGGTCTTCGATTTGATATCAAAACAGTTGTTTTGGTCCACAAACCAACTCAGCTTGAAGACACAATTGGGTTGGCCGAAATTCATGACCAACGGCTCGCTATCGAGAGAGGGTCCATGAAAACAACCTTGGGGAATAGCAAACCTCTCCTGGCCAACCCACGTTCCCCTTCTGGTTCTTAACCTACACTTCAACCGTAGCCTATGACGTCTACTCCAACTACCCTTTCGACGGGCACTAAGATTCCTTTTCATTGCCTTTCTCCAGCCGAGATAGCCTATCGTTGATCCCCAGGTCTTTGTTACCATTGCGATGAGAAGTATACTTGGGATCACAAATGTAAGGCCAAGCCCCAACTACTCCTTTTCGATGATGAACCACCCACTCTTCCGCTACTTGAACCTAATATCACCATATTCCACCTCCGAAGCTCTCGTTAAGAAATTACAGTTGGAGGAAGTTCTTATCGATTTCGCCATCTCCTACAATGCTTTGGCCGGTGGGTGTTCCACTACTACTCTTCGTTTTACCGGACACATCCACGACAACCCAGTTCAGGCTCTTCTCAATGGTGGAAGCACCTATAATTTTATCCAGATGCAGGTGGCCTCCTTTCTCAATTTACGAATTGAAACAACACCACAGTTTCAGGTTTTAGTCGGCAATAGATTGGTATGCATTGGCATTAGTCACAAAGTTCATTTCCACATCCAAGGCCATGACATCTCTATTGATTTATATGTTCTTCCCTTGCAATGATGGGACATAGTGTTGGGTGTCGCTTGGTCAGCCACACTGGATTCTGTAATCACAAATTATGCAACTTCTACATTCAAGTTCTTCCACAACGACTTCCCAATCCGAGTACAACAGCCTATGCCAATTATACTTCTCATCACAATGGTAACAAAGACCTTGGGTATTTCTGAGTACAACAAGGTATTGTTGAGTTTTTACAATTGTTATCTACCGAACAAGGTATTGCCGAGTTTTGTCGCCTTGAAGTACTTCTCGAACCTCCTCAACCAAGCCTGGTTCTAGTTTACCCATCAGAGCTACAATCACTATTAGATTCTTTTTCTGGCATGTTTACCAAGCCATGGGGCATTTCATCATCAGGTTCGACCATATCGATACCTGTATTTTTTAAAAAGAGAAATGGAGAAGATGGTTACAGAAATGTTAAATGATGGCATCATACGACCCGGTATAAGCCCGTTCTTGTCACCTGTACTACTTGTTCACAAAAAAGACGACACTTGGCATTTTTGTGTTGAATAATCGGCCCTTAACGCCATCACTATTCGAGATCGATTTTTGATTCCCTCCATTGATGAACTGTTTAACGAATTGTATGGCGCTTGATTCTTTTCCAAGTTGGATCTCCTCGTCAGATATCATCAAATATGCATTCAGGCTGGTGATGAATGTAAAATTGGCTTTCGCACCCACGACGACCACTACGAATTTTTTGTTATGCCTTTTGGCTTAACCAACGCACCGTCGGTGTTCAAAAGCTTGATGACAAATATTTTTGGCCATTCCTCCGTATCTTCATCTTGGTATTCTTTAATGATATTTTAATCTCCAGCAGCACTTGGACGACCCATCTTTCACACATTACCCAGGTACACCAGTTACTCCGAGCCTATCAATTAGTTGCTAAGCTGTCCAAATGTTTGTTTGGCAAGACTTCAATCAGTTATTTGGGCCATATCATCTCGACCCAAGGAGCTTCAGTTGATCTAGATAAGATCCAAGCCATACTTTCCTGGCCCGTTCCTAAATCGTCTATGACGTCTGTCGTTTTTTGGGTATTGCAGGTTACTACCGTCGATTTGTCCACCATTATGCTACAGTGGTCGGTCCTTTAACTGATCTACTTAAAAAAGAAAGTTTCACTTGGTCTCCATCCGTCACTACGACCTTTTATCAATTGCAACAATTATTGGGTTCAACACCGGTCCTCCAACTACTAGATTTTGCTAAGCCATTTGTCCTTGAAACCGATGCCTCTGGAATTGGAATCGACGCCGTTCTCTCCCAAGATCGTCACCTAATCGCCTATTTCAGCCAGAAATTAAGTTCCCGACTGCAATCCACCTCCGCTTATCACTATGAAATGTTTTCCATTACCCAGGCCGTGTCCTAATGGCATCAATACTTTTTTGGCCGGTATTTTACCATTATAACCGACCAGCAGTCACTTAAGAGTCTTATTGAGCAAACCATCCAAACACCGGAGCAGCAAAAATGGTTGAGTAAACTCATTGGATATGACTTTGAGATTGTCTACTGCCCTGGCAAACAGAACCAAGCCACTGACGCCCTATCTTGAGTCACCACTGCAGCCCTCCTTGCTATCTCCTACTCCAATTTCTCAGTTGTCACCGTTATTCAAGACGCGAATCATTCCCACCCAGAACTCCAACAACTACAACAACATCTTCAATCCAATCCTGATGCCTTACCGAGATACAATTACAAAGATGGCCTCCTTCTATTTCGCGGTCGTTTGGTACTTTTGGCAGATTCTCCCATCCACCCCCAATTGCTTCGAGAATTTCACTCATCTCCGATTGGTGGCCATGTCGATGTCACATGGGCTTTTCACCGTTTGTCTTCCAATTTTTTCTAGAAAGGTATGCAATAGGATGTCCAGCAGTTTGTCAAGGATTGTCACACATGTCAACAAAAGAAAGATTCATTTCTTCCACCTGTTGGTTTCCTTCAACCATTGCCAATCCCTGAATTGGTTTTCGAAGACATTTCTGTGGATTTTATCATTAGTCTTCCACTTTCGAAGGGAAAATCAGTCATTATGGTAGTAATTGACCGTCTTTCTAAATATGGTCATTTTGTGGCTCTTCCCTATCATTTTTCCCGTGAAACGGTGGCCACTGCATTTGTCTCAAACATTATCCGTCTCCATGGTATTCCCTGCTCCATTGTCACTGATTGTGATCCACGCTTCATGCATATTTTCTGGCAAGAATTACATCACCTCCAAGAAACCAAATTAGCCATCAGCACCCATTACCACCCTCAGACAAACGGCCAAATGGAAGCACTTAACAAGTGCTTAGAAATGTATCTCCATTGTTTCGTAGTCGATATACTTCTGCCACCCATGCTATCCTGGGCTAAATATTGGTACAACACGACCTACCACACGTCAGCTCGTATCATGCCATTTCAAGCTTTATATGATCGCCCTCCACCTAGTCTCCCTCGATACATTCCAGGTTCTGCCAATTCTTCCGACGTCGACCAGTTTATGCTCGATAGAGATGCTTTCCTTGCCCAGCTCAAACATAACCCGTTGAAAGCCCAACACTGCATGAAGGTTCAAACTGATAAACACTGCTATAATCTGCAATTTCAGATTGGTGGCTGGGTTTATGTCAAGCTCCAACCATTCCGACAGAATTTCATCCGTCTTCGTCGCCACCACAAACTCGGTCGTCAATCAGTCCCTTCAAAGTCATTAATCGAATCGATGAAGTTGCATACAAATTAGATTTACCTGACACTGCTAAGATCCACCCCGTTTTCCATATCTCTCTTTTTCGCAAATGCACTGGTGTTCCAGGACAAGAAGTCACTCCCTTACATCTAGTTGACTCGGCCAACACACTCATCTTGCGGCCAATAAGTTTTAGCTCACTGTGTCATAGAACGTTCCGGTCACCAAATCGACCAACTGTTTATCCAGTAAATGGCTTTCCACCAGAAGCAGTAACTTGGGAAGATCAAACGCATCTCTTGAAGACTTCTCCCGATTGCAACCTTGCGGACAAGTTGCCTTTCGAACCGGAGGTAATGTTGTGACCCAACCCACTGCCCGTAATGGCACCAAGCCCAGCGAGCCACATGAAGAACCACATGGTCCCAAGAGGAGCTCTCGCCAGTGTAAACAACCACCCAGACTTGCAGACTTTGTCATCTAATACACATCAGCAAACCTAATCGAATCTGAGCAGTATAAGAAACCATGCAATAATAGGGTAGTCATCCAATACCAAATTTGTCAAACAAATTCTAATTTCTCACCTCCTTCTTCAAAGTTAGTTGCTGATATATTCTGCTATTGTACTACAATTTGCTGATATTGTACTGCAATTAGTAGAATCTCATAATTGTGCTCCATTTTCGCCTTTCGGTTAAATTTTTCTCCCTTTTCGTTTCCACAAACCTCTAGTTCACTCCAACGAGACTTAGACTGCTTCTGCATTCTTTAAAAGATTTACCCAAAGACTTTTGGAAGAATTCATTTCAGTAATTTCTTTTTTTGAAATTTTAATTTTCGTAAGTCTTTAAAGACTTCAAACAGGTTAAAATTTTAGCTTTTCATTCAAAAGACTTTTAGTCTTAATTACTTTTCACTCTAATAACATAGTACTTTCATTTTTTCGTGGGGTTTAATTACAAATGTGTTAAAATCATTAATTAAAAATAAAAATATTTTTAAAATATTAATTACAAATATTTAATGATTATATTTAAATATTTAAAATGTAGTTTATATATTCTAATTAAATTTTATAACTAATTAATATTTATTACTTACAAATATTTAAAATTAAAATTTATATTTCATATATTAAAATATTAACAAGTTATAGTAATTTTTATATTCTTACTAAAATATAATAATATTAACTAATTTAAAATTTATTTAAATGTATATTTGTTCTTAATAATAACATGCCTAAAATGACATTTTATTTCTCAAAGACTTTTTGCAATGATGTTAAACACTCAAATTTTAAAATAAACTTCAAAGATTTCTCAAAAGATTTTCAAAATCTTTTAAGATCGCTAAACTAACTTAATGATAAAGGATGATTGTTGTTGGGTAGTGAGGTTCAACCGAGAGCTCTCTCCATTTTTGTATTTTTCTCTTTGCCAAGATTGCTAACTCCTTTGTTTTTTTGTTTTTTTTTTTTTTGGGTTCCCGTGCTGTTTATAACAAGGCAGAGGTAATGATCACCAGGTATGGGACTTGCGTATAATGGTGCCAAGCTGGTGACGAAAATGACTGGCAAGTGAACATAAGGCAAGGCTGTATAGGATTGCAGTAGTAGTGGGTCTTTTAAACCTAGTCGACAGGGGTTGTTATGGCAAACATTAAATGGGACTTGATGTTTCAATTTTTGTAAATACATATAATCACGAATGTATATAAAATAAAATAAATAAAATTGAAGATAGTTAGCCTTTTATACCCAAATATAGATAAGAGCCTAGATCTGAACAAAATTAAAAGGCCCAAAAAGAAAAAATAAGCAAATTACACATGATAATAGAGTTAAATATTCTAACGTTCACCCAAACAAACCACCGTAATTCAAAATTCAATTTGGCCCAACTAATAGGTGAACTCATCAACCTCAAAAATGGGTTTAGTAGAACTAGGCTTAAATCAAAATAATTTTTCATGCACAAAATTTGATGTCTACAGTTAACTCTAATAAATGTATCATGCAAGAAGGGAATGCTTAATAAATGAGCGGAGGAGTTATTAAATGGTAATCACCATGATTTTGGTAAGTGAATATTGTTGGACTCATACTCTCTTAAGTGACCTAATTGAGAATAAGTTTTTAAAAGTATAGTCATTAATAGCATAATTTTAACTAAAATTTTCGTCTCAAATAATAATATTAATCTGCTACGTAAATTTCTGGTCACAATGACTATAATATAATAAATTGATTACTTTAATAATTAAACGTAATTTTAAGCATATATAACTATTTCTTCACCAGTTGGATAGTTAACCCACTCTCCCATCCAATAGTGTAATTCAGTTAAATTTTGCATTAGCCCTTATACTTTGTAAAAATTGACAATTTAGTCTTTATACTTTAATTTAATCAATTTTAATTATTGCATTTTTCGAATAGATCAATTTTAATCCCTATTCTTTTCAAATTTTAAAATTTTAGCCCGACCCAAATAGTAGTAGTTAAGTTTGTTTAGTTAAATTCAATTACTAATCCTATACTATGCATATAATTATAGATTTAGTTTATATTCTCTCATTGAATCACTATAAGTTCTTATACATTTGAATTTTAAAATTTCGATTGTTGAGGCAAATGAAAATTGTTAATCCATTAACTAGATCTTTAGCTAGTAATATGTGAAAATCACAAGTTGATATGGCATTACAATATGATAATTTATTTTCAAAGATCAAATTTTTAAAATAATGAACTTAATGAATTTAAAATTATTGTTTGATGAGGATTGGAATTTTAATATTTGAAAAGTACAAATACTAAAAATGACTAAATAAAAAATACAAAACTAAATACACATTTTTATAAAATACATGGACTAATAATAAAACTTAAGCGTGTGATTCACACCCATTCACTAGGAAAAGGGGGGAATTCATGGCTTTTTTTTTACGGTGGAATAATTTCATTATAAGTTCTGATTATGTATTCTCTTTTTGATAAAATGCTTAGAACTATTAATAGCCTTTCCCCAACTCAAAAATAGGATGATAATGTGCTTCAGCACACTCGAACCCACGCCCTCCTGTTTTTAACAACAATGCCCATACAAATCGAGTTAAGACTCAATCGATAATTCATGACATTTCTTAAATTCCCATTTTGTAAGAAATCTAGCTTAACATAGATCAAATTTACGATGAAAAGGTGATTAAGGGTGGGTTTAGATGGGCGATGAGGTGCAGTGCAGTGCGTTTAGTTTACTTTTTGTCTCACACTACAATATTTAATCTCACTGCCATCGCTGATTTTACACTAACCATAAGTAAACGCAACGCCCATCCAAACTCAACCTAAACTGGCTTAGACAAATCCTTAGAAAGGTGATTAAAATCATCAAAATTTATTATTAGTGGTATATTATTTATAAATTTCTATACTTGAATTTAATATTTTTAACTTTTATAATTTTTATTTTTGAATTAAGCGATTCCTCTAACACCCCTTACTCGTGTTCAACTCCAGAGCCGGATACGAGGCATTACCGAACTTAACTTACTTAAACATACGACATCAAGCTATAAAATTTCATTTCAACTTCAAACTTCTCACTCATATTCATAACATCCTTATTATGGGCCTACGAAGCTCTAAACATACATACAGAAGGTTCCGAAACTAAAACGAAAACTTTTAGACACTTAGAAAATTTTTGCCTAAAGTGGGCACACGCCCGTATGGCATATCACACGCCCGCTTTCCACACCCGTGGTTGACACTGACTTACATCACACGGCCAGTCACACGCCCGTGTCCTTCAACCGTGTGGCGAATTGAGTTCCAAAATTTAGGTGCAGACTTCACACGGCCTGGGCACACGCCCATGTTCGTGGCCGTCCCTTCCACACGGCTAAGACACACGGCCGTGTCTCCGCTCGTGTGTTTACTACTAAGCGTACTGACTTGCAAAACTAACATGCAGGAGACATACGACCTAGCCACATACCCATGAGGCTAACCGTGTGTTACACACGGTCTAGACATACGCTCGTGTGTCTACCCGTGTGGACAAGAACAAGGTTATTTGCCAAACTCTTTTTATCACCCTAACTCATACAAATATGAATCATAATCAATCATCAACCCATTCATACATACTTTAACCAAGCAACCCAATCCTGCACCATACACATTCATGAATAACTCCATCTCTTCATAGATTAATAATAATGAGCCATCAAATATGGCCTTATATAAAAGAGTTCATTTTAAAAGAGCCAACACACTTGGCCAAAACAACAAGACATTTCACTAAGTCTAGCCCCTATACATGTCATACTCAAAATGCTAAGTTTAACTATACCGAGATGTGTTGATAGTGTGGGCGATCTTTTGATTATCTTCGTATCCCGAGCTGGCTCTTAGACACTATAAAACAAGGGGAAGGAAATGGAGTAAGCTTTAAGCTTAGTAAGTCTACATGTAAACAATAAGCATCACACCATATGCAAAGCAACCACAAACATTTCATATTATGTAAGAACATTTCACATTTTCATAGTCATGCTTACTCATCTCATCTCTTACCACATTTCAACCATATAACACATATATTGCTCACTTTTACTTGCACATATACCCTAAACTTATCACCACAAACCATATGAAATATTTACTTAAACAAGTTTCTCGATGAACCCTTCAGAATAATACTATATACCCGGTGGTTTCGTACACAGCCCACCATTAATCAATAATAGGGTGATATCGCACATAGCCCACCAACAAGAATAATTACGGTGGTTTCGCACATAGCCCACAATAGGAATAATTACGGTGGTTTCGCACATAACCCACCAAATGATAGTATAAACGATAGTATCGCACACAGTCTATTGTGAGTAAATAATAAGGTGGTACCGCACACAGCCCACCAAATAATAGTTACGGATATTTTTTCGCACTTATATTTCTATTTCGAGGTTCATGCGAGAAATTACTCATTTTATATCAATTTCAATCAATCTCACTATTAATTAATCTCATTCATACAATGTATCAATAGGTAACAACATGTATTAAAGATGTATCGTTTACACATAAACTTACCTCGGTGCAAAATGTATTAATTAACAGTTTAGTCCGTAACCTTACCTTTTCCTCGGTCAAGGTTGTTTCCGCGTTCTTCTTTATCTAAAATAATAAAATTTACTCATTCAATCATTATATAATTCATGATACGTCAAAATTTCTACTTAGGAAAAATGACCACTTTGCCTTTATATTTTGGCAAAATTACGATTTTGTCTCTAGGCTCGTAAATAATTTTTCATCATATTTTCTCATTAAACAAGCCCAGCTGAACATTTAATTCTCTTACAACAATTTATATAACCCATCATTTCATGTATTTATTACACAATTACAACCTTTACAAATAAGTCTCATTTAGGTGTTTTCATGGTAACAACTTTCACAAAAGTTATTCCTTAACCCTCTAACATTCATTTTCTTCCATAAAAACTCAGCAAACAATATGAACAATCTCATGGCAAGTCCCTAAAATTTCAACCATTATGCAAAATAGTCCCCTCATTAGCTAGCTTAAGCTTTAGGGATTCCAAAAGTACAAAAATTATCAAGAAATACATCTAAAATCACTTACTTGCAAGAGAATAGCTTGGCTGAAAATTTGAACTCCAAAAACTCTATTTTCTCTTCAAATTTTCGGTGGAAGAAGGAAGGTGAATAGTGAAAGATGATATCTCCTTCATTTATCTTATTTTATTCATTTTTAGTCACTTAATTTCACCAAATTTTTGACCAAAATTAATGTTCTTGTCTCCCTTCTCCGTATGGCCGGCCAACTCCTTTCTCATTGGCCTAATTGCACTTTAAAAACCTCCAATTTAATATCCTATGGCTATTAGACACCTCTAGCTTGTAAAATAGAACTTTCGCACTTTATGTTATTTAGTCTTTTTTCACAATTAAGCATAAAATTGCTAAAATTATAGTACCAAAATTTCCATGTATCTTTAGAATCATGCTATTACACATAAAATAATATCAAAATAATTTTCTTCAACCTCGGATTAGTGGTCCTGAAGCCACTATTCCGACTAGCCCCAAAATCGAGCTGTTACAACTCTCCCCCTTTAGAGATTTTAGTCCTCGAAAATCTTACCGGTAAAAAAGTTTGAGTACTGTTCCCTCATGGCTTCTTCTGGTTCCCACGTAGCCTCTTCCACACCGTGTTTCTTCCATGGCACTTTCACTAAGGCTATGCTCTTATTCCTCAACTGTTTAACCTCTCGAGCCAAAATCTTGATTGGTTCCTCTTCATAGGTCATGTCCGGTCGTATCTCAACTTCGGTTGGAGGGATCACATGTGAAGGATTAGAACGATATCGCCGCAACATCGACACATGAAACAAGTTTTGTATTCTCTTTAACTCTGCCAGCAAAGCCAACCAGTAAGCTACTAGCCCAATCCTTTCAATAACCTTATATGGCTCTATGAATCGTGGACTCAATTCGCCTTTTCAACCAAATCTCAATATTTTCTTCCACGGAGATACTTTCAGAAATACTCTATTACCCACTCGAAACTCGATTTCTTTCCTTTTTAAATCCGCGTATGACTTTCATCTATCTGAAGCAGCTTTCAGACTATCACGGATCACTTTCACTTTCTCCTCGATTTTCTTAACCAGATCAACCCCATGAATTTGCTTCTCACTAAGCTCTATCCAATACAAGGGAGTCTGACACTTGCAACCATATAAAGCTTCGTACGGTGCCATCCGTATACTCAACTAATAACTGTTGTTGTAGGCAAACTCAACCAAAGATAGATATATTTCCCAACTGCCTTCAAACTCTAAAACATAGCATCAGAGCATATCCTCGAGAACTTGAATCACTCTTTCGGATTGGCCATCGGTTTGCAGATGAAATGCAGTACTAAAATTCAATTTTGTACCCAAGGCTTCATGCAACTTCTTCCAAAACCTCGAATTAAATCTTGGATCTCTATCCGAGATAATAGATATAGGCACCCCATGTAATCTTACCACTTCAGTAATATACAATTCGGCCAACTTATCAAGTGAGAAATACACACGCACCGGTATAAAGTGAGCCGATTTTGTTAATCTATCCACAATAACTCACACATCATCTTTCTTTTTCGGAGTCATAGGTAACCCCGTTACAAAATCCATTGTGATTCGATCCCACTTCCACTCGAGAACCATCACTGGTTGAAGTAATCCTGAAGGTACTTGATGATCGGCTTTCACTTGTTGATAGATCAAACACTTTGTAATAAACTCAGAGATATCTTTTTTTATACCCGACCACCAATACAACTTATTCAAATCATTATACATTTTTGTGCTGCCTGGATATATTGACAAGCAACCATTATGTGCTTCATGTAAAATTTTTCGGATTAACTCATCATCCTTTGGTACACAAACTCTATCATGAAATATCAAACAATCACTTGAACCAACTCGAAAATCAGAGTCATTTACCGATTCGCACTGAGCTCTCTTACTTGCATTTCTCTATCATTCTTTTGAGCTTTACATATCTGCTGAATAAATAATGGTTTAACCCTCAACTCGGCCAATATAGCACCATTATCAAACAACGCTACGCTCGAACTCATAGCTCTCAGAGCATACATGGATCTTCTACTTAAGGCATCCACGACCACATTCGCTTTCCCCAAATGATAATCGATTACTAGCTCATAATCCTTCAATAATTCGAGCCATCGCCGTTGTCGTAAATTCAAATCTTTTTGATTCATCAAGCACTTCAAGCTCTTGAGATAGGTGAAGATTCGATATTTTTCACCATACAAGTAATAAAGCCAAATCTTCAAAGCAAAAACAATCACTGCCAACTCCAAATCGTGAGTCAGATAATTCTTCTCATGCGGTTTTAGCTGTCTCGAGGCATAAGCTACTACCTTTCCCTCTTACATCAGCACACAGACAAGACCATTTAATGACGCATCACTATAGACTACAAACTCTTTTCCCAACTCAAGTTGTACTAAAATCGACACTTCAGTTAACAATGCTTTCAATCTCTCAAAACTCTGTTGGCATTTCTCAGTCCATTCAAACTTAACATCTTTATGTAACAGTTTCGTCATCAGGGCAGCAATCATGGAGAACCCTTTTACAAACTGTTTGTAGTAACCTGCTAAACCCAAAAAGCTTCTAATCTCTGGCACATTCCTCAACGGTTTCTACTCCACAATAGTCGAGATCTTGCTCGGATCAACTCTAATGCCATCACCTGACACAATATGTCTTAAGAATACGAATTCTCAGAGCCAAAACTCACTCTTGCTAAATTTAGCATACAATTGTTTGTCTCTTAGAGTTTGCAACACAGTCCTTAGGTGTTCTGCGTGCTCACTCTCATCCCGAGAATAAATTAGTATATCGTCAGTAAAAATGACTACGAACTTGTCCAAATACTGTAGGAAGATACGATTCATTAAATCTAGAAAGATCGCAGGAGCATTCGTTAAGCCAAATGGCATGATAAGAAATTCATAATGGTCATACCTCGTTCGAAATGCAGTTTTTGGCACATCATGCTCCTTAACCCTCAACTGGTAATAGCTAGACCTTAAGTTTATCTTAAAAAACACTATAGCTCCCTTCAGTTGGTCAAATAAATCATCTATCCTTGGCAAAGGATACTTATTCTTTACTGTCACATTGTTGATTGGTCTGTAGTCTATACACAATCTCATCGACCGTCTTTTCTTCTTCATAAAAAGTACAGGAGCACCTCATGGTGAATAGCTCAATCTTGCAAAACCTTTGTCCGTTAACTCTTGCAACTGAACCTTTAACTCTTTAACTCCAATGGTGCCATCCTATACAGAGTAACCGAAATAGGTGCCGTACCCGAAACTAACTTAATCCCAAACTCGACCTCTCTAACTAGAGGCAATCCGGGTAACTCTTTCGGAAACACATCCGGATACTCGTACACCACAGGCACAGATTCGATCTTTACCTCAGACTCTTGAGTATTCAATACAAAGGTGAGATAGGACTCATACCCTTTTCTCATGTAGTTCTCAGCTACCATAGACGAAATCACTATAGACATATTTTTCGATTTAAACATTCAACCCGAATGACATCTCCATATACACATATCAATTCAATAAACTTACTACCACAGTTTACTAAAATATTATGAGCAGTCAACCAATCCATACCAAGAATCAGATCAAATTTATCAAACGGTAACATTATGAGATTTGCCAGAAAACAATGACATCTAATTGTCAAAGGACAATTTCTACACACCTTGTCAACTAGCACATATTTGCCTAACGGGTTTGACACTTTTACTACAATTTTCATAGACTCAACAATCATACTCATATTAGATGCCAATTTCATGCAAATATAAGAATGAGTAGACCCCAGATCAATCAAAGCAACAACAGAGATATCATAGAGAGAAAAAGTACCTGTTATCACATATGAAGATGATGCCTTTTCGCGAGCGCTAATGGCATATGTCCTTGCAGGTGCTCAACCCTTCAAACTCACAGTAGAGTCTTTAGGCGCACCTCTACTACTAGTCCCACCTTTTGGGTTCTTTTGTGGTCTACCCTTCGATTATACATTACTTGATCTTACTTCTTGTTTTCTATCCTTCTCATCCCTCTCTGGACAATTACGAATGAAGTGGTCGAACGAACCACACTTGTAACAATTACGGTTGTTTCCCCAACACTCCCTAGTATGTTGCTTACCACAACTTAGACACTCTGGTTTATTTGACTTTGTATTGCCCACACTTGCCATCGAGGTGGCTTGAACTCTCGAGCCCGAATATGTATTACCTCGATCTTGGTGTGAATACCTAACTGAAGCAGTCGTTCGAGAGTTCATTTCCTTGGACCTTTTTGATTGAGTTTGGAACGATTTACTCATTGGCCTCTTCTTTGCATCTCGGGCCTCAATCATGGCTTTTCTCTTTACCTTATTCAACTCTTTAGCCTTTCAAGCCCTATCAACCAACACCACAAATTCTTTCAATTCCAAAATTCCAACTAGTAATCTAATATCTTCATTCAACCCATCTTCGAACCTCTTTCACAAAATAGCTTCCGTAAACACATACTCTTGTGCATACTTGCTGAGCCTAACAACCTCGCGCTCATACTCTGCCACAGTCATTTTTTCTTGCTTCAATTCAAGAAATTCTTTCCGTTTCTGATCTACAAATCTCTGACTTATGTACTTCTTTCAGAATTCTTCTAAGAAGAAGTCCCATGTCACTCTCTCTCTTAGAACTACCGATGTCAACGTTTTCCACCAACGATATGCCAAGTCTTTCAGCAATGACACGACATATTTCAAACTCTCCTCAGGTGTGCAGGAGAGTTCATCGAACACCCGCATTGAGTTCTCAAGCCAGAACTCTGCCCTCTCGAGGTCATCATCTACATTGGCTCTAAATTTCTTGGCCCCTTATTTTCAAATTTTATCGACCGGATATTTAGTCACTCTTACCAAATCTATACCTTGAGGAGCCACAAGGACTGGCTGAGGTATAGGAGAGGGTGGAGGAGGTTGAGCATTAGGGTTCGCTCGTACATACTTTGTGTACCAATTACTCATTATTTGGAGAAAGACTTTCTGAGCCTCTTCTCCTTGACCCATAGTCTCGGGTTTACTCTCTACAGGCATAGTCCCTTGCGCGGAAGTCGACGCGTTATTAACAATGTAACACCCCTTACCCACAATCTCCGCCGAAATCGGGTAAAAAGCGTTACTGTACAAAATTACTTGATCGCCACTTAGGCTCACGCGACTACTCTACTTGAGTCACTACGACAACTTTATTTACAACTTAAGAGACCTCACTCATACATACGAGGGCTCTCGAGACTATATCGAAACCCTTACGATCCATAAAATTTTTTTCTCAACTAAACAGGGAGTACACGTCCGTGTTAGAAGACACACACGCCCGTGTGTAGTCTCACATGCCCATGTGCTCACACCGTGTCCAAAAACCCCAACATTCTGCCAAAACTCCCACGGCTAGGGCACACGCCCATGTGGAATGGAACACGCCCGTGTACCCTCATAACATGCCCTTGGCTTTAAACCGTGGGGAGTTACTGACTAATTTAACACGGCCTGAACATGCCCGTGTGTACAGTCCGTGGTCTATTCCAACTTAAAATGTTAACATGCAGGGGACACAATGCCAAGTCACACACCTATGGGCTGACCGTGTGTCACACATGGTCTAGACACACGCCCGTGTGCCTACCCATTTGGACAGATAAATGTTGTTTGCGAAGCTTTTAGCACCCCTATACCTTACACTACATGAGTTCATTCAACCAACTAATAAACATCTCATAATTCAACATGCACTCACATTGATAGCTTTGAAATTTCATAAATGATAAAATGTGCCATCATTCTTGGCAATTTATAAAATTAATGTCTTAGCAAGAGCCAATACACCTTTGGCCAAAATAACAAAATAATCTATCTAGTCTAGCCCCTATACATGCCATACACAAAATAACTAAATCTGAATATACCGAGGTGAGCAGATAGTATGGGCGGCCTCCTTGTTATCGGCGTATCCGGCTCAACTCTTAAACTCTATAAAATAAGGGAAAAAGAGAAGGGGGAGTAAGCTTTAAGCTTAGTAAGTTTACAAGTAAACAATATAACATTATAACATGTATTAAACAATTATATAGCATTACATACTAAGCGAGAAACAATCTACATTCGTGATCATGCTTACTCATTTTCTCCATTTCCATATTGCAACCATATCACAAGCTTAATGCATGCATTCATTAACAAGTTCCCCTGTACTTAGCATCACAATATCACATAGTACAACACATCACTATCTCTAATTTCATTTCTCATAGTCAAATTACTCGGTGGTTTTACACTTAGCCCACCATCAGCCTTTATTAGAGTGGTATCGTACACAACCCACCAAAAAGATTGATTACGATGGTATCACACATAGCCCACCAAAAGATTAGTTAAATGGTATCGCATATAGCCCACCAAAAAGATATATAGACGATTGGTATCGTACATAGCCCATCGTAATTAAGCAACAAGGTGGTATCGCACATAGCCCACCATCAAATATTGTCAATACACATTCATACGATTATTTCATCATTCATACAATAATTATTCAAAGACTATCACATTCAGTCCACTAGAACCACATATGTTCTCAATCATGCCATACACTAATTAGCAATATAATGTTTACAAAAATATATATATTGCTTACACATAAACTTACCTCGATGCAAAACGTGTTAGCTAGCGATTTACTCAATCACCTTGCCTTTCCCACGGTCAAGGTTGATTCCGCGCTCTTCTTGATCTATAAAAATGAAATTCATTCGCTTAGATCATTCTGTGATCATAATACATCAAATTCTACACTTGGGCAAAAATTACCATTTTGCCCTTGTATATTGGCAAAATTATGATTTTGCCCTTAGGCTCGTAATTTATTTTTCATCACATTTTCTCAATAAACAAGCATAGATGAACATTTATTTCTCTTACAACTACTCACCATTTCAACTATTTCATGCATTTATGACACAAACTAAATCTTTGCATTCAAGTCCTATTTAGGTGTTTTCATGCTAACACCTTTCACAAGAGTTGTTTCTCACCTCCCTAACATTCATTTTCTTTCATGAAAACTCAACTAACAACATAACTACTCTCATGTCAAGTCCTTAGACTTTCAACCATATCTCGAATTAGTCCCCTCATTAGCTAGCTTAAGTTTTGGGGACTCCAAAAACACAAAAATTATCAATTAACACCACCAAAAATCACTTACTTGGGTGAGGACAAGTTGCTAAAATCTCAAAGCTTTCAAAACCCTTCTTTTGAGTGTAAAAATTGGTGGAAGAATTGGTGGAAGAGGAAGAGAAGAGAAAAAAGATGATGGTCTTCCTTTATTTTATCATATTTTAGTCAACTAGTCAACAACTATCACCAAATTTGACTAAAAATTAATGCTCTTGTCCCCCCTAGCTCCCTATGGCCGACCATCACTAGATGAATGGCCCAATTGCACTTTAAAATCCTCCAAATTTACATTTTATAGCTAATAGGTACCTCTACCTTATAAAATAAAACTTTCGCGCTTTATGCGAGTTAGTCTTTTTTCACAATTAAGCATGCTATTGCTAAAATTAAAGCACAAAAATTTCCATATAGCCATATATTAATACCATAACACACAAAATAACACTAAAATAATTTTCTTCAACCTCGGATTTGTAACACCCCTATCCCGAGTCTGTCGTCGAATTAGGGTTAGAAGCGTTACCTGACAGATCGAAAACATTTACGGAATTATCATATAGCCATTCATCCATATCAATCATAGTGTCCCTTAAGTAGGTCATCGAGACCTTAGACATGCTTATTAACTGGGTCGGGACTAATTCGAAACACATACAAAGTTTCATGGAAGAATGAAAATTTTTCTAAATACAGGGGATACACGCCCGTGGGAGGAGGCTGTGCTTCTCCCACGACTACTCGACACACCCCTGTGTCTTCCCCGTGGCTATATACTGCCAAAACCAACATGGCTACCAAGCACACCCGTGTGCTAAGGCCGTGTCCTTTAAGATCATATACTGCCATTTCTCACACGACCTATAGGCACGCTAGTGCCATGACCGTGTACTCTTAATGCTAGCTACTGACTTTTACCCCATATTTACTAGGCACGCCCGTGTGCCATGGCCGTGTGACACAACAGGTCACTTGCAAGACCAACATGCCACCCATTTTGGGTCTCACCTACAAGCAATACATACCAAATCATAATATGCATATATGGCAACCAAAACATACCAAATTGCTCACTTCATCTATACATTCAATACCAATTCCATTCATACTAACTTACAAACTAAATCCTACATCATTTCAAGCATATATCTTCCATTTGCTTAACCAAAACTTAACCATTTCATATGCATCAAAGCATACCAAAATATATGCTTTATATAACTCATTCATTCAAGCATTTTATCAACTCAAGACTAACCAAAACATATGGCTAGAATCATCTTATAACCACATACACTTATCTAGCCTATACATGCCATAATTAGCTATATACATTTTAAAAAGGGTACCAAAATGATTTTAATAGTGTGATGACGATCCGTGAAGGTCCCGAGCCTTCAGTAGCTTTGACGACCTATAAAATGGAGAAACATACACACAGAGTAAGCTTTAAAAGCTTAGTAAGTTTTAATACAAATAAACTTAGCATATAAACATTCTAACGTATAATTAATCTAAATTCACTATTGGCTCAATTTCACCATCATAAATATTCTTAATACCTTCACTTAGACCATTCATCTTTCAAACTTGCATAACACTACATACTTTATTAGTTCATAGCTTTTTCCATCCATATAGTACACTTACAATCCCATATTCAATTACGTAATTCATCTAGGTAAGTTTAAGAAAATACTTACCTTCTTATACACACAAAGTGTACTTACCAAACGTATCAGAAACGAGTATACATTTTCGTAATTGTTCATATCTCAGATTTACTCATTGAACAATTCAAAATTTATTAAGATATTCAAAAACTCGGATTAATTGTACAAAGCCAACATCTCAGACGTGGTCTTACATATAGTCGGATGTCGATGCCACTATCCCAAACAGGGTTTTACATGTAATTAGATATCGATACCACTGTCCCAAATAGGGTCTTACACGTAAACAGATATAGATGCCACTGTCCTAGATAGGGTCTTAAACAGATATAGATGCCACTATCCTAGACAGGGTCTTACACGTAAACAGATACCGATGCCACTATCCTTGACAGGGTCTTACACGTAAACAGATATCGAGCATCACTGTCCCTGACAAGGTCCTACACGTAAACAAATATCGATGCCACTGTCCCAGACAGGGTCTTACACGTAAACAGATATCGATGCCACTTTCCCTGACAGGGTCTTACACGTAAACAAATATCGATGCCACTATCTCAGACAGGGTTTTACACGTAAACAGATATCGATGACACTGTCTTAGACAGGGTCTTACACGTAAACATATATCGATGCCACTGTCCCAGACGTGGTCTTACATGAGTCTCAAATCAACGCCAACGTCCCGGACATGGTCTTACATGATAAACAGAATAGATACCTATCTATTCCTAGGTTCGTGCAGGGCTTCTCGGACTAAATCAGTATAACAGATTTATGTCGAAATACAAACACCTATCTTCTCATCCATACCCATAATCAACCTCAAACATATGAACAAACATAATATCATACAAGTACGTTTATTTGCATAATGACTTACCTCAGATTCGATCTATCGGAATGGGAAACAGCTACTCGTTTACTTTTGCTTTCCCGCGATCTAAGTCCGTTTTCCTCGGTTCTTGATCTAAACATATTCAGAATTAACTCTTTTATTCACTAGTTCATTCAATTCAATCCAAAGACACATATTTAGGACTATTTGCAATTTAGCCCTCACATTTGCACATTTTATCAATTTAATCTATTTTTACAAAACATCAAATTCACAAAATCTACCCATGCTCATGCTTAGCCGAATACTCCTACATCACATATAAGTCCACATTTTTCATTGAATTCACAAATTAGTCCTCCAACATAATATTTTTACAATTTAGCCCTATTTAGCTAAATTCAACAAAACTTCAAGAACAAAACATGTTCATCAAGCTTAAATCTTCCATTAATCATCATAAAACATCACAAAACTCAACATAGCATCAATGGCATTTTGCACAAACATCATCAATTCATCAGATTGAGACATGGGTTTAGTAGCTCTCAAAGCAACGATTGCAAAAACATGGAAATTATAAAAAATGAATCAAAAGCTAACCTTTAATTCAAGCTTAGAAGTGCCGAAAATCAAAGAACTAAAACCTTTCTTCCTTTTTCTAATATTTGGTCAAAGGATGAATGAAATAATGTCCTTTTTCAAACTTTGTTTTTTTTATCATAAAACCTTTTAATTCAAAAATGACATAATTACCCTTTTATAACCTAAAACAAAAATATATATATATATATATATATATATATATATAAGGTCATTTGTGACCATTGCCATCCACTAACCAAAATAGTGGCTAATTTGCTACTTAAGGCCTCCAACTTTAATAAACCACAACATATAGGCACCTTAACAAATAGCATGCAACTTTCACAATTACTGTAATTCAATCCTTTTGTCAAATTAAACACGCAAACGGACAAATTAACTTACGAAAATTTAACACATGCTTAATCACATATCAACGACACGGAATATAATATTAAAATATTATACAGACTCAAATTTATGGTCCCGAAACCACTGTTCCGACTAGGGTATAAACTGGACTGTTACAGGATTAGTGGTCCCGAGACCATTGTTCCGACTAGCTCCAAAATCGGGCTGTTACAAATAGCGTCATCAGCAGCCGCTCGGTCGGGATTCATTTACTATATAAAACAAAGTTTAGAATTGTCAGAAGTCACCACACTATTAATATACGTTTATGGCATGTATAGCTAGACTCTTACAAACGTTACGGTAGTCCGAGAACCGACTAAACCATAGGTCTGATACCACTAAATGTAACACCACTTACCCGTTTTCAACGCTGAACTGGATACAAGGCATTATCGAACTTAACTTACTTAAACATACAACATCGAGCTATAAAATTTCATTTTAACTTCAAACTTTTCACTCATATTCATAACATCCTTATTATGGGCCTACGAAGCCCTAAACATACATACGGAAGGTTTCAAAATTAAACCGAAAACTTTTACGCACTTAAATTTTTTTGCCTAAATAGAGCCACACACCCGTGTGGAGGAAGGGGCACGCCTGTATGGCATATCACATGCCCGTTTTCCACACCCGTGGTCGACACTGACTTGTATCACACGGCCTGTCACACGCCCGTGTATCTGGCCCGTAATCGACACTAACTTACATCACATGGCCAGTCACACGCCTGTGTCCTTCGATCGTGTGGCGAATTAAATTCCAAAATTTAGGTGCAGACTTCACACGGCCTGGGTACACGCCCATGCCCGTGGTCGTACCTTCCACATGGCTGAGACACACGGCCGTGTCTCCATTCGTTTGTTTACTACTGAGCGTATTGACTTGCAAAACTAACATGCATGGGACACACGACCTAGCCACACACCCATGAGGCTGACACACCTGTGTTGACAAGAATAAGGCTATTTGCCAAGCTCTTTTTATCACCCTAACTCATACAAATATGAATCATAATCAATCATCAACCCATTCATACATACTTTAACCAAGCAACCCAATCTTGCACCATACACATTCATGAATAACTCCATTTCTTCATAGATTAATAATAATGAGCCATCAAATATGGCCTTATACAAAAGAGTTCATCTTAAAAGAGCCAACACACTTGGACAAAACAACAAGATATTTCACTAAGTCTAGCCCCTATACATGCCATAGCCCCTATACATGCCATACTCAAAATGCTAAGTTTAACTATACCGAGATGTGTTGATAGTGTGGGTGATCTTCTGATTATCTTCGTATCTCGAGCTGACTCTTATACACTATAAAATAAGGGAAAAGAAAAGGAGTAAGCTTTAAGCTTAGTAAGTCTACATGTAAACAATAAGCATCACACCATATGCAAAGCAACCACAAACATTTCATATTATGTAAGAACATTTCACATTTTCATAGTCATGCTTACTCATCTCATCTCTTACCACATTCCAACCATATAACACATATATTGCTCACTTTTACTTGCACATATACCCTGCACTTATCACCACAAACCAAACGAAATATTTACTTAAACAAGTTTTTCGATGAACCCTTCGGAATAATACTATATACCTGGTGGTTTCGCACATAACCCACCATTAATCAATAATAGAGTGGTATCGTACATAGCCCACCAACAAGAATAATTACGGTGGTTTCGCACGTAACCTACCAAATGATAGTATAAACGATGGTATCGCACATAGCCCATTGTGAGTAAATAATAAGGTGGTACCGTACACAACCCACCAAATAATAGTTACGGATATTTTTTCACACATACATTTCTATTCCGAGGTTCATACGAGAAATTACTCATTTTATATCAATTTCAATCAATCTCACTATTAATTGATCTCATTCATACAATGTATCGATAGGTAACAACATGTATTAAAGATGTATCGTTTGCACATAAACTTACCTCGGTGCAAAATGTATTAATCAACAGTTTAGTCTGTAACCTTGCCTTTTCCTCGGTCAAGGTTGTTTCCGCGCTCTTCTTGATTTAAAATAATGAAATTTACTCATTCAATCATTATATAATTCATGATACATTAAAATTTCTACTTAGGCAAAAATGACCACTTTACTCTTATACTTTGGCAAAATTATGATTTTGCCCCTAGGCTCGTAAATCGTTTTTCATCACATTTTCTCATTAAACAAGCCTAGCTGAACATTTAATTCTCTTACAACAATTTATATAACCCATCATTTCATGCATTTATTACACAATTACAACCTTTACAAATAAGTCTCATTTAGGTGTTTTCATGGTAACACCTTTCACAAAAGTTATTCCTTAACCCTCTAACATTCATTTTCTTCCATAAAAACTTAGCAAACAACATGAACACTCTCATGGAAAGTCCCCAAACTTTCAACCATTATGCAAAATAGTCCACTCATTAGCTAGCTTAAGCTTTAGGGATTCCAAAAGTACAAAAATTATCAAGAAAGACATCTAAAATCACTTACTTGCAAGAGAATAGCTTGACTGAAAATTTGAACTCCAAAAACTCTATTCTCTCTTCAAATTTTCGGTGGAAAAAGGAAGATGAATAGTGAAAGATGATATCTCCTTCATTTATCTTATTTTATTCATTTTTAATCACCTAATTTCTCCAAAATTTTTACCAAAATTAATGCTCTTGTCTCCCTTTTCACTATGGCCGGCCAACCCCTTTCTCATTGGCTTAATTGCACTTTAAAGACCTCCAATTTAATATCCTATGGCTATTAGACACCTATAGCTTGTAAATTAGAACTTTCGCACTTTATGCGATTTAGTCTTTTTTCACAATTAAGCATAAAATTGTTAAAATTAAAGCACCAAAATTTCCATACATCTTTATAATCATGCTATAACACATAAAATAATATCAAAATAATTTTCTTCAATCTCAGATTAGTAGTCCCGAAACTACTGTTCCGACTAGCCCCAAAATCGGGCTGTTACAATTCCTGTCAAATTATTAAGTTAAATTTTACAATTTTTAAAATTTTATGTTGCAAATATATCACATGTGTAATAACTAACAATTTAAAATTAACAAGTATAAAAATTAGAAAGATAAATTAAATTTACAACTTACATATAATACATTACTAATTACAAAATTTGACTTTTAACATATTATTAATTGAATCAATATAGAAACTTCAAAATTAAAAATTCAACATTAAAATTAACAAGATTAGGTGTCAGCCATATATATAACAAAATTTGTTTTTAATAATTATTTGGCACTTAAGTTTTGATTCTAATATTTAATTTGATACTCAATTTTTTTTCCAATTTAACATTTGAATTTAATTTTCATGTTCAATTAGGTTTCTATACCAAATGTCATTATATGGTCTAAAGAACATTGGACATGTTTGTTATAATAAATAACATACGACAGTACTAAATTAAATATAAAAGCCAAATAAACATAAAAAATTTAAGTATCAAATTAAAAAAATTCAGGTGATAAATTGAACATTATAGAAAAACTCAGGTACCAAATGGTATATTAACCATTAAACACTTTCTTTTTGGTTTGAAGCAGAGATAAATGGCCCCAGTGAAGTTGTTGCTGCTTCCAGTGCTTTATAAATATGTAAACGCATTGGTGTTGGTGGCAGTGATTTCTGTGTAACGGCTACTTTGGATTGTGTTGTTGAAGTAGTAAAGACCGAGAAATTAAGATAAACAGAGGGGTGGATTTGACTCAGTTTTGAAGGGAACCAGAAGAAATGAATAACAACAATGATCAGTAAATTCCCTTTTTTCTGTCTTTTGATTTTAAAATGCTTGCTTTCTGATGGTTGTTTCTGGGTTTTTATTGCTTTTTTTATGGCAATTTATTTCTCAGAAGGGTTTCTGCTGGATTTTATGGTTTTTTTTTTTGTTATTTCCTTTAACGGATATGTTGGGGGTTGTACTTTTTACTGTAATGAAAATGTGGGCTCTGAATAAAATTGTGTCTCGCTGTGTTTTAGTTCTTTTCTATTACCATAAACATTAGTACTGAAAGACATGTAGACTAACCGTGATTCCCTTTCCTTGTTTTTCCCTTCTTTTATGGTCTGTGCTGGTAATTTGATTCTTATTTGTTGAAACCCTGTTTATGGTCTTGCTTAACGTGGTATACTTTACCACGGATTCCTTTTTCAGTAAAGCATTGGTTGCGAGGTCCATCTGCATTGGCCTTTCTCTGGCCTGAATACTTTATTTTCTATGTTCATTGTTTGATTGGTGTCAGGGAGCCTTGGAATCGGCATGGGGAGAATCATGGTGTTCAAAAGAACTACAGTTTGGGTAAGTTATTAACACCGATGATGACTTATTTCAAGTCAATATGTTTGAAGTAGCCAAGTGATAAAGAGGTTTTTTTTTTAAAAAAAAATTGATTACTGATGTCTGAATAACATCGGAGCAGATCCCTCCCTAGGTGCATGGACTCAAGTGACCTTGAATGAGGAAGACCTTTCCTACATGTTTGATGAAACAACCCCTGTTAAAGATTGTGGGAAACTGCCGTATTATGTTACACATAACGGTAAATTATGTTCCTTGAAGCTTTCTTGTCTTTATAATAGTTGATCTTCTCTTTCCTTCAAAGTAATATGGCGATCAACTTCAGATAATATAACCAAGGAACTGGAACAGAAAAGGAAGACTTCTTCACAAGTTAAAAGGCGAAGAATGCTTCAGTTTGACACTCATGTAGTGGATTCTTCCCTCATCTGCAATGAGATGCCATCTGCACTCCTAAAACCAAGGGTGAGTGCTAGATAACATGTTTGTTGCTGAGAAATGAACAAAAGCATCTCATTATATCATACGTTTTGACCTGCTATCTCTAAACTAGGTTTTGAAAATGGACTTGGACTGTATTATTGAGAAGGAAAATTCCTTCATCTATGCTATTTGTGCATCCATCTTATCTATAACTTGTTTGGACTAGACAACCTTGTATACCTTATCTAATGGCTAGAGCTTGGTTTTTTCCCTTTCAAATTTGATCATTATTTATAATTCATTCATCATCCATAACAAGTACTGGAGTTCTACCTATTCTGGTGGCCTTTTAAAAGTTTACATATTGCATCTATATCTGGTTTCTTTCTAATGTTATGCAATTAAAACTTTCAAGTATTGGTTTAAGTGTACTATGCTTATACCAGGTTCTTGCTCTCTTTATTTTCTTCTTTCCATGCTTAGGAGAGGGATGATTCGATTGAAGAGGTTTTACCTGGTTCAGCTCAGTGGACTGCTGGATTTTCAGGTTTCCTTTGCAAGTCCATTTTCATACAATAATAATCAAATTGAATCAAATGTGTACTCGAGTTTTTAATCATAACAAAATATTGCAGAGGATGCATCATCTTCCAGTTACGAGGGTCTAGATCAGTCGTGTGAAGAGTGGCTTGCTGAATATTTTAACGATGCAGAGATGCTTCTTAGCTCTGATGAGTTGTATGCTTCTATTGACTTGCAGCGTTTTTTGTTTGATCATGATATCAATCTATTCTGATTGCTTTATAATGTGAGCTTCAGGAATCTTATGGGTACATCTGATGTTCAAATTGGTATTTCAGGTACACAAATCATTTTCTTCTGAATAAGTATTTCATTCGTTGTCATTTATCTTAACTTTATGAAAAAACTTGATTCTCTGTTCATAGAGTTGTGCAATTCCCGACCTGAGTCTGCAGTTGATGCTGTTCAAAAGCAGGCAATTCAAACTCCTCAAAATATTGTCTTCAAAGGTAATCACATTCATTCTCATTTTCCTTCTGTTTGTTATGCCTTTGCCTTTTCTATCACATTTTAAATTAAATTTTATTACACTAAGTAAGATTAACACTGTCAGATTGAGTGTTGCTCATTTAGGTAGGAAGTCTATCATACACGCAGCCCCTAAGCTAGCATCTTCTGTTGCCTACCCGTTTGCTTTCATTAAACCCTGCGGTTTCCATGGAGATGTTACCCTGAAGGATATAAACCAGCGAATCCTAACCCCACCACCATCAAAATCAAAACAAAGCAATGAAGATCTTGCTGCTGCTTTCCCCACTTCTGCTTTTTCTGGGAAGCCTGTTGTTGGCAAAACTAAAATTCGTACTCAAGGAGGAAAAGGCAGCATCACTATTATGAGAACCAAAGGCTGAATAGATAAGTGTTGTTCTGAACTTCCTTTCTTTGGCCCTTTGATCTTCCTGTTAGTTAAATGTGGTGGTTGAGCTCGGGTCTGACTGGTATATAATCCGGTACTGCATTCTTTTGTGGGATGTGTTGGAATTCATAATACACATCAAAGTGTTTATGTTTTCAGTAGTGTTGTATGTGTCAGATAGTTGTTTTATATACATGTGACCGTAACCTAGATATGGAAGTCATGATGTTTAAGAACCCACCTATTTTAGGTGGGTTTCGGAAAAGGCGTAATGAAAGCTTTTGGTAAGCAGCAGTTGTGTATTCATATGGGGGTATATGTAGTGAAAGGATAAGGTCGTATGGTTGAGGATGACAACGTAAATATATTGCTGTGTAAATGGTTCATCAGCATCAACAGTGCTAAAGCATTTCTTTGGTTGGAATTCTCAGCCTGGATGGATCAGATAGGGTTCTGCGAGGAAAAATTCAATTAAACAGTGCTTTCATCTTTGTCTTTGTACATTTACAGTGGTATTAAGGGCAAATAAGGATAATCAGTCAAACGTCGCAAGAATAAACAAGCAGCAAAACAACAAATCAAAAAGAATAACCTTTCTTTATCAAAAGCATCACATCTCCAGCGGATGTGGTTGGAATTGGAGTATCATCCTTACAATCATCTCCGTTCTACATGGTTGTCTGAGCACTTGGAAGCCAAGTAAAACAAACACACAAGGATCAGAGCACCAATAAGGAATAATCACCACGGCAAGAAGGAATGTCCCAAAAAGGTGTCAACATTCGTAGATTTTCAACGCCAGAATTAACGTTTTTAGATTATTTTTTTTCATTTTGCCTTTGACTTTGTTTTTCTCTCATTTTCACTTACAATGTTACAATCCGCATAGGCCGCGTAACTTCCCTTTCGGAAGTTTTAAACATTGAAAAAAGGGTAGAGGCAAGCATAAGTGTCTTTACTGGTGCCGTTAACCGGATTTTGCCTATAGTTCTCTTATGCGTTTTTAAATGAAGAATCTGTTACTTCTGTTTTTATTTTAGGCTTTCATGAAATTTTCATCCATGTAAGAAGCATTTCACCATTTAAGTTTTCTTAATACGATTTCGACTTATTTTTTGGTACGGTTATGTCTGCTTCTATAGCACGATAATTTGGGTTTCTGGTTAGTTATTTTGGTTTTCCAAGCGTCTGGGAGAAAGAGGGTAAAGTCTCGGTTCGGTGATTTGTTGAGTGGTAATGGTGGTGATTCTAGCGGCAATGTCCATAGAGGGTGGGGAAGTTGACGAGTGGCATATCAGTTCTGATGAGGGGGAGGAGGAAATCGGGTGAGAGGCAGCGTTAAACGACAGAGGGATGGGTTACAGGTGAAGCCTTTCTGTTAAGCGCCATGGTGGGTCAGGTGGACTTCAAATCGTCGAGGATTTGCCTCTAGATCAAGGAGTGGACACGGACTAGATGTTATCGTCTTGGAGTGGAACGAGGGCAGACTAGGGGTGATCAGAGGATGGTGATCTTGTCGAAGTCGAGGTCTCTCATTATTCATTTGTCACGGGAGACTTTTGGTATCAAGAGAGCTCTATACGTATCAATGTAAAAATGTCAGTTTGCATGAGGGGCAGCTCAAATAGTGGCGGGATGTACATGGATAAATTATTCTTGATTCTAAAAAAAATCTAACCCTCAACATTTATACATTGTATAATTTTGGTCTTTTTTGTAGTTTTGTTGCATTTTTTGTGACATTTTACCTAAAAGCTAAAAACCAAATTTATTAGGTAAATTGATGAAAATATAAAAAAATGGAAACACCTAAAAATCTAAGAAAATAATTTTCATCTTTTTCATTCTTTTAAATGCTTCAATTGGTTACTAGTGCAATAACACGAGAAAAAAGTTTATTTATTACATATGTATTACAATAAATAGACATAAAATAAGAAATAATTAATACAAATTTAAACTTGAAATTAGAAATATGAGTAACAACTTTAGTAAAAAATAAGACCTTTTCAAAATAAGCAAAAACAATTTCTCTTTTGCTAAAAATAATTAATGAGAGTGGTTAACTATTACTAATTAAGTTAGTTTATTGTTAAGTCATATATTAAAACATGTGTAAAAAATAATACTCTTGCTAAACGTAACATCAATGTCATAAACAAAAGCAAAACGCAAAAAGAAAAAAAGAAAAGATCAAATTATGCAATGTATAAATATTGAGTTAATTTTGTAGAATTAAGATTAAATTGACATAATTTATAAATGTTGAGGTTAAAGTTATTATTACGTCAATTTTAAACGTTGTCATTGTTAGTCACTGGTTATAAAAGAAGAAAAAATTGAATAGTTAGATGATATTTTGTAACATTCCATAATTGAGTGATAAAAAGAAATTAATTAATAATTGGACGGTCATTTTATAACTTAAATAACTAAAAAAATATTTACTAAATAATAGTTAAGTTTACCAAAAAGAAAATAATAATGTAAAAAGAAAACAAAAGAAACGCAATCAACACAAAGAAACACGATATTTGTATTTATCCATCAAGTATCAAGTGGCCTTAAACTTCAACTTCTAAAGCCGATATAGATCCTCATATCTGTTAATCAAATCACATGGGATATCCAAGCATTAAGAAATCACAGCTACAGTGATATGAAATCATAAATACACAGAGAACAGATAGTAGAATTTTTTATTTTTTATTTTATGAAAAGAAGGCTTAAACAGCATGTCATTGAGTAGCTACATTACTAGCAGAATTGCTTTTATTGTTAGAATCGTAAAAATAAAATTTAATATAAACTTAAAATTATAAAATAGAATTTGATATGTCAAATAATTAAGAACAAAATTAGATATAGAAGCGTTCTTAAATTCATCGATTTCTTAAAATCTACGGATCTTGTAGTTTTAATCTTATAAATTAGCACACAAGTAATCTAGAAAATGTGATTCTCTCTTTTCTAAAAATGAGATTGTAGATGGCCCAAATTTGCCCAGGGCCCAATTACACAAAAAAATTAAATTAAAATTAATTTACAAACCCAAAGCCCAACTACCCTAGCCCAAACCCGAAACCATTCTCAGCCAAAAACAGAAAGAAACAAAAAACCCTAGCCGCACTCCTTTTCGACCCTCGACTTGACCTCACACGCCTCTCTGCTCCGAACGCGCTCTCGACCGACTCCTCACCAGAGTTCGCAAAGAAAAACAAAATAAGCAACAGCACAGCAAAGCAGGAAACAATTTGTTTTTTTTATTCAGTTTTGGGCTATAAAGCCGCAAGAAACAGTGTAAAGAGGGGGGTTCTTTTCGAAAAAACAGAGAGTGCTAAAGAAAAAAGGGGCTTTTTCGAAAAAAAGAGAGAAAGAAAGCAGAGATCCCCTCTTTTCTTTGTTTTTAAAACATCAATAGAAAGCATTTTTTAGCGCAAAACATCGATCCAAATACACGCAAGAAAAACAACGCAAAAATCTCAAAATCGATGTAGTCAAGGTGACCCTTCTACTTGAAAGTTATTTTTATTATTTTATATTTTTTAAGTAAACCTACACTAAAAAAAACATAGATATAGTTTAAAAAGAAAGAGAAACAAAATAAAAAAATAAAAATTTTCTTACCTTTTCCTACCATCAGGCGGTGGCTTCGAGCTCGGCGGCCATGACGACTGCAGCGGACCCTCACGAATCCTCCGAGCTCCCCGCAGAGAAAACAAAAGGTTAAAAGTGTTTTTTTTTTTTTGAAGCTGCTAAAAATGAAAAAAAAAAGGGCAGAAGTTTAAATTTATATAGGTTTTAAAACGACGTCGTTTAGGGCCTAATACAGTGGCCCCAAAACGACGTCGCTTAAATCGTGACTCGAATCGACTGCACCCGCTCCGGAGGATCCGCGTGTTTTGTCGAAAAAAGGGGTTATTTGCGGAGTTGGTCCTTCCGCCTTTTTATTATTTTCAATTAATTTTTTTTGTTTTAAATTTGGCCCGAGCATTTGGTTCTGCTTCCAATTTGGTCCCTATAAAACGCAGCGTTTAGACGCTTTGGGTAAATTTGCGCTCCCAGTCCCCCATATCTTCACGCGCATCACAATGGGGTCCTCTCCCCTTTTCCTTTATTATAAATCTTCCCCATAAATTTATTTTTTAACCCGATTTGGTCCTCCCTTTAATTGTCATTGTTATTTGATATTATTATTATTATTATTATTATTATTATTATTATTATTATTATTATTATTATTTCATTTTTACTTTTGTTTATTTAATTACTATTATATTTATTATTGTTATTTTTATTATTTTATTATCACTATATTATTATTATTAATATTATTATTATTATTATTATTATTATTATTATTATTACTATTATTATTATTACTATTATTATCATTTCATTTTTACTTTTGTTTATTTATTTACTATTATATTTATTATTGTTATTTTTATTATTTTATTATCACTATATTATTATTATTGATATTATTATTATTATTTTTATTTTTACTCTTCTTTATTTATTTATCATTTTATTTACTTATTTATTTTTTATTAATTATTCGTTCATCAATGCATCATTCTCCTCAATATATCATTATTTTATATTATTACAATTATTTGATTTGAATTCGATTTCCATTCTTTTAATTTTCACCATTTATAAATTTTTATTTATGTTATTCATTTTTACTATTTATTTGTCATTTCATTTACTTATTATTTATTCGCTTATTGCTCTTTACTTTTTAATACTTTAAAGCACTTCAATTATTTATCATATTTTTTTTATTTTTATTTATTGTTGTTATTGTTATCATTCTATTTGTTCCTAAAGTCCCATTATCGTCAACATTGTGTCATAATTTAGTTGCTCATTCATTTATTTATGAGAGTTAGATTTATTCATATATTCGCTTTATTTGTTGTATCATTACTTTGTCTAATATTAATCAATTAAATTTTCAAAATAAAGATGATGTTCAGATTTGAAAATTCGGAAGATCGAGCCCTAACTTATCGGGTTCGGTTTTACTCGCTTATGTCAAACAACGGGATATCTCTTTTGAAGTTGCAATTTTAAAACAAAATCTGGAAATTGAAATGTCGTGCCCTAACTTCATCGGACTCGACACTTAGATACTTCGGGATAAGTTTTTTCTAAAATAGAGGCAATCTTCCGTATTTGAAATCTCGAAAATCGAGCCCTAACTATCGGGGTTCGATTTTCATTTGACGAATAACGGAAGATCCTCTCCAAATAAAAACCAAGTTTCAAAAGGCGAGCTTAGTTTCGGGAGTTTAAAGCATTGTGCCCTAACTTACTGGACGTGATGCTTTACCTCTTCGAAAATAAGAAAGCCTTAGCGTCCCTTCCAATTTTAAAAATAAAAGCATTGTATTTTCGAACCCCTTTAAAGTTTTCAACAAATAGGACATCAATCAATCAGTTTGGTACCAATTTTGGGCGTGTCGAGGGTGCTAATCCTTCCTCGCGTAATCGACCTCCAATCCGCTTTCTCAAAGTTCGTGGACCAAAAAGCACTGTTTTAGTAAATTAAATGTTTTATTAAAACGAAGGTGATCCGATCACACCAAATAAAGATCGGTGGCGACTCCTTTCCTTTTCTTTTTCAAAAACGAGTCGACTGCGTCTGCATTTAAATCAAAAAAATGGTTATGATGACTTGGCGACTCACTTTGGGACTCGAGGGTCAAGCCAAAGATTGATTGATTTTTGTCCTTTTAATTAAAATGGTTTTGAAAATCATGCTTCTTTTGACGATCTTCAATATTAGCCTTGTAAATACTTTGGCATTGCATTGCATGACCGTTGTGGTCACACCCTTAAGTGGGAGCGAAGCTATGCCTTCGTAAGGTTTTCACCTCCGCATGGGCTAGTGGATCGCTTTGAATACATCCGTATTCTATGTCTCCGTGAAGTTTTCACTTCGCATGGCCATAGGGAAATGTATTCCCTGAACCGAACTCGGTCCGTATGAGCCTATAATGGGTGAGGATCGAGGAATCTGCTGGTTCGGGAACCTCGAACTTTAGAACCAAGTCGCATATTACAAACCCTAGGAGCCCACCTTAGGTAGAGCTATGGCAAACCTTAGCGGTCACCCAAATAGGCATTAGTTTATTTTACTTGCTTTACATTCCATGGTACTAACTTTTTGTGTTTCTTTCTTTTTGTGCATATCATTTCATATTTTAAAGAGACATCGATTCACGGTCCGCTTCGAGTTGGGAAGTGGTTATGGAAAGCGAATTCCTTGATAAGGTAGAAGACAATGCGGCCGTCCGCATATGGTCAGAGCAATGCCAAGTAGAAAAAGGAGATAGCTTAGTCGAAGGGTATGTGTCGGAGCTACGGAACTTCACCAATATTAGTGTCACGCAGAACGAGCTCCAGGAATTGAGAGAAATTTGGACTCAGTGGGATGATGAAGCGAAGCAGCTGTTCTATGGTACTTACGGCGACCTGCCTTACCTGCTTGAGGTCAAAATAGACAAGCACTGCTAGAGCAATGGCCCAGTTCTGGAATGCCGCTTATAGCTGTTTCTCCTTCGGAAAAGTGGATCTGGTTCCCACAGTAGAAGAGTATACGACCTTGCTACGCTGCCCGAGAATTCAAGTTGACAAAGCTTATTCCAAGGCGGTTAATGGCCCAACCTTCGCGAAGAAATTGATGAATATCACCGGCATGAGCGAACAGTGGGTCTTAGCTAGGATGCGTAAGAAGAAGGCGAGGGCAAATGCATACCCGGACATGTTTGATGACCGATTCGCACATCCCGATCTGAAGAAAATATAGACATCTTGGCCTTGTGTATTTACGGCCTGGTAATCTTCCCCAAAGCTTTGAGGCACATTGATGAAGTAGTTATTGATCTATTCAGCCGGTTGGACAAAGGGGTCACACCCGTTCCTGCCATCTTAGCCGAAACATTCAGATCCTTGATCGCATACCGGAGAAGAGGTGAAGGCAGGTTTATTGGGTGTGCGCAGCTATTATTGGCTTGGTTCCATAGTCACTTTTGGAAAATAGAGAAAGTGTCTTGCCGGTTCATGTCAGAGAAGTACTCCCCACTAGAAGAGATAGCAACTACGCTTAGAAAAGAGGATGTGTCTGAGGAAAACTGGATCGCGATCTTTCAAAACCTTCAAGAGGACGACATTGAGTGGAAGGCTCCCTGGATGATTCCCGACAAGATCCTTTATCGTTGCGGAAGCTTTGACCGGGTTCCCTATTGGGAATTTGGGGTGCCCACCGCTTATGCCCTTTTGCTGGTCCTAAGGCAAGATGGTTCAAGGCGATTCGTACCAACGACATACCTGGGCTAGCTCTCACGAAGTTTTCATATGAAGGGGAAGCTATAAGAAAAGGGTAAAGAGATTTCTAGTGTTCGGAATCGATTCACAGAATGAGAAGATTGTCTACAGGCCCGAGAACGACCACAGAATATATTGAATGGAGGGCTAGGAGGGTCAATGATAACATTCCTGAGCCAAATCCAGAAGGTGCCCGATCAAGAGAAGAATGCATGCGAGTGGTCCCATCAGAATTAGAGGTTGTAAAGCAAGATTTTGAACGGATGAGCTCGGAACTCGGGAAAAGGATAGAAAGGTTGGAGGAAGAAAAGATGCTCCTCCAGTTAGAAGTGGACGGTCAAAAGTCAGAGGCTGAGAAACTCAGAAAGGAAAAGCGAAAAGTAGAGGAAGACCGAGATGACTTGAAGACGGAGTACAAGAAGATGCGCTTAACGATAAAGAATGCTGGATTAGGGAAAACTTCGGAGCAGTGGCAACAAGAGGTCAGAGAGGAAAGAGTCAAAGCTAGCAGTTGGGAGAAGAAGTTTCATGAAATACGAGCTAAAAGGAAGACTTAGAGAAGGGCAGGGATGAAGACCAAAAAGAGAAAAAGGGATTAGAAGCTAGAATAGCTGAGCTTGGGCGATCTCTACACCACTACCGAAGTCGAGACTCGGAAAGCCAACTAAAGTCAAGCCTAAACAGAATAGAGGAACTGAAAGGTAGGGTTGAAGAGTTAGAATCGGCATTACATAGTAGCGAGCTCCGGATTGAGCTTCTGAAAACAAGAGAAAGATGTTGGGAGGAAGAGCTTCACCATTCTTGCGAGCAAGTTCGAAGCCGGGACTACCTCATGGGAGAAGCAATAATCCAGATTCGAGAAGTAGCCGATCACCTACAGACTTTGGCTGAGGAGGCTGACATAGTGGGTATGAGATATGGGCTACCACCGGGTCGTGATGAAGAGCTAATCTCTCTACTTGGAAAAATCAAAACCTTAGGTCTTAGGGCTAGAACGTATTTGTAATCTACTTTATGTAAAGGGTTTTGCCTTCTAATAAAGTTTTCTAAAATGAAGTTGATCAGAATCGATGTCTTCTTCCTGCATTCATGCATTTGCATTACATCATATTACATGCATTAAAGTTTATAAAAAGAAGCCTAATTGGTTAAGATTAACAGAGAAACAAAAGAGAAACAAGAGAGAAGAAAAAGAAATCTGGGAACCGGACATCACTACGGGACTCGTGCTAAGAAAATGGATCAAAGATTTGAACAATTTCAGAAGGAGATGCAAGAACAGATGCAGGAGCAAATAACGAAACTCCAGCAAGATATGATAGAACGGATGCAAGAGTCCCAAAACAACATGATGAGCCAGTTGGCGCAACTATTAGCCAATGAACGAGGAAAAGGTGTCGCTACTAGTTCGTGGAATAATGACGACCTCGCCATTCTCCCGGATTTACCCGCCAAATATCCAAGCACCACGAAATAGGTCCCCAAAGGACGCCTTTTGTTATCGAGCCATAGTGCAGTCGAGACCGCAATGCCGCCAAGACTTTCCGATCGGTTCAGCAAGAATCCGGAGAAGGTCCGGCTAACCCTATAGTCCCCGACTTTGATGAAATGGTGAAATGGATAAGGCAAAACGAACCTTCCCAAACAACTCGAGGATCGTTGCAAATGGTTAGAAGAAAAATTTAAGGAAATAGAGATCACGACCATCGCCACGGAGTGGACGCTAAAGACTTGAGCCTAGTCCTGCACCTCATACTTCCGCCAAAGTTCAAGACCGGATTTTGAAAAATACAATGGGACCAGTTGTTTCAAGCGCACATCACGATGTTCATCGGCGGATGGCGGGATATGTTAACAACGATCAACTGCTCATTCATTGTTTCGAGGATAGTTTGGCCGCCATGACCAAGTGGTACAATCAGCTCAGTCGTACCCAGATCAAGTCGTGGAAGGATCTAGCACAGGCCTTCCTGAAACAATACGGACACGTAGTCGATATAGCTCCTGATCGAATCACGCTCCAAAATATGGAGAAAAAGCCGAACGAAAGTTTCAGGCAATATGCCCAGTGGTGGAGGGAAGTAGCCACGCAAGTTCAGCCACCGCTCCTAGAAAAAGAGACAACCATGTTGTTTGTCAATACAATCAAGGCTCCTTCATTAATCACATGCTTGAAGTGCCATAAAAGTTTTTCCGATATTAGTTGTCGGGAAATGATCGAGAATGCAATCAAGCGGTAAAATAGATTTGGAGAAAGTACTAGAAAGACGGTCCCAAGAAGAGAGAGAGTGATATAAACAACATAGGTAAAGGTTATTCAAAACCTATTATCGTGAGCGACCAAGGACTATGACCCCGATCATTAGAGCCCTTTAGGCAGAGTCCAAAGACAAGGCAAAATACGGAGAAAATCTAATTTACGCCTATCCTGGCCTCATACAAGGAAATGTACCGAAATTATTTGACGACACGTTGTCTCCCCCCATTACTTAAAACCCTTGCAACCCCCGTACCCTAAGTGGTATGATGCGAACGCACAATGCGAATACCATGCAGGAATCGTGGGGCATTCTATAGAGCACTGTCTCGCTTTCAAGAAACTAGTAGAAAGACTGATCCAGATGGGAGTTATAGAAGTCGATGACACCTCTGGCAAGAGGCACCCGCTACCTAATCACGGGGTCAACATGATAGGCGAAGACGTGAGGAAAAGAGTAAAAAGGGATATTTCCGATGTGAAAACCCCAATGAAACAGGTCTGGAAGGAAATGATAAAAAGGGGATTGGTTGTGACACGTCCAAGGGAAGAAAATGAAGAAACACTAAAGGGCTGTGAATTTCAAAACTCAGAAGAGCACGAAATCCAAAATTGCACCGAGTTCAGAATGCTGGTACAGACGCTGATGGACAATAAAGAGCTAGAATTCTTTGAAAACAATGAAGGCCGAAAAGAGGGTAACATCTGCACGTTGGAGGGTGAGTCAGCAGCAAAAGCCTCGGAGGCGAGCAATCCTTTAGTCACCATCTCACGATCAAAGGGCGACGGAGTGAAAATAAGTTCGAAAATCGTGATTCGAAAGCCTACTACTTTTTCATCTGAAGACAACCAAAAGACTCTCGAGGGTTATAATTGCAACGTGACGATTCCTGAAAAGGGAGGTCCGTCAACAAAAGGGAGCCAGGAGTATCCTAGGATCGTGATCCAAAAACCTGCAGCCTTTCCATATAAGGATGACAAGAAGGTCCCCTGGAACTATAATTGCAATGTGACAATCCCTGAGAATAAAGGTTCGTCCAACACCACGTAAGAAAACCAAGAGGAAGGCTCCTACATCGCAAGAAGGAAAGCGCCACGACTTGTCAAACACAAAGACGGAGCACTCAAAAGGAAAAACTTGATGGGCTAATGTAAGAAGGAAAAGGGACCAAACAAGAGACATATAAACGAGCCAAGAAGGAGGAAGAAGCTAGAGAATTCTTAAAGTTTTTGAAGCATAAGCGAGTATAAGGTCGTAGAGCGACTACATAAATAGTCGGCTCAGATATCGGTGCTAGATTTACTATTAAGTTCTGAAGTACACCGTAACGCACTGATGAGGGTATTGAATGAAACTTATGTTGCAAATGATATAACAGTTAACAAGCTGGATCGCCTGGTTAGCAACATAAGTGCTCATAACTTTATTTTCTTTAACGATGATGAGATTCCTCCGGAGGTACGGTTCCATCAAGGCTCTCCACATTACCACTGATGCAAAGGATACACACTACCGGGGTACTAGTCGACAATGGATCGGCGCTCAATGTTCTACCACTATCGACATCGAATCGACACTCGTTGATAGTTCTCATATGAAGGCTCGCCACAACATAGTAAGGGCATTCGATGGAACCGAGAGGAAAGTCATGGGAAGGATCGAAGTACCTCTCTTAATCGGGCCAGGCACATATGAGGTGGACTTTATTGTGATGGACATCCAGCCATCTTATAACTGCTTGCTGGGGAGACCTTGGATACACTCGGTAGGGGCAGTGCCCTCGTCGTTGCACCAAAAGTTAAAATTAATCTCAGAGGGCCATCTAGTGACCATAAATGCTGAAGAGGACATCATCGCAACTGTAACAAACAATGCACCCTATTTAGAAGCCAACGATGAAGCAATCGAGTGTTCTTCCATTTTTGAATTTGTCAACGCAACCTTTGTCGCCGAGGGAATAAGGTCCCAGATCATAATTGTCCAAAACCACGAAAATGGGTCTACAACCGATGGTCGGAATGGAGTATGCGGAGAAAGGACTCGGAAGATACCTCCAAGGAGAAATCGAGGTCCCAAGACTAAAAGAAAAGCGAGACTTCTTGGTCTAGGATTCAAGCCAAACGCCAAGCAAAAAAGAGAGGAGTCGGAAAAGAAGCAAGAAAGAAGGAAGGCACGCCCGAGGGGAGATGAGATGAAATGGCAACCATGATAATCCTCATATTCGTGAGACCTTTGTATCGGAGGGTTATCCATCCGGGGCAAAAATACAAAATGAAGAGATCGTGCATGTCAACGCTATATCCGAGGGAAAATTGAGGAAGAAAATCTAATAGGATCCGCCTATGAGTAGGGTAGCGTTCTAAACAATTGATCATGGAGGAGATTCCTATAGCCTTTAGAACTTATTCGAGTAATACTGAACACACTTATTGCTTTAAGTCTAGAAGCAATAAGAACCCTTTGTGAAACATGAATTTGTATAAGCCATCGTTATTTTCAATGAAATACATCTCTGCTATTTTTTGAGCAAATTTTCTTTTATGTTCATTTCATTCATTCATTCTTTCTTTAAATATTCTTCTAAACATTTTTATTCTTCATTTATCATACCAATAAACATGCCAAGATTCTATGATTCTATGAGCCTTTATTCATTTCCATAACAGGTCTCCAGATATCAATGATTTGAGTAACGCCACCGATGACTCGAATGTCCTTTTGAGCAAGATATGGATGCGGAAGATTTTCGTGGATTTTGGAGATGACCAAGGCTGTGATTTAGCTCCCGAACTGTTAAGGATGGTAGAACAAGAGGAGAAACAAATCATACCTCACAAAGAATCAGTAGAAATAGTGAATCTAGGAAATAAACAAGAAAAGAAAGAAGTGAAGATTGGAGCCAGATCACCTGCATGAGACAAAGCAAGACCTCATTGAGTTACTCCAAGAATTCAAGGATGTCTTCGCATGGTCATATCAAGACATGCCGGGCTAAGCGATATCGATATCGTGGTACACCGCTTGCCCATAAAAGAAGAATACAAGCCGGTCCAACAAAAACTTCAGAGGATGAGGCCGGACGTTTTACTAAAAATAAAGGAAGAGGTCAAGAAGCAGTTTGACGCAGGGTTCTTGCAAGTGGTTAAGTACTCAGAATGGGTAGCCAATATCGTCCCCGTCCCTAAGAAAGATGGGAAAGTACGGATGTGCATGGACTACAGAGATCTAAACAAGGCTAGCCCGAAGGACAACTTTCCGCTACCTCATATCGACACCTTGGTGGACAATACGGCGGGTTATTCCTTGTTCTCGTTCATGGATGGGTTCTCAGGATACAACTAGATAAAGATGCTTCCTGAAGACATGAATAAAACCATATTCATAACCATGTGAGGAACCTTTTGCTATAAGGTAATGCCATTCGGGTTGAAGAACGCGGGGGCAACATATCAGAGAGCCATAGTGACCCTATTCCATGACATGATGCACAAGGAAATTGAGGTTTACGTTGACGATATGATTGCCAAATCTCGGACAGAAAAGGAGCATATCCGGTTTTAAGGAAATTATTTTTGAGGTTGAGGAAAGTCCAATCAAGCTTAACTTGCAAAGTGTACCTTTGGAGCGGTCGAAAGCGCTAGGATTCATAGTCAGTGAAAAGGGGATTGAGGTTGACTCGGACAAAGTCAAGGCTATACAAGAATTGCCTCCACCTCGTACGCAAAAAGAAGTTCGAGGTTTCTTAGGAAGATTAAATTACATTGCTCGGTTCATTTCACAACTAACTGAGAAATGTGATCCCATATTTCGTCTTCTTAAAAACACAACCCGTGTGTGGGACGAGGAATGTCAAGACTTTGACAAAGTAAAGCGAGACATCCAATCCTCCAAGATTGACACCGCCTAATCCGGAGAAGCCTTTAATCCTCTATCCGACAGATTTGATAATTCAATGGGATGTGTGCTCGGCAAGATGATGAGTCGGAAAGAAAGAAAAAGTAATATACTACCTTAGCAAGAAGTTCACCGAGTGTGAAACAAGGTACTCACCGATTGAGAAAATATGTTGCGCCTTGTCCGACAACCGGAGATCGAGGCAAGACATGTTGTATCATACGACACGCTCATCTCAAGCTAGACCCACCGAAATATCTAATGGAGTCAACTACTCTTAATGGACGGATGGTCCGATGGCAAATTTTACTTTCGAGTTTGACATAGTTTATGTAAACCGTAAAGCGATAAAAGGAGTGCAATAGCGGATTTTCCGCTAGTAGAGCTCGCGATTATGAGCCTCTGGACTTTGATTTCCCTAATGAAGACCTAATGTACGTAGCAACCACTGAAGAAGATACCACGGAAAGCCATCCTTGGAAACTGAACTTCGACGGAGCATCGAACGCTATGGGCAATGGAATTGGGGCAGTTTTGGTGTCCCCAAACGGAGATCATTACCCGTTTACCTGCAAATTGGATTTTGATTGTACAAACAATATGGCAGAGTATGAAGCTTGTATCATGGGCATCCGAAATGCTATTGAACGCAAAATTAAGGTCTTTGGAAGTATACGGAGACTCGCTACCGGTAATTTATCAACTTAAAGGGAATGGGAGACGAGAGATCCCAAATTGGTCGAATACAAAAGATTGGTCCAAGAACTAATCAAAGAGTTCGATGACATCACCTTCAGTTATTTACCAAGGGACGAAAATCAGATGGCTGATGCTCTAGCCACATTGGCCTCTATGGTACGAGCAAACAACAAGGAGGATATGAGACCTATACAAATAAGCATTTATGAGGCCCCAGCCCATTGCTACAATGTCGAGGAAGAAGGGAAAATTGGCCCACCATGGTACCACGATATATTGCGGTATGTGAAGAATCGTGAATACCCTGATCAAGCCACGGAGAATGAGAAAAAGGCGCTGAGGAGGTTAGCATGTGATTACGTCTTGGATGGAGAAGTCTTATACAAGAAAAGGAAAGATCAAGTCTTTGCTAAGGTGTGTGGACGCCTATGAAGCTAAGTTAATCCTAGAAGAAGTCCACGAAGGTGTCTGTGGAACTCACGCTAATGGTTTCACAATGGCGGACAAATAATGAGGTTCGGATATTATTGGTCCACCATGGAGGAGATCAGATCAACTATGCTAAAAATGTCATAAATGCCGATTATGGAGACAAGATTCATGTACCCCGTCACCTTTGCATGTTATGACTTCTTCATGGCCATTTTCCATGTGGGGCATGGACGTCATTGGGCCAATATCTCCGAAGGCATCGAACGAGCATCGATTCATCTTTGTGGTCATCGACTACTTGACGAAATGGGTAGAGGCGCCTCATATGCTAACGCACTAAATCGCGGTTAGCCGATTTTTGAAGAAGGAAATCATTTGTCGATATGGAATGCCCGAGAGGATCATATCGCACAACGACCAATTTAAACAATAGCACGATAGCAGGGGTTTGTAGCCAATTCAACATCAAACACCACAATTCATCACCAGACGCCCAAAAATGAATGGGGCAAGGAAGCGACCAACAAAAACATCAAAAGGATAGTGGGAAGGTGATGAGACTTACAAGGATTGGCATGAAAAATTACCGTCAAGGCTTATGCTTATCGAACGTCCGTCCAACCTCTCTTCGGGCAACACCTTTCTCATTGGTCTATGGGATGGAGGCAGTTCTACCTATCGAAGTGGAAATACCTTCTCTTCGAGTATTGTCAGAAGTGAAGCTGGATGAGGCTGAATGGATCCAGGCTCGATATGATCAGTTGAACTTAATTGAAGAAAAGAGATTGAGGGCTATCCGTCATGGTCAGATGTACCAAAAGCGAATGATGCGAGCTTACAACAAAAAAGTTCGCCCAAGGGAATTCCACGAAGGGGATCTCGTGCTGAAAAAGATCCTTCCCATACAAAAGGATTTCAGAGGGAAATGGATGCCGAATTGGGAAGGACCATATGTGGTGAAAAAGGCTTTCTCTGGAGGGGCACTAATCTTGGCTGAGATGGATGGGAAAAATCTACCCAATCCCATAAATTCAGATTCAGTTAAGAAATATTATGCTTGAAGAAGAGAAAGGCTAAAGTGAAAACCCGAAAAAGGCGCTTTATGACCTAAAAAAAAAAAACGGAGAGGCCGAAGTGAAAACCCGTAAAGGGCGCTTTGAGACCAAAGGGGCTTTGAGTAGAAACCCGATAAGGGCGGCTCAAATTAAAAAGGAGGTATGTGACAATCTTTTTCCCCCAGAATTGGAAAAGGGAGGAATGTTTCACCTCGGAACATCTACAGAGCACTGCAGGTCTCCCAACGCCTTTTGAGCTCAAATGATCTTCGAAAGGATTCTGTGGCGAAGCCCAGGCTGCGATATCTGGGGCACCTACTTTTTCTTCCTACCCATTTTTTTTTACTCCAATAATGTTTACTTTTGTTGAATTAATCCAATTCCATTCTTTATAAACTCCATTGTTATCTTTGAGTTGTCTGCAATCGAAATAACAACCCATTGACCCATAATGCTCCCATGAAACGAGTCCCGCCTATTACTCTGAAAGCTTCTAAACAGCGTAGGAACCTAAAACAAGACTGTTGTTTAGGAACCACCACACTTAGGGGTTGGAAACATTTGAAGAAGAGGAGCCTAAAATCATGACTGTCTCCCAGATTCTATGATATAGGTATCAGACGAAAATTGCGTCTGTGCCGTGACCTCGACGAGCGAACGAGCAATTACAGCCCTAATCTTTTAAAACAAAAAATAATAATAATAAATTGTTCTCATAACATCCTGCATTCATACAAATGTCCTCCGTAATATCATTGAGTTAAGAGCATTCGATTTATTGCAATTATTGCATCTTAACGAAAAATCATCATTCTCATGACATTCTGCATCCATGTAAGTGTCATCCATATCACACGAAGTTAGGAGCATTTGAGTCATTTCGACCATAGCATCCTCACCATTTGGCATAAACACAAACATATAAGATCGAGTCTACAGGATATGTCCCTAGAGGACGGTGTAGCAACACTATTGAAGATTGTCCTATTGCCATCAACCAGTGATGGAATAGGTTGAAGATTGTCCTATTACCATCAACCAGTGATGGAATAGGTTGAAGATTGTCCTATTACCATCAACCAGTGATGGAATAAGTTGAAGATTGTCCTATTGCCATCAACCAGTGATGGAATAGGTTGAAGATTGTCCTATTACCATCAACCAGTGATGGAATAGGTTGAAGATTATCCTATTACCATCAACCAGTGATGGAATAGGTTGAAGATTGTCCCATTGCCATCAACCAGTGATGGAATAGGTTGAAGATTGTCCTATTGCCACTGACCAGCAGTGGAATAGGCCAAAAATTGTAGATCTTGTCTCCCTAACTGGTAGTGGGGCAAGATCGAAGGCGAATCTTGGCTCCCTAACCAGTAGGGAACACGATTTAAGCCACCATCCTATTGCCATTGACCAGCAGTGGAATGGATCAAAAGAAAGTTGTAGATCTTGTCGCCTAACGAAGAGCTTGAGCAAGATCGGCGAATCTTGGCTCTCTAACCAGTGGAGAACATGATTTTGGCCACCCTCTTATTGCCACCGACCAGCAGTGGAATAGGTCGAAAATTTGTAATTCCTGTCCCTAACCAGTAGGGAGCATGGTTAAGCTTTAGTCCTGTTGCCTTAACTAGAGGTGGATAGGCTAAAGACCAAAGACCTCACCTCTCCAAGATGCATCGATCGAAAATAAACAAGTCACATCCTATTGAAATCGCAGCAAGAGCAGACTGAAGCCACATGTCGGTGAAATGGATCAAAGCAACAAGGTGTGGAGGATCAGGATGAGACTACATGAAGAAGAAAAGCACCAAAGAAGTCAGACTCAAAGAAACCGCAAATTTGGTCCTCGTTATGTCTTTGCTCTATTCCTGTTGTAACGACAATGAGCAAAGAGGGGCAGCTGTAGATGGCCCAAATTTGCCCAGGGCCCAATTACACAAAAAAAAATTAAATTAAAATTAATTTACAAACCCAAAGCCCAACTACCCTAGCCCAAACCTCAAACCATTCTCACCAAAACAGAAAGAAACAAAAACCCTAGCCGCACTCCTTTTCGACCCTCGACTTGACCCTCACGCGCTCTCCGCCCGACACGCCCGTCTGACCACTCCTTCACCAGAGCTTCGCAAAGAAAAACAAAATAAGCAACAAAGACAAAGAAAGGTGAAACAATTTGTTTTTTATTGGTTTTGGGCTATAAAGCCGTAAGAAACATTGTAAAGAGGGGGGTTCTTTTCGAAAAAACAGAGAGTGCTAAAGAAAAAAAAGGGCTTTTTCGAAAAAAAGAGAGAAAGAAAGCAGAGATCCCCTCTTTTCTTTGTTTTTAAAACATCAATAGAAAGCATTTTTTAGCGCAAAACATCAGATCCAAATACACGCAAGAAAAACAACGCAAAAATCTCAAAAATCGACAGAAGCCGAAGGTGACCCTTCTACTTCGAAAGTTATTTTTATTATTTTATATTTTTTTTAAGTAAACCTACACTAAAAAAAACATAGATATAGTTTAAAAAAGAAAGAGAAACAAAATAAAAAAAAAAAATTTTCTTTTTCCGGCCATCAGTGGCGGTGTGGTTGAACTCGGCCACGGCTGACGACTCCACGACGGACCTCGCGGAATCCTCCGAGCCCCCGCAGAGAAAACAAAAGGTTAAAAGTGTTTTTTTTTTTTGTCATAAAAATGAAAAAAAAGGCGAAGTTTAAATTTATATAGTTTTAAACGACGTCGTTTAGGGCCTAATACAAGGCCCCAAACGACGTCGCTTGTCGTGACCTGAATCGACCCGACCGGCTCCGGAGGATCCGCGTGTTTTGCCGAAAAAGGGGTTATTTATGGAGTTGGTCCTTCCGCCTTTTTATTATTTTGAATTAATTTTTTTGTTTTAAATTTGGCCCGAGCATTTGGTTCTGCTTCCAATTTGGTCCCTATAAAACGCAGCGTTTAGACGCTTTGGGTAAATTTGCGCTCCCAGTCCCCCATATCTTCGCGCGCATCACAATGGGGTCCTCTCCCCTTTTCCTTTATTATAAATCTTCCCCAGAAATTTATTTTTTAACCCGATTTGGTCCTCCCCTTTAATTGTCATTGTTATTTGATATTATTGTTATTATTATTATTATTATTATTATTATTATTACTATTATTATTATTATTACTATTATTATCATTTCATTTTTTACTTTTGTTTATTTAATTACTATTATATTTATTATTGTTATTTTTTATTATTTTATTATCACTATATTATTATTATTAATATTATTGTTATTATTGTTATTATTATTATTATTATTATTATTATTACTATTATTATTATTACTATTATTATCATTTCATTTTTACTTTTGTTTATTTATTTACTATTATATTTATTATTGTTATTTTTATTATTTTATTATCACTATATTATTATTATTGATATTATTATTATTATTTTATTTTTACTCTTCTTTATTTATTTATCATTTTATTTACTTATTTATTTTTATTAATTATTCGTTCATCAATGCATCATTCTCCTCAATATATCATTATTTTATATTATTACAATTATTTGATTTGAATTGATTTCCATTCTTTTAATTTTCACCATTTATAAATTTTTATTTATGTTATTCATTTTTACTATTTATTTGTCATTTCATTTACTTATTATTTATTCGCTTATTGCTCTTTACTTTTTAATACTTTAAAGCACTTCAATTATTTATCATATTTTTTTATTTTTATTTATTGTCGTTATTGTTATCATTCTATTTGTTCCTAAAGTCCCATTATCGTCAACCTTGTGTCATAATTTAGTTGCTCATTCATTTATTTATGAGAGTTAGATTTATTCATATATTCGCTTTATTTGTTGTATCATTACTTTGTCTAATATTAATCAATTAAATTTTCAAAATAAAGATGATGTTCTAGATTTGAAAATTCGGAAGATCGAGCCCTAACTTCTGGGTTTGGTTTTACTCGCTTATGTCAAACAACGGGATATCTCTTTTGAAGTTGCAATTTTAAAACAAAATCTGGAAATTGAAATGTCGTGCCCTAACTTATGGACTCGACACTTAGATACTTCGGGATAAGTTTTTTTCTAAAATAGAGGCAATCTTCCGTATTTGAAATCTCGAAATCGAGCCCTAACTTATCGGGTTCCGATTTCTCATTTGATTTAATAACGGAAGATCCTCTCCAAATAAAAACCAAGTTTCAAAAGGCGAGCTTAGTTTCGGAGTTTAAAGCATTGTGCCCTAACTTCATCGGACGTGATGCTTTACCTCTTGAAAATAAGAAAGCCTTAGCGCCCTTCCAATTTTAAAATAAAAGCATTGTATTTTCGAACCCTTTAAAGTTTTCAACAAATAGGACATCAATCAATCGTTTGGTACCAATTTTGGGCGTGTCGAGGGTGCTAATCCTTCCTCGCACGTAATCGACCTCGAATCCGTTTTCTCAAAGTTCGTGGACCAAAAAGCACTGCTTTTAGTAAATTAAATGTTTTATTAAAACGAAGGTGATCCGATCACACCAAATAAAGATCGGTGGCGACTCCTTTCCTTTTCTTTTTCAAAAACGAGTCGACCGGGTCGTTTACCGTTTCGCCAAAAAAATGGTTACGACAGAGATATTAGAAAAGTTACTTATGTGTAATTTAGGAACTATAACCCTAATATATAACTTTTGCATATTAACCCTAAATTCTAATCAACCCATTATCAATTAGAAATTAGTTATTAGAGTATCTATACATATTTGACCCATACTTTATTAAATAACTAAAGCCCAATAAACCTTTACCAAATTAAATCATTTTTAATTTGAGCTAACATTTTATGATAGTAAATAATGACATGTAATTACTCCAATTATATATGTGATGTCCATATTTTCCAACAATCTCCTACTTGGACCACATATATATACTAATTACTCTATAATTACACGCCATTATATAACTTTATGAACTCAAAACTTTACTATCATATCCAAAAGGTATTCCGAACAATCTCGTCCATTTATTATATTAACATAGAACCAAGACGACTTTCGTTACATTTATCATAACTAAATCCATCCATGATCACGTATATTAACATAACCAAATGACATAAGTCAAGTATGGATGTGTAGAATGGAAATTACATGTAATATGATCCAAACATGCCTATTTCCAACTGGTCCTCCTTAACCTTAGTGAAATCAAAGTTTACCAAAATCAGAGTGTAAATAAACTAAATAAACTTTATTTCTGCAGAAAAAAAAACTTAATACCTGTAAACTACAATAACTGAAAATGTGTCTATAACATAATAACATTTAAAAGTGCAAATTCCCACTAAAACCAAATATTCTTAAATGACATGATACCCATATGAGTAGTGTGCTCATGAAGAATCTTGGGTGTAATCCCTTAGTAAGTGGGTTCACAATCATTGAGTTTGTCCTAATATGCTTTATAGGCACCTAACCACTCTAAATTTTTACTTTAACAACAACAAACTTAAAGTCTATGTGCTTTGACTTTGATGTGCCTTTGTTGTTATTGGAATAAAAGACTACCAATTATCGTCACAATTTGCACCCTAGTTACAAAATTTTGCATCACTTTTAACGATCAAAATTGGAGTCTGTATACCTGATGATCTCTAACTTATTAGACCCCCGATATGTGAGCATGTAATCTTTTGTTCTCTTAAGATACCTCATAACCCTCTTGGCTACTATCCAGTGGTTCATACTAGGGTTACTTAAATATCTACCTAACATCCCAACAATGTACGCAATGTCCGGATGCTTACATACTTAAGCATACATTAGACTTCCCACTCTTGAAATGTAGGGAATCTTATGCATTTCCTTAATCTCAAAGTCATTCTTAAGGTATTGGTTAAGACTTAATTTATTATTAACAAGCAGTAAGTCATTAACATATAAAACCAAATATAGAATCTTACTCCTATTGAACTTGTGGTATATACAATTATTGACCAAATTAATCTCTAAATCGAATGAGATAATCATTTGGTAAATTTGTAATACTAATGACGAGAATTCTACTTAAGCCCATAGATGGAATTCTTTAATTTGAAAATCATTAACTTTGCATCATCAGACACAAAGTTTTCTAGTTGCACCATATAAATATATGATCAATGTTACAATTGAGAAACCATTAACTTAACATTCATCTAGTGCAACTTAAGGTTAAAATATTTTACTAAAGCCATTATAACCCTTTCTCTAGTGGACATTCTTAATGACATTCATTCTTAAGGTTGTTGAGTTTATTCTTCTAGAACAATTACGTCATCTTGAATAAGGAGTTGTTCAACATTGCCTTGTTGAGGTACTGGATTCACTTATTAATCAATGATAGGTACAAGAACCTAAAAATCATCAAAAGCACTAGCAGGAACTGAGTTAACATCTAATTCCTCCTCAAAAGTAATGTCTCTAACCTTATTTCTCCCTCCAAACTCAAAATACTAAAAAAATGTTGTAGTTCCCGTTTCAAAAATATTCCTAATTGTGAGATCATAAAACTAATAGCCCCTAGATCGCTAGTAGTTGCTCACTATTTTGGAGTCCAATTTCTTTTCATGTGGCCTAGGAGGCCTTACCTCAACTAGACATCCCCAAATGTGAAAGTGTTTTAAACTAGGTTTTCGACTTGTTCAAAGCTCATAAAGTGTTTTTGCTGTTATTTTATTGGGTATTTTTTTTGGAATATAAGTTGCTGTCTTTAGAGGCACTTGGCCAAATGAGCACTTTCAAACTTATCATGTTTCAACCTTTCTTCCTCTTGCACAAAATGAGAAATGAGCTCATTTAGAATCCATTTTTCATTTTGATAGTTGTAACTAATTTTAAATTGGTTAAACTGTGTAGGAAGCAATACCAAAACCATAAGAATAAGCAATTCTTCAGAAAGCTCGATCTTAAGTGCCTTAAGTCTTGAAGCAATATGGAACATCTCTATAATGTACTCCATCACGTTTCCTTTTACCCTTATATTTCAAAGACATCAAAGAAGTTAAAAGTGATGTCATCTCAACCTTATTGTTTCTGACAAAACGTTTCTCAATTTCGTCAAGAAAACACTTGGCTTGAGTAATCTCTTTAAATTTTGTGCCCCTAAAGGCTTCTGGAATGTTGTGCTTAATGATTGTTAGACTCATGCGATTTGAACGATCCCACCTCTCAAAATCTCTTTTAGCTTCAAGGTTGTTTTCTACGGTGAGAGGTGCAGGTTGTTCTTCCCTTAATGCAAGTTATATGTCAATACAACCAAGCACTATAAGTAAGTGCCTTTTCCATTTATTGAAATTAATCCCATTAAGCATGGGTATAGAATTTATATTAGCATATATTGTGGTAGCAGAAGATGAACGAGCTGAATATAAAACAAAATAGATAAAAACAAGCTCACAACAATATTCATAAGTAAACAATAAATTCAAGATAGTGGCTAATCCATTTTCAAGATACCAAACACAATATTAATATCAAGCCTTTGGATAGTAACATTAACAATAAGTGATACTCTTGTTGTAGTAATCAAACATTGACAATAAATTATGTCAAACACTGAATCAATCTTTGGACTAACTTATTGCTAATATATAGTACCTTATAATTGTCACACATTTATCACCACAGATGTCTGAAATTCTGCCAAATATTAACTTACCGTTGGGTCAATTAATAAACGCATGAATCAAAAAAAACATATAATCATATTGATATTTTAAATAAACTAATCTACACAAAAGAGACCACTTTGATGGCATTTTGTTTCAACTAATTTATTTAAAATATTAGACATTCTTAATTAAATTCCAAAGTCAAAATATGAATTTATTTGTTTCAAAATATTTCAAATGTAAACCAAAATAATTTGAATAAAGGTAAATCTCATCTCACATTTAAACCGAATATCTTAATCTTTGATGAATTACAAGCAGCCGTTAAATTGAACCAAACGTAAATTCAAATTCATATATCATGGTTAACATGAGTTTGCATCAAAGCATCCAAAAACTGAATAAATATTCATAGCATATAACCAATTTAATAAAAAAAAAAATCATAATTTAACTAAATACTCGAAATCAGCCAAAATCAAATACTCATTAAAAAAAAAAAAAACCCCTAAATTCATCCTTAAAATACTACAACCATATATATTTAAAGAAAAAAAAAGAACTAAAGCAATATCACTGCCTTCACCAACAATGCACCAAAGTCCAAAGAATTCTCATGAACAAAAACAATTGTGCGAAAATCTCATATTAGATATGAATTCAAATGCTGCCAAATTTGCAGAGCATTTTGCATAAATCGATTTCAACTATTCAAGAATTTACAAAGTAGCGGAAGGAAAATTTTAAAATTTAAAGATGATTGCTTTTGTTATCTCTAACCAGCGAGAGGCCAAACCAAATAAAATGTTCCTTAATCACATAAAAATCAATGGTGGTCGACTTGGTATGCGCATTCTTCTAACTTTTTTTTTTAACACATATAATAAAATTATAAGATTTATATCACATAAATACATTCATATGAAATAAACTGATGCACTAATTTTAACCTGAATCTACCACCATCTTTCACTTAAATAATCCATGTAAAAAGCACTGATCTATAATAACAACAAAAATCAAACAATTATTGATTCAATTTATATTGCCTTAAAACCCTAAAATTTTAAATCTAAAATATTTAACAGATGTATGATAAAAACACCAAATCCATAAAATTTAAAAAAATGAATCAATTTAAAAATAATAGAGAATCAATTCATTCCCAATGATTCAACATGACGAGGCTCGGATGCCACTTGTTAGAATTGTAAAACAAGATTTAATATAAACTTAAAACTATAATCCATGATATGTCATGTCAAATCATCAAGAACAAAACTAGATGCAGAAGTGTACCTGAATTTATCGATTTTTTGAAATATATGGATCTTGCGATTTTGATCTTCCAAATTAGTACACCAGTAATATAGAGAATGTGATTCACTCTTTTCTAAAGATGGGATATTAGAAAAGTGACCTATATGTAATTTGGGAACTATAACCCTAATATATAACTTTTACATATTAACCCTAATTTCTAATCAGTCCATCATCAATTAAAAATTAATTATTAGAGTATCTACACATATATGGCTCTTACTTTATTATGTAACTAAAGCCAAATAAACCTTAACCAAATTAAATCACTTTTTATCTGGGCTAACCTTTTATGATAGTAAATAATAACATGTAATTATTCCTATTATATATATGTGATATCCATATTTTTAAACATTTATAAAAAAGAATTGGGCCTGCAACACTATCTGGTGGTGCTTCAAAAGTCTTCAAGTGCAAATCATCTTGAATTACTTCTTTTGCTAAGGTGTTTGCAACGTGATTCACATCCCTGGTCTTATATTTAAATTGAACTTCCCATTCTTCCTTGTGAAATATGAGATACAATGGTATCACGGGGTCAATATTCCCATCAATAGCAACATTCATGAATATCACTTTGTTATCTCTTTCAACTATTAATTTCTGAATACCTTTATTCCATGTCAGATATAAGCCATCACAAAAAACCCAAGCTCCTGCATGTTTGACTTAGCAAATTCTCGGGTTCCTATTATAACTTGTAATCCACTCATCGACTAAGTTTCTAAGCATGCCTCCTGCAGCCGCATTGTCGCTCTCCTTGATCACAGTGCCATTTGTATTCAACTTCACCCAACCTTCTGATGGTGTTTTCCAACCACCAATCAGCCTTGCACCAGTCATCGAACTAACACCATGCAACTTACCCTCCATAGTATTCCTTGTACAAACCTAGCTGTTGCTAATTTCCTTTCAACACAAATATTTCCATTACAAAAAAAGGAATTCATTCCAACCAATGCTAAATAAAATGCTCTAGTCCTCTCCAACCCATATCCCATCAACATTTTGCAGGTTTCAGATAAGCCATCTTTACAATGGCAAGAAAAAATGACAAACAAACCTTGCTAGTAAAATAGCCTCCCTAAAGGATCGAGTAGCATTGTAATCCTAAACTACATGAAGTCTACTTTCATTCCACACAAAATTGTAACTTGACACGATTATATGTTCAGTTCGGACGAGCAACAGATGTGATAGCACTAGTGTATTCAAATTCATTTATGGAGTTTCATTGGATAATATAGATAATATTAAATGAGAAATCAAAGTGATCCAAAATGTATTGATGATCAATTGTGATATTAAAGAATTAATTTAATGTAAAATTTTGGAATGCATTATGTGTAACACCCCTATCCCGTATCGGTCGCCGGATTAGGGTTAAGGGCGCTACCTAACAGATCGAAAAACTTTTACAACATTTTATACAACCATTCATCAATCACAACCAAAGTGTCCCTTAAATAGGTCAACGAGACCATAATCATGCTTTAGAGTAAGGTCGAGACTAAACTGAACACATACATAATTTCTCAGAAATTTAAAACTTTTTTAAATTATGCAGGACACACACCTGTGTGGGCAGACCGTGTGTTTTCCACGAGCATCAGACACCCCCATGTGTCTTGGCTGTGCCAAATCAAAACCTGTATACTGACTTTTCCACACGGCCACTAGGCACGCCCGTGTACCATGGCCGTGTGCTCTTAGGCCATATACTGACTAAACCACACGGCTACTAGGCACACCCGTGTATCATAGCCGTGTGCTCTTAGTCCATTATTGACTTACTCCCACGGTCATCAGGCACGCTCGTGTGCCTCAACCATGTGGCAAAATAGGTCATTTACAAGGCCAAAATGCCACCCACATTAGGGTCATGCTTACAAGAAACTAACCAATTCATTTCATGCATAATTGACATCCAAAAACAAGTCAAAATAACCATTCAATCTCTACATTCAAATCCAATTCCATTCATGACAAATTACAAGACTAAAACTTATGTAAACACGAGCATAATTCATCCATACTTACCTTTCATGAGCTATTCTCTTGATCAAGCAAACATGTTCATAGAGCATTCTTATGCTTACCAAATATTTAACTATTTCATAAGCTATCTAGCCATGCCAAAACATACATCATTTCTGTAACACCCCGCACCCAAGACCGATACTGGGTCTGGATACGAGACATTACTATGCTTGAACCCACTTAAACATGTACTTACGAGCTATAAAATTTCCTTCCAACTTAAAAAAAATTCACTTTCTTAGTCAACACATACATTACAAGGGCCTATAAGGCCTTAAACTCGTATTTCGGAACTAAATCAAATAATTCATTTTTGAAGCGGGGTTCACACACCTGTGTGACTTGGAACATGCCCGTGTACCCTTAAGCACGCCTATTCCCTCAAACCGTGGGAAGCTACTGATTATTTTCGCACGGCTTAGACACACCCGTGTCTTTCAACCGTGGGAGGTTACTGGCTAATTTCACACGGCCATGACACGCCCGTGGGCTTAGACCGTGTGCTAATCCTTGATATACTGGCTAAATCAGCACGGTCTGGGTACACGCCCATGTCCAACCCGTGTGTATAACACGGCCTATACTCACGGCCATGGAATTTACCCGTGGCCCATTCTGATTAATAATACTAAGGTGCAGGGTTAACACGGCCTTGACACACGCCCGTGTGTCTAACCGTGTTGGCACTTATAGGCTATTTACCAAGCCGTTAGCCACCCTGAAATGAAGATCATATCCATACACAATTCAACGATGCAATAACAACCCAATTTTATGAATAATACTACATGCTTCATTGATCTCAATAAACAGAAGTACTTAGTCAAATTTGGCCAATCACTAGCCATATACAAAAGAATAATAAACTTGATAGCCTTTACAAAGGCCCTTCTAAAAACATGCCCAAAAAATGAATGTTTCCTATACATGCCATACTTAGTAAAGTAACTTGGCTATACCAAAATAAGAGTTGATAATGTGCTACGAGCTCTGACTCTGATGATCTACAAATTAGCTTCGCGAGACTACATAGAAAGAAACAATCAAATACATAAGCATTTAGCTTAGTAAGTTTGCATGTAAAACACATGTCAATAAGCTTGCTTAATAAAACCATTTAGCATAACAATAGTATCGTAATTTCAGCTCTAAAACTTACTTATACTTGGTTCTTACATGTCTCATGATGCTCACTGTACTCATTTTTGTATAGTAAACATGATACCTATGTCACTTGATCACATTGATCAGCGTACTTAAACAATAATCATTATGATCTCTAATTCTTCATTCATAACATAAGTAATATTTAATTCATTTTGATGGTAGCTTTGCTTTCTTAGTCCTCTTGTTACCTCATTATTAATCTTACTTGTTTGCCTGATGAACTTCTACTAATACCGAGGATATTAGATCTCTTCCCACTTAACATGCCACCAAAGCCATATCTTAGGCATGGTCTTACATGGAATTTCTCATCTTGGTTTCAAGGTCATGTCTTGACATGGACTTGCATGAAGTCTTACCCTTAATAACTTACTCAATGCCAAGCTTGCCTTGGACTTATATGATATCTTGATCAACGTCAAGCTTGCCTTGGACTTACATGATATCTTGATCAATGCCAAACTTGCCTTGGACTTACATGATATCTTGATCAATGCCAAGCTTGCCTTGGACTTACATGATATCTTGATCAATGCCAAGCTTGCCTTGGACTTACATGATATCTTGATCAATGCCAAGCTTGCCTTGGACTTACGTGATATCTTGTGTGGTATATCGGGTATCTTGGGAATTCATATTCAATCGGGGCTTGCTCACATTTAATCTCTTTGTTCACAAAAACGATAGGCATTACAAAATGGCAATGTATATTATACTAAGCAATTCAATGATAGTAATCATAAAACTTAGAAATCATACAAACTTACCTCAATATACAAAATGTAGGGATATGTGTAATTTAGTCCTCGACCTTGTTCTTACCTCAGTTTCGATCGGGGCTTCGTTTTTCTTGATCTATAATCATGAAATTCATTCATTTAGATTTCCTATGATCATAATACATCAATTTCTACACTTGGGCAAAAATGACCATTTTGCCCTTGTACATTGGCAAAATTATGATTTTTCCCATAGGCTCGTAATTTATTTTTCAACACATTTTCTCATTAAACAAGCCTAGCTAAACATTTATTTTTCTTACAACTACTCAAAATTCCAACTATTTCATGCATTTATGACACAATCTCACTCTTTGCATTTAAGTCCTACTTAAATGTTTTCATGCAAACACCTTTCACAAAAGTTGTTTCTCATATCCCTAACTTTCATTTTCTCCCATAAAAATGCAGCAAATAACAATGATTGCTCTCATGGGAAACTCTAAGCTTTACACAATATTGTACAATAGTCCCATCATTTGAAAGCTTAAGCTTTAGGGGTTTCAAAAGTACAACTATTACTAAGAAAATCATCAAAATCACTTACTAAAATTGGAGGAGAGCTTACTGAAAATTTTTAAGCTTTCAACCCTTTATTTTCTTGCAAAAATCGATGGAGAAAGATGAAGAGAAAGATGATATTTTTCTCTTTCTTTATTCTAATATTAAACTAGTCAAATTAACCACCAACTCCTACTAACTTTGACTTAATTTTGTCCATCTTTGTCTCCCACATAGCCTATGACCGGCCAAGCAATTAAAAGGGATAAATTTCCCTTTAAAATACCTCAATTTAACAATCTATGGCTATTTGGTACCCCTACCTTAAAATAGAACTTTTGCATCTCATGCGATTTAGTCCTTTTTCTCAATTGGTCATGCTATTAGTAAAATTAAGGCACCAAAATTTCTATATAATCATATAGTGGCACCAAAACACATAAAATAGTACTAAAATGATTCTCTTCAACCTCGGATTAGTGGTCTCGAGACCACTGTTTTGATTAGCTCCAAATTCAGGCTGTTACAATTTCCATATTGACTCATACATATTACACACACTTTCAAGCCAACTCTCATGGCTATAATATACACTTCAAACATAACCAAAATGACTAGCCTATACATGCCATATTTAGCTATATTCGTGTTTCAAAGGTACCAAAACAAGTTAAGTAGTGTGATGATGATCCTCGACAGTCCCCGAGCCTTCAGTAGCTTTGACGATCTATAAAATAGAGAAAACAAGCACACAGAGTAAGCTTTCGAAAGCTTAGTAAGTCATATACAAATAAACTCAACTTAAAATGCACATAGCATATTTGTACAATGATAATAATGGTTCTCATAGTATAGGCATCTCACATAAAGTTTGGTTCAATAGTTTAATCATAACTTCTCACATTTTTCATCTGATCATCACATATGCACATAGCTCATGTAGCCTAATTTTTCATATCATCTCATCATTTCATAGCTCAATTTCATGTTAGTAAGCTCATAAAGATACTTACCTTTCTTACACACCTTATGTACTAAATAAACGTACCTGAAATGGATTTACAATTCACATAACATTTTGTGTCACAGACTTGCCCGTTGAACCGTTCGAAATCTAATAGGATACTTAGAAAGCTCAGAATAATCATGTAACAGCCCGATTTAGGGGCTAGTCAGAACAGTGATCTCAGAATCACTAATTAGAGGTTAGAGAAAATTATTTTCATGTTATGTTATGTGTTATAACATGTTTATAAGGATGCATGGAAATTTTGGTGCTTTAATTTTAGCGATTTCATGCTTAATCGCTAAAAAGGACTAAATCGCATAAAGTGCAAAAGTTTTATTTTATTTGCTAGAGGTGCCAAATAGCTATGGATCATTAATTGGAGGTCCCAAATGTGCAATTTGGCCTTGTTTAATTGAGATGGCTGGCTAAGAGGATGAGAAAGGTTGAAAAGTCAAAGTTTTGGTATGGGTTGGTACATGATGACATAAGCAAAAGTTAATAAAATAATAAGTGGTCATCTTCCTTCCCCATTTTTTCCTCTCTGTCAAAATTGAAGAAGAAAACCTCCATGGGAGCTGAAATTTTCAGCCACTTCTCATCACCTCAAGTAAGTGATTTTTGCTAGCTCTCTTGATTAAATTTGTACTTTTGGAGTCCCTAAAGTTTAAGCTAGCTAAGGAGGGGACCAATTTGCAACATGGTTGAGAGTCTAGGGACTTACCATGGTAGAGGTTTATGTTGGTTGATGAGTTTTTATGGAAGAAAATGAATGATAGGATGATGATAAACAACTTTTGTGAAAGGTGTTGTTATGAAAACACCTAATTTGGGCTAAAATGCAAAAGTTGTAAATTGATCATTAAGGCATGAAATAGTTGGAATTGAGGATAGTTGTAAGAGGATTAAATGTTCATCTAGGCTTCTTTAACAAGAAAATATGATGAAAATTTATTTACAAGCCTAGGGGCAAAATCATAATTTTGCCAAAATGTAGGGGCAAAATAGTCATTTTTCCTAAAGTGTATATTATGGTATCTTATGATTTATGAGTGATTAAATCAGTAAATTCCATTATTCTAGATCAAAGAAAATGAGTTTTGGAACTAGAACGGGTGAAAAGAGAAATATGGGTAAAAGGGTTCCTTTCGGCCCTTTCGACATCGAGGTAAGTTCATGTGCGATTGTTGCAATTACGTACGAGCTAATTTAATATTCCAATATAATATGGAATGCATATTTACTCAATGAATGTTTGAAATATATTTTGATGAGATGTTAAAAGAATCTAAGAGTAATAGAAAATGTATATAGCATGATATGATGATAGTTAAGTCTCGTGTAAGACCATGTTGGCATATGGCCTCGGTGTGAGTTATTGAATAAGACCATGCTAGGGACATGGCATCAATACGATATATCATGTAAGACCCTATTGGGGTATAATGACAATATGACGTTATGCGTATAAGACTCAAGAGTGTTATTTAATAATTTGAGTGATTCGACGGGTATGTTGAAAGAGAGAAAGTACGTGGTTATGCCATGAGAAGCACAAGTATGTGTTAGAAATGAATTGAGATGAATTCAGAAGATGATAAAACCTAGTGGATTATGTGTAATCAACGCACCTAGCTGCATAAGATAGATTTATAAATGCATTGTGTGAATGTGAACAATTATTGTAGAATCTAAGTAAGAATGATAGTGAGTGAGGATGTTCATGGATGAACATTTGAATTAGAGAAATGTATGTGGATAAATATTTGTCAATGTATAATAACAGTGAGCTATGTGCAAATACACTTCATTGAGGGTTATTGATGGGTTGTGTGCGATACCATCAATTATATTATTATCGATCGGCAGTGTGGGTAACCACCTGACTAATTATTAATTGATGGGCTGTGTGCGATACCATCAACTATATTATTATCAGTGGGCTGTGTGCGTAACCACCTGAATTATTATTAATTGATGGGCTGTGTGTGATACCATCAACTATATTATTATCGGTGGGCTGTGTGCGTAACCACCTGACTAATTAGTAATCGATGGGCTGTGTGCGATACCATCGCTTATAAATGATTGGTGAGCTAAGTGCGAAATCACCATAAGTATAAATGATTGGTGGGCTGTGTGCGATACCACCTTATTAGAGGTTGATGGTGGGTAAGTGCGAAACCACTGAGAGATTAGCAGAATGAGTGGCTTATTGAAAATGCTAGATGTGTTGTTTTATATGATCATGTATGATCAGTGCAGGAATATATGTTAATTAAGTGAGAAAATTGGCTCGTGGCATGGTAAGAATGTGGTAGGAGATAGAATGAGTAAGCTTCAAGAATGATTGAGTAAGTAATCATGAGCTAATGAGAAAAACTTGACATATTACCTCGTAGTTATGTTTATTTAGTGAATATCAATAATTGTCAAATTATGCAGATGAACTTACAAAGCATTATTGCTTACTCCTCTTCCTTTCTCACCTCTTATAGGTTATTTTAGCTAGCTCGGGTTGGAGATCGCCGGAAATGTTTTCACACTATCGAGCCGACACTTAGTATGAGGTATTAAGTCCTTATGAGTCATGGAATGTATAGGGCTAGTACTTGAGGTTGATTAAGTCTTTGTTGATGTAGCCAAATTGTGTTGGCCTAAGAGAACTTATAATTGAGTTATGTGTAGCCATAGATGATGGCTTAAGTTTTTGTAAATGTATTGGGAATAGTTCTCCCTTGTGTGTGGGATGAAGACTTTATCACTCTTATGATTAAAGGTCCTTAATTCAAGAGTTATATTGATGTTATGTGATATTATGTGCTAATATATGATGGTATGCAAATAAGAGTGGAAAAAGGCTTGGTAGATAGCCTCTAAGTGCCCACACGGATAGACACACGGGCGTGTGTCTAGGCCGTGTGTTCCCTGCATGTTAGTGTTTTAAGTCAGAATAGACCACGGGCTAACCCTACGGCAGTTTGTATAGGCCGTGTGTGACACACGGTTAGCAGATGGGCATGTGCTCCAAGCAGTGTGAATAAATCAGTATATCAAGGTGTGACACACTGTCTGAGGCCACGGGCATGTCAAGGCCGTGTGTAATTTGGCAGTGTCCACTAGGTGGAAGACATGGGCGTGTTTTAGGGGTACACGGGCATGTCCCTAAGCCTAAATGGGCGTGTGGCCCCTGTTCAGGTAAAAATTTTCCAAGTGTGTAAAAGTTTCTGATCTATTTTTGAAACCTTTTAGAGGCATGTTTACGGCCTTGTAGGCCCATTATAAGGATGTTAGATGTGTGTATGGAAAGGTTGTAATTTGGAATGAAATTTGATTGCCCAAAGTCATATGACCCTGTGAGTTAAGTACGGTAACACCTCGTATCCGGTTCCGATGTAGAACACAGGTAAGGGGTGTTACAAATCGTACAATGCCAACATCCTAGAAGAGGTCTTACATGTACTTAGATATCGATGCCACTGTCCCAGATAGGGTCTTACACGAATCAATACGATGTCAATGTCCCAGACGTGGTCTTACACATAAATCTCGTATCGATGCCAACGTCCCATACGTGGTCTTACACGAAATCTCAAATCAACGCCAACGTCCCAGACGTGGTCTTACATGATAAAATGAAACAGATACCTATGTCATGACATAGCTAATCCTATCTATCCCTAAGTTCGTATGGGACTTCTTAGACATTGTCACTATGTCGATCTTATCTCAGAATTCATGTACACATTATCTCGTAAACATTCTTCGTTATCATTAATCACATGAGCATACATATTTCAATACAAATACGTTTATTTGCATAATGACATACCTCGAGTTTGGTTTAACAGAAATGGATACGGCTACTCAATTACTTTCATTTTCCCGCGATCTAAGTCCAATTTCTTCGATTCTTGATCTATACATATTCAAGTTTAACCCTTTTATTCACTAATTCATCCAATTAAATCCAAATACACATATTTAGGGCAATTTGCAATTTAGCCCTCACATTTACATTTGGACATTTTAGTCTTTTTTTCACAGAATCACAAAATACACCAAATTTACATTTACCCATGCTTGGCCGAATACTCTCTATGCTCATAGCAATCCATTCATTTCATTTATTTTACAAATTAGTCATTCAAAAACTCATTTTCTCTATTTAGCCCTAATTAGCTAAATTCATCAAAATTCAAGAACAAAACATGTTTATTAAACACATATCTTTCATTTAACACAAATATTCATCACAAAGCTCACCATTTCATCAATGGTACATCTCATAAACATCATTAATTCTTCAAATTACAACATGAGTTTTATAGCATACGAAGCAACGATTACAGAAATGTAGAAATTATTAAAAAACGAAGTCAAAACTTACCTTAATCAAAGAAGACAAGAGCCGAAACTTCAAAACACTTTTCTTCTTTTCTTTTCTTGCTTAAGTCGGCCAAAATAGGATGATAAACATCTAATTTTCATATTTTTTGTTTAATAAACAAATTTTCAATTTTAGCCTTTAATAAAATAAAACAAAACATATAGGCATAAGGTCATTAAAGACCATTGCCGTCCACTATCCAAAATAATTGGCTAATTACCTTTCAAGGGATTCAAATTATAAAGATATCAACAATTTGATGCTTTCACAAATAACTATCAAACCTTCAATTTATGCGATTAAGCCATTTTCTAAAATTAAGCACATAAACGGATAAATTAACTTACGAAACTTTAACACATGCTTAACCACATATCAAAGGCACAGAAATTAATATTAACATATTATACGGACTCAGATTTGTGGTCCCGAAACCACTGTTCTGACTAGGGTATAAACCGAACTGTTACAATTCTCCCCCTTAGAGATTTTCGTCCCCGAAAATCTTACCGTTAAATAGATTCGGATATTGCTGTCTTATTGAATCTTTGGGCTCCCACGTATCCTCTTCTATTCCTTGTCGATGCCACAAATTTGAACTAACGAAATTTTCTTATTTCTCAATTCTTTCACTTTATAAGCTAAGATACGGATCGGTTCTTCTTCATACGTCATATCAGATCGAATTTCAATTTTAGATGGGGTAATCACATGTGGTAGATCGGATTGATTTCTACGGAGCATCGAAACAAGGAATACATTGTGTATCTTTTCTAGCTCAGAGGGAAACCTTAATCTATATACAACAGGCCCAACACGTTTAATAATTTCATACGGCCCGATGAATCTTGGACTCAGCTTACCTTTACGTCTGAATCAGAGTACTTTCTTCCACGGAGATACTTTTAAAATTGCTTTGTCATCGATTTCAAATTCTATATCTTTTCTTCTCAAATCCGCATAAGATTTCTGACGATCAGATACTACTTTTAGACTATCACGAATTACTTTCACTATCTGTTAAGTATCTTTTATCAAATCAACCCCGTGTAGCTTATTTTCACTAAGCTCGGTCCAATACAGATGTGTACGACATTTACGTCCGTACAAAATTCATAAGGTGCCATTTTGATGCTTGACTGAAAACTATTATTGTAAGCAAACTCAATCAAAGGTAAGTACTGTTCCTACATACCATCAAATTCAAGAATGCAGCATCTCAACATATCCTCAAGAATCTGAATGATCTGCTCTGATTGTCCATCCATTTGCGGATGAAAAGCTGTACTGAAATGTAATTTCGTGCCTAAACCTTGGATCTCTATTTGACACAATAGATAGTGGCACCCCGTGCCATCTTACAATATCAGAAATGTAAAGTTCAGCTAGCTTATCGAGTGAATAATCAGCTCGTATCGGAATAAAATAGGTGGATTTTGTCAATCTATCAACCACAACTCGAATTGCATCTTTCTTCCTCGGAGTCAGAGGCAATCCAGAAACAAAATCCATCGTCACTCTATCCCATTTCCACTCGGGAATCAGAATTGATTGTAACAACCCAGATGGAACTTGATGTTCAGCTTTGACTTGCTGACAGACTAAACATTTTGATACAAAATCAGAAATATTTCGCTTCATACCAGACCACCAATAGTGTTGCTTCAAATCATGGTACATTTTTGTACTTCTCGAATGAACAGATAGACGACTGTTATGTGCTTCATTAAAAATTAGCTGAATCAACTCTGGATTTCTCAGAACACAAATACAATCTCGAAATCTCAAGCAATCATCAACAACTCAAAATTCAGATTCAGAAATCAAACTACACTGAGCTCGTTTCGCTAATAACTCATTATCAGATTTCTGTGCATCACATATCTGCTGTATAAACAACGATTTTGATTTTAATTCAGCTATCACAGAACTATCATCAGACAAATCTAACTGAGCATTCAAAGCACGTAGTGCAAACAATGATTTCCTACTCAGTGCATCAGCTCCGACATTTGCTTTACTCGAATGATAATCTATCACCAGTTCATAATATTTTAATAATTCTAACCACCTTCTCTTTCGTAGATTCAAATCTTTCTGGGTCATCAGGTATTTCAAACTTTTATGATCTGAAAACATGTGACACTTCTCACCATACAGATAATGGCGCCAGATCTTTAGTGCAAACACAATCGCAGCTAGCTCAAGGTCATGCGTCAGATAGTTCTTTTCATGAGGCATCAATTGTCTTGAAACATAAGCTACAACTTTGCCTTCCTACATCAGAACACATCCCAAACCATTTAACGAAGCATCATTGTAAATAGGGGTGAGCAAAACTCGATTCGACTCAAAAAAATCAAAAAAAAAATTTGAATTTCGAGTTAAACGAATCAAATTATTCGAGTTAATCGAGTTATTCGAGTCAACTCAAATTTTTTTTCGAATTTTGAGTTCGAATCGAGTTGAGTTTTCGAATTCAAATAACTTGAATATTTCGAATATCAAAATATAATATTTTACATTTTTACCCCAAACTCCCAAACCTTTTTACTTTTCTCTCAAAATTTTTACTCCTTCCCACTTTCCCCCCAAAACTTTTATTCTCCTCCCATCCCAACCCTCCAATCTACCCAAAATCCATTTCTCACCAAAATTTTACTCTCCCATTTACTTTTTCTCAAAATTTTATTCCTAAAAACCCTCAAAACTTTTTATTTCGCCCCCAAATTTTTACTCCCTCCCACTTTCCCCTAAAACTTTTACTCCCTTCCCATCCCACCTCCCATCTACCCCAAACCCATCCCCCTAATTTTTTTTTTATATTTTACCTCCAAAATTTTACTCCCCTATTTACTTTCCCTCTTATTCCCCAAAACTTTTTATTTTCCTCCTAAACTTTTACTTCTCACATTTTACTCTCAAATAAAAAATCAAAATTATCAAAAAAAAATCACTAAACATAAATAGTAATAATTTTATTTATATCTACTATTTATATTATTATATTAAATTTCACATTTTATATTATTTATATTATTGAATTGTTTAGTCATATTGAATATTTATATGAAAATTGAATTATTAATTATGCCATAAAAAATCGTATTAAAATTTTATATTGGTATCAATTTCACATTTTATCTTTAAAATAACTTTTATTAAAAAATCACATTTTACATTTAATATATATTTTAATTCTAAAATACATAGTGACAAGAATCAAGATAATTGAAACAACTAAACAAGCAAAGAAGCTAACCCGTATATAAAAGATTAATAAATAAATTATGAGGTGATGAAGGTTAATAAAAAATTTAATTAAGGTGGACAAATTTTATTACGATGGGTGATAGTGGTTACAAGGACCCAAAATTATTTTTTTAAAATTTAACTCGAACAAATATATTCGATTCGATTCGATTCGAATTCCATCTCACTCGACTCGATTCGAGAAAATTTCAAATGAAATTAGGATGATAAAATATGATTCGTCAACTCGATTAACTCGAAATTTTTTCATTCGATTCGATTCGATTCGATCGAACTCTCACCCCTAACTGTAAATCACAAATTCTTTGCCGGATTTTGGCTGTACTAGCACTAGAGCTTCCGTTAACAAAGTTTTCAACTGATCAAAACTTTTCTGACATTTATCAGACCATTCAAATCTAACATCTTTCTGAAGTAGTCTAGTCAACGGAGTAGCTATCACTGAAAATCCTTTTACAAATCGACGATAATAACTAGCTAGACCCAGAAAGCTACGGGCTTCAGACACGTTCCTCGAAGGTTTCCAATCCAGAATAGCAGAAATCTCGCTCGGATCAACTCGAATTCTAGAAGCTGACACAATATGTCCCAGAAAACTAACCTCATGTAACCAGAATTTACATTTGCTAAATTTCGCGTACAATTTCCTTTCTCTTGAAGTTTGCAGCACAATTTTCAGATGTTCAGCATGCTCATTTTCATCACATGAATAAATCAATATGTCATCTATGAACACCATAACAAATCGATCTAGGTACGGTCTAAAAATTTTGTTCATCAGATCCATAAAAACAGCAGGAGCATTGGTTAGTCCAAATGACATAAATAAAAATTCATAATGCCCGTACCTCATTCTAAAAGCAGTTTTCGGTATGTCTGAATCTTTCACTCTTAACTGGTAATATCCGATCTCAGATCAATCTTGGAAAATATAGTAGCTCATTTTAACTGATCAAATAAATCATCAATTCTGGGCAACGGGTATTTATTCTTTATTGTCACCTTGTTCAACTGACGATAATCAATGCACATTCTCATTGTGCCATCTTTCTTTTTCACAAATAGGACAGGAGCACCCCAAGGCGAAAAACTCGGTCTAGCAAACCCTCTATCAGTCAATTCTTGCAACTGTGACTTTAACTCTTTCAACTCTGATGGTGCCATTCTATATGGAGTTATCGAAATATGTGTAGTACCAGGCAAAAAATCAATACCAAATTCTACTTCACGTATCAGAGGTAAACTCGGCAATTCTTCAAGGAATACATCAGAAAACTCACAAATGACTAGCACTGATTCAACTTTCTTTTCAGACACTTTCGAATCAATCACATAAGCAAAATATGCTTCATATCCCTTCTTCACATATCTTTGAGCTTTCAATACAGATATCACAGCAGGCAATCCATTTAAATCATTAGACTCAACTCGTATAATTTCATTATTCAAACATCTCAAATCAATATTCTTTCTTTTACAGTTTACAGCAGCATCATGTAATTTTAACAAATCCATACCCAGAATGATATCGAACTCATCAAATGGCAAAAGCATCAGATCAGTAGGAAAACAGATATCTCGAAACATTAACAGACAGTTCTTGCATACTTTTTCAACCAGGACACTTTTACCTAAGGGGTTCGATAATTTTATAGTAAACTCAGTAGACTCTACAGGCAAAGTCTTACTGAATACTAAATTCATGCATATATGCGAATGAGTAGAACCAGGGTCTATCAATGCAATCACAAAAGTATCATAAAGTGTAAAAGTACCCGTTATAACATCTGGAGATGAACCTTCCTCACGAGGTTGAATAGCACAAGCTTTGGCAAGCTCTCTAGCTTCAGATCTCGCAACAGTATCTCTCGTAGTTCTCTGACTACCACTGACATTTCTTACATTCTTCGAAGGTCTACCTCTCACAGGTGCATTATCATATCTCCGATTTTGAACAGTCTCTAGCTCGACAGACTCAAGGCAATCACGGATAAAATGATCAAGTGATCTACATCTGAAGCAAGCTCTATCATTTAATCTTCAAATTCTTGGATGCCTTTTTCCACAATGCTTATATTCAGGTTTCTCGGATCGAACATTTCTAATACTTGCTATTGAAGTTGCTAGAGTTTTGGAGCTCATTTGTGATCTAGCTCGATTTCTATTCAAATGTCCTACATTATCTCTTGAATGACTTTGATCATCTCTGAATTTCTTCGAAGTAGAATGAAATGATCTACTTTGAAATCTCTTTCTACATCTTTAGCTTCAGAATCAACTTTCCTTTTATCTTTCCTGACTGCCTCAACTTTGCATGCTCGATCAATGAGTACTGCAAACTCTTTTATTTCTAAGATCTCGACTAACAAACGGATATCTTCATTAAGGCCATCTTCGAATCTTTTGCACATTATTACTTTAGATGACATACATTCTCGGACATACTGGCTTAATCTCACGAACTCTCGTTCGTATTCAGTAACAGTCATACGGCCCTGTTTTAATTCTAGAAATTTTTTCCGTTTTTGATTAATGAATCTCTCACTAATGTATTTCTTACGAAACTCAATCTGAAAGAAGTCCCACGTGCCTTGCTCTTTCGGAACAATAGAAATTAGAGTCTTCCACCACTGATAAGCTGCATCTCGGAGCAAGGATACAACACATTTTATGCGTTCTTCCAGAGTCAGAGAAATTTCATCAAATACCCGAACATTATTTTCTAACTAGAATTCAGCTTTCTCGGCATCGTCATCACTGGTAGCCTTGAACTCTTCGGCCCCATACTTTCAGATCTTCTCAACCGAAGGCTTATTCCACAGATTCAGATTTGCATTTGGAGGCATATCAAATGTCTGAGGGGGATTAACTGGGGGTAGAGGTTGCGAAATAGTTAGGTTATTTCTTACGAATTGAGTGAACTATTCACTCATCATCTGGAAGAAAGCTTGTTTAGCTTTTCCCTCTTGACCGTTAGTAGTCGATCTCGGATCAGAAGGCACTATCCCTTGCGCAGAAGCAGGCGCATTACTTTCTACGTCGTCAGCTACGGCTCTTTCGAGTTCTAGTGCTATACAAAAATCACATTTTATACATCAGGATTTATCACACTATCACAATTCAGATATATGGCATGTATAGCTAGACTCTGACACGCTATGTTAGTCCAAGAATCGACTAAACCGTAGCTCTGATACCAACCAAATGTAACACCCCTATCCCGTATCCATCACCAAATTAGGGTTAAGGGCGTTACTTGACAGATCGAAAAACTTTTACAACATTTTATACAACCATTCATCAATCACAACCAAAGTGTCCCTTAAATAGGTCAAGGAGACTATAATCATGCTTTAGAGTAAGGTTGGGACTAAACCAAACACATACAGAATTTCTCAGAAATTTAAAACTTTTCTAAGTTATGCAGGACACACGCCCGTGTGGGCAGACCGTTTGTATCAGACACCCCTATGTGTCTTGGCCATGCCAAATCAAAGCTTGTATCCTGACTTTTCCACACGGCCACTAGGCACGCTCGTTGATAAACTGTAAAAGTAACATATTTTAATCCCACATTTAGTATGCTTTTGGATGATTTATCCCTGATTTATGTAAAAAGGTGCTCTTAATCCATTCTTTTCATGTCTTATTCTCAGGAAAGCACCTAAGGGTAAAAAGAACGTAAAACAGGCTTAAAACGGACCAAATTGGTCCAATCCAAGAAATCGGCATGGCCTACACTTCAAACCACACGGCCGTGCATAGATGGAAACATTCCACACGGTCTAACCAACGATTTACACGGCCGTGTATCATCAAATTACCACACATGGGCGTGTCCAGATATTTACACGGCCATGTCTAAAACGATAGAATCGAGACACGGCCCAACCACGATTTACACGGGCGTGTGCCATAGGCGTGCCCCTACCACGGGAATGAGCAATTTTACTCAGATTTGGATGCTTGAAGCCAAAGAAACATACTCCTAAGTCTACTTAAACACCTTAATAGTAATTCTACTTGAAGGAGGTACCTAGGAGCCAAGTAAAGCATCTAAGGAACCTATATAAACAACCCAAGGTAGTCGTTCTAAGGGAGGAAGTTTTAGGCAGAGTTTTCTGCCAAAGCTTTTATTCAGGGAATTACTTGAATATAGCCAGTTGATTCATCTCAAGAAGCCGAAGTTCTACTCAAGACAGAGGATCTCCTCTTCAATTCCTTTAGGGGGTTTTAGGGATTTCTTATGTTTTGTTTTATCTTTTCTCTTGAGATGTTGTCTTATTTTGTTATGAACTAAACCCTTCAGATACCTGAAGGGGATGAAACCTATGATGGATTTTTTTATTTGATTTCTAAATTATATGATAAGTACTTAGTTTTTTCTTAATTATGTTGCTTAATTTAATCTGATGTGCTTAGGTGGAGGAGGAATAGACCCTGCCTAAGAGTAGATCTAGCAAAATTAAGTGGATTTGATCGCACGCCTAGAGATAGGGTGACGAGATTTTGTCGGATTAGGGTGAAACCTAATATGGGAGTTCATTGATCGATTTACTGCTTCCTTAGGGGGTTATTATAAGAGAACAAGAGTTCCACTAATTAACCTAAGGTTAGATGTTATTTGCCTCGAGAGAGGGTTTAATATAGGTTAGGGAGTCTCACGGATCAAGCTACGTAAAGAAGTCATATGAATTAAAAGTTTGATAACAAGAGAAGTCATAGGTGGATTCTTCCTGAGGGTATCGTCTAAAATCAACTGAGTTTTTCCACAGTCTTCTCCCAAAGTTTCATTCTTTTGTCTTTACATCTAGTTTAGTTTTTCATTAGTTTAATAACCAATCACTCCATATTTTAGGCTAAATAATAGAAAGAAAGTGAGTAGTAGTACTTTTAGGTTCCTTTGGGTTCGATAAAATAATCTTGCCTAGACTATACTATTGTTCGGTAGGTGCACTTGCCTCAATCGTTGTCATAGTTAGTCTACAGGTTCGATCATTCTTTATAAATATTAAAACTCACTGTTTGACACGATCAAGTTTTTGGCACCGTTGCCAGGGAACACTAAAATATTAAGAAAGCTCTATTTCTATTACTTATTTTTGCAATTTACTTTTATTTTTAGTTTAGGTGAAATTTTTATTTGCACTAAATTTCTTTCTTTCTTCTCCTAGCAGGTACCTCTAGTTTATGACTAGAAGGAACCCGAGAGGACCTTTAGCGTACGAAAGTGACATTGAAGCTACCGCTCACAGAAATCGCAGAGAAACTAGATGAGCTCTAAACTACAAAAGAGAAGAACAACAAGACAAATCCAATCTTACTGAAGGGATGGACAAAAACAATCCACCGCCAAATGTGCAAGAACAAAATGCTCCGCGTACTATATATGATTATGCTAAACCTAATTTGAAAGGAGCAGAATCTAGTATTGTTAGGCCCGCTATAGCTGCTAATAATTTTAAATTAAATCCTAATACAATACAAATGATTCAACAATTTGTTCAATTTGATGGTTTGCAGGACGAAGACCCAAACATTCATATAGCAAATTTTTTAGAGTTCTGTGATACTTTCAAAATAAATGGCGTTTCTGATGATGCCATATGTCTTCGGTTATTTCCCTTTTCATTAAGGAATAAAGCAAAGCAGTGGTTGAACTCGTTACCACAAGGGTCAATCACCACATGGGATCAAATGAAAGAAAAATTTCTTTTAAAATACTTTCCACCAGCCAAAACGGCCAAATTTAGGAATGACATATCTTCTTTTGTGCAGAATGATGCAGAAACATTATATGATGCATGGGAAAGATATAAGAATCTCCTGAGAAGATGTCCACACCACGGAATACATTTGTGGCTTCAAGTCCAAACTTTTTACAACGGTGTGAATTCTTCAACGAGGCAAATGATTGACTCATTAGCCGGTGGAACTTTGAATAACAAAACTCCTGAAGCGGCTTACGACTTTATTGAAGAGATGTCGTTGAATACCTATCAATGGCAAATTACAAGGGCCAAACCGACAAAATCAGTTGGAGTTTTTAACATAGACGCAGTAACAATGCTGTCAACACATGTGGAAATGATGAATAAAAAGCTTGATAATTTATGTTCTTCATAGGTACATCCAGTAATGCAATGCGAAGCGAGTGGGAATGTGGCGAATCCTGAGTTCCCACCCTACCAACTAGGAGCAGAACATGAGCAGACAAACTATATAGGTAATAATTTCAGATCCAATAATAATCCTAGTAACACTTATAACGCAGGTTGGAGGAACCACCCAAATTTTTCGTGGGGAGGACAAGGAAATCAAAGGCAGCAACCTTCTCCAAATTATCAAAATCAGCCATATCCACAAGAGAAGAAATCAAACCTCGAAGAGATGCTAATGAAATTCATGGCAGCCACAGATTCTCGTTTCCAAAAGACTGAAGCAGCACTTGATGAACAACAAAAACCGATCAAAGGGATCGAGAATCAAGTTGGAGAATTTACTAGGTCAGTAGGACATCTCACAAAGCTGATTTTTGAATGTCAACAAGGACGTCTACTAAGCAACACAGAAATAAACCCAAAAGAACAGATCCAAGCCATCACAGCTAAAGAGGGTACAAAGGTAGACGAGCCCACCACGGCACAAGAAACCAAGGAAGAAAAAGGTAAAATAGAGGTAGCACACGAAAAGCCAAAACCAATAATCAAAGAATACAAACCTCGCATACCTTATCCCGAAGTATTGAAAGGAGATGATTCAGAGGAACAGTTTGGTAAGTTTCTTAAACTTTTAAAGAAGTTACATATTAACTTACCCATTCTTGAAGCTCTTTTCAGATGCCAGACTCGAGGGAATTTTTAAGACAACTCTTGACAAACAAACACAAAATAGACGAAAAGCACCATGTGAAACTAAACGCAACATGCTCGGCAATGTTACAGAATAGACTACCGCAGAAACAAAAAGATCCAAGGAGTTTTATGATTCCATGCTTAATTGGTGAACTCATAATTCGCGTAGGAGATGAATCGATCAATCTTCAAGATCTCGACTCGACCAGAACAACAGATGATGAAGGTAAGAAAGTCACTTCAATAGATAATCAAATTGTTCAACCTTTACTACAGGAAATATCACAATGCATCAAACCAGAGCCAACTCATAGCCTCCAAGTCGACAAAAAAGAATCACACAAGAAACAAAACCTTAAGGTCGACGATTTAGAAGAGCAGAAGACACAGGTCAAAGAAAAGCCGAATCCACACGAAGTAAAACCAGAGGAACCGCCAGAAAAGCTCGTAGGGACATCAAATCACTTTAAAATAGGAGACCATGTACTGTTAGATAAATTCGATCCCCACATCACTTCAACAGACCTGAGGGCAAAGGGAGAAATTTTTCTTAAGGTACACGATATCTTCCCACACGAAATAGTCGAGGTAAGCAATCAAATATTTTGTAATTTCAAGGTAAACGCTTCTCGACTTCAACTTTGTCACAAAAATAGAACTGTGAGCATGAGGGAAGATATTCAAACCTTTAAACCTCCCTAAAATATTCAAATACGAGGACAGTCTAGCTTAAGACTATAAACGAGCGCTTCTCGGGAGGCATCCCGAGCACTAACAGTCTAGCTTAAGACTATAAACGAGCGCTTCGGGAGGCAACCCGAGCACTAACTCAATTTATTTTCAAATTTATTTTTAGTTTCTTTTCTTTCCATCCTTTTTTTCTAAATAATTAGTTGTAAACTAACACAAAAGTACAGATTTCCAGGCCACATGGCCTTACACACGGCCGTATCCGTGGCCGTGTGGACCACCGAACCACCATACTGACAGAGTAGAGGCCGTGCAATTCAGGCCAACCACTGTCAGACGTCACGGGCCCTACCACCCTTCCCCACGGGCACCGACAGATCAGTACGGTCGTGCCTCTAAACCGTGTGAAGCTACTGACTATCTCTCAATGGGCATGGCTGACTGAGAAACGGGCATGGGAGACTCAACAAGCCTGTACCCACGGCCGTGCGATGCGGCCGTGGTCGACACTGACTACTCAGACACGGGCATGGCGCATCAAGAACGGGCGTGGGCAATGCAACACGCTCCACACCACGACCATGTGAGGCGGCCGTGTGAATCGACACACCCTTGAACCACGGACGTGGGAACGTGCCAAATTTGAAATACTATTTACACCCCATAGCCCTTTCTCTTTTTCCCATTCTATTTCTTCTTTCTTCTTTCTTTTTCCTTCAAAATTTTATTTCTTCCTTTAGAAAAAGTGTCAAGACTCTTGAGCAACACTAAAATCATGCCGAAGAAGTGAAAGAAGGCACTCATAATCTCCCTATGGGAAATCGATCTACATAAGTTCATGCCGGCCGCTTCATTCAAACAACAAGCTAAGGGTCTTTAAGACCATATAGTTTTTATTTTCTTTTTCTCTTTTGTTCCAATTTCCTTCTCTTTAACAATCTTATGCTTAATTTAGTCTATTTTAATTTAGTTTCTTGGTTTTAGGTTCTAAAGGCTGCTTGGGAATCACACCGACCACCACGATAACCTCTTCACATCCGCCACCGCCATCACATCCCCAACCTTAGTGTTGATTCCCACCTTGCGAACCATCCTTCAATAAGGACTTAACAGTCCATTTATTTTTTATTTTCACTTTAGATTGTTTTCTATTTTAATTCTCGTCTTCTTTCTTATCTTTATATATATATATACTTAGTTTATTTTAAATATGTCTTAATAATCCCTGGCTAATTCTCTGCAAGCTCCCCCAATTTCTTCATCTAGTGCAGAGATCGTTGGTAGCCACCCCACCAGGACCATAGAAAACGCCACCACCGCCACCTCCAACTACCTTCTACCACGACCACTGCCAACTCCCGAAGCCATCCAAAAATTTGGAAGTCACTTTACCTTTTATCTTTTGATTTATCCCATAATTGTCATTATTCATCTTTTTACATTGAGGACAATGTACAGCTTAAGTGTGGGGGGTAAAAGTACCAAACTTTTTGCATTATTCTCAAATCTTGAATTTTAGTCTTTCCATAAGAAATCTTCTCATATTATTAATTAGGGTGAAATTTCTAATGATTTATGATTCTTATTGATAAGCTCTTGAATAAGTCATAGTTAATTGTGCATTGATGATTAAATTTGAAGAATACTAGAGAATCGAGCATGATAAGTCTACTTTCTAAAAAATTAAAATTGATGAGTCGTTGAACTGAATTTGAGTATTACCTTGAAATTTGGAATTTATAGGGATTGATGTCAAAAACACCCATAATTTTTGTGAGATTCTGAGCCTTATAGAACATGTATCCTTTTTCATGCTCACTTACTGATTATGAGTGTGTCAACTTTGAACTGTTATTCTAGAACTTGCCTCGTTTATACATGTCGAGACCACACTTTTGATTTGATATAAAAAGATGATAAAGGCACCTAGGATTTAACCCACTTACTCCATAAAAAGCCTACCTTCACAAATTAACCCCTAGTGAACCCCATTGAATCCTAACAACCTTTTTATTGACTCACCCACTAATATTAACCCAAAACCCCTTTGTATTTGTTATCACCCTTTCTTTTGACTACCCTTTAATCGAGGTTGATTTGATTAAGTTATCGAATTATATTTGTTCAGTAGTTACATTTATCATTTATGATGTAATATTTTAGGATTTTGTTAAAAAATAAAAAAGCTTAGAGCATTTAAATTCCAATTGTTGAAGAAAAAGCTCGTATTAAAGTATTATTAAATTTTAAGTGATGAAAATACTCTTTATTACAGAGTAATTATCAATAGTGGTATTATTAGTTTTCATTCGATGTAAACATTCGATATTTAGTTCATTGTTTCTAATTAGGTAATTTGTCAAGTCAGTCTCGATTCTAACCCTCTAATTCAGCCTTTATCCACACCTTTTAACCCAAGCCCCGTTACAACCCTGATTAAAGACCTTTTGATCGTGTATCATCTCATATCTGATGGTGGAGATTTGATTTTCGAGCAAGCCTATGGGATTAACTTTTCAGGTTCGATTTAGAGTGCTTATTCTTGAACCTTAAACACTTCGAATGATTTGAGTCAATCTTTTGTGAGGATGTCAATCCTTGTCGGTTTTGAATTAAAGGTAATTACTTAGATAAGGGGAGACACCTATGTTTTCGTACTACAAAGGTATGACTTATCGTGATTAAATCTTTAGGACTCTTTGAGTTGAATTATCCATGTATAAATTATCTATGAATTATGATTAGACATTGTAGATAGGAATTATGAATTATGAAAAGTTCGTTTTAATTGTAAGTTGAGAATTTTGCTTGAGGACAAGCAAAAGCTTAAGTGTGGGGGTATTTGATAAACCGTAAAAGTAACATATTTTAATCCCACATTTAGTATGCTTTTGGATGATTTATCCCTGATTTATGTAAAAAGGTGCTCTTAATCCTTTCTTTTCATGTCTTATACTTAGGAAAGCACCTAAGGATAAAAAGAACGTAAAACGGACGGACCAAATTGGGCCAATCCAAGAAATCGGCACGGCCTGGACTTCAAACCACACGGCCGTGCATAGATGGAAACATTCCACACGGTCTAACCAATGATTTACACGGTCGTGTATCATCAAATTACCACACACGGGTGTGTCCAGATATTTACACGGCCGTGTCTAAAATAACAGAATCGAGACACGGCCCAACCACGATTTACACGGACGTGTGCCATGGGCGTGCCCCTGCCACAGGAATGAGCAATTTCACTCGGATTTGGATGCTTGAAGCCAAAAAAACATACTCCTAAGTCTACTTAAAAACCTTAATAGTAATTCTACTTGAAGGAGGTACTTAGGAGCCAAGTAAAGCATCTAAGGAGCCTATATAAACAACCCAAGGCAGCCGTTCTAAGGGAGGAAGTTTTAGGCAGAGTTTTCTGCCAGAGCTTTTATTCAGGGAATTACTCGAATATAGCCAGTTGATTCATCTCAAGAAGCCAGAGTTCTACTCAAGACAGAGGATCTCCTCTTCAATTCCTTCAAGGGTTTTAGGGATTTCTTATGTTTTGTTTTATCTTTTCTCTTGAGATGTTTTCTTATTTTGTTATGAACTAAACCCTTCAGATACCTGAAAGGGATGAAACCTATGATGGATTTTGTTATTTGATTTCTAAATTATATGATAAGTACTTAGTTTGTTCTTAATTATGTTGCTTAATTTAATCTGATGTGCTTAGGTGGAGGAGGAATAGACCCTGCCTAAGAGTAGATCTAGCATAATTAAGTGGAGTTAATCGCACGCCTAGAGATAGGTTAACGAGATTTTGCCGGATTAGGGTGAAACCTAATATGGGAGTCCATTAATCGATTTACTGCTTCTTTAGGGGGTTATTATAAGAGAACGAGAGTTCCACTAATTAACCTAAGGTTAGACGTTATTCGCCTCGAGAGAGGGTTTAATATAGGTTAGGGAGTCTCACGGATCAAGCTAAGTAAAGAAGTCATATGAATTAAAAGTTAGACAACAAGAGAAGTCATAGGTGGATTCTTCTTGAGGATATCGTCTAAAATCAACTGAGTTTTTCCACAGTCTTCTCCCAAAGTTTCATTCTTTTGTCTTTGCATCTAGTTTAGTTTTTCATTAGTTTAACAAACCAATCACTCCATATTTTAGGCTAAATAATAGAAAGAAAGTGAGTAGTAGTACTTTTAGGTTCCTTTGGGTTTGATAAAATAATCTTGCCTAAACTATACTATTGTTCGATAGGTGCACTTGCCTCAATCGTTGTCATAGTTAGTCTACAGGTTCGATCATTCTTTATAAATATTAAAACTTGACTGTTTGACATGATCCCCCGTGTACCATGGCCGTGTGCTCTTAGGCCATATACTGACTAAACCACACGGCTGCTAGGCACACACGTGTATCATAGTAGTATGCTCTTAGTCCATTACTGACTTACTCCACGGTCATCAGGCACACCTGTGTGCCTCAACCGTGTGGCAAAATATGCCATTTACAAGGCCAAAATGCCACCCATATTAGGGTCATGCTTACAAGAAAATAATCAATTCATTTTATGCATAATTGACATCCAAAAATATGTCAAAATAACCATTCAATCTCTACATTCAAATCCAATTCCATTCATGATAAATTACAAGACTAAAACTTATGTAAACACAAGCATAATTCATCCATACTTACCTTTCATGAGCTCATTCTCTTTATCAATCAAACATGTTCATAGAGCATTCTTATGCTTACCAAATCTTTAACTATTTCATAAGCTATCTAGCCATGCCAAAACATACATCATTTCCATATTGACTGTAACACCCCTAACCCGTATTCGTTGCCGGAATAGGGTTACGAGTCATTACCCGACCTCAACACACATCAATGCACTTTTATAAATGTTACCACTTAAATAAAGTATACCAACTCATACTATCGAAAATAAAGTCGTATCCATAGTCAAATATCAAGACATTTACTTACATTTCACAATTAAAATCATTAACAACTAGTGACTCATTATTCATTGGATCGTTCACCATTAAAGATTTAATAAGCATACGGTAATTATTAGTTTAATCCATTTCTATAATCAACCTTGCATTCAATCGTGTACCCCTTTTTGGATCATATACATCACTATAGATTTCATAAATTTCTCATTTCATTATTACCTAAGATCATACCATTGCATATGTAATCATTTTGCATTAAAGCATAGCACATATACATAAATATCAACCAATTCATCAATTCACATAATCACTCATCCCATTTGGAAATGACCATTACATACATATATATATACTTATATATTTATAACCTCATAATCATACCTTAGTACTCATTTCCCATAACCGAATATAGTTAGCATTCAAATACAAACTTAGACTCCAAACAAGATCAACTCATAACCTAGTATTTTATTTATACATTTAACATACAGTACATGCAAATAATTGTACCTATTTTCATTCAATTCTTGAATATACTATATGCATAAATCAAAATAATTTACATGCATTTGTGCGTACCATATGTACATTTTATCAAGGTATAAAATTTTACCCTAAATGCTTACCACAAAACCATACATATTTAAGCATTATCAAAAGACAATATATACATTTTACCATGCATAAACAAGTCAACTTAAACAAAATAAGATAGCCATTTTCGCATGGCATCCTTGTACATTCACATTTACTCCATTAAAAGAAACATTTCAACAAGTAGCTTAGTCTATACATGCCATGAACCTTGGGTTTGAAAAACAAAAAGGGTACCAAAAGAGTTGATAATGTAATCGACTTCGACGACGATCCCTGAGCTCAAGCTTCACTTTAAATCTAATGAACAATGCATCAAACATACTAAGTAAGTTATTATAGCTTAAGTTTTAAGTTATTATAAAAAATACAACTAATCAATGTAAATCTTGATCAAATAATATGATCATTATCTACTCCGTATACACAATTGAGCATGTCTTATTACCGTTCAGTAATTCACCAATTTAAATAGATTTCAAACTGAACCTTCACATACCTTATGTAAATTCTAATCAAGCTCACATACAGGTAGTTCTATTACATTTCTATAAGTTCATAAATAAGAACAACTCACCTCAATAATATTAATTATTCAATTGTCACATTTGAATTACCTGTATACCAATTTCTCGAACACTTCCACTCAATTAGCAAGATCTCTAGACAATTTAACCACCCGTACAAGTAGGACAAATCATTACGTAACGTATCGCACACTTAGTGCCGTTACTTGCAATGTATCGCACACTTAGTGCCATTGCTTGCAATGTATCACACACTTAGTGCCATTGCGTAATTCTCGCACATTTCGTGCCAATCGACCGATTTCGCACACACAGTGCTCGGTAATTTAATTCGCACACATAATGCCCTTAGCCAATCATTTTCTTTAATCACATAGACATATAATTTCACTATCATTATCATCTATACACCATTTTAAAACATATATTCATCATAAATCATTCATCCATTTCCACCCCATCACTTTCGACAATCTCTAATACACCTAAAATATATATTCAAAACAAACCATTCTTCTTATGACTTACCATCAATTCGGCCACACACATACATACACAAAGTTGTTCATTCGATTATATCATCACCTATTCAAGGTCCACACATGTCTACTACTTAATACATAAATGTTCATCTAATTCAATTATAGGAAATTTAATGCATTATTCAACCACACATTCGGCCACATATACCTTGCCCAAATGTTACATTTGGCCTTACCTAGTTTAATAAGCTTTATTTAATTAACCATATACACATTAATATTTCTTAAAAATAAGAACTCAATTCAACCAAATTTGCTTATAAACTTAATTCGGAGGTCGATGAATTTGAGCTTCCCGACTATTCGTGCAACTTCGTTTTTCCCCGATCCAACCCCGTGTCCTTTTGTTCTTGATCTAAAAATCCCAAATTGAGCTCATTCAAATAAAATTTCATTCAATTTGATCCAAAACTCCTAATTACAAAATTTACTATTTGACCCCTAAAATTTACAATTTTCACAAATTAGTCCTTCAAGCATAAAACATTATTTACATGAAATTTGAGCTCATTTCACCATGGCCGAATATCCTTCTAGCTTATTTGAGTCCATACGAACTACTTAATTAACATTTTAATCCTTCAAGAAATTTCTTTAACATTTAAATTCTAATCTACTCAATTTTACTTAAAGTTCAAGAACAAAAATCACTACTCTATCTCCTATCATCAATATTTTACCATTAATCATCACGAACATAAATCTTCCTTCAATGGTATATCATGAAAAATTCAACCAAACTTTAAATTACCACATGGGCTAGTTAAAGCTCAAATCAACATGCCCAAAAATACAAAAATTATTTCAATTTAAACTAAATGGTTACCTTAATTAAGCATCCAAGTGACCGAAATTTGGAAGCAAAATTTTTCTTTTCTTCTTTGTGGTTTCGGCAAGAGAAAGAAAGTGATGATAAAAACAAAGCCACTCACCCTTTCTTTATTTTATTATATGTTTTATTCCACCATACAAATTAAATATAATATAACATTATTATAATTGTATTTTTAACTCATAAAACATACAATTATATCATTTTATCCCATCTTTCCGTCCACTACAAGAGAAATAGGAATATTTGCAACATAAAGCCCCTTAATTAAAAGACATATTAATTTAACCCCCCCAATTGAGTAAATAGCTAATTCTTACCACTCATGCAATTTAATCATTTTCCTTAAATTGAACATACATGCAATCAAATTACCTCATGATATTTCAACACATGCTAAAACAATAACAGGGATATTAAATAAATAATTAAAATATTTTCCAAACTCGAATTCGTGGTCTCGAAACCACCGTTCTGATTAGGGTCGTATACGGGCTATTACATTGACTCATGCATATTACACACACTTATAAGCCAACTCTCATGACTATAATATACACTTCAAACATAACCAAAATGACTAGCCTATACATGCCATATTTAGCTATATTCGTGTTTCAAAACTACCAAAACAAGTTAAGTAATGTGATGATGATCCTCGACGGTCCCCGAGCCTTCAGTAGCTTTGACAATCTATAAAACAGAGAAAACACACACACAGAGTAAGCTTTCGAAAGCTTAGTAAGTCATATACAAATAAACTCAACTTAAAATGAACATAGCATATTTATACAATGACAATAATGGTTCTCATAGGATAGGCATCTCACATAGAGTTTGGTTCAATAGTTTAATCATAACTTCTCACATTTTTCATCTCATCATCACATATGCACATAGCTCATGTAGCCTAATTTTTCATATCATCTCATCATTTCATAGCTCAATTTCATGTTAGTAAGCTCATAAAGATACTTACCTTTCTTACACACCTTGTGTACTTAATAAACGTACCTGAAATGGATTTACAATTCACATAACATTTCGTGTCACAGACTTGCCCGTTGAACCGTTCGAAATCTAATAGGATACTCAGAAAGCTCGAAATAATCGTACAATGCCAACGTCCCAGACGAGGTTTTACATATACTCAGATATCGATGCCACTGTCGCAGATAGGGTCTTACACGAATCAATACGATGCCAATGTCCCAGACGTGGATTTACACGTAAATATCATATCGATGCCAACGTCCCAGACGTGGTCTTACACGAAATCTCAAATCAACGCCAACATCCCAGATGTGGTCTTACATGATAAAACGAAACAGATACCTATGTCATGACATAGCTAATCCTATCTATCCCTAGGTTCGTACGGTACTTCTCAAACATTGTCACTATGTCGATCTTATCTCAGAATTCATGTACACATTATCTCGTAAACATTCATCGTTATCATTACTCACATGAACATATACAAATATGTTTATTTGCATAATGACTTACCTCGAGTTCGGTTTAACAGAAATGGATACGGCTACTTAATTACTTTCGTTTTCCCGCGATCTAAGTCTGATTTCTTCGATTCTTGATCTATACACATTCAAATTTAACCCTTTTATTCACTAATTCATCCAATTCAATCCAAATACACATAGTTAGGGCAATTTGCAATTTAGCCCTCACATTTTCACATTTGGACATTTTAGTCCTTTTTTCATAGAATCACAAATTACATCAAATTTACATTTACCCATGCTTGGCCGAATACTCTCTATGCTCATATCAATCCATTCATTTCATTTATTTTACAAATTAGTCATTCAAAATCTCATTTTCTATATTTAGCCCTAATTAGCTAAATTCATCAAAATTCAAGAACAATACATGTTTATTAAACACATATCTTTCATTTAACACTAATATTCATCACAAAGCTCACCATTTCATCAATGGAACATCTCATAAACATCATCAATTCTTCAAATTAAAACATTGGTTTTATAGCATACGAAGCAATGATTACAGAAACGTAGAAATTATTAAAAATCAAAGTCAAAACTTTCTTTAATCAAAGAAGACAAGAGCCAAAACTTCAAAACACTTTTCTTCTTTTCTTTTCTTGCTTAAGTCAGCCAAAATAGGATGATAAACAACTAATTTTCATATTTTTTTTTTGTTATAAATTCTTTAATAAACAATTTTCCAATTTTAACCTTTAATAAAATAAAACAAAACATATGTGCATAAGGTCATTAAAGACCATTGCCGTCCACTATCCAAAATAATAGGCTAATTTCCTTTTAAGGGCTTCAAATTATAAAGACATCAACAATTTGATGTTTTCACAAATAACTATCAAACCTTCAATTTATGCGATTAAGCCCTTTTCCAAAATTAAGCACACAAACAGATAAATTAACTTACGAAACTTTAACACATGCTTAACCACATATCAAAGGCACATAAATTAATATTAACATATTATTCGGACTTAGATTTGTGGTCCCGAAACCATTGTTCTGACTAGGGTATAAACCGGACTGTTACATTATGAGTACTCAAATGTTATGTATTATAAATTTGATACATTTCATGATTGGTTTAGTGATTAACACTTACCTTATTGTTGTGATTTGTTATGTTAGATAATTTTTACTAAATCATTTAGTTTGAGTTGTTAAATTGTAAATCGAGGTAATTTTATTGTTTAAATACATATGAACTTACTAAGCATTTGAAATGTTTAACCCGATGTTTTCCCTTTCTTTGTGGATTACCATTTTGCTGAATGTATTGATCAGATCTATGAGAATGTCACATGATTCGATAGTCTTTTAATAGTTTTGAATATCAGTTTTGTGGAATGTAAATAAAATTTATGCTTTTGGTAACATAAATGTTAGCATTGTTCAACCTATTCTAATGTTTGAACATTTGGTAAGGTAAAGGCTATTTAAATATGTTTGTTTAGGTAACATTTTGAATTAAAAGTATGATACTTGATATATATATCTATATTTGAGTAAGAATGATATGACTAAATGATGGTGTGGAATGACAAGATGTATGCTTCAATTGGTATAAGTTGAATGGAATTGATTTGGTGTCAAATTGTGACATATTGATTTAGTTGATTGAGAAAATGGTTAAATGATTGTTTGACATGTGTTTTGGCACATTTTTATGCAGTTAATTGTGATGCTAAATGCATCAAATATGTACAATGGTTTCGTTGGTTGAAATAGACACAAAAGGCTTAGTTTGTGTCAAAAACAAAGTCTACGTTGCGACGTCAAGCGATGGTCGTCACGATGAGATCTAGGTTTTGGACCATGGCGTGACGAGGAACCCCGTCGTTACAACGAGGCAAAATAGACGGTCACATCGCGAGGAGGAACTCCTCACGTCATAACATCATTTTGAAATTTTGGAATTATTACAATTTAGTCCTAATTCGATTTTGGGTTAACCACAAAGCATTGTAGGCTCGTATAAGATTCAAGAAAGATTGTACAATGAATTTATGATCTATAATAGTTGTGTTTGCATGATTGACATTTTAATCTGAATGTTAATTGTTCATAGTTGCTCTGGCAATGACTGTAGCATTTCGTAGTGTAACACCCTAATCTCGAATACAGAGTACTCAAATACTAAGGCGCTACATCAGGCCACGTAGTAACCTAGCAAAATTTTCAAATAATTTTAAAACATTGAAATACATTTTATATAAGAGAAAATACCATATATAGTTATACTGAAAATAGTAATAAAAGTAGTTATACAAAATATGTGGAGCTCCAATATCATCGTATATCAAAATAGTTAAAATAAAAAAATGATAAATGAGTTACAGACCTACAAAAAAATACAAGTAAGGCCTTAGGAATACAATGCCCACTAATAGATAAGGTATTGTACTCTGAATACGTGATGCTAGGAGTCTCTCGTCGATGATGTTCCTCAGACACAAATAAAATTCTGCAAATCTGAACATTAAGACAATTCAAAGGCTGAGCTTTACAAGCTCAGTGGTACACAACAAATCTACCATACTTCAAGCAATTCATAAATATAAGCATGCAAATCAAATGTATACATAGAAACAAGACATGAGTATCGAATAATTAAATCATGAGTCATTATATCTAAATAACCAAATCGTTTGCATATCAAACTTGTCAAACTTGTTAGATTGCACATATTGCTCAAATAATTGGGTATCGGGATAGTCTCGTGCCACTCATGGCCGCTAGTCAAATAATCCCAGGTGTCTATAAGGTTATCCCGAGCGCCACTCATGGCCGCTAGTTAGGTTAGAGTCCGAAGGCTGAGCGCAAACAAAGTATCAAACATATAATCACAAAAATACAACATGACATTTGAGTCTCATACTCATTTCAACTTGCTTATCATTCCAGCTATAATATTAACTAATGAGATGTGACAGTATGCTACCTTGACATTCTGACTCATTCAAAAATTAGTAAATCTTAATATATAATTCTAAATTGAGCACCGTTTGTTTTAAAAAAAACTAGACTTCTGTACGATTATAGAGATATAAGGCTCACTTCCTATTTTATCTTATGAAATTTTTTGTGATTTTTTAAAGTCACTACTAAATCTGTTTTATAAAAATTCTGCTGCCAGATTTTTATGACCTTTCAACACTAAAAAATTCATATCTTTTAAAATACAAATCAAAATCGATCTATGTTTGTTCTAAACGAAACTAGACTGACTCAAGGTTACGATGATGTATACATCACTTCTTAATTATTTTTACAGAATTTATGGAGAATTTTTAAACTTATTGTTCATGTAATAATTTATTTCTGGCAGATTTCATCACTAATTTTTTAGCTTCATTTTAAATCATCCAAACATGATTTCCATCCAAATACATATAACATGTATGCATTATCAGACAAGCATCATATTTATGACTTATCAAGAAGCATAGGAGAGTTAGAGGGTACCACCTTGATGGAAGAACACCAACAAAGTTTCTTGCCTAGCTCTCCACCACTTTGCCTTTACCCTTAGCTTTAGAAGATTCACCACCCTCTTTAACTAATAGCCATGTAACACACAAGATTTTCCACAAAAAATAAGAGTTGATAAGATGTTAAAATACATACTTTAAATAAATAAATAAATAAAATATGATAAGATGGGTAGAGACTTCCTTAAACTCAAACCCTTCCACTACAGCAAAACAGACTTTTAGCGGCGTTTTTAGTGGCATTTTAAATAAAAACGCCGCAATTATTATACAGAAGCGGCGTTTTAAGGAAACCGCTGCTAAAAATGTGTAATAGCGGCGTTTATTTAACAAACGCTGCTAAAAATGATATATAGCGGCGTTTATTATCAAAACGCCGCTATTAGTCCGACCTTTAGCAGCGCTTCTTGAAAAACGCCGCTATAAGACAGACCTTTAGCGGCGCTTCCTGAAAAACGCCGCTATAAGTCCGACCTTTAGCGGCGCTTCCTGAAAAACGCCGCTACAAGTCCGACCTTTAGCGGCGCTTCCTGAAAAATGCCGCTACAAGTCCGACCTTGAAAAACGCCGCTATAAGTCCGACCTTTAGCGGCGCTTCCTGAAAAACGCTGCTATAAGTCCGATCTTTAGCGGCGCTTCCTGAAAAACGCCGCTATAAGTCCGACCGTTGGCGGCGCTTTTGTAAAAACGCCGCTATAAGTCCTTTCTTTACCAATTTTTTGGATTTTTTAAATTGATATATTAAATAATTTATTATATAATCGTAAAAGATATATATTAATTTGAAAATATTAAATTAATTATCATCATAGTTTGGGATTCTGGTTTAGCATATATATATAGTTTAGAGTGTAAGGTTTATTAGGGGGATGCATGTGTTAGGGTTTCATGAGTGTTAATAGTTGAACCTAAATTGATAAATAAGAAAAGCAACGAGATTAAACTCCTAAAAATAAAAGCATATTGACCAAATTCCAAATTTGTGAATATAAGGAGTACTTATACCAAATTATAATTATACTTTACATTATTTAAAAGATAATAGATAAGCTTTATATATATTTAAATGTTATTTAAATTTATTAAAATATTGAAAGAAATATTGTATAATATTCAAAACTTATCTAAATAATTTAAGGTTTAAGGCTTAATTTAGGTATTAATTAAGGTTTAAGTGTTAATGGTTAGGGGTTAAGGTTTAGGGTTAAGGATTTAGGAGGAAATGGTTAATGGGTTATGGTTTTGGGTTTTGGGTTTTGGGTTTAGGGTTTATGGATTTAGGGTTTATAGGTTTAGGGTCAGGGGTTTAGAAGGAATGGTGAATGTGTTGGGTTTTTGAGTTTAGGGTTTATGGTTTAAGTTTATAAGGGTTTAGGGTTTATGGTTTAGGGTTTAGGGTTTAGGTGTAGGGTGTAGGGTGTAGGGTTTTAGGGTATTAGCTATAAGACCCAAAATCACGAAACTGAAATCTCTCATAAGGGCTGGATTTAGGGTTTAAGAATGGTGAATGTGTTTGGGTTTATTGTATAGTGGTTAATATATATGTTAGTGTTTAGCGGTATTGGGTTGATGGGTTGGGGTTTTAGGTTTAAGGTTTATAGATTATAGTGTATGGGTTTAGGGGAAATGGTTGATGTGTTAGGTTTTTGATTTTAGGGTTTATGGTTCAAGTTTAGGAGTTTAGGATTTAGGGTTTAGGGTTTAGGGCCCAAAATCCCAAAATCGAAATCTCTCACGAGGGATTTATGGTTAATATTAAAATATATGTTTTGTACTGCACTAACATTGGCCACTTGAATTCCGAATTTGTAAACTCTATTTTGATCCAAATTAAAAGACCCTACCATTTGTAAACTGTAAAAGAAAGTATAGAAATGATTTGAAAAACTTCAAATAAGCTTAAATTAATATGTTAAAATGAAGTGTTTAAATAAATATTTAAATTAAACGATGGTTGTATTTAAATGTAATATTTCTTACCCAAAATATAGGTTGAAATCGGATAGAGGATATTACATGTATATATAATAAGATAAATATAGTTTTCTTAAAAGTTTAAAAATTATAAAAATCTTGAAAAATTTGAAATTTTTTTAAAAGTTTAATATTTAAAATTTAAAAAATAAAAAATGATAATATAAGTAAAAATATGTGAAATTAAAAATAAGTGAAAATAAAAAATTGAAAATTGAGAATAGTGGCGTTTTTTAAACAAACGCATAAATATGTTTATGTATTTTTATTTAAAACAGCGTAGTTTTCAATATTTTAGTGGCGCTTATCTTGAAAACGCCGCAATAAGTTGGGATATAGCGCTTACGCAAAATGCCGCAAGTATGTGTATGTAATTTTAATTAAAACGACGTAGTTTTCCATTTTTAGTGGCGTTTATTTTGAAAACGCCAATAAATGATGGATATATAGCGCTTTTAAAAACGCCGCATAAGTATATATATGTAATTTTAATAAAAAGCGATGTAGTTTCCCATTTTTTAGTGGCGTTTATTTTGAAAAAGCCGCAATAAGAGGGGATATAGCGGCGCTTTTAAAAAACGCCGCAAATATGTTGATGTATTTTTAATTAAAACGATGTAGTTTCCCATTTTTTAGTGGCGTTTATTTTGAAAACGCCGCAATAAGTGGGATCTAGCGGCGCTTTTGAAAAACGCCGCAAACATGTTTTATTTATTTTTAATTAAAACGACGTAGTTTTCAATATTTTAGTGGCGTTTAATTGTCAAACGCCGCAATAAGTTGGGATATAGCGGTGCTTTTGAAAAACGCCGCAAACATGTTTTATTTATTTTTAATTAAGACGACATAGTTTTCATTATTATAGTGGCGTTTATTTTGAAAACGCCGCAATAGGTTGTCTCTAACGGCGCTATCATATAAACGCCGCAAAGCTTGAATTGTTTTTAGTGTAAACGTCACCGTTTTGCTCTCATCCATTTCTCCCAACCCTTAAACCCGATTGACTGAATTTCCCCCCATCATTTCTCTGCTGAAAATAATTTCCCCCTTCTGCTGAAATCCCTAAAGTTCTAAAGGTTTTGTTTCTTTGATTTCTCTCTTCATTTCATACCTCTCTGCAGTCCGACACCATCCTACTTCATCCGATCAATAAGCTCTTCGTCCGCCACCAACGCTCCACCTCTCTTCGTCCGCCACCAACGCTCCTTCGCCTTCAAGCTTTACCTCTGTTTCTTCCGACAGTCGAAGCATGCACATCTCAGATTCCCAAAAAGGTAACATGCAAGTGAACAACTGATGGGTGATTTTGCATTTCGATTAATTTGTTAATGGTTGAAAATTGAGAAAATTGAAGCTTCGTTGTAATGGATTTTATGTTTATAACTCTGTTTTATTTTGATTATTCTTGAATAATAGGGTGATATTTTGTGCGTTGTCACTTGGATCGCATTCATTTGCGATGTACTTTTGTTATGTTTCCATTGTGAGAAGGTAAATCGTTTCCCCCTTTTAGTCCCCTTTTGTTCTGCTTTCCATTGTCGAAGCTTTACCTTTCTTCTATTATTTGATTGCTCTATCGGTGCTACTTTGTGTTCAAAATTGCTATAATATTGATAAATTTAATAGTTAGATTATTAAAATATAGCATACAAAGTCGGTTAGATGTAAAACACACTATCCCTATATAAGCTAGTTTTGATTTTCTTCTATGGGTTAATATATCATTTAATACCTGAGTTTGGTTCTAATGTTCAAATTGGTACTTAAGTTCTTTTTTATTATCCCAATTTAGTACTTGAATTTAACTTCAATGTTCAATTGGATACCTAATTAAACAGTCTCGCTGATCTTATGAATATATACACATGTATATCACGCCATTGTTGTTAAGCGAGCTAGTAGCTATCCCACACCAAGCTTGCTTCAACATCCACAAGTTTCTTAATTTCCGAGATTAATTGAACCTATAATTATTTGTATCTAAACCACCAAAATGTGTATTTATATATAATTTTTGCTCTAATCTGTAACTATCATTAAATGTTATCCCACTCATTCATATTTTTTATTTTTTATTTTAGATTTTGAATGGGTTATTTTAAGCACATTTGGCATTGGAAAAAGTTGTAATTTGAGGGGCTAATTTGTTATAATGATTCTTTTTTTTATCCCTATTACAATCTTTTATATGCAATAAACCCTAAAAATAAAGAAATAAACGAAAAGGGACGAGGGAATTTCACTTGACAAGCTCTTTTTTCCTATATATGTATAATGTGGATTATAAATTTATATAGTATTTTATATGTTTATAATTCTATTTTATGGCACAATTATATAATTTATTTCATGTAGACTTTGACATGTTTGTCATGTTAAAACTTGAGTGTTTGTGTCAATTAATTTTTATGTGTAAACTATTATAAATTTATAATTTTGTGCAATTATTGTTTGATAAATCTCTCAGCGGCTTCCTTGTCGATTTCGCCTTCGATTTCGATCTTTGCATTTTTTTTCTCGGGACAATTTCTTTTTTCCTTTCTTTTTTTTTCTCTAGATTTTGTGCCGTTTGGTTTTTTGAATTTCTGGTCAGGCTCTCCTCAAGGCGGGCTGTCTGTCTTATTTTTATTCGCATTTATTTATTTATTCATTCATTATATTTGGACCCAAATGTTGGGAGGTGATGGGCTTGGCTTGTTTTTTTAAACACTCTCAATTTTACATTTTATTTTGATATAAATTTTGGCTTGTTGGATGGACTGCTGTTGATGTTTTCTAAATATATTATTATATTGATGATGTTGGTCAGCGATGCAGGCCTTTTTTGGATCAATTAACCATATTGATCAATTTAAATGCTTAAGTTATCAATTTAAATGCTTAAGTTACTTAAATTGATCCCTTTTTTTCTATGTATATATTATGATATATATGTTTGCATGTAAGTTATTGTTTCTAATTGTTTATGCTTAAGTTATTCCTTTAATATACGTTTTTAATATATATTTGTATGAAGTAAATTGATCTCATGTTGTTTCTATGTCAGTTACTGCTTCCTACTGGTCCTGCAACTGTTGGATTGGATTTGGTGGTAATAACTTAATGTGTATGAAATCATTATTATTCTTATTTATATGTTGTTGCTTCTTTGGAGGTTGATAAACAATTTTGTGAATATATATCCCTTTTCTGCGCAAATTGATCAAATTAAATGTGTATTTTCATTAACTTCAAATTGAGGCATAATGCCATTACATATAATAGGGTGATAAAAACAAACAAATTTCACCTAAACATCTACCTATTATCACTACTTACATTGAAACTAAACTAAACTAAACTAAACTTGCACACTTGGTTAAGTTGATTTATCACTCAAATGTCAACAAAAATACATCAAGTACATTAACAACTTGGTTCTAATTTAACTAAGTTAAAGGTATGGAATGATATAAAGATTAACATAAACACAATATAAAATTTAATTGTTAAAAATGTTATAAATTTGTTATATATTAAATTTAATTCTTGTAATTTTGGTTGTTGTTAAATTTGAAAATGTAAAAATTAATTTTCGATTAACTTTAATTTAACAAATAATAATAATAATAATAATAATAATAATAATAATAATAATAATAATAATAATAATAAAGATAATAATAATAATAATAATAATAAAAATAATAATAAAGATAATAATAAAGATAAAGATAATAATAAAGATAATAATAAAGATAATAATAATAATAATAATAATAATAAAGATAATAATAATAATAATAATAATAATAATAATAATAAAGATAATAATAAAGATAATAATAAAGATAATAATAATAATAAAGATAATAATTATAATTATAATAATAATAATAATAATAATAATAATAATAATAATAAAGATAATAATAAAGATAATAATAATAATAAAGATAATAATTATAATTATAATAATAATAATAATAATAATAATAATAATAATAAAGATAATAATAAAGATAATAATAAAGATAATAATAATAATAATAAAGATAATAATAAAGATAATAATAAAGATAATAATAATAATAATAATAATAATAATAAAGATAATAATAAAGATAAAGATAATAATAAAGATAATAATAATAATAATAATAATAATAATAATAAAGATAATAATAATAATAATAATAATAATAATAATAATAATAATAATAATAATAATAATAAAGATAATAATAAAGATAATAATAAAGATAATAATAAAGATAATAATAATAATAATAATAAAGATAATAATAATAATAATAATAAAGATAATAATAAAGATAATAATAAAGATAATAATAATAATAATAAAATAATAATAATAATAATAATAATAATAATAAAGATAATAATAAAATAAAATAATAATAATAATAATAATAATAATAATAATATGTTAGATAATAATAAAGATAAATAATAATAATAATAATAATAATAATAATAATATGTTAGATAATAATAAAGATAATAATAAAGATAATAATAAAGATTTTCCAAAATTTAACTTATTCTCGATTTGAAATTTTAATTTAACTTACATAATTCATAATACATAACTAACATAAAATTACATAACTTACATGTACATAACTTACATAGCTTTTATCACATTATTTAACTTACATAATACATAACTTACATAATACTTGTATAGAGAAAAAAGAGATTCAAAGTATATAATTTGGAAACAAAGTATATAAATTTGGAAACGACGGGTTGCCTTATATCTCTTTATTAGATATAACGGATCCTCCTAGGTGTAACAATGCCACGTATGTTGAATCTTAAAGAATACATAACTTACATAATATATAACTTACATAATACATAACTTAGATAATACTTGTATAGAAAAAAGAGATTCAAAGTATATAATTTGGAAACTCGACGGGTTGCCTTATATCTCATTATTAGATATAACGGATCCTCCCTAGGTGTAACAATGCCACGTATGTTGAATCTTAAAGAATACATAACTTACATAATATATAACTTACATAATACATAACTTACATAATACTTGTATAGAAAAAAAGAGATTCAAAGTATATAGGTTGGAAACTGACGGGTTACCTTATATCTCATCGTTAGATATAACGGATCCTCCCTAGGTGTAACAATGCCACGTATGTTGAATCTTAAAGAATACATAACTTACATAATATATAACTTACATAATACATAACTTACATAATAATTGTATAGAAAAAAAGAGATTCAAAGTATATAGGTCGGAAACCCGACGGGTTGCCTTATATCTCCTTTATTAGATATAACGGATCCTCCTAGGTGTAACAATGCCACGTATGTTGAATCTTAAAGAATACATAACTTACATAATATATAACCTACATAATACATAACTTACATAATACTTACATAGTACTCAGTTATATATATGAAATTATCATTACTTACGTAAATTATAAATTAACAATTTAGCCGTGTAATTTATTGTCAACATTAGACTTCAACAACTACGAAATGGATAGGACTTGGATGAATTTGTCAAGGGTAAGCAACGGTTATCGAAATGGAGTAGAAACTTTTCTGAATTTCGCATTTCAAAATGCAAGCCAAGAGAATATGATTCTTTGCCCGTGTAAGAAGTGTTGCAATATTAACTGGCATTGTCGTGAAGTGGTCTACGAACATCTAGTTGTTGATGGCTTTGTCCGGGGGTACAAAATATGGTTTTTCCATGGAGAGTGTACACCTAGTGTAGCATCTTTATCGATGAATCTGGGGTATCATCATACTGCTTTCAATCAGAATGTTAGAGACGATAACATGGAAAACATGTTACGGGATGCTTTTAATATGCGTAGTGATGGTTTCGGGTCGTTTTCACCTGACTTGGGTGCAACCGATGATCATAATTTTGTTGGAAATACTTTCACCGAAGGGGGAAGAAGTGTACCAGATGAACGACCAAATGAAGAAGCGGCAAGATTCTACCGTTACTTGGTGAAATGAATGAAGAAGCGTATGAGGATCAAAATTTTCAAACTGTCATTACAGATTCGTCTTTTTCACTTGAAATGTTTGGGGGTGGACCGGAAACTCGTTGACAATCTTTGTTAGAGTTTCGCAAGAAATGTTCCGCTTGCAAAAATCCTCAATCTTCCAAAGATATGAAGAAATTGATAAAGGATTTGGGCCTTGGCTACAACAAAATTCACGATTGCCTAAATGATCGCATGTTGTATTGGGCGACCGGATAAACCAACAGTCTTTGTCATGTATGCGGCCAATCCGTTGGATTAATAGAAATACAGAGAGACGGATAACGAGGCTGAACACGATACACAATCAAAAAGAAGCCAGATTAAGATTTTGCGGTATTTTTCACTAATACCAAGGCTTCAACGGCTTTTCATGTCGTCGAAGACAAATGAATCAATGACGTGGCACCGGATGGACGAGCAGATGATGGGTTGTTAAGGCATCCCATGATTCTTTAGCTTGGAAATCTTTTGACTCAAAATTTCCAAGCTTTGCAAGCGATCCTCGAGTGTGAGGCTTGGGCTAGCATCCGATGGATTTAACCCTTACAAACTCATGAGCACAACGTCTGATTACTTGGCTTCGTGGTGCTTGTTCCTACAATTTGCCTCCATGGGTTTGCATGAAACAATCTTCTTTTATCTTGTCTATGATTATACCGGAGAGAAGGGTAGGGAATGATATTGACGTCTATTTGCAGCCACTTATTGAGGAGTTAAAACAACTATGGGCTGGTGTTCAGACATACGATGCAATGAGAAAAGAGAATTTTAATTTACGTGCGACTTTAATGTGGACTATTAACGACTTCCCGGCTTATGCTAATTTATCTGGTTGGAGTACCAGGGGACGTTATGCTTGTTAGTGTTGTCTTTGCATAAACATGCTCACAATGGTTATATAATGGGAAGAAGTTCTCGTGCATGGGGCATCGTCGGTGGTTACCGGAAAATCATACATTTAGATTTGAGTGCTCGGTTTGATGGTACTCAAGAGTTCAGACCAGCTCCTCCGCAGACCGGTGGATCCGAAATATTCTTAATGTTAAAAGATATGAATTTCATTTATGGGAAAGTGAATCAACCGGCTAACCCGCAAAGAAATAGAAGATGTACGGATGAATCGATGATGAATCTGATGAAGAGGATGATCCTCATGATGCGGACTTGTGGAAAAAAGAAGTATTTTTTCGAGTTACCTTATTGGAAGCATCAGATTTTACGCCATAATCTTGATGTCATGCACATAGAGAAAAATGTCTGCGAGAACATCATTGGGACTATTTTGAATGTCGATGGAAAATCGAAAGATAATCTTGAGTCGACTTGATTTAGTCCACATGGGAATTCGGCGTGAGCTTCATCCCGAGAACTTCCGAATATGAAATATCGGTTGCACCGCTATTTTTCAATGTCAAAGACGGAGAAAGAAGTGTTCATGACGGTGTTGAAGGATATAAAGGTCCGGATGCGTATGCATCAAATATATCGCGATGTGTGAGTCTTAAGGATCGAAGACTATATGGCTTAAAATCGCATGACTATCACATCTTGATGCAAGACTTCTTGCCGATTGCTATGCGGTGTTGTATGTCGAAAAAGGTGACGGCTCCTATAATTGAACTATCAAATATAATGAAAGGCATTTGTGGTAAAGTTTTGAATGTTCAAGAACTTGAGAGACTACAAGATCGAACCGTATTGACTTTATGCAATCTGAGAAGATCTTCCGCCTTCCTTCTTCACTATTATGGTGCACTTGTTAATTCATCTCCGCGTGAAGCACTTCTTGGTGGACCGTTTTCTATCGATGGATGTATCCCATTGAAAGGTCTTAATTTTTTGCAAAATATTCCTTCATTCACTCAATGCCTTTAGTTGCAACTTTTGTTAATGTTGTATACCATGTTTAGGTTCCTTTCCAAATTGAAGTCATCTGCCGCAATAAGCGTTATCCGGAAGGATCAATTGCCGAGGGCTACTTGGCGAGAGGAATGTATGACTTTCGTTCGGGTATTTGGAAGATGTTGAAACAAGAATGAACAGACCAAGTAGAAATCTGGCCTCACGGATCATAATTTGGTTGACACTTATTTATTTCAAAGTTTTGAGAACCGATCGGCAAAGTTGAAATTGTAGAATTAGGCGATAGATCGTGGGTCCAAGCACATCGATACATTCTTTTCATCACGATTCAATGGAACCATTTGGACGTAAGTTCTAGAATTTGATAAATACTCATCAATTATAATTTGTTTGTCTTCTAACAAAGTAAAACCTTTTTTACCGTATAGTGAGTACAAACAAATATTAAGAGCTCGTTCACGATCCCGAAGATTAAATCGATGAGAAATTAATAAGTTGTTCACAGAAACATTCCATGAATGGTTAAGCCAAATGGTATGCAATTTCAGTTTTCATTGACAAGTCATAATGTTTTCTCATAACATTCATGATTACTCGGTTTACTTTCCATCAATAGGTTTGGAGCCGGAATGAAGTAAATGACGACGTTAAATGGCTTTCACAAGGTCCAAACCAGAATAGTTAAAAGATATAATGGCTTCTCATCAACGGATACAGATTTCATACAAGGTATCGCGAGAGATTGAGGAGAACCCAAAATTGCGAATTGTTGTTAATTCTTGATTACAAGTTATGCTAGTGCTAGGGACGAGAATCCGGTCGAGGGAATCTGGAGTATTATGGACTTATTATCGACATCATTGAGTTGGATTATTATGGCAATTGCAAAGTTGTCTTATTTCGAGGTGATTGGGTGATGTGAATACATTTCATGGAATTAAAACGATCAATATGGCTTTACAATGTTGAATTTCTCTCGATTGATTCACAGGAGAACAAGCGATGGACGAGCCGTATGTGTTTTCTTCTCAAGTTAAACAAGTTTTTACTCGAAGATCCAATTGATGAGGGTTGGTACGTTGTACTTGAAACACCCTAGAGACTTGTTCAACATTGGCGGTGGAAGTAGAGATGACATAGTCGAAAGATCGAAACTTTGCCTTTTCGAACAAGATTTAAGCGAAAATATCCCTAGTACTAGTCAACAATTTCAATGGGTTCGTCGGGATGTGGACGAAGATATTTCTGAAATATGATGTAGTAAGATTTAATGATTTATTATTTGTATGTAATATTATAATTTTCATGTTGGTCATGTTATATAATTTAACTATTTTAAATGTCCTATTATTGTTGTTATTTGTTACTAAAATTTTGAACTATTTTATGTGTATTGTAGGAAAATGCCTAGAAGGCGATTACGAGGTTTAAATATTAGAAATTATACTCCAAATTCAAAAGACGTAAATAGTGGACAGGATACAGTTGTTGGATCTTCTACTCTGCCGGACATAGATGACGAGCATGGAGAATTCCAAAGTAATGTTAAGTTTATTTTACATGCATGTTGAATTTTATTATTGATTCATTTTCAATTTTAATATAATAATATATCATTTTTCAATTGAGGGTGGTGGGACAGCAGAGCTCGGGGACATCACGTTGCTTACTGATTTATATGACTTACTGACCTACCCAATGTTGAAGTAAGGAGAAACGATCATGGTCAGCCTATCGGATCTGAAGCTCGATTGTTGGCAGGCTATTTGGGCGTTATAGCACGAAATTCGAATATGTTGCCCATTAACTACGAATCATGGCATCACATGCCTGATGCCAACAAAAATCAGGCTCTCGAAAATATTAAGGTAATAAAAGGTGAATGTAATTTATAATACTTTCATTTAACCTTCATTTATATTAACTTTTTTAAAAAAAATTTCAGGGTAGATTTGCTTTAGAGGTCTCCGATGACTATATTAAGAAGATGTTGGGTAAAAAATGGAGAGACAATAAAAGCACCCTAAAAAAACAATATTTTAAGAAAGACATCAGCCTCGACGAAAAACTGCGAAATGTCCCACCGGGAATGTTGAGGTACCAATGGGAAGATCAAGTTAGATTCGAATTCAAAGAAAGGAGAGGTATTACGTACTTTCAAAGTCTTAGAAATTTTTCGATTTATCGTATTTATTATATAAATAATTCAAATCCCATTATGTAGGACCGTGGCGAGTTGGAACAAGCGTGACGAAACAACAATTCACGCTTTACAGCGGAGTTCCGAAGTTTTGCTTGTGTGGTCGAATTTGAGGTATTGTAATTTATTACTTCTTTCAAATATTAATGATTTATACTATTAACTTATATTTTTTCGCTATAATGTAGGAAGTTTAAATCAGTCAAAAGTTGGACGGCTTCAACTTTTTGACATTACTATAGGAAGAAGGATGGATCTCGATGACATCCAAGGCTGCGAAATTTTGGTATATTTATTTAATAAAAGTTGATTTTTATAAATATTTATAATGTTTAATTATAATAGTTTAATTCATCGTTTGTAGTTTTAAATTTCTAATTTTAAGTTATGTTCCATTCATTTTTATTATATATTTCGTTTCTAACTCTTTTATTGATTTATTAGGATAAACTAAAGGAGAAGAAGGCGGAGTATGAAGCGGTTGCTTCGTCTGACAGTTCTGTTAATCTCGACGAGATTGATAATAGAATTATGACTGATGTTTTGGGTCCCGAAAGGTCTGATGCTTGATTGATAGTTTTGTTAATCTTGAGTATATTTATAATAAAATTATCACTAATGTTTTGGGTCTTACACGGTATGGTTGGGTTCGATGTCAAGGATCAGGTGTTACTCCGACCCAATATTTTGGATCCGGCTCCCGGCAATACATGCCTTCCGGGAGTCAATCTCGTGCTGAAGTTCAGAGACTGAAAGACCAGATATCTCTGATGGAAGTGAGCACAGCTGAGCAAATTTCTCAGCTTAGAGCGGAGGCAGCAGCGAGGGAAGCGGATCAAATTTTTAAGCTTAGAGCGGAGGCAGCAGCGAGGGAGGCAGAGGCAGCAGCGAGAGAGGCGGAGCATGTTGCTCAACTTAGAGCGGAGGCTGCAGCGCGGGAGGCAGAGCAGAACAGAAAGTATGAAGAACTCCAGCTACAGCTGCAGGCTATGATGAAGTTGTTCCAGCAGCAGTCGCAGAGGCCGCCCTCTTAGACATTTCTTTTCTTGTTGTAAGATTTTTTCAACATTTTACTGATTAAACATTTTGTAAGAATTGTTTGAATTATGCTTCATTTTTAATAAATATCATATATTTTTATTAAATTTGAAGTATTTGTTTAGATTTAATGCTTTTACTGAGATTTAAATGTTTTATTTACTGTATTGGGTTAGAATTATATGCAATTGTTCTTTGTTTTTGGTGGTTTTTACCGCAGGAGGGTAGGATATTGGGAAAAAGTGCATGCAGATCATGCAAATTAGTGGCGTTTTTCAAAAGCGCTAAAAGCCCCACCTATAGCGGCGTTTTCTACAAGCTACCGCTAAAAGCCCCTACATATTGCGGCGTTTGTTGTATAAGCGCCGCTAAAAGCCCATACCTATAGCGGCATTTTTTTATAAGCACCGCTAAAAGCCCACACCTATAGCGGCGTTTGTCTCATAAGCTACCGCTAAAGCCCATACCTATAGCGGCGTTTGTCTCATAAGCCGCTATAAGCCCATACCTATTCATAGCCGCGCTATAAGCCCATGCCTTTAGCGGCTTTTGTTTTAGAAGCGCAAAAGCACCTATCTATAGCGGCATTTTATTTAAAAGCGCCGCTATAGGCCCAAACCTATAGCGGCGTTTATTTAAAAAGCATGATAGGCCCAAACCTATAGCGGCGTTTATTTAAAAAGCTACCGCTTATAGGCCCTATCTATAGCGCGTTTGTTTTAAAAGCTACCGCTAAAAGCCCATACCTATACGCCATTTTTCACAAAAACGCCACTAATTTTTACGGCGGTTTCCTTAGCGACGTTTTTTGCGGCGCTTTCGAAAGCGCCGCAAGTACTATTAGTGGCGCTTAAAAACGCCGCTAAAGGCCCAAAAAAATGCCGCTAAAAGTCTGTTTTGGTGTAGTGTTCCAAACACCCAAAAACCTCCACATTCATCCTTGATGAATATAGATATTTTTTTTCTTCCATGGAACTTTAAAAAAAAAAAAAAACTAGATCAAGACCCTTACCTTCTTTGAGATTTGGAGGATGAAAAAAATTGGTGAGAACTCACTCAAATCTTTCTCCCTTCACATGACTTGCTAAGGAAAAAATAGATGGAGAAAAGAAGGAAAAAAATGAAGAAATGTAAAAATAAAAAAAAAGGGTGATCATAATATAGGGAAAAATAGTGACAAATCCATTTTATCCCATACCTCAATCTACCAAACCATCTTTTCCCATTAATTAAGAGAAGACTTTTATTCAAAAATGGTAAAATCACCATTTTAGCCATCCATCTTCCCCCTACTTCACACAAGCTTCTCAACATCCTTAATTTCTTATAAAAAGATCCAAAATTCACCGAAATTAATTCCAACTGTTAGAATTAAGTGACCCGAATCCTTATTTAAATAAAATACAGTGGTAAAATAAAATAAAAGAAGAATCCTTATAGAACTACACTTCTTTTATTTTATTTTAAATAAGGTTTTTTAAACCTTATTAAACTCTATCTATTTGATATTGATTAGAATAAGGTGTTGCAATCTTACTACACTCCTATTAGAATATGGCTTTACAAGCCTATAAATAGACATAGTCTATTCCACTTGTAATTGATTCGAATTCGACATAGTGAATTTTCTTCTCCTCTGCCCGTGGTTTTTTTCCCGAAAAGGTTTCCACATAAAATTTGTGTGTGTTATTTAAATTTTATTTCTCTTTTCTTTGCGATATATTGTCATTACCGACGTTATATTTTTCACAAATTGATATCAGAGCTTTCGGGTTTTTCATCTCGATCACGGTAATGGCGTCTTTAAAGTATGAAATTCCACTGTTGGATCGCAACACCAGATTTGCGTTGTGGCAGATAAAGATGCAGGAAGTTCTTACACAGATGGATTTAGAGGAAGCCCTGCTAGGGGTAGATAAGATGCCTTCGACATTGACGGAGGAAGAGAAAAAGCGTAAGGATCGAAAGGCGTTAACACAGTTACATCTACATTTGTCTAATGAAATTTTGCAGGATGTGATGAAGGAGAAGACCGCCGCTGCATTATGAAAGAGGCTAGAACAAATATGTATGTCGAAAACTCTAACCAGCAAGTTGCATATGAAGCAACGTCTTTATGCTCATCGTTTGGAGGAAGGTGCGTCTGTACACGAACACTTACAGTGTTTAAAGAAATTCTCTCAAACTTGGAGGCCATGGAGGTTCAGTATGATAAGGAAGATCTAGGGTTGATTCTACTTTGTTCGTTGCCCCCGTTTGATTCAACCTTCAGAGACACATTTTATATAGCCGAGAGTCTCTCACAGTTGATGAGGTTTATGATTCTTTGACCTCATATGATAAGATAAAGCATCTTGTGATTAAACCCGACTCTCAGGGAGAGGGTCTCATTGTTCGTGGGAGACAAGATCGAAATGGTGATGATGATCGTAGAAGGACACAAGAACGGAATCCTCGCAGTAAATCTAAGGGTAGATCAAAGTCTTCAAACAGAGGTAAAACTTGTAACTTCTGTAAGAATAAATGGCACATTAAATTTGAATGCTATAAGCTAGAGAACAATATTAAAAGAGAGGCTGCAAATCAAAAGGGATAACAACCAGAAAATTTCGGTGAAGCTGATGTTGTAAAAGACTACAGCGATGGTGAACTTCTAGTCGCTTCTGTCAATAATTCTAAAGTGAGCGAAGAGTGGATACTTGATTCGGGTTGCACTTTCCACATGTGTCCCAATCGGGATTGTTTTACAAATTACGAAACAGTGTCTGAAGGTGTTGTTTTGATGGGAAATAATGCTTCGTGTAAAATCGTAGGTGTTGGAAAAATTAAAGTTAAGATGTTTGATGAAGTTTTTAGAATACTTAGTGACGTACGACATGTTTCAGAATTGAAGAGAAATTTAATTTCGTTAAGTACTCTTGATTCAAAAGGGTACAAATACAAAGCTGAAAGTGGAATTTTGAAGATTTCCAAGGGTTCTCTCATTGTGATGAAAGAGCAGAGAAAGACTGCCAAGTTATATGTTTTGCAGGGTTCTACTGTTATTGGTGATGCAACTATTGCTTCCTCTTCCTTGTCAGATGATGATATTACTAAACTTTGGCATATGCGCCTAGGGCATATGAGTGAGAATGGCATGGTAGAATTGAGCAAAAAAGGACCTCTTGATGGGCAAGGAATTTGTAAACTGAAGTTCCGTGAGCACTGCGTTCTTAGGAAGCAAAAGAGAGTTCGATTCACTAGAGGAATCCATAACACGAAGGGAACGTTGAAGTATATTCATTCTGATCTGTGGGGGCCATCAAGAATGCCTTTAAGAGGTGGAGCTAATTATATGCTAACTTTTATTGATGGTTTTTCCAGAAAAGTTTGGGCATTCTTCCTGAAGTAGAAAAGCGATGTGTTTTCCGCATTTAAGTCTTGGAAAACTATGATTGAAAAATAGACGGGAAAATAAATAAAATAACTCCGCACAGGCAATGGCTTACAATTTTTTCTGATGAGTTTAATAAACTGTGCAAGTCAGAAGGGATCGTGAGACACTTGACAGTTCGTCATACTCCTGACAAAAGCGGCGTTGCGAAGCGAATGAACAAAATGATCATGGAGAAGGTTCGATGTATGTTGTCAAATGCCAATTTACCAAAGTCATTTTGGGCTGAAGCAGCCTCTACTGCATGTTTTTTGATCAACCGATCTCCATCTATTGCCATTGAGAAAAAAACTCCACAAGAGGTATGGTCTGGTAATCCTACTTATTATTCTGATTTAAAGATCTTTGGGTGTCCTGCGTATGCTCATGTTGATAATGGAAAATTGGAACTGAGATCCATTAAATGTGTTTTTCTTGGTTATAAAGCTGGTGTAAAAGGGTATAAGTTATGGTGTCATGAAAATAGAAAAGTTGTGATTAGTAGAGATGTTGTTTTTTATGAAACTGCTATGCTACCTAACTTATCTCTTAAAGACTCTTCCAATAAAGAAAATCAAAAGCAGGTGGAGCATCAGATTAATATAGAGTCCACTCCTCAAGCCAGTAAAAAAATTGAGAATAGAGTTGTTTCTTCACCATAATACTCTATCGCCAAAAACAAAACTAGAAGAGAAATTAAACCTCCAAAGAAGTATGCTGAGGCTGATCTAGTTGTTTATGCTTTAAATGTGGCCGAATATATAGATACAAACCAAGAGCCATCTAATTATTCTAAGGCGGTTAGCTGTGAAGACTCAAAAAAGTTGATGTTTGCTATACAAGAGGAGATGGAATCACTCCATAAAAACAGAACATGGGATCTTGTGAAACTTCCTAAAGGTAAAAAGGTTGTTCGTTGTAAATGGGTGTTTAAAAAGAAACAAGGTACTCTAGGAGTTGAAGAACCCAAATATAAAACAAGGCTTGTTGCAAAAGGTTACAGTCAAATTCCAGGAGTGGACTTCACAAATGTGTTCTCCCTAGTTGTGAAACATAGTTCTATTCAAGCTTTACTTGGTATTGTGGCCATGCATGATTTGGAGCTTGAGCAGTTAGATGTAAAAACTTCATTTTTGCATGGAGAACTTGAGGAAGATATTTACATGCAACAACCAGAGGGTTTTACAGTCTCAGAAAAAGAGGACTATGTTTGCTTGCTGAAAAAGTCTCTTTACGGTTTGAAACAATCACAAGATAGTGGTACAAGAGGTTTGATTCCTTTATGACTTTTCATGATTTTAAAAGAAGTAGTTTTGACAGTTGTGTTTACTTTAAGAAAAACAGTGATGGTTCTTTTGTGTATCTACTTCTTTATGTTGATGACATGTTGATAGCAGCAAAAGATAAAGGAGAGATAAGAAAGATCAAAGCCCAACTAAGTGAAGAATTTGAGATGAAAGATTTGGGACTAGCAAAAAAGATACTTGGTATGGAGATTCTCAGAGATAGAAAAGCAAGTAAATTGTACCTAAGTCAGAAGGGGTACATTGAGAAAGTTCTTTGCAGGTTCAATATGCTGAGTGCTAAGCCTGTTAGTACTCCTTTGGTAGCCCATTTCAGACTTTCACCGGCTTTGACTCCACAATCAGATGATGAGATTGAGTACATGTCACATGTTCCATACTCTAGTGCAGTGAGATCTCTCATGTATGCTATGGTTTGTTCACATCTAAATTTATCATATGCAGTCAGTGCAGTTAGCAAATAAATGGGGAATCCCGGTAAAAAACATTGGAAAGCAGTTCAGTGGATTTTAAGATACTTACGAGGTACTACTGATGTTTGCTTACAGTTTGGAAGAACTGGAGATAGAGTCATTGGGTATGCTGATACTGATTTTGCTGGAGACCTTGATAGAAGAAGATCTCTCACTGGTTATGTCTTTACAATCGGAGGTTGTGCAATCAGTTGGAAAGCTACTTTGCAAACTAGAGTCACTTTGTCTACCACTGAAGCTGAGTACATTGCGATTACTGAGGCTTGTAAAGAAGCTATTTGGTTGAAGGGACTCTTTAGTGAGCTCAATGAAGACCTTCAAATCAGCGCATTATTTTGTGACAGTCAAAGTGCCATCTTCCTTACAAAAGATCAAATGTTTCATGAGAGAACAAAACACATTCATGTTCGGTATCATTTTGTTCGTGATATTATTGCTCGTGGTGATATTGTTGTGAGCAAAATTAGTACTCATGAAAATCTTGTAGATATGATGACTAAGTCACTTCCTATAACCAAGTTTGAGCATTGCTTAGACTTGGTTGGTGTTCATTGTTGAAGTTAAACCCTTAAGGGGTTTTATGGAAGAGGTGGAGAACTTGTTCGTTGAGAGTTCGCGATGAAGAACTTGTTTATTGAGAATTCGTGTCAAGATGGAGATTGTTAGAATTAAGTGACCCGAATCCTTATTTAAATAAAATACAATGGTAAAATAAAATAAAAGAAGAATCCCTATAGAACTACACTTCTTTTATTTTATTTTAAATAAAGTTTTTTAAACCTTATTAAACTCCATCTATTTGATATTGATTAGAATAAGGTGTTTCAATCTTACTACACTCCTACTAGAATATGGCTTTACAAGCTTATAAATAGACATAGTCTATTTCACTTGTAATTGATTCGAATTTGACATAGTAAATTTTCTTCTCCTCTGCCCGTGATTTTTTTCCCGAAAGGGTTTCCACGTAAGATCTGTGTGTTCTTTAAATTTTATTTCTCTTTTCTTTGCGACATATTGTCATTACCGGCGTTATATTTTTCACACCAACAAAACCCAATCCCAAAATAAATTTATCCATTGCCAACTCAGGTAAACACTCGAACATTAACTTGAGAATTTGGGGTCATTACACGTAGCTTAGACCTAGAGATCAGGTTGGGCAAGGAGTGTTACACAAGGTACGAAAGATAGTAATTTAATTATATGGAATTTTATTAGCCAACCTATTTGAAAAATTACAAGTATGAATTACGAAATAACTACACTAAAGGAAAAAAAATCTTAACAAACATGAGTCAATGTCTCGAGACATGATTCTTCAAACTTCAAAACTAAAAATCATGAAATAGGAGAGACACATCTCAAGACTTGGCTTTATTGTCTCAAGACATTACTTTTATTTTGCTACTTTAATCCAAGATTCGTTACTGGCTCCATTTCTAAGCATCCTTGATCTCGATTTAATGTACGAGGGCCTACTTGAGTTAATTTAACACGCATAACATGTACTAATTACCAAATTTGTATAATTTGCTTTAAAATTTCATAAATTTTGTATGTATGTAAATCAATTTTGAGTTGCTTGGACAATGGATGTGGTATCTTACATCCGATCATCGTCCAAATTGAATGTAGGGTGTTCAAGCAAGTTTTGAAGGGTCGGATTAATCATCTAACCAATATAACTTTTCAATCTATAACTTAATAAAAAAATTTGAAAAAAAATTTAACCTTCTCTTGTGATGTTTTGATTATTGAAACATTTTTCAAGTGAAACTCAATTTTTCAATAAAAAATTATGGTTTTTTTAAGTCACCTAAAATTTTATAAAACTTATTTATTATACTTGAATATTAATTTTAAATTAAAAAATGATATTTTTCATTAGAAAATTTCCTAATTTTTTTTCCTTCCAATACTGACTCTACATTATGTGATTTACCTGTATTCATTGTAGGAAGATAGAAGAGTAGATCAACAAATTCCTTTTCTCAGCTTCTTAAAATGTCAACCACTTTGCAGCGATAACCTTTCATTGCATTTGGGAATACTCTCATTATATCATATGTTGCTTACTTAACTCACATATTAAACAAAACCTAATCAAAATTTTGAAGAAAAAATTGGCAGGGGATTCCCAAGTGCTATTGTTTGCACTAATTCATTCCTCCATAGAGGGATAGAACTTACTACTATCAAAAGATATCAAGAATTTCCAATTTTAAAAATTCTCAATTTCAACATTAACATTATAGAAATTAATTTCTTTTGATCACTTATCTAACATGTAGCAAATTGATATATTATAAATTTGATAAATTACATGATTGGTTTTCTGATTAACACCCATCTTGTTGTTGTGATTTGTTATGTTAGACAACTTTTACTAAGTTATTTAGTTTGAGTTGTTAAAATGTAAATCGAGGTAAGTTTATCATTTAAATATATATGAATTTACTAAGCTTTTGAAATGCTTACTTCGCTGTTTTCCCTTTCTTTGTAGATTACCATTTTGCTAAACGTGTTGATCGGATCTACGAGAATGTCACACTATTTCGTTATTGATTTGTTAGTCTTTTAATAGTTTTGAAACCCGATTTCGTAGCATGTAAATGAGAGTTATGCTTTTGGTAACATAATTGTTAGCATTGTTCAACCTATTCTAATGTGTGAACATTTGGTAAGGTAAAGCCTATTTAAATATGTTTGTTTTGGTAACATTTTGATTTAAAGGTATGATACTTGATATGATATATATTTGAGTAAGAATGATATGACTAAATGATGGTGTGAAATGACTAGATGTATGCTTGAATTGGTATAAGTTGAATTGAATTGATTTGGTGTCAAATTGTGACATTTTGATTTAGTTGATTGAGAAAATGGTTAAATGATTGTTTGACATGTGTTTTGACACATTTTTATGCAGTTAATTGTGATGCTAAATGCACCAAATATATGTAATGGTTTAGTTGGTTGAAATAGACACCAAAAGGATTAGTTTGTGTCAAAAATAGAATCCATGTCGCGGCGTCAAGCGATGGTCGTCATCACGAGATCTGGGTTTTGGACCATGGCATGATGAGGAACCCCGTCATCACAACGAGGCAAAATAGACAGCCACATTGCGACGAGGAACTCCTCACGTTGCGATGTCGTTTTGAAATTTTGGAAGTGTTGCAATTTGGTCTTAATGTGATTTATGATCTGTAATAGTTGTGTTTGCATGATTTGTATTTTAATGTGAATGTTTATTGTATGTAGTTGCTCCAACAATGACTGTAACATTTTGTAGCTCGGACCTAACAATCAGGTCAAGCGAGGGATGTTACACAAAGTACGAAATATAGTAATTTAACTATATGGAATTTTATTAACCAATCTATTTGAAAAATTATAAGTATGAATTATGAAATAACTAAACTAAAGGGACAAAAATTTAACAAACATACGAGTCAAGGTCTCGAGACATGATTCTTCAAACTTCAAAACTAAAAATCATGAAATAGGAGAGACACATCTCGAGACATGGCTTTATTGTCTCAAGACATTACCCTGCATTTTGCTACTTTAACCCAAGATTCGTAACCTGGCTCAATTTCTAAGCATCCTTGATCTCGATTTAATGTATGAGGGCCTGCTTGAGTTCATTTAACACGCATAACATGTACTAATTGCCACATTTGTATAATTTGCTTTAAAATTTCATAAATTTTGTATGTATGTGAATTAAATTTGAGTTGCTTGGACAATGAATGTGGCATCTTGCATCCGATCATCATCCAGATTGAATGTAAAGTGTTACAAGAAAATTTTGAAAGGTCGGATTAACCATCTAACCAATATAACTTTTCGATCTATAACTTAATTGAAAAAAAAAATTAACCTTCTCTTGTGATTATGAAAACAATTTTCGATGGAAACTCAATTTTCCAATAAAAAAAGTATGGTTATTTTTTTAAGTCACCTAAAATTTTATAAAACCTATTTATTATACTTAAATATTTATTGTAAATTAAAAGGGGGTATTTCGTTAAATTTTTTCCCTCCAATACTCACTCTACGTTATGTAATTTACCTGTATTTATTGTAGGAAGATGGAAGAGCATATCAACCAAATTCTCTTTCTCAGTGTCAACCTTTCATTGAATTTGGGGATACTTGCTTACTTAAATCACATATTAAACAAAACCTAATCAAAATTTTGAAGAAGAAATTGGTAGGGGATTCCAAGTGCTATTGTTTACTCTAATTCATTCCTCCATGGGGAGATAGAAGTTACTAATATCAAAAGATATCAAGAATTTCCAAGATGTAGCCATTGCAAAGCGGGCAGTTACCTCTCTGAACCATTAGCTCCCTAGAACAAAGCCGGCAAAAGGTATGGGCGCATGGAATAAACGCCGACCCTTTATGCCTAACCATGCACACGCCACACGTGTATTCCATCCCTCCGCTCAATGACACCGCTACTTCATCTTCCTCTTCATCTCCTTCTTCGTCGTCGTAGTCGTCATCATCTTCGCCCATCCCGTATCCCGTTTCCCCCAACAAGTCCATTAATGACATCTTAACTGGCTCCACCACCGCACCCTTCCCCGCTGCTGCTTCCGCCGCTTCCTGTGCCGCCACCGCCTCCCTCGCCGATAATGATCTTTCCTTGGATAGTACCTCTACCGGAGGTTGCGATCCTTCATCTTCCTCGGGAGACTCGTATTCTTCGTCATCGCTGCCCTCAGCAACGTCGTATTCGTCTTCGTCGTCGTCGTCATCTTGGTGGTGGCTCGCGGAAGACAAACGAATCGATGGGTGGCGGGCCATTTGTGGCTTGGAGCTTCTTGAGCGTGGAGCATTGCTGGGAATGGTGGCATCAACAGAATCATTGTGATCGGCGTGAGTGGAATTGTTGCCAAACCGAATAGAATCCCTCCGCGCCATTTGCATCTTAGAGTTCACAACTGGCGTGTCAGAAACCGGGACACATTCGACTCCATCCTTGGCATGGGTGGTGTCAGAGGAGTTAGAAAGAGGCGAACCGTGGCGCGGGGACCGAGATCTACTACCTTGAACATTAACATCGGAAGTGGGGACGCGGACGGAGGAGGTCCAGGCCGAACCTGCTCGCTTCAGCCGTAACTTATCCCGAAACGTTTTCCAACTCTTCTTGTCTTTGAGGGTCCTATCGTCCCGTATAATATCCAGAAGCGTACGGTGCCGAGGCGACGATTTTCCATCATTATTTAAACCAGCCATACTAATCCGGCCGTTCTCAACCGCTGATATATGCTCCAACAGCGTAAGCCTCCGGTTACCACTTTCCATAGCATTACAGTTAACATATATTGTTTATGATTAGTAATATGAAATCATCATAATCATAATAATAAATATATTTGCATCTACAGAAATAAAACACATCGAATACCTTAAGATTGGTGTGGCAGTTTATCGGGATTTACATCTACAGAAACAGAACAAGTCTGACGAAAAAGACTTTCACAGCCTTCAATCATCCACCTGTAAAAGGAAACAATACAATTATAGCTAATTATTCATAATTTTGAAGTAGAAGAAGAAATATACTAATCATTATGAAGTATGGGACACGCACTGAAAAAGACTTCCTTTGTCTGGCCTGGTCTTTTGTTTGTCTCTGTCTGTGTTAGAATTCTTTCTGGTTTCAATGTTAGGGTTTGGAGAGGGAGATAAAAACTGAGATTGTGAAAATGGAGCGAGTCTTATGGGGGAAATTAAGGGAGGGGCCCTTTTTTATTTCCTTGCTTCACGGAAATTAAATGGAAATAAACCCAAAGTATCCAACTCTAACAATTAACTTCTTTCCTTCTATTTCTCTATGTAGTCGGCTAAAATATATAAAAAATGTTCAATTCAACTCTTAAAAAAAATTTACCATCCAACAAAAATCAATTAAGACTTCTATCTTAACAAAAATTATTAATTGACCAATTTAACCGTTAATCGTACTGATATAACTGACAAAAGCCACTAGAAACTATTATATGGTAGTATGCTAACGTGGCATGTTTCGTCAGCAAAAAAATATTTTCTTACAAACTAAAATATATTTTAAAAATTTAATTAAAATGTTCATATAGAATTAATCTGAACAAATAATTATTTATATTCATTTTAGACGAGTGTAAAATAAATAATAAATAAAAATTATAAATTTATATAAATTTTAAATATGTAAAAACTAAAACTATATACAAGATTTTTAACATTTGATTGAGGAATTAAATACATTAAAACAAAATGAAAAGGATGGGAATAGAGAGAACTCTTTTATTTAATTATTTGACTTAAAATTAACTTTTATCATAAGTTAATAATTGTTGTCAATAACAAATTTCTTTAATAAAATAATTTAGTAACTATTTTTGTGTCAATTATAATTTTGTAACTTTTAGACCCTATGGTTTTATGAAATGATAAACCATGTAAAAAAAAAAGAAAAGAATATATATATAAATATTTCAAAAAATTTAGAATTTATATAATATATAAAACTTTCAAATGTTAGAACGTATTCTAGATCAATATGATTATCAGTAGTTCCAAGACGAGTGCAAAGTATTTTTTTTAATCTCTTTCTAAGAGTGGTTCATATGAAACATGTAGAATTTAGAAAACTATGGTAACAACGACACGGTTTAGTAAACTCTATTCTCAGTAATTTGCTGGTTGATTTGGAAGGACCGTAATCTTTATGTTTTTTCTAACAGCCATAGTTATGTACAAGCCATTGCAGATACATGTTATTCTTGGGCGAGGAGTTATGCCGAGCCAGCATTAAAATTGGTTCAACCCAGTCTCATGCCTACATTGTGGCATTGGTGTCGACCGGAGAGGGGATGGATAAAACTTAACACGGATGGTGCGGTTTCAGCTACCAGTCTTACTACATTTATTGGAGGTGTACTTAGAGACTCTGATGCAAATTGGCTATGTGGATTCTCAATGATGTTTGGTAAGGATTTTGTTTTCTTAAAGTAGAGGCAAGAGAGGTTCTAGAAGGCAGTCTAACCTACAATTCCTACATAGCTTAAATGGAAATTCTTTTCCCATATTCTACAGAAAAATAATAAATATTTCATATAAATACAAGTGATAAATCAAATTTGTAGCTCGAAGAGTTGGTTACCCTATTTTGATTCTTTATTGTTCTTGCTTCCAAGATTGATGGTGGTTAAATCTCAAAAAGAACGAAGATGTTCCAAAGAAGTCTCAATTTTATAATGAATTAAACCTAATCTATGATCTAATTCTCATAAACGAAATGTTGTTTTGGTTCAAGTAGATATCAAAAGTGAATTCTTTAAAAAAAGAGAATATAATAAACTTATAATGTTATAAACAATAAGTTATGATCAAAACAAGCTTAAAAGTTAAACTTAAACCTTAATTTTGTTTTCCTATTGCTCGTAAATATTCATAAATACTATAATAAAATTGAATTTTAAATTAATATATCAAAAGAAAGGAGAGAAAACAATAGAAAATAAACATAATATGTAAACAATATACTATATAAAAAATAAAATTAGGAAAAGAAACTTTCTTGCAATGAATTCGTTGAAGTAATAGAGAAAATCAAGAAGGAATGAGGCAATAGCTTTATTTTTACATTTATTAATAGACTAAGGTAGCGTTTGGTGCTTTCACATGTTTTGATTCCGATGGAATGTGATTCATTGGAATGTGATTGTTGAGAATGTAATTGTCAGGAAAGTTACTTTACAACGTTTGGTATACATTGGAAGGTGTTGATTAAAAACTCAAGAAAGTTACACTATGTAGCACCCTTAACTCGTATCCGTCGCCGGATTAGGGTTACGAGGTATTACCGTTCAAAACACAATTCAGCACAATCATTTATATACATTTCATACATCAAAGAATAACGATACATTTATAACATTTTTAAACTTAACTATCCACAGATCAATTATTTAAAATTTATGAACATACATCATAGTTCCAATTCAAATCACTCATATCTTACTAATCATAACTTACAAAACAACACTTTTCGAAATTTCCAATTAATTCAATTCGAACTTACATCAAAACAATTGAATATGTTTGATGTGTCTCTAACTAACTATGATCACAATAAAGGCAAGCGCACCTATCGTTTAATAGTATAGTTATGGTAAGACCGAAAATATCGTATCCACAAGGACCAAGAGTACTAGTAATTACTATCTTTTTATTATCTAGCCTAAGAATTGAAATGATTTCTTTTAACTAAAATTAATTAAAAACACGACAGATAACGAATTGGGAAAATACTTTAGACAACTTTATGAGATAGGCAATACCCAAAGAAGAATCCACCTAGACTTCACTTATTACTTTTGATTCATACGATTTATTCACTTAACTTAATTCATAGAAATCCCAAATTTATGTTAATATCTCTTTCGAGGCTAAAAAAAACTAACTCTAGGTTGATTAATTGAAATCTTTTTCTAATTAAAACCCCTATTATCACATTAACTCGATCTATGGATTCCTTTATTAGATTTGATTCTAATCCGGCAGATTTTCGTCGCCCTATTTCTGGGGTTGCAATCAACTCCACTTAATTGTGTTGATCTACTCTTAAATAGTGACTTTTGCTCATCTGAATAAACACATTCGACTTGAATCAATAACTTGAATTATCAAAACAAGAATAAAAAGTCACAATTAAGAATAAGAACAAGTATTTATCTTATAAATCAAATAATAATAAGATCCGTCTTAGGTTTTATCCCCTTAGGTATCTAAGGGATTAGTTCATACTGATAGAGGGAAACATTTTAAAATAAGGAAAACAACAAAACATAGGAAAACCCAAAAACTTGTAAAGAACTTGATGGGAGATCTTCAGTCTTGATGGAGATCCTTCTCCTAAGCTGCTTCCGATGGCTGTCTTCGAGTATTTTCTGCCTTCTACTCGGCCCTCTCTTTTAGGTTGGCCCCTATGGTGTTTATATAAGCTTTGGAACACCTCTCTTCACCCACAAGTGGCTTATTTCGAATAGAATTAAACTTTGATACGGTAGGGACACGCCCGTGTTCAATTTCTTAGATCGTGCTCTCTTTTGCTCGTCACAAACGACCGTGTGGTCTACCCGTGTATGTTGATCTAGGTTGTGTTCGATTCTGCTCGTGACATACGACCGTGTTTGGTAGCCCAGGCCATGTTGATTCTAAGGTAGGCCCATTTTGTCTCGTTTTGGCCCGTTTATCGTTCTTTTTGACTCTCTAAGCTCTTCTGAGTGTAAAATATGAAATTAAATGATTAGGAGCACCGAATTCATCAATTCTACTGAAAATTCATCCAAAAATAAGACAAGCATGGGGTCAAAATATGTATAAATTATGGTTTATCAAATATCCCCACACTTAAGTATTTGCTTGTCCTCAAGCAAAATTCTCAACCCACAATTAAAATTAACTTCATCAAATCATAATTATCATCAATAATGTCTCATCATAATTTATAAATAATTCATACATAGATAATTTAACTTAAAGAATCCTAAAGATTCAAACAATCTAAATCACAAATTTTTTGTAGCACGAAAACATAGGTGCTTCCCCTTATCTAAATAATTATCTTTGATCCAAAATCAACAAGAATTGACATCCTCACAAAGGATTCACTCAAATCACTCAAAGTGTTTAAGGTTCAAAATAAAGCACTCAAAAGTCAAACATGAAAAGTTATTACCATAGGCTTGCGTGAAAATCAAATCTCCACCACTATAAAATGAGATGATACACAAATCAAAATGTCTTTTTAAAAGGGTTGTAATGGGGCTTAGGTTAAAGGTGTGGGAAAAGGCTGAATTAGAGGGTTAGAATCGAGATCGAATTGACAATTTACCTAACTAGAAAAACAACTAATACTAAAAAAAATTACAATAATTGAAAATATATCAATAGTAGCACTAATAATAAATATACCTCTAACTTTTAAGAACAATAATAAGAACTTATAATAATAAGAGAATTTAACAATCAAAACAAAGAACATAGTTAGGCAACTGCTCAAATCAAATCTAGACAAAAAAGGGTTAATTCAATAGGGAAAATTCTTAATGAATCAAAAAAGAGAGTGAGTTTTTGGGTTAATATTAAGGGTAAATCAAAAATGGTTTTTTAGGATTCAAAGGGGTTCATTAGGGTTAATTATGAAGGTAGGCTTTTTGTGGGGTAAGTGAGTTAAATCTTAGGTGCCTTTATCATCTCAGTATGTCAAATAAAAAGTGTGGTCTCGACATGCATAATCGAAGCAAGTTCTAGAATAACAAATTAATGTTGACACACTCATAATCAATAAAGTGAGCACGAAAAAAATGTATGCTCTAAAGGCTCAAAATCTCACAAAAATTATGGTTTTTGATGTCAACCTTACAAAATTCAAACTTCAAAGTAATATTTAAATTTAGAAAAACAACCTAAAAAAATTTAATTCTAAAAATGGACTTATCATGCTTGATTCTCTAATGTCTTAAAGTTTAAACCATCAATGGACAATTATCTATGACTTAATCTAAAACATATCAATGAAAATCATAAGTCAATAGAAGTTTCATTCTAATTAGTGATATGAGAAAATTTTACTTAAGAACAAGACAACATTCAGGGATTTTTTAGTAATGAAATCAATAACCTCTCCACACTTAAGATGTACATTGTCCTCAAAATACAAAAATAGATAATGACAATATAATAAGAAAATCATAAGATAGGGAGAGAAGTGAAACTTTTGAATTTTGGATAGAGTCAAAGAAAAGAAACGATAAAGTTGGGCAGAGGTGAAGGTAGGGGACGATACTCTGGTGGTTGTGTGGTCGTTCCTTAACAGCCCCTTGAACCTAAATTAAGGAAATCAAAATATAATAATATAAATTAAAGATAAGAAAGATAAAGGAAAGGAATTTAAAAATGAAAATAAAATAAAAAATAAATGGACTGAAAGGCCCTTGTCTTGTCGAGTAAAAGAAGCGGCTGGAATGAACTTATGTAGAGTGGTCGCGCACGGGGAGACTAAGCCAGGATCCTTTTGCTTTTTCGACATGGGGATGGTGGCTTTGGTCTTGCCTCTAGTATTAGTCATTGTGTATGGTGGCAAGGATGGTAGTTGGTGTAGTGGCGGTGTAAAGACGGAATAAGGAAAAGGGGGAAAGGGAAATGAAGGGGGAAAGATAATGGAAAGGGAAAAAGAGGGTTTTGAGGCTTGAGAAAGTGGAGTAAGTGGAGTGAGGGGCGGTGGCCGATGGTGGAGAGGGAGAAAAGTTGTGGTGGCTAAGGTTGGGGAGGAAGGGATTTGGGGAAGAAAGTGAAAAGAAAAAGAGGTTTAAATAGAGATTGGGACACATGGTCATGGCCCACGCCCGAGTGCCCTAGGCGTGTTAGGTTGCACGGCTACATCGCACAGCCATGTGACGCTTTGTTAGTTTCTCCCACCCCTATTTCGAGGTTTCCACGCCTATGTTGCTTAATCATTGTCGACCACGGCCTAACAGCACGGGTGTGTCGTACGCCCGTATCATTTACTCAGTATCGACCACGGTCGCATCGCACGGCCGTGGTATTTTATCGTAGCCCATGTTTTCAAGTTAGTTTTGACCACGACCGCATCGCACAGCCGTGGTATTTTATCATAGCCCATGTGTTGGGGAAAATTTTTCTTCCTTGGCCTGCACAGTCTCCGCCACGCCGGTGTACCTATTCGTGGTGTCCACACGACTATGACCATTCTCGTGTGCAAGGCCGTGTGAATAGAGAAACCTGCACTTTATTAATTTGGTTAGTTTAGTCAGATGCTAAAATCGAAAATAATGATATTAGTGAGGTCAGTGCTCGGGTTGCCTCCCAAGAAGCGTTCGTTTAAAGTCTTAAGCTAGACTTACCTCTCATTCGCATATTTCGTGGTGGTTTGAGGAGTTGACACTCCTCTCTCCTGCTATCAATTCTAACATCAAAGTAAGATTTAAGTTGAGCAACATTTACCTTAAAAGTGCCTACATTAGGGTGAGTTACCTCGACTGTTCCTTATGGAAAAACCTTGAGTACCGTAAAAGGTGTTGCTCTATTCGTATTTAGCTCTGACGTGGTTATTCGAGGATCTGTTTCATCTAATCATACTTGGTCTCTAACTTTCAAGTGATTTGTTCCACCCTTAAGCTCGTCATGAAGTTGCTTTGGTTCATCGTGTTTTCTTAATTTCTCATAGGCATGTGTTCTCCACTCGTTTAATTCATCGATTTAAAGCCTCCACTCCTCATGAGTTATTTCATTGGTGACACGAGAACTAGGATGTGGCTCAGTGGTGTATTTTTGAGGTGCTTCCTGAAAAGAGGGTTGAACAAAATGGTTATTAATAGAATTTATGTACTCACCTTTATTACTCGATGTCCTAATCGAGTCACGAGCCTGAAGAGTGATCGTTTCATTAACTACACGAAGTGTGAGCTTATCTGTACCAACATCAATTCTAGTTTTAGCAGTTGCTAAAAAGGGTCGCCCTAAGATTAAAGGTACTTTACTGTCCTCATCTATGTCTAGAACAACAAAGTCAACTGGAAAAATAAATTTATCGATTTTTACAAGCACATTCTCAACAATTCCCCTAGGAAATCTAATGGTTTTATCTGCAAGTTGAATACTCATCCTAGTTTGTTTAGGTTTCCCAAGACCTAGTTGCTTAAACATTTTATAAGGCATGACGTTAATACTCGCCCCTAAATCAACTAAAGCATTATTAACATCTAAACTATAAATTAAATAAGGAATAGTAAAACTCCCTGAATCCTTTAATTTATTGGGTAGTTTATTCTGTAAGATGGCTGAGCAAACTATATTTAGCTCTACGTGCGACTCATCATCTAACTTCCGCTTGTTTGCTAGAAGCTCCTTTAAAAATTTAACTAAGTTGGGCATCTGCGAAAGAGCTTCAATAAATGGTAAGTTAATATGTAGCTTTTTTAATAGTTTAAGAAATTTATCGAATTGTTCATCTGTGCGGTCTTTCCTTGTTGCGTTAGGATATGACACTCGAGGTATATACTCTTTACTTACGGGTTTCTGTATTTTGTGGCCTACCTCATCCCTACCTTTTACTTACCATAGGTTCTTGCGTCGATTCAGATTCAAATTCTACCACCCCTCTTTCATCGCACACTATGATGGCGTGGAGTTGCTCCTTTGGGTTAGGTTTAGTATTGCTTGGCAAGCCACCTTGTGGTCATTCTGAGATCAACTTATCAAGCTAACCTATTTGGTTCTCGAGCCCTTGAATCGACGCTTATTGATTTTTGAGTGCTATTTTGGTGTTTTAAAAATGGGTTTCTGACACCACGATAAATTTTGTTAGCATCTCCTCAAGGTTCGACTTCTTCTCTTGTGAGTAAGGTTGCTGTTGAAAGCCTGGAGGGGGTTATTGTCTCTGATTTCCTTGACCACCCCATGAGAAGTTTGGGTGGTTCCTCCAACCTAGATTGTAAGTATTACTATAAGGGTTATTTTGAGGTCTAGAATTGTTTACTATATAGTTCATCTGTTCGCTTTTTATGACATGGCTATAGGATGGATATTCTATATTGTTCGTTTCTCCTCCATTTGTATTGCACTGCATCACTGGATGTACCTGTGAAGAACCACACAAACCATTAATATTTTTACTTAATAGTTCTACCTGGTTTGATAGCATGGTTACTACGTCGAGGTTGAAAACACTGACTATTTTTGTTGACTTTGTTCTTATAACTTGCCACTCATAGTTATTCAGTGACATCTCTTCAATGAATTCGTAAGCAGCCTTAAGTGTTTTATTGTTTAGTGTACCGCCAGCGGCTGCATCAATTAACTGCCTAGTTGAAGGGTTCACACCATTGTAAAATGTTTGAACTTGTAACCATAGAGGTAATCCATGGTGAGGGCACCTTCTCAGTAGATCCTTGTATCTCTCCCATGCGTCATAAAGTGTTTCTAAATCCATCTGCACAAAAGAAGAAATATCATTCCTCAACTTAGCCAGTGAAAAATATTTAATTAAAAATTTTTCGGTTATTTGTTCCCATGTAGTGATTGATCCTCGTAGTAATGAGTTCAACCACTATTTGGCTTTATTCCTCAATGAGAAGGGAAACAACTGAAGGCGAATGGAATCATTAGAAACGTTATTTATTTTGAAAGTGTCGTAGAATTCCACGAAATTTGCCAAGTGATTGTTTGGATCCTCATCCTACAAACCATCAAACTGAACAAATTACTGAATCATCTGAATAGTGTTAAGTTTCAGTTCAAAATTATTTGCAACAACAGCAGGTCTAACAATACTTGATTCAGTTCCTTTTAAATTAGTTTTAGTATAATCATACATAGTACGATGAGCAGGATTTTGATTCATCGAGTTTGCGACAACCACAAGAGATAGCGGATTATTGTCGGTCATCTCTTCAGTAGTATTGGTTTCATCTTCTTGCTCTTATTCTATGTATTGTAGGCTTTGCCATATTTCTCTTCATTTTCTGCGAGCGGTATCTTCTATATCACTGTCAAAAAGTAATGGTCCTGACGGGTTCTTTCTACTCATAAACTAAAAGTTCCTGCCAGAATCGATTGAGATTCAACCAGCGATGTCCCTTGCGTGAGAGTAGGTGCTTTGCTCTCGACATCATCAGCTACGGCTCGATCGGGATCCATTACTATATGAAAACACATTTTCAGATGTCAGAAGTCATCACACTATCGCAGAATAAAATATGGCATGTATAGCTAGACTCACACGCACTACGTTAGTCCTAGAATCGACTAAACTGTAGCTCTGATACCAATCAAATGTAACACCCTAACCCGTATCCATCGCCAGATTAAGGTTACGAGGCATTACCATTCAAAACACAGTTCAGCACAATCATTTATATACATTTCATACATCAAAGAATAACGATACATTTATAACATTTTCAAACTTAACTATCCACAAATCATTTAATCACATATGCAACATTATAATATGGCCGCATATACCTCTGATATTATTATGACATGCACATAACACTATAGTCTCATTAAACCTTTATGATCACATAGTACAAATCATAGTATACCAAATTTGTATGCTTTATAATCAATTCAAATTACATATACTGAACTATTCAAGCAAAATAAAGTTTCATACTTAGTCATTTCAAACGAATTCAAATAACCTAGGCTTATGCGAACATATATTCATCTCATTTCAAACATATATTAAGACATTCTTTAGTTCAATTTTCATTTATATACCAAATACCAAACTTACTTTTTCCTAGTCATAAAACCAAAAATAACTATATAAACTTAAATCAACCATACATGTTTTCTTATTACAATTTTATGTATAAATAACCATATCATTTGAGCCATTTTCAATCATCCATATTTCATTATCACTACAAAGCTAATTAATGCATATTCGGTCATTATATAACTCTCATACCATAGCATATTTAGGTTTTCATGATATTCACCAAAAACACATATATATTATTATAAGTTCCAAGCTTTAGCAGAATATACTATTACTAAACTAATCACATATACAATTTCAACCTTATACCAAACTTATTTATTTCATTTTCGTTTTATATCATTCAAAATATATACATCCATCCTTTATAAATCAAACCTCATATCCAAACATACAACACAACCAAACCATATATTTAGCTAATTTAAATTCATCACATATCCAAATACACAAGCACATTATAACCAATTTTGTAGTAACCCATAAGGCTAAACATGTACAAATTATTACATATCATATAACCTAACTTAATGAATATTCCATCAATAATATACTTAACATATCACTTATATTTTCAAATCCGCACCTCAAGACTTATACCTATCATAAACCATGACTTAATTCAAGCACTCATTAGCAAAGCATATCAACCAATTTACACAATAACTCACCTTGACAGAGATTGTAACATCCTAGATTAGGGGTTATGCATTTGGAGCATAACTCAGGTGTTAGTAGGCTTTAAGGGTGTTTGGAGGTGTTTTAAGAGTTTTTAGAATTCTAGGATGGAAGAGAAAGCTTTGGAAAATTATTGGTTTTTAAGTTAAAAAGGGGAAGCTAGGCTAAGGAAGCCTTAAGAAAATTTGTGTTGGATTCATGACACAAAGAAACCAATTGGCAAGGTGGCAAGGGACGCTACCTTGGGGCATGGAAGGTACGTCACATGGAGTGCCAAGGGGAGGAGGTTCGAGCTACAGAGATTACACTCGGGAGCTTTTATTTTTGGCATTAAAAGGGGAGCAAGGCCAGGGAGGTCTTAAGGGAAAAATCTTAGGCATGTTTGGCATAAACAGCCTTGGTAAAGTAATGCAAGGCGCCACTTAAGGGAACTGGAAATGACGCCATAAGCCCGGTGCGTGTCCTGGAGTTCGAGTCTTGTTGGCGCAGGAGGCGTGTTTTATTTTTGCTTTTGGCGTTAAGGGGGGAGCTAGGGGAAGGAGGCTTTAAAAGAAATTGTGGCGAGTTTATGTCACAAAAAATGCCTTGGCGAGTGGCTTGGGCGTTATTACAGCTTGCAGCAGTGAGGGCTCAGGTTCGAGCCTCGTGGACAGTGATGAGGTGGGATTTTATTTTGCTTTTGCATCAAGGCAGGGAAGGGGAAGGTTATACGGCAATTGGACTTCTATTTGGATGAAGATTAAGCTTATTTTATCCTATTAATATTCGGCTAAGAGTAGGATAATTGTAGTTTTATTTATTTATTTTATTATAGGATAATTATGGTTTTATTTAGATTAAATGAGATTTTATTTTATTTATTATAGTTTAATAGATAGATAAGAGATAAGGTGTTAGATTAATTATTTTATTGGTTAAGAGATAAAATAGGAGTTTAAGTTGGGATTTGATGAGTGGGGAAGTGGTGGCCAATTGTTGGACTCTAGGAGCTTGAATTTTTGGTATAAATATAGTGCTAGTGTGTGCTAAATTTCCCCCTTTCAAAACCTTTCTTTTTCATCTTGGTTATTACGAAATTTAGTACCTCTTTTCCCATTGGTGCCATTTTTCCCTTGTGCAAAACCCATTTGTGTTTCATCCCTCTTCTCTATTTGTTCTTGGCCAAATCTATATCCCTTTCCCCAATATTCTTCTATTATTTTGTTAGTCGAACCCTCAGGATAACCATAAGCCGATTTCTTCATAGTTACAAAAGTCAAAATTTGCTGATCACACTTAGTCTATAGTCGAATCTCTGTGGGTTCAAACAAGGAGCAGTCGACTTCAGTTTTAAGGGTAAGAGCTAGTTATCATTCGGGTTTCATTCTTTAATTATCGGCTTGTCGAAATCTAGGAATTAACCCGATGGTATTTCCATTTGGCCGAATCTTGGAAGGTGGTTTCAGGATATAGTAGTTATCGACTACAAAGAAGAGATCTTTCAGGACTTTCAAGGATTTAAGGTGAGTGAATCAGTCAAAAACCATTTATCATGTTTAAGTGATTAAAAATCAGATCTAATGTGTGAGTTATAGGGATTTCGACAGATACCTAAGTCAAGAGATACATTCGGGATTCTAAATCGCAAGGTAAGCATTAATGTGCAATCGGCTATAACTATGTTTTGAAACCTAGATCTATTCCTTATTATTTTGAAAGCCAAAAAACTAACCTATGTAAAGATATAGTGCTTGGCCGAATACAAGGAAGGAGAAATTCTTTTCCCGAAGGTACACCATAGGTCACGTGTTCCCTAGTTATTCGGTGAGTTTCAAGATTTAAAATCCACAAGGTAAGTATCTATAGCATTCGGCCAAGGCCATGTTGAGTAAATAGATATGTTTCATTAATATTTAAAAGCCGAAACTAATCTATTCAAGTAATATAGTGATTGCCGATTTCAAGAAAGAAAGATATAAAGTTTTCGGCATTTGATTAGACACCAATCGGCAGCAAGGTAAGGATTTAAGTGTACTAATCCTAATAGGATTTGGATTTATGGCCGAATGGCTCTTTACTAAGTACTAAGTGATTGATCAAATGTAGAGCTTTAAGATCTAAGGCATTAGATCAAGCTTTTCGGGATTTGGAGTGAACTTGCTAAAGCGAATCAGATGTGTACCCTACCCTAAGTTTTAATATGTTCATGGCTATATTTTAAATTAAATGTGTTATTAAGAATGTGGAAAGCATGGCTAAGGTACCATACAATGATACAAAGTACTAAGGTACATTTCCTACTCCTACTAGGATTATGAATATATGTTATATGTAACACGTGAAAAAGTGATAAGAATGTGAATTAAGGCATGATGTGCATGATATGTATGATATGGGGCATATGGGTTATGTGAAAAGGGGAAGTAAATGTGGTGACCTAAGACCACGATATCTGAATGTGGTGACCTAAGACCACGATATCTGAATGTGGTGACCTAAGACCACAAATTTTATAAGGGCGATGAGCACGTCAATTGCAGCGACTGCCTTCGATGGTGTGTAGCGGATGGAGGGTTGACTTAGTAGTCCCCACGGTGTGCAGGATGGTACGGGTGATGTGTAGTGGATGGCATATAGGTTTGGGTTCGAGTTGCATCATTATTTTTTTTTTTTGTTTATGAACATGTATAATAATGTATGCCTGAATTATTAAATTTTAGTGTTGGTTACACATTGAGTCTGTTAACTCACCCCGTTGTGGGATTACTTTTCAGGTGACGATCAGTGATGGACCGGGCCGGCAGATGTTTAGGGATGGCCATGCTCAGCAAGAAGTTCATCTATTTTTATTTGGACTATTTTAATTTAAGTATTTTGAATTTAAATTTTGGGAATTATTTGATGTAATAAGGCCATAGTAGCACTACTTTACTTTGCTTTTATTTATTAAGCTTGCAAACTTTTATTTATTAAAAGATTAAATAAATCTATTTTAAAACTAGCCTAAACGTTTTGTCACCTAAAGTAAAGGTTTTTAGTAAAGAAATAAACTTGTTCTCAACTCAAGCCCAACCCAAAATAACCTTTCTTTCAAAACACACAAGTTTTTCCTAAGTAACAAAAGAATTTGAAACGGTTTACACCGGGGAACATACCAGATCCGGTCAAGGTTCGTGGGCTGAGTTTGGGGTGTTTCAATTTAGTATCAGAGCCCAGTTTTAAACTCTCGGCCTTGGGTTTAAGGCCCAAAATGTTTTCCAAAGTAAGCCTAAAAGGAATTTTCTGAAAAATTTTCATGTTTTCTGACATGGCACCTAAGTCTCCGACCCGCAGTCCACTAGGTAAGTACTTCTGACTTCTGAAGTGATTTGAATATGTGAAATGTATGGGCTTTTATGGCAACGTAGATTAGTGAACTAGGATCTATTGAACCCTAGGACTAGTCTACTCAAAAACACAAGTACATAAGACTTAAGGACCATTAGACAAACTTGTGATTAAGTCACCGAGCTAGGGTGTGGTAACTGTTGTGCGCATGTCTAGGAGTGGATTCAGTAAGATCTTGGTATTTAAGCAGTCCTAACGACTCACCTCTTCTTTACTCAAATCCTACCTGGTGCGTAGTAACCGTTCACCCTAACCAAGAGGACTTAGTCATCGGCTAAACCAATGATTAAAACCCGAAAGGGACTAGCCATATTTTTTTATAAAAACCTTAGTTTTTTTTTAAATCCTTAAATTAACCCTTCGATTTGCAACAAAATCTATTTTGAAAATTTCTCGAAAAAAATTTTTCGGTTTGCCAAAATTACTAAAATACCTCTGGCTGTAAAATTACAAAAATGCCCTTGGTTTCTAAAATTACCATATTACCCTCAATTTTAGTAAAATTTCTCTATTTTGCAAAAGTTTCTAAAACTCTATTTTCTGAAAAATTCAAGGTACTTTGATTTGGGAAAATTACTAAAATGCCCATGTGTTGTAAATTAATAAAACACCCTTAGTTTTAAGATTTTCAAAATACCTCGACTTTTGCTAAAATGTTTCTACTTTACAAAAATACCAAAAACTTTTGTTTTACAAATATCAAGATACCCTGATTTGGAGAATTTACGGAAATGCCCCTAACTTCCAAAATTACCGAAATAACCCCGATTTCAAATTTCGCAACATCACGATTTGGAAAACAAATTTTCAAGATAACCTTGAGTTTTTGTAAATTTTGAAATACTTTTGATTTATAAAGATTATTTTCGAAGTGACCCCGATTTATTACCAAAATACCTTATAGGAAAAATGACGAAATTACCCCGGGGATGATCAGGAATGCCCAAAGTAGTGAAGTGAATGTTGTGAATGAATGTGTCTCTTTCGAGATGGATGAATGTGAATGTGAATGTGAATCTCTGAATTAGAATAGTGAACTTGAACTGAGACTTTGTTTGATCGAAAGAACCACTATTAAACTCATTTTCATAAAAGCTGCTCATGTTAAACAAGTGGAACAAAGTACTAATGCATAAAACTCTTTAATCGATAAAATCGCTGACGTTAGAAATGAGTTCTCGAACATGAACTTAAAAAAAAATGTGCCTAGGAAGTATGATGGCTCTATTAAGATCGAGTCAAGACATAAGCGTAGTACGGTGAGTTAAGATGTTCGATTATTCGATAGTAAGTAATTTCGAGGACGAAATTATTTTTAAGGAGGGTAGAACTGTAACATCCTAGATTAGGGGTTATGCATTTGGAGCATAACTCAAGTGTAAGTAGGCTTTAAGGGTGTTTGGAGGTGTTTTAAGAGTTTTTAGAATTCTAGGATGGAAGAGAAAGCTTTGGAAAATTATTGGTTTTTAAGTTAAAAAGGGGAAGCTAGGCTAAGGAAGCCTTAAGAAAATTTGTGTTGGATTCATGACACAAAAAAACCAATTGGCAAGGTGGCAAGGAACGCTACCTTGGGGCTTGGAAGGTGCGTCACATGGAGTGCCAAGGGGAGGAGGTTCGAGCTGCAGAGATTGCACTCGGGAGCTTTAATTTTGGCGTTAAAAAGGGAGCAAGGCCAGGGAGGTCTTAAGGGAAAAATCTTAGGCGTGTTTGGCATAAAACAGGCCTTGGTAAAGTGGCTGCAAGGTGCCACTTAAGGGCCTGGAAATGACGCCATAAGCCTGGTGCAGGTCTGGAGTTCGAGTCTTGTTGGCAGCAGGGAGGCGTGTTTTATTTTTGCTTTTGGCGTTAAGGGGGGAGCTAGGGGAAGGAGGCTTTAAAAGAAATTGTGGCGAGTTTATGTCACAAAAAAATGCCTTGGCAGAGTGGCTTAGGGTGTTATTGCAGCTTACAGCAGTGAGGGCTCAGGTTCGAGCCTCGTGGACAGTAGTAGGTGGGATTTTATTTTGCTTTTGCATCAAGGCAGGGAAGAGGAAGGTTATACGGCAATTGGACTTCTATTTGGATGAAGATTAAGTTATTTTATCCTATTAATATTCGGCTAAGAGTAGGATAATTGTAGTTTTATTTATTTATTTTATTATAGGATAATTATGGTTTTATTTAGATTAAAAGAGATTTTATTTTATTTATTATAGTTTAATAGATAGATAAGAGATAAGGTGTTGGATTAATTATTTTATTGGTTAAGAGATAAAATAGGAGTTTAAGTTAGGATTTGATAAGTGGGGAAGTGGTGGCCAATTGTTGGACTCTAGGAGCTTGAATTTTTGGTATAAATATAGTGCTAGTGTGTGCTAAATTTCCCCCTTTCAAAACCTTTCTTTTTCATCTTGGTTATTGCCGAAATTTAGTACCTCTTTTCCCATTGGTGTCGTTTTTCCCTTGTGCAAAAGTCATTTGTGTTTCATCCCTCTTCTCTATTTGTTCTTGGCCGAATCTATATCCCTTTCCCCAATACTCTTCTTTTATTTTGTTAGTCGAACCCTCAGGATAACCATAAGCCGATTTCTTCATAGTTACAAAAGCCGAAATTTGCTGATCACACTTAGTCTATAGCCGAATCTCTGTGGGTTCAAACAAGGAGCAGTCGACTTCAGTTTTAAGGGTAAGAGCTAGTTATCATTCAGGTTTCATTCTTTAATTATCGACTTGTCGAAATCTAGGAATTAACTCGATGGTATTTCCATTTGGCCGAATCTTGGAAGGTGGTTTTAGGATATAGTAGTTATCGACTACAAAGAAGAGATCTTTCGGGACTTTCAAGGATCTAAGGTGAGTGAATCAGTCAAAAACCATTTATCATGTTTAAGTGATTAAAAATCAGATCTAATGTGTGAGTTATAGGGATTTCGACAGATACCTAAGTCAAGAGATACATTCGGGATTCTAAATCGCAAGGTAAGCATTAATGTGCAATCGGCTATAACTATGTTTTGAAACCTAGATCTATTCCTTATTATTTTGAAAGCTAAAAAACTAACCTATGTAAAGATCTAGTGCTTGGTCGAAAACAAGGAAGGAGAAATTCTTTTCCCAAAGGTACACCATAGGCTGCGTGTTCCCTAGTTATTCGGTGAGTTTTAGGATTTAAAATCCACAAGGTAAGTATCTATAGCATTCGGCCAAGGCCATGTTGAGTAAATAGATGTGTTTCATTAATATTTAAAAGCCGAAAATAATCTATTCAAGTAATCTAGTGATTGCTGATTTCAAGAAAGAAGGATATAAAGTTTTGACATTTGATTAGACATCAATCAGCAGCAAGGTAAGGATTTAAGTGTACTAATCCTAATAGGATTTGGATTTATGGCCGAATGGCTCTTTACTAAGTACTAAGTGATTGATCAAATGTAGAGATTTAAGATCTAAGGCATTAGATCAAGCTTTTCGAGATTTGGAGTGAACTTGCTAAAGCGAATCAGGTGTGTACCCTACCTTAAGTTTTAATATGTTCATGGCTATGTTTTAAATTAAATGTGTTATTAAGAATGTGAAAAGCATGGCTAAGGTACCATACAATGGTACAAAGTACTAAGGTACGTTTCCTACTCCTACTAGGATTATGAATATATGTTATATGTAACACGTGAAAAAGTGATAAGAATGTGAATTAAGGCATGATGTGCATGATATGTATGATATGGGGCATATGGGTTATGTGAAAAGGGGAAGTAAATGTGGTGACCTAAGACCACGATAACTGAATGTGGTGACCTAAGACCACGATATCTGAATATGGTGACCTAAGACCATGATATCTGAATGTGGTGACCTAAGACCACAAATTTTATAAGTGCGATGAGCACGTCGACTGCAGCAACTGCCTTCGATGGTGTGTAGCGGATGGAGGGTTGACTTAGTAGTCCCCACGGTGTGCAGGATGGTACGGGTGATGTGTAGCGGATGGCATATAGGTTTGGGTTCGGGTTGCATCATTATTTTTTTTTTGTTTATGAACATGTATAATAATGTATGCCTGAATTATTAAATTTTAGTGTTGGTTACACATTGAGTCATTGACTCACCCGTTGTGGGATTACTTTTCGGTGACGATCGGTGATGGACCGGGGCGAGATGTTTAGGGATGGCCATGCTCAAGAAGAAGTTCATCTATTTTTATTTGGACTATTTTAATTTAAGTATTTTGAATTTAAATTTTGGGAATTATTTGATGTAATAAGGCCATAGTAGCACTACTTTACTTTGCTTTTATTTATTAAGCTTGCAAACTTTTATTTATTAAAAGATTAAATAAATCTATTTTAAAACTAGCCTAAACGTTTTGTCACCTAAAGTAAAGGTTTTTAGTAAAGAAATAAACTTGTTCTCAACTCAAGCCCAACCCAAAACAACCTTTCTTTCAAAACACACAAGTTTTTCCTAAGTAACAAAAGAATTTGAAACGGTTTACACCGGGGAACATACCAGATCCGGTCAAGGCTCGTGCACCGGGTTTGGGGTGTTTCAGAGATCATAAACACAAACATAAACAAAACAACCATGTTTCACATGTAGTAAGCCAAAGCTAAATTGCTAAAACCAAACACATAAAGTACTTAACCAAGAACACATAAAACCGAACTTAAACATAGTGATCAAGCCATTTTCGCATGGCTATATATTTACATGTTCCAAAATCAAACATTCCATCTATGCTATACATGCCATAAGCCTAAATACAACTTAGTAAAATACCGAAAAACTGTTAATAGTGTGATTGGCTTTGCTGACGATCCCTGAGCTCGTAATGTGACTCCAAAATCTATAAAATAGAGATAACAAGAACACACACAGAATAAGCTATTTAAGCTTAGTAAGTCATAAGCAAAAACTTATTTATTAACAAAGGCATATTAACGTTTTACTAAATAAGTTAATTACACATGATTTCTATTACAAAGTTATCATTTACTACAAAGGTCATACTTTAATTACACATACATATCATAGGGCCAAATAAAAACATTCATATACACATATATATTTTCACTTTTAATATCACAATTACATCAATAGGCCAAATCCATATATGTTCAACTATGCTAACTCAAAATCTATATTCACATAACCTTTTATCACTCCAATTAACCAACTTACCTTGTTTTCATATAAACAAATAACTAACACATGCCTAAACCAGTAATTCAATTTCACATTCGGTCTTTACTTCATATTGCCCGTTGAACCGTTTGGAATTAAAAAGGATACGCGGATAGTCGGAAGCTCGTACAATGCCAACGTCCTAGACGTGGTCTTACATGTAATCACGTATCGATGCCACTGTCTCAGACAGGGTCTTACACGAATCAAATAAGATGCCAACGTCCTAGACGTGGTCTTACACGTAAGCACAAGTCAATGCCAACATCCCAGATGTGGTCTTACATGATAACACATATCGAAAATCCTATGTCATGACATATGTATCCTATCTATTCCTAGGGTTCGTACGGGACTTTCGGACATTAAAGCTCGATCAGATCGAACTCGAAATATAGCTCCTTTGCTCATTTCACATTCGGCCAAACACAATTATATTCACAATAATTCCATTCATCATATAACATCTGTATATATATATATATATATATATATTATCAAATTTAACAACATTTATATACTTATTGACTTACCCCGGATATCGACGGATGTAATCGACTACTCGACTACTTTTGACTTCCCCCGATCTAATTCTATTTTCTTCCGTTCTTAATCTAAATAAATTCAAATTTAACTAATTTAACCATATATTCATTCAATTTAATCCAAAAACACATAAATGGGCAAATTACCATTTTGCCCTTGACATTTTACACTTTTTACAATTTAGTTCCTATTGCATAAAACATAAAATACACAAAATTCGCATATACTATGCTTAGGTTGAATATTCACTAGCTCCATACAAGTTCATATATTTTATTTTTTTCACATTTTAGTCCCTCAAAAATTTATTTTCACAATTTAGTCCAAATAACTCAAATTCATCAAAAATTCAAAGACAAACCATGTTAATCAAACACATATATTTCATATTTCATCATCAAACAACAAAATTAACAAGCTATCATCAATGGCTTAACTCAAAATATTCATCAAAATAAAAAATTGAAGCATGGGTTTTGTACATTTCATAGTAACAATCTCAAAAACGTAAAAATTATCAAAAACTGAAACCTAAACATACCTTAATCAAGCTAAATTGCTGCCGAATACCCAAAGCTTTTCTATTTTCTTTTTCTTTTCTTTGTTTCGGTCAAAAAGAAAGAGAATGGCTTTTAAATTTTGTGATTTATTTTATTATACTAATATAATAATATGATATAATTATTTTAACTTATAAAATTAATATATAAAAAATATATATTATAAACATGGTGCCGTGCACTATCTTTATAAATGGAAAAATTTCCTATTAAGGACTTTACACATTAATTAGCCAATTTCACCTTTTACGCGATTAAGTCCTTTTATTTAATCAGACACTCAAACAACGAAATTAAAACACGAAAATTTAACACAAGCAAATTCACACATAATAAACACTGAAAATAATTTTAAAATATTTTTCGGACTTGAATTTGTGGTCCCAAAACTACTATTCCAATTATGGTCAAAATCAGGTTGCTACACACTATCTTGCTTGGTTCACTAAATACTTTCCTAGGAATGTAGTGATAATTTATGAAATTACCCTTATTAAATAAAAATAATATTAATGTATTTAATTTTTATAATAAAAACTATTCTTAACAAATATTTGGATAAAAGATTTAATAATAAAATTTAATTGATACTTTTTAAATTATTTTTTAATTTATAATTTTAATTGAAAGTAAAATTATTTTAAATTTGTCTTGTATGTATTTTCTAAACATACTAATGCATATATAAAATCGTGAATATATAAAATTTGATTTTTGGAATAAATTAAAAAAAATACTTGAAAGCACGTTTTGTTTTAGGTAAAGGCTAACCATAGGCGGTCCTGTAACACCCCAGTTCTAATGAATACAAGGTTTGGTGAATAGTCCTAAGGTATTATGATTGGCAGAGTGGTATTCGCCTAGGTACATTTTGGCCAGATAGAGTGGGCGAATACAGTTATGTGTTTCAGTTAATGAAATGCTATGTCATATAGCTATGTCAATTGGAATAAGACTGTGACCAAGTGGAAGAGTATTGAGAGTGTGAGTTCACGTTAGAAGAATAGTGTGTTTTAAACGTGATACTGTGCAAGTTATATTGCAAGGTAAGCTGGTTAGGAACCAACTGAATGTGAACCAGAATAGTTAAAGGATAAAGGGGTATTCAAATAGGTTTCTCATAAGTTATGGACTTTTAGATAAGAAATTATAGTAAAAAGTGACACTTGTCAAGTTCCATTAGGGACTTAGATTATATTAATAGATATTCAAGATTTGGGATAAGGGAGTTTTCTTCTTCCTTCTAGAATATTGTTATCTGGGGCTTAAGAAGCAAAAAGTATTTCTTTGAGTTGAGGATGAAATCCTGGATTATATGGATGATTCTCCATGTCAAGGTAAGTTTTATGGCTTCATATGTTATGAAATATTAGGCCTTTAAGAATGTATGAACCGTAAGGTGAAGTAGTAAGACTTTTTATGTGGGTTCTCTGGGTTAGAGATGATGATAAGGTTATTTGAAATGAGTTTTAATGGTGATTTTCTATTTTATAAGGCAGTGGTTGCTATAATCCCTGATTGGATGTTGGATCTAAGGTTCAAGTTGCTGTCTGTGGTTGTCAAGTGAGTCTCTAAGCCGACTCTTGTTTGAATATTGTTCACGTGAGAGATTTTGTGAAAAGTGATTGATCTATAAAATCGAATCTAGAAAAGTATGGCATGATGATTATGTTATTGCATGAAAGTTTGATGGACTTTGCATGTGTAGTTTGTATGAAATCTAACAAATTTAAATAAGTGATAGGAATCCTGAAGTTAAAATATGGTTGTATGGGCATGTCTGGAAATAGCTTGGGTGTCTTTATAAATCAAGCGTTGAGTCTTGAATGATGTCAGTGTATGAAGAGTCTATGTTTATCCATCGCGATGGAGTCTAAAGGGATCTGTCGGGACTAAAAATATGATCTTTGATTTGAATCTCTAAAAGGAAAAGTCCATGGTCATGACACCATATTATGTAAGACCATAGTTGGGTTATGACATCATATGAAAAAAATTGAAGGAAGGTTATTACCCAATGGGGTTCTCTACATGACCCAAGACGATGAGGGGCAAACCTCACGAAATGTAAGTCTAGGTGAATCCCTATTGTAAACATGCTAGAAAAAAGGAAGTCTTTGTGCCGATCTCTACGCGACCCAAGACGATGAGGGGCAAACCTCACGAAATGTGAGTCTAGGCGAATCCCTATTGTAAACATGCTAGAAAAAAAGGAAGTCTTTGTGTCAATCTATGAAAAGGAAGCCTTTGTGGCAATCTATGAAGGGAATTCCTTTGTGGCACACTCTAAAGAATGGCCCTTGTGGCAACCATCTAAAGGAAACACCTCTGTGGCAGACCTTGAAAGAAAGAAATGGTATTTACGATGAACTCTGAAGGAACGATAGTTGCAATGAACTCTGAAGGAAAAACCCCTATGGCGTATCATGTTACATCTTCGATGAGATATTCTAATGAGCTTCCCTTATAGCGAGCTTCGTATGACATGTTATGGCCTACCCTGCATGGTCTATAGACAAGAACAAAGAAACTAGAATGCGCTAGAGCATGTGGCGAATTCGAAGTATGGGTTAATTATACTTGAAGAACAAATCTGAGTAAGGGCTATGTCTAGTAAATTGAAGAAGGTTACATGTCTATAATTTTTAGAAGAAAAAGGGTATTCTCTATAAAGGATCAAGTTTTATAATTAACGGATGTATTTTATGGCTTCAGAGTCGGGGGTGACATCTATGGTATGAAGAATGGCATTATTGGAAGGTATTCTATAGAGGCAAGTTGAAGAACAAAGAACAATGAGAATGTGAATTGAATTGAATTACTAGATGTGAAATACAAAAAAATGATTCAGGTAAATAGGTGTCTATCTCACTAAGTTCTCATGAACTTTCATGGATTGTGTTTTCTATTTCAGGTTGAATGTGATGTTGTGCCTGGGGAAAACAATGCCAGTACTACACCCAAGAAGCGGCGTATTAGATTATTATGCATACAGAGCAAGCTTGATGGCATGATCGAGTTTGTTTGGCACATAGAAACCCTTGAATCAGGATAACCACATTAGATCAGGACATCATTTTAGTAATATTTGTAATCAAATCCCTATGTATTATAAGTGAAATTCTTCAATGTTTATACTTATGTATTGTATTATGAGGTCTTGTAATTAAGTAGTTCAAATCTATTGTAATTTGTGTAATTAAAGTTGAGTTACATCTGTATTAGATTAGTAACACCTAAGATTCAGATTTGGTTCATCGGATCAAGTTTGGGGTGTTACAGGTCTAATCCGTAATCCCTACACAGCTTAAATGGAACAATTTTACCCATATTCTACAAAAAAAATAGTAATAAGTATTTCATACAAATACAAGTGCTAAGTTAATTTTGTGGTTGGGAGAAAAAAAACAAAACCAGAGAAAAAGCCTTACTTGCAAAGGATCTATTGAAGTAATAAGTAAGATTAAATATTAAGAAAGAGGCAATAACTACCCTAAATTAATATAAAAATAGAGTTAATTTTTTCTTAATATTTTTTAAACTTTCCAAACTACATGAGAAAGTAACTTCCCACCTTTTGTCATGGGAATCACATTGCCATGTTTATGGAGAAGTAACTCCAAGGGGAAGTTAGATTCTAAGGAAAGTAAATAAATTTTGACATGCTAATTGTTGGAATAACTTTCTAACGGATTAAATTCTCAAGAAAGTGACTACTTTCGTTCATACCAAACGCTACCTAATATCCTAAATCAATATAAGATAGGGTTAACTTTGTGTTAATATTTTTTTAACTTTCTAATCTACATGGGAATCACATTGCCATGTTCATGAGAAAGCAACTCTAAAGGAAAGATAAATTTTAAGGAAAGTAAATAAAAATTAACATACCAATCATTAGAATCACTTTCCAACTGATTAATTCCTAAGAAAGTGACCACTTTTTATCATATCAAATGCTACCCAAGTTTGGATTGAAAGTAGGAAAAGAAATGAAAAGAAAGTAAAAGAGTGGAAAATTAAAGAAAGTAATTAATTACTTATTATCTTATTGTGATAATTAAAATTAATGAAGGAAAAAGGATTTTTAATGTTTTTGTTGGGATAGAAAGTGGAAAGGAAAGGATTAATTATAAAGAATTTTTATAATTATAACATTTTCATCAAACCATTTTAAATGAAAGAAATGAAAAATATATATATTTTACATCTTAAATTTTATTTTGCTTCCATTTCCTTAGCTTTTCTCCCAAATTGGAGGTAAATAAAATATTTAACTTGTAAGAAAAAATAAGAAATACTCAACTTCGAACTTTTCTCATCTAATTATAATCTTTTTATTAATTTCCTTTTATTTCTCCTCTGCATTTCGAGTTAGTTTGGATGGCGGTGTGTTTAAATTAAAAATGACTATTAAAGACATTAGATTAAAATGATATATAATAAAAAATTTTAAATTATTTTACTTTTAAGAAATTATTAAAAATATGTGAATTTATAAGTTCATTTAAGAAAATATTAAAATGTATCTTTTAATATATTATTATAAATATTTTAATTAATTATATAATCAATTTAAATTATTTATTAGATAAAATAATAATTATTTTTTGAGGTAAATCAAATTGGGCTATATTACATAAAATAAAATAAAAACGTGACAAACACCAAATCCAACAATACCCAAACGCAAAACAACCAACGACCCAAATATGGGCCCAAAACCTACCCAAAACTAATAATAGGAAGGAAAAAAAAGGAAGAGAAAAAATAAAGAAATACTAAAAGGAGTGCACCATCATTTCATTGCCCAAACAGAAAACTTCTTGATGCCCGTCCCAACAAGAATCAATCACTCTCCATTTCCAGACAGTTCCATTATTAGAAAAAGCCTCCGTCTTCTCCAAAACTACACAGAATACAACTTTCCTCCCAAAAGACTTCCAAAACAGTTCGCCCTTCCTTAATCTAGTTCCCTCATCTTCTCCGCAGCAAAACAACTTCTCGCAAAGGATGAAACACTCCCTACGAGGTAAAAGCTCTAGTCAATTTAAAGGCTCCTAGTGTGATTGAAATCAATTTAACCACACTGTTGAATGTCATCAAATATTGCATCAGTGAGGTTGATAAGAGTTTTTTTATTGTACTACACCGGCGTTAATTGCCAAATTAGCTTTAAAGAAGCTTTAGTTAATGGTGAGTTTGAGATTATTTCATTTCTTTACAGATGGAGAATACATTTACTTACAGTTAATGTGTCTTTACTTACAGTTAACGTGACGGTGAGATTATTTCATTTCTTTACAGAAATATGGGAAGTTAATCTATTTGTTAAAATTTAAAATTCATTTTTTATAAGCATTTTTGGCCTATATTTTACCGAACCTCCTAAAAGTTAGTCTAATTGTTTGTAAATTTACAAATTTAAGCTTAATTTTTTAATATTTATTGCATATAAATGGTCGAAGTGTTGATTTTATTAAATTTTTTTCATAATGATAAAAGTTTTAACACTTCTAAAATTTTGTAAAATATGAAAACCAAATTTGGAAAAGCTAAAATTAAAATCAATTTTCAAAGATGTAATTTGTAATTTGATTTTTAGGATAAACTATTTAGTTAGTCACCCAATTTTAAGGTATTTTTATTTTAGTCACTTAAAATTAAATCTTTGCGATTAAATCATTTAACTTTTAAGGTATTTTTATTTTAATCACTTAAGTGTTTGACTATACGCTTCATATTATGTTTATACTTTTATTTTGATCATTTAATTTTTAGATCATTTTATTTTGATCACTCTAAAAATATATATTAACTATTATTTGGGGTAAAATTTGACAATTTTTTAATGTATTATTTTGTTTATACCATATTTTCATTTTAATCCTTAATGTTTATCTTGACTAATTGATCGTTTAAAAACTATATTTTTTTAGGGGTGAACAAAATGAAATTCACCTAAAATTAGATGACTAAAATGAAAGTGTAAATATATAAAATTGGAGGATGAAATTGATCAAAATGAATCCAGATGATAACAGTTACACTTTTCTATTAATTGTAATTCCTTCGGGAAATATAAATCCAAATTTCAGCAAGCCGAACGAAGACAGGAGTCGAGAAAAAATTCCTCTTTTCCTTCCGTCAACGGTATTTTTCTTTATCATTCTTCCGATTAATTACATGTTTCACCTTTGTTTTTCTTTGAACTGTTTGATCTGCTTATATGTAGTTTGAATTTTACAGGGCTTAATCTTTGTTTGGTTCCCGAGAATATCAACAATGACTCATATCCTTGTGATTAAAATAATAATTCGTGTAATCGGGAACTTAATTTGTAAATAGATTTTTTTTTTAATGTTAATTCGTTAACCTAAGCTAACGCGGCAACCAGAGAGAAAAAGATAGAGAAAGGGCTCAATCCAGGTCAGGCAACAAAGGGAAAGCTGGTTCCAAGGACGATGGATTGACCCCTGAACAACGCCGTGAAAGGTTTCCTTTATTTTTTTCTCTTAATTTTCTTTATGAAATCTAAATTACCTTTTTTTCCCCTCCTTAACCTTCTGATTGTGATAATGGGGTCCATTTTTTTATTTTGCAGAGATGCAAAGGCCTTACAAGAAAAGGCCGCGAAGAAGGCAGCGCAGGCGGCAGCTGGAGGTAACACTGCCGGCGGTGCTGGTGGAAGTAAAAACAAGAACTAATAAAATAAAGACGGTGAGATGATTTACCGTGGACGTTAAAAATGTTAATTTGTTGATCGGGGAATTTGATCTTTGGTTTCCAGTCTTCGTTTCGTGTTTTTTAAAGTTCAACAAAGCCTCGGCTTGCTTATATATTTGGCATTGATGTTGACTGTTAATGGAATTGATTTCCTATAGCATTATGGAATTTTGCGTTTCTATGATTATCTGTAGTTATCAATTCCGGTAGATAAAACCCCGTATCGATTTTGATCATCTTGCTGGTTTGATTGTTTTCCCTTCTATTGCATTTCTGGTTTGTACATATTTCTTTTGGAATGGTTATGTCTTTGAAGGTAGGTTTAATGTTACAATTGTTTGTGTAAATAGCTTACTTATGGTGAAACTAGTTATCTATGGCTGGTTTCAATTTCCATGCTAGACTGCATGAGTTGAAATATATTCCATGTTATTTATTTATGATTTGATATAACCATAACGACAATTTTTTCTTGTTATGATCACGGTGGCTTGGTTGGTATATTAAGCTTCACAGTGTTCCAGAGTCAGCTGAGTTTGAGCATTTGTGTTGCCGCTATTCATTTGTGGCCGGCATTGTAGTTTTATTGTCTCAATTTTAGTTTTAAAATGGTTTCTTGCAATAAATGAGGATTGATAACCATAGTAGCTGGTGTTTTCTCAAGAAGATACTGCTCCTATTTAGTATCATAGGGTCCTGCTTTAATTTATATATCTATATATTTGCTATTTGGAGCTGTATTCATTCTGTCATTGCAATGTTTGTGGTTTTCCGTAATGATGTTGAATGAGCTTGGTCCGAGTCTTCTTGTGTTTGTTTCACGGTTGTACTTCATCCAAGTCCCTCCATCTAGGGGCCGGGATCATATACTTGCTTTGTTGCAGACCTTCTGGTAGTTAAATTTTGTGAGGATGAGATAGAAGTTTCAGCAAGTGTATCCTGTGGCCTTCATTTTGGTATGACAAATCAATCCGGAAGCACACGTTAGGATAACAGGTAAAAGGTTCTCATTGGTAGTGTATTCGATGGATTGGGTGATGATGATCTTCTTGGTTTTAGGTCCTTATTACTTGAGTTTTTATTTTTAATTTATTCATCAAGAGTTCGAAACTAATGAATTTGTTCGACATTATGTACTATATTTTGTATTCATTTCTTACTCTTTTGAGAAAATGTTTATTATTTCTGATAACCATAGCAATTTTCTTTTTCTTTTTTACATTTTATTTACTGGTTATTAATTATTGAACCGATTGTAAAATACTTAATTAATTTTGATTACTAATATGCAAATAACGTGGTCATGATTTTATGAAATTCTAATAATAATTAAAAATACTGAAAATATAATTGTTGCTCTGATCTGGCGCCTTCCATTGTAACATTAGATTTTCAATGTTAACACAGATTTTGATTTCTTAATCACCACCTCGTTTGGAATGTTGGCTCCAATAACATTGTTTTATTTGTTTGTTTTTTAAACATTTCTTGCAAGATTTTTTTTTCTAGCCTTACTTCGTTTTTTCACTTTTTTTTTTTTTTTTAACTGTCGCATTTCGATTCTTCAACTCTGTTTCATTGCTAATGGCCTTAATAAAGGATGACTACCGGGAATATGCCATTCATGACATAGTATGTTAATCAATGTTGATCAATGATAATCACGTTCACCATTGTTGATCAAACAAAATCATTAATAAAATTATTTAAAAAGTAATGATTGTTTAAAATTGCAAAATATTAAAATATGCAATAACTTCGGAAAAATTATATCAAAATTTTTTGTCACATTTTAAATTTTTTTATAAATTTTAATTATTTTTAATAATATTCACATTTTAGCTTTTAATAATTTTAAACATTTTAATAATATTTACTGTTTTTAATAATTTGTTGTCCCATCAACAATGACAATTGTCTATCAACATTGGTCAATAGGCCACGACATTAGTCTACACACCTTGTCATGGAGGACATAACACGTTCACATTGGCCACCTATTTTTTTTAACCCAATTAGTAAGTACTAAAATAGATTATAGAACAATATTCAGATATCAAAATGAAACAAAAAAATTTATGTATCAATATCAGAAAACGCATTTAGTTTAGGGGTCAAATAATGAATAAAACCATTTTTGAAGAAAAAAAATTGATAATGGCTAATAGGATCTTGGCATTGTAGGTTAAGACGAAGGTTTTGAGTTTTTAAATATTTAGGTTTGAATTTTATGATGTACAATTGAAATATGTGGATCTCTAGTATAGTGGTCAATTTCATACCAATACTGCTTGTAATGGTCAAAACACGCCATTTCGGCAGTAAATCGGGACGACAACCTTTAGATTCCGTTTCGGTTTAAATTTTGTCTCTATCGATTTGTTCTAAAGTATTTCATCTATTTCGCCCAAAATTTCATGTTTTGTTTGCTACATAAAAAATAAATTTAAATTAACAAGTTTGATGGTAGTTACGATGAATCATTGATATATACGGAGAACTATGCATAGGAATGACAACCTGGATTGCAGATTCAAATATCAACATATATTTTATTCTTTTTTGTGGATTTGAATTGTATTCAATTATTATCGATTGGTTCCTAAACTGAATAAAATTCATAACTATTAAAATCTTATCACTTTTATGATCTAATCTTTTTACCTTAATTAATCATTCAATCAACAAACTTACCAGACAAACATTCAATATAACCCTAATATAGACTTGTAAATATTAAATGATAACATTTATTGACTCGATTATCGAAAAATGAGATTCCAAAATCATCATTTTTGACACCACTAAAAACGGGTTGTTACATTGGACTCCGAACATAACATATTTAAGTTCGAAATTGGATTTCGCAACATTGAGAATTGGTTGTCGCGACATTGATGCCTTAATGTTCCTTTTCAGCTTCGAAGTTGGATGTTGCGATCCATCTTGAATATTGCGACATTTTGGGGCAATCTACTGACTCCTTAACCAAGAACATATATTGCACACTTGATCAACCCATCTGTCCTTCCTTAGGTTTGAATTGGCCTAATAGGTCATAAAACAAACTTAAAGTGCTCATTTTATTGAATTCAAATATAAAAGTACTAAATTGAGAATCTAATTAAAACAATAACAAATTACTTGATATAAGCTCATTAATTGTCAAAAAGAGCTCAATTTTCCACAACTTAAACTAAGTGATAATGTCTTTATGAAATACAAATTGCGGAGAATATTTGGTGATGTTGCTTGATCATGAACTCTTTGGTCTAACTATAACCTGCACACAGAATTAAAAACTCGAACATTGAGCTTTTCGCAACTCAGTGGTGTTCTATTGCAGATTAACATAATATTGCATAATTATACTAAATTTACAATCATACAAACAACTATTATCAACTATATAACATATAAGAAATCAACATAATATATCCACACTCGACATAGGTAAGACAAATATTTAAGTTTACATTCAATATAATGAACAATTCAATTCAATCTTTAATATATCTGGTAAGCTTGAGTAACCTTATGCAGGAAATCATGTTGGATACATGAGTATCCAACCAAAACCAGTTACGATACACTAAATGTTTAACAATACTATGGTGCGTGCACAACTTAACCGACCAACACACCAAATGCGCAAAGTGCAACAATGCAATACTTTCGGGCACTCGCTAGCAAACCCGCATAACAAATCTTTAAAGAACTTTATACTCTATGGCATGCCAACTATACTTGGATAGTTTCCAACATCATTTACAAGGGTTGAAATACATAAATTAAAATTCAATTTAATGCAAATGGATAACGATTCCAGAAATAACTAACCAAACCATTCATCACAAATTATTCATTTTCATAATGGTTACACGCACAAGTAATTTAGCATATTATACAATATTATCAAATGATAGAGAGCACAAATTTTAATTCTAAGCGTTCATTGTTTAGAAGCGACCAAAACTTCAATGATATTCACTTTCGACATTCCGCCTATCTCTTCCGCTTCAGTGAAGAAAATCATACAAACTTATTAAAACTAAATCTAAGTTATCACTTACACGACAATTAATCTAATCTTAACCATAGATGATTTTATTTATTCTAAGTAAAATTAATATCTAATTTAAGATCATAAGAACTTCTAATCCAAGAAATATTAAACATGAATGATGATAAATTAATCTAATGGATCTTATTGATCGACTCAAATAAATCAACATTTAACTATTATTGTTCTTATTCTAATCTTCTAATTAAGTTACAATATTTTTAACTATCGTTGTTCTTATTTTAATTGTTTTTCTTATTCTAATCTTTTAGATCTTATTTTTGTTGAAAACAAGTTTTATCATTCTTAAACTAAATTAATCTACCAAACCAATTTTGTAGTATTCCAAAATTAATCTCAATATATTCAAACCAACTCAAACTAGAGGTGCTCATGGGTCGAGTCGTTCCGAGCCTAACCCGACTCAAGATATGGGCCTAAAATTTTGCCCAAACTCGCCTATATTTGCAAAAGACTAACCCAAGCTCATTTTAGGCCTGCCCATATTAAATTTTAAATATTTTTTAAAAATATTTATTTTATTTTAATATTAATAATTTTATTTTATTTATTTACTGAATTTTTTATATAGTCATCTTAACATTATTTTAATGTTTACATTAGAGTAGTATTATATATTTAGTATATGTTTATTTTTTTAATGTGTTATAAATTACATAATATATAAAAATAACATAATATAAAGTATTATAAACTTAAAAATGGGTTGGGTCGGGCCAGGCTCAAGCCTTGAATGTTCAAGCCCGAGCCTAACCCATATTTTAAATAAGCCTTTTTTTTGCCTAAGCCCATTTTTTGGGCCTAATATTTGCCTACACCCTTTCAAATTTCGGGCGAGCCTTCGAACCCGATCCTTGAACAAATCTGTTGATACAATTTATCAAAAAAAATGGAAAGATTGGAAAAGCCCTAGAAAAACTGGGAAGAAGGTCCCTAAGTAGAGGCATGAGAAGGATCCCCCCAATCGTCTGAAGTTTGTCTCTTTCTATTATATCGGGTCGATTAATTATATAATAAAATATAAATTATAAATTAATATAAATTATTATCACCGTATAACAATTTGTCCCCCACCTGGTCGAAGAAGAGTTATAAAGTGACTCTTCTTAGACGATTTGCATTTATGAAGTGCATGTAATTTGGGGCTTACCATATAGATTTTAACTTGAAGCATTATTGAACAAGTTTTGTTGTTTGATAGTGTGATACAGGAGTCAGAAATTGCATTGCAAATACTGTGAACTGTATTTCCCGTAAGAAAAATAAAATAGTTAATGACATTAAATCGAATGAACTTAGGTTGCGATCTTAAATCAACGAAACTTAACAATATCAGCTACGATTTTAAATCAGCGAGTTGATCAAAAACTGCGGTATTAAATCAACTAACCTTGGTAACATCAACTGTGAACGTAGGTCAGCGAGCTATTTTGGAGGCTGCAATCTTAAATTGGCAAGCCTTTATAATATTAGCTAGGGACGTAAGCTAACACTAACTATTTTGGAGGCTGCAGTATTGAACCTGCGAGCCTTAAGATATTAGCTGGGAGTGCGAGCTCGCTCTAACTATTTTGGATAATATGGTTTTGAACCTGTGAGCCTTAGGATACCAACTGGGAGCGCAGGCTCGCACAAACTATTTTGAAGCTGCGGTATTGAATTTGCGAGCTTTAAGATACCAGTTGGGAGCGTAAGCTCGTACTAACTATTTTGGAGGTTGCGATATTAAACCTGCGAGCCTTAAGATACTGGCTGGGAATGTAGGCTAGCGCTAACTATTTTAGAGGTTGTGACATTGGACTTGCGAGCCTTAAAATATTAGTTGGGAGTGTAAGCTCGCACTAACTATTTTGGAGGCTAGGATATTGAACCTGCGAGCCTTAGGATATCAACTGAGAGCGTAGGCTCACGCTAATTGTTTTAGAGTGGCGGTATTGAACTTGCAGCCTTAGGATACCAATTGGGAGCGTAGGTTCGCGCTAACTGTTTTGGAGTCTGCGGTATTGAACCTGCGAGCCTTAAGATACCAACTGAGAGCATAAGCTCGCGCTAACTATTTTGGAGGCTGCGGTATTGAACCTGCGATCCTTAAAATACCAATTGAGAGCATAAGCTCGTGCTAACTGTTTTGGAGGCTGCAGTATTGAACCTATGAGCCTTAAGATACCAGCTGGGAATGTAAGCTCGTGCTAATCATTTTGGAGGCTGCTGTATTGAACCTGCGAGCCTTAAGATATCCATTGTTAGTGTAGGCTCGCGCTAACTATTTTGGAGGTTGCGGTATTGAACCTGTGAGCCTTAGGATATCAGCTAGGAGTGTAGGCTCGTGTTAATTGTTTTAGAGGTTGCGGTATTGAACATGCGAGCCTTAGGATACCATCTATGAATGTAGGCTTGCGCTAACCGTTTTGGATGCTATGGTATTGAACCTGTGAGCCTTAAGATACCAACAAGTATCAAAAGCTCATGCTAACTATTTTGGAGATTACGGTATTGAACCTGCGAGCCTTATGATACCACCTGGGAGCGTAAGCTATCGTTAATTGTTTTGGAGGCTACAGTATTGAACCTGCGAGCCTTAGGATATCAGCTGGGAGTGCAAACTCGTGCTAATTATTTTGGAGGCTGGATATTAAACCTACAAGCCTTAGGATATCAGTTGGGAGCATAAGCTCACGCTAATTATTTTGGAGGCTACGGTATTGAACTTGTGAGTCTTAGGATATCATTGGAAGCGTAGGCTTGTGCTAACTATTTTGGAGGCTACGGTATCGAACCTGCGAGCCTTAAAATACCAGCTGGGAGCGTAGGCTCGTGCTAACTATTTTGGAGGCTGTGGATTGAACCTGCAAGCCTTAAGATACCAGTTGGGAGCGTAGCTCGCGCTAACTATTTTGAAAGCTGTGATATTAAACCTGCGAGCCTTAATTGTCAGCTAGGAATGTAGGTTAAAAGCATACAAATATATAATTAAATAACATTCATGCTGTAATTTCATACCATGAACCTATTCTCAATCTAATTCTATGAATAACATGCAAACTAGCATGGATTTCATGACAAATACCAAATGTTGTCCCTACCTCAAAGGGATGTGATATACCTTTATTTCACCATATTAATAGTTTTTTAACAAGAGAACTCTATAAGATGAAATTAGTCCCTTGGATTCACTCTGCTTAATAATTAATCACTAAGGATACTATCTCTTCATCATGGATTGGACTACATGTCTAGTATTGTACACCTATAAATTATATACGTATATTTCCAACATTCATGCAAAATTTATGCATGAGAATAAGAAAACAAAATATTTATGGGTATTTCCAGCATTTATTTAGCATTTAATGGAATGAAGGAAACCTAAAAAATTTCATATATCTTAGAAATGCAAAGACAATAAAATATTAGGTTGAACAGTGTACCTAGTGATGAAATACCACTAGGAAAAAGAAAATGATGATGACAAAGGAAGAAGTTCAGGTGTGATAGCTGAGTAAACAAGTGTTCATATATTACAAAGTTTAAACAACTAGGTTCTACCGTATGCAGTAGTACATAACATGAACTTCAGTAAATGGGAGAAGAGTAGGAAGAATAACATCTACTATAGATAATTTAGTTTGATCTTACCTGCAAAATCTTAGCGTATACAAAAACCAATTTCGTATACAAAAATATCATATATGAACTAAATGTTCTTTTTTAAACAAAACAAACTAATTATCACCAATCCTGCATGCCATTCTAGTAAAGGATATGCAAAAATAATATATCCTCAAAAAGTAATATTATATCAAAAGGCTGCAGAGATCTGCACATGTAACTGCCTCTACTAAAAGGAAAAATGTCCATATTTATAAAAACTTACCATTAACCAAAACTACTAAACAAACAAGCAAAAAGTTACCATGCTTAGTAACACTTATTTGGAGATAAAAATGGATATCTCATCAAAGCAATAAGAAACTATACAAGCCATAAATATTTGTAGAAAGCTAATCATATCATATGTGCACTCAAAAACATAAAACATGTAGTTATATCCAAACAACATAAAGGAAATTGAATTTGAGTGTCAAAGATTTCTTTATCCTAGAACTTTAATAAAATGAACATCACACAATTAAATGACAAAACAAAGTTTTATTTTTCTGGAAAACGAGATATTATAAGGGCAAAACCTTTTCCCCTTGTTCAAGTCCATCGATAAGGCATCAAAAGCAGTCACCATTCACCAAGATAAATGACTAGAAAAATGGTAACACTATAGTTTCAATAAATCAAGTTTGCAAATGAAAAAAGTAATAGTCAACAGTAGAACATGTAATGGAAGTATAATTAATACAGGTGCTTGTAACACCCCTTGCCCATTTTTAACGCTGGAACAGGGTACAAGGCGTTAGCTAACTCAAGCACATACTAGCATGCATTACCGGGTCATAAAAATCCGTTTCAAATTTAAAAATTTTCAAACTTCCTCTAATCATCCATAATATGGGCCTACAAAGCCCAAAACACACATTAGAAATATTTTGGGATCAAATCGAGTTCTTTTGAAAACTTTAGAAAATGTTACTAAAAACAGTGGCACACGCCCGTGTTCCACACCCGTGTGGAAATTAATTCTCAACTCGAACCTACAAGGGTTTTCACACGGCCTAACACACGCCCGTGTCCATGGCCTGTATCCCTCACACGGCCATGACACGCCAGTGTCTTGGCCCGTGTACAAAAATCTTGACATTCTGCTTCTGACGTCATCACCCCAATAAGGTCATACAGCCAAGGCACACACCCGTGTCTTTAGACCGTGTGGCGAATTAAATTCCTAAATTCAAGTGCAAACTTCACACGGCCTGGGAACATGCCCATGTCCTATGGTCATGTCTTCCACATGGTTGAGATACACGGCCATGCCTCAGCCCGTGTGGTTACTACTGGGCATTCTATTTTGCCAACTTAGGATGCAGGGAGACACACGACCAAACCACACGCCCATGTGGTAGACCGTGTGTCACACACGGCCTAGACACACCTGTGTGTCTACCCGTGTGGACAATAACAAGGCTATTTACCAAGCCTTTTTGCCACCCATACTTACACCAATATAACCCACATCAAGCAACCTATTCATTCATGCATAAAAATATACCAATTGCTCAACCATACAATTTGCACATTCATGATAAACATCATCATTTTTATATATTAATATGAATTAGCCATCAACTATGGCCTTATACAAAAAGAATTCATCTTCAAAACAAGCTAACAAATTTGGCCAAATCAATATGACACTTGATAAAAGACTAAGTCCCTATACATGGCATAATTCAATGTAAATCTCAATATACCAAAATGTGTGGATAGTGTGGGTGATCTTCATACGGTCTTTGTATCCCGAGCTGGCTTATTGACACTATAAAATAAGGGAAAGAGAAGGGAGTAAGCTTTGAGCTTAGTAAGTCTATATGCAAACAATAAACATCATACCACTTACTTATCAATCAAGAACATTATATACTAATCAAGAACAATTCAGATCCTCATAATTATACTTACTCATTTCAAATCTTACCACATCCCAAACACGTATCAGAAACATTGCTCATATTTACATGCACTTATACCCTGCACTTATCACCACATAGCCGCATATAATTTCACTCAGTCAAAGTTTCTCGATGAACACTTTGGAATAATACCGGATACACGATGGTTTCGTACATAGCCCACCATTAATAAATAATATGGTGGTATCGCACACAACCCACCAATAATCACATATCCACGGTGGTATCGCACACAACCCACCAATAATAATAAATACGGTGGTATCGCACATAGCCCACCAATAATCACTTATTCACGATTTTTATCTGTATCATTTTCCTATTCCGAAGGTTCATCCAGGAATTTCCTCAATTTTTATCATTTTGATATATATCAATAATATTCATTCACATTTCACACAATGCATTAATATGTAAAAACATAAGTTCATTTTAATAGATATCAATAATACTCATTCACATTTCACACAATGCATTAATATGTAAAAACAGAAGTAAAAAGGATGTATCATTTACATATAAACTTAACTCGATACAAAATATGTCAATTTGAAATTTAGCCTTTTCATCGGTCAAGGTTGACTCCACGATCTTCTTGATCTATAATAACATATTTAGCTTATTAAATAACCACCTTAATCAAATCACTCCAAAAATTCCTATTTTGGCAAAATTACCATTTCACCCTTAGACTTTCACAAAAATACAATTTTACCCCTAGGCTCGTAAAATGAAATGTGCTCATTTTTCATACACCCAAGCCTAACTAATTCATATTCTCCTTATAGCAACTCAAAATTCCAATTATTTCACATATTTACTATCCATTTTATAAATTTTACAAAATAGTCCTATTAGGAGTTTTCATGCAAAATCATTTCACAAAAGTTGTTTATTAAACCACTAAGATTCATTTTCTTTCATAAAATTTTAGCAAACACATAAATACTCACATGGAAAAACCCTATACTCTCAACCACTTTGCAAAATAGTCCCCTCATTATCTAGATTATGCTACAAGGGTCGTAAAAGTACAAAAATCATCAAGAATGATCACCAAAATCACTTCTTGCAAGGAGTGTGAGTTGCTAAAAATTTCAAGTCTCCAAACCCTATTCTTGTTGATATTTTCAGTGGAAGAAGAAGAAGAAGATGGAAAGATGATAGCTTTTCTTTATTTTATTTTATTACTCAATTAAGTCACCTAATACTACACCTAACCATTGACCAAGTCATTTCTTTGTCCCTATGGCCGGCCATCACCCTAAATAAGGCCTAATTTCACATTAAAGACCTCCAATTTAATATTCAATAGCTATTCAACACTTCAAATTAGTAAAACACAAATTTTGCCTTTTATGCGATTTAGTCCATTTTTGAAATTAATCAAGTAATCACTACAATTAATGCACCAAAATTTTCATGCACTCATATTATCATGCTATAACCCATAAAATAATATTAAAATAATTTCTCTAACCTCAGATTAGTGGTTCCAAAACCACTATTCTGACTAGCCCCAAAATCGGGCTGTTACAGTTCTACTACTATTATAATGTTATTTTATTATTTCAATCTCATTTATTAATTATTAGACATAGAGAAAGTTGAAACTTAGATCTATAGAGCATAACCACAGAGGCTACATTGCAAGACCTATAGAATGTATCTACAAAGGCCACATAGTTAAAAGAAACCAATATGATGGATCTACAAAATAAAACTATAGAAGCTACAGAGTTGGAGCTTTGCAAAAAATTAGAATACAAATTACTAACAAGAAAAATGTTAATTAACACTTTTTTAAGCCTATATCAATTTTTGAGATTTCACCAATGTAATGGCAGATTATAATCAATTACTTCTTAACCATTAAAGAGGAAATTGTAATAGTTAGTTAAATGATACAAATTAATATAGTGGTCATTGCATTCCAACAAAATTCAACCCAAGAATGAGAAATAATCAGCAAACAGTCCTTAACCCAATTAACTTAATTGAAATTCGTGAGCCTTGCAAGAAGTCCCACATTTGGCTTGGTACTTTTGCTACCCTAGAAATGGTAGTGCGCGCTCATGATGTAACAACTTTAAGCATCAAAGGTGAATTCATGATTCTCAATTTCCCTCACCTTGTAATTTTGCTTCCTCAACCAGTTCCATTAATGCCTCACGACATTCAAGTCGTCGCCGCTAAAGCTGGCTTCCAAGTTGAAATTCCTTCTGTTCTTAATATCAATTCCCACAACAACCCTACCATTCTTCAATGGACCCAAGCTCTGACAAGCAATAGTCGATTTATGTCTCTTCTGCACGCTTCTCATCTACTACTTTTGAACCAGAGTTGAAGAACCAAAAGAATTTATCAGTGTTGGAGAAGATAATGACGGAAACCTCAACATTACAAATAACGGTGAACTCTTCAGGCTGCGGGTTCGATTCACATTCGCCACACCAATTGTTGATAAAATTTATCAAAAGAAATGAAAAGATCGGAAGAGCCCTAGAAAAAGTAGGAAGAAGGTCCCTAAGTAGAGGAATGAAGAGGATCCTCCTAATCGTCTAAAGTCTGTCTCTTCCTATTATACCGGGTCAGACCCTGGGTCGGGTTATTATATAATAAAATATGAATATACATAAATTATTATCATCGTATAACAAAGTCTATCTCAAATCAAGTGGGAAGCAATTCCTTGTAACTTAAAACAACCAAATTAATCTTAAAGAGGCATGGAATGTGATTATAACATCAATTAAAAACAACTACGGTTCACAATTGAAGAAAATAAATTAACAAGGTCAATCGACATCAAAAAGGGAGCAAAATAGCCAAAAACTTAGAGTGGTGGTGTAACAAAACATCAACTAATTGTAGACACAACCAATAGCTTATTTGGACAACAATTAAGGGCTACTGTTTTGATGAAATTGTAGTAGAGATACGCAACAAAAATGCAACAATTCTTGAAGTATACGACACAAAAAAGAGTAAGTGATAGGCTACGATTTGAATAAAGTAATAGGAACCATTTGAAACAATAAAAATTTGGTGGTAAGCATATTGTAACGATCCGAAAGTTAATGGTGTCAGAAAATGCGATGTCAGAACCTTATTTCTATAAACCAAAGCTATTAATATTTTTATGAAATAATTTTAGAGTTATGATGTAGGTGAATTGAATTTTGGATAGGTAATTTTATCAAATTTGTGGTTAATTAAGGTACAAAGACTAAATTACAAAAGTGGTAAAAATTCAATTGACATTGAATCTTTAATTAGAGTTTGGTCAAGGGACTTGTGTGGTAATTAAACCACTATAACTTTGATGGTAGATGGTGATGGCTAGTGGGAAATGTTTTAATTATAAGTTTTTATTAAGTAAAATTTTAATAACTAAAAATTTAATGTATATGTTAGTATAGTGGAAAGAAAGAGAAATTATTTTATCTTTTTCATCTTCATGCTAGAATCGAAAACACCATATCTAGGGATTGAGAGCATTCGACCAAGGGGTTTCAAAGTTTAAGCCTTCAATTGGTTAGTGTTATTTAGTTATATTCTTGCATTCTTTATGTTTTTAAAATATTGAGAGCTTAATCTAGTTAACCAGTATGTTATTTTTTGGAATTGTTAAAGTTTTAGAATAATGTTATTGTTGAATCTTTGAATTTTAGGTATTAAATTGATATATTTTAAGCATATGAGTGAAAAGGGACTAATTTGTGAAGTTATTTGATAGTTTTTTAAAATAGGGACTAAAATGCATAAATTTTAGAATTTGTGGTATAGATGAGAAATAAGTCTTAAAAGGACTCTAGTGAAATCAGCTTGAAATTTTAAAGTTTAATTGAAAATTACTTTAGTTTCGATTTTAGGGACTAAATTGAATAATATGTAAAAGTTACCCAAATTTGCAAGTGAATGTGAAATTTCCTATGTATTGATGAATTATTGTGTTTATATTAATCCTTATCTAACATCGACCCGAAATTCTCGAAAAAGAAAGGAAAAGACAAGGTTGTCGACGAATAGCTCAGAGATTTCGATTTGTGTTTCTATAATTTAAATGATTTCAATTATTGCATTTATGAACTGTTTTGCATGGTAAGATTACAAGGTGAGTTAGAATTGATTAAATGAGCTGAGTTGATCAATTAAGATTGATTATTTGTGATAAGGACTAAACCGAAAGTTTTGAAAATATTATGTACTGTTATAAATATAAAATTGATTATGTAATAGAAATGAATTATGTTAATACTGGTATGAAATTATGGTGAATTGAGGAAATAATGGAATTAAATTATGAAATTGATGAATAATGAAATTGAGAAATTGTACCCTATTAATTGTTCGAGCAGAGTCGGATATAGATGGCATGCCATAGGATAGGAAGAGTTTAGGGTTACTTCGACTACGTGTCAATGCGGCACTGGGTGCTAAATCACTTTGGTTATATTGATGAGTTTAGGGCACAACTTATTACTTCGAATTTGTCCGATAAGGCACTAGGTGCCAGACTGGGGTGATTGCTTGGATCCGTGTATCTGTTCAAGTCCGAGTCAAGTTAATTGGGAATTAAAATGTGAAATGATATATTGAAACCTAAATTGGGTTAAAATATGTTCTATAGAATCATCAAATTTGTATAATCTAGATTTGGTATGGAAATGTGGTATGAATTGGGTTTTATTCTCATGTTAATGGAATGAATATAGTTGGATCATTAAACTTGATAAAATGGTTATATGTACTTAAAGCTTGCATATGGTTATTTGGTCAATAAATCACATTTATATGACTTATTTTGTGTTATATTGCTTGGATTATAGAAACACCACTGAGTTCATACTCAACGTTTGGTTTGTTTCTCGTGCGCAGGTTAGGTTTGATCGTGATTACCCTATTGATATTAGCATCCAGCTAAAATCCCGAACTCAACAACGTTGGTGAAGTTTCTTGTTGTTTTGTTGGCATGTATCTAAAAGAGTCTTTTATATTCTTACTAAATAAATGTTAAGTCTTGAAGTGTGAAACACTTTATATGATAAGTATATGTGTGTATGTATGTATTTATATACTTTATGCGTGAACCATATAATCTAGTTTATGAGTATGATATATATATTGTGTTGGCATGTAATTAGAGATGGAACAACTCATGAATGATGGTATAATGATAGTATAATGAAGGATAATAAGGTAGATTATGTAACACCGCAGACAGGCCTGGAAGTTTTGGCCTCGCAAGTGAAAGGTTCGCCAGTGCCCTGGTGAACTAGGTGTTCGCTAAGGTTTAGGCGAACTAGGGGTTTACCAAAAGAGAGTATAAGCAAGGGGATTCATCGCAGTAATGTATGCTTGAAGTTATGGTAAGGGGTTAGCCAGATCCATTACCAAGATGGGTTTGCCAGTTTCTCTGCGAGGTAGGTTCGTTAATGTGTTGGCAAGCTGGTGTTCGCCATTCTTGCGGGGAATAGGAGTTCGCTAGTCAAAGATATAGTCAGACTCAAATTAGGAAATAAAGATTTAGTAAAACTAGGAGTACTTTACGTACAAGTAACAACTTTCTTAAATTAAGTAGGGTATCCAAAGATTATTAGGAGTCTTAGGTCCAGACATACGACCCTTAGTTCTGTGAATTATTCACTAAATATTCTGCCTTCAAAGTCTTTATTCTAAGTTTTGATAGTAACTATCAGGGTAAGACTCTGTTTTACTAGGTGTGATTGTCCAGGTTCGCATTTCATGAACTCTGTATGTTTTCTATTTAAATAATATGTGTATATGTTGTTTGTTGTGAAATAGCTGGACCGTCTACCAGCAAGGATAAAGGTAAAGCTAAAATTGTTTAAGTTTCTCTGTTTCTGGTGAGTGGTCTGGAATTATCTAGAATATGTTAACTGCCATGTTGTTTAGTTTATATTGATATGTTTCTTTTAAGAATTATGTTTTCAAAACAAGTTTCAAAGGCAAGTTCTCTAAAAAGATATGTTTTAAAGCTACGAACCTCTATTTTCAAATGCGATTTGGAAATATGATTTTTAAAACATAGTTTCGTGCGAGCTCTTATGCTAGCTAAGGTTTCAAAGAATGTTTTCAGAAACGGTTTTATAATATGTGTATCAACGAAGCTCCATTGTGAACTTAGTGAGAAGTTGTGTATCAGCAAAGCTCCCCTGTGAGCTTAGTGATAAGTTGTGTATTAGTGAAGCTCCCTATGGAAGCTTAAGTGATTGTGCTCCTCAGTGAGCCCAGCTCTATGCGAGCTAGTATGATATGTCTCAAAGTGTGTAATCCACTGTGAGTTCGGTTGGATTATATCCAACGTGAAAAAATTATGAGCTAGTCTTGCGACTTAAGGTAGACTCTGCTCGTAAGTGTGAATCGGTCTTACGAGCTAAGGTAGACCTTGTTTAAAGAAAAGGTTTTCTAAAAAGTGCGAGTTGGCTTCGTGATTTTAGAGCAGACCCAGACTGGTTTTTTGTAAAGGTTTTTTATAAATGAAATAGGCATCGTGATTTTAAGGCGAGCCCTATAGATATGATTTAAGAAAAGGCTAATGAGTTTTCAAAATTGTTTTCCAAAGTTATGTGTTCTGACAGAATATGTGAACTAGGTCTCACAACCTCACCTTCGAACCCAGCACGCGAAATGTTTTCAAGACTAAAGTTTCTTTTAAAAACTCTACTTCTGAATATATCCTAATGTTTCTGATTGTTCACTGAGTTTGCAACGAACTCACCCTCCTCTCTTATTTTGTCTCAGGTAAGTAGGTTATAGATTAGGATTAGCGAGGTCAATGAAGTGGCGAGGTGCACTTCTGAGTAGATGTTAGTGAACTTGGGTTAAAGGTAATTGGATTACTATTATAGGAATTACTACAATATTTCTAATTTCGTGATTAGGATAATGATAATTAAAGTTAAGATGTTTTGTTATGTTTAAATTCCAGTATATTGATTTGTGAACCATGTTTTAAAGTATATAATTATTTCATGAATAAAAATTGATGTTATCCATGCATGAGTATATCATAATTTACTTTACGTGGCATATTTACATTTGTGCCCTTGTAGTGGTTGTTTTATTACATGCGAACCATTGGTAAAATACACGAACCTATGTATGCTTGCGAACACATGTTTTTATGCGAACCCTTAGGCTTTGTATTTTCTTAAGAAGAGTCTTAAATATGCGAGCCTATGTTTTACTTTGCATTATATATATTTTTCTTTTCGTGCGAACTATGTTGTTGAATGAAAGTCTAAGTTATGCTGCGAACTCTCAAGTATGATGTTAAGCATGCCTACTTATGTTTGTGAAGCTCGTATGTTTGCTTTTTATTTTTGCTATTTTGTTTTAAGGTAGCACAACTTTTGTTCAGACTTAAGTGGTGAGTTGAAGGTTAGGTTGGGAGTCAATGGAGAGCCACTTCAATGGCTAATGTAACTTGCCCAAACTTGGCCAAGTTTGGGGTGTTACAGATGACTTGTTTTAAAAGAGTAAGTTTTGATTTGAAAATGTTAATAAGTACTTATTATTTGATTAATTGATTGTTTTGAAGTAATTGGTTGAATGGATGTTTGAATTGCTATGCTTGGTGTTTTGAGGCATGTTGAGTAGGTATGTAGGGTAAAAAGATGATATGGTTGAATGATATGTACTTAAACTTGCTTTGCATAGTTTGATGATTATGGATGAATTGAGATGATGTGAACATGTGCTATTTTAAGTTATTATTCAGGTTGAAAGGCTTGGAGTAGGTTTTTAGCAGTGATGAATTTTGCAAATTTCAAAAACGAGTATAACAGAAACAGAGAATGACGTCGTGACATCGTTCAAAATTTTTCATGACGATAAGGTCACGTTGTGTAACACCCCAAACCCGGCCCAAAACACTATGGCCGAATTTGGAATGCTACGAGAAAACCTTAGGTTGAAAAATAGCTATATGATGATAAAACTTTAAAGTCGACATGAAAACAAGTGCTTAACTAAATCCCTGATGGTTTGGTTTTAAAACAAGATTCAATTTCTTAGGAAGACCTTTCATTCGAAAAAAAACAATTTGAAGTTCGAAGTTAATTGAAAACGGGTCCTTTTGGAATTCTTAAGAAAATCCGAGTTAGTACAAGAATTTCAATTTGAAAAACCTTAAATAAGTTTTTAAGTGATAAAAGCATCACAATTTGAAACTTTGTTTGCAACTACTAATCCATGTCTAGTCTAACATAAACCACAATGAAAACCCAAAATAGTTAAATGGCCTTATTACATCAAAACATCCCAAATAAACTGAAATGAAAAGTAAAGTCTCTAAATATGGAAACTGCATCTGCATGGCCATTTCGAATCCCATCCAAGCCCGGTCCAACATCATAAATCACCTGCATTGTTTGGTAAAAATTTGGGTGAGTCAACCGACTCAGTGTGTAATTAGTTTACAGATTTCCACATATGGGCTTGGCCCAAAACCACACCAATCCACATAACATAGAATAATGCATAATGCACCCAACCCAACCTAGGGTCTATCCTCTACACACCCCCGTATCCAACCACCACACACCAGGGGATTACTAAATCGACCCTCCAACCTCTACATACCAATTCGGTAAGTCATGCCATCCACCAAGTGGTCGAGCCACTGGTCCATGTGATCGAGTCACAATATAATCCACAACGTGACCGTAGTCAGTGTCAATCCACGATGAGGCACATAGCCATCACCAACCCCGATATGGCACAAAGTCGATACCAACCATGATGAGGCACTGAGCCAATCATCAATCCATGTGAGGCTCGTAGCCATCACTAAACCACGTATATAAATGTACACCCTGTCCTTCTTTCAAATATACAAATCCCGCCCCATGATTATGCAACATACGATGGTGATATGATGGAATAATGCATGAACATGTTAATCAAACATACAGCACAAATACACAACAATAACCATAGTTTTATCGTCATTTAACACTGACTTGATTATCGACATACCCATTAAGGGTATCCATCTCATTACTGCCATTGCATTAGTCATCACACTTATAACACATACAAATATCTTATATAACTGGGAAATCGCGAATTAATCACACACCTGGTAACCTGAAGAATCACACTCTCAATACCGACGCTGTCACTAACCAAAACCCGAATGCTCGCTTTTGAAAGTGTCAAAATCCCTGTATTATCCATGTTAGAATCGGCTTCTACAGATAAAGCTTTTGAAAGTGGCCTTTGGCCGAACACTATTCCCTTACCTTGAGTAGTCGAACCCAAAAGAATCCTTAGCGCTCCCTTACGCTGGCTACATACAAAAGTAACACACGATTATGGCCCTAAGAAGATTCGTCCATCCCTAAACCACAGCCAACCGTTTGGTTTTGGCACACCAAATGAAAAGATATGAACCGATTGCTAAAGAGAATAAAACTTACCACCAAACACGATTGAGATTTGGAAAATATGGTCGACGACCCTATCCTTAGAGGTTGCCAAATAAACAGTCACTATATCTAAATAGATTCGGCTTTAGAAAAACAACAGAGAAAAGAATGGTTTCGGGAAAGATGATGATACGAATGGACAAAGGGAAGAAGAAGAAAACCCTTACCACTATTTAGAAATGATTGGAGCAGGTCTCGACTAATGGTACTTTCGGCTTTGAAGAGAAGAAGAGAAGAAAAGAAGAGTTGGGGTTGAAAAAGTTTCGGTAATGGGGAGAATGGGAGAAGGAGGCTTAATCGACTAGAACTAAAAGCCGAAAATCATAAGTCTCCAATTTTGGGATTTTAAGGTAAGAAGATTATCCCTAGATTTTTATTAGATTCGTTCAATATATATATAATCTTAACTCTAAAAGGAGGATTAACGATTAAATATTGTTATAGTAGCTCTGATAAGGATTTGATGGAATTAAATATGGATCAGGCAAAAGAAAGAATCCCTAAGTTTAAGAAATGAGTAGTATCTCATTGCTCGAGATTGGCCAATTGGTTGTGGACCGCTTCGAACAATACCTTAGGCAGATAGCAGCTTGTGTTGACTAAGGATAGCGTCGATATAGAAAGCCTCATTTTATCTGTAATCAGGTGTGTAGATCTTTATCACATAAGTTTTTCTGTATTATACATGTTATGGGATGAAAAGCCGAAAAAGTGTGTAGATCCTTATCACATAAGTTTTATTTTGTATTATACATTAGAAATGAAAAGCCGTAAAATGAGGTCAGATGAACAATGTGTGTAGATCTCTAACACACTACCAATTAACTGTATGTAAATTTATTTATGTATGTTATGGGCTAAAAGCCGGAATAAGGCTATATAAACAGTCGAATGGAACCCTAAAAGGGCTAGGCAAGGATGCAGTGCACGTAAACATAGAACTCCCTATGTGTATCGAAAAATATATATGATTGCATGATATTTTCTTTATGTGTGTATGCATGGGATGGGATATTGATATGATGAAGGGAAGTGCATGAAAGGTCACATGATGATCGGTGGTAGAAAACCCACAAATATAAATGCTAGGTCACATTGTGATCGGTGGCTATGCCACGCTTAATGATTCCTACTTAATAGGAATAGGCGATCTGTTGTCGTTTTGGTGTGTAGCGGATGGAGGGTTGATTGTAGAAATCCCAAGGTGTGATGGTTGGTGCGGGTTGGTGTGTATAGGATGGAAACCTAGGATGGGTTGGGTTATTCATTTTCATTGTTTATTATGTGATTATGATTGATGCCTTCTGTATGGGCGGGGCCCATAATGTGTTTGTGGGCTCAGGTCGATGTGTGTTTTGAGATTTATACACTGAGTCTTTGTGACTCACGCTTTCCTTTTCTCTACTCTTCCAGATGAATAGTAGATCGTGGACATGGGAGCCGAGACGGACTCGAGGGGCCATCAAGTTCTATTTCTACAAGTTAATTTCTTTTGGGATTTCTTAAAGTTTATTTTATTTCATTATTTTTTTGAGAATATTTATGTAATAAGGCCCCTAGCTTTCATTCAACTCAGCAGTTATCAATGTTAAGCAACTTATGAATTTTATGATAAGGTTTATTTATGCTTAATAATAAAAATACAAAGAGGTTTATTTTCAAAAGTCTCTCCTTTATTGATTTAATTAATTTAACTTGTTTTTCAAAATCGATAAAATGTTATGTGTTCGATAACATGCCAGATCCGGTAAGAACGCATGGGTCGGGTTTGGGGTGTTACACGTTGCGATGCCAAGGGTTGGTCATCGGGGCGAGAAATGGCTTGTAAGGTCACAGTGCGTAGAAAGACATCACGACGATGATTTCTTATTTTGAAATCTTTTCAATTAGCTCCTATCACTTCCTCGAGTTAGCTTTTGAGCTTACATAAACTCATGGAAGACCCGTAAATGATTCCATCCCGTATTAAATGCATGCTTTAGTTGAATTTAGTTATTAAATTGCTATGAAATTCTTGTACTTTTAAAACTTTTCATTTTAGTCCTTTATTGATTTCATTTAAGCTTCAAAGTTTTAGTAAGTCGAATAAAAACCAAGAATAATTACATTTCATGTTGAATGTATATATAATTGTTTTATTTAGCATTAAATTGCATAATTTAATCATGAATTGATCGTAGTTGCTCTGGCAATGAATGTGATACACTGTAGCTTGGACCCGTGACGAATGCAGAATGATTTGATTTTGGGGCTAGTCGAAATAGTAGTTTTGGAACCACTAATCCGAGGTCAAAAAAATTATTTTAATATTATTTTATGTGTTATGGCATGATTATATGAGTACATGAAAATTTTGGCGAGTTAATTTTAGTGATTGCATGCTTAATTTTGAAAAAGGACTAAATCGCATAAAGTGGAAAAGTTTTGTTATACAAGCTAAAGGTGTCAAATAGATATAGAACCTTGAATTGGAGGTCTTTAATATGCAATTATACCCTTAAGATAGAGTGGCCGGTGATCGTTGTTTTGTCGAGTTTTAAAATTTATGAAGAATATGATCAAACTAAGAAACTAACTCTGACAACGATTATAGGCAAGTGTACCTATCGAACAGTAGTATAGCTTAGGCAAGACCGGATTGTCGAACCCAAAGGAACTAAAAGTACTAATACTAACTTTCTCTTTATTATTTAGCCTAAAATAAGTGAAGTTGCTTTTAATCTAAATTAACGACTACTAAACTAAAGACGCAAAGACAAAAAGAGTGAATTGGGAAATAACTTGATGAAAAACTCAATTGATCACGATGATACCCTCAGGAAGAATCCTCCTAGACTTCACTTGTTATTTAACACTGAATCATACGATTTATTCACTTAGTTTGATCCGTAAGACTCCTTAACATATATTAAACCCTCTCTCGAGGCGAATAACGTCTAACCCTAGGTTAATTAGTGGAACTCTCATTCTCTTATAATAACCCCCTAGAATAGCAATAAATCGATCTATGGACTCCCATATTAGGTTTCACCCTAATCTGGAAAAATCTCATCACCCTATCTCTAGGCGTGCGACTAACTCCGGTTAATTATGCTAGATCTACTCTTAAGCAGGGTCTATTCCTCCTCCACCTAAGCACATCAGATTTGGATTAAGCATGCATAATTAAGAACAAACTAAGTATTTATCATATAATTCAGAAAACAATAACAAGATTCATCTAGGTTTCATCCCCTTCAGGTATCTGTAGGGTTTAGTTCATAACAAATAAAGAAAACATCTCAAGAGAAAAGATAAAACAAAACATAAGAAATCCCTAAAACCTCTTGAAGGAATTGACGGAAAAATCCGCCGTCTTGAGTAGAATTTCGGCTCCTTGAGATGGATCAACTGGCTATCTTCGAGTAATTCCCACAAGTCTGGCCTTCTGGCTCGGCTTCTTGGCCTAGCTAACTGCTTCCATTTCAGGATACACTTAGGGTGTTTATATAGACTTTTAAATTGCTTTACTTGGTCTCTAAGTGTCCCAATTCAAGTATACTTCCTACTCAGTGTTTGAATAGGCTTTTGAATGTGTTTATTTACCTCAAAGTATCCAAATTCGAGTGAAATTGCTCTCTCCCGTGGCAGGGGCACGGCCATGGTACACGCCCGTGTAAATCATTTTCAGGCCGTGTCTCGATTCTGTCGATTGGGGCATGGCCGTGTGAAGTAATTTGATGAGACACGACCATGTGGCTTGAAGTCCAGGCCATGTCGATTTCCTCTTTGGCCCAAATTGGCCCGTTTTAAGTCCGTTTCTTGTTCTTTTCATTCTCGGGTGCTTTCCTGAGTATAAACATGAAAAGAAAGGATTAAAAGCACCTTTTTACATAAATTAAGGGCTAAATCATCTAAAAGCATACTAAATGCGGGTCTAAAATATGTTACTTTTACGGTTTATCAACCGGCCATAGGGGACAAGAAATTTCTAAATTGGTCAAAGTTGGTGGATTAGGTGACTTAATGGATGAAATGGAATAAAATAAAGAGAAAAAGGATGTCATCTTTTTCATTTTTCTCTTCTCCACCGATTTTTACACTCAAGAAAGGGCCATGGAAGCTTGAAAATTTTAGCAACCTTTAACCCTTGCAAGTAAGTGTTTTTTATGATCATTTTTTATAATCTTTGTACTTTTTGAACCCTTGTAGCTTAAGCTAGCTAATGAGGGGACTATTTTGGAAAATGGTTAAGAGTCTAGGGTTTTTCCATGGGAACATTAGAGTTGTTTGTTGAAATTTTATGGAATAAAATGAAACTTGGTTGTTAAATAAACAACTTTTGTGAAAAGGGGTTTTCATGAAAACACCTAAAAATGACCTTTTTGTAAAGGTTGTGAAATAGGTAGTAAATGTGTGAAATAATTGGTTTTGTGAGTTGTTATAAGAGAGATAAATGTTTAGCTAGGCTTGTTAAAGGAGGAAATTTGATTAGAATCGTTTTACGAGCATAGGGGCAAAATCATAATTATGAGAAAGTCTAAGGGCAAAATGATAATTTTGCCAAAATAGGAATTTTGAGGTGTTTTGATTAATGTGGTGGTTTAATAAGTTAAATATGTCATTATAGATCAAGAATAACGTGGAATCAACCTTGACCAATGGAAAGACAAAGTTTCAGACTAAATTCCAAATTGACATATTTTGTATCGAGGTAAGTTTATATGTAAATGATACATCCTTTTTACTTATGTTTTTACATATAAATGTGTTATGTGAAATAAGAATGAATATTATTGATGTCTATCAAAATGATAGAAAGTGAGGAAATTTTAGAATTGGTGGGCTGTGTGCGATACCACCATAATTATTAATACTGGTGGGTTGTGTGCGATACCACCGTATATTATTATTAATGGGTTGTGTGAGATACACCATATTTATGATTATTGGTGGGCTATGTGCGATACCACCGTGGTTATGTGATTATTTGGTGGGCTATGTGCGAAACCACCGTATATCCGGTAGTATTCAAAGTGTTCATCGAGAAACTTTGACTAAGTGAAATTACATGTGATTATGTGATGACAAGTGCATGGTATTAGTGCATGTAAATGTGAACAATGTTTATGATATGTATTTGAGATGTGGAGAGATTTGAAATGAGTAAGTACAACTACAAGGTTCAAAATTGTTCTTGAGTTGTATGTAATGTTTTTGATGAATAAGCATGTGGTATGGTGTTCCTTATTTACTTGTAAACTTACTAAGCTTTATGCTTACTCCCTATCTTTTCCATTTCCTTGTAGTATTGCCAAGCTAGCTCGGGGATTCGAAGGAAGTCGGAGCTTGTTTCACACTATCAAGCTATTCTTTTGGGTATAGTAAAGTTTGATTATTTTGAGTATGGCATGTATAGGGACTTAGTCTTTTCAAGTGTCATCTTGTTTTGGCAAAAAGTGTTGGCTTGTCTTGGAAATTGATTCATTTTGTATAAGGCCACGATTGATGGCTATTACTCATTATTGTTATATGAAAATGATGATGTTTTTCATGGATGTGCAAATTGCATGGTTGAGTATTTGGTATATTATTTCATGAATAAGTAGGTTGTTTGATGTGGCTTATGTTGGTGCAAGTAAGAGTGGCTAAAAGGGCTTGGTAAATAGCCTTGTTTATGTCCACACTGGTAGACACACGGGCGTGTGTCTAGGTCGTGTATGACACACGGTCTGCCCATTAGCGTGTAGTTCAGTCGTGTGTCCCCTTGCATCCTAAGTTGGCAAAATAGAATGCCTAGTAGTAACCACACGGGCTGAGACACGGCCATGTGAAAGACATGGCCATAGGACATGAGCATGTGCCTAGGCCGTGTGAAGTCTGCACCTAAATTTAGGAATTTAATTTGCCACACGGTCTAAGGACACGGACATGTGTCTTGGCTGTGTAACCACATGAGGTTACTGACGTCAGAAACAGAATGTCAAAGTTTTTGCACACGAGCGTGTCAAGGCTATGTGAGGGACACGGCTATGGACACGGCCTTGACACGGGCATGTGCCAAGCCATGTAAAAACCCCTGTAGGTTCGAATTGAGAAATAAATCCACATAGGCGAGGGACATGGGTGTGTCCCTAAATGCTTAGGCCGTGTGTGTTACATGGTCCTTCAACATGGCCATGTTATCAGGTCACATGGGCGTGTTGCCCTTCCACATGGGCGTGTGCCCCTATTTTTAGTGTCATTTTCCAAAGTTTTCTAAAGAACTCAACTTGGTCCCGAACCATTCTAAAGTGTGTTTTGGGCCTCGTAAGCCCATATTAAGAATTTTGGGTTAAAGATTGAAAAGTTTTAAATCTGAACACACTTTAATGACCTGGAAATATATGTGAGTGTGTGTTTAAGTTAGGTAACACCTCGTACCCTGTTCCGGCGTCAAATATGGATAAGAGATGTTACAGGGTCAGGTAATAGGGTGTTAGACATATAGATAAAGCGAAACGGAAGCTTGTTGAAAGTGAGCAAACTAGTGAATTCAGCTTATGTGACAATGTGAGTTTATACTTCCGTAACAAATTGTGTGTGTCGAATGATTTAGGGTTGAAATAAGATATTCTCTATAAAGCTTACAACAGTATCTATACGATGCATCCAGGTGGTAACAAAATCTCTAATGATTTGAGATCATTCTATTGGTGGCTAGGCATGAAAAGTGAGATAATTAAATACATGGCCAAGTGTTTAGTATGTCAGCAAGTAAAGGCAGAACTATAACACCCCGAATTTTGGGCCTAGATGAATTGGGCTTTGGGCTTTGGGTCTTATAAAATTTTTAAGTGAGTAAGAAAATGAAAAATAACATGATGGCTTTAAGGGTTTAATGAATTTGGTGTGTCTAGGTGTGTTGGAAAAGCTCTGGGTTTGAGTTTTGTGGTGGAGGATTCTTAATTTAATTAATTAAGGAATTAGGGTTGTGAGTAGTGGGCTTTTAAATAAAAATAAGTGAAAAATGGCACAAAGAAGCCTGTGGTGAAGTGGCTAAGTGACGCCACTAGGGTGTAGGGAGGTGGCGACATATGCATGCAGGGAGGTCTGAGGTTCGAGTGCTAGCTTAGTTTTATTTTGGAGTTTAATTTTAGGCTTCTAGAAGGCTAGAAGTGACGTATAGAGGGACTCTAAGGAGAAGTGATCAGTAGAGAGAATTTAGGAGAAGGATAAGGGAGATATCATGGAGAAAATTAGGAGATGAGCAGTGGATGAAGTGGTGCCGAATTGGACTTTAGGGGTGGCTAAGTTCCGGCTATAGGCTATATAAATGTGTGTGTGTCGAATCTGGGGTCCTAGGTAATACCGAATTTTGCATTCTTTTTCTTTTCTTGCCGAAACATTATTTTTCCACAACCGAAAATACCTTGCCTTGTTGTCGATTCTTCACTCTTCTCCTACCTTCTAAACCTTTATTCTTGCTTCTTAGCCAACTCTTCTCTTCTTCCTTGACAAACCGAATAGCCTCTATTCTCCCTCAAGGTTCTTCGTTGATTTTTGTGATTTCATCTTCTTCCTTTACCTTGCATTTAAGTGCTGAATGTCCCTTTGCATCACTCCAATTTTTAGGCCAAATACACCTTGGCCAAATCTCTTTTGTGTTTTTTTTCTTCAGCTTTGGCCGATTGATTATTGGGATGTATCATCAACCTCTACCCTCCAAGGTCGTTACCATTTTATTCTTGTTGCATTTCGAGTTTTGGGTAAGTGTTCTTTACTTCGGTTTAAGCGTTGGCTAAATGGTCATATATGTTGTGAGGGTGACTTGTGTTGGAGGCAAGTCATCTATTACTTAGGCTCTAATGATTAAGTTGGTACAAATCTAGGGTCTAATCGCGGTTGGTGTTAAAGAAAGGAGCTATTAAGGCTTGTCGCACACAGTAAGGCTATGGTGAGGCTTCGATTTTGATAAAGATTGTAATTAGCCTATGATTAATTGTTAAGGAATATCAAATGTAGGTTCGTGCCTAAAAGAAATCGCAACATGCGTTATTACTAGGTGTGTACAAACACTACACACACATGATATCGGCAATGCCAGAAAGCCGAAAAGCCAAAAGTGGCTAAATGGGCGCTGTGGGCCCTGAGGCTAAGTTTTGTGAAATTGTTTAATTTGGTTTGAGTTAGTCATGCATGTTACATGATTTGGAATTGATTTGGGCCTAATAGGCCATATGAATGAGATCTGGGCCTAATGGGCCATATGGATGAGATTTGGTCATAATGGGCCATATGAATGAGATTGGGCTTAGTGGGCCGTTTGCATGTATGTAGAATTATTTGGGCTTTGTATATGGGTTTGGTCTTAGTATCTGATAACTGCTATAACATACATAAAACTTAAACACATAATTGCAACCTTGGACAAGTCATAAGGTTGAAGTGTGGTAATGGGTATATGTATGTCTAGGATTGGATTTAGAAAGTGCTTGGTACTAAAGCGGACTCAATGACCCACCTCCTTTTCTCTGGAATCCTACCTGGTGCATAGTACCTGCTCACTTTGGCCAACGGGGATTTGTTAAGGGACCTAGGTAAGTACTAAATCCATAATACTTAAAAATGACTGAAATGCCCCTAAGGGGAAAAATGACTAAAATACCCCTATGTGTTAAACTTAGGATTTTTGGATGTTACATACTGCATTTATATGATATACTGCCTAGGTTGCATATGGGTGGGAAATATGGAACGGGGGAAGTATATGAGGGTCGCATGGTTGCTTGACGACCGTGGATCCACCGATGGCCTTTAAGCCCATTAGCAGCTTTCCTGCAACATAGGTAGTACCGCAACCGGGCTACCATTGATGTGTACCGGATGGGTGGGTTGATATAGACATCCCTACATGATGTGTATCGGGGGACTGAGATGATGTGTAGCGGATGGATTATTTGGGGAGGTTGCACAGTATTGCATGTATGATGTTGCTATGTTATTATTATGATATGGGCTTAGGCCCAAATGAATGTTGTATGTTTTGTTTGCTGAAGGTTGTACACACTGAGTTTCGAAAATCACCCCCTTCTTTTATTTTCTTAAGAAATCCCCAGTAGGCGGTTCGACGGATGGAGGGACTTGGAGGTGGCCAGCTAGCAAGATGTTTTGAACTTGGTTTTCTTTATAGTTTTTGAGTAATTTGATTATTTTAAGTTTGGTTTGTAATAAGGCCTTCCCTCTGCTTATCGTTACTTTGATTGCTATACTTTACATTTTAAGAAACGAAACTTAGATTTATTTCTTATAAGCTTATAACAAGTTTTCTTAAAACTATTGTTTTAGTAAAAATTAAGCTTCCATTGGTAAAAAGTCTTACTTTTAAAATAATTATTCCTAATAAAAAGACCGATTTATTCTAAACACACACCATTTTGCGAAACAACTCTAAATCGGGTTTTTACTCCAAAAGTCTTCAAGAAGGGTTTTTCAATGAAAACAAGGTTTTCGCAAAAACACTTTAATGTGACATCGCCAAATTCGACCATAACGTCCGGGCCGGGTTTGGGGTGTTACAAGAACATCAAGTTCCTTTGGGATTGTTGTATCCTATAAAGATTCCTGAATGGAAATGAGAACTAATCACTATGAATTTTGTGTCAGGATTATTTTTATCTTCGAAAAAGGATTCAATTTGGGTGATAGTTGACAAATTGAAAAGTCCACTCATTTTATCCATGTGAGAGTTGATTATTCGTTGGAGAAACTAGTCGAATTGTATATCTCTAAAATTGTGAGATTGTATAGAGTACCACTGTCTATCATTTTGATCTGGATCCGATATTTACCTTCAAATTTTAGGGTAAATTGCACGAATCTTTGGGCACTAGATTGAATTTTAGTACATCATTTCACCGTTAAATTGATGGTCAATCAAAGTGAGTAATTCAAACACTTGACGATATGTTGCGATGTTGTGTAATTGAATTCGAAAGAAGCTAGAAAAAGTTCCTACCTTGGGCTAAATTTGCATACAATAATAGCTATAAATCAAGCATCAAAATGGCACCTTACAAAGCTTTATATGGTTGTAAGTGATGAACTCCTCTGTGTTGGTTGGAGTTGAGTGAAAGAAAAATTATAGGAATGGACTTGGTGCAAGAGACTAAAGAGAAAGTTAGGGCTATTCAAGATTTCTTAAAGGCTATTTCTGATAGACAAAAGTCTTATCCCAATCTAAAAAGCAAAGGCATTGAGCTTGACGTTGGTGATAAAGTCTTCTTGAAAGCCTTGCCTTGGAAGAAAGTCATGTGATTTAGTAGAAAAGGGAAGCTCAGTTTGAGGTTTATTGGACCTTACAAAGTTCTCGAAAGGATTGGACTTGTAGCATACTGATTAGCTCTACCTCCAAAATTAGACAAAATCCACAATATTTTTCATGCATCGATGCTGGGAAGATATAGATCTGATCCCTCTTATGTTTTAACTCCTAGAGAAATCGAGTTACAACCTAACTTGACTTATTGTAAGGAATTAATTAAAATCTTAGCTCAAGAAGTGAAAGAATTAAGAAATAAGCGTGTGGAATTAGTAAAATTATTGTGGCACCATCACAGAGCAGAAGAGGTTACTTGGGAGCCGGAAGAGACTATGAGATCTTAGTACCTCTATCTTTTCTCAGGTAAATTTCGAGGATGAAATTTCTTAAGGGGGAAGAATTGTAACGACCCAATTTTTAGTGGTATAAAAAATGTAGTTTCAGAACCCCATTTCTATAAACCAAGTTTGTAAATATAAAATAAGAATATTTCGGAGCTAATATAAAATTATATTGAAGAATGGTCAGGGAATTTAGTCGATCAAATAGTTAATTAAGGCTTATAGACTAAATTGTAAAAGTCCAATCGCTATAAAATTTTAATTGACAAAAGGATAGAAGACTTAACCAAAGGTCTAAAATGGCTATTAAGCCGTTTTCCATAGAGGGCTAGTGGAGGATGATGACATTCTACATTATATATGTTTAAGAGATAATTATGTTAATTAAACTAAGTTAATTAGTAACTAATTAAGGTATAAAAGCATAAGTTAGTGGCAGTTCGTTGTCATCCTCATTAAGCTATCGTCCTCCATAACCAAAAATTGAGGAAAACTCCAAAGTTGCTTATTTATATTCGGCTAATTTTTAAGTATGGAAATTAAGTCATTTTCTTGTAATTTTTATGGATCTGTGTAACACCCACGTCGACCCGATCACCAGATCCAGGTATGGTAAGTCACAACTTAAAACCATTTAAGTTTGATAAAAACAACTGATATTTTTATAGCTCTAAGGGTCCGGTGTATACCCTCGAATTGGCGTTAAACCCAGTTAAAAAAAAACGAAACAATCAAATAAACATTACTCCAAGTAAAATAAAACATAGTTTAAACAAACATCTTGCAGAAGCCTTATTAAAAGTCGACAGGATTATATAAAATTCCAGGTGAGTTATTTTCCAAACAAAAGTTTCATGTGAATTTGTAATGACCCGAAATTTACGGTTATCGAAAAGTGCATTTTCGGGTCTCCATTTTCAAAAAACGGAATAAATATTTACGAAGTTAGTTATGTGGTTAATTAGGCTTTGATTAGGTTAATTTGTTTAAATTAAGAGTAATTAGGTGTATGGATTAGATTTCTTAAAGGGTAAAAGTTAAATTATAGACAAGAGAAAATTGAGGAGACTAAATTAGCAATTAAGCCATGAGTAAAAAATGTGTGGTAATAGTGAAATACTTGTGATAAAATAAAATACACATATTTAAATAATAATCTATATACTTATTATTTAAGTAAATGTTATATTATATTATATTATATTATAATAAAAGAATAAAAGAATAAAACAAATAAATGAAACAAAAGAAAAGAAAGAAAGAAGAATGAATAAAAAATGAAACAGGGGAGAAAAAAGGAAAGAAAGAAAAAGGAGAAAAGCTTAGGGTTTTAAGGTTCAAACTCAAATTGTTAAGTTAATTTAATTCATTTTCTTATTATTTTGATGTTTTTAGAATCCTAGAACAAAATACTACTTGATTGTTGAAATTTTAATAGTTAGTGAATTTTTAGATGTTGTTCATGTTGAACAAATTGAAGTATTAGGGATTAAATTGATAGAATTTCAGGTTAGAAATGAAAAAGAGAATAAATCAAAAGTTTTGAGTAATAAGGACTAAATTGAGAGAATTTTGAAATTAGGGTTATTGGTGAAATTTAAAAGTTGAAATTAGTCTAAAGTGGGATTTGAATGAAAATTTGAAATTAGTTTTAAATAAAATAAAGTTAGTTTTGATTAGGGACTAAATTGAAATGTGAGCAAAAAATTGAATAATAATTGAAATATTGTAACACCTCCTAACCCTAAACCATTACCGAAATAGGGTTACGGAGTATTACCAAACCTTTCAGAAATATTACGAACCTTATATAAATAAATAACATATATATTGTAAAACAATCATAATGTCCGTTTTATGTCCCTCGAGACCCAAAATATGTGTTGGAAATGATTCGGGACCTATTCGAGTGCTCAAGAAATTTTTTGTGAAATTTCAAATTTTTCTCAAATATAGGGCTCACACTCCCGTATGGTCTAGGGACACACCCGTGTGACCCTAAGACATGCCCGTGCTTCAGGCTGTGTCCTAATTTATGTGCTCTCTGACTTACTTCACACGGCCAAGCCACAAGCCCGTGTGCTAGGTCGTGTGGTCAATTTATTTTGAAAATTAGGTGCAGTTTTCACACGGCCAAAGCACATACCTGTGTACCAGGCCGTGTTCCTCACACGGTTGAGACACACGCCCGTGTGGCAAAACCTGAGCATTCTGTTTTGGAAAATTAAAATTGCAACAACATACCCAAGTATAAACAGTGTGTCTCACACAGTGCAGTCACTGCCTTGCAGTGTGCCAAGCCGTATGGACTCAAAATGAGCCTTATACAACAAGTTTACCAACCTTGCAAACCTTAAGCGACAAGTAACTCAAAATCCAATCTCTCTACAACTCCAAAACATGATTATATACATCTAAAATATGTCAAAACTAACAATATAAGGATCTTACACATGCATGTTTATAAAAAAAAATCTAACATAAGTTGTCTAATTGATTCATTTAAGTCTCATTCAACCAATTCAAACCATAACCATATTGGCTATATTATAAAACATATACTTGTATATATATAGATCAACCATTATCATCTTATATACCATTAATATTCACATCTCAAAATGTCATCAAAAGACAACCCAGGTACATGCCATTACAAAAGAGAAAATACTTCACCACGTATTTGAGTTCGGGATCGGCTATGGATGCTGATTCAATAGTCTGACTTTGACCTAACCTGCACACAGAAACAAACCGTATGCTGAGTATGTAACTCAGTCATATTTTTATAATCCGAATACTTATTAAACAAATAGTTTAACATTTAAATACATATTCACACAACAAAAATCTTTCAATAAATAATCAAATTTCCTAGCACATCAATTATCATATCTTCTATTTCAATCACATAATTGCTTTTCGATAACAATTCACAGTAAAATTCTCAAATCAATTTCAATATCATTCAGTATCAATCAATTTAACCAATTCATTTATTTATCCCTATCAACACGACTCAGACTTCAACGGATACACGGATCCAACTAGAACACACCAGTACGGCACTTTGTGCCTCATCGACCAAGTCGAAGTAAAACAATAATAAAGATGCGATTTTCGATACCTCATCGGATTTATCCGAAGTAATAACAGTAAAACGACACTTATAGTGCCTCATCGACTCGAAGTCGAAGTATCCCTGAACACTTCCAATCCTATGGCATGCCAACTATATCCGACTTAGCTCAACATTGTTAATAGGGTATTTCAATTCATAATTCAATTTCCAATCAATTTACTATTTCAACCAATTCCAATTCAATACACTTTTCAATGATACACATATTTTCACAAAATAATTCAATTCAATATTAATATCAATATATTAACAAATAATACTCAATCAATTCAACTTTACTTATCTTACATATTATTTAACAAACACAACAAATAATTATTAGATTCAAATTATAGGAATACAAACTAGAATTATCGAGCTACTCCTCGTTAATTTTGTCTTTCCTTTCCTAGCCGAGGTCCCCGGGTCAACGTTAGCTACGAATTTAGAATAATTGAAAATCATCAATACAACACAATTTAACATTAAATATTTCAATGTATAAACAACTTTTATCTAAATTCTAATTTAGTCCTTAACCAATACTAACTTTATTTATACAAAACTAATTCCATATTTTTAATAAATTTTCACTTTAAACTAATTTCAACTCCTAATTTCATCATAAAACCCTAATTCTAAAATTCTTTCAATTTAGTCCCTATTACTCAAAACTTATGATTTGTTTTACAATTCAATCTTTTATTCAATTCTAACTTGAAATTCTATCAATTTAACCCCTAATGCTTCAATTAATTCAACATAAACTACATCTCAAAATCAACTAACTTACAAAATTTCCACATAAATCAAGTAATATTTTGTTCTAGGATTCCAAAAACATCAAAATTACAAGAAAATGGGCTAAATTGACTTATCAATTTAAATTTAAACCCTTGAAACCCTAATTTCTTTTTTCTTTTTCTTTCTCTCTTTTTCGTTTCAACCTTCATTTCTTTTTTATTTCATTTTTTATTTCTTTTATTTACTTTATTATGTTAATATTATATTTTAATATCTTTTACTTAAATAATAAGTAAATACATAATAATTACATATATATGTATTAGTATTACACTTGTATTTTACATTTGCCATACATTTGTATTTTATTTTTACCATACAAGTGTCACAATTTGGTTTATTTATTTATTTAGTCCCTTGACTTTTCTCTATTTTATAATCCAACTTTTACCTATATTTAATCTAATCTTTACACTAAATTAACCTTAATTCAAGCTAATTCACCTATCCAAAATCTAATTAATCACACAACTAACTTCATAAATATTTCTAATAAATATTTACGAATCCGTTTTTCGAAAATAGTGACCCAAAAATACACTTTCCAATTACCCGACTATCGGGTCATTACATTTTATTTAAAAATCAACAAACTTTCAAAATTTCCACATAAATCAAGTAATATTTTGTTCTAGGATTTCAAAAACATCAAAATTACAAGAAAATGGGCTAAATTGACATACCAATTTAAGTTTGAACACTTGAAACCCTAATTTCCTTTTTCTTTTTCTTTCTCTCTTTTTCGTTTCAGCCTTCTGTTTCTTTTTATTTCATTTTCTTTGTTTATTTCTTTTATTTACTTTATTTTAATTATATTAATATTATATTTTAATATATTTTACTTAAATAATAAGTAAATACATAATAATTACATATATATGTATTAGTATTACACTTGTATTTTACATTTGCCATACATTTATATTTTATTTTATTTTTACCATACAAGTGTCACAATTTGGTTTATTTATTTATTTAGTCCCTTGACTTTTCTCTATTTTATAATTCAACTTTTACCCTATATTTAATCTAATCCTTACACTAAATTAACCTTAATTAAAGTTAATTCGCCTATCAAAAATCTAATTAATCACACAGTTAACTTCGTAAATATTTCTAATAAATATTTACGAATCCGTTTTTCGAAAATAGTGACACGAAAATGCACTTTCCAATTACCCGACTATCGGGTCATTACAAATATTTAATGTGAAATTGTGTGTATGAATGATTTTAAATTGTTTTAATTTCCGTAGCTAACATTGAGCCGGAGACCTCGAGTAAGAAAGGAAAAGACAAGGTTAATGAGGAGTAGCTCAGGAATTACGGTTTGTATTTCTATAATCCGAAGCTGGTTATTAATTGTTGCATTTATTATTTAATATGTATGGTAAGTGGAATTAAGGTGAGTATTGATATTGTGGTATTGAATTGAATTGAATTATGAATGTATGTGATTATTTGAATTGAAATGTGTGTTGATTGGAAATTGAGAAATAATTTGGAAACCCTATTAACTGTATCGGGTTGAGTAGGATATAGTTGGCATGCCATAGGATTGGAAGTGTTCAGGGATTATTTCAACTTCGAGTCGATGAGACACTGGGTGTCAAATTATTACTTCGGATAAATTCGATGAGGTACTGGGTACCAACTTACTTCAGCATGGCCGATGAGACACTGGGTGTCAACTTATTACTTTGAATTGTCCGATGAGGCACTGGGTGCCAAACTGGTGTGTTTTGGTTGGATTCGTGTATCCGTCCGAGTCCGAGTCGTGTTAATAGGGGTAATTAAATGAAATGTTACTATGATTGGAATTGGAAAGTATTGTATGTGAATTGAAAATGGGATAGTAAATTGAAATATGCAATGAAATGCATGAATTATGTGTTCATGAAATGGATAATATTATTGTTAAATAAATTGTGAAAAGCTATTATATAGCAAATGATGAGAATTGAGTATGGTATGAAATGATGTATCCATGAATTGAGTATTGCATGACTAATGCCATTGTACAAATAATATGGTTTGATATGTGAATAACCATTTATATAACAATTGTGTGAATTAGGATATTGTTTAAATAAAAAAATTATAGTCATGATACTAGGCATTAATATGTCTTTATAATTTAATTGTGCCTATTATATTATTTTGTTTTTAAATATTCTGATTATAGAAATACCATTAAGTTTTTACTCAGCATACGGTTTTGTTTTCTGTGCGCAGATTAGGTACAATGATTTTGAAGAGTTGCAATTGAGGTTGTGAGCATCCATTTCATCACATCTCCAAGTGCCAAGAGCGTATGTTTCAAAATTTTTAATAGAATGACATGTACTTAGGAAGATCAAGTATGTTCCAAGTAGTAAGGACAAATATATTAGTTGTAACACTTTTTTCTTAATGTCCAAATATATTAGTGATTAGCCAAAATCTCTTTGGCACCAAATGTAATATTCCTATATAAGGTTCCTCGGGTCAAATTGGGTATAGGGGTGTTACAGCATCATTGGCAGTTAAATATAATTTAAAATAGTTTGGCATATACGTCTTAAAGATGATCTCATTAAACATATTTCACTAATATTTAACATATGTCTTAGGAGTACATAGAATTTCTCTTAAAATAGTAAGTTGGCGTAAGATGTAAATTATTAGAAAGTTTATTACAAAACAGTTCTACATGCCACCTGCTCAAACAATCATGCATGATTCAGAAAACAAACAAGTAGCTCAAGAGCAACTACAACTTTGGTGTAGTCCCTTCTATAACAGCCTGATTTAAGGGCTAGTCGAAATAGTGGTCTCGGGACCACAAATTTGGGGTCGAAGAAAATTATTTTAATTTTATTTCATGGGTTATATCATGATTATAAGGGTGCATGAAAATTTTGGTACTTTAATTTTAGCGATTTCATGCTTAATCGCGAAAAGGACTAAATCGCATAAAGTGCAAAAGTTTTATTTTATTTGCTAGAGGTGTCAAATAGCCATAGAATATTAATTGGAGGTCCTTAAAGTGCAAATAGGCGATGGGGGAGTGATGGCCGGCCATAGGGGAAAAAGAATAGACTTTGTCATTTGGTTAGGTGAAATTTGGTGATAAAAATTTATTTTTATCATAAAATAAAGAAAAGAAAATATCACCTTTTCTCTCCATCCTCTCCACCAAAAATGAGCAGCCAAAATGGGGGTTTAGAACTCAAAATTTCAGCCAAGCTTTCCTCCTTGCAAGTAAGTGATTTTGGTGACCTTTCTTGAAAATTTTTGTATTTTTGGAGCCCCTAAAGCTTAAGCTAGCTAATGAGGGGACTATTTTGCAAAACGGTTAAGGTTCTAGGGTTTTTACATGAGAGAAATTAAGTTTTTTGCTACATTTTTATTGAAGGAAATGAGTCTTAGTTGTGAGATGAACAACTTTTGTGAAATGTGTTACCATGAAAACACCAAAAAGGACCTTTTTGTAAAAGTTATGAAACAGATGGTAAAATGTGTGTAATAGTTGAAATCTTTAGTTGCTATATGAGGAAATATGAATTGTCTTCGCTTGATTAACAAATAAATTGGATGAAAATCGATATATGAGCCTAGGGGAAAAATCGTAATTTTGCCAAAGTCTAAGGGGAAAATGGTAATTTTGCCAAAATAGAAATTTTGAAATGTATTGATTAGTTTGGAGATTAAATGAGTAAATTTTCTTGTTATAGAAAAGCAAACGGATTCGGACCTAGAACGGGAGAAAAGAGACTATTAGGTCCCTTTTTACCCTTTTGGTATCGAGGTAAGTTCGTGTGCTAATAGTGCAACTTTAAGTGAAGTATTTAATATTTCGATGTTGTATGAATTGTATATTGTCTTTATGTATATATTAAATACGTTTTGACGAGATGTCAAGAAATTAAAATCTTCAATTATACTTAAGAATGGATGGAATGCAAATATCATGATACTATGATAATTAAGGTCCCGTGTAAGACCATATTGGAATATGGCCTCGGTATAAAATTTCTTATAAGACCATATTGGGGATATGGCATCGATATGATATTTCAAGTAAGACCATATCGGGATATGACATTGATATGGTACTATATGTATTAGACTCAAGAGTATCATTTAGCATTTTGAGTGATTCAACAGGTATGTTGAAAATGAGAAAGTATGTGGTTATACCGTGAGAGTTACAAGTATGTGCCCAGAACTCATTTGAGGTGAATTCGGTATATAGTGAACCCATAGTGAGTTTATGTGTAAACGATGCATCCTGATTGCATATGTTATATTTATTAATGCATTGCGTGAATGCAAATGATTATTGTAGAAATTTATTTAAAAATGATAGAGTGTGAGAAAATTCCCGGATGAACATTTGAAATAGGAAAATGTATGTGGGTAAATATCCGTGAATGTGTAATGAATGGTGCGCTATGTGCGATACCACATTATTAACTGTTAACGATGGGCTGTGTGCGATACCATCGCAATTATTATCAATGGTGGGCTGTGTGTGATACCACCTTATTATTTGTTATCGATGGGTTGTGTGCGATATTATGGTGTTTAGTATTAATAGTGGGCTATGTACAAAACCACCGAGTATTTATTATTATTTTGAGGTGTTATCGAGAGATTTAATTAAGTGAAATTACATGTGGCTTTGTGGGTATAGATGCAAGTAAAGACGAACGATGTTTTGTGATAGGTGAAGGTTTGGAATGAGTAAGCATTATGAGTGATTGAATGGGTAACCATGAGCTTCAGTGTAAATCTCATTATAATACCTTTTTGGTTGAGTGAAATAAATAAATGTCAATAGTTTCTTATTATTTGCTTATGAAATTACTAAGCATTATTGCTTACTCCTCTTTCTTTCCTATCTCTTATAGGTTAACTTAACTAGGTCGGGTTGGAGACCGCCGGAGATGTTTTCACACTATCGAGTAGTCACTTGGGTATAAGGTTTCAAGTCTACTTGAGATATGGCATGTATAGGGATCTTATTTTTGTTTAATGAAGTCATAGTTAAAGTAGCCAAATGTGTTAGCCTAAAATAATTTATGGTTCGGTTGTGTATAGCCAGGGATGATGGCTCATGTCAATTGTAATTGTGCTAGTAATAGTTCCCCCTCGTATAGGGAAGATAGTTTGGTTTTCATGGTTCAAATGTGAAAATTCAAGTGTTATAATTGATGATTTGAGAATGATATGTGATGATGTGTGAATGTGTGCAAGTGAGGGTGGCTAAATGGCTTGGAAAATGGCATTGAATTGGTCCACACGGGTAGACACACAGGCGTGTGTCTAGGCCATGTGTGACACACGATTAGTCTCATGGGTGTGTGACTGGGCCGTGTGTCCCTTGCATGTTAGTGTTGCAAGTCAGTGTCGACACGGTCTAGACACACGGGCGTGTGCCTAGGCCTTGTGCCCCTTATGAGGTTGTTGACGTCATAAACAAAATACCCAGGTTTTCACACACGAGTGAGGACACCGGCGTGTTGAGGTCGTGTGAGGGATACAGGCCAGGGATACAGACGTGTGTTCGGCCGTGTGAAAACCCCTGTAGGTTTGAATTAGAAAATAAATTCCACAGGGCTAGGGACATGGACGTGTGTGACCACACGGGCGTGTCCCATTTCATACGGGCGTGTGGTCTTGTTAAGGTAAAAATTTTAAGTATTTAAAAGTTCCCAGTTTGATTCTGAAACCTTTTGTTTGCATGTTTAAGGCCTCGTAGGCCCATAATGAGGATGTTTTGAATGTGAATGAAAAGTTTTATGTTGGAATGAAATTTTATAGCCCAAAGTTGTATGTTCAAGTGCGTTAAGTCCAGTAATGCCTCGTACCGATTTGGCGTTGAATACGGGTATAGGGTGTTACACATTTTCTACTCAACTCGCTCGAAAAAAAAAATAATAAAGTAAGTTCAAACGAACTTAGTGAGTTCCAAATGTAATTACAAACAAAATACAAGAATTTTATTGGTTAATAAGCACAAAATCTCATAAGATACTCAACCTTTCAAAGAGATTTGGACGTACTAAACATAATACGCCCAATGGCGTTCTCAAAACTCAAACGAACTCATTTCGCCATCTTAACACGACATCACAGAACTTACTAAGCATTTATATGCTTACTCTAGTTGTTTCTCCTACTTGTAGATAGTCAACTTGAGGAACTTGCTGAGCCGGATCAACATAAAGCACACACTATTATCAAGACAATAGAATTATGTTCATTTTGAATCTAAATATTGTGGCATGTATATAAGGGCATCTGATTATGTAAATTGTCATTTTGAGTGGATTATTATGAAGTAATTGTGGCTATGTTTGAACTTGTATGTTAAGCTTGAAATATGACATATCTGATGCATGGTTTTGGTTATGTTTGATGATATTAGGAGTGATTATCATAAACTTGCATAAATTTGGTATGGTAATGGTTGCAAAGTGAAGTAGTTAGGTTAGTTGATGAATGGTTTGAAACGGTATGTTTGAATGTTAAGCATGAATTATAGTTTAGCTTACGATTTGTTTGGTTCATGTTAAGGCCATGTAAGTTCTTGATTCTCAAATTGCATAGGTAAAAATGTATTTGTACTTGAATGAGGTAACTTGGTATGACTAGATGGATAAATGGCTTGGATGAGCTTAAATGATGACCATGTGATGCATGTCATATAAAATACTTGGTTTCAAATGTTCATATGATTGAATTGGCATAAATTGATATGAAATGATATTGTTTTGGTTATGGAAAGATGTTATGAAAGTTTATAGATGTTTGATTGAAAACGTGTAAGATGTACCAAATTGATTTTGTCAAAGCAGGGGTAATGTTGTAACATAAATCTATAGTGAGTAATGTCGTGACATCAAATTCTTGAAGTTGTGACGTAACTCACTGACTGATGATGTCGTGATGTAGAGGTCATGATGTTGCAATGTTAACTCGCAGGTTTTGAAAACATTTCAATTAAGTCCTTAACCGACCTCAAGTTAGTAAATGAGCTTTCGTAAGCTAGTATAAGACTTGGAAATGATTTAACATCTTATTAAAATGTGTTTTATACTTGAAAGCATGTTGAAATGATTAAAGTGTATTGAAATTTGATGTATTTGCTTTGGTAGCATCCTGTAGCTCAGACCCGACGATCGGGTTAGGCAATGAGTGTTACAACTCTTACCACTTATAGGAGCATGGTTGGAAGCTTATTATATTAGACTATAAGTGGACTAGATCTATGTTTCTATTTTGGAGTATATATTAGATGCCAATCAAATCCTAAAGAATCTTATGTCAAGATAGGTAGAAGAATTATGAGATTTGTTAATGGAACACTAGATTTCAAAATCTAGCTTTCAAAAGATAACATAATAAGCTTGGTTGGGGTATAGTGATGTTGATTAGGTTGGCAATGTGGATAATAGAAAGAGTACATCTAGAGGTTGTCTCTATTTGAGATTTGATCTTGTATCATAGTAAAGAAAGAAACAAGAATCAAGATCATTGTCAACAACTAAGGCAAAGCACATTGCAGTAGGTAGTTGTTATGCTTAGCTTATTTAGATGAAACATGTGATAGAAGATTTTGGAGTGACACTTCCAGTTATAATTTCATAGTATGACAATTTAAATTCCATCAATATATCAAAGAACCAATGATGCATTATAGGACAAAGTACATAAATACCTGCTATCATTTCATTCAAGAATTAGTAGAAAATGGCACTGTAGAATTAAAATATATGCCTACTGAAAATCAATTAGATGATCTCTTTACAAAGGCTATAATAGTCCAGTTTAGACCTTAGCCAAAAAGTGGTTTAGAGACCGCAAATTCAAGTCAGAAAGATATTTTAATATTATTTTCTATGTCTGCAGTATATGATTTAGCATGTGTGAAAGTTTCGTAAGTTAATTTGTTTGTTTGTGTGCTTAATTTGAAAAAAGGGCTTAATCGCATAAAATGAAAATTGGATGGTTAAATGTGAAAGTTTCAAATGGTTGATGTCCTTATAATTTGGAGCCCTTAAAAAGAAATTTAGCCCTTTATAAGGATAGTGGACGGTGGATGGACAAGTATGTCCATAGTTTGAATGTTTAATTATTAAGGATTCATTAAGGGTAAAAAGGGAATTTGATAATTATGTCTTAAATAATAAAACAAAAGCTTGGAAATAGCCATAGTGTTCATCTTATTGACTGAAAATAAGAAAAACAAGAAAGGGTTTTGAGCTTTGGATATTCGACTAGCTTTAAGCAAAGATTAAGATCAAGAACCGAAGAAAATGACTTAGATTGTGGAAAGTCAAAAGTTGTCGAATAACTAAATCCGATCGAATATCCGAATTCGAGGTAAGTCTATATACAAATAAATGTATTTATATTAAATTATGTATATTCATATGAGATTACATTGTGATGAATGTGTATCAAATGATGAATATATGGATTCCGGAAAAGTATCAAGAAATAGCCAATATCCGAGAAATCCCGTATGAACCTAGGAACAGATAGGGATTATGTATGTCATGACATAGGTGTCTGATATTCAATATCATATAAGACCACATCTGGGACATTGGCATCGATATGAGATTTACGTGTAAGACCATGTTTGGGACATTGGCATTATATTGATTCGTGTAAGACCCTGTCTGGGACAGTGGCATCAATATTTGGTTACATGTAAAACCACGTTTGGGACATTGGCATTGTACGACTATTTCAAGCACTCTGAGTATCTTATTTAGTTCCAAACGGTTCAACGGGAAAGTCTGAGAAATGAAAGATTATGTGAGTTGTACATCCGTTTCAGGTACGTTGATATGCATACTTTGTATAAGCATGAAAGGTGAGTAACTATGTGCATTGACACAAAGGAATATTTTAGATATATTTATGATTGAAATATGAGCAAACGAAATGTTTGAGATATGATGAATTGGTTAGCAATGGCAAACCAAATGAGCCAAAGAGATTATATATGTGTTTGAAATGAAGATATGATAAAGAATGCAAATAGCTATGCTATGAATGATTATATGTTAAGTTTATTTGTATATGGCTTACTAAGCTTTTGGAAAGCCTACTTTGTGTGTGTTTATTCTATTTCATAGATCGTTAAAGCTACGAGAGGCTTGGGGACAGTCGAGGATCATCATCACACTACTCCAACTCATTTTGGTATCTTTTGAAAATGTATTTACTAAGTATGGCATGTATAGGCTAGTTATTTTGGAGTTGTGTTTGAGACATGTTTATATATAGCCATGTGATGTGGTTAGATACGTGATTGTGTCTTGTATATGATGCTATGCTATATGAAGTTGATTTTGGTATGTTTACAAGGTTATGGAATGATCATGATAATGGTAAGTTTGTGGATGCTTAGTAAGCATGTATTTGATGAATGGTTATCATAAGGAAATGGTATGTATATGATGAAGTATGTTTGGAAATGATTGTTATTTAGTTGAGTTATTGTGGCATTAGTTATTGAGTTTGACAGGCTTTCGAATGCTTAAAATAAGTTGGTTACTTAGGTATGAAATGAATTGGTATGATGCTTGTAGGAATGACCTAAGTGTGGGTGGCAATTTGGCCTTGAAAATGGCCTATATTTGCCCACACGGTTGAGCACATGGGCGTGTGGCTTGACCTTGCCCCTCGTGGTTGTAATTCAAAACAAGTCAGGATCAACTACGGGCTGGACACATGGGCATGTGACTGGCCGTATGGTGCAAGTCAGGATCGACCACGGGTGGGGCACACGAGCGTGTCTCAAGCCGTGGGGACAAGTCAGTATGTATGCCTGTTTTGTACGGTTTAGACGTCTGGCGTGTCGAGTAGTGGAAGGCACACTACACGCCCACACCGGACGTGTGACCTCTGTATTTAAAAATTTTTTAAATTTTGAGAATTTTGTATGTGTTCGGTTTAGTCCCGGCCCTATTCTAAAGCATGCTTGAGATTTTGTTGACTTTTGTAAAGGATGCTTTGGTTGCATTGGATAAACTGTAATATAAAATGTCCGTAAAAGTTTTTGATCTGTCCGGTAATGTCTTTTAACCCTAAACTGACGATGGTTACGGGTTAGGGGTGTTACATTTGATTGGTATCAGAGTTATGGTTTAGTCGATTCTCGGACTAACGTAGTGTGTAAGAGTCTAGCTATACATACCATATATCTAAATTGTGATAGTGTGATGAATCCTAACATGTAAAAATGTGATTTTCGTATAGTAATAGATCCCAAAAGAGCCGTAGCTGACGATGTAGAAAGTAATGCTACCGCTTCTCGCTCAAGGACAAGACCACCATCGATTTGAGGCCATTCTGGCGGTCAAGAGAGAGAAGCTAAACAAGCTTTCTTCCAAATGATGAGTGAGTGGTTCACTCAGTTTGTGAGAAATAATCCAACTATTTCACAACCTCCGCCCCCGTCTAATCCCCATCAGACCTCAGTTGTGCCTTCGATAATGGGTATAAATCTGTTGCACAAGCCTCCGATCGACAAAATCTGTAAGTATGGGGCTGAAAAGTTTAGGGCTACCAATGATAATGATACCGAGAAAGTCGAATTCTGGTTAGAGAACACAATCTGGGTTTTTAATGAAATGTCACTAACTCATGAAGAGTGTATAAAATGTGTTGTATCTTTGTTACGAGACGAGACTTATCAATGGTGGAAGACTTTGATCTCTATGGTCCCAAAAGAACGGGTTACTTTGGATTTCTTTCAGTTTGAGTTTCGAAAGAAATATATTAGTCAGAGATTCATTGATAAAAAAAGGAAAGAATTTTTGGATTTGAAACAGGGCCATATGTCTGTCACTAAATACAAATGAGAGTTCATGAGACTAAGTCAGTATGCTTAGGAATGTGTATCAACGGAAGCGATAATGTGTAAGAGATTTGAAGATGGCCTAAATGAAGATATCTGATCACTAGTTGGGATTCTAGAGATAAAAGAGTTTGTTGTGCTAGTTGACCGAGCGTTGAAAACTAAGGCACTCGGGAAAGACAAAAGAAAAGCTGAGTCTAAAGCCAAAGATGTGAGAAAGAGATTTTCAAGCAAATCATTTCAGTCTACTTCAAAGAAATTTCGAGATGAGCATAGCCGTTCAAAGGCTAATGTGGGACATTCGGATAGAGATTGATATACATATTTTAATCCTGCATTTAACATACTTTTGGATGATTTATCCCTCGAAATGTGGAATTTAATGCTCCTGATCCTTTAATTTCATCTTTTATACTTATGAGAGCACAAAAGGATGAAAAGAACGAGAAACAGGCCAAAAATAGAGAAAATGGGCCAAAGTAAGAAATCCACACGGCCTGGAGCTCACCATACGGCCGTGCCACTTTAGCAGACTCGAACACGGTCCTAGGCTCGATTCACACGGGCGTGCGCCACGGGCATGCGCCACGGGCGTGTCCCTACCATGACCTGTTTTAATTCCACTCAAAAAAGGATACTTAGGAGCAAAGAAAGACATTCTGAAAGCCTATATAAACACCTTAAGTGTATCCTAAAAGGGGAGGCCGTGAAGCGAAGCTAGAGAGGGTCGAATTGTGGGATTTACTCGAAGACAGCCAGTTGATTCATCTCAAGAAGCTGGAATCATACTCAAGACAGAAGATCTTCCCTTCAATTTCCTTCAGGGGGTTTTAGGGTTTTTCTTATGTTTTGTTTTATACTTTCTTCTAAGATGTATTCTTTTATAAACATGAACTAAACCCCTTAAATGCCTAAGAGGGATGAAACCTAATACGGATCTTGCTATTGTTTTCTGAACTATATGATAAATATTTGATTTGTTCTTAATTATGTGTCCTTTATTCTTACTTTGATATTTCAAGATATTGATTCAAGTATTGATGTACTTAGGTAGTGGAGCAAAAGTCCTTGTTTAATAGTAGATCTAGCATAGTTAAGCGGAGTTGATCGCACTCCTAGAGATAGGATGACAAAAATCTGCTGGATTAGGGTCAAACCTAATATGGGAGTCCATAGATTGAGTTAATGCAACTCTAAGGGTTTTAATTAGAAAGAGATTTCAATTAATCAACCTAGGGTTAGACGTTAGTAGCCTCGAGAGAGGTATTAATATAAACTAGGGAATCCTACGGATCAAGTCAAATGAATAAATCGTCTGGTTCAGAGTTAGATAATAAGTGAAGTCTAGGTGGATTCTTCCTCGGGTATTATCTCGATCAATTGGTTTTTCCAAAATTATTTCCCCAATTCATTCTCTGTATCTTAGCATCTTTAGCTTAGTAATTAGTTAGTTTTAGATTAAACATCAATTCCCTTAATTCTTAGGCTAAATAATAGAAAGATAGTAATTACTAATACTCTTGGTCATTGAGGATACGATATTTTCGGTCTTGCCATAGCTATACTATCAAATGATAGGTGCACTTACCTTATTCGTTATCATAGTTTGTTTGGACACGATCAAGTTTTTAACGCCGTTGTCGGGGACTAAGATATGAGGAAAACTAAATTTTTATTACTTTAGCCTTTTTTTATTTACAATTTATATTTATTTTATTCTTAACTTTACTAATTTTTCTTTTATTTGTCTCTAGCAAGTACCTCTAGTTTATGATTAGAAGGAACTTGACAGGACCCTTAATTTTTGACAGTGATATAGAAGGTACTATTTTCAAAAATCGTAGGGAAATAAGGCGTAGCCTACAGTACATAAAAGAAGAACAAGAAAACGATCCCTATACTACCGAAAAGATGGCTGATAATAATCCACTACCTCCTGTGGTGGCAGCAAACCTGGTGAATCAAAATCCTGCTCCTCGCACTATGTATGATTATGCTAAACCTAATTTAACAATAACAGAATCTAGTATTGTTTGACCTGCTGTTGCTGCAAATAATTTTGAACTAAAACCTAACACTATACAGATGATACAGCAGTTTTTTCAGTTTGATGGTTTGCAGGATGAGGACCCTAACAATCACTTGGCAAACTTTCTAGAATTCTGCGGCACTTTCAAGATCAATGGCGTTTCTGATGATGCCATTCACCTTCATTTGTTTCCCTTTTGTTGAGGAACAAAGCTAAATAGTGGTTGAACTCGTTACCACGAGGATCAATAACTACATGGGAACAAATGACCGACAATTTTTTATTAAAATATTTTTTGCCAGCTAAAACGAATAAGTTGAGGAATGATATCTCTTCTTTTGTACAGATTGATTTAGAAACACTTTACGATGCATGGAAGAGATACAAGGATCTACTGAGAAGGTGCCTTCACCACGGGTTACCTTTGTGGCTATAGGTTCAAACCTTTTACAACGGTGTGAACCCCTCAACTAGACAGTTAATTGATTCAGTCGCCAGTGGAACCCTGAATAACAAAACCCCTGAAGTGGCTTATGAGTTTATAGAGGAGATGTCACTGAATAACTATTAGTGGCAAGTTATAAGGATAAGGCCAACAAAAGCCGCCAGTGTTTTCAACCTCGATGCAGTAACCATGCTATCAAATCAGGTAGAACTTTTAAGTAAAAAAATTAATGGTATGTGTGGTTCTTCGCAGGTACACCCAGTGATGCAGTGCGATACATACGGAGGAGGGACAAACAATACAGAATACCCACTCTACAACCCTGGCATAGAGAATTAATAGATGAACTATATGGGTAATAATTCTACCCGAAAATAACCCTTATAGTAACACTTACAATCCAAGTTGGAGGAACCATCCAAACTTTTCATGGGGTGGCCAAGGGAATCAGAGACAACAACCCCTCCCAGGCTTTCAACAGTAACCTTACCCACAAGAGAAAAAGCTGAACCTTGAGGAGATGCTAACAAAATTCATCGCGGTGTTAGAAACTTGTTTTCAAAACATGGAAACAACATTCAACAATCAACAAGCATCAATCCAAGGGATCGAGAACCAATTGGGACAACTTGCTAAACTTATCTCTAAACGACCACAAGGTAGCTTGCCAAGCAACGCTGAAACAAACCCAAAGAGCAACTTCATGTCGTTACTGCTCAAAATAGTGAAGGGTTAATAGAATCTGAATCTGAGCCAAGGCAAGAGCTTGTGATAAATAAGGGTAAAGTTGAGGCAAGCCATAATAAACCGAAATCGATAATTATAGAGTACAAACCTCGAGTGCCATACCCAAATGCAATGAAGAAAGACAATGTAGATGAACAATTCGGTAAGTTTCTTAAACTTTTAAAGAAATTACATATTAACTTACCTTTTCTTGAAGCTCTTTCGTAGATGCCAGATTCAAGGAAATTTTTAAAAGAGCTTTTGACAAATAAACGGAGGTTAGACGAGGCATCGCATGTGGAGCTAAATGCAGTGTGCTAAGCAATTTTACAAAATAAACTACCACAAAAATTAAAAGATCCAGAGAGTTTTACAATTTCATGCTTAATTGGTAGTTTATCTGTTAATAATGCTTTAGCTGATTTAGGGGCAAGCATAAATGTTATGCCCTATAAAATGCTTAAACAATTAGGTTTAGGGAAACCAAAACAAACTAGGATGAGCATTCAATTAGCTGATAAAACTATTAGAATTCCAAGGGTATAATCGAAGATGTACTAGTGAAAACAAATTCATATTCCCAGTAGACTTTGTTGTTTTAGACATGGATGAGGACAATACGATTCCTTTAATTTTAGGAAGGCCCTTTCTAGCAACTGCCAGATCTAAATTTGATGTTGGCACAGGTGAACTCACACTTCGTGTAGGTGACGAAATGATCACTCTTCAGGTTCTTGACTCGGCTAGGACATCGAGTGATAAAGGTGAGAACATAAATTCCATTGATAACCAATTGGTTCAACCTTCTTCGCAGGAAACACCACAAAGCTACACAACTGAACCTGGTCCTAAAGCCCATGTCAATAAAGAAGTAACTCATGGGGAACGAAGACTTTAGGTCGATGAACTAGACGAGTGGAAGACACATTTCAAGGAGAAACTGGGAACACAAGAAGCGAAACCGAGGGAATCTCTAGACAAGCTTATAGGAATAACAAATCACTTCAAAATAGGAGATCAGGTATTGTTGGATAGGAAAGACCCTCGAATCGCCAGTCTAGACCTTAAAATGAACGAAGAAATCCCTTTTATGGTACTGAATATCTTCCCATACGGAACAGTCGAGGTAAGTAATCCCATATTCGGTACTTTTAAGGTAAACTCTACTCGACTCGAACTATATACTGATAATAGAACTAATAGCATGAGAAAGGATTTTCAACTCCTCAAACCACCATGATTATGATAATGAAAGGTAAGTCTCAGCTTCAGACTTTAAGCAAGCGCTTCTCAGGAGGCAACCCGAACACTAACCCCATTAATTATATTTTTATTTATACTTTTAACACCTAACTACAAACTAACTAAGTTAATGAAGTGCAGGCTTCCATACCCACACAGCCTTGCACACGGCCGTGTGGGCACCACAGGTAGGTGAATGGGCATGGCCGTAGACATGTGGCAACAGGACAATTTTTTTCCAAGACACAGGCTACGATAAATCGCCACGGCCGTGTGATGCGGCTGTGGCTAACACTGATTAAACCACACGGGCATAGAAACCTCCACACAGGCGTGGAAGAAGCAAACGAACATCCACACGGCTGTGTGACTTAACATGCCCATAGCACACGGGCGTGGGAATGTACTAGATCCCAGATTTATATTTAAAACCCACCCCCTCTTCTCACCTACTCCCCAATTTCCTCTTCTTTCACACCCTTTAAACTTTTCCCTTTCAATTTCTTCCTTTTTCCTTCCCCTCACTCTTTATCTACACCATCATTTCTATGTCGAAGAAGCGGAAGGATCCTAGCACAGTCTCCCTATGCGAGATCGATCTACATAAGTTCATGCCGGCTGCTTCATTTACTCGACAAGAAAATGACCTTTGAGTCCATTTACTTTTTCTTTTTTCTTCTCCTTTATTTTCCTTCTCTTTATCTCTCTTGTGCTTAATCTATATTATTATATTTTGATTTTGTTTATTTAGGTTCTTCAGGTTGCTTGGGAATCACCACACCAAGACCCTAGTAACCATCACCACCGACGCCTCCTCCTCCAACTCGGCCCGAATTTCCCCCGTTTCTTTTTTTTGACTCCACCCAATTTTCAGGAATTTTTACTTCTCTCCCTAGATTATGATTTTCTTACTATATTGTGAATATCTATCTTTGTACATTGAAAGTAATGTACATCTTAAGTGTGGGGGTGAATTTTAAAATTTCCTAACTTTTTGCATTATTCTCAAATCCCTGAATGATATCTTGTCTTAAGTAATTTTATCATATTACTAATTAGAATGAAACTTACATTGATTTATGATTTTATTGATATGTTTTGGATTAAGTCATAGTTAATTGTGCATTGATAATTTAAACTTTAAGATATTAGAGAATCGGGCATGATAAGTCTATTTTCAGAATTAAAAATTGGCTAAGTTGTTAACCAAAATTTGAATATTACCTTGAAATTTGAAATTTGAAAGGTTGACATCAAAAAAACATAATTTTTGTGAGATTTTGAGCCTTTTAGAGCATATTCTTTTTCTGCTCACTTTATTGACTATGAGTGTGTCAATAATGATTTATTATTCTAGAACTTGCTTCGATTATACATTTCGAGACCACACCTTTGATTTGATATATAGAGATGATAAAGGCACTTAGGATTTAACCCACTTACTCCACTAAAAGCCTACCATTATAATTAACCCCTAGTAAACCCTTTTGATCTTAACAAATCGTTTCTTGACTCACCCATTAATATTAACCTAAAACCCATCTTGTATTTGTTATCCCCACTTCTTTTGACTACCCTTATATCGAGAGTTGATTTAATCAGTTGCCTAACTACATTCTTTATTTCAATTGTTAAATTCTATTTATTTGATTTGTTCTTAAAAAAATGTTAGAAAATCTATTCATCATTAGTTCTATGTTCTATGAGCTTAAACAGTTAAATTCACATCTTTAGAAGAAGCTCGAGTTATTGATGTAATTATTCATTATCAGTTCATTGTTTCTAGTAGGTAATTTGTCAATTCAATCTCGACTCTAACCTTCTAATTCAGCCTATATCCACATCTTTAACCCAAGCCCTATTACAACCCTTTAAAGACCTTTTGATTTGTGTATCATTTCATTTTATAGTGGTGGAGATTTGATTTTCATGCAAGCCTATGGTAATAACTTTTCATGTTGACTGATGAGTGCTTTATTTTGAACCTTAAACACTTTGAGTGGTTTGAGTGAATCCTTAGTGGGGATGTCAATCCTTGTCGATTTTGAATCAAAGGTAATTATTTAGATAAGGGGAAACATCTATATTTTTCGTGCTACAAAAATTTATGACTTTGATTGTTTGAATCTCTAGGACTCTTTGAGTTAAAATTATCCATGTATAAATTGTCTATAAATTATGATAAGACATTGTTGAGGAGAATTATGAATCGAGGGAAGTTAATTCTAATTATAACTTGAGAATTTTGCTTGAGGACAAGCAAATGCTTAAGTGTGGGGGTATTTGATAAACCGTAATATATACATATTTTAGTCCTGCATTTAGCATACTTTTGGATGATTTATCCCTTGAAATGTGGAATTTGATGCTCCTAATCCTTTAATTTCATGTTTTATACTTAGGAGAGCACAGGAGGATGAAAAGAACGAGAAACGGGCCAAAAATGGAGAAAATAGGCTAAAGTAAGAAATCCACACGACTGGAGCTCACCACACAGCCATACCACTTTAGTAGACTTTAAAACGGTCATAGGCTCGACTCACACGGGCGTGCGCCATGGACATGTCCCTACCATGACCTGTTTTAATTCCACTCAGAAAAGGACACTTAAAAGCAAAGAAAGACATTCTGAAAGCCTATATAAACACCCTAAGTGTATCCTAAAAGGGGGAGTCCGTGAAGCGAAGCCAGAGAGGGCCAAATTGTGGTATTTACTCAAAGACAACCAGTTGATTCATCTCAAGAAGCCGAAATCATACTCAAGACGAAATATCTTCCCTTCAATTTCCTTCAGAGGGTTTTAGGGTTTTTCTTATGTTTTGTTTTATACTTCTTTTGAGATGTATTCTTTTATAAACATGAACTAAACCCCTTAAATACCTAAAGGGGATGAAACCTAAGACGGATCTTGTTATTGTTTTCTGAACTATATGATAAATATTTGATTTGTTCTTAATTATGTGTCATTTATTCTTGCTTTGATATTTCAGGATATTGATTCAAGTATTGATGTGCTTGGGTAGTGGAGCAAAAGTCCCTGTTTAAGAGTAGATCTAGCATAGTTAAGCGGAGTTGATCGCACTCCTAGAGATAGGATGACGAAAATCTGCCAGATTAGGGTCAAACCTAATATGGGAGTCCATAGATCGAGTTAATGCAACTCTAGGGGTTTTAATTAGAAAGAGATTAATCAACCTAGGATTAGATGTTAGTAGCCTCGAGAGAGGTATTAATATAATTAAGAAATCCTACAGATCAAGTCAAATGAATAAATCGTCTGGTTTAGAGTTAGATAACAAGTGAAGTCTAGGTGGATTCTTCCTCGGGTATTGTCTCTATCAATTAGTTTTTCCAAAAGTATTTCCCCAATTCATTCTCTGTGTCTTAGCATCTTTAGCTTAGTAATTAGTTAGTTTTAGATTAAACATCAATTCCCTTAATTCTTAGGCTAAATAATAGAAAGATAGTAATTACTAATACTCTTAGTCCTTGAGGATACAATATTTTCGGTCTTGCCATAACTATACTATCAAATGATAGTTGCGCTTGCCTTATTCGTTGTCATAGTTAGTTCGAACATTATAAGAGATCGTGCAGATCACAGTTGAGCTCCAAAGGTCCAGTAACATCGATGGCTAGTGTTGAAAATGTCCGATCCAATCGACTTGAATGTAAGCACTGTGGTAAAAGACATTCAAGAAGTTGTAGATTAAATGATCGGGCTTGCTTCAGATATGGATCGTTAGATCATTTTATTCGAGACTGCCTAGAGTCTGTTGAGCAAGAGATTGTTCAAAATTTGAGATCCGATAATGTTCCAACGAGGGGTAGACCTTCTCGAAACATAAGAAATGTCAGTGGTAGTCAAAGAACTACGAGACACACCATAGCGAGATCTGAAGCTAGAGCGCCTGCCAGAGCATATACTATCCGAACTCGTGAGAAAGCTTCATCTCTAGATGTTGTTATGGGTACATTTACTCTTTATGATACTTCTGTGATTGCATTGATAGACCCTGGTTCTACACATTCGTATATATGCATAAACTTAGTATCCAGTAAAACTTTGCCTGTAAAGTCTACTGAATTTGTTATTTAGAGTATTGAACCCCTTAGGTAAAAGTATCCTAGTTGATAAAGTATGCAAGAATTGTCCGTTGATGTTCCGAGATATCTATTTTTCAGCTGATCTAATGTTATTGCCTTTTGATGAGTTTGATATAATTTTAGGTATGGACTGATTGACGTTGCATGATGCTGTTGTGAATTGCAAGAGAAAGACCATTGATTTGAGATGTCAAAATGATGAAATAGATCAAGTTGAGTCTAATGATTTGACTAAGTTATTTGCTGTGATATCTGTGTTGAAAGCTCAAAGTTATGTAAAAAGGGGGTATGAAGCATATTTTGCTTATGTGATTGATTCAAAAGTAAAGGAAAAGAAAGTTGAATCAGTGCCCATTGTCTGTAAGTTCCCTGATGTTTTTCCTGAAGAACTATCAGGATTACCTCCAATACGTGAAGTCGAATTTAGTATTGATCTGTTGCCTGATACGACTCCTATTTCGATAGCTCCGTATAGAATGGAACCAACTGAACTGAAAGAGTTAAAGTCATAGTTACAAGAGTTAACTGACAGAGGGTTCACAAGACCGAGTTTTTCACCTTGGGGAGCTCCTATTCTATTTGTGAAAAAGAAAGATGGCACGATGAGAATGTGCATTGACTATCATTAGTTGAACAAGGTGATTATAAAGAATAAATATCCGTTGCCCAGAATCGATGATTTGTTTGATCAGCTTAAAGGAGCCACTGTGTTTTCAAAGATAAATATGATATCAGGATACTACCAATTGCGAGTAAAAGATTCAGATATTCTGTAAACTGCTTTCAGAACGAGGTACGGGCATTATAAGTTTTTAGTTATGCCTTTCGGACTAACGAATGCTCCTGTTATTTTATGGATCTGATGAATAGAATTTTTAGACCGTACCTAGATCGATTTGTTTTGTTTTCATTGACGGCATTTTGATTTACTCTTGAGATGAAGTCAACATGCTGAACATCTGAGAATTGTGTTGCAAACTCTGAGAGAAAAGCAATTGTATGTGAAATTCAGCAAATATGAATTCTGGTTGCGTGCAGTCAGCTTTCTGAGACATATTGTATCGGCCTCTGAAATATGAGTTGATCCGAGTAGGATTTCTGCTATTCTGGATTGGATACCTCCGAAGAATGTGTCTGAAGTTCATAGTTTTCTGGGACTTGCTGGTTTTTATCATTGGTTTGTAAAAGGATTCTCGATGATAGCTACTCCGTTGACTAGATTGCTTCAGAAAGATGTGAATTTTGAATGGTCTGATAAATGTAAAAAAAGTTTTGTTCAGATGAAAACTCTGTTGACTGAAGCTCCAGTTTTGATACAACCAGAATCGGGTAAAGAATTCATGATTTATAGTGAAGCTTCATTAAATGGTTTGGGATGTGTTTTGATTCAAGAAGGCAAAGTTATAGCTTATGCCTCGAGACAACTAAAGCCTCATGAAAAGAACTATCCGACTCACGATCTTGAGTTAGCTGTGATTGTGTTCCCATTAAAGATTTGGCGTCACTACATTTTTGGTGAAAAGTGTCATGTGTTTGCGGATCACAACAGTCTGAAATATTTGATGACTTAGAAAGATTTGAATCTGCGACAGAGAAGATGGTTAGAACTATTGAAAGATTATGAGCTTGTGATTGATTATCACCCGGGTAAGGTAAATGATGTTGTCGATGCACTGAGTCGAAAGTCACTATTTGCATTGTGTGCTATGAATGCTCATTTAGACTTATCTGATGATGGTTCAGTGATAGCCGAATCGAAAGCAAAACCGTTGATAAACCATAATTTATACATATTTTTACCCCATGCTTGGCTTGTTTTTGGATGAATTTTCATTAGATTTGATGAATTCGATGCTCCTAATCCTTTAATTTCATGTTTTACACTCAGGAGAGCTTAAGGAATCAAAAAGAACAAGCAACGGACCAAAAAGGGACAAAATAGGCCTACATCAGAAATCAACACTGCTTAGACCAATGTACACGGGTAGACCACACGACTGTGTGTAGCGAGCAGAGTCAAGCACGACCTAGGCTATCGAACATGGGCGTGTCCCTACCGACCCCAAGACTAATTCTATTTGGAAAAGGGCACTTGTGGGCCAAGAGAGGTGTTCCAAAGCCTATATAAACACCCTAGGGGCAAGCTAAGGATGACACCGAGTAGAAGGCAGAAAACACTCGAAGACAGCCAATGGGAGTAGCTTAGGAAAAGGATCTCCATCAAGACTGAAGATCTCCTATCAATTTCTCTTGAATTTTTTGGGTTTTCTTATGTTTTGTTGTTTTCCTAGTTTTAAGATGTTTCCCTCTATCATTATGAACTAAATCCCTTAGATACCTAAGGGGATGAAACCTAAGACGAATCTTATTATTATTTGATTTATAAGATAAATACTTGTTCTTATTCAAAATTGTGAGTTCTCATTCTTGTTTTGATAATTTAGGTTATTAATTCAAGTCAAATGTGCTTATTCAGATGAGCAAAAGTCCTTGTTTAAGAGTAGATCAACATAATTAAGCGGATTTGATTGCAACCCTAGAAATAGGGCAACCAAAATCTGTCGGATTAGAGTCAAATCTAATAAGGGAATCCATAGATCGAGTTAATGCGACAATAGGAGTTTTAATTAGAAAGAGATTTCAATTAATCAACCTAGAGACAATTGTTTTTAGTCTTGAAAAAATATTAACATAATTCAGGGATTTCTACGGATTAAGTCAAGTGAATAAATCATATGAATCAAAAGTAATAAGTGAAGTCTAGGTGGATTCTTCCTTGGGTATTGCCTATCTCATAAAGTTTTCTAAAAGTATTTTCCTAATTCGTTCTCTGTCGTATTTTTAATTAATTTTAGTTTAAAAGAAATCACTCCAATTCTTAGGCTAGATAATAAAAAGATAGTAATTACTAGCACTCTTGGTCCTTGTGGATACGATATTTTCGGTTTTACCATAACTATACTATTAAACGATAGGTGCGTTTGCCTTTATTGTGATCATAGTTAGTTAGAGACACATCAAGTTTTTGGTGCCGTTGCCGGGGACTAAGATATTAGGAATGCTAAATTTTTATCACTTTAGCCATTCTTATTTTATTGTAATTTAATTTACTTTTTATTTGTTTGTACTTCTCTAATTTTTCTTTCTTTTCTTGTGGCAAGAACTTTTAGTTTATGACTAGAAGGAACTCGTCAGGACCATTACTTTTTGACAGGTACTGCTCGTAGAAACCGAAGAGAAATAAGGTGAAGTCTACAATACATGAAAGAAGAGTAAGAAGATGAAACCAATACTATCGAAGAGATGGCCGAGAATAATTCGCTACCTCTTGTGGGTGCCGCAAACTCGATGAATCAAAATCCTGCTCCTCGTACTATGTATGATTATGCTAAACCTAATTTAATAGGAACTGAATCAAGTATTGTTAGACCTGCTGTTGCTGTAAATAATTTTCGAACTGAAACCTAACACTTTTGTTCAGTTTGATGGTTTGCAGGATGAGGATCCAAACAATCACTTGGCAAATTTTCTAGAATTCTGTGACACTTTCAAAATAAATGGCGTTTCTGAATATGCCATTCGCCTTCGGTTATTTCCCTTTTCGTTGAGGAATAAAGCTAAACAGTGGTTAAACTCGCTACAACGAGGATCAATCACTACATGGGAACAAATGACAGAAAATTTTTTACTTAAATATTTTCAGCCGGCTAAAACGGATCAGTTAAGGAATGATATTTCTTCTTCTGTGCAGATGGATTTAGAAACACTCTATGATGTATGGGAGAGATACAAAGATCTACTGAGAAGGTGCCCTCACCATGGGCTACCATTATGGTTACAGGTTCAAACCTTTTACAATGGTGTGAACCCCTCAACTAGGCAACTGATTGATGCAGCTGCCGGTGGAACCCTAAATAAGAAAACCCGTGAAGCGGCTTATGAGTTTATAGAGGAGATGTCACTGAATCACTATCAGTGGCAAATCATGAGAACAAAGCCGACAAAAGCCAGCCAGTGTTTTTAACCTTGACGCAATTACCATGTTATTAAACCAGGTAGAACTTTTAAGTAAAAAGATTGATGGTTTGTGTGGTTCTTCGCAGGTACATCCAGTTATGCAGTGCGATACGAATGGAGGAGGAATGAGTAATACAGAATATCCATCCTACAACCCTGGCATAGAAAGCGAACAGATGAACTACATGGGTAATAATTCTAGACCTCAAAATAATCCCTATAATAACACTTATAATCCAAGTTGGAGGAACCACCCAAACTTCTCATGGGGTGGTCAAGGAAATCAGAGACAACAACCCCCTCTAGGCTTTCAACAGCAACCTTACCCACAAGAGAAGAAGCCGAATCTTGAGGAGATGCTAACAAATTCATCGCGGTGTCAGGAACTCATTTCCAAAACACTGAAACAGCACCAAAAAATCATCAAGCATCAATTTTAGGGCTCGAGAACCAAATAGGACAACTTGCTAAGCTCATATCTGAACGGCAATAAGGCAGCCTACCAAGCAACACTGAAACTAACCCAAAGGAGCAACTTTATGCCATCACTGCTCACGATAATGAAAGGTTAGACGAACCAACCCTAAGGTAAGAGAAAGTGGTAGATAAAGGTAAGGTTGAGGTAAGCCATGATAAACCAAAACTGGTAAGTAGAGAGTATAAACCTCATGTGCCATACCCCAACGCAACGAAGAAAGACCGCACAAATGAACAATTTAGTAAATTTCTTAAACTTCTAAAGAAATTACATATTAACTTACCATTTATTGAAGCTCTTTCACAGATGCCCAATTCACAAACAAAATTTAAAAGAGCTTTTGACAAACAAACAGAAGTTAGACGATGCATCACATGTGCAGCTAAATGCAGTCTGCTCAGCTATTTTACAGAATAAACTACCCGATAAATTAAAGGATCCAGGGAGTTTTACTATTCCTTATTTAATTGATAGTTTAGATGTTAATAATGCTTTAGCTGATTTAGGGGTGAGTGTAATAACCAAATTTTTCCCGGCGCCCATTGTACAGCCCAATAAGGTCCAAAACTACCCAACCAATAATCCCAAACCCAATAAACCCAAAATATCCCAAACCGGGCCCATTTTTCAACCCAAATTACCCCAACCCACCAAACCCATAAACAAGCCTAACCCTAGCCCACATACAAGCCCAAAAACTTAAAAACATTTTTTAGAGAAAAAAAAACCTAGCCCCTAGGTGTGCCGCCCCTGTCCGTTCGTGTCCCATCCACTGCCATTGTCAGAACAGCACCTCCACCACCAGCCACTTGCGCCACTCGCCTGCAAACATTAAATAAAAAAGGACATAACCGAGTCCAAGTTGTAAAAACAAGGCTATAAAAGCCGATTACTTTCTTTGTAACGGGGGTCCTTTTTTTTGATTAATAGAAAAAAAACAGATTCACCAATATTAAGCAGTAGATCTACAAATACAAAAATAGAGACAAATCAAAATAGCAAGATTGAGCATTAAACTACTACTAAAAATCAGAACTGAGATCGAAGGAGGTGATATTCTCTCTCTTTTATTTTCGAAGTATTATTCCTTCTTTTTTCTTTTTCGGCATATATATTATTAAAGAGTATATAAAAAAGAAGAAGAAAAAAACATACATTTTACCTCTTTTCAGGTAATGCGGCAAATGAACGCGAAAGCAGAAGACAACCCTCTCTCTCATTCTCTCGGACCTGCACAAACAGAGAGAAATCAAGTTTTTTTAAAAAAACAAGTCAGAAATGCTTTTTTTTTTCAACATCTTCCACCTTTTATAACCCCCTGAAACGACGTCGTTTTGGGGCTGGCCTTTAATGCCCAAAATGACGTCGTTTTGGCCTTAACGCGCGTTGACCCGACCCGCCAGGAGGATCCACGTGTTCTTAAAGGGAGGGGGAATTGCGCATTCATCCCTTCCGTATTTTTAGTTTTTCAAATCAAGTTTTTAGTATTCGCACATTGGCCCTAAAATTTTGCACGGTTTCGCGATTTGGTCCTCCCTCAAAGCGCTGTGTTTAATTTGCTGGAAAAATTGCCCTTTGATCCCCACCTTTTACGCGTGTTTTTTAGCCCTAAACCTCTACTTCATTTACAAATTGACCCAAAATTCTATTTTAATGCAATTTAATCCATTTTCAATTATTTTGCAATTTTACTATTTTTGCTTTATTTAATTTTCTTATTATTAATTATTAATTATTATTTTATTATTACCTGTTATATTATTATCAATTATCACTATTATTATATTATTATATTCTACGTATTTGTATATTTTGTGTGCTTATATTATGTTATTTATTTATTTTATTAGTATTACTATTATTATATTTTTATATTTTATATATGTATGCATTTTATTTGCTTATATTATTATTTTATTCATTTATTTTATTTGCATTATTATTATACTATTATGCACCATTGTTATTTTTATTAATATTACTATCTTTGTTATTTTACTAACATCATAACCCTTCTTTACTTATTATTTAATAATTTATTTTTCTTTTACAATTATTATTTTCATACATATATCTATTATTATAATTACTATGTTATTATTATCATTATTTTTATTACCATTTGCTATTTCCATTGTTTTTATTATTATTATGTTTACTATTATTTTATTATTACATTTGCATGTTGTTATTACGTTCTTCTACTATTACTATTATCACTAATGTATTACTACCTTATTTATTATCATTTTATTATTTTCATCATTATCATTATTTTTATCACCGTCAATATATATACTATTGTCATAATATTTTCCTTTTACCATTACTTATATTATTATTCATTATTTGTTATTATCAATATTCTAATCGTTCATCTCACTAATCCTTCCCGACATCTCAATTTAAATAACGACCAATATTCCATATTAGCGATTCGAAAGAATCAAGCCCTAACTTACTGGGTTCCGATTTTTCTCGTTTAAGCTAAACAACGGAATGTCCCTTTTAAAATCACAATTTAAATTTTAAACAAAACGCTTAATCTCGGATATTCGAAATGACGTGCCCTAACTTACTGGACTCGACATCTAGATACTTCGGATAAGTTTTTTTTCTATTAAAATAGGGGCAATATTCCTAATTTGGACCTTCGAGAAAACGAGCCCTAACTTACTGGGTTCTGATTTCTCGTTTGACAAATGACGGGAGATCCTCTTCAAATATAAAACTAAGTTTTAAAAGGCAAGCTTAGTTTCGGGAGTCTAAAGTATTGCGCCCTAACTTACTAGACATGATGCTTTATCTCTTCGAAAATAAGAGAGTCTTAACGTCCCTTCCGATCCCTTCAAGTTTTGGAAATAAAAAGTATCTATTTTCGAATCATTTCAAAGTTTTCAACATTAGGACATCGATCAATTAGTTTGGTACCGATTTCGGGCGTGTCGAGGGTGCTAATCCTTCCTCACACGTAATTGACTTTTGAACCCGTTTTCTCAAAGTTCGTGGACCAAAAAGCATTGTTTTAGTAAATCGAGACGCTTTATTAAAACAAAGGCGACCCGATCATGCCAAACAAAGATCGGTGGCAACTCCCTTCCTTTCATTTTCAAACCTCGAGTCGACCTCATCATTTCCTGTTTTATCAAAAAAATGGTTATGACAGTGAGTATTAATGTCATGCCTTATAAAATGTTTAAGCAACTAGGTCTTGGGAAACCTAAACAAACTAGGATGGGCATTCAACTCGCAGATAAAACCATTAGAGTTTCTAGGGTAATTGTTGAGGATGTGCTTGTAAGAATTAATAAATTTATATTCCTAGTTGACTTTGTTGTTCTAGACATGGATGAGGACAATAACGCACCTTTAATCCTAGGACAACCCTTTTTAGCAACTGCTAAAACTAGAATTGATATTGGTACAGGTGAACTCACACTACATGTAGTTGATAAACGATCACTTTTAGGCTCGTGATTTGGTTAGGACATCGAGTAATAAAGGTGAGTAAATAAATTCTATTAATAACCATTCAGTTTAACCCTCTTTTCAAGAAGCAACTCGAAAATACACAACTGAGCCACATCATAGCTCTCATGCCAACAATGAAATAACTTATAAGGAGCGAAGGCTTCAGGTCGATGAACTAGATGAATGGCGGATACATGCCAAGGAGAAACTGAGCAAACACGATGAATCAAAGCGACTCCATGACGAGCCTAAAAATAAAACAACCTAAATTAAGGTTGGAGACCGAGTTCTAATGTATAATACAGACCCTCGTATTGCCACCTCTGAACCTAATGGAACAACTCCTTTCTCGATACTCAATGTCTTTCCATACAGGCAGTCGAGCTAACTAATCCCAAATTCAGCACTTTTAAGGTAAACGCTACTCGACTCAAACTATATAGTGATTATAGAACTGATAGCAGGAGAGAGGAGTCTCAACTCCTCGAACCACCATGAAATATGTGAATGAGAGGTAAGTCTAGCTTAAGACTTTAAACAAGCGCTTCTTGGGAGGCAACCTGAGCATTAACCTCACTAATATCATTATTTTCGATTTTAGCACCTGACTAAACTAACCAAATTAATAAAGCGCAGGTTTCTCTACCCACACGGCCTTGCACATGGGCGTGGCTATGTGGACACCACGAATAGGTACACCAACGTGGCAGAGACCATGCGAAACTAGAATGAAAATTTTCCCCAAACCACGGGCCACGATAAATTATCGCGGCTGTGGTCAATACTGAGTAAGAGACACGAGCATGCAACACGGTCGTACCCAAGAGTCGTGTTTGAAGCTGAGTAAATCACATGGGCGTGCGACACGCCCGTGCCTATAAGCTGTGGGCAACACTGATTAGTTAATATGGATGTGGGAACCTCTATACAGGCGTGGGAAAAATTAACGAAGCATCACACGATCGTGCGATTCAGCCGTATGACCTAACACGCCTAGGTAACACGGGTGTGCAAGGCGTGACTGTGCGTTCAATTTCTATTTAAACCCCTTCTTCATTCATTTTCTTCCTCTTCCATTCTTTCCCAGCCCGAAACCCTTTCTTTTCTTTTTCCTCTTTCCTTTTCCCCTTGTCTTTTCCCCTTCTTTTTTCCTTTCCCCCCTTTCCCTTATTCCTTCCCTACACCACCACCACACCAACCACCATCCTTACCACCATTGCTCACCATTTTCCTCCTTTATTTTGAATTCTTAGTTATTTTCCATTATTTTATTTTCTTTTTTATATTATTTTATTTTACTTATGGTGCTGTTAGGTACACAATGACGGACACTCGAGGCAAGGCCAAGGCCGCCATCCCCGCTTTGAAAAAAGCGAAAGGATCCCAGCACAGTCTCCCCGTGCACGACCACTTTATAGTAGATATACCACAACTTTCTCATAAGTTCATGCCGGCTGCTTCATTGACTCAATTCCATACGGTTCAAAGTGCTTCCGGAGTATCCTTCCCCACGTTTACCTCTGCCTAAATGTATCAGATTTCTTTTCATTGACTCCATCTAAAATTCATGAAGTTTCACTTCTCTCCCTATCTTATGATTTTCTTACTATATTGTCATTATTTATTTTTGTACATTGAGGACAATGTACATCTTAACTGTGGGAAGGTTAATCCCTAAATTATGTCTTGTTCGTAAGTAGATTTTCTCATATTACTATTAAAATGAAACTTCTATTGACTTATGATTTTCATTGATATGTTTTGGATTAAGTCATAGGTAATTGTGCATTGATCATTTAAACTTTAAGACATTAGAGAATCAAGCATGATAAATCTATTTTCAGAATTAAAAATTTCTAAGTTGTTTCCCTAAATTTAAATATCAATTTGAAGTTTGAAATTTACAAGGTTGACATCAAAAACCATAATTTTTGTGAGTCTTTGAGCCTTTTAGATCATATTTTTTTTCTTGCTCACTTTATTACTGGTTATAAGTGTGTCAATATTGATTTGTTATTCTAGAACTTGCTTCGATTATACATGTCGAGACCACACATTTGATTTGATATACTGAGATGATAAAGGCACCTAGGATTTAACCCACTCACTCCACAAAAAGACTACTTTCATAATTAACCCTAGTGAACCCCTTTGAATCCTAATAAACCGTTCCTTGATTAACCCTTAATATTAACCCAAAACTCATTCTTTTTGATTCATTAAGAATTTTCCCTATTGAATTAACCCTTTTTTATCGAGATTTTATTTGAGCAGTTGCCTAACTATGTTCTTTATTTCAGTTGTTAAACTCTTTCTTATTATTATATGTTCTTATTTTAAAAAAAAATTGGAAATATTTATTATTATTTCTATGTTTTTTAGCTTAATTAGTTAATTTCATATTTTGAGAAGAAGCTTGTGTTATTAGTGATAAGTTTTCAATTATTGTAATTATTCAGTATTAGTTTATTTTTCTAGTTAGGTAAATTGTCAATTCAATCTCGATTTTAACCATCATTTTCAGCCTTTATCCACACCTTTAACCCAAGCCCCATTACAACCCTTTTAAAAAACCTTTTGATTTATGTATCATCTCATTTTATAGTGGTGTAGATTTGATTTTCATGCAAGCCTATGGTAATAACTTTTCATGTTTGAGTGCTTTATCTTGAACCTTAAACATTTTGAGTGATTTGAGTGAGTCCTTAGTGAGGAATGTCAATCCTTGTCGGTTTTGAATCAAAGGTAATTATTTAGATAAGAGGAAACACCTATGTTTTCATGCTACAAAAATTTGTGACTTAGATTGTTCGAATCTTTAGGACTCTTTAAGTTAAATTATCCATGTATGAATTATCTATTAATTATGATGAGACATTATTGATGAGAATTATGAATTGATGAAGTTTAATTTTAATTGTGAGTTAAGGATTTTTCATGAGGACAAACAAATGTTTAAGTGTGGGGATATTTGATAAACAATAATTTATACATATTTTTACCCCATGCTTGGCTTATTTTTGGATGAATTTTCATTAGATTTGATGAATTCAATGCTCTTAATCCTTTAATTTCATGTTTTACACTCAGGAGAGCTTAGAGAGTCGAAAAGAACGAGAAACAAACCAAAAAGGGACAAAATGGGCCTACATCAAAAATCAACACGGTCTGGACCAACGTACAAGGGCAGACCATATGGCCGTGTGTGGCGAGCAAGGTCGAGCACTGCCTAGGCTATCGAACGCAGGCGTGTCCCTACCGACCCCAAGATTAATTCTATTTGGAAAAGGGCACTTATGGGCCAAGAGAGGTGTTCCAAAGCCTATATAAACACCCTAGGGGGCAACCTAAGGAGGACGTCGAGTAGAAGGAAAAAACACTCGAAGACAGCCAATGGGAGCAGCTTGAGGAGAAGGATCTCCATTAAGACTAAAGATCTCCTATCAATTTCTCTTGAAGTTTTTGGGTTTTCTTATGTTTTGTTGTTTTCCTAATTTTAAGATGTTTCTCTCTATCATTATGAACTAAATTCCTTAGATACCTAAGGGGATGAAACCTAAGACAGATCTTATTATTATTTGATTTATAAGATAAATGCTTGTTCTTATTCTTAATTGTGAGTTCTCATTCTTGTTTTGATAATTGAGGTTATTAATTCAAGTCGAATGTGCTTATTCAGATGAGCAAAAGTCCCTGTTTAAGAGTAGATCAACACAATTAAGCGGAGTTGACTGCAACCCTAGAAATAGGGGCGAAAATCCGTCGGATTAGAGTCAAATCTAATAAGGGAATCCATAGATCGAGTTAATGCGACAATGGGGGTTTTAATTAGAAAAAGATTTCAATTAATCAACCTAGAGTCAGTTGTTTTTAGTCTTGAAAAAGATATTAACATAAATCAGGGATTTTTACGGATTAAGTCAAGTGAATAAATCATATGAATCAAAAGTAATAAGTGAAGTCTAGGTGGATTCTTCCTTGGGTATTACCTATCTCATAAAGTTGTCTAAAAGTATTTTCCCAATTCGTTCTCTGTCGTATTTTTAATTAATTTTAGTTTAAAAAATCACTCTAATTCTTAGGCTAGATAATAAAAAGATAGTAATTACTAGTACTCTTGGTCCTTGTAGATATGATATTTTCGGTCTTACCATAACTATACTATTAAACGATAGGTGCGCTTGTCTTTATTGTGATCATAGTTAGTTAGAGACACATCAACCGTTGTTTTTACAAAAAAATATGTGATGCTAAGAAGATTGATAATGAAATGTTAGTGAAACGAGCTCAGTGTGATTCGAACTCTGATTCTGAATTTCGAGTTGATGTTGATGATTGTTTGAGATTCTGAGATCAAATTTGTGTTCTGAAAAACTCAGAGTTGATTCAGTTGATTTTAAATGAAGCACATAATAGTTTCCTATATGTTCATATAGGAAGTACAAAAATGTATCATGATCTAAAGTAACACTATTGATGGTCTGGTATGAAATGAGACATTTCTGACTTTGTTTCGAAATGTTTAGTCTGTCAGCAAGTTAAAGCTGAACATCAAGTTCCGTCCAGTTTACTACAACCGATTCTGATTCCCGAGTGGAAATGGGATAGAGTAATGATGGATTTTATTTCTGGATTGCCTTTGACTCCGATAAAGAAAGATGCAATTTGGGTCGTAGTTGATCGTTTAACGAAATCTGCCCATTTTATTCCGGTGAGATCTGATTCTCACTTGATAGATTAGCCGAGCTTTACATTTCTGATATTGTGAGATTACACGGAGTGTCATTGTCTATTGTGTCTGACAGAGATCCGAGGTTTACATCACGGTTTTGGAAGAAATTGCAAGAAGCTTTAGGCACAAAATTGTCTTTCAATACAGGTTTTCACCAGCAAATGGATGGTCAATCCAAGCGAATCATTCAAATTCTCGAGGATACGTTGAGGTGTTGCATTCTTGAGTTTGATGGTACGTGGGAACAGTACCTATCATTGATTGAATTTGCCTATAATAATAGCTTTCAGTCGAGTATTAAAATGGCACCTTATGAAGCTTTGTATGGACGCAAATGTCAAACACCTCTGTATTGGACTGAGCTTAGTGAAAGTAAGATACACGGGGTCGATTTGATAAAAGATACAGAACAAAAAGTGAAAGTAATCCGTGATAGTTTGAAAGCAGCGTCTGATCGTCAAAAATCTTATGCGAAATTAAAACAAAAAGATATTGAGTTTGAAATCAGTGACAAAGTGTTCTTGAAAGTGTCTCCGTGGAAGAAAATACTCGATTCGGATGTAAAGGCAAGTTGAGTCCAAGGTTCATCAGGCCATATGAAATTATCGAGCGTGTAGGGCCAGTTGCATACAGATTGTTGTTATCCTCCGAGCTAGAAAAGATACATAATGTATTTCATGTGTCAATGTTCTGTAGATACCGATCCGATCCATCACATGTGATTTTTCCGTCTGAAATTGAAATTCAATTCGATATGACCTACGAAGAGGAACCAATCCGTATCTTAGCTCGTGAAGTGAAAGAGTTGAGAAATAAGAAAATTCTGTTAGTGAAAGTGCTATGTCATCGACACGGAGTGGAAGAGGCTACGTGAGAGCCTGAAGATGCAATGAGACAACAATATCCAAATCTGTTTAACGGTAAGATTTTCGGGGACGAAAATCCCTAAAGGGGAGAATTGTAACAGTCCGGTTCAACCCTAGTCGGAACAATGGTTTCGGGACCACAAATTCGAGTCAAAAATATTTTAATATTATTTTCTGTGTCTGTAGTATATGATTTAGCATGTGTGAAAGTTTCGTAAGTTAATTTGTTTGTTAGTGTGCTTAATTTGAGAAAAATGCTTAATCGCATAAAATGAAAATTGGATGGTTAAATGTGAAAGTATCAAATGGTTGATGTCTTTATAATTTGGATCCCTTAAAAAGAAATTTAGCCCTTTATAAGGATAGTGGACGATGGATGGACAAGTATGTCCATAGTTTGAATGTTTAGTTATTAAGGATTTATTAAGGGTAAAAAGGGAATTTGATAATTATGTTTTACATAATAAAACAAAAGCTTGGAAATAGCTATAGTGTTCATCTTCTTGACCGAAAATAAGCAAAACAAGAAAGGGTTTTGAGCTTTGGATATTCGGTTAGCTTTAAGCAAAGATTAAGATAAGAACCAAAGAAAACGGACTTAGATCGTAGAAAGTCAAAAGTTGTCGAATAATCGAATCCGATCTAATATCCAAATCCGAGGTAAGTCTATATACAAATAAATGTATTTATATTAAATTATGTATATTCATATGAGATTACATTATGATGAATGTGTATGAAATGATGAATATATGGATTTCGGGAAAGTATCGAGAAATAGTCAATATTTGAGAAGTCCCGTATGAACCTAGGAATAGATAGGAATTACGTATGTCATGAAATAGGTGTCCGATATTCAATATCATATAAGTCCATATCTGGGACGATGGCATTGATTCGAGATTTCGTGTAAGACCACATTTGGGACGTTGGCATCGGTATGAGATTTACGTGTAAGACCATGTATGGGACATTGGCATTGTATTGATTCGTGTAAGACCCTGTCTGGGACAGTGGCATCTATATTTGGTTACATGTAAGACCATGTCTGGGACGTTGGCATTGTACGACTATTCCGAGCACTCTGAGTATCCTATTTAATTTCGAACGGTTCAATGGGCAAGTCCGAGAAACAAAAGACTATGTGACTTGTACATCCGTTTCAGGTAAGTTGATATGCATGCTTTGTATAAGCATGAAAGGTGAGTAACTATGTGCATTGATACAAAAGAATATTTGAGATATGTGTATGATCGAAATATGAGCAAATGAAATGTTTGAGATATGATGAATTGGTAAGCAATGGCAAACCAAATGAGCCAAAGAGATTATATATGTGTTTGAAATGAAAATATGATAAAGAATACAAATAGCTATGCTATGAATGATTATATGTTAAGTTTATTTGTATATGGCCTACTAAGCTTTTGGAAAGCTTACTTTTTGTGTGTTTATTCTGTTTCATAGATCGTTAAAGCTACGAGAGGCTCGGGGACCGTCGAAGATCATCATCACACTACTCCAACTTATTTTGGTATCTTTTGAAAATGTATTTACTAAGTATGGTATGTATAGGCTAGTTATTTTGGAGTTGTGTTTGAGACATGTTTATATATAGCCATGTGATGTGGTTAGATAAATGATTGTGTCTTGTATATGATGCTATGCTATATGAAGTTGATTTTGGTATGTTTACAAGGTTATGGAATGATCATGATAATAGTAAGTTTGTGGATGCTTAGTAAGCATGTATTTGATGAATGGTTATCATAAGGAAATGGTATGTATATAATGAAGTATGTTTGGAAATGATTGTTATTTAGTTGAGCTATTGTGGCATTAGTTGTTGATTTTGATCGGCTTTTGAATGCTTAAAATAAGTTGGTTACTTCGGTATGAAATGAATTGATATGATGTTTGTAGGAATGACCTAAGTGTGGGTGGCAATTTGGCCTTGAAAATGGCCTATATTTGCCCACACGGTTGAGCACACGGGCATGTGGCTCGACCATGTCCCTCGTGGTTGTAATTCAAAATAAGTCAGGATCGACCACGGGTTGGACACACAGGCGTGTGACTGGCCGTGTGGTGCAAGTCAGGATCGACCACGGGTGGGGCACACAGGCGTGTCTCAGGCCGTGGGGACAAGTCAATATTTATGCCCTGTTTTGCCACGGCTTAGACACACGGGTGTGTCTGAGGCCGTGAAAGGCACACGGCCTGCCCAAATGGGTGTGTGACCTCTATAACTTAGAAAAAGTTTTAAATTTTCGAGAATTTTTGTATGTGTTCGGTTTAGTCCCGACCCTATTCTAAAGCATGCTTGAGGTCTTGTTGACCTATGTAAGGGATGCTTTGGTTGCATTGGATAAACTGTAATATGAAATGTCAGTAAAAGTTTTCGATCTGTTTGGTAATGCCTCTTAACCCTAAACTGGCGATGGTTACGGGTTAGGGGTGTTACAAAGGCAGCTGGTTTAGCTAGGTTTAAAGCCTTGAGAAGTTATGTTGGTATGTATGGAGTTTAAAATTTAGCAGTTGAATGAAGGCATCCAAATTTTAATTATTGATGTTGTTTTAGCAAGTGGTTATTTTTGATGAGTTTTTGGTTAGAAATCTTTTCTTTTTGGTGGGTAAAATATTTTGTAATTTTAACTTTCCAAATTTTAGAGGGGAAGTTAATAAAGATAATGGTTAATGGTGATTTGGGTATTTAATACCCTATTAGAGTTACAATAGGTTTCTATCACTACTGTTCATTTTATCAGAAGCTTAGACTCTTCAAAAATCCCTATGATCTACTATCTTTTGTTCTAAAATCCTTTCTTTCTTACTTTAACAAAAAAATGTTTTTCTTTTCTTTTCTACAATGGCTTGTGTTAAAGTTACATCTTAGGAGAAATTCAATTGATTGTCTCGAGAAGGTGTTCAACCTACTGAAGTAGGTCAATCAAATGATAGTATTTCTTCCAACTTAGCTCAACAACCGTTGGAATCTTCTGTGCTCGATGTTCCAAATGCAATTAAGGAATAGTTGCCATTGCAATTGGCATTGGTTTCTAAAGGAAAGGTTCCCATTATTGAAAGGGCCTCAGTAATTATTGGTTCAAATTAGTACTCGAACTTGGCTTTTGGTCCATATTAGTACTTACATTAATTGATTTACTTGAATCCATTTCAACTATGAAGTCAAGTTAATGTACTAATTTGAATTAAAAGGTCAAATTCAATATCTAATTGGACCAGAAACGGTTTAGTTATCAAATTAAACATTGAAACCAAGTTTAGGTAACTAATTGGACAAAAAAAACCTAAGGTACCAATTTGAACCTTAAAATCAAGTTTAAGTAACAAAATATATATTTACCCAATGATAAAAAAGCCCAAACTTAACCAAAAAGCCCTTTTGTATCGTGGTCTTCCTCAAGTTAAAAACCCAGGCCCAATACTCAATGAGACGACTCGCATAGTAACTCCGAAAATCAGCCTAAATGAAAAAAACCAACACAGGAAAAAAACCCACGAAAAAATATAAAAGTAAATCCATTTTTCTTATTTTGAGTGCCAAAACGAACAAAATTTACATGAAGGACTTTTAATAGAAGGACTCGACAACGTGCCCATGGCTTGCATTTGCAGGGAGGTGTCGTATTTTAGGGTCATTTCATGTCGTTTTGATTGAGGGCAGGACGTTGAGGAAGAGTTCGAAGCTTAAAAAAAGAAAAAACCTTGGACAGAGATAAGGAGAAGAAACGAGAGTATTAAAAATAGCGGAAACGTTTTGCTGTGCCCTATCTGTCAATTGTTTGACTCAGTTTCCTCATTCAGGTTATTTTCGCGCCTAATTTTCTTTTTTTTTTCCTTTTGTTTTGGAAACCCTAGAATCTGGTCAGTGTTTGAAATTAGGGCACAATTCCATTGATTCAATGCGTTTAGGGTTTATCTCATGGTTTATACACACATTTCTATTGAATGCTTGTGAATTTGCGGGGCAAGTAGTCTTCTTATATGTTTATTAACATTACTTGGAAGTTAAATGCTGGCGAAGTTCTTTAGGCTCTTTGTTGTTTTATTTAGCTACCGATTTTCCACTTCTAGTGGTTGTGTTCACTGGAATTTGAAGAAACTTGCTGGTGCCAAAGCACTTTGCGGTGTTATTTGGAATGCCAATAAATCCGGTACGAGGAACAGAAATCAGCACATAAATCGCTACTTCGCTAAAATCTAATTTGATATGGTAGTCTTTTCGATCTAGGAACAAAATACAATTAATTGGAACATAAGACATTTTTACAAAAACATAATTAAATAATAGTATAAATATTTATAAATTATTAATAAAATTAATTAGTTTTTAAAAAATTAATGTTAACCAATCATTATAATGTTTACAAATGATGTCAAGTAAAAAGAAGAAGCATTTTTGTTTAATTAAAATCCTATTATTAAATATAATTGGTTAAAATGTGCCATAAGTACATGTATTCTCCGTAAATTTGGGATGTAGTCTTTGTACTTTTATTTTCAGGAATTTAGTCCTCTACTTTTCAAATTTAAAATTCAGGTCCAATTGTTAACATTGTTAAAATTATTTTGTTAAATTTATTGGTGTGACATTTTGAAATTAAAATAAATAATCACACGGTAACCATGTAATTAATTAAAAAATGGCTATGTAATGAACATGAATGTAACAAAATAATTTTAATAGTGTTAACAATTGAACTTAAATTTTTAAATTTGAAAAGTAGAGGGCCTAAATTCTTGGAAATAAAAGTACAAGGATTAAATTTTAAATTTACGAAGAGTATAGGGACTTATGACATTTTAACTTTAATAATTATATTTCAATAATTATTTTTTAAAGCTTATAATTTAAGTTCAGCTTTTGCCCTTTTAGCTATCAATATGCCGGGAAAAGAATAATTCTCAGCGAAAAATTTTCCGAAACTCTCTCAATCTCTCTTACATTAAATCACTTGCAAGGGTAAGAGAAAGCAAGAAACAGGTTTGCTCACCCACTGACTTTTTGAACTGTATTGTTTTACTTACAGGTGAAATTACCCGTTTCAATCTTCAAGTTCATGCTTTTCTATTTATTAACAGGGTTGTAGATTTTCACAAATTGGATTGCAAATTGTCCAAGATTTTGAACATGCCATCCAATTCGAAAATCCTAGGGGGATTAGCTTTTTTGGTACATGCTATCATCTGTCTTTGCGTATGCTTATGTATGTATGAAGTGTGATCATCAGGTGGCAGTGATAGCATTGCTAATTTTCTGTAATTTAGCTTTGCTTTTGGCGTTCCAATCAATGGCAGACTTTGCATTTCCTTTACGGGGCGTTTTATCTATCCAAAATTTAGTGGCAACCTCTCCCATACAAGTACAAGTTTGTTTTCTGTTTTTTCAATAGATATAAGGTGGTGAGTGAACTTTGATAACCTTTTGAGATAATTTTGTTATGTTCAGTTGCTGTGAAACTACTATGCTGGAGTGGGAAGTTGGAAGTTGAAAGATTTGCAATCAATATTCTTTTGATGATCTATTTATTTAACAACTCACCGCGGAGAAAATTTAAAAAAAGAAGAAGTAGGAAGCACCTTTATTTCCCTGAGAAGTGTTAATTTAGAATAATATTGCCTCAATCTAGTTCAAGTCAGTTTGTTTTGCACTTTGTTCTTTTCCTTGAAAATCTTTGTACAATGATACTTCTTATAGTAGTCAGTGTATAAACTTCATGCTTAATTCTTCTCTTTCATCTATTCGTTTCTATTTATTGGGTGTTCTACTTTTGTTTTTGGCTGGTGGTTTTATACATGTCAGTTTGATGACATCAGTTTTATACATGAGAATGTATAAACTTCCTATTTTTTTGATTATGTTGAGTGAAGAAAATTATTTTTACCATCTTTTGTAGGTATTACCAACACTCTTCTTTTTTTGCATCGATGGGAAGGGCCAGCCTGTAGATATTTAGGTAGGGATGCATGGATGTAATTCAGGACCTGCTCTCTTAGTAATTGCTGAGATAGGTTCCATGGGACGGGTGGTTGATGGTGGAGTTGGGATTGATGTCAAAACTTCTCCGTGCAGAGCAGCTATTGAGAAAGCTCAAGCAGAGCTTAGGTGATATTTATGTTTCACTTTTGTTTACTCATACCCTATTCATTTTACAGAAAAGTGCACTTAGTTCACATCCCTATGTACAGGCACCTTATTTTCTTTCGTTTTTTGCTCTTGTTTATAACAGGCAGGAGTATGATGTTCGAGAGGAAAGGAGAAGGGAGCTAGAGTTTCTTGAGAAAGTATGCGTTTTTATCTTCTGCTGCTTCTGATTTCTTATGGATTAATATTCACCATAAATCATGTTGCTGTCAGGGTGGCAATCCCTTGGATTTCAAATTTGGCAATGCAGCTTCAGTTAGTGTCCAGTCTATTTCTTTCACTGATCAACAAGCAGAACTTCTTACCTGGTATATTCTTCATACTGCTGTGTGCTACAGAACTATGGTTCTAAATTGTGTTGTAGTAAATAACTTATGCTTCCTCTATGCATAATTTTTACAGTGAAGCAAAAGGTAGTTTCACACCAACTATTTCACCTCATGGTGATTCCATAGAGAGTAGTGGTAGACCACGGGTTCGTACAATTTGTGAACCTAATAGTGCTGATAATCTCTTACTTTTTGATGGTGAAAATGAGTTACCAGGATGTGAAAGGAAGTCTGTGCATCCTCATAAGAGGAATAATGTTGTTCCATCAGAGCAATCTTCTCAGATAAATGGGACTCGAAATGCTAAGGAATCAGAAGATTCAGCTATTTTTCGCCCATATGCTCGAAGGAACAGGTCCAAAAAAAATCGAGATGGAGTTCGATCATGTTCAACCGATATGGTTCAGGGTCAAGGGGTCATGGTTCTTTATCTGCCCGTATAGCATCAAAGGACTTGAAGGCTTCAACATGTGAAAAAAATGACCAGAAGGACAAGAACATACCTTACGCAGATACTCCAAAATCTGCTATTTCAAACGGTGATTTGGCTTCAAGGATGATAAGTTCTTATCTGTCGAATATGGAGTGTGGGCTGGCTGTGCAGGAAACTACTGACCAGTCAAAATGTTATCTATCTGAAAGCAAGGTTGATGTTACAGCTTCCAAAAGCTTCATAGATGACTTGCCTAATGAACCTGCCCAATTGGTGGCTAATGGATCTACAGTTAAAATGGCTTCTGAGGAACCTGATCTTGTTGGAAGGAAGGAGCAGGTAGTTCCAACTGGTCTTGAATCTTCACCTGGTACTGGTGCAGATGCAGCAAATGCTGACAATGAAACAAGTTCTAATCGGCTAAATGAGTTTATTGATCCGAATAGAGATATGAAAAACATACCAAATGAAGGAAAAAATTACGTTGCAGCTATAGAGACAAAGGGATTAGATTCAGAGTCCTCTTGCACTCAGAATAGCTTAAACACTTACATAAATAATGATAATGATGTGTGTATTAATCCAGAAAACATTGACTCTAATGGAAAGCCCCTGGAACAAACATCAAGAAAAGAGGAGACACTAAACTCATCTATTGGTGAATTGGCAAAAGAAACCAATGAGATCAAGGCTGTTGATAATGCAGCTGTTGTTCCTGGTACTATTACTTCTGTGAATCAAAAGCACACTCTTAGTGTTTCTATTGTCAAAGTGGAGGAAGAAATTAGATCTGAATTGCAAAATGAGTTGACTTGCCCTTCCACCAATGAGGTGCAACGAAGCAGTCATGCTGTATCAGAAGCGGATAGGAAAATTAGTACTGTGCCTGCTGATAATTCTAATTCCAACAAGGAAAATTTTCCTTCTAGAAAGCCTCTAGGCTCAATGGATAATGCTATTTGTGAGGTTCCTGAGGTGACTTTGTCTGAAAGAACCTCAACAACTCAATCTTGTTTGGATAATCACGTGAAAGTGGTGGACAAGGCACATGAAGATTCCATCTTGGAAGAGGCACAGATTATAGAGGTGTTCTGTTATAGTTGATTAAGCTCTTTTTTTTCGCCCTTCTAATTTAAAGAAGCTTAAAAGGTCTGGAACTATGGTAAACAGGCTAAGCGGAAAAGGATTGCAGAGCTATTTGTTGGTACTTCACCCTGGAAGAATCACCAAAAATCTCACTGGGACTTTGTCCTTGAAGAAATGGCATGGATGGCAAATGATTTTGCTCAGGTATTATTTTAGTATAGAATATAAGTTCGATTTATTTATGCATCCTTCTTGTTCCTTTTTTCTTTCTTATTAAGAGCTTTTTAATTTTATTGCCTTTACTCAATCAATGTACCTGTGTTCAGTTGACTAGTTAACGTATTGAAAAATTTGCCTCTAATCTTCCCTTTTTTGTTCTTTATGTGCTTATAGGAGCGTCTTTGGAAGATGACGGCTGCTGCTCAAATATCTCGACGTGTTGCTTTTACTTCGCGATTGAAATTTCAAGAACAACATCAATATTCGAAACTCAAAAAAGTAGCATTAAGCCTTGCTAATGCCGTCATGGACTTTTGGCATTCAGCAGAGGTGCTTCTAAATAGGAAAGATGCAAGTCTTGGCCCAAAGAAAAGTGGCCATGATTTAGTGCACTTACCAGCCAATGAAGTTCCTAAGAACATGACTGCAAAACTTGATATGGTACTGATTATAGTGTTGGCTTCAATTGGTCTTTAATTTTAATCAGTTTGTGCATGTCTTTCTTGTGATGATAGTAATGATTATAATTTTTCACATTTAATTTTCTGGAAAGCTTTGTGCTAGTTTCTTTTAAAATCTTCAGTTTCAATAATTGGTTTTTATGATCATTCATATCAGTTGTCTGCTTATAAGTTATATTCTTCAATACATGGAATCTCTTGATAGGAAGTTAATTTCACTTGATTTTGGGAGGAAGTGACTTATTTTAAATATGGGGGTTGTGGGTTTTAGTCTTCTTTTAATTGTAACCTTTATGAACCTTCATTGTGATTTCTAGTAAATACTATCTCGATGGTTTTTTAAGTGTATTGGCTTGCTGAGGTTGGTGGATTATTTGATGATTGAGTTCACAGGCTCTGGATGATAAGTTAAATTCAAATTCAAATGCGTAAAGGCCTTTGAATTCCGGAACTGCAATTATACTTAAATATTTGGAATTGGGTTATATGTCTGAGTTGTTTGGGCTCTTCTCCGTACCTTCGGTTGGTTATCCTGTAAAAATTGCCAAATAGTTCCGTCATATTCATGTTCTATATTGTATCAGATCCTTGAAATATTGTACTTTCTTTCTCATCTTTCGGTGCAACACGTTATGGAGCAGGATATGAATGAGGAGCAGCAGCACTTTGGAAAGAACAGTAAACTTGCTATTCAGGCATATGCTCTTAGATTTTTGAAATATAGCAGCTCCTCTGTTTCCTCACCTCAAGCTGAAGCTCCAGCAACTTCTGACAGGATATCTGACTCAGGCATTATGGACATTTCTTGGGATGAAAACCTAACTGAAGTATGGCTTAATTTTTCTTAGCTTTTCATGTTTATTTACTCATTATTGTTGCCTTTCAAATATTGCTTTTTGATTTCTCTTTTTATCGGTTGTAAATGTTTAAATCTGCACACTCAGTTCTGCTGTTCTTATCTTGTGAAATTTTTTTCTTATTTTTTACATTCTTTGCTCTTTACTTTTTCATGTTAGGAAAGCCTCTTCTATGCAGTTCCTTTAGGTGCCATGGAAACCTACCGAAGATCTATTGAATCTTATTTGATACAGACTGAGGTAAATATAGGTCCTTTTAATGAGTTTATACATTTGTTTTGTTTCCCCTGTATATAATTAAGGGCGCGTGCTTCTTGACTGAACAGCTGTTGTTCATCTGGAAATACATCAAAGTTGTCATGGAACTATACATCTATGCTAATTTACCAGAGAGCAGCTGTTGGAACTTCTGATCTATCTTGCTTACTAATCCTCTTCTTTCTTCTTTTCTTTTTTTTTTTTTTTTTACCCTAGAAAACTGGCTGTAGTAAGCAAGAGGAGGTTGAAATATCTGTTTATGATGCTGGGGCTGGTAATAATTTGTATTTTCCCTTTCTTTGTCATTCAATGGTCTTCTGTTCTTACTTCTTCTTTAAATTCAGAGTTTGGATATGACGACTTTGTGTGTGATGAGGAAGAAGGAGAAACAAGTACTTACTATTTGCCTGGAGCCTTTGAAGATAGCAAATCATCGAAATTAAACCAGAAAAAGTGGAAGAAAATAAAATCATATCTTGCAAGACCTTATGAAATGGGTGCTGATTTTCCACATAGACACTGTGCCCAACAGTCCATGTTGATAAGGAAAAGGCCTGCTAGCAGTCTAAATGTCAATCCAATTCCAATGAAGCGTGTGCGTACTGGTTCCAGGCAGAGGGTTTTAAGTCCATTTAGCAGTGCACCTGCCGCTGGGAGTTTACAAGGTCCAACAAAAACAGATGCTTCTAGTGGGGATACTAATTCTTTTCAGGATGATCAGAATACTTTGAATGAAGGATTCCAGATCCAGAAAAGCATGGAGGCTGAATCAATTATGGACCTTGAAAGGCAGCTTCCATACGACCATGTGGAAACACCGGTAAAACCTACAAAGAAGAAAAAGGCCAAGAATCTTGTATGTAGTTCTTCTACTTTAACTGACATCGATGGTTTTGTTATTTGCCTTCATAGTTTTTAAAGGTGCCTGAATTTTGTGTCTGGTAGGGTTCTGCATACAATCAGAGTTGGCAACTGGAATCTACTGGTCACAATGAGAACGTGAATTTTGTTATTTTTATCATGCCAACTTGCCCATCTTGATATAAATAAATTTGTTCTCTTTGCTTCATCATTTTCTTTCCATTAAAAGGATTACTATATTCATTTTATTGTTTAAGAATTTAAAATCTTTTATTTTTCCATGTCTGGATGTGTTATTACCGTGTTAAGGTTTTTATGGATCTTACTTCAAGTGTAATTTTACCTAGCATGAGTCATTTTTCAAAAGTATTGCTGGTTTTTAAGGTCATCTTCAATTTTACATCAGAACAAGAGTATGCAGACCAAGTTGACATCCTACTTCCCATGATTGTTATGAGGTCTCACAACTGTTAAATCTTTTTATGCAGCACGGAACTTTATTTGCATGTTCTTCTGCTCTTCCCCTTTGTTCACCAAATTTTTGTTTTATGTGCTCTTTTCTAATTGATAATCTCATGTGATGCTGCTCTTTCTTTCGCAGAGGGATAATTCCAAAAGAGAATAGAGAGTCATCATTTTGATTCTTATGGGACTAGTGGTAAAGCTCTTTTTTCTCATATTTGATTTAGTTGTTGGTTACTTGGTGGGATATATCTGCTGGTGTTTTGTTCTACACCCTTAACATTTTCAAATGTCTTTTTATTAGATTTATATGGGCAACATAATGCCAAGAAGCTGAAGATAATGAAGCAACAACCTGATAATGCTTTTGACTTCCCTCCTAGTGGAACCATCCCTTTTCCAGCAGCGTCCCAAATGACTAATATGTCCAACCCCAGCAAAATCATTAGATTAATTCATGGTTGTGACAAGGGTAGAAAAGCCAAAACTCACAAGGTATCTTGTCTTCACCCATTTTTTATGGTCTGGTTGATAATTTGCTTCATTTTCGTCATAGCTCTGGTCTAATTATTGAAACCATGTAAACTTCTTCCAGATGTCTGTTGATCTGCCTGGTTCTGGTGGTTCATGGTCACTATTTGAGGATCAGGTTAATATTTTTTAAATATTTTCTTGAAATTATTTTTAAATCACCGTTAGCATTTCAACCAGGTCTTTAGTTGTTACTGTATAATATTCAGGCACTTGTTGTCCTTGTACATGACATGGGTCCAAATTGGGAGCTTGTAAGTGATGCCATCAACAGTACCCTTCAATTTAAGGTTAGCGCTTGAGCAAAATGTCTTTACAAATATATTCTGTTACTCCCATGTGTCTGAAATAATTCTAAATTGCATTGCAACCAATGATGTGTCTATTGCTCTAAAAGTGCAACTTGTTCTTTCATTGATCTTTTTGAGCAAAATGATTTGTCTATTTCTTTCTATATCTAGGGCAACCTTCCTACTTTTATTTTCTTTTTTTTACCCTCACCTTGCTCGTCCCTTCCACTTTCTTCATTCCCTATTGGGCAACAATCTCCTGAACTTCTCAATGCATCCAGTGCATATTCCGCAAGCCTAAAGAATGTAAGGAACGCCACAAGATTTTAATGGATAGGAATGGAGATGGAGCTGACAGTGCTGATGATTCTGGTTCTCTGTCATATACATTGCCGGGCATTCCAAAGGTCCCCTCTCTTTGAAAAGCTAGTAGATTTATATGTTTTGTTAATCTAGTAATAGGGTACATATTCCATGAAGCTAATTTCTTCTATGATGGATTTGTACTTCTGTATTTCTTGCAGGGAAGTGCCAGACAGTTGTTTCAACATTTGCAAGGACCGATGGAAGAGGATATTCTTAAGTCTCATTTTGAAAAAATTATGCTTATTGGCAAGAAACAACAAGATCAAGTGAGTCAGTACTATTAGAAATAGGCTTTTTCATTCATATTATTTCACAAGAAATTACACTAATATTTATATACATAGTGAGCCTAACTTTAGGAAACTCTAAACTAGGAAGCAAGCTGATTCTAGGGATCTCTGTCCCTTAAAACACTGACCTTAAAGTTAGGGATAGCAATAAATAAAATATCTACAGGATTCTATTTAATACAAAATATTTACAGGATTCTATTTAATATCTTGAATATTCCTTATTAGGAAAGCGTAATCGACACTCCCCTCAAGTCGGGAAGTGGATATCATCCATTCTCAGCTTGCTTACTAGTTTCTGAAAGGTCTTCCCAGATAATCCTTTGGTTAGGATATCGCGAGTTGACCATCAGTGGACACATATGGAGTGCAAATTAGGCCACTGTCAAGTTTTTCCTTGATGAAATGTCATCAACCTCAAGGTGCTTCGTACGATCATGTTGCATTGGATTATGTGCAATATTGATAGCAGACTTATTATCACAATCTGACTTCATTGGACCTTCCCACTTGATCTTCAAATCCTCCAAAATAATTTTCAGCCATAATAATTCACAAATTCCAAGAGCCATCGCTCTAAATTTCGCTTCGCACTAGATCTAGCCACAACATTACATTTTTACTTCTCCAAGTTACAAGGTTGCCTCCCAGAAATATGCAATAGCCCGAGGTTGATCTTCTATCAACCATAGATCCTGCATAATCTGCATCAGTATAGGCTTCAAGGGTTAAATTCTCCCCTTTCTTAAATAGGATTCCTTTGCTTGGAGTGCCTTTTAAGTACTGTAGAATCGGTATACAGGCTCGAAGATGTGACTCTTTAGGATTGTGCATGAACTGACTTACAACACCAACTGCATAGGCAATATCCGGTCTAGTATGTGACAAGTAAATGAGCTTCCCTACGAGTCTTTGATATGAACCCTGATAAAAATAGACTTTTTTTATTATATTCTTTCACAAGAAATTACACTAACATTTATACACATGGTGAGCCTAACTTTAGGAAACTCTAAACTAGGAAACAATCGATTCTAGGGATGCTGTCCCTTAAAACACAAATTTTAAAGTTAGGGTATAAAATATCTCAGGATTATATAAAATATCTATAGGATTCTATTGAATATTCCTAACTAGGAAGCTGTAATCGACACTCCCCTCAAGTCGGGAAGTGGATATCATCCATTCTCGACTTGCTTACTAGTTTCGAAAGGTCTTCCTGATAATCCTTTGGTTAAGATATCTCGCCAGTTGACCATCGGTGGACACATATGGAGTGCAAATTAGGCCTTTGTCAAGTTTCTCCTTGATGAAATGTTTGTCAACCTCAATGTGTTTTGTACGATCATGTTGCAATCGGATTATGTGCAATATTGATAGCGAACTTATTATCACTGTCTGACCCACTTGATCTTCAAATCCTCCAAAATAATTTTCAGCCATAGTAATTCACAAATCCCAAGAGCCATCGCTCTAAATTTCGCTTCGCACTAGATCTAGCCACAACATTCATTTTTACTTCTCCAAGTTACAAGGTTGCCTCCCGAAATGTGCAATAGCCGAGGTTGATCTTCTATCAACCATAGATCCCTGATAATCTGCATCAAGATAGGCTTCAAAGGTTAAATTCTCCCTTTCTTAAATAGGATTCCTTTGCTCGAGTACCTTTTAATCAGTAGAATCAGTAGAGCAACTAAGATGTGATTCTTTAGGATTATGCATGAACCGACTTACAACACCAACTGCATAGGCAATATCCGGTCTAGTATGTGACAAGTAGATGAGCTTCCCTACGAGTCTTTGATATGAACCTTTATCAACTCGCATCTTCTAGTGCATCTCCAAGTTTGTGGTTCACTTTATAGGTGTCTCTCTTGGTTTGCATCCCAACTTGCCCGTCTCATCAACAAATCAATTATGTATTTTTTTTGAGATATAAAGATTCCTTCCAGAAAGTGTGCCACTTCAATACCAAGGAAATATTTTAGTTTACCAAGCTCTTTGACCTCAAATTCTTTTACTAGGCATTTCTTCAAGTTTTCCATTTCTTCCAAATCATCACCGTCACTATAATGTCATCTACATAGACTAACAAAGCGGTCATTCCCCCGAAGATAAGTGCCTTACAAAGCAGTGTGATCTCCTTGACTCTGTTTATACCCCAAACTTGAGCATCACTTTGGTAAACCTTCCAAACCAGGGCTCTTGGGAACTGTTTTAGTCCGTCTGAGCCTTTTTGGTTTGCAAACCGCTTTGTCTATATCCGAACCAAAACACGGTGGAACATCCATATAGACTTCCTCCTCAAGATCACCATGTAAGAAAGCATTCTTGATGTCAAACCGTTGTAGTTTCCACCTACTCGTGAGAAGTGACAACAACACTCTACATGGTGTTCATCTTTGCAACGGGCAAATGTCTCAAGGTAATCTATTCCATACTTTTGAGTGTACCCTTTAGCAACTAATCTTGCTTTGTACCTCTCCAAAGAGCCATCTGAATTGTATTTTATTGATACACCCAAATGACAACCAACTGCTTTGTTTTCTTTCCTTTCTTGTAATTCTACCAAATCCCATGTCTTATTTTTTCAAGTGCTTCCATTTCGACATTCATGGCATTTTCCAATTCTCATTATTTAATGCCTCGGATCTGCTTTTGGGAATGGAGATTGAATTTAGGCTAGTAAGGAAGGTTTTGTGGTTATGGGACAAATTTTTGTAGGACATGAATGAGTACAAGGGATGTTTTGTACAGCCCTAGTTCCTTTTCTAATAGCAATAGGAAACTCATCTCTCGATCTGAATTTTCAAGAGCATTCAAAGTAGGTTCATGAGTTACCTCGGGTTGTAGAAGCAAGAGGTTGTTTATCCAAGAAGATGATTGAACTTGCACCCGTGCCTTCTTCCTTGAGTAAACTAGTAAGGGGCAGTAGTGTCTCAATTCCTTTTGGTGACTTAGGTGTAGTAAGCTCAATTTCAGGTTGCATAGGTCAAGGTGAGAAGCAGCTGGTTGGTAGGTAAGAAATGAGTGTTTGGTCTTTGAATAGGAGTTGGAAAATGAAGTTAGGCGAAATTTGATGATTCGGAAAATCAAGAAGAAAAATCTCTACCCTTATCTTTCGTGAATAAGTTCTCCCCAAGATAAGGACGAGTAAAAGGTGTTCTTCTTACGCAAAAGTGACATCATTTGAAACAAAAAATTTTTGGTGGTTGGATTGTAGCATTTGTACCCTTTTTGTGTAGAGGAATAACCAAGAAAGACACATTTGATAGCTCGTGGATCGAGTTTTCCCTATTTTGAGAATGGACATGGACAAAGGCAACACACCCAAATATTTTAGGAGGAAGATTTGAGGTATGGAAATCGGGAAAAATTTCGATAGAGCTTGTATAGGACTTTGAGTCAAGGACCTTTGTAGGCAACCTATTTATCAAATAAGTAGCAGTTAAAACGACCTCCCCAAGATTGTTTAGGAACATTGCTTTGAAACAATAGAACTCTAGTAATAGCTAAAGATGACCATTCTTTCTCTCGGCAACACCATTTTGTTGGGGTGTGTGAACACAAGAGGACTCATGGAGAATGCCTTTTCTTGAAAATATGAGGAGAGAAAGTGATTGAAATAGTCTTTAGCATTGTGCATCTAAACCGCTTTTATTGCACCCCAAATTGTGTTTTGATCAGGTTGTAAAGGTTTGAAAAAGCAGACTTGACATCGATTTTGTTTTAATAGAAATATCCAAGACACACGGTACAATCATCAATACAGAAACGAACCACCGAGCCCAGAGATGTTTGAAATATTTGATGGTCCCCAAATATCACTATGAATAAGAGTAAAAGGAGCGGATGTTCTTTTATTGCTTCTTGGAAAGGAGGTACGTTTATGTTTGGCAAGTTCACAAACATCACAATGGAAATTATCAACATTTATTCCTAGGAACAAGGAGGAAACATAAATTTAAAGTGGAAGCGAAGGATGACCAAGGCGGAGGTGATGGAGCCAAATTAGGTCTTTATTAGCTTGAAGCAGACTTGGATAGGAAAGATAATGTTGAGGAATTGAGCACTAACTTCTCCACTAGATTCTTCAAGATAGTATAGACCATTTGCTTCCTTAGCATGTCCAATCATCCTCTTCAGATTCGCTCCTGGAAAAACATTGTTTGGAATAAAAAACCACACTACAATTAGAATCCCTGGTAAGTTTTTGGATGGAGAGAAGATTGGGAAATAATTTAGGAACATGAAGGACATTTTTAAGGGTAAGGTCTTATTTATAACAATATCACCCCGACCGTACCATCGTTAGCATAGAACCATCACCATCGTAATCTTTCTATTACTAGGACAAGGGTATATGAAACAAATTTGTGGGAGGAATGGGTCATATGGTTCAGTAGCTCTGAGTCAATGACCCAAGACACATTGGGATGTGTCCGAGACATTAGAATTTTGAGAAGAGGAAATACCGAAAGTGCCAAAGCGCAAGTACTGTGGAAGAAGATTTTTCCAATGTTCCCAAAGAACGTCTTTAACTTCTCAATTTCGTCTTTATTAAAAACACGAATTTCGTTCTTCATCCATCTGTCGTGCTATATTTGCTCGCCTTCTTCCTTTGGGTGTCCATTTGTTGTCGAAAAATTCCTTTTTATTGTGCGTGGCTTCCCATGAAGCTTCCAAAGATTGTTCTTTTGTGTGACGAGATTTTTACTGAGGTGCACCATAGACTCCACTTTTAATAGACCTTGTAGAATCTTTTCGCTTCATATCATTGCCATTGGTCATTCCATGGCAATTTTCCTCTCACCGATGACACCTTTGTAACTAGGATGAGACATAGTTCTTTTGAACAAAAGAAGGAGCTTAAGGGTTGTGTGGGAGGAAAAGATTACCGAAAAAAATCCTAAATCGATCTAATCGATACCATGATAAAATAGACTTTTTTATTATATTCTTTCACAAGAAATTACACTAACATTTATACACATGGTGAGCCTAACTTTAGGAAACTCTAAACTAGGAAACAATCGATTCTAGGGATGCTGTCCTTAAAACATGACCTTAAAGTTAGGGGTATAAAATATCTACAGGATTATATAAAATATCTACAGGATTCTATTGAATATTCCTAACTAGGAAGCTGTAATCGACAAACCCTTATCAACTATCGCATCTTCTAGTGCATCTCCAAGTTTGTGGTTCACTTCTATGGGTGTCTTTCTTTGGTTTACATCCCAACTTGCCGTCTCTCGTCAACAAATCAATTATGTATTTTTCTTTGAGATATGAAGATTCCTTCAGAGAGTGTGCTACTTCAATACCAAGGAAATATTTTAATTTACCAAGCTCTTTGACCTCAAACTCTTTTACTAGGCATTTCTTCAAATTTTCCATTCCTTCCAAATCATCACCTGTCACTATAATGTCATCTACATAGACTAACAAAGCAGTCATTCCCCTTGAAGATAAGTGCTTTACAAACAGAGTGTGATCTCCTTGACTCTATTTATACCCCAGCTTGAGCATCACTTTGGTAAATCTTCCAAACCAAGCTCTCGGGGATTGTTTTAGTCCGTACAGAGCCTTTTTTAGTTTGCAAACTACCTGTCATGTATCTGAACCGAACCCTGGTGGAACATCCATATAGACTTCCTCCTCAAGATCACCATGTAAGAAAGCATTCTTGATGTCAAGCTCAGTAGTTTCCACCTCTGTTGGCGACAAGTGACAACAACACTCTCACGGTGTTCATCTTTGCAACTGGGCAAATGTCTCAAGGTAGTCTATTCCATACTTTTGAGTGTACCATTTAGCAACTAATCTTGCTTTGTACCTCTCCAAAGAGCCATCTGAATTGTATTTTACTGTATACACCCAGCAACATTCAACTGTTTTCTTTCCTTTTGGTAATTTTACCAAATCCCATGTCTTATTTTTTTCAAGTGCTTCCATTTCAACCTTCATGGCATTTTTCCAATTCTCATTATTTAATGCCTCGGATCTGCTTTTGGGAATGGAGATTGAATTTAGGCTAGTAAGAAAGGTTTTGTGGTTATGGGACAAATTTTTGTAGGACATGAATAAGTACAAGGGATGTTTTGTATGTGCCCTAGTTCCTTTTCTAATAGCAATAGGAAAATCATAGTCTTTCGATCCGAATTTTGATAGTATTCAAAGTAGGTTCAATAGTTACCTCGGGTTGTAGAAGCGATGAGGTTGTTTATCCAGAAGAAGATGTTTGAACTTGCACCGGTGCCTTCTTCCTTGAGTAAACTAGTAAAGGCGAGTAGTGTCACGAATTCCTTTTGGTGACTTAGGTGTAGTAGGCTCTATTTCAAAGTTGCATAGGGTCAAGGTGGGCAGTGGTTGGTAGGTAAGTAGTGAGTGCTTGGGCTGTGAATAGTAGTGGAAAATTAAGTTAGGCAAAATGATGAAGTGGAAAATCAAGAAGAAAAACTCTCTACCCTTATCTTCTGTGAATAAGTTCTCCCCCTGAAGATAAGGACGAGTAAAAAATTTTTCTTCTGCAAAAGTGACATCAGCTGAAACAAAAAATTTTTTGGTGGCTGGATTGTAGCATTTGTACCCTTTTTGTGTAGAGGAATAACCGAGAAAGACACATTTGACAGCTCGTGGATCGAGTTTTCCCCTATTCTGAGAATGGACATGGACAAAGGCAACACACCCAAATATTTTGGGAGGAAGATTTGAGGTATTGAAATCAGGAAAAAATTTCGATAGAGCTTGTATAGGACTTTGAGAGTCAAGGACCTTTGTAGGCAACCTATTTATCAAATGAGTAGCAGTTAAAACAGCCTCCCCCCAGTATTGTTTAGGGACATTGCTTTGAAACAATAGAGCTCTAGTAATAGCTAAAATGTGACCATTCTTTCTTTCGGCAACACCATTTTGTTGGGGTGTGTTAACACAAGAGGACTCATGGAGAATGCCTTTTTCTTGAAAATATGAGGAGAGAAACTGATTGAAATAGTCTTTAGCATTGTCTGTCCTAAACCGTTTTATTGCATTTCAAATTGTGTTTTGATCAGTTGTAAAAGGTTGTAAAAGCAGACCTTACATCAGATTTTTGTTTTAAAAGAAATATCCAAGACACACGGGTACAATCATCAATAAAGGAAACAAAACACCGAGCCCCAGAGATGTTTGAAATGTTTGATGGTCCCTAAATATCACTATGAATAAGAGTAAAAGGAGCGGATGATCTTTTATTGCTTACTGGAAAGGAGTACCGTTTATGTTTGGCAAGTTCACAAACATCACAATGGAAATTTTCAACATTTATTCCTTTGAACAAGGAAGGAAACATAAATTTAAGGGCTGGAAACGAAGGATGATCAAGGCGGAGGTGATGGAGCCAAATTTGGTCTTTATGAGCTTGAACAGACTTTGATAGGAAAGATAACGGTGAGGAATTCAGAGCACTAATTTCTCCACTAGATTCTTCAAGATAATATAGGCCATTTGCTTCCTTAGCCTGTCCAATCATCTTCTTCGTATTCTGTTCCTGGAAAAAACATTGATTGGGATAAAAAATCACACTACAATTTGAGTCCTTGGTAAGTTTTTAGATGGAGAGAAGGTTGGGAAATAGTTTAGGAACATGAAGGACATTTTAAGAGTAAGGGTCTTATTTATAACAATATCACCTTGACCACCACCGTTATCACAGAACCATCACTCTTGTAATCTTTCTATTACTAGGACAAGGTGTATATGAAACAAATTTGTGTGAGGTGGGTCATATGGTGCAGAGCTCTGAGTCAATGACCCAAGACACATTGGTGGATGTGTCCGAGACATTAGAATTTTGAGAATAGGAAATACCGAAAGCGTAAGCGCAAGTACTGTGGAAGAAGACTTTTCCAATGATCCCAAGAACGTCTTTAACTTCTCAATTTCGTCTTTATTAAAAACACCGAATTCATCCTTCATCCATCTCGTCGTGCTATATTTGCTCGCCCTTGTTCCTTTGGTTGTCCGCTAGTTTCGGAAAAATTCCTTTTAATTGTCTGTGGCTTCCCATGGAGCTTCCAGCAGTGTTCTTTTGTGTGATGAGATTTTTTACAAGAGGTGCACCATCTGGACTTCCTTTTGATAGGCCTTGTAGAATCTTTCGCTTCATATCATTGCCGGTTGGCTGTTCCATGGCAATTTTCCTCTCATCGACAGCCTTTGTAACTAAGGCAGAACCATCTACTCGATTATCTTCAAGCATAACTCCTCTTCTTCCTTCTTCAGCACGAACTATCGCGAGTGTCTCATTTAGTGATGGTAGCTCGTCCTTTCCAAGTATTTGGACTCTTCGCATCAAATTCAACATTTAGCCCAGCAAGAAAATCATAAATTCGGTCCTTTTCAACGAACCTTTTCAGTGCTGCATCTGCACTGCACTGCATTTTAATGCACTGGTAATGATCCATCTCCTGCCATAAGCTTTGCAAAAGATTAGAATATTCCGTGATGGAACGACTTCCTTGCTTGGTGGATGAAATCTTAGTCTTGATTTCATAGATTTGAGCAGCATCTCGAACTTTAGAATAAGTCTGCTTCACAGCCTCTCATATTTCTTTGGATGAGTTAAGAAACATGCATGTGTCACTGATTTCCTGCACCATAGAATTCCATAACCAAGACATGACCATAGAGTCTTGTTCATCCCAAGCAGCAAACTGAGGATCTCCTTCTTTAGGTCTGTGCCGAGTAAGTGATTCAGCTTTCCTCTGCCCTTCAAGAACGTGCGAACCAGCTGAGACCACTTCAGGTAATTCTTCCCATTTAACCTGTAGGCCACTTGAATATTCTGCAACTCACTTGTTTGGTTGGAGTTTTTCATAGAGATTTCTGAACTATCCCCATTGGTATTGGTTTGGATAATTTCAGACATATTTCTTTTGAACAAAAGAAGCAGGCTTGAGGGTTTTGTGGGAGTAAAAGATTGACAGAAAAAAAATTCCCAGAAATCGGTCTAATCTGATACCATGTTAGAAATAGGCTTTTTCTGTTCATATTATTTCACAAGAAATTACACTAATATTTATATACATAGTGAGCCTAACTTTAGGAAACTCTAAACTAGGAAGCAAACTGATTCTAGGGATGCTGTCCCTTAAAACACAGCCTTAAAGTTAGGGATAACAATAAATAAAATATCTACAGGATTCTATTTAATACAAAATATCTACAGGATTCTATTTAATATACTGAATATTCCTTCTTAGGAAACTGTAATCTGACAGGTACATATTTGAATTTTAGAATGCATTTCTTTAATCTCTAGAGAACCTGGCATGTAGGTAGTTTAAGAACAAATCAATATGATTTAATCAACTAGTTGAAGTTTAGTCTTTATCTTCGGCTATTTTGTAGATTCTTATGAGTTTGATGCAAATTCTGACTATTGGCTTTTGGAAGAATTTTTTGCAATGTTAATTTAATTTCTGAAGGTGTGTGGGCCTTAAAATATACTGGATTTGATTTACTCCTGTTCTTTTGAAACATTCGAATCTATGCGTCAAGGAACTAGGTGAACTGACAACATTTACATTCTATTTCGGCTACGTGATCAACAACAGTGTGATGTCATCCTTTTTAGTGATAAAATATGTGGATGATGTTGCACATGTTATAGTCAGGGTTGTCAGTGCTCCAAAACTGAAATGAAAGTGCTGAATTTTCTGTAAGCCATGCAAAAATTATGAAAATAATGATAAGATGATAAAAGCAGACCAGTAGTCTCATTGTCCTCTACCTCTTAACTTAAAAAAGTTTCTATTAATGCTCCTTGGATAAGTGGAAGAGCTATAAAAGAAGTGCTCTGTTGGTTAAAGGTGACATCTTCTCTGCTTCCAATCATAGAATAGAGGTTTAATCAGCATCCATGGTATTTTTTACTACATTGGAGATTATGAATTTTAGATTCAGCTGTCTTTAAACTTGACATGTTCCCTACTGGACGCTTCTTTTTGTTCAACATGGAGGTTGTACTCTTAAAACAAAATTTCAACCTAAATTTATTGTACCGTAAGAGAAATTACACATTCTGTTTCAAAATTGTTTTAGCATTCAGTGGTGTGGCTAAACGTATGGAGTTTATCAAAATATACAGTCTTAATACTTGAAACCAGTCCTAGATTTGTGTTTATCTCTCCTTGATTCTTCCTACCTTTCCTGACTTGGCCTTTCTATCTTTTTGTGTATTGTGAAACATGATAACCAGGATCCAAAGCAGATAGTGCCAGTCCACAATTCTCATGTTATTGCTCTTTCAAAAATCTGCCCGAATAACCTAAATGGAGGAGTTCTAATGTAAGCTTTGCTGTCCCATTTTTATTAATTTTTTGGCTTGTTGATTCATTCATCTTGATTAGTTTTGCATTTTAATGTTATTCGTTGTTCTTGCTGTTATGCTGGTGCTTTATCATTTTTAATCTTGGTCTGGATAAAGGCCTCTCGATCTTTGTGATGTCATTGCATCAAGCCAAGATGTCGTACCCCTTGGATATCAAGCTTCTCATGCTGGTGGTTTAGCAATATCAAATCAAGGAGTTGTCGGATCAATGCCTCCTGCCTCTGGAGCAAATTCATCACTGCAGGGATCTTCTGGAGTGGTTCATGGCAGTAATATATCATCAGCATCTGCCCCACTTAATGGATCCGTGAGGTACTAAGCTAATGTGTAGCTTCCTTCTCAATGCATGCACTTCATGCACTTCACATACAAATGGCATAAATTTTTTGATCATATTTACTCTTAGGGATGGTAGATATGGTGTGCCTAGAGCATCTTTTCCAGCTGATGAGCAGCTTAGTCAAAATTTACCTGGATTCTGGCAGGAATATGCAGCAGTCCAACTTATCTCTACCTGGAGCTGTTTCTGGATCAGATCGTGGGGTTCGCATGGTACCCAATAGAAATGGTGTGGGCATGACGTGTGGGATAAGTAGAAGCATGTCTATGTCAAGGCCAGGGTTACGAGGAATGGCATCATCAACAATGCTGAATCCCAGCTGCATGCTCTCCAATTTGGTGGGAATGCCAAGCCCTGTAAATATGCACTCTGGACCTGGTTCTGGTCATGGAAACTTGATGTTGAGGCCTCATGACACCATGCATATGATGCGAGTAAGTTATTTACTTTTCAAAGAGCAGTATGATTAAATCTATGCTTCAACATATTATTGCAGTATGTGCTTCTTTTATTCAAATGGTTAATTGTTACAAACCAATTATCAGCATTGATATTTCCCTAAATGATTTTTGTATATTATTTTTTAGTTAGGCCATTTCCACAGTGTGGTGATCTCAATCCTACATGTCTAAATCATATTTGATATTTTGTGTCAATTATGGACGATAGATGTTGATCAAATGCTTTGTGATGGTTTATTAATCTCTTTGGTAATTGCAACTTCGAATGACTGAGGATTGCTTGCTGCGAACAATCCCATCATAGTGAATTCTTTGCAACTGTAAACCTAAAATTTACCTTTTTCGAAAGTTCTTTGGTTAACAAGCAGAATGAAAATGAACACTGGGTATCTAAATAATTGCATTGTTTAGATGTAATGATTTCCAGTTCAAGAATTTAAAATAGGCTGGATGGTGTTCTGGCTGATCTCTAAGCAAAATTCATTTTGCAATCAGTTGTTGATATGAATAAAACTTTCTTTAGCATTGATTTTGATAAACTATTGTTCTCATATCTTAAGCTTTAAAGTATTGGGTACAGAAATGCATTTGATTTGGGTTTTTTATACATATTTAACTTTACATTGAAGTTATGATAAATAATCAACGACATTGTATCCAGGAACAAGGGAACAGCCAGGGAATTCCTGCGTTCAATGGGTTGAGTTCTGCTTACACTAATCAATCAACTGCACCACCTGTTTCTTCATATCCATTTCAACCCCAGCAGCAGCAGCAGCAAATGCCTCCACAGCAATCCCATGCAGTGAACAACTCTCATCATGCTCATCATCAGGGTTACAATCATGTTTCTGGGTCACAGCAACAAGCAAATGCCATGTGCCTCACTAAAGAAAGGCAAGTGCAGCAGCAGCAGCTTATGCATCAGCAACAGCCACAGCAACAGTTTGCTGTATCTAGTGCATTGATGCCAAATGTCCAACCTCAGACCCAACTTCCCATATCTTCTCTGCAGAATGGTTCCCAGATTCAATCTCAGGCTTCTACTCAGCCAGGTTCGCTAACACCGTCTTCACCAACGACTCCTATGTCATTGCAGCAACAACATAAACACCAATTGGCACCTCATGGGCTTGGTAGGAACCCCCAACCTGGTGCTAGTGGGTTGAACAAACAGATAGGCAAGCAACGGCAGCAGCAGCCCCAGCAGCAGCAGCAATTTCAACAATCTGGCAGGCACCACCCTCAGCAACGTCAACAAACAGAGTCTCAACAGCAAGCCAAACTTTCGAAGGGAGTGGGAAGAGGGAACATACTGGTGCATCAGAATCCTTCTGTTGATCCTGCTCATCTTAATAGCCTTGGCGTGGTCCCTGGCAACCAAGCTGCCAAGAACAGAGAGCAGATGATGCACTTGATTCAAGGTAAAGGCTTGTGTTCTAGGTCTGGTTTGAGTCCTGTCCAACAATCTAAAGCTCTCGTTTCTTCTCAATCTTCAAATTGTTCTGAGCCGCAGCAAAAGATATTTCCTGGGGCTGCAGCCCCTTCTACAAAGAAACTGCAACAAGTGGCTCCCCATTCTGATAATATTTCTCAAATGGTGCCTTCTGATCATACGCCATCAACTGTGCATCAATCTGTCCTGCCAGCAGCCATGGGTCCAAACCACCTGCATTCACTGCTACTATCACAGACACACCAAAAGCAGGTTAATCAAAACAGACCTGCTGTTCATAGGATGCTTCAACAGAGTCAACAAGTAAATTTTGAGCCTCCAAACAAATCTCAAGTTGAGCTAGCCCATGCTGACAAACAGACGTTGAACAGTGCTCCACAGATGGGTACAACCACAACCATGGAAATGCCCCAGGCTGCCAATGATTCAGCTAACAATGCAGTCTCAGTTGTTTCTCCTGCTGGACTTCAGTGGAAATCACCAGAACCAGAGTATGGTCCTGCTATGCCAAATGTGGTCACTGAAGTTGGATCCATAGGGAGCCCTCTTACAGATTCAATAGGTAATGATCCTGTACCTTCTGTCAGCCAAGGGTTAGGGCAGAGATAATTATCGGGTTGCTTACCCCCTGACAAGAATAACGTTGGGGCACAGTGGACGCAACAGCCACAGACACAACAATCTCATAAACCACCACCTACTCAACAACACTTCCAATCACAAGAGCAGTCACAACAAGATTAGCATAATTCTTCCCAACAGCTGCCATCGCAGCAGTAGTTACTAATAACAACAGCAAAGCCTGATTCTGCAAGCAGTGCAGGGCAGCCTGTATCACAAGCCTTTTAATTTTAAGATGGAATGAAGCAATCTAGTGATGATGCAGTTCCAACAGCAGTGGGTCATGCTATGATTGGTATGGAAGCTCTTGTAACCCCAGTGTACAGGTAAATACCGATTTACAGATTTAAGCAGATGCCATATGGTGTTATTATGTTAGATTGGAATACTTTAGGAAAAAATATGAACATGTAGAATTATCATGTTTTTGTAAATTATAATGATGATAAATGGTAGCCCCTTTTGCTTAATTGGTTTGTTAAATCTTTTCTCTGACTATTTCCCCCTCATACGCACTCTCTTGATGGAGGGCCTAAATGTCGAACTTATTTTATGGATGGTTACTTTTTAGTGCCAGCTGTTTCAGTTGTTGCTTCATCGTCTATATCTTTCCATATATGTTTGTTTCTTTGGTATCTAGACTTAAACTTGAATGGAGAGTGGACACTAATTGAGCTGGATTTTTCTTTTTATGCTTAAATGCAGATGATGTTGGTTATTCCATCCATTTGGGCGTAGCAGTGTCTGAAACCGGAGGTTGCTATTTGCAGCAGGTTAGAAATTCACAGGGAAAGAATGGACCTTTTTGGTTTGTTCCTAGTTTTGTTTTATTTAATTTTTTGGAGGGGGGGGGGGGATTGTGTATATTACAGCTGGTCTAGAACAGAGAGTTAGGAAGATGGAGACAGATAAATAGATATAGAGGCATTTGTAGATAGGCCTTATCTCCCATTTCTTTCTTCCCGTCTTTTCCATGGTCAATCTGCTGATGTGGCTAGGGGGGCAATTTCTTTTTATTTTTTTTTGTTGGCAGTAGATAAAAAAGTGCATGTATTCTATAGGGCTTACAGATGAAACCAGGTAGCAATGATTCTTATGGGCAAAAAAGGCTTAGGAAATTTAATTTTGTAAATATTATTAGAATGAGACTGCACTGCCAATGTCCAGCTTAGAGAGCACGCAATGAATTCATTGTAGTAATTATATTTTTACAGTCAGATTTTTCCTAAATTCAAACTGATCCCTTTCCATTTCCTGCTGTGTTGATGAATGATTGTTTGCTATGTTTCCAAATTAAACTGGGACGGAGAATCCTTTTAAAGCTTTATTTCCAAATCTTTGATCCTTTTGATGAAAGAGAAGGGTAGGAAACTGCCTGAGCAGCTGACTTCCAAAAAAAAAAAAAAACTTAAATTTATATGGTGTCGAAGGTGCCAATGTTTCTTGTGCGGATTGTGCAGACATAAACAGTCAGACAGAATAAAAGCGAGGAAAACAAAGTTTCATCATTGATGATGTCATACGGGAAACTCTTTTGAATCTTCTAAATCATTTACCACTTAAAATGGCAGTAAATGAGAAGGTAGAGAAGAAATACGAATTTTGATATATGAAGAAAAAAAGGAAGAAATTCATCCACGGTACGCTGTCAATAAATAAAGAGAAATATGAAATTGGGGACCAAATGTGGAAAGTTCATAAAATGCTCCATGAGAGCGCTTGGTTGGAGGAAGAAGGGCCCGTCCCGTCTCATTGAGACTTCTTGGTGGCACCCAAGCAATGGTGGTTATAAGATCATGAGGATGTAATAGAAATAGACATGAAAGGATTGTCTTTTGATCCTAGAAGCAACAAATCACTAAGGGCCAAGGAAATCATACATCTCCATTTTGCTTGTTATTAGCTGAGGGAGAATGAGAAGAAATTTCTGAGGTTATTATTATTATTATTTTGCATTTATATTTTGTTTTAATATTTGTTTTTAGTTAGTTTCTTTTGCAATTTTCTTAAACTGAAGTTGAATTAATATAATTTATTGGCTAAAGGGTATATAAGCCATTGAACTTTGCTGAAAAAATTAATTAAGTCCCTTTACGAAAATATACTTAATTAAACTCTCAAACTTTCAAATTGCATTAAGCCTACTAATTAACTTTTTTTTTTAAAGTATTATAGCGCTCATTAATGGTGCTAACATCGTGCTCCATGTTAGAAAAAATAATAAAACAAATTTTTTAAATATTTAAAATTTGATTGGAAGAACTTGAACAAATGGTTTTCCAAGTTTATTTTAGATTTGATTTTTATAAAAATATAAAAAATATTTTTAAAAATCTATAAATTTTACGAAATTATTGGAATTTATAAAATATTAAATAAAATTAAAAAATAAAAAATAAAAAATAAAAAATCATTTAAAAGTTCATTTTATAATGAATGTGGACATATGGTTGTTTAGCATCAAACTAAATTTGGACATTCATATGTTAAATTCATTCAAGAAGATTTTCTAAATTATATAAAATTTAGAAAATACCAAAAAAACATTTTTCTTTAACAATATAAGATGCTTATCAATGTTTTAATTCAATTGGTACCTTTTAAACTATATACAAATAAAAATTATTTTAGAAAATAAATAAATATATAAAAATAAAATTTTAATTTATTAATTATACATGGAAAGTTTTTTTCCAAAAAGTATGAATATGTCCAATTATTTCAACATTTTAAGCTACATATGTAAAAAAAAATAATTTATACACATTCTTTTAATTGGATATATTCACATTTAAAAAACATTTTACACGTAAAATTAATAAAATTAAGTTTTATTTATACTTATTTATTTTTCTAAAATAGTTTTTATTTTTATATATCCTAAAACCAATAGAATTAAAATATTGATACACATATCATATTTTTAAAGAAATATAATTTTAAGGCTTAATGGTATCTTAAGTCCTCAAATTTTTTCAAAAAAATTAGGTCCCTCCAAACTTTTTGCACCAAATTGAGCACCTAAACTAACAAAACTGGCCAAATACTCTTTGACTAACGTTGTTAACATTTAATAGCAATGTTGATGTGGGCGTTAATGGCACCGCGTTAGCATCATTTGTTGACGTGATTGTGCCACATCAGTCATGTCAACAAAAAGTAAAAACTTATTTTAAAATTACTTTTTAAATAAGTACAAAATAAATTTGGACTATCTAGATTCAAGTCTAGAATTATAAAAACATAGAAATTTTATAAAAATTATAAAAAGTCATTAAAATTGATTAAAATTATAATAATGATCATAAATTAATTAAAATTATAAAATTTATTTAAAAATAACTTATTAAAACCATAAAGATTTAGAAAAATAATTTATTAAAATTGTTAGAAATTAATTAAAAACCATACAATTTTATAAAAATATTTTTTACAAACAAAATTTATATTTATATTAGGTAAATAATTTAATAAAAATGAGAAAATAATTTTATAAAATTTTGAAAAATAATTATTTTTATAAAATTTTATGGTTTTAAATTAATTTCTAACAATTTTATAAAAATATTTTTTCTAAATTTTATGGTTTTAATTAATTTCTAATAATTATTATAAGCTTTAATAAGTTTTAATGATTTATTTATAATTTTATAAATTTTCTATGTTTTATAATTCTAGAATTAATCTGGACACTACGTGTCTAGCTTCATTGTATACTTATTTCAAAAATAATTTTAAAATATTTATTTTTTTGCTAACATAGCATTGCCACGTTAGCATTTGATGATGATGTAGCACTCCACGTCAGCAAATGGTACTAAAATGACATCTCTTAACACCCATGTCATTGATGCCGTTAAATATAATGGTCAACATTAGGCAAAGGGTCTATTTGACCGATTTTGTTAGTTCAGTGACTCAATTAGGTACAAAAAGTTTGAAGGGGCTTAAATTGATATTTTGAAAAAGTTCGAAGGCTTATTATACTAGAAAACCTTTTTTAAGCTTTATACAAATTTGAAAAATCGACACATGGTTGTCTAGAACCATATTCCAATTTTTTTAACTTTTTGAATCTGTTTAGTATTTTTATAAATTTTAATAATTTTTTACAAATTTATAAATATTTTTGAAAAATTAATTTTTTGTATAATTTTAGAAAATTTAAGTCTGAAATGAATCTAACTTGGACAACCATTTGTCGAAGTACATTCTAGTCAAAAAGTTTAAATAACTTTTTTTTAAAAAGAAAATAAATTGTCGCGTTAACGATTGTCGCTAATGTAGAACACCACATTAGCATCATTAATGACCATATCAGTGTTCTAACGGTCAAAGATGGAAATTGTTGATTAAGAAGCTTAATGGATACAATTTGAGAGTTTAATTACTTAATTCAATACGTTTTTTTCATAAAGAGGCTTAATTGATTTTTTCGGCCAAAGTTGAGGACTTATATACCTTTCAACCTATTTTATTTTAGTATTTATTTGTTTTCCGGTTTTTTTTTTCTCTTTCATTTTATCTTTTACGAGGATATCAAAGTTGAATGTATAGTTTTCTCTTGTGCCTTTGAATCTTACAAACATTCATTTATCAAGAATGGGTAACAAAAGGGGCATGATTTGCGAAACAAAGATGTGCAAGAAAGAGAATGAAAAAAAGTACATCAAAATTAGATTCATGTTGCTCATGTTTCAAAATAATCCAGATATAAACTTTTTCTATTCAAGGCATTATTATTTTATTATAGGAAAATTAAATATTGTACATGATTTTAGCATTTCTTTTTTGGTTATAGGATAAATTGGTATAGCAAGTATAAAATATTGAGAACAATACAAAATGATTAAAAAAATTGGATGTACTTGTAAGTATGGTAATAGATTTTTAGGGTCACCAATAGATGTTGGATGATAAATTGATTAAGTTTGTGTTAGGATTTGTGCTTTTAGTGTAGTGGTTTCATCGTAATTGTTTGTAATTTTTGAATACGTAAAATTACCACATGTTCATTTAATTAGTTTTCAAATGTTTGTCCTTAATTTATGAAAATGTATAAATAAATATAAGCTATTTGATTACTTAAGACTCAACTAATATGAAGTTCTATTATATGACGGATTGTAATGTGAGAAGATATCTTAGTAGGTAATCTAAATTGCTTATAGTCTACATAATCAAATTGAGCAAATGATTCAAATAATGAAGAATCATTATGTTGTCTATAAGTCCAATTTGGCAGATAGCTTATCTTGGCTATCAAAGCAGGATTGTCACAAGAAAAAGAGACATAGATGTGATTGTATAGATTAATAAAATGTTAGACTAAAACAACTCAAGTTGAATTTATTTTACACTCGTTTATGGATTTATTCACTCCTGACATTTATGTTGTGGTTTACCTTAATTTTGAACAAGGGAGTCACTATGCGTGTGACTCGTGCTTTAATATATTGAAAACATATTCTCTTATGGCACTAGGCTGAAAATTAACATGTTGGGCATATCACTTATGTATGATATGACTTCACTCACAATAGTGGAATCATATTCTGAAAAGAATAAATAGTATTTTATATGAAACCTGGTCATTAGTCATTTGTTTGGAACGAGAGACTAATCATTAATGTTTCTTAGTAATGATCATTTGGGTCATTTGTCTAGGACGAATGACCAATCGTTGTTGTTTGTAAGTAATAATCATTTTAATCAGAAGATACAATGGTGATCATTAAATAGAATGTCTTTATTAGTGTTTGTATGTAACGTTCATTTTCATCGTAGAATATATAATGAATTAGGTGAATAGATTAACCTAAAGGGTCAAAGATATGGTAACATATGACAATAATATAAATAGCTAATATATAATGGAGAAATCAGTCATACTCCTTTGTAATTAATAGATGAGTTGAAATTTAATTAAAAATTATTTAAACTTGAATTATATATGTCTGCTAATTATTTTAACTCTATACTAATAAAATAATAAAATCTGATCAAATGTATGGATAAATTAATTTTACGAACGAAGAAATAACTTGGAGCCAAGAAAGTCAACAGTCAAGCCTAGATAGGCATAAGTTCATGCTCAAGAGCATCCATGGCGCCAAAAGCAATGCCTTGGTGTTCGGAGTGATAACGACGACAAAGCTTTTTCATCTTGTTATGGTACTGGGGGGAAGTTTTGGTAGTGGTGTCATTGAAGAGGCAAGAGCAAGCAACGATGGTTATCCATTGATTGGCTTTAAGTTGGCCACATCATAGAGAATATCATTTTTCTTGGTAGGCTTGGATTAGGTTGAGGATTTCTTGGTGGGTGCAAGTGTCATAGGGTTGGAACTTTAGTCTAGCAAAATTTTAGCCCTCAGGCAAAAAATTTGCTTCAAGTTTGCCTAATTCAACCTTAACTCTTGAAAAGTGAGAATCTTAAAGAAATTCTTTAAGGCACCAAAGCTTTAGAAAAGAAATCAAGCGAAACAAGCAACAAATGAAGAAAAAGGCACAAGAAAATATTCACACCAAGTGTTCGAGTAAATACTCTCGATTAACACCAAGATTGAGTGATTACAACTTTGAGTGAATTCTAATGAGGGGGAAGACCTCTATTTATAGTTGAGCTCTGTAACATTCGGTTACCATTATTGACCCAAAAATTTGGGAAAGGTAGGATTAAATTGAAAAGATTAGAAAATTTCTAAACCCCATTAGGACATTCAGAAGTTTTAGGGGTTGGATTGCGGTTAGTTGGACTCCAATTCCATTTTAGTTAGAATGGAACCGATTGGTTCCATAGTAGGAGACGACATGATTAAGAATGGATGATTGGGTAGGTTGGTGAGGACTGTGCCTAAGGAGTATATATATAGATGTGAGTGGTGACAGAATTTTCTCAATTCTATTTACAAATCTTTTTCCTCTCCATATCATCATCATCTTTAGTCTTTCTGAAGAAGAAGGGGATGCAACTGAAGGAAACTTTGCTTGTCGTTGCTGTCGCATGAATTTAAGTTTGGTGGGGGAGAAATTGAAAAATTGGTAAGCTTCCTTATATCTTTGTACCTATGAATTGAATAAAGGAGTAGAGTAAGACTCCCAAAGCTTCTGTATAATTTAAGGTTCTGAGTTTCTAAGGATTGACCACCATTAGATTAATCGACGAATGTTTATCATGCTTAGCTACCAGGACAAAGGAAGCTTAGATGATTTGGAATAGCTAAACTGCTAAGGATAAGGAAGCAAGGTGAGTTTTTGCATCCTGCCTCCTACTTGATAAATGTTATTGTGTGATCTTGCCAGTTATATGTTGATTGTTTAACGGTAGATAAATTGTATTATATGCATGATTATTGTATACATGGTATGGGAGGGAATCATCAACAAGATAGATGAAGTTAGAAATTGGGAATGGAAATTTCTATTAGATACCGCCATACGACATTCTTTGTCACATAAACCATGATGTGCAAAGCTCTAGGCCTTGTAGAGGGGACACTGCGATGTTCAAACATCAAGGTTAGGAATGACGAAAATGAGGAATCGGCGAAGGAATAGAGAAATCAAAATTCCGTTAAAGTTTTTCCATCCGAGATTACTGGGAGCAAATCGTGATGTGTGAAGCTCGGGCCTCATGAGGGGACATGTCGGTGTTCGAGCATCAAGATAGATACGAGATGAATCAATGTTGACAGTTATAAGGTTCTATAGAGCAACACTGCAATGGGGGGAAGGTCCTATGGGGCAACACCTCAAAAGAGGTCTAACGTGTAAGGCCATAGTTCGATTATGGCAACGGGAAAGTCCCCTGGGAAAGTAAACACGGGGTAGTTTGTCAGAATAATAAACATGGGGTAGTCTGTTGGGATAGCATAGGTTAGTTTGTCAGGACAGTAAAAACCAGTTAGTCCGCCGGGACAGTAAAGACGAGTTAGTCCACTAGGACAGTAAAAATGGGTTAGTCCATGAGGCAATAACACGAAAAAATCGATAGGACATAAAATATGGGGATCATACTTGAAAAGTCTGCGATTCATGAAGGATGTCAAGGGTGACAGTAGAGTTCACGGTGTGAATGGAGCGACAAGTCACAAAAAGAAGTGAGGTTGGTGTGTCGAAGGAATATAGACCACCGAAATAGTGAGTAATGCCAAGGTTTTGTATCAACCTCGGATAGGGTAAAAAGAAAAAAAAAAGAGGCTCATTAGGCATGGAGGTATTCATAGTATATGCATATATTAGTTCACCAAGAAAGCTGTGGATTCCATATGAATTAAATAGGCACAGTTTAATCTACAGCAGTACGTAGTCATATATTGAAAGTTCATGGAAAGGTCAGCTGAAGGGTTTAATAGGCTGACCAGGGTCTTCATGAGAGGAAATGCATGTCTAAGGTTGAATGACCAATAATGTCCGTTAAAGGGTAGAGGAAAGTAGAGGTCAGTCATAGCTATGAAGAATGACAGAGATCTTGTTGACCTACCAAAGGTAGGAATTATATGCCCTAAGAAGCCTTGTTGGGAAATAGATCGACAGAGCAAGTGTAACAGCCCATTTTCAGTGAAATCGAAATAGTGGTTTCAGGACCACAAATTCGATGCAAAAATATTTATTTATTTTTATTATTTTAGTGTCTTCGAAATATTAGCAAGGTCGTACAAAAATTTCGTTAAGAAATTTTATCTTTTGCATGTTTAATTTGGTGAAAAGTGTTAAATCGTAAAAGATGCAAAACTAGAGTTCTATAAGTTAAGAGTACCAAATGACTATGAAATTATTTGATTGAGGGATTTATGTGGTAAACAAACCATTATTACTATGAGTGGTCAAATATGGACATCTTATTAAGTTTTTTAAAGGTTATTTACTAAGGTTAATTTTGTAAATTAATAAATAAATAAAGTAAAAATAATGTAAAAGAAGTTATCATCTTCTTTGTTGGAATTCACTGTAACATCCTAAATTTTTGGGCCTATGCGTTTAATGCGTGAATATGTGGAATGAGTTAATTTAAGTGTTAGGGGTCCAAATTGGGCTCAGTCTTAGGCAGAGGCCTTGATTAAAATTATCTGTTTGGGCATTATAGGGTTTAAAAGGTAGTATCTATGTTTAAAATACCAAAGTGGGCTTGTGGCCCAATCTTAGGAGGTGACGCTACACACAAGGAGTAAGGGGCCCAAATTTAAGTTTCATGGAGCCCAATTCTTTTAATTTAAGTTAGCTAAATTTTGGGCATTAGGATTAGGTGGAGTGGATGGCAACAAGGCTAAAATTTAGGGGTTTTTATGTTTAAAATATGTGGATAATAAGCATATAAAGGCTATTATTTAGGAATTTATTTTATGTGGATAATAAGTAGATAAAGGCTAAGATCTAGGATTTTTATGATTAAAATATGTGGATAATATCTTGATAAACGAGGGAGGAGTTAGAGATAATTAAGTCTCTTTTAGATGAGCTAGTAGATGAAGATAAAGGAGAAAAGTTAGAATTTATCTCTGAGTGATGGCCAAGAATCCATCTCGAGAGGAGTAAAGAAACCACTACTACATGGCAAAGGGTTGCGAATTTCCTATAAATAGGGGATAGCTCCTTGTTTACGACATTAAATCCTCTCCTTTTGTGCCAAGATCCCTTAGCTTCTTTTCTCCAAATTTCTTTCTCCAATTTCTCTAAAAGCGAAAACTTCATTATTCTCTTCTTTCTTCTAAAAGCCAAAAACTCCATTATTCTCTTCTTTCTCCTAAAAGCCGAAAACTCCATTATTCTCTTCTTTCTTCTAAAAGCTGAAAACTCCATTATTCTCTTCCTTCTCTAAAAAGTCAAAATCTCTATAGTTTTTATTTTATTCATCCTATTTGAGAAATTGTTCTATACTTAGGCATTTAAATCCTCCATTGACATTGTCAAATTCTCTCTAGTACTAGCGAATCTCCTAAGTTAAGGTAAGAGTAGATTTTTTATTAGTTCTCATAATCTATTCCGATTTTTGAAAAGGCAAAAGCCGAAAGCTAATAGTTTAATGGTTTATGATGGGCGGCAAGTCGGGATTTGAAGGAAGCCTAGTCGACTAGATCTAAAAGAAATTCATAAGTCTCCAATTTGGGATTTTAAGGTAAGAAGATTTTCCTAGATTTCTATTAGATTTCATCATTATATACAAGATTTTAACTTTACAAGGAGGATTAACGATTAAATATTATTATAGTAACTCGATAAGGGTTTATGATGGAATTAAATATGGATCGGGCAAAGAAAGAATCCTAAGTTTAAGAAAGCGATGTCTATTTGTTTGAGATTGGCCAATTGGTTGTGGACCGAGCTTCGAACAACACTTTAGGCAGATAGCGGTTGTGTCGACTAAGGATAGTGTCGATATAGAAAGCCTCGTTTTATCGGAATCGTGTGTAGATTCTTGACACATAAGCTTTGTTATATTATATGTATGTTATGGGATAAAATGGAAAAGGTGTGTAGATCTCTATCACACTAGTTAATCTGAATTATATGTATGTTATGGGCTAAAAGCGGAAAATGAGGTCAGTATGAGCAATCGTATTACCCGAAAGGGTAGGCAAGGGATGCAGTGCGTAATCATAGAAACTACTCTATGTGTATCAAGTATGTAAAAATATGTGATCTGTTTAGATAGTTTAATGTTCGATTCTTGCATGTATGCATGGGATGGGATTGATTGATTTACGGAAGGGAGGCGGTCATGAGGCGATCGGTGGCCGCCACATAGGTCACATAGTGATCGGTCTTTATAATGAAGACACAATTTGTCGATATGGTGTGTAGCGGATGGAGGGTTGATTGTAGAAATCCCACGGTGTAATGGTTGATGCGGGGTGTGTAGAGGATGGACTCATAGGTTTGGGATGGGCCATGTTGCATATTTTGTTACCCTTGTATACTGGGCCAAGGCTCATAATGTGTTTGTGGGCCTCAAGCCTTTTATGTGTTCTCGGGATTTGCACACTGAGTCTTGGTGACTCAACCTTTTATTTTCCCAACATTTCGGTGAGCGTGAGATCGTGAACATGGGAGCCGAGGAGGACTCGAGGGCCATCAAGTTTTATTTCTACAAATTATTTGGGATTTCTTTAAGTTTATTTTATTTTTATTTGGGATTTTTTAAAGCCCTAGTTTTTATGCAACTAAGAAGTTTTCAATGTTATGCAACTTATAAATTTTATGTAAAGGTTTATTTATACTTAATAATACTAATATAAGATTTTATTTCTAAAATGTCACTTATTTACTCTAATAATGTCTAATTAACTTACGACTTCAAAAACCAACAAGGCAAAAGTTTTCAATGTACAAGCCGTGACACGCCAGATCCATCAAAAGCGTATGGGCGGGTTTGGGGTGTTACATTCATCGGTGTTCTAACGGTTAAAGATGGAAATTGTTGATTAAGAAGCTTAATGGATACAATTTGAGAGTTTAATTACTTAATTCAATACGCTTTTTTCATAAAGAGGCTTAATTGATTTTTTCGGCCAAAGTTGAGGACTTATATACCTTTCAACCTATTATATTTTAGTATTTATTTGTTTTCCGGTTTTTTTTTCTCTTTCATTTTATCTTTTACGAGGATATCAAAGTTGAATGTATAGTTTCTCTTGTGCCTTTGAATCTTACAAACATTCATTTATCAAGAATGGGTAACAAAAGGGCATGATTTGCGAAACAAAGATGTGCAAGAAAGAGAATGAAAAAAGTACATCAAAATTAGATTCATGTTGCTCATGTTTCAAAATAATCCAGATATAAACTTTTGTTATTCAAGGCATTATTATTTTATTATAGGAAAATTAAATATTGTACATGATTTTAGCATTTCTTTTTTGGTTATAGGATAAATTGGTATAGCGAGTATAAAATATTGAGAACAATACAAAATGATTAAAAAATTGGATGTACTTGTAAGTATGGTAATAGATTTTTAGGGTCACCAATTGATGTTGGATGATAAATTGATTAAGTTTGTGTTAGGATTTGTGCTTTTAGTGTAGTGGTTTCATCGTAATTGTTTGTAATTTTTGAATACGTAAAATTACCACATGTTCATTTAATTAGTTTTCAAATGTTTGTCCTTAATTTATGAAAATGTATAAATAAATATAAGCTATTTGATTACTTAAGGCTCAACTAATATGAAGTTCTATTATATGACGGATTGTAATGTGAGAAGATATCTTAGTAGGTAATCTAAATTGCTTATAGTCTACATAATCAAATTGAGCAAATGATTCAAATAATGAAGAATCATTATGTTGTCTATAAGTCCAATTTGGCAGATAGCTTATCTTGGCTATCGAAGCAGGATTGTCACAAGAAAAAGAGACAGATGTGATTGTATAGATTAATAAAACGTTAGACTAAAACAACTCAAGTTGAATTTATTTTACACTCGTTTATGGATTTATTCACTCCTGACATTTATGTTGTGGTTTACCTTAATTTTGAATAAGGGAGTCACTATGCGTGTGACTCGTGCTTTAATATATTGAAAACATATTCTCTTATGGTACTAGGCTGAAAATTAACATGTTGGGTATATCACTTATGTATGATATGACTTCACTCACAATAGTGGAATCATATTCTGAAAAGAATAAATAGTATTTTATATGAAACCTGGTCATTAGTCATTTGTTTGGAACGAGAGACTAATCATTAATGTTTCTAAGTAATGATCATTTGGGTCATTTGTCTAGGACGAATGACCAATCGTTGTTGTTTGTAAGTAATAATCATTTTAATCGTGAAGATACAATGGTGATCATTAAATAGAATGTCTTTATTAGTGTTTGTATGTAACGTTCATTTTCATCGTAGAATATATAATGAATTAGGTGAATAGATTAACCTAAAGGGTCAAAGATTTGGTAACATATGACAATAATATAAATAGCTAATATATAATGGAGAAATCACCATACTCCTTTGTAATTAATAGATGAGTTGAAATTTAATTAAAATTATTTAAACTTGAATTATATATATCGCTAATTATTTTAACTCTATACTAATAAAATAATAAAATCGATCAAATGTATGGATAAATTAATTTTACGAACGAAGAAATAACTTGGAGCCAAGAAAGTCAACATCAAGCCTAGATAGGCATAAGTTCATGCTCAAGAGCATCCATGGCGCCAAAAGCAATGCCTTGGTGTTCGGAGTGATAACGACGACAAAGCTTTTTCATCTTGTTATGGTCTTGGGGAAGTTTTGGTAGTGGTGTCATTAAAGAGGCAAGAGCAAGCAACGATGGTTATCCATTGATTGGCTTTAAGTTGGCCACATCATAGAGAATATCATTTTTCTTGATAGGCTTGGATTAGGTTGAGGATTTCTTGGTGGGTGCAAGTGTCACGTGGTTGAACTTTAGTCAGCAAAATTTTTGCCTCAGCAAAAAATTTGCTTCAAGTTTGCCTAATTCAACCTTAACTCTTGAAAAGTGAGAATCTTAAAGAAATTATTTAAGGCACCAAAGCTTTAGAAAAGAAATCAAGCGAAACAAGCAACAAATGAAGAAAAGGCACAAGAAAATATTCACACCAAGTGTTCGAGTAAATACTCGATTAACACCAAGATTGAGTGATTACAACTTTGAGTGAATTCTAATGAGGGGGAAGACCTCTATTTATAGTTGAGCTCTGTAACATTCGGTTACCATTATTGACCCAAAAATTTGGGAAAGGTAGGATTAAATTGAAAAGATTAGAAAATTTCTAAACCCCATTAGGCTATTCAGAAGTTTTAGGGGTTGGATTGTGGTTAGTTGGACTCCAATCCCGTTTTAGTTAGAATGGAACCGATTGGTTCCATAGTAGGAGACGACATGATTAAGAATGGATGATTTGGAAGGTTGGTGAGGACTGTGCCTAAGGAGTATATATATAGATGTGAGTGGTGACAGAATTTTCTCAATTCTATTTACAAATCTTTTTCCTCTCCATATCATCATCATCTTTAGTCTTTCTGAAAAAGAAGGGGATGCAACTGAAGGAAACTTTGCTTGTCGTTTCCGTCGCATGAATTTAAGTTTGGTGAGGGAGAAATTGAAAAATTGGTAAGCTTCCTTATATCTTTGTTCCTATGAATTGAATAAAGAAGTAGAGTAAGACTCCCAAAGCTTCTGTATAATTTAAGGTTCTGAGTTTCTAAGGATTGACCACCATTAGATTGATCGACGAATGTTTATCATGCTTAGCTACCAGGACAAAGGAAGCTTAGACGATTTGGACTAGCTAAACTGCTAAGGATAAGGAAGCAAGGTGAGTTTTTGCATCCTGCCTCCTAATTGATAAATGTTGTTGTGTGATCTTGCCAGTTATATGTTGATTGTTTAATGGTAGATAAATTGTATTATATGCATGATTATTGTATACATAGTATGGGAGGGAATCATCAACAAGATAGATGAAGTTAGAAATTGGGAATGGAAATTTCTATTAGATACCGCCATACGACATTGCTGTACGCAAACCATGATGTGCAAAGCTCTAGGCCTTGTGGAGGGGACACTGCGATGTTCAAACATCAAGGTTAGGAATGACGAAAATGAGGAATCGGTGAAGGAATAGGAAATCGAAATTCCGTTAAAGTTTTTCCATCCGAGATTACTGGGAGCAAATCGTGATGTGTGAAGCTCTGGGCCTTGCGAAGGGGACATGTCAGTGTTTGAGCATCAAGGTAGATACGAGATGAATCAATGTCGACAGTTATAAGGTTTCATAGAGCAACACTGCAATGGGGGTAAGGTCCTATGGGCCGACACCTTAAAAGAGGTCTAACGTGTAAGGCCATAGTTCGATTATGGCAATGGGAAAGTCCCCTGGGAAAGTAAACACGGGGTAGTTTGTCAGAATAATAAACATGGGGTAGTCTGTTGGGATAGCATAGGTTAGTTTGTCAGGACAGTAAAAACCAGTTAGTCCGCTGGGACAATAAAGACGAGTTAGTCTACTAGGACAGTAAAAATGGGTTAGTCCATGAGGCAATAACATGAAAAAATCGATAGGACATAAAATATGGGGATCATACTTGAAAAGTCTGTGATTCATGAAGGATGTCAAGGGTGACAGTAGAGTTCGCGGTGTGAATGGAGCGATAAGTCACAAAAAGAAGTGAGGTTGGTGTGTCGGAGGAATATAGACCACCGAAATAGTGAGTAATGCCAAGGTTTTGTATCAACCTCGGATAGGGTAAAAAGAAAAAAAAGAGGCTCATTAGGCATAGAGGTATTCATAGTATATGCATATATTAGTTCACCAAGAAAGTCGTGGATTCCATATGAATTAAATAGGCATGCTTTAATCTACAGAGTAATACGTAGTCATATATTGTAAGTTCATGGAAAGGTCATTTGAAGGGTTTAATAGGTGATTGTGGTCTTTATGAGAGTCATCGAAAATATAAGAAAAAAACACCATTTTTGGGCTTTGAACATTCGGTGACTTCTCAATGCTTGCATGTAAGTAGTTTTTGTTCCCTTTTTAATGATTTTTATGTTTTTGAAGTCATTGTAGCTTAATCTAGCTAGCCTGGGGACCAATTCGTAAAACTGTTATAGATTGAGAGTTATGCCATGATTGTTCTAGAGTGATTTTGATGTTTTATGCTTGATAATGAATCCTTGTTGTGGAATAATCAAGTTTTGTAAAGTGTATTTTAATGGAATTTGTATTTAGGGATTGAATTGTAAAAAAATAGAAAACAATGTGTTAAATTTATGAAATAATGGTTTATTTGAGTTGATATAAGTCCTTGATAAACTTGTTAAGTTTGAATGAAGATTTGAATGTTTAGATTTCATCTTATATACCAATGGATTAGATTCTGAAAGGTAAAAATACAAGGGGCAAAATAGTTATTTTTCATATAAATGAATTATGAGTTAAATTGATATCTAGAGGCACTTAATTGAATGGGATTATTGTTTTAGATCACGAACGGGTTAACGATATAGGAAAAGGGAAGATTTTGGAGTAGTTCATGTGTTTCGTAATTTCTAAAATTTAGTCCAGTAAGTTCGTTATTTGATTATTATTAACTGTATTAACTATTTCATAATATTTCATTATTGGAAAATCTTTGAATTTCATTTAGCTATGTTTAAAGAAATAGAAGCGTATAGTTAGTCGGGCTTTGTGCCTAGCAGGCTTTGTGCTGGTGTATCGAAAGTTAACATCAAATTGACCAATTTTGGTTAATAATAAATGAAGTATTTATCAAACTTACTAAGCCTACTTGTAACACCCCTCACCCATATTCAACATCGGAATAGGGTTACGGAGCATTAACGGACTTACAATACATTTAAATATACTTTTCACATAAATTTAATCAACTCATACATTCATCATTCAATCTCAATCAATTTGTCCCTAATACAAGCCTACGAGGCCCTAAGCATGCATTGAGAGTGGTTTGGGACTAAATCAATAACTTTGGAAACTTTTTCAATACGTAGAAAATTTTCTCAAAAACAGGGGACACACGCCCATGTGGCCCGACTGTGTGTCTCACACGGCCAATAGACATGCCTGTGTCACAATCCGTGTGGACATTCGAAATTGAAGCACATGGCCATGTCCCAGCATGTGTCCAACCCCATGTAACTCTCTGACTTGGGTCACACGGCCAACGCACACGCCCGTGTGGACAAAAATAGGCTATTTACCCAGCCAATTTGCCACCCAAATTTGAATGTACCTACAACATATCAATTTTCACCATTACATAGCATAATTAGACATTTAAATCAGCCAATTCAAACCTAATTCATGTATATTTGATGTGTCTCTAACTAACTATGATCACAATAAAGCCAAGCGCACTTATCGTTTAATAGTATAGTTATGGTAAGACAGGAAATATCGTATCCACAAGGACCAAGGTACTAGTAATTGCTATCTTCTTATTATCTAGCCTAAGAATTGGAGTGATTTCTTTTAAACTAAAAGTTAATTAAAAATACGACAGAGAACGGATTGGGAAAATACTTTAGACAACTTTATGAGATAGGCAATACCTAAGGAAGAATCCACCTAGACTTCACTTATTACTTTTGATTCATACGATTTATTCACTTGACTTAATCAGTAAAAATCCCTGATTTATGTTAGTATCTTTTTCAAGACTAAAAGCAATTGACTTTAGGTTGATTAATTGAAATCTCTTTCTAATTAAAACCCCTATTATCGCATTAACTCGATCTATGGATTCCCTGATTAGATTTGACTCTAATCCGACAGATTTTCGTCGCCCTATTTCTAGGGTTGCAATAAAATCCGCTTAATTGTGTTGATCTACTCTTAAACAGGGACTTTTGCTCATCTGAATAAGCACATTTGACTTGAATTAATAACCTGAATTATCAAAATAAGAATGAGAACTCACAATTAAGAATAAGAACAAGTATTTATCTTGTAAATCAAATAATAATAAGATCCATCTTAGGTTTCATCCCCTTAGGTATCTAAGGGATTAGTTCATACTGATAAAAGGAAACATCTTAAAATAAGGAAATGTACAAAACATAAGAAAACCCAAAAACTTCAAGAGAAATTGATAGGAGATCTTCAGTCTTGATGGAGATCCTTCTTTCGAGCTGCTCCCGATTGCTGTCTTCGAGTATTTTCTACCTTCTACTCGGTGTCCCTTTTAGGTTGCCCCCCAGGGTGTTTATATAGGCTTTGGAACTCCTTTCTTGGCCCACAAGTGCCCTATTCCGAATATAATTTAACTTTGGTACGGTAGGGACACGCCCGTGTGACATGCCCATGTTCGACTTCTTAGACCGTGCTCGCTTCTGCTCGCCACACACGGCCGTGTAGTCTGCCCGTGTACGTTGATCCAGGCCGTGTTCGATCCTAAGGTAGGCCCATTTTGTCCATTTTGGCCCATTTCTCATTCTTTTCGACTCCTTAAGCTCTCCTGAATGTAAAACATGAAATTAAGGGATTAGGAGCATCGAATTCATCAAATCTAATGAAAATTCATCCAAAAATAAGCCAAGAATGGGGTCAAAATATGTATAAATTATGGTTTATCAATATTCTATACCACATATCTCAATACACACAAGTTGCAAAATAGACCAATCCATTCATACCCAAAATCTCATAAACTTAGATCATCAATATGGCTACTTAAAACATGCATTCTTTACCTTGATTTACAAACAAATAACATCACCAATATCAACATTCAACTTCCATAATACCAACTATTAAATATCATCACAAAACCAACCTCAATTTACATAACATAAACTATAGGCACATACACATATACATAAGCAAATTAACTCAAAATAAGCCAACTCTCATGGCTATTATATACAAACCAAGACATATACATTTGCAAGCCAATTCAAATGGCCAAAATCATTACCAAAACATAACCAACATGAACAAGGTCCCTATACATGCCATATACTCAAAACATAAGCTTAAAGGTACCAAATCGATAGAAGGATAGTGTGACAAAATCTTCGACGATCCCCAAATTCAAGCTAGTTTTGAATTCACTATAAAACATAGAAAAATAAACAATGTAAGCTATAAAACTTAGTAAGATCGTATGAAATAAATTTGATATAATCAAAAACAAATAATTCAACAATTGGTTATAAATACATGAATTCACATCAACTAACAAACCTTTCAATTACTCATTCACAAAACTATATACTTTCTTTACCATTTATTCGATTCAAACCTAATATGGTTTATGCACATACCTGTACCATCTCGTACCAATCTCATTCTCAACCACATCATTCATTTACCTGTTGAACCATTCGGAATAGAAGTCGGATACTAGGAGTCTTGCACATTGAGTACCTATACGATGGCCCGAAGCCAAATCAAGGTAACTTATATCCAAAGTACTGATATCATTGCCCGAAGCCAACTCAATGTATCCCTTAATGACATGTCACTAGTTTTCTAAACTATTCCTAAGGTTCAACCGAGATTTCAAATGCCGAATTACCATCGAATCATTGTCGAACTTATTCGAAGTCTCGTATTCAAAACTTATACAATATCAAAGCATTTAAAATACACTTATAATGAAATTTATCACATACGAACTTACCTCGGATGTCAAAACGACGAAATAAGTCGATTAGTCGATAACTTTAGTTTTCCCCCAATCTAGATCCGAATTCTACTTTTCTTGATCTATTTAATCAAAAATGCCTTGGCCGAATGAAACCCTAAAGAAATGGTTTTTATTCTCTTCAATATTCGGTTATGATGAAGATGAACATACTCAAATTTGGTTTTGTTTTTATTTAATTAACTTTTATTAACTAATTACAATTTTAACCTTAATGATATCCTTTAAAAATCACTTAAACCATGTACATAAATGTCCACCACCATTAAGAATGGTATATTTACCACACAAGGACACTTACAAATAAATTCATAGCCATTTAATACTTTTAACTAAAAGAATATAAGTTTTATACCTTAAGCGATTTAGTCCTTTTTATCAAATTAAACACTCAAATGATAAGATCTTAACGAAAATTTCACTTTTCATGCCGTAGACATTAAAATAATAATAAAATAATAATTTTGACTTCAAATTTGTGGTCCCAAAACCACTGTTTCGATTTGACTAAAAATGGGCTGTTATAGTACTAGTGCTTATTAGTTTGATTTTTTACTTTGTAGGACTTTTGGAATCGTTGCTTTGATGGGATCAACTCGGAAGCTCACACACTATCATCATCATATCGATAGTCATTTTTGTTCTTGCTAGTTGGTTTAAGTGGCATGTATTAGGAAAGGTGTTGGTATTTTGATATTTTCTAGAGATGTAAAATTTGAAAGTTGATATGTTTATGCTTGTTGCTAGTGAATGATATTTGAACTTGTGTGTATAGCTAGGTAAGCCTTTTGGACCACATATAACTAGATATTGTGCAAATCTTTTTAGTGAAAAGTGTTGGTGCTTAAAAACTTCAAATATGTGGTGTGCATTGGTTTAGTTTATAATGAGTTATGATGCTTAATTATGATAAGTTTTTGACATCTTTAGATGACTTTTTGGTTTCATGAAATTAAGGTGCCTTGTGGGCATATTGGTTGCATGAATTTTTGGTCTTTTGAATTGAATATTACATGCATGAATTGGTATGTTTTGAGGTTTTGAATGTGGGAACAAAATGTTTGTAGGTATATATTTGAGTTGGAGATGGAAATGGCTTGAATTTGGCCAATTTCATGTCCACACGGCTTGAGACACGGGCGTGTGTCTCGGTCGTGTATGACACATGGCCATGTGGCACGACCATGTGTCCCATGTAGGTTTTAAAGGCATCCAAGTCAGACAGTTACACGGCCTAACACACGCACGAGCGTGTGAGTCCATTTCGAGAGTTACACGGCCTGGCACACGGGCGTGTGGCTTGGCCTTATGTGCAACACCCCTCACCCGTATTCACCGTCAGAATAGGGTTACAAGGTATTACTGATCAATACACATCATTTAATATCCAATACTAAAACATTTATGCATTCGTACTCAAATACCATTCAACACAAACACATTATCCCTTATAAGAGCCTACGAGGCCTTAAACATGCTTTAGAAGCAGTTCGGGACTGAACCAATAACATACGAAATTATTGGAAAACTTAGAAATTTTTCAATCATTCAGGAGTCACATGCCCGTGTGAACAGGCTATGTTCCTCACACGGCTTCAGACACACCTGTGTCATAGGCCGTGTGCAAACAGGGCATACATACTGACTTGGGTCACACGGTGACCACACGCCCGTGTTCCTAATCCGTGTACCCTTCGAAGTGGCGATACACCCCGTGTGCTAGGCCGTGTACTAGGAATGCCAAACCTATAGGGTATAATGACTTATGCAACATGACCAAGTCACATGCTCGTGTGCTAGGCCGTGTGCCATTTAAGGGTATACTGACTTGTGCCACACGACTGGTCACACGCTTGTGTGTAAGACCGTGTAGAGCATACTGACTTCATTTAATATCAACACCAGGGGACACACGGCCATGTAACATGACCGTGTATTGCACACGCTGAGACACACACCGTGAGGACAAAAATAGACCATTTGCAAGGCCAATTTGCAACCCTTACTCATTCTCACCTAAACAACCAAAATAGTATCATTTCATCACACAACTAAGCAGCCAAAATCATCATTCAAATGCACAAATCATACCATATCCATTTCAACCAAATTCAATACTCAATTCAATGCCAAATACCTATTCAAATACTTGTCAACTCAACTTCTAAAATCATACTTCACCAAAGCATTTCTTAAGCATTAAACTCCATAAATCAATTTAACCATTTGCAACTATAAAACCATAAACATTTTCATACTAAACATACCAAAATAAGTCATCACCCATGGCTATATATACAACCAAAACATATGCATTTACAAGCCATTTCTAATAGCTAAACACACAACCATATTAACATCATTTACAAGCCAACTCTCATGGCTATATTCACAACCAAAATACCACAAGTAGCTTATACATGCCATATACCATATATACACAACTCAAAAGTACAAAATAGATGTCCGATAGTGCGATGATGTTCTGACGACTCCCGAATCCGAGCTAGCCTTGATTCACTATAAAACATAGAAAAATAACACAAAGTAAGCTTCATAGCTTTGTAAGCTCATATGTGAATAACTTAATTCATCATATAAATACACATCAACCAATTATACATAACATCACTATATACACATTAACTGTAACACCCCTATACCTAGTCCAATCGTACGGACCCAGTGTAAGACTATTACATTTGGTGCCAAAATAGTTATTTCTAGATACTATTTAATTTAATTTTTATACATAGTATTTTAACTTAGCAACCACAATTGCAATCATACTTATAATTTCACTAATTCATTTCATATAATCATCAAAATACTTCAAGTAACCTAAAATAGATAGAATTTCACTAATTTCATATTTTCATTCAAATCCTATTTTAGACTAATTTTAACTTTCAAATTTTACCAAAACCCTAATTTCAAAATTCTCTTAATTTAGTCCCTATTAATTAAAAACCTATAATTTATTTTACCATTCAATCATTTTCTCAATTCTAACTTGAAATTCTATCAATTCAAACTCTAATATTTCAATTTATTCAACATGAACAACATCTAAAAATCCATTAACTTTCAAAATTTCAACATAAATCAAGTAGTATTTTGTTCTAGGATTCTAAAAACTCAAAAATTACAAGAAAATGGACTAAATTGGCTTACCAATCAAACTTTGAACCTTGAAACCCCAAATTTTCTTTCTTTCTTCCCTTTTTTCTTTTCTTTCCTTTCTCCCCTTTTCGTTTGCTATTCTGTTTCTTTTTAAATTTTTTTTTGTTTTGCTTCTTTTATATTTTACTTTATTATAATAATATAATATAATATAATATTATTTACTTAAATAATAAGTAAATGTATATAATTATTACAAGTATCGTATAATATTTTTAGACTTGCAATTTACAATTACCATACACTTGTATTTACTTTATACTATAAAAGTGTTATATATATATGATTTATTTATTAATTTAGTCCCTTAACTTTTCTCTATTCTATAATTAAACTTTTAATCTATATGCAATCTAGTCTTTATACCTAATTACTCTTAATTTTAAACAAATTCACCTAGCCAAAACCTAATTAATCACACAACTAATTTTGTAAATATTTTTAATAAATATTTATGATTTCGTTTTATGAAAACAGAGACCTGAAAATACATTTTCCGGTTACCCGACTATCGGGTCACTATAATTCTCCCCCACTTTTAATAAATTTCATCCTCGAAATTTACCTAACGTAAATAATTGCGGATATTGATGTCTCATCGTTTCCTCTCTTTCCCATGTTGCTTCTTCTAAATTATGATGTCTCCACAAGACTTTTACCAATGGAACCTATTTGTTTCTCAATTCCTTTACTTCCTGAGCAAGTATCTTAATTGGCTCATCTTCATAAGTTAAATCCGGTTGGATTTCTATTACTTCAGGAGTAATCACATGAGATGAGTCAGGCCTATATCTTCGTAGCATTGAGACATGAAAAACATTTTGAATTCTATCCAACTCCGGTGGTAGGGCTAACCGATAAGCAACTGGACCAACCTGTTCTAAGATCTCATACGACCCAATGAATCTTGGACTCAGCTTACCTTTCTTCCCAAATCGAGATTTGTTTTCCATGGCGACACTTTCAAAAATACTTTTTTACCCACATTATATTCAATATTTTTCCTTTTAAGATTAGTATAAGATTTCTGTCTATCTGAGGCTGCTTTTAAACGGTCTCTGATCAATTCCACTTTCTCTTCTGTTTCTTTAATCAAGTTAGGACCCACTAATTTATTTTCACCTAATTTTGTCCAGCACACTGGAGTTGTACATTTTCTTCCATACAATGCTTCATACGGCGCCATTTGAATACTAAACTGGTAACTGTTATTATAGGTAAATTTAACCAATGGTAGATACCTTTCCCAGTTTCCTTCAAATTCGATGATGCAACTTCTCAACATGTATTCCAGTATCTGAATTACCTATTTTAATTGTCCATCAGTCTGAGGATGATATGCCGTACTGAAATTTAATTGCGTACCTAAAGCTTTATGCAGCTTCACCCAAAACTTTGATGTAAATTTTGGATCTCGATTAGAAAGGATGGATACTAGTACTCCGTGAAGCCTTACTATTTCATCTATATACAATTGTGCATACGTATCCATGGAGAAATCAGTTAGTACTGGTAGAAAATGGGTGGACTTCGTTAATCGATCTACAATTACCCAAATAGCATCCTTCTTCTTCGGTGAGAGAGGTAATCCAGTTACAAAATCCATAGTAATTTTTTCCCACTTCCACTCTGGTATGGCTATTGATTGTAGCAATCTCGACGGAACTTGATGCTCTGCCTTCACTTGTTGACATGTTAAACATTTAGAAACGTATTCAACTATGTTTTTCTTCATCCTTTTCCACCAATAGAATGGTTTCAAGTCATGATACATCTTATTACTCCCTAGATGTAAACCAAATGAACTGTGATGTGCTTCATTTAAAATATTTTTCCTTAAAACTTCTTGATTAGGTACACATAATCGCCCGTGAAATCTCAAGCTTCCTCACTATCAATCTCAAATTCACTATTTTTCCCTTTCTCAAGTTGTTTCTTAATCACCAGTAATTCTTCATCTTTGTTTTGAGCATCTTTCACCTCCTGCAACAAAGTTGGTTTCACCTTTAAATTAACAAATAACTCACCATTTTGTTTCATTTCTAAATGAACATTCATCGTTTTCAAAGCTACCAAAGATTTTCTGCTTAAAGCGTCTGCTACTATATTCGCCTTCCCAGGGTGATAATCAATGATACAATCATAGTCCTTTAGTAATGCAACCCATCTTCTCTGTCTCAAGTTCAACTCTTTCTGGGTTAGCAAATACTTCAAACTCTTATGGTCAGTGTAGATATAACATTTTTCCCAGTACAAAAAATGTCTATATTTTTAATGCAAACGCCACTGCAGCCAATTCAAGATAATGAGTTGGGTAGTTCTTTTCGTGTAGCTTCAATTGCCTAGAAGCATGTGCTACTACCTTTCCTCCTTGCATTAGTATGCAACCCAAACCATTGTATGAAGAATCACTAAAAATCACGTACTCTTTACCAGATTCTAGTTGAATCAACACAGGAGCTTCTATTAATGCTACTTTTAATTTCTTATTTCTGTCCATTCAAATTTCACATTTTTCTGCAACAATTTTGTTAAAGGTCATGCAATCATAAAAAATCCTTCAAAAAATCTTCTATAGTAACCAACCAATCGAGAAAACTCCTTACTTTTGTCACATTCTTTGGTGGTTTCCATTCAAGTATAGCTTCTTCTTTCTTCGGATCTACCCGAATACCATTTGCTGATACAATGTGTCCCAGAAAAGTGACTTCTTTTAACCAAAATTCACACTTACTCAATTTAGCATACAATTTTTTTCTCTCAAAATCTGTAGCACAATCCGGAGATGTCTATCATGTTCTTCTTCTCCTTTTGAATACATTAGAATGTCATCTATAAATACCACCACAAACTGGTCTAAATAAGGCTGAAAAATTCTATTCATAAGATCCTTGAAGGTAGCTGGAGTATTAGTCAATCCAAATGGCATAACCAAGAACTCATAATGAACGTATCGATTCCTAAAGGTAGTTTTTGACCCATCAGATTCTTTCACCCGTAACTGATAATACCATGATCTAAGATCAATCTTAGAAAATATACTAGCTTCTTTTAACTGATCAAACAAATCATCAATCCTGGGAAACGATATTTTTTCTTTACAGTCACTTTATTCAATTGACGATAATTTATACAAAGCCTCAAAGACCCATCTTTCTTCTTCACGAACAATACTGGTGCTCTCCACTGTGATACACTAGGGCATACAAATCCCTTGCTAATAACTCTTGTAGCTGCATTTTCAATTCTTTCAACTCAGAGGGTGCCATCCAATAAGGTGCTATAGATATCGGTGCAGTGCTCAAATTAACTCAATCCCAAACTCTACTTCTCTTTCTGGGGGCAAACCCGATAATTCTTCTGGAAAAAAGTTGATAAAATCTCGTACCACCGGTATCTTTTCAATCTTAGAATTCGTTGTACGAGTATCTAAAATATAAGCAAGAAAAGCAGTATATCCTCTTCTCATCATCTTAGAAGTCTTTATTGCAGACACCACATTCGTCAATGCACCATATTTTTCACCGATTACAATCACTTCCTCTCCATCTAAAGTTCTCAAGGAAATTCTTTTTCTTCTGCAATCAACCATAACCCCGTGTTCTAACAACCAATCCATACCCAATATCACATCAAACTCATGAAACGTAAGTTCCATAAGGTCTGCTGAAAACTCATAATCTTGAATTTTTAAGGGATATCTTCTATACACTTTATTAACTTTTTCACTTTGCCCAAAAGAATTAGTAACTACTACTTCGTATTCTATAAGTTCTATTGGTAACTCCCTCCCTTTCACTATTGTAATGCATATGTATGAATGCATAGAGCCAGGATGAATTAGTGCAAACACAGAAGAATCAAATAAAGAGAATTTACTAGTAATCACATCAGGAGCGTCTCCCTCTTCTCGTGTTCTGATAGCATAAGTCCGAGGTCTCCAAGATTCAGATCTATCAACTATTTCTCTCACCGATCTCGTACCACTACCAGTGCCAGCAAAAATTCCATGTCGTCTACCTCTTAGTGGAACCGAGCTGCCTCTCGCAGACTGTTCTATAACACGTTCTGACATCTTTGGACAATCTCTAATCAAATGATCTTTCGATCCACATAAAAAATAGGCTCGAGAATTCAGTCGACATTCTCCCCAATGATATCTTCCACAATACTCACATGATGGCGGTGTTGGTTTTCTTTTGGAACCCCAAGACTAACCATAGAATCGCCTGTTGAGTTTGTCTTATCTAACTTCTGAATCATTGCCCAACAATAGGAGAAGTGTATTTAGAATCTCTAAAATCCCTCACTCTTTTTGAAGACGGTGGTGGTGCTGAACTAGTTGCTAATCTATTCCCAAAACTCTTCTCTTTTGAATGAGCTAACCCTTCTTCCAGTCTTCCTCTAGTCGACGTGTTACTTGGTCTCACATTCTAAACTTTACTTTTCTCATCCAGCTCAGGGCAATCTCGTATGAAGTGATCTAACGAACCAAATTTGTAACAAGCTTTATTATTTTTATTCCAGCATTCTTCATAATGTCGTCTCCCACATTACTGACATTCGGGTTTATTGTCTCACACATTGCCAACACTTGAAACTTATGTAGCTTGAGTTTTAGAACCAGAGTATTGTTTTCTATGATCTCTACTCGAATATTCATATGAAGCATTCAGACGAGCGTACGAATCTCCGGATTTGTTTGACGAAGATTGATACGGCTTACTCATTGATCTTTTTCTCGAGTCTCTAGCTTCTGAATTGCTTTTCTCTTTTCTTTGCTAAGATCCTCAGCTTTACAAGCCCTTTCAACCAAAACAACAAATTCTCAGTAGACGTTTACACATAATCTCATTCAACTTGTCAACGAACCATTTACACATAATCTCCTCAGTAGACATATACTCTCAAGCATACTTGTTTAATCGTACGAATTCTCTTTCATACTCAGTGACAATCATGCTAATAAACCGTAAAAGTAACATATTTTAATCCCATATTTAGCATACTTTTGGATGATTTATTCCCTGAATTGTGTAAAAATGTGCTCTTAATCCTTTCTTTTAATGTTTTATACTCAGGAAAGCACCTAGGGATGAAAAGAATGAGAAACGGGCCTAAAATAGATCAAATTAGGCCAAAGAAGAAATCAACACGACTTGGGCCCAAGACCACACGACCGTGCCTCCCTAATTTACTCTAACACGGCCTGGACCCCAAAACACACGGGCGTGTCTCTTCAACAGACTCGACCACTACTAAAATCAATTCACAGGCAGCGTGTGCCATGGTCGTGTCCCCTGCTAGGCAAAGAGTAATTTCATTCGAAATAGGGTACTTAGAGGCAAAGAAACACATTCCAAATCCTATTCAAACACCCTAGTAGAAATTCTACTTGAATTAGGATATGTAGGGGCCAAGTAAAGCATCTCAAAGTCTATATAAACACCCTAGGGGGCAACTTAAGCGAGGAGTTTGGTAGGAGCCTTCTGCCAGGGCTTTTGGCGGTTAGCTAGGCCAAGGAAGCCAAGCCAAAAAGGTCAGATTTGTGGGAATCACTCAAAGATAGCCAGTTGATCCATCTCAAGAAGCTGGAATTCTACTCAAGATGGTGGATTTCTCCTTCAATTCCTTCAAGGAGTTTTAAGGATTTCTTATGTTTTGTTTCATCTTTTCTTCTAAGACGTTTTCTTTTATTATTATGAACTAAACCCTTCAGATACCTGAAGGGGATGAAACCTAGATGAATCTTGTTATTATTTTCTGAACTATATGATAAATACTTGATTTGTTCTTAATTATGTGTGCTTAATTCTTGTGTTAATATTTCTGGGATATTGATTCAATTCGAATTTGCTTAGGTGGTGGAGCAAAATTCCCTGCCTAAGAGTAGATCTAGCATAATTAAGAGAAGTTGATCGCGCGCTTAGAGATAGGGTGACGAGATTTTGTCGGATTAGGTTGAAACCTAATATGGGAGTCCATAGATCGAATTAATGCAATTCTAGGGGTTTTAATTAGAAAGAGATTTCAATCAATCAACCTAGGGTTAAACGTTATTCGCCTTGAGAGAGGGTTTAATATAAATTAGGAAATCTTACGGATCAAGTCAAGTGAATAAATCGTCTGGTTCAGTGTTAGATAACAAGTGAAGTCTAGGTCGATTCTTCCTAAGGTTATCGTCTTAATCAACTGAGTTTTCCCAAAAGTATTTCCCCAATTCATTCTTTTTGTCTTTGCGTCTTTAGCTTAGTTAGTTTTAGATTAAACAACAAATCACTTAATATTTAGGCTAAATAATAAGAAGAAGGTTAGTATTAGTACTTTTAGTTCCTTTGGGTTCGACAATCCAGTCTTGTCTAAGCTGTACTACTATTCGATAGATGCACTTGCCTTAAGTGGTTGTTAAAGTTAGTTTCCAGGTTCGATCATTCTCTTTATAAATTTTAAAACTCAACAAAACAATGATCAAGTTTTTGGCGCCGTTGCCAGGGAACTAAAATATTAAGAAAGCTCTATTTTTATTACTTTAGCCATTTTTTTTATTTTTGCAATTTACTTTTACTTTTATTTTTATTTTTACTTTGCTAAATTTTCTTTCTTTCTTTTCCTAGCAGGTACCTCTAGTTTATGACTAGAAGGAAACCGAAAGGACCACTAGTATACGAAAGTGATATTGAAGCTATCGCTTGAAGGAATCGCAGAGAAATTAGGCGAACCCTAAATTACAGAGAGAGAAGAAGAACAAGGCAGATCCAATCCTACTGAAGGGATGGAAGAGAATAATCCACCACAACAAGATGTGGCAAAAACAATGTTCCGCATACTATGTATGATTATGCTAAACCTCATTTAATAAGAGCGAATCGAGTATTGTTAGGCCTACTATAGCTACTAATAATTTTGAATTAAAGCCTAACACTATACAAATGATTCAACAATTTATTCAATTTGATGGTTTGCAGGATGAAGACCCAAATACTCATATAGCTAATTTTTTGGAGATCTGTGATACCTTCAAAATAAATGGCGTTTTTGATGATGACATACGTCTTCAGTTATTTCCCTTTTCATTAAGGAATAAAGCCAAGCAGTGGTTGAACTCATTACCACGAGGGTCAATCACCACATGGGATCAAATGACCGAAAAAATTTTATTAAAATATTTCCCACCGGCCAAAACGGCCAAATTACGAAATGATATCTCTTCTTTTGTGCAGATGGATTTAGAGACACTATACGATGCATGGGAGAGATACAAGGATCTCTTGAGAAGGTGTCTGCACTATAGTTTACCCTTATGGCTCCAAGTCCAAACTTTCTATAACGGTGTAAACCCCTCAACGAGGCAACTAATTGATTCAGCCACCGTCGGAACCTGAACAATAGAACTCCTGAAGCCGCCTACGAGTTTATTGAAGAGATGTCATTGAATAACTATCAGTGGCAGGTTACAAGGACAAAACCAACAAAATTAGTCAAGTTTTCAACCTCGACGTGGTCACCAGGTTATCTAATCAGTTAGAGATGATGAATAAAAAGATTGATGATTTGTATAGTCTCTCGCAGGTACACCCAGAAATACAATATGATTCAAATTTAGGAGGCGTGGCAAATCTTGAGTACCCACCCTATGGATATGGCATGGAAAACGAGCAAGCTCACTATACGGGTAACTATTCTAGACCACAAAATAATTTTTATAATGACACTTATAATGCAGGTTGGGGGTACAATCCCAATTTCTCGTGGGATGATCAAAATAGCCAAAGACGGGAACTCCCTCCAGATTTTCAACAACCACCTCATCCACAGGAAAAGAGGCCGAACCTCGAAGAGATGTTGACAAAATTCATGGCAGCCACAGAAAACCGTCTCCAAGACACTGAGGCAACACTGAAAAATCAACAAACATTGATGGAAGGGATCAAGAACCAAGTCGGGGAACTTACCAAATTAGTCGGGGAAGTTACAAAGTCAGTTGGACAACTTGCAAAGTTAATGTCCGAACGACAGAAGGGCGTCTACCAAGCAACACTGAGATTAACCCAAAAGAGCAAATCCAAGCCATAACAACTCAGGAAAATGTCGGGTTGGATGAACCCAATTCAATACAAGAAAGCGAGGTAGAAGAAGGTAAAGTTGAGGCAACACAAGAAAAGCTAAAATCGATAATCAAAGAGTACCAACCCCGCATGCCTTATCCCGAAGCGTTGAAGGGAGACGATACAGAGGAACAGTTCGGTAAGTTTCTTAAACTTTTAAAGAAATTACATATTAACTTACAAAACTCTTGACGAACAAGCGTAAGTTAGACGATGAGCCACATTTGGAATTAAATGCAATGTGCTTACCAATTCTAAAAAATAAACTGCCACGTAAGTTAAAAGATCCAGGGAGTTTTACAATTCCATGTTTAATTGGTAGTTTAACTGTTGATAATGCTTTAGCTGATTTTGAGGCAAGTATAAATGTCATGCCTTATAAAATGTTTAAACAGCTAGGTCTAGGGAAGCCCAAACAAACTAGGATGAGTATTCAATTAGCTGATAAAACTATTAGAATTCCTAGGGGGATTATCGAAGATGTTCTTGTAAAAATTGATAAATTTGTTTTCCCAGTTGACTTTGTTGTCTTAGACATGGATGAGGACAATTCGATTCCTTTAATTTTAGGAAACCTTTCTTAGCAACTGCCAGGACTAAGATTGATGTTTGTACAGGAGAATTCATTCTTCGTGAAGGTGACGAATCAATCAGTCTAAAAGCTCTTAACTCGGCCAAAACATCAAGTGATGAAGGTGAGAAAGTAAATTCAGTTGATAACCAACATGTTCAACTTTCACCATAGGAAACACCACAAAGTTACAAACCTCAGTCTAGATCATGGCCCTCGTGTCCTCAAAGAAAAAACATATGAGGAGAAAAGCCTTAGGGTTGACAAACTAGAAGAGTGGAAGACACACTTTAAAGAGGAACCGAAATAACGCGAAGTAAAACTGAAGGAGCATCCAGAAGAGCTCGTAGGAACATCAAACCACTTCAAAATAGGAGATCAGATACTGTTAAATAAAGTAGATCCTCGCATGGTCACATCAGACCTGAATACAAATGAGGAAACTCCTCTTGAGGTACATAAAATCTTCTTTTACGGAACAATCGAGATAAGCAATCCAACATTCGGCAGTTTTAAGGTAAACGCTTCTCGACTTAAACTTTATCATGAAAAATAAAACTGACAGCATGAGGGAAGATGTTCAAACTTTTAAACCACCCTTATTTTTACGAATACGAGGAAAGTCTAGCTTAAGACTTTAAACGAGCGCTTCTCAGGAGGCAACCCGAGAACTAGCCCTATTTATTTTCGCATTTATTTTCTTTTCTCCTCTTCATATTAAACACCTAGTTTTAAACTAACCAAAAGTGCAGATTTCTAGACCACACACCTTGCACACGGCTGTGGTAGTGGCCGTGTGAAAGTATAGAATCTTCATACTGACATGGCAGAGACGGTACAAATCAGACCCAACTAATTTTTGAAGTCACGGACCCAACCACTACCCCACGGGCACCGATAGAACACCACAGTCGTGTGACGTGACCGTGGTCAACACTAACTTCATAGAAACGGGCATGGTAGTCTAAAAAGCAGATGTGGGGAAACAACACACCTCACAACACAGCCGTACGAAGCGGCCATGTGAATCGACATGCCCACAATCCACGAGCGTGGGGAGGTGTCAGAATTCAAAACTCTATTTAAATTCCCCACCCTCCCTCTTTTCACCCTCTTCTCATTACCCTTCATCCCCACCATTCTTCTCCTAAAAAAGCCCCTACTCTACCATAACAATGTCAAAGAAGTGGAAGGATTCAAACACAATCTCCCTGTGGGAGACTGATCTACATAAGTTCATGCCGGCCGCTTCAACCCTCTTACACGCCAAGAGTCTTGAGACCTTTTCGGTTCTATTTTTCTTTTCTCTTTTGCTTCAATTTCCTTATCTTTACTTCTCTTTTGCTTAATTTAGTTTATTTTACTTTAGTTTCTTAGTTTTAGGTTCTAAAGGCTGCTAGGGAATCACACCGGAACCACGACCACCGGCTCAACATAGCCTTAGAAATCACACCCACCTAGCTAACCATCCAACAATAAGGACTCCTCAGTCCATTTACCTATTCTTATAAGTTTATTTTCCTTTTTATTTTCCTTCATTTTAGCTAGCTTTTCTTTAAATATTAATTTCCATTATTAATTCCTGGCTAATCCGTCATGAGTTTCCCAATTTCTTCATCTAGCACAGTGACTGTTGGCATCCACCACATCACCACCGCCTTCTCCTCCAAATCGGGCCAGGAATAGGGATCCCAGAAAAAATTCAAGAAGTTTCACTTCTCCCCTCCTCTTTTGATTTTATCATTACATGATTATTTATCTATCCTTGTACATTAAGGGCAATGTACATCTTAAATGTAGGGGGTAAAAGTGCCTAACTTTTTGCATTATTCTCAAATCCCTGAATTATATTTAGTTCTTAAGTAATTTCCTCATATTACTAATTAGGATGAAATTTTTGATGATTTATGATTCTTATTGATATGTCTTAGATTAAGTCATATTTAATTGTGCATTGATGATTTAAACTTTAAGATACTAGAGAATCAAGCATGATAAGTCTATTTTTTAAGAATAATTTTTTTTTTAGGTTGTCAAACTGAATTTGAATATTACTTTGAAGTTTGAAATTTACAGGGATTGATGTAAAATACCCATAATTTTTGTGAGATTTTGAGCATTATAGAGCATATATTCTTTTCCATGCTCACTTTATTAATTATGAGTGTGTCAACACTGAATTGTTATTCGAGAACTTGCCTCGATTATACATGTCAAGACCACATTTTTGAGTTGATATACTGAGATGATAAAGGCACTTAGGTTTTAACCTACTCACTCCACTAAAAAACCTACCCCCATAATTAACCCTTAGTAAACCCCGTTGATCCTAACAACCCTTTTTATTGACTCACCCACTAATATTAACCCAAAACCCCACTCGTATTTGTTATCACTATTCCTTTGACTACCCTTCTATCGAGAATTGATTTGATCAGTTGCTTAATTACTTTATTTCAGTTGATAAAGTTCTTTCTTAGATTATGTAAATATTTGATTTGTTCTTAAAAAAAAATTGAAGTATATTCATTATTAATTCTGTAATTAAGTGAGCTTACATGTTTAAATTCAATATCTTGAAGAAAAAGCTCGTATTATTAGTATTTTCATGTGATGTAATTATTCAGGTTATTAGTTCATTTTTCTAAAGTTAGGTAACTAGTCAATTCAATCTCGATTTTAAATAGTCCACATCTTTAACCTAAGCCCCACTACAACCTTGTTAAAAACCTTTTGATTTGTGTATCATCTCTTATTACAGTGGTGGAGATTTGATTTTCAGGCAAGCCTATGGGATTAACTTTTCAGGTTTGACTTATGAGTGCTTTTTCCTAAACCTTAAACACTTCAAGTGCTTTAAGTGAATCTTTAGTGAGGATGTCAATCCTTGTCGATTTTGAATCAGAGGTAATTATTTAGATAAAGGGAGACACCTATGTTTTCATGCTACAAATATATAACTTAGAAGTGTTTGAATTTTTAGGAGTCTTTGAGTTAAATTATCAATGTATAAATTATCTATGAATTATGATGAGGCATTGTTAATGAGAATTATGAATTGTGGAAAGTTCGTTTTAATTGTAAGTTGAGAATTTTGCTTAAGGACAAGCAAAAGCTTAAGTGTGGGGGTATTTGATAAACCGTAAAAGTAACATATTTTAATCCCACATTTAGCATACCTTTGGATGATTTATTCCTTGAATTGTGTAAAAAGGTGCTCTTAATCCTTTCTTTTCATGTTTTATACTTAGGAAAGCACCTAGGGATGAAAAGAACAAGAAACGGGCCAAAAACGGACCAAATTGGGCCAAAGAAGAAATTGACACGGCCTGGGCCCAAGACCATACGGCCGTGCCTCCCTAATTTACTCTAACACTGCCTGGACCCCGAAACACACGGGCGTGTCTCTTCAGCAGACTCGACCACGGCCTGAAATTGATTCACATGGGTGTGTGCCATGGCCGTGTCCCTGTCGTGGCAAAGAGCAATTTCATTCGGAATAGGTTACTTAGAGGCAAAGAAACACATTCCAAAGCCTATTCAAACACCCTAGTAGGAATTCTACTTGAATTAGGATATGTAGGGGCCAAGTAAAGCATCTCAAAGTCTATATAAACACCTTAGGGGGCAACTTAAATGAGGAGTTCGGCAAAAGCCTTTTGCCAGGGCTTTTTCCGGTTAGCTAGGCCAAGGAGCCGAGCCAGAAACGTCAGATTTGTGGGAATCACTCGAAGATAGCCAGTTGATCCATCTCAAGAAGCCGGAATTCTACTCAAGACGGCAGATTTCTCCTTCAATTCCTTCAAGGAGTTTTAGGGTTTCTTATGTTTTGTTTCATCTTTTCTTCTGAGATGTTTTCTTTTATTGTTATGAACTAAACCCTTCAGATACCTAAAGGGGATGAAACCTAGATGAATCTTGTTATTGTTTTCTGAACTATATGATAAATACTTGATTTGTTCTTAATTATGTGTGCTTAATTCTTGTGTTAATATTTTGGGATATTGATTCAATTCGAATGTGCTTAGGTGGTGGAGCAAAAGTCCTTACCTAGGAGTAGATCTAGCATAATTAAGCGGAGTTGATCGCGCTCCTAGAGATAAGGTGACAAGATTTTGCCGGATTAGGGTGAAACCTAATATGGGAGTCCATAGATCAAGTTAATGTGATTCTAGGGGTTTTAATTAGAAAGAGATTTCAATTAATCAACCTAGGGTTAAATGTTATTCGCCTCGAGAGAGGGTTTAATATAAATTAGGGAATCTTACGGATCAAGTCAAGTGAATAAATCGTCTGGTTCAGTGTTAGATAACAAGTGAAGTCTAGGTGGATTCTTCCTAAGGGTATCATCTTAATCAACTGAGTTTTCCCAACAGTATTTCCCCAATTCATTCTTTTTGTCTTTGCGTCTTTAGCTTAGTAGTTAGTTTTAGATTAAATAATCAATCACTTAATATTTAGGCTAAATAATAAGAAGAAGGTTAGTAATAGTACTTTTAGTTCCTTTAGGTTTGACAATCCGGTCTTGCCTAAGTTATACTACTGTTCGATAGGTGCACTTGCCTTAAGTTGTTGTCAGAGTTAGTTTCCAGGTTTGATCATTCTCTTTATAAATTTTAAAAATCGACAAAACAACGATCATATGTGGCCCTGTTTTAATTCCAGAAACTCTTTATGCTTTTGATTAAGGAATTCCTGACTTATATATTTCTTTTAAAACTTCGTCTGGAAGAATTCCCAGATAACCCATTTTTTCGGAACCACAGATATCAACGTGTTCCATCATTGATAAGTGATGTCTCTCAACAAAGATACAACACATTTAATACATTCATCAGGAGTATAAGACAATTCATCGAATACCCGAATCATATTTTGAGCCAAAACTCAGCTCTCTCAGCATCATCATCAACTGTACTTAACTTGCTCAATTATACAACATCGATCCATAAAATTTCATTTCAAATTAAAAATTTTCATTTGAGACCTTAATGTCCTTATTATAGGTCTACGAGACCTAGACTTGCACCCGAAATGATTCGAGACCAAACCGAAAACTTTTGAGCACTTAGAAAATTTTGACACAAAACAGGGCCACACGCCCGTGTGAAGAGAGACACTCCGTTTGGGCAGGCCGTGTAATCACACACGCCCATGTCCCTAATCCGTGTTGATTTTATTTTTATTTCGAACCTACAGGAGCTTTCACACGGCCTGACACACGCACGTGTCCATAGCCCGTGTCCCTCACACGGCCATGACACGCCCGTGTCCTCACCCATGTGTGAAAAACTTGACATTCTGTTTATGACGTGATCATCTCAATAAGGTCACACGGCCAAGGCACACGCCTATGCCCTTAGGCCATGTGTCGAATTAAATTCTAATTTTAGGTATAGGCTTCACACGGCCCGGGCACATGCCTGTGTCTTAGGCCGTGTCTACCATACGGTTAAGACACACGACCGTGTCTCAGCCCGTGTGTTTACTACTAAGTATTCTGACTTGCCAACCTAGCATGCATGGGGACACGGCCCATCAACACGCCCGTGGGGCTGACCGTGTGTCACACACGGCTTAGACACACGCCCATGTGTCTACCCGTATGGACAATTGTAAGGCCATCTACCATGCCAATTGCCACCCTCAATGTAACACCTCTTACCAGTATTCGATTCCCGAACAAGATATGAGGCATTACGTACTTGCTCAATCATACAATATCGATCAATAAAACCTTCATTTCAAATTAAAACTTTTCATTCGAGACCATAATGTCCTTATTATAGGCCTACGAGGCCCTAAACTTGCAATCAAAATGATTCGGGACCAAACCCAAAACTTTTGAACACTTAGAAAAATTTGACTACAAGGCCACACGCCCGTGTGAAGGATGCCACACGCCTGTGTGAAGGATGGGACACGCCCGTGTGGCATATCAGATGCCCGTGTTCCACACCCTTGAGGAATTATTTTTCAATTCAAACCTACAGGGGTTTTCACATGGCCTGACACACGCCCGTGTCCCTCACACGGCCATGACATGCCCGTGTCTTTGCCCGTGTGTGAAAACCTTGATATTCTGTTTATGATGCCATCATCTTAATAAGGTCACACTGTAACACCCTAACTTGAAACCATCACCGAAATAGGGTTAAGAGGCATTACCGAACAATTAAATCATTTAACAACCCATTCACGACACAAAGTCAATCATCAGTATATCACATCAAAACATAAACATATAGTCCCTTATTGAGGCCTATAAGACCTTAAACACATGCTAGAGAAGGATCGAGACTAAATCGAAACACATATAGAAGTTCTCGAAACTTAAAAACTTATCCAAAGTACAGGGGATACACGCCCGTGGGAGCCAACCGTGTGCCTCCACGGCTTCTGGACACGCCCGTGTGTCCTCTCCGTGGTCGAACCTAATTCCTCACCACGGCCACCAAGCACGCCCATGTACCTTGGCCATGGTCAATCCTGCCAAAGCAACACGGTTACCAAGCACCCCCGTGTGCTAAGGCCGTGCACTACTAGGCCATAAATTGACTTTCTCACATGGCTTCTAGGCACGCCTGTGTGCCCTTAAGCAAGCTACTTACTTTACCCCACGGCCACTAGGCATGCCCGTGTGCCATGGCCGTGCGACATTATAGGTCATTTGCAAGACCAAAAATGCCACCCAAATGGGTCATACCTACAAGCAACATTTACCAAAACAACTCATGCAATTATGACTACCAAAAGCATACCAAAATAATCATTCAAACCATGCATCCAATACCAATTCTATTCATACCAAATTTAATACCAAAACTTATCTTATCACAAGCATAATTCATTCACAATTTCACTTGTTCATACTAGCATCATACCATCACCAAAATTTCCATCCATAAGTCAATTTCTCAACTCACAATCCATACCAAAAGATGTATCATATATACCAAAGTCATTCATGCCAAAAACTAGCACATATCTAGCCACATCTCATAGCTACTTACAAATCTCAAACATGATTCAAATAACTAGCCTATACATGCCATATTTAAATATGTACATCTTTCCAAAATACCCCAAAATAGATTGCCGATAGTGTGATTGAGATGCTGACGATCCCCAGATCCGAGCTAGCTTTATTGGCACTGCAAAGCAGAAAAACAAATCACACAGCAAGCTTTTCAAAGCTTAGTAAGTTCATAATTTAATACATATTACTCAATGATACCACATCATACACAATTAAATCATCACATAGATAAATTACACAATTAGGTTCATCATCAATCTTAACCATATGCTCAAGTATCTATTCATTTAACTCTTAAGGTTATCATCAACCACCTAGGTTCAAACGTACCTTGATCAACACATAGTTACTCGCCATTCATGCTACTCAATTGCTCGATATTACCTCTCATTCAACCTTTGCTATTCTTTTGATTTATTCGCACACTTAGTGCCAATTTCATAACTGAATCATAATCGTCATCGCACACTTAGTGCCTAATCTTTCAACCGACTTATCTCGGTATCGCACACATAGTGCCAGGTCAATAAGCCGAAGCTTTCATATCATCGCACATACAATGCTATTCATTTCTGTTTCGATTTCAATTTCGCACACTTAGTGCCACCAATTAAATCTTGCACATAGCAATTCACTTTCATACACATATACATATTCATCTCATAATGTTAAAACATATCTTAATAACATGTATTATATCAGGACTTACCTCGGACGTCGAAATATCGATACGGTTGATTAATCGAGCACTTTATCTTTACCTTGATCTCGATCCGAACCTCTCCTCTCTTGATCTATACATATTCAAATTCAATCCATTCAATCATCAAATCATTCATTTTAGTCCAAACACACATATTTAGGGTATTTTACACAAGAGCCCTCACATTTTCACATTTCGACACTTTAGTCCCTAATTCACAAAATCACAAAATACACTAAATTTCAATACACATGTGCTTAGCCAAATTCTTCCCATGCTAATACAAGCCCACACATTTCATTTATTTCACATTTTAGTCCCTCAATTTACATTTGTCACAATTTAGCCCAAAATACTCAATTTCATCAAAAATCCAAAGACAAAACATGTTAATCCAACACCAAGTTTTCATATTTCACTATCATCTAGCACATAGCTCAAACATTTATCAATGGCTCATCACAAAAATATCATCAATTCACAAAATTGCTACATGGGTTAGCTAGAGCACGAAGCAACGATTACGAAAATGTAAAAATTATCAAAAATCGAGCCAAAACATACCTTAATTAAAGATAGCAATGGCCGAACCAAGCTTAGGTTTTCTTCTTTTTCTTTTCTTCAAATTCGGCCCTTAGGAAGATGATAATGGCTTTCTATTTTGATGCTTTGTTTTATTATAAATTAACTTAATTATCACTTTACCATTTTGCCATTTTTAATAAACATACAAAACAAATTAGCATTATAGTTATCTAGTCATTTAACACCCCACTATTATCTAGTCATTTAACACCCCACTATCTTAAAAATGGTTTATTAACAACATAAGGCCTCCTCCTTAAAAAGCCATCAACAATTTGACACTTATGAATCCGCACACAGCTTTTACACCTTATGCAATTAAGTCCTTTTTCATAAATCAGCACATAGTCGATAAAATTATCACACAGAATTTTCACACAGGCTATATCACATATTATTCACACAGAAAATATTATAATTGTAAAAAAATATTTTTACGACCTCAAATTTGTGGTCCCAAAACCACTATTTTGACTAGGGTCTAAACTAGGCTGTTACACACATGGCCAAGGCACACGCCCGTGTCCTTAGGCCATGTGTCGAATTAAACTCCTAATTTCAGGTGCAGACTTCACACGGCCTGGGCACATGTCCGTGTCTTAGGCCGTGTCTCCCACAAGGTTGAGACACACAGTTGTGTCTTCGCCCGTGTATTTACTACTGAGCATACTGACTTACCAACCTAGCATGCATGGGGACACACGGCCTATCAACATGCCCATGGGCTGACCGTGTGTCACACAGCCTAGACACACGCCCGTGTGTCTACCGTGTGGACATTTGTAAGGTTATCTACCAAGCCAAATGCCATCCTACAAAGCAATCATACTTATACCAATTCATTTCAACATATATCATGACCATAAGGCACTTCTAAGAACTCATAATCAAGACATCCACACAAGCATACACTTTATGAATTTCATCATCATTGAATATATAAACTTGTCAAGTATTGGCCAATTTCAATAACCATTTACAAAATGAATTGAACAACATTAATAGCCAACACTTCGGCTAAAAAATATGACATAACAAAATGACCAAGTCCTATACATGCCATACTCAATAAATCTAACTTTGGTATACCAAAGAGAAGTTGATAGTTTGATTCGAACTCCGATATCGTACAATCTCCGAGTTAGCTTGGCGATACTACAAGGAAAAAGAAAATGAGAGGGGTAAGCATAAAGCTTAGTAAGTTTGCATGAAATAAATAGCAACATAAAGGCTCATAATGTCATCCATTCATTGCATTGAATAAGAACACAAAGTCTCAAGCACATTGCTATAACTTACTCATGCTTACTCTTACCAATTACATGTCATGTCACATATCGTAAACATTTCTCGTGAACTACTCACATGTACTTGTATCACTTCATCACATAGCTTTAGCACTAATTTTATCTCTATTACAAACTTAACTATTTTTCTTGATGATTCAATTAAGTTACTCGAGGACACACAATCATCATCATACACATAAACATGATACCATTGCCACATCCCAGATATGGTCTTACGTGGGGTCACATCTCGATGCAGATGCCATATCCGGATATAGTCTTATACGGGATATCATATCGATGTCGATGCCATATCCCAAATATGGTCTTATACGATTTTCATATTTGATGCCAATGCCATATCCCAGATATGGTCTTACACGATATCTCAATTCGGTGCCCATATCATGTCCCAGACATGGTCTTACACGGGATCTTATCAATCTCAATAATGATATCCTTTCACTTCTTATAGTCCAACCGGGACTTCAACATCACAAATTTTCATTATTTTTTCATTCAACATCATTACTCAATTTCATAAAAATAATATACAAAATCACTAATATCAAACATTTAAAAACTTAATAACATGATGTTGAATTTATTACACACAAACTTACCTCGATTTCAAAATAGGCCAAATTATCGATCTAGTCCAATACCTTACCTTTTCCTCTGTCAAGGTTAATTCCTCGTTCTTCTTGATCTATAATAAAAAATTCACTCATTTTAATTACCACATTAATCAATACATTTCAATAACCATACTTTGGAAAAATTACCATTTTGCCCTTAGACTTTCACAAATGATATTTTACCCCTAGGCTCGTAAATCAATTCTAATCAAATTTCTTCCTTTAAAGGGCCTAGTTGAACATTTATTTCTCTTATAGAAACTCTCAATACTCATTATTTCACACATTTAACACCTATTTTACAACCTTTGCAAAAATGTCCTCTAGGTGTTTTCATGGAAACACCTTTCACAAAAGTAGTTTATCTAACAACTAAGACTCATTTTCTTCCATAAAAATGCAGCAAACAACATAAATGCTCACATGGAAAAACCTTAAACTTCCAACCATTTTGTAAAATAGTCCCCTCTTTAGCTAGCTTAAGCTTTAGGGGTACCAAAAGTACAAATATTATCAAGAAAGACCACTAAAATCACTTAATTGTAAGAGGTTAGTTTGGCTGAAAGTTTGACCTTCAAAAACTCCTATTTTTCTGCTAATTTTCAGTGGAGAAGAAGAGAAGAAAAGATGATATCTTTTCTTTCTTTGTTTTATTATAAAACATCAATTTAGTCCACCTAATTCCAACAACTTTGACCAATTTTGACATTGTTTGTACCCTATGGCTGGCCACCCTATTTCTAAGGGTCTAATTGCACATTAAGGGCCTCCAATTAATATTCTATGGCTTTTAGACACATTTATCTTGTAAAATGGAACTTTCACACTTTATGCAATTTAGTCCTTTTCGCAATTAAGCATGCAATCGCTAAGATTAAAGCACCAAAATTTTCATGCACTCTTGTAATCATGCTATAACACATAAAATAATGTAAAAATAATTTTTCCCGACCTCAGATTAGTGGTACCAAAACCACTATTCTGACTAGCCCCTAAATCGGGTTGTTACACTACAAGGCAACCACACTTATACCAATTCAATTCAACATACATCATGACCATAAGGCACGTCTAAGAACCCAAAATTAAGATATCCACACAAGCATACAAATCATGAATTTCATCATCATTGAATATATAAACTTGTCAAGTATTGGCCAATTTCCAATGGCCATTTTACATAATGAATTGAATAACATTAATAGCCACCCATTGGCTAACAAATATGACATAACACAAAATAACCAAGGTCCTATACATGCCATACTCAAAATTAATCAAACTATGCTATACCAAGAGAAGTTGATAGTGTGATTCCGAACTCTGACGTCCCATGATCCCCAAGTTAGCTTGGCGATACTACAAGGAAAAGGGAAATGAGAAAGGTAAGCATGAAGCTTAGTGAGTTTGCATGAAATAAATAGCAACATAAAGGCTCATATTGTCATCCATCCATTGCATTGAATAAAAACACAAGGTGTCAAACACATTTCCATAACTTACTCATGTTTACTCTTACCAATTACATGTTATGTCACATATCGTTAACATTTCTCGCGAATTAATCACATGTACCTGTATCACTTCATCATATAGCTTTAGCACTACTTTCATATTTATTTTAAACTTAACTATTTATCTCGATGAATCACTTGGAATACCTGAGGATACACAATCATTATTGTACACATAAACACGACGCCAATGCCATATCCCAAATATGGTCTTACATGGGGTCATATCTCGATGTCGATGCCATATCCAAGATATGGTCTTATACAGAATCTCATATCGATGTCGATACCATATTCCGGATATGGTCTTATACGATTTTCATATTCGATGCCGATGCCATATCCCAAATATGGTCTTATACGGGATCTCAATTCGGTGCAGAGGCCATGTACCATACATGGTCTTATATGGGACCTTACCAATCTCATGTCTTGAGGATGATATCCTCTTAGTTCTTACAGTCCAACTGGAACTTCAACCTCATAAATTTTCATCACTTTCTCATTGATCATCAATACTCATTTTCATAGAAATAGTGTACATTTTCACGAATATCAAACACTTTAAAACATACTAACATGATGTTGAATTTATTACACACAAACTTACCTCGATACCAAAATAAACCAATTTGCCATCTAGTCCAAAACCTTGCCTTTTCCTCGATCAAGGTTAATTTCTTATTCTTCTTGATCTATAATAGAAAATTATCTCATTTAATTACCACATTAATCAATACATTTCAATAATCATACTTTGACAAAATTACCATTTTGCCCTTAGACTTTAACAAAATGACGATTTTACCCCTAGACTCGTAAATAAATTCTAATCAAATTTCTTCCTTCAGCAAGCCTAGGTCAATATTTATTACTCTTATAGCAACTCTCACTACTCATTATTTCACATATTTAACACCTATTCACAACCTTTACAAAAAGGTCCTTTTTAGGTGTTTTTATGGAAACACCTTTCACAAAAGTTGTTTATCTAACAACTAAGACTCATTTTCTTCCATAAAAATGCAGCAAACAACATAAATGCTCACATGGAAAAACCCTAAACTTTCAAACATTTTACAAAATAGTCCCCTCTTTAGCTAGCTTAAGCTTTAGGGGTTTCAAAAGTACAAATACTATCAAGAAAGACCACTAAAATCACTTACTTGTAAGAGGATAGCTTGGCTGAAAGTTTGAGTTTCAAAAACCCCTATTTCTTGCTCAGTGGAAGAAGAGGATGATAAAAAAAATGTGATAGCTTTCTTGTTTTTGTTTTATTTTATTCATTAATCACCTAACACCACCCAACATTAACTAAATTAAGCCTTTTGTCCCCCTATGGCTGGCTATGACATTTAAAAAGGCCTAATTTCACATTGAGGGCCTCCAATTAAAATTCTATAGCTATTTGGCACCTCTAGCTTGTAAAATAGAACTTTTCACTTTATGCGATTTAGTCCTTTTTCGCAATTAAGCATGCAATCGCTAAAATTAAAGCACCAAAATTTTCATGCACCCATATAATCATGCTATAACACATAAAGTAATATTAAAATAATTTTCTTCAACCTCAAATTAGTTGTTTTGAAATCACTGTATTAACCGTCAGAATAGAGTTACGAGGTATTACCGATCAATAAACATCATCTAACATCCAATACTAAAAAATTATTCATTCATACTCAAATACCATTCAACACAAGAACATTGTCCCTTATAAGAGCCTACGAGGCCTTAAACATGCTTTAGAAATGGTTCGGGACTAAATCAAAAACATACAAAATTATTGGAAAACTTAGGAATTTTTCAATCATTCAGGGGTCACACGCCTGTGTGAACAGGCCGTGTGCCTCACACGGCTTCAGACACGCCCGTGTCACAAGCCATGTGCAAATAGGGCATACATACTGACTTGGGTCACATGGCCGACCACACGCCCGTGTGTCTAGCTCGTGTACCCTTCGAAGTGGCCACACACGCCCGTGTGCTAGGCCGTGCCAAACTTGTAGGGTATACTGAATTATGCAACATGGCCAAGTCACACCCCATGTGCTAGGCTATGTGCCATTTAGGGGGTATACTGACTTGTGCCACACGGCTGGTCACACACCCGTGTGTGAGACCGTGTGGAGCATACTGACTTTATTTAATATCAACACCAAGGGACACACCGCCATGTAACATGACCATGTGTCGCACAAGGCTGAGACACACGCTCGTGTCTCTGCCCGTGTGGACAAAATTGGTCATTTGCAAGGCCAATTTGCCACCCTTACTTATGCTCACCTAAACAACCAAAACAGTACCATTTCATCACACAACTAAGCAGCCAAAATCATCATTCAAATTCACAAATCATACCATATCCATTTCAAAAAAAAATTCAATACTCAATTCAATGCCAAATACCTATTCAAATACTTATCAACTCAACTTCTAAAATCATACTTCACCAAAGCATTTCTCAAGCATTAAACTCCATAAATCAATTTAACCATTTGCAACTATAAAGCCATAACCATTTTCATACTAAACATACCAAAATAAGCCATCACCCATGGCTATATATACAACCAAAACATATGCATTTATAAGCCATTTCTAATAGCTATACACATAACCATATTAACATCATTTACAAGCCAACTCTCATGGCTATATGCATAACCAAAATAGCACAAGTAGCCTATATATGCCATATACCATATATACACAACTCAAAAGTACCAAATACATGTCTGATAGTACGATGATGTTCCCGACGACTCCCAAATCTGAGCTAGCCTTAATTCACTTAAAACATAGAAAAATAACACAAAGTAAGCTTTATAGCTTAGTAAGCTCGTATGTGAATAAATTAATTTATCATATAAATACATATCAACCAATTATACATAACACCACTATATACACAGTAACTACAAACCTTTCTCATGTCTCAAAACATGATCAAATACCATCTCATCGAACTTTCTCTATTTAATACTCGAATAGGTTACATCAGACGCATCATACGCCTTGTACTAACCTTTTTCTCAACCACATCATTCATTTACCCGTTGAACCATTCGGAATAGAAGTCGGATACTCAAGGACCTCAACCAATAAGTACCTATACCATGGCCCGAAGCCAAATCAAGGTATCATTCACACCCGTAGTGCTGTTATCGTGGCCCAAAGCCAACACATACGATATGCATGGCCCAAATCCAAATTGGTATATCATCTTATAACGTATCACCAATATCTAAAATCTATTCCTAAGGTTCAACCGGACTTTTAGCTTGTCGATTTCATCTTTGAATATATCCGTAGAATCGTATTTACAATTCATACATTAATAAAAACCTCATAATCACAGTTTAGGCAATATCAAAGCATTTAATATACATTTATAAAGAAATTATCACATATGAACTTACCTCAAGTACGAAAACGGCGAAATGAGTTAATTGTTTAATAATCTTGCCTTTCCCCGATCTAATTCCAGATTCCTCTTTTCTTGATCTAAATTTATTCAAAATTAATTTCTTTAATCAACCACTCATTCAAATTAGTCCCAAACATACATTTAAGCCTATTTTCACTTTAGCCCCTAAACTTTCACATTTAATCAATTTAGTCCCTCTTTTACAAATACACAAAATTCACATGATTTCTTTAAACCCAAGCTTGGCCGAATTTCATTTAAGTCCTTAGCAGCCCAAAAATTTCATTTATTTGACATTTCAACCACTCAATTTGTATATTTCACAATTTAATCCATTTTGACATTTTTGTCAAAAATCACTTTACAAAACTAGTTTAACTATTAGCAAACTTTCATAATCTATCATAATTCATCAAATTACTCAAGCATTCAACAATGGCAACTTGTTAAACCTTTAACAATTTCAAAATTTAAGGTACGAGCTGGCTAGAATTGAAGCAACGATCTCAAAAACATAAAAATCATTAAAAACCGAGCTAAAATCGTACCTTAATCAAGCTAGGAGTTGGCCGAATATCTCAAGCCATAAAATGGATTTCTTCTTCCTTATAATCGAGTGAAAAGATGATAATATGAGCAAATTTTTCCTTTTGTTTTATTAATATTAACTTTATTTATCAAATACCAAATTTCACCTTAAATTATAACATATAAAACATATAATGGATGGCCATAATTGTCCACTTACACTACCAATGGTCTAATATCATCATAAGGACCTTTTTTTAATAAATGATAGCAATTAAACACCTTTAACAAATAGATTGCAACTTTTTCTTTTACGCGATTTAGTCCTTTTTCTCAAATTGAGCAATTAAACGATAAAATATAGCTCACGAAATTTTCACACATACATACTGTCATGCTGTAATCACATAAAATAATTTTAAAATAATTTTCTAACGTTGGATTTGTGGTTCCGAAACCACTGTTTCGATTTAGCTAAAATCGGGCTATTACAGTATGACCCAATTTAGAGAGTTACACGAGCACGAACACGGGATGGGACACGACCGTGTGTCCCTACTTCGAATGTCCACACGGCCTAACACACAGGCATGTGTTTCGGCCATGTGAGTCACACGGCCTGGCCACACCGTCATGTGACCCCTGCAGGGTGAATTTTTCCAACTTTTTCCTTAAGGTTTTGTACGTTCCCGATTTAGTCCCAAATCATTTTTAAAGTATTTTTAAGGCCTCAAGGGCTCGAATAAGGGACAATATGCATGAGCTTGAATGAATTATGCTATGGTTTATCTAATGTTTGGAAATGAATGTTTTAAGTTATGATTTTACAGTAATGCTTTTTAAGGTATGATTTTACGATAATGCTCCGTAACCTTATTTCAGTGACAGATACGATTTAGTGGTATTAAAGTAAGGGCTATGATGTTGATTAGTGAGCTCTAGTACTCCAAGGCAATGAGAACGTTGAAATCTAGTGAAGACCGTAGTCATAACAATTATTTGGGTAGTTGCCAAGCATCACCTGCAAAAAATAATGAATATGGATATCAAGGAGATTCATTTTAAACTCGATGTCTCACTTTTTTTTTTTATATTCTATATACAAATCTCACTAATTTCCCCTAAACTTATTAGATATCTGCTTGAATGCATGTTAGATAAAGATCCAGAAATCGATAGGGACCAAGCTAGACTTCACTAGGAGCTAAGCGAAACACGATAACTATGCATGTGTATAGAAGGGTACCCATAGAGGCTCCGCCTTAGGATTAAGTGTCATTTTATGTTATAGAGTCTTGTTCCAAAAGTTAGTAATCAACCAATGGAACGAAGCTTTAAAGTTTTTAATTCTAGTTTAATACAAGTTGTTAAAGTATGTAATTAAGCTAGAATAGAAATTTCATTAAGTCATTCAAGTTAGTGTAGCATCTGATACCCGGACCTGGTGAACAGGTCAGGTAGAAGGTGCTACAACTCCCTCAAATCCAATAGTACAGTTTGTGTAACATCCCTCGCATGGCCTGGTCGTCGAGCCTGAGCTTCGAGATGTTACTACTGTTACCAAAGCAGTCACATACAATACATAGTTCAAAACTAGTTTAATCACTAATTTCCCATCAAATATTTGTGTATAATACGATATACCATCAAATAGAATCTCAATCGGGCTTATAAAAGCTCTTAAGTAGACTTGAAATTGAACAAGGATCAAATTGAAAATTTTAAAAGTACAGGGTCAATATCACGACAGTCTCTCCACATCGTAATGTTGCCAAATAATATGTCACGTCACGATGGCAGACCACTTGACATTAGGACATCACAAACTGTTGGCTGACGTTTTGACAAGGGAAGATCGACGTCATGATGAGGAACCTGTTTTTGGTAAATTTTGGCATTAGGTACCAATTTCATGCTAAACCAAAGATTTTACTCACTTTGTTCGTAATTGCACACCAAAACTTGTATAAGACCAATCAAAAAATCTATCAAAGCATCCATTTAACCTTTCATAGGACCATTCAAGCCATTACACATCAATTGAACACTTTGTTAAAGCTTAACAACATATGAAATCATAAACTATTTAAACATTTGATACCACTCAATTGCATCATCTAACTTAACCATTTCATTCTCAATTTAGTTATTCATATACTTCGACTATAGCTAAACATGTTACCAATATGCACATTTATATACATAACCTATAACCATTCACATTCAAACATTGTTTAAGGTCCAAAATCAAGTATCATTCAAGGTTCAAACTCGTGAACATTCAAAATAAGCACATACACAACATAAATCCTATATACATGCCTATAACCAAGTCCAGATCGTTTAAAAGTCTACTGAATTGAAAGTTGGATAGTGTGAGCTCCAAGGTGATTCGATCAATGCCTTCCGCAAAATGACCACTACAGAAACAAAAAACGAAACAGAGTAAGCATATTGAATGCTTAGTAAGTCCATATGAAATTTACTTAACTTACTTTAGCATTACAATAAATTTATACAATTGAAATTCAATGGTATAATACATGTCATCCTTTGGCATCTTATGCTTTCATGTACAAATCAACAATACAACTAATAGGTTAGTTTAATTGCATACCAAAACATGTTACTTAAATCATATGCATATCAATCATTGAAACCATGTTTAATTTGAAAAATTAACCAATCAATTCATTTCACACAATTCAATCGTTCCATTTACATTTTAATTACCGTTTCCATTCTTATTTAACACCCGGAGAACCTTGGTATATTGAAATCGGATACACGAGACTAATTTGCTCTTATGAGCTAACATATTTGGGCTTCTAACTCTAGCTTCATATCAAAGTTGCTAACACTAGCTTGGTACGATGTTGCTAACACTAGCTTAAGGGAATCTGCAACAAATGTTGGATCTCAAGCCATTGTATTAATTACTGATCAAACACCCATTTTCCTTTTTCATATCATTTCAAACCCTATAACCGCATACGCACTTTTCACATTTCGAATAACATTCCATATACATTTTAAATCTTGTATCATCATAATATACATACTATCCAATCATATAACAATTTCACATCCATTCAATATCATATATCTATTCATAGTTGTCGTGTATTTCATACTCTACAGTTTAGTCCTTTAGATGCCAAATTTATCAAAATTACACATGCATATAAATTAATAAACACATTCATACAATTCAAGCATAATATAAGAGAAAAATAAGTTCCATATGGACTTACTTGAAAAATATCAACGACACAACATTAGGGACTAATTTGTAATTTTTATTTTAATTCAAATATCTTTCGATTGATTCAATTGTCAATCTATAATAATTCATTACAATTTATCAATTCCAATTACTTAATATCGTCCTATTATAAGCATAAGTCAGTTCAATTTTACTTTTGAAAGTTCCTAAAGTTTTTCATTTTATTCAATTTAGTCCCTAAGATTAAAATAGCTATATATCTTTCAAATTTAAGCTTTGTTTTTCAATCCGATTTCAATTTCATCCTTCTATAACCATCTATAATCTGTAATTACATGAATTTCATGCCAATTTCAAAATATTTACACTTTAGCCCCTAAGTTTAAAACTATCAATTTTTACTTTACAGATTTGTCCTTTTTCACTTCTAAACTTATAAACTAAAAATTTAACGTTAAAAACTTCAAGAATCATCAATGGCATCATTTATAAATTTTAACCATTTCAAAAATTTACACACGGGTTATCTAAATCGAGCTTCAACGATCATAAAAATATAAAATTTACGAAAAACGGGCTTAATAACCTTAACATGCAAGAGGGCTGAATAATAAAGCCTCAAAATGGCTTCTTGGATGTTTTTGTTTGAACATTCAGTGTAAGAAGACTAAATGGATGATGATGGCCTTTTTGTTTTATTATTTTTAACATATAATAATAGTTTTAATTAAAATTTTAACATATATTTCTCTTAAATAAAAACACCTAATCGTCCACCACTATTTAAAATAACCTTATTGCCACTTTAAACCTTGTTTTAATATTACTTAACCCTTTTATCAAATAAAAATCAATAACGATGAATTTTTATCTCATTTACGATTTAGTCCTTGCATTTTAATTAGTCACTAATTCAACAAAATTACCTATCCAAAATTCAATTCACATATACAATAACTTTGTAAATATTTTTAGTAAATATTTACGAGCTCGATTTATGAAAAAAAAGTCTCAATGCCTCAGTTTTTAATACTATTAACTTTAGGGTAGAAACACTTGTACGTTAACTAACTATCAAATTAACAAATTCATCAGACCAAAATTTGATATAACACTATAATAGACTCATAAATATTAATTAGTAATATGTATGGACTCGATCAATAGAGAACAAAATTTCGAAACCACTATTTTTGGCATCACTAAAAAACGGGCTGTTACAGTTTGAATTACATCGACAACTAAGATTAAAGCCTATCTACAATATGAGAGTTTTAAGGAATTTAAGCACTATACAATATTATCCTTAGGATTACAATATTTACCCTAGTAATTCTAAATTATTGGAGTTTTTCACTAGACCACTAGACTTCAAGTAGATGGGCTTCCTCTTATGTTCCATGAAATTATTGCTCCATCCCCCATAAAAAGTTGTCCACATCCCTTGTGAACCTGGCCCTCTTGAACTCTTTAAACTTGGGGACATCCACCTTACGCTTGGGTGTCGTAGCCTACACCGCTTTACCCACTATATGTAACACTATATACCCGACCCAGTCTTCAGGTTTGAGCTACGGGATGTCATATTCATTGTTGGAGCAACTATGATTAAATATAATTCAATACAATCATTAATACATGCTAATATTTGTCCTTTAAATTATATTATACAATCATTTTGAGTCTTATATGAGCCTAAGAAAGCTATTTTACCAACCCGAGGTCAAGTTAAGACCAAACTGTAAAGTTTGCAAGTTATCGGTCGACGTCTTGACTTTTTGGGTTCCTCATCGCAATGTAACTCATTGACATGATCTCGTTGTAAAGTTAAGGTCCCGACATTGCGATTTGACCGTCTGTTTGCAAATAGTCTTAATGGTACCTAATCAAAACATTCCTTCAATTGAATCTGCATACCAAATCAACCAATTCACCATTCTAACCACTTCCATTTGCTAAATTTCATCCTTTCGCATCATAATTACCTATACATTACACATTCAAAAAATGACACTTTCATCATTTCAACCATCTATCCATTTCAATAACATTTCTATTCAAAACATCCCATTGGCAATTCAACATATGTTCCATTCCTAAATCACTACCATTCAGCTAATATGCCTAGTTCATCCACAATGACCAACCTTATATACATAAATCAAGTTAACATAACTATGCAAACTTTCAAATGAACCATTTATAATACAAAACAACACAAAACCTAGGTACATGTCAGATATCAAAAAGAAAATGGATTATACAAACATTTCTAAGTCGAGTATTGTTGGCTAGATGCTGTATCACATCTCAGGACTTCAAGATCCAACTAAACTTGTGTACGGAATAAATAAATCGTACGTTGAGCAATAAACCTTAGTGGACTTTAATGATTTAAGTATAAAAAAATAGCATACTCACTACAAGAATTTGATCAATATATGCTATAAATCAACCATATCAAATTACATATTCAATACTCAGATGTCATTCTCATACATCATTTCCTTTGATAATCAAATTAATATTGTATGTTATCATTTCTATTAACAAAGATGTAAACATATATATATTTCAATTTTATACATATATATTTATGTACTAATATGAAATTCAAACTGTTTTTCATTCAAGGTTATTCGATCATTATTTTATTATTCAGTTCTCTTTCTCGAGTCTATTGACTTGTTCAGATTTGGTTCGACCCTAGGGCTCGTTTTAACCGGATCGCATGGTCTTTCACATGTTATAGTTTTCCACATTTCATATAGAATACAAGTATACAAACTCAATCGCATTCATCTCAATTATCATATAACCAATTCATTTTTTTATAACCCTATTAACCTGACACAGACTTAGAACGGATACATGAATCTAATACTTTGTCATCTCGGGTTATCCGACAATGATGACTATTGGAACATGTACATGGTACCACCCTGGATTGCCCAGCAACAATGATTTTCACAATATGATTATTTTTTCATCCCGGGTTACCTGACAATGATGGTTTCTAATAATTATACTTGACCATATTGCAATCCAACTATATCTACCTATTCGAACAACTAATAGGGTAACTAACGTGTCAATTGCATTATATAATTCAATTCACATATCATTATTCTCAATTCATCATTAATTAAAAATTTTCTCATATCATATAACATGTCATATCACATATCATGTATCAATTAAATCATGCTACTTTATATTTTATTCAATTAGGTCTAATATCTCAATTTTCAATATCAATCACAACAAATCAATTCATACAACAATTATATGCTTACCTCGATGGTCGATGACACAATTAATATGAATAAGCAAACAAACAAATTGGTCTCGAACTAGAAAAGTACAAACCCAATCCTTGCGTCACTTGTCGACAACTCTCGTTTTTCCTTTCCCTCTAAGTGACCCAACGTTGTCTTTAGCTACATATGATAATTCAACAAATAAACAATATCAAATTTATTCTGATTCACATTCAAATACAAAGAAAATAATATTTTACATTTTATTCAATTTAGTCCTTATAATCGAGATATGCATATCTTTCTATATTTAGCTTCCAATCAAAATACAATACCACATTCTTTCATTAGGGACTATACTTTCTATTCATAACATAATTTGATGACATATTTTCAATTTAGTCCCTAATGTCACAAAGTTAACTATCAAGCTTATTTAGCTTTACAATTCAATCCTTATCATGATCTAAGCTTAATTTTTATCAATTTCAAGTCTAATTCATCAATTTCTCAACAATGAAAATGAAACACCCTTAACCCGTATCCGTCGTCGGGATAGGGTTACGAAGCATTACCATATAAACGTAACATAAAAACATGCATTTCATACCTCAATATAAACATGGAATAAATAGTTCATACACATGCATATTTGGAACGATGAAAATGTACAAGTGTACACAATTGCAACAAGTAATAAAGTGACAAGTAAATGTCTAATTATCATATCCATAGGGATTGTGAAAAGAATTATTTATGAATGCAATTTTAAAAACACTTTGGTGAAGAAAAGTATTTTGATTTGAAGAGGTGATTAAAAACTAGGATTTTAACAAAGTAAAATAAAAGTTCCAATGCACGATTTCAAAAGATGATTTTAATCAAGATGACATAGTGTTATATTAATTACATTTCTTAACTTAGAATTATTAAACTCATGTTCATGTTGTTACGAATAAATTCACAAAAACTCTGTAATTTTCTAACTTATGAACATACTTACCTACCAAAATCCATTTATCTCTTGACCATATCTCTACGTCAATTCAACCGATTAAACAAATTTTAATAAACAAATGTGTTAATGCACATACATACTTATGGAATTAAAATAATCTCTTGTACATATATCTATGCCAATTCAAACAATTAATTCAATCTCATAAGCACATAAAAGATTACGTGAGGTAACAATGTATTTCTACCTTGAAACAATTTAATCACAATAATCTTGCAAGTTATGCAAGGCTAATGTATCGTTAGATACCGTTGTCAATTTAATCCTCAGTTGCCTTAAATGATTAAACATGCACTGATTAAGTATTGTGTCAATTAATTACAATTTCAATTCGTTTGAATAATTAATTCATTAGTTACCTTTCAATTGTAATGCAAGAATAACTTAGTCATGATTTTACTTAATAAAAAATCTTACTGAGGCCTTAATAACTCAAGTAGACGAAATGCAATCAACGTAACACAAATTAAATTTAAGCCATATTAATTAAATTAAACATATCAACATCACAAATATTCATAGACATGTTCATCATAACAACAAAAAAATTAAAAGGATAGGGAACAAGAATCAAATCTGGTGTTTTCTCCGTGGTTTAACTAGTTTGCTCCACTCCTCCTTCTCCGCTTGTTCTTGTTGAACCGAGGCTTCTACGAACACTTGAATGTGGCTCCAAAAGGTGGTTGATTGACTCCTTTTCAAGAGGTGAAATCGACAAGGAAATAGGGGAAGAAAATGAAGAACAATGGAAGGGAATGAAGAGAGAAAAGTGAAGAGATGAGAAGGGTTGAGATTTGTTTGAAGTGAGCAGCAAAAGGGGGTATTTATAGGTTGATATGACTGCTAAAATTAGAAAAAATCAGCAGCCATAGAGTCCCCCCATAGCCGGCCACACATGTGGCAAGTTTGAAGAATTCAAACTTGCTATTTTAAGGTAGGGGCAAATCTAGAAAGGCACAAATAGTAGAGGGGTTTGAATGTAATTTGAAGGAGTCTTCAAGGGCCATTTTGCAAGTTAAATAATAAGCCAAGCAAGCTAATTGGGTCAGTATGTGGGACGGTTTTGGGCTACCCGGTGCTCGGTTGGATTGGTTTTTTCGGTTCAGCTTAACTGCCTCACTTTTCATAATTAATTCATAATAATTTATTTAACCCAAATTAAATTGGATTAAAATTAAAATTAAAATTAATTATATTATGAATTAATACACATAATTTGGATCGTCTTAGGCTAAAAAATTAATTCACTTTAATGCTTAAAAATTGCTTCTCGGTTTTGTGCTTCCAACAGTGCCTGCCGAGCCGTTTTTCACCCTTTGTGCGAATCTGTCAAAAATTATCAAAATTAATCAAAATTAATTATAAAATTAAGTAAAATTCAAAATGTTAATAATTTAAGTAAAATTTAATTATTTTATAATAATTAAATATTTTTGACAAGAATTTTACCAAAACTACGTGAATTTGAGTTAAAAATGGCATGAAAAAGTTGTATATTTTCGTGTTTCCAATATTTTCCTTAACTGAGCCCTCGGGGCCCTAGAAATATGTTAGAAACAATTCGGGACTAAATTGGAAACATTTGGAACATTTAAGAAAAAGTTGGAAAAATTGAACTACAGGGGTCACAAGGCTGAGACACACTCCCGTGTCTTAGGCCGTGTAACAATCGAAATAGGAACATACGGCTATGCCCCAACCTGTGTCCATGCCCGTATAATTTTCGAAGTTGGGTTACATGGCCAAGCCACACGCTTGTGTGCTAGGCCGTGTAACTCTCGAAATGGCCTCACACGCCCCGTGAGTCAGGGCGTGTAACAGCTTGACTTGCAAACCTTAAAACCTACAAGGGACACATGGCCGTGTCGCATGGCCGTGTGTCACATAAGACTGAGTCACACGCCTGTGTCTTAGGCCACATGTAGACCTGGTCATGAGTTGGGCCACCCGGCCAAGCCTGAAGGCCCGCCCAAATGTGGGAAGGTTTGGGCAAAAATATAGGCCTGAAAAATAGGCTTGGACAAAAAAATAAGGCCCATTTAAAAAATGGGTCGGGCTTCGAGCAAGGCATTTTTGGCCCCGACCCAGCCCGAATTCACTAAAAGACAAAAAAATCTACATTTTTTTTATTTTTGAATGTTATTTTCTTATTGTTTTCTCTCTATTTTGCTACCATTTTACTATTATGTTGCAATTATTTTGTTGTTATTGTTTGGATATTGTATAAAACTTATTTTTGTTAATTTTGTTATTATTTTAAAGGCATTTGTTAATTTTTTATTATTTTAGAGGCATTTGCTTGTTAAGTTGCATCTATTTTAGTGTTATTTAAGTCTACTTTTTTTTTAAATTTTATTTTCAATTTGTTGGGAAATACTTATTTTGATGTTTTAGTATTTTTGATGTATTATATATATTTAAAAATTATATAAAAATAATATAAAAAATTAATCTTGCGAGCAGGCCAGGTTTTAGCATTTTTATCTAGGTCGGGCTTGGGCAAAATTTTAGGCCCATTTTTCGGGCCTGACTTGGGCCCAATAAATAGGCCTGAATTTTTAGTTGAGCCCAGCCGGAACCCGGCCCGACCTATGAGCACCTTTAGCCGTGTGGACATGAAATTGGCCAAAATCAAGCCATTTTTAACACCATTTCAAACTTGTACCTAAACATTACTTGTGCCCAAATTTAAAGCACCAAAACCTTACCAAAACATGCATAAAATGACCAATTCAATAGACCATTAACATACAACCAATATGCCATACAAGGCACCTCAATTACAATCAACCAAACATACCTAAACATGTACACTTACCACATCTCAACCATACTTATGTAAATAAATACCACTTCCAAACATACCATAGTCATGATCATTAGAACTTCCTTATAAACATACCATTTGGTCACTCAAGCATGCATCAAATCTTAGCCAATTTAACACATACCAATGAGCCATCAAAAGTACCAAAAGTACATAAGCCAAAATAACATATATATGCCAAACTTATCATCTAACATTCAAACACAAGTCCACCTATACATGCCATTATAACCTTGGCCAAAATATTAATAACTACAGATATAATCGCTGGATAGTGTGATAGATCTCCGACGAACTTTCAACCTGATCAAGCTTCCGATTATCTGTAAAACATAGGAAAGAAAAATACATAAGCATATAATGCTTAGTAAGTTTGTAAATCATGAACATAACTTACCATTTCAATGCATAACATTAAAATTAAGCATGATACAATCCAACCATAAGATTGGCACAAGCCTAAGCATCATCAGCAACACATGTTAGTGCATCAACTCATAATTCACTTGAATTAACATAAGGTAAGTCATTATACATAAAAAACTTCATTTGAAATCATCATTTTCATGAACATAGGTATACTTTCATTGAACATTTCCATTTCAATCCTTTTCATAGATTCATGACATAAGTCATTTGAACACTAATCATTCCTTTCCTTTTCATGTCCGTTGAACCATTTAGAATAACATCAGATACGCGGGAAAGCTCACACAAAGTGTGCTAAACATAACCGTAAACTTTCCTTTTCCTTTACATAGTTGCTCACATGAGCTGTGAAATGGCTCTACTCACACAAGCTGTAGGTCGGAATGTAAGCTACACAATGCTGCTCACACAAGCTGTAGAGTATCCGCAACAAATGCAGGACCTCGGCCATCGGTAGGACATTCAAGACCAGCACCTAAAACATGGAAACCCTAATGACATGTCATTTGTATCCTACGTATTTCTAAGGTTCAAACAGGTCTCGATAATCATCGTACATTGTTGGATTTCCACCATTTAATTTCATGGCAAATAATACATGAATATATAGATCAATATAACATTAAAATTTTATTTTATCATACGAACTTACCTCGACAAACAAAGCGTAAAAATGTAGCCGATCAATCCAAGGCTTTCGCTTTTCCCCATCTAAATACATCCGAGGTCTGTCTTGATCTAAATAGATAAATTCAATTCATTTAATAGTTCCACTACTCAATTCAGTCCATAATTCATATTTTTTTTTGAAATTATAATTTTCCCCTAACATTTTAACTTTTTTACAATGTAGTCCTTAAGCTCGTAAGTTGAAATTTAAGCATTTTCATCCCTAATTCATGCTAGCCGAAATCTTTAGGAACACCTACCAACCCATAAAAATCACCATTTCATGAATTTAACATAAATTTTAATCTTTTTTACAAATAAGTCCCTAAATGACAATTTCATCAAAAATCCCTTTACAAAACTTGTTTATTTAACAATAAGAACTCATAATCTTCCATCAAACATAAAAAATCATGCAAGAGCATTCATGAAAAAACCCTAACTCTTTAAAATTTTTACAAATTAATCCTTGGGCTAGCTAGGTTAAGCTATAACGATCCCAGAAACATAAAAATCATTAAAAACGAGACAAAATAACACTTACATGCAATGGACAATGCCAGTCGAATGTACAAGCTCCTTCAATGGATTTTTCTTTCTTATTTTCAGTGGCAAAAACAACTAAAGAAGATGATAGTTTTAGTTTATGTTATTTTACTTAACATAATTTTTAAATTACTAAATTAACCTTGTTTATTAACCTTTAAATCACTTAATAATGTATCCATCTTTGTCCACTAATAATAATAATGGTCTAATTACCATATAAATCCCTTACATTTAAAATTCACAGCTAATTAATACCTTTAACTACTAGAATTCTACTTTTGTACCTTTTACGATTTAGTCCTTTTCACTTAATTAAGCATGCAAACGTCAAAATTTCTTAACAAAATTTTTATACGACCCTACTAAAATACTGTAGACATTAAAATAATAATAATAAAATAATAATTTACTCATTGGATTTGTGGTCCCAAAATCACTGTTCCGATTTCACTAAAAACAGGTTGTTATAGACAACTTGCTAAAAATTTAACAATTGAAAAAAATTGATACATGGGCTAGCTAAATCAAGCTTCCATGATCATAAAATCTATAAAAAATTATGAAAAATAAATAGTTACCATAAATAAATTGATGGTGGGATGTAATTTGTAAAAATGGAGTTATTCTTCTTTTGTTTCAAATGGTGGACGGTGGGATGTAATTTGTAAGATGAAGTTTCATCTTTCATCCACTAACTTGGCAATGTATACCTTACTTAAGGTTTAATTAATTAACTAATCATGTCTAATTAACTTAATTAAGACAATTATATATAATTATAATATTAACTTAATGGAAATCATCATTGCCCAGTAAGCCATGTTAAATAATGGTTAGAAAATCATTTTAGTCCTTTGAATAATTGCTATCTAGGTCCCCAAGTCATTTCTTAATTAAGACTCAATAGCAATTGAACTTTTACAATTTAGTCTTTAAGATTTAATTAACTACTTTTTCGGCTAAATTATTTATCGATCTTTATTATATTTTCATATTAACTCCGTAAATATTTTTATTTTATATTTATAGACTTGATTTATAGAAATGGGGTTCCAAAACCACATTTTCCAACACCATTGGAATTCAATTAGTTACATGATAGCTCTACAAACAACGAACTCTCCCTTAAGCTCTTCAATTTCCTCCTTCAAAGTCGTCACCATGACTTGGAGAGCATTATCCCTTTTAGTTAGTTTATCCTCAGTGGAATTGAGCCACTTGCATCTCCTCTACATTGGCATTGAGAGCATCCAACACATGTTCTTTGAGCTCATCTCTCCTTGAGTCCAACTCTACAATGTGGCCCTCAACTACCTTGAGGCTTTCCTTCACATCACCCATAAAATCCTCAAGTTTGACAACCCTGCCTTCTAATGCTGATAGCATATCTCTTGATCTACTCGCCTTTCTAGCTCTCCCACGAGTCTCTAGTGGGACATTCTGATCCTTTGCTTCTCTCACTATCTCAAACTCAACAACTTAACAATCCTTGGTCTAATAACAACTGGCACGGGGCTAGAATTTTAGTCTAGAAAACTGCACAGCTTTAGGTAGAAACTTTGCTTTAAATCTACCTAACTTAGCCTTAACTCTCGAAAAGTGAAAATCTTAAAGAAAATCTCTAAGGCACCCATGCTTCACAAAAGCAAGCAAGCGAAACAAGCAACACACGAAAAGAAAAAGGCACAAGAAAATATGCATACCAAATGTTGGATAAATGCCCTCAATTAATACTAAGATTGAGTGATTACAACTCCGAGTGAATACAAATGAGGGGGAAGACCTCTATTTAGTTGAGCTACCCTAAATCCAACTGTACAATTTGAATTACATTAATATATGGTATTGTAGTCTATCTACAAGATGAGTCCTAAGGAATTTAAACACTATATAATTTTATATTTAGTATTACAATATTTAACCTAATAAATCTAAATTACTAAAGTGTTTACAATTATGTCGTAGATTTATAGTATAATTGCATGCTAAGAGTTTATTTAATTAGGTGGAACCATCCAGAAGTCATGTTGGAATACGACTCGCTTGAGGATATACGACTCTATTGGAACAACTACGGAATCACAAGTAAGTGTCTAATTTCGTTATTATAATTTAGTATTTATGTATATAACTAATATTTTGGTAATGTTAATATAGTTTCAATGGACACCGTACGAGGATCCCGAAATTCGGGCAGTAATTCGGAGGAGTTCCTCCAAAATCCGAGCAGTTGGCACGTTAAGGTCCCGCTAATCACCTACGCGACCGTGGAGATGCACCGTCGAGATCGGGTTCTGCGGCAATTTGGATGCCGACAACCGATTTTCGTGGCTCTGAGGTGCTCGATGATGAGCATGTGTGGACTTACTGGCGCAAAGACACGGATTGGCCAATATTTTGGTCGAACATATCGAAGTGGGAGAACGGTATGACTTTTTACCTAACCGGAACCGATCGTAGTTCTGAGTTAGCGTGTGTCGGAGTACATGCCATGGTTTAGAATCCATGGTAAGTCAGATCTGTTGTCGGTGAAGAGAGGCGACAGCAAATTCGAGCGAAGGAACGTCGGCCCTTTACATCCAAGGAGAAGGGTGATGAGGCGGCCCAAGAACAATACGCCTACGATCACCGGGCCCATCAACAATACTTATCTGATCACCGGCCCATCAACAGCGCTTATACGATCTCATCGATTCGGTGACAACACCGATAACACAAGCGTCCACAGTTTATGCCGGTGCGTACCACCTTACATGTATCCTCCTAACCCATATATGTTTTTTTCTAGTCCCCCTGTGTTGGAATCCATGGCGGGTTCGAGTCCGTTCCGACAACTCCTTTTAGCCACCGATCGTGAGGCCGACATCGGGTGTGGGATTAGAGGAGGTGCCGTCGGGAGCGATTCTTTCTACCGGACTCCTTCACCCAGACGGATGCAATCACCCCGCCGTGGTTTATGCAAACACCTCCGGTCATTATTTTATCAAGGTGGGTCATCATCGCAACACCTGAACTGACTCCACCGCGGGAGGATCGGATTCCCACCGAGGTTCCACAACCCCGTAGGAAGCTAGAAGAAGGAGGAATCCGGTACAGAATCACGACCGCCTCAGGTGGCCTTGGTTTCCACCGCATCCGCACTAAACCCTAAACCCCATAATTTGAGTAATTGTAAATTAATTTATAATTTGATTTTAATTTTTTGTAATTAAGGTTTAATTTTTGTAATTAAGTTGTAATATATTTAATAAAAATTGAGTTTGTTTTTTTATTTATTTTTTAATTTATTTAATTTTAATAACTTTGACAAAATAGGTTTGATTTTTTTTTTGTAATTAAGTTGTAATATATTTAATACAATTTGAGTTTGTTTTTTTGTAATTTAATTTTTTAATTTATTTAATTTTAATAACTTTGACAAAATAGGTTTGATTTATTTTTTTTTGTAATTAAGTTGTAATATATTTAATACAATTTGAGTTTGTTTTTTTTTGTAATTTAATTTTTTAATTTATTTAATTTTAATAACTTTGACAAAATATGTTTGGTTTATTTTTTTTGTAATTAAGTTGTATTATTTTTAATACAATTTGAGTTTTTTTTTTTTAATTTATTTAATTTTTTTGTAATTTAATTTTTTGTATTGATCTCGCATACTCGCCAATATACGTTGTTTTATTATTTGTGTTTGTAATTTAATATTAATTATCTTATATTTAATAAATTTGAGTTATTGTACAAAAGTTCACCGCTTTTCCTCCAAAAAAGCAGACATTACATAGCCAAGAAGAGACAAACAAGCTAAGAACACGGTCAACTAGTCCGATTTGGACACGAGCGAGATGTATGGCGGGTTCCTACACCACCCGCACCACGACTTTGGTTGGTCGGTTCTCGGATATCCATATTGTTGCGTATTCTAGTCGAGGAAGGTCGACCTTTTGGTTTTTATTGGGCTATCAAATTTTAAGTAGATAAACTTTTTACGGATCAAACTAATCCAAGTAAATTAAATAAGCCCAATTTAATTAATTGAATTTTTTTTTTTAAATGGCTGTGTGTGCTTTAAGCACAGGATTGGGTTTTTTTGGCCGCTGAACATGGATATGACATTTACTGTGATAGGGTCTTCCAATTTCTATTGTTGTATGGGTTTAAGGGGTGTGCTGTGGGTGACTTTTTGTGTGGCTTTTTCAATTATTTTATTTTTATTTTTATTTTATGGATTTGGAACAGCAAATGGGGTCCTAGGCCAACCTAATTAAAATGAGCCTTTAGATTAGAGAGCTTGTTTCGATAACAGTGGGAGACCCAATTTGCACGCCTAAATACATGTCTCTATTCATTGACTCAATCCTTTCTAACATTTTAAGAGCTTAGCTTCTATTTTCTTTTTCATTTTGTTTAATAAAAAGTAATGAAGTTGATTGAAACTAGAGTTAATTTATTTATACAATTATTTTTAAGACAATTTTAAAACTAATGCCATAATCTCTTTTCTTATTCAACCCTAAATAGCTATTGATCGGGTGTTATTTTTATCTGTGGCAAAATAATAATAATAATAATAATAATAATAATAATAATCTCTTTTCTTATCCAAATCCAAGAAAAAAAAAGGTTAAATCAACATTAGCATGTGAAGTTCTTCAATTATGATAACCTCCTCTGTATACATCTCTTCTGTTATGAATGTATCTGTGCTCAAACATTGTTGTTCTTTTATAACAGCCTGAGAAAACAAAGGGAAAAAGAACTGTGGGGGAAAATCATACTATGTACAGAAACTTCAAATCCATATGCACAACTGGCCACAGCTGCTACTGTGTGGCTGTCAGAAAGAATTTATTTTCATATTCACCTGAAAACTCCGTCACCTCACCTTGACTGCCAATCCCATAAGAAAACCAAAAACAGACATGAATGAGATATAATTATTCAGATTAAAATTGACCTGAGACTGGTAATGTAAAAGAGTTTGACAACCTGCTGCTGCTCCTCAAATCACACCAGACATTTGCATATCTTGCCATTACAGCATATTGTTGATGTGACAACAGAAATTGAATAATTGGACACCTCACCACAATCCATCAAACAACCGAATTCATCTTCCCGGGTTCAAAGGTTTGTAGTTTCTTCGCCAACATGAGTATGTCCCCTGCTAAAGCCATACCCGATACCATCAGCAAATGCACCTTATTCGAAAATATCCAAAAGCACTAAAATTCAGGATAAATTCCACATTTTTCAGTAATATACAAAGCATTTGAACCACCCTATTAACCACGAATGCGAATGCATATTCTAGACATAATGGTTATAAAACCAGAAATGCACCTTAAATTCCTGGAAACTCTGAATAAAAAATCATGAACCTAGACGAGTTTTATTAGGGGAGTTCAATAAGCAGGCTTAGTTTTTCTATACCAAAGCACGAGGATATTTTGATTCCAAACCATGCCTTCAAACTCACCAGCTTTATGACTAGGTTTTAATTTATTACAGCCTTTTTGTTGTGAAGCACCTATGCTTATATCCCACATTCTTTCAGATATAACAAATGGATAAATCAAGAAGTTCAATTGTTAAGGCATATGCCAAACCTATTAATATCACATAGATTGATTATAATCTGAGATAGTTTGGTGAAACTTTATTTCCCAACCAATTTATTATTATATGTGGCTCCATAGGTCCATCAGGTAGGTTTTACACCTTGCCATAATGGACTGGCAGCACTTAGGCAAGCAACCAGAACAGATTAGTGTCACCAATTTAGTTTCCTGCAATTAACAGTTCAAATCCATTCTTATTTCCCTAATGAAACAATGCCAGTTTTGTATTCTCTTCTCTGAAAAGATAGGAACTTACAGCTAAGCTGGTCTCTTTTAAATGTTCCAATGACTCAGCGAGTTCCACTTGCTTTGATGCAGTTGCAAGCAATGCCTGCAACAATTAAAACCAGTTTACTGACCAGAACATACAACTATACAAAAACTGGTTGCAATAAACACTAATTGTAGAAAGAAGTCTTACTTTCTTTGTTCTCTGTAAATCCTGTTCAATAGATTTAATACGACTTAATGATTCAAGAAGCATGTCTTCTTTTTCAGGAGGAATGTTTGTTGGTTTGTTACAAAGGTCAGTTACCAAGCTTTCTAAATTTTGTAGCCTCTGCCAACATGGATGGAGTGACTCCTCTTTTGCTTCTGTCAAGGTACCATTTTCTAGAGACCCTGAACCTGCCATCTCGTGATTAGACAGGTTTCCTACTTGTGGATTTGAATCTTGTGCTTCAGAAAATCTTCCCAGTCCAGGGGCAAAGAAAAATATACATGCTAACAATTTGAGTAAGAAGTAAACCACAAAATCTATTACTTGGTTAACGAACTTCTTTCTTGGATTTCTTGGAGTAACAATGCTAGTTATATCATCTGCCAACAGCACCAAATAATGTAAAAGCTTTATTATGAGAGAAAAATTAGCGTAGCCAATAGGAAGTTCTAGTGCTAAGAAAAAGAAGATAAAGTTCATTTGCAATGAGTTAATGACTAGTCAGCTTCTTAAAAGAGTCTAAGAGTCAAAACTTGAAGTTTTGATTGCGAATGGTTCAAACCCAGAATGGCAATAAAATCAGATAGATAACAACTGGCTTCCATATCTTAATCAAGCATGGCTGATTGAGCATAGTCTGTCCTAGAGATGGCAGTAAACACAAGGGCTACTAGTTTTGCTTTAATGCTGCCCTTATTGGACTATAGGATAGTTATTTACCATGACGTAGGACCAACTACATCTGCTGGAAGAGTAAGAATCCCACTTCAAAATTTGATTGGGCATATAAGTTCAAGCCTAGCATGGCCAGAGAACAACACAGAACTACCAACTACCACAACATGCACTAATAATGAATAGACTGATCTGATTTAAAGTGAGTATAAACACAAATATGATGTTCATTAAGTATCGCTGAGTGATCACTCACTTGTTGAATTAGCTTCTTCAGTTATTGCAGCACTTTCTGGTTCAATAATGTCATGCATTGATTTAAGAGCACTCATCTGTCCCTAACACAAGGATTAATATTGATTAAATAATGTTACTTTTCATCGTACCGCAAGAGAAACAATTACAAAGTCTAATGACTAAAATCGTAGGATGAATAAATTCATAACCCAAGTTAAAAGAGAAGCCGGAATGGTGGTGAAGCAGAGCCAATTACATTTAAAAACTTACTTTGTCAGAAAGTGACACTAACTGCATGAAATCTGATGTATGTGGTCTCACATCGGAAGCATAAGATATTTCACTACTTGCAACCTGTCAAAGAACCAATTAAAATGGAACTAGATGCAGAGCTAAATAACGATACATTGCCAGTAGACAAGGGAGCTCGGCCAATAAAAAAGGAAGTTGGAGAAACCTTAGTAGATAAAAGTTTGGCCTCTAAATTGTCATTATCAGAACAACTTTCTGTTTTCCTCAAGTACAAGGCATCTCCTGAGTGCACCAACTGCAAATAAAATACATGCGATGACTTTTAGTTCTGGGCATAAAATAATAATTAGGGCTTTTGTCAGACATCAATGTGTGAACAGAGAGGAGTGCTGTTAAAGGCTAAAATTATAAATTCATTTTGCTTTTGCAAACAGAAAAGGATCCCACCTTCATTATTTCTGAGTTATTCCAGGGTCCTTTGTTGGATCTAAGACACCCGCCATCATTAAGGCATGAGCATGTTCCACCAAGAAACTCCGGCAATTGGCTGCTTGGGAGATTTTCCACAAACAAGTTTAGTAAAAAAGCTCAAAAACAAACAGAGTAAGACATTTCAGTAACAATACAGAAGCAATCACAACCTTGGATCAATACTCTCCAATAATTTATTATGAAATTTGTTCCCAAGAACCTGTATGATTAAAGAATACTTGTTGATTAGTTGAAACCAACCCTCAAAAGTCAAAGAAAGCATATATGTATATATATAATATTCTTCATGATCACATGTTCCAAAATTCTTGTACATGAATCTTTGCTGTAGTCCTTGGATCAAGAAAGCTTTTTGCTGTGTTCCATAGTAGTTTGAATCCACTTCCAGCATTAACTATGTACATTTGATGTAAAGTCTGTAGAGTGAATGCCAATATTAGCAACAGTTAAGGACATTATGCATGAATAATTCAGATAATATATATTCACTCAGCTTAATGAAACAATGAAGCCACCTCGGGATAGTTGTCTCCATCAATTTTCTGCATTTGCATTACAAGATCATGTGCAACCTTGCCAAAGCTCATCCAGTTCTGCATAAAGAAGATAATACTGAGAAAAATTATATTGCATGAATTGCATATATTCTGTAACATATGAACACTGACCAACCCCTGCACATCTAATATTGTGGTTGTAGAATCTATATGCCTCTTGGCAGCAATAGAACAAGCAGGAAACTTCTCCATGAAAGCCTTCTCAAAGCCCTGCACATGATATTTCAAAAATCTGTCCACTGTAGTAACCTTCATCAGCTTGGTGGGGTCAATTTTACCAAGTCTTTCAATATAAACTGGGCGACCCTGTTTGTCTACACCATGGTAACCATGAGGGTACCAGCGCTGAACTTCTTCATAGTCATCATACACAAAATCCTGTGTAAGCATCAAAGCATCTGTTTAAACTATGAAAACTAAAACCATTCCAAAAGGAAAAGAATGACAGCAAAACACATCTTCCGTTAAACAACAATAGAAACACAGCTGCTTATCTACACCATCTTATCATGAGTAGTATGGCAGATATCTGACTAAGCTAAGTTTATAGATAGTAAGAGGAGCACATTTTACCTGTAAAATAGTATCTACTCCATTCTCTTTCCTCCAGTTCAGCATATCTTCCCACATCTGGGCAGTTTTATCGAGGTCAAATTTCCTTGCTTTCAGAAATCTGCAATGACATTGCAGCTTCTTTTAAAATGAAAGAATAAAGTTGAATGGAAGGATTCATTTTTCTTTTGCCGGAGGTAAGGGAAAAGAACCCCACCGGGGGGACAAATATTATTTTTATTTGGATAAGGTGGCAAAAGTTTTTCAAAAATATAACTTAATATGAAGCTCAGCTTCTACGTGCATGTCTAATTGTTCTGAAAGTGTAACCCAGAGTAAAATCAAAGATTAAGTAGGGATGTCCACGGCTCAATCACTTCTAGGCAAAAGCAAACTCTGTATCACGTGCCTCAGTACAGTTCCAGCAGAGGCATTTGCATTATGTTTTTCGAGATGCACAAAATTTCAAGTCAAAATCTTGTTTTGTTAGAATAAGAGGCTACAGTTCAAACATTTGAGTTACGCATTAGAATTTTTTAAATATTTCACTCTAGAGATATACTTGTCCAATATCCAAAAATTATCCTCTAGATTAGAGATTATTTACACATTTCAAAGAAAAGACGAGCAAATTTGAAAATTATAAAAACAAACAGTAGATCTTCATTTCAGTAACAACATGAGGTAATTCTTCCTAAGTCAAATACTCAACTGTAAACAATTCAAAGCTTGAGATTAGTGTAAAGCTAAAACAGAACAGATTTGTGCCCATGGAATGGTCTCATTATCTTATAGTTTAATATTAGCTAGCCACCACGCAAACAAATAGCATTACTTTGTCCAAAAGCATGCAATATAAGTCAACCGGTTGGCTAAATTACCTTAACAAAGTGTGGTAATCATCATGACGTGAGGGAAGCTGATCTTTTGAAAGTAATGCCTCGCGAAAAGCTTGGACTGCCTTTTCCTCCTCCGCATCCCTTACATCCTCGATAGAAATTGCCGCAAATTTGCAATCAGCCACGCGTTTGCCACGCTTCCTTATACCATGGGTTAGCTTTGTTGAAGCAGTCATCGCTTTCTTCTTCAGAGATCTCCCTCGCGTCGGTCTTCTTTTCTCGTCCTCAGACGTCTCAAAATCCAAATTCCCTTCCTTTCTAAACCTCTCGTTTTCTTGAAATGCTATTAACTCCCCTGATATTTTGAAAATCAGATCCAAAAAGAAAAATCTGCGAAACACAATTTTAATCTCGACTGCGATCAAAATTCAGTAAAAGTAGGCAAAATTTACCAGGCATTGTACTTTGTATCCGAAATCGTGATCAGACTTCACTCTGCAGCCAAACGGACACAGAAAATCTCAGAAATAATGAGATGCTGTTACTTTTATATATTACCAAATCTTCCAGATCTGTGCGATTCTCTATTACAGCTCGTTGCTGTAGAAAACAAATACGAATTTATCAGAAATCGACAAAAGAAAAGATTGGATCGGCATAAGCACAAAAAATATAGCATCAGTCAACAGAAGGTTTTACAAAAAACGAAATGAAAATCGCGTTAGATCCAAAATGAAAATCAACCAAACACAATTAAAAGATAAAAAAATTAAAAACCTTCAATGACATTATTAATGCATCAATACATAGGAAACGTATCCAGATATACCTTGAAAAGAATAAAAAAAACGCATTCATTCCACACAGAATAGAAGCAGATTGAAATTCACATGAAAACGAATGGTTGAATTTTCCATTTCTCTCCTTATTTCCTTATATATAAATAAATGAATAAATATAATAATCAAAGCCAGAGCTAAGAAATGAGAAAAAAAGCTATCACTTTAGGTTGCGAGGCGGGCTTTTCTCTCTCTCTCTCCAAACGGAAAAGGAAAAAAAATTCTCTATTGTTTCTAGAAAAAAAAAATTAAAAATATATAAAAGTGACTAATATTGTTTTAATTTTTTGTTAGCTGAGGCGTGTCGTGATCAATAAGCGTTTTTATTTTATTTATTTACAAAAAGAAAAATTCGCTTTCGGAGATCGAAATCAGAAAAACGTAGCGTGAAACCGCCGCTTCTGCTACTTAATACTCATCAACTGACGGTGGTTCCCATCAACGGTTAACGATTTGTTTTTGTTTTATTTTTTGCTTTCCAAGGCCGGGGCGGGAACGTGGGTTTCGACATTTACCGCCGTTATATATAAAAATTGCAGTATCGGAGACTATTAGGTACGGTGGAGTGTAGGGTACCTATAAAGCTACAAGCCAATCACAAATTGGCTTTTTATTTTGTTTATTTACTTTTTAGTAGAAGAAATGTTTGGTAATGTACCACGTCAGATACCATTAAGGTTCGGCCACATGGAGAGTGGTTGGCAAGCGGGACTAAAGAAGCGACCCAAAGTGGAGAGGCCAACCTCGTGCGCTGACATTAAGAGTACCACAAAGTTGAGATTTCAGATCTCAAAAATTCTTCAATTACAATATATATATATATATATATATATATAATTACATAAATTATATTTTAAAAATTATAAAAATTATTAGTATGATAAAAATAATTTCTAAAAAATAACAATCAACTAATCACATGTATTGTGTTAATTTTAAAAAAAATAGTCGATAATATGATTATTAATAAAAATTAAAAAATAAATATTATATGCTATTTTATCTAATTGTTCTAGTACATATTTGTTAAATTGTTCTCTTTTAATATTTAATATATGCTCTTATCATCATCTCTTGGTCATTAATCAAGTTTATTATCATCTAAATTTGAACATGCATCAAGCTTACCAATATCTCCTTCTTTCATGTACTATTTGAAGTATCATTCAAGTTATGATCAAATACATTTTGAAACCTTAATGTCTCAAATTAAAGAGTTTGCAAGCCGTTTATTGTGTTTGTGTCTCATTCCACTCTTTTAGATGGTATTTTACAACATAATATGGTGTAAGAAAACTTTTTATATTTACATATTTGGCATTGACCTTATAATATTTGGATTCATAATTCAGATATTCTATACTTTTAATTATAAAAACTTATATCAACTTAAGGGTAAACTATAAAAATAGTCACTTTTGTTTGCCTCAAATTATATTTTAGTCACTTATGTTTGAAATGTTACGTTTTAGTCACTTACATTATTATTTTGTTACAAAGTGGTCACTCTACCGTTAAGCTCCGTTACCTTCCTAACAACGATCCTACGTGGCAGTTCAAATTGGTTTTAAATGCCAACTTGAATGTTTTATGTGGTAGTCCAAATTAAATTTATTTAATTAAAAACTTATTTTCATACTAGAAAATGGACATCTAAGTTGGCATTTAAAACCCATTTAGACTGCCATGTAGGACTGTTGTTAGGGAGGTAATGAAGTTTAACGGTAGAGTGACCACTTTGTAACAAAACGATAACGTAAGTGACTAAAATGTAACATTTCAAACATAAGTGACTAAAATGTAATCTGAGGCAAACAAAAGTGATCACTTTTGTAGTTTACCCTAAACTTAATTTAGAGAAAAACTTATGTCAAGTTATATCCATTATTATTATATATGAATTAAATAAAAATAATATAATTTTATAATAAATAACCTTTACAAAAAAAATTTAAATTATTCAATAACTTTCATAACACTTCTTATAAATAAGATAATTTTTGTCATAAAAGTTATTTTTATAAACAAATTATGATAAAAAAACTATAATATTTTTATGAATTAAGCATATTATTTTTATAATATATAGTATGGACACACAAAAGTTATGTCCATATTTTTATAAATAAATATTTTATAATATTTTTATAATATGCAAACTATTTTTATAATAAACTTTTTTCCATAATTTTATATTTTTAGAATTTAAATAATATATTTTTGTTATAACTTTATAAAATACACAAATTATTTTTATAATATATTTTTTAGGATGTATTATATAAAAATTTTTGGCCATAATCATCCCAAAAATTTATACATGTTCATGCTTATAATACAACTTTTATAACTTGTATAAAAATAATTTTTAAAATGAGATTTAAGCATAACTACATGCATAATTACTCTAATTCTCACCCATCCCTAAAAATTGATAAGTATAACTTGGGTATTTCAATTACACCAAATTCAGTGTGACACAGACAATTACTATGATTATCTAAACATGTTGCTCATGTGAAATTACACACAAATTCAATTACTAGGTGGCTTTTAAATACTACCGAAAACTAGTTTTTTTATTCGTTTGATGCACATACATATTTAAATTATAAATTATTTATAACCCTAATAATGATAAATTTTGAATCTAACAATAAGTTATTTATGATAAAGATTTATCAACTTTTGAATCTAATAATAAATTAATTGGTTACTATAAAATATGTCAAAATTTGAATCTAATAAAAAACAATCAATGTATCTTTAATCATATATAGATGTACAAGTTTATTGTATTTAAATTAAAAGATTTATTTATTTATTTCATATTTATATATAAAATATTTACATAATATAATTTAATGTATATATAAAATATTTATAGACAAAATATTTTAGTACATTGTATTAACAAATTTTAGTGCATTGTGTAATGGGCCTAATTTGCCCGGGCCCAATTAATCGGTTTATTAAACAAATTTAAACCAAAAAAAATAAAACAATATAAAAACCCAAATAATAAAAACAGTCTAAATAAAAGTCCATTATAGTAAGCCCAATTGACTCAAATACAAAACCTAAAAAATTAACCCAACCCACAGCCCAATTACAAACCCGAAGCCCAAATGCCTAACAAGGCTCAAAGTTCTAGCATTTCCAAAAATCTTTAGGGTTTCTGGAACCCTCGAGCGCCACCTCTTCCCCACGAGCAGCCTCCACATGCGCTCCTCCTCCACATCACTCGTACGACCTCCGTTATGCGTCACACACCTGAGGAAAAGAAAGAAAAATACAAAGAAAACAATACAACAAAAAGACGAATATTGTATATTTTTATTTTCGAATATTTGGGCTATAAAAACAGAAAATGAAAGCCTTGTGTACCTCCTACACATTTTTTTACGAACGAAATCAATACAAAGAAAAAAAATTAGCAAAGGTCCATCGCGTTTTCTTTTATTTTTTGTTTTATTCAAACTGTTTATACATTCATAGAGATTTTATTCTTATTTTTAAACTATATACATATTTAAATAAACTATAAAAAAGGGAAAATTTACCTTATTTTCGAACTCCGATCATAGTGTCTTCTTGATCTTTGTGACAATGACAGCATGACGATCGATGGCCAGACTTATGACCGAAAATCTCCCAGGAAGAGAGGGGAGGGAGAGAAATATGAGTTTTTAAAAGGAAGGTTGAAAATGATTTTTTTAAAGGCTTTTTTATTATTTATACCAGAAGCAAAACGGTGTCGTTATGCTTTGGCCATTTAAATGCCAAAACGGTGCTGTTTCATAGCTGACCCGTCCGACTCGACCGAATGCCAGGGAGATTCGCGTTTTTTAAGCAATGGTCTTATTGCGCTTTTTGTCCCTCCGAGTTTTCTTTCTTTTTAATATAGCTTATTTTTGTTTTCAATTTTGCCCTATAATTTTTATTCTATTTCAATTTAGTCCCGTACAAAGCGCAGCGTTTTGGAGGGAGGGGATATTTTCCTTTAGTCCCTCATTGTTATTCGCGCGTTCGGATAGGTCCCTTTCTTTTTTTTTTTAGATTCGCCACAAATGTTTGTTTTAAATTTAATTTAGTCCTTTTTTTATTTTCTTTTATTATTTTTGCTATTATTGTCATTATTTTATTATTGTTATTATTTTTAATATTATTATTATTGTATTTATTATTATTATTATTATTATTATTATTATTATTATTATTATTATTATTATCATCATTATTATTATATTATTAAATTAATATATTTAATACCGAATATTTATTTTTGTTTATTTCTTTAATAGATTTTTTATTTATTTACCATTACTTTCATTATGACATTTATTCATTATTGATATCTTTTTTCAAATGTTAGATTATTTATTTCATTTTCTTTTTGTTATCATTATTAACATATTATTATTTTCATTATTTTCACCTAAATTCTATATTAGTTTTACTAATTAATTTATTTTATTATTTTATTTATAAAATACTTAAATCTAATATCATATATTTGTTTCATTTACTCATTTATTCTTTTATTTATTTATTTATCTCATTAGTTGTTTATTATCTTACTTATATATATATATATATATATATATATATATATATATATGTACATATTTTTATTTTTATTTTTATTCGGAATTTCTAAATAGGCTCGTATTTTTGGTTTATTGTGTTTTTATTGTCATGATCTTTATCCTTTATTAATTTATTAGATTTATGTCGCATAATTGTTCTTTAAATATGAGATTTTTGTTTTGAAATAAGCAAACACTCTACGTTCTAAGGTTCGAAAGAAATCGTATCTTAACTTACTGGGTTTTGATTTTTCTCATCGAATCTAAAGAACCTATTATTTTCCTTTTAAAATCAAAGCACATAGGTTAAATAAAAACTTATTCTTGGGAATTCAAAAGTGTTGTGTCCTAACTCACTGGATGTGACATTTTGTTATCTCGAGGTAAGAATTTTTAGAAATAAAGGCAATATTTTGTATTTGGAATTTTGAGAAATTGTGCCCTAACTTACTGGGTTTCGATTTTTCATTTGACCCAAATAACCGAATATCCTTCTTAAATTTAAATGTTCAAGTTTTGAATGGCAAAAGACAAGCTTAGCTTTGAGGATTCGAAATGACATATCCTAACTCACTGGGTATGATATTTTATTCCTTCAAAATAAGCGGGTCTCGGCATCCAGTTTAATTTATTCAAGTTTTTTAAAATGAAGAGGATCGTATTTTAAAATCTTTTCAAATTTTCGACATTAAAACGTTAATAAATCAATTCGGTACCAATTTTGGGTGTTACGAGGGTGCTAATCCTTCCTCGTGCGTAACCGACTCCCGAACCCCTTTTTTTAAATTTTGTAGACCAAAATCATCGTTTTAATAAATCAAAATGTTTTAACGATCAATCTCAAGGTGACCCGGTCACACCTCAAAAAAGATTGGTGGCCACTCCATTTTTGTTTTTAAATTCGACCCTGTTTTTCAAACACAAATGAAAATGGTTTCGATTGCTTGGCGACTCCACTGGGGACAAATAAGAAAGTCAAGCCGTAAAATTGATTATTTGCTGTCTTGTTGTCGAAAGTTGAAAATTCGATTTGAAAAATTACGATCCTATTATTGCATTTGTTCGTATTGCTATTTCATATGAATACTATGGTTTGAGTCTCGCATCATATTGCATAAGGACCGTTTTGGTCTTACCTTTTTAAGTGGGAGTGAGAAGCTACTCCTTCGTGAGGTTTTCACCTCCGTGCAGAATAGTAGATCACTTTCGGGATACATCCGTACCTATGTCTTCGTGAATTTTCATCTCCATGCAGCCATAGGGAAATGTATTCCCCTATATTGAACTCGGTCCGTATGATCCTATAATGGGTGAGGATCTAGAAATCTGTTGGTTTGGGTACCTCAACTTTAGAACCCAAACCGCATGTAAAAGACCTTAAGAGCCTACCCTAGATAGTACAGCCACAAACCCTAGGGGTCACCCGAATAGGTGCTCTATTTGTTCTTTCTTTCTTTCTTTTACTTTGTACTAATGTATTTTATTTTTTTTTATATTCATGCATTAGCATTGCATTGCATCATGTACAATAAGATTCAATAAAAAAATTCAATAAAAAAAACCTAAAAAGAGTTGGAATTCTTTGAAGAGGTCAAAGGCCCGGAATAAATGTTCGAAAATGTTCACATGAAGAAATCATTGAAAGAGGGACCTAGTCAAATATCCGCCCTTATGAATCTGGGAGTGTTCTGAATAACTGGACTGCAGAAGAAATTCTTGTATTTTTTAGAACTTAACAGAGTAATGTTTAAAACACGCTTGTTGCTTTTAGCCTAGAAGCAATAAGAATTCCATTGTGAAATAGGCTTATGTCCGAACATTATTATGAAATACATACTTGAGATCACTTTGAGTAAATATTCTCTCATTCTTTAAGATTTTTTATTCTTTCTATCCAAATAATTATGATAGATTCCTTCATTCCTTGAATCTTTTTCCAAATCATTCTTTCATTTCATTCATAAGCATACCATATGAATAATTATTCTTAAATTCATTCGTTCTTTGTATATTTCTTTGTACCTACAACAGTCCCGGATATCAATGACATGAGTAACACAGTTACGGATTTAGAACTTCCTTTTGAGTAAGACATGTGTTTAGAGACCCCAAGACTTTGAAAATGACAAAGATTGTGGCTTATCTCCGGACTTATTAAGAATGGTAAAACAAGAGAAAAAATAAATTTTACCTCATGAAGAGACAGTGTAACACCCTAAACCCGGCCCAAACACTATGACCAAGTTCAGTATGTTACAGATGAAAACATTTTGAAATCCCTTGTTTAGCCGATTCAATTTAGGGTAAAAGATATTGTCTTGTTTAAAAAAAATAGTTGAGGTGTATAAAGAGATCAATACTTAGTTCGTTTTTAAAATATATTAAGTCAGATTGTTATCGATTTTAGATGTACCCGATGGCACAGAAAACATTTTTACGTTTAAATTTAATAAAACTTGTGTAATCATTTTAAAGTCATTAAATTTTTTAAATAATTCATCTAAAACATGTAAAATAATAGAAATAATCTTAGGAGACCTTATTACAACTTAAATAAATAAATCCAAAATAAAATAAAATAATTCAAAGTTCATCTAGTCCATAATTTCACTACATGGCCACCTCGAGTCCATCCGACTCCTCATCCGCGATCTACGAGTCACCTGAAAAATGTTAAAGGAAAAGTTGAGTCACCAAGACTCAGTGTGTAACCCTTTTCTCGGTTTAATGCAACATCATACACAATTTATAAAAATTAACATGCACTAAATTATGCACCCAACCTAGCCACCCAAACACCTTTCTCTACCCCGTGTGGTACCAAACCACTGGTGGTGCCAAACTACTGGTGACTTAAAGTCACGATATTCATCAATAATTGTGGTGCCAAACCCTTTGGTGGGGCCAACCCACGTGTGATACCAAATCATGGCGTCGATCCCATAATATAATCCGTGGGGCCAACCCTTTGTGGTGCTAAGCCACTGGGACGAGACGCTATAAGGTGCCAAACCTTTGGAGGTGCCAAACCTCCGTGACCGTAGTCACGAAATGTGGTACCAAACCACTTTGGTGTCCGTCGACACGAATATCACTTCCCCTCCACTCATATATCCCACATCAATCCATGATATTTAATGAAATCATGCTAACATGCTTATTTAGCAACATACTTTGGATTTATCATTAACCATATATTTAAGTCACATATACCAAATATGTCATGCTTCCCAAAAGCATCATAAAGAACTCATAACGACAAGGACTTACGAAGCCTTGCTTATACCTTTATGGTATTAAATCAGAAGCTACACAAATCCGATTTAGCATACACAAAATACTTAGCACATTAATTAGTTATAAAGTGTGTATGTACACACATTACTAATGAGAGTCCCAAATCCCGAAGAATCAAGTCGGCCACACTAGATTTCCTTGCCCCTATATTCGGCCAAACATAAGGTTAGTGCCCTAGACTATTCGGCCAAACCAAATTAATTCCAAAGGGTTATCATTTGAAACCCGAGAACTTACCTACACGTGATTCGGTTTCCTACCAAATCCCGAGCCAAGCGATGGTTCACCTCAGACAATTGGCCACACCTTAAGACACAAAATAGTTAGCCTCCAAGCCTTCGGCTTAACGAATACTTAAAGGAAAAAGATTACTAAACCAAGTCCTTACCACCACTTACCTTCCTCTTAAACTGATTGGGGAAGAAAAGAGCACTCTTTGCTTTGATATTAGGCCAAAACTACGAGAAAATAGGGAGGAGGAATTGCTAAGAAAACAAAAGAGATCTGGAATTTTGAGTAATTTTGGGTAATGGTATAAGGAAATTGACAAGGTGGTAGGGTTTGGCTAATGGAGGAAAAAAAAGGAGAAGGAAAAGAAATAGGGGATCAAGGAGGATTTCACTTGTAAAGAAGAAGAAAAGAAGCTGGAATTTTAGCAATTGCCTAGGGAAATTCAGCAGAGAGAAAGAAGAAAAGTTCTTTGGGATTTTGGGCACTTCTTGCTGTACAAAATCAATTTTGAACAGACCCCCAAGGAGTCCCAATCTGGCCAATTCCTCCCTTTTAGGTGATAAATTTCAGCTTTTATTTAAATTAAATTTTATCTATTGTTATCCTTAATCACCTCAAACAAAATTGAATAAAATAAGCCACAACACCTCTACCTCCAATTAATTTAGAGCAAAATTTAGCTCAACCTTATCACTTTTAAGAGTCCAACTTGCACCAATTTCCACCCATGCACGCAAGCAACAAAAGAAAAAGAAAATAAAAACTAAATCGCTTTGCTATCTTTGGCTCGAACCAGTGACCTCAAGCAACAGCCCCCCCTTTTCACGCCTTAAGCCACTCTTCCCTTTGGACTTTCATGACATAAAGCCCTCACCTTTTAATTATAAGCCTTCTTCTTGGCCTTCTCCCTTAACGCCAAAACTCAAAAAGAAAACTCCTTGCTTCCTTCATGTCTCGAACCCGAGACCTCACTGCAGCCCTCACTCTCCAACGCCCTTTGCCACTTCTCCCCATTAAACTTTCATGCCATGAACCTTCTCCAATTAATTTTAAGGCCTTCCTACTTAAGCCCATCACCGCATAAAAAACACGCAAAACGCCCCTTCAGCCACTCGAACCTATGACCTGCGCTTCACCTCCAACACTCAAGTGGCGCATGGAACCACTTAGCCAAGGATTTCTTTGTGTCACGTTTCGCCCAAAGTTTTATTTAACCCCTATCCCCTAGCTTCCTTCCTTTTAAACCCTTAAGAAGAAATTTTTAATTCCACATCTGACCTAATTTAGGGTTATGTCAAGGCCCTAAATATGCTTAGAAATTAAAATATTTATTTCTACAAGCACATAAGGGAAATTAATTAAATTTTTAACAACCCCCTAATTTAGGGTGTTACAATTCTACCCCCCTTAAAAATAATTTCGTCCTCGAAATTACTTACTAACGAATAGTCATACCTCTTAACTCACCATGCTACGCTTATCTCTTACTCGATCTTAATAAAACTATCTTACTTCCTAAGCACCATCTCTAAATTCACAACCAAAGTTTGGGCACTTCCTAGCAAAACAAGAAAACTCTACAATAATCAAGCAATTAAGGATTCCAGAAATAATGAGCATACCCGTTGTCACATCTAGCACATCTTCCTCCTCGCGATGGCCAATTGCATAAACCAACCTTGGTTGCCTCGCCTCTGCACCTTCAGCACCTCGGCCATGCCGTTACCATTTCCATTACCCTAATCGCACCTCAACCCTTTGTGGTGTTGGTTATCCCTCTGTTCGGTGCACGATCCTGATCCTCAGATCTCAGTCTAGCTGCTTTCTTCGGACAGTCTCTAACTCGATGCTCCAAGGACCCACACTCGAAGCATCCCCGATTACCCTTCCAACATTCCCCCGTGTGAGACTTGCCACACCTATAACACCGTAGCGGCCATTGAGGATTAGCAACAGCAGCAGGCCTAGCAGCCTGATCCGACCCATCAAACCTCGTCCTCTTCTGCTCATTACCCGAGAACCTTGAAGATTCCGAGCTCCTCTTATTCTAATTTCTATCTTGATTTCGTCTAACCGACTGTCTTACTCCTTCAGCAACCTTCGATTTCTCCACTAAGACAGCAAACTCCCGTTCCTGTTATGGAGCTATCATCATTCTCAACTCATCCCTCAGCCCATCCTCGAATCTAACACAGCGCTCATGCTCGGTACCCACAATACCACGAGCATACCTACTCAATCGGAGGAATTCAGCCTCATACTCGGCCACCGTCTTATTGCCTTGAACCAGGTTCAAGAAAGCCTTTCTCTGTACGTCTACATAGCTAGTTCCAATATATTTCTTCTGATAAGCTTCCCTAAAGAACTCCTAAGTGAGATTTTCTACCACCGTTACATCCCTTACGGTGAGCCACCACTGATATGACTCATCCCGAAGCAGAGAGATGATACCTATCAGCTTCTCCTCAGTGGTGAAATCTAAATCACCCATAATCCTTTCAGTGGATTCTAGCCAATACTCCGCCGCACTGGGCGCCACCCCGGACACTCCTCTGAATACTTCTGCTCCGTTCGCTAGAGTCGTTCACCCACAGATTCTGGTTTCACTTTTGCACCGCCTCAAAGAACTCGTTCCAATACCCATAATACTGACTTGAGATCGACATCATTACCACCGTCGATCTTGAAATTTGATTTTCGCCTTGTAAGAATCGGCATCTCATTTCTGACCCATGTCCGGACCTCTGTTTGGCTCGGACAAGGCCATCCTACCCTACCACTACCACGCGGCGGACGTCCTCAACCTCTTGAACTCATTCTAACTATTGCGCTTATCTGTTTAAAAGTTATTATGCATTAGTACTTGTTTCACTGGATTACCCGCGAAGGAATTTTATGATAAGAGTTTAGGAGTGGTTCTTTCGTAACATACATACACACAGTTTTCCATTCATTCATTCAAAGAGATGTTGTAGTTTCCATGATGATTGTTTTTCCACTACCCAAGGGTAACTTCGTAATTTGTCCTACAGGGGTATTTTTGCAATTTTCAAAAATAAAATTTTCGGATGATTTTGTCAAAAAGCATTTTGGAACTCTTAAATTTTCGGTGTAATTTGAAAAATTTTAAAATCCGGGGGTATTTGGGTAATTTTGAAGTTCAGGGGCATTTTGGTAATTTTTCACAAATCAGGGTAAATTTGTAAAATTTATCAAATCAAGGATATCTCAAAAATTGTAAAATTTTGAGGGCTCTTTTTGATAATTGTATTTTCCAAAATAGTGATGTTGCAAAAATTTGAAAGTCAGGGGTATTCTGGTAATTTTGTAGGTTGGGGCAATTTTGTAATTTTCTAAAATCATGACGTTTTTGCAATTTAAGGTTTTGAGCACTTTTTATGTAATGAAAATTTTGATTAGAACTGTGGGTATTTTGGGAATATCATAAATCAAGTGCGTTTTGTAATTTTTTCCCTAAGGGTATTTTGGTAATTTTTTCACATTCGGGCATTTTCACCAAAATGATTTCCAAAATTGGGTTCTAAGTGATTTTACAAAGAAGGATATTTGAAAATTTCTTTTTGAAAAAAATTTCATCTGGAGGTATTTTGATAATTTATAAGCTGTGGGTATTTTGGTCATTTTTTCAAACCGAGGGTATTTTGGTCTTTTTTTAAAAGCTAAGATTTTATTTATTTCCAAAATCAAAGCGCTAGTCCCTTTCGGGTTTTAGTTATCGAGTTTAGCTTTGTGAGTGTGTCATCTCATTAGGATGAACCGTTACTAAGCACTGTGTAGGATTCAAGTGAGTAGGAGGTGAGTCACGAGGATCTGCTTAAATACTGTGCCCCACCGGATCCAATCCTAGACATGCGTATAACGATTGGCACATCTTTTGCTCATTGACAACTCACGTGGTTTGTTTAGGGAATTTATTAAATCTTATGCAATATCATTGGAGTATGCTAGCTCTAGGTTCAACAGTTTCTATTCTAGTAGTCTACGTTCCCATTTTACCCTTCTACCTCTCATCAAAAGAATTCACAAAAATTAATAGAAGTACTTACCTGGGCGGATAGGTGCCGGAGACTCGGTGCCATGCTGTTCAAGCCAAAACAGTTTCTAAAAACATCATAATAAGGCCTACTTAGCAAAACCAAACATTTTGGGCCTTGGGCCCCCCCACAGTCGAGTTTTGAACCGGGCTCTGATACCAATTTTGTAACACCCTAAACCCGGCCCAAACACTATACCAAGTTCAGTATGTTACAGATGAAAACATTTTGAAATCCCTTGTTTAGCCGATTCAATTTAGGGTAAAAGATATTTTCTTGTTTAAAAAAAAATAGTTGAGGTGTATAAAGAGATCAATACTTAGTTCGTTTTTAAAATATATTAAGTCAGATTGTTATCGATTTTAGCTGTACCCGACGGCACAGAAAACATTTTTACGTTTAAATTTAATAAAACTTGTGTAATCATTTTAAAGTCATTAAATTGTTTAAATAATTCATCTAAAACATGTAAAATAATAGAAATAATCTTAGGAGGCCTTATTACAACTTAAATAAATAAATCCAAAATAAAATAAAATAATTCAAAGTTCATCTAGTCCATAATTTCACTGCATGGCCACCTCGAGTCCATCCGGCTCCTCATCCATGATCTACGAGTCACCGAAAAATGTTAAAGGAAAAGGTGAGTCACCAAGACTCGATGTGTAACCCTTTTCGGTTTAATGCAACATCATACACAATTTATAAAAATTAACATGCACTAAATTATGCACCCAACCTAGCCACCCAAACACCTTTCTCTACCCGTGTGGTACCAAACCACTAGTGGTGCCAAACCACGGTGACTTAAAGTCACGATATTCATCAATAATTGTGGTGCCAAACCACTTTGGTGGGGCCAACCCGTGTGATACCAAATCACTAGCATCGATCCCATAATATAATCCATGGGGCCAACCTTTCGTGGTGCTAAGCCACGGGACGAGACGCTATGAGGTGCCAAACCTCTGGAAGTGCCAAACCTCCGGTGACCGTAGTCACGAAATGTGGTACCAAACCACTGGTGTCCGTCGACACGAATATCACTTCCCCCTCCACTCATATATCCCATATCAATCCATGATATTTAACAGAAATCATGCTAACATGCTTATTTAGCAACATACACTGGATTTATCATTAACCATATATTTAAGTCACATATACCAAATATGTCATGCTTCCCAAAAGCATCATAAAGAACTCATAACGACAAGGACTTACCTGAAGCCTTACTTATACCTTTATGGTATTAAATCCGAAGCTACACAAATCCGATTTAGCATACACAAAATACTTAGCACATTAATTAGTTATAAAGTGTGTATGTATACACCTGTTACTAATGAGAGTCCCAAATCCCGAAGAATCAAGTCGGCCACACTAGATTTCCTTGCCCCTATATTCGGCCAACATAAGGTTAGTGCCCTAGACCATTCGGCCAAACCAAATTAATTCCAAAGGGTTATCATTTGAAACCCGAGACCTTACCTACACGTGATTCAGTTTCCTACCAAATCCCGAGCCAAGCGATGATTCACCTCTGACAATCGGCCACACCTTAAGACACAAAATAGTTAGCCTCCAAGCCTTCAGCTTAACGAATACCTAAAGGAAAAAGATTACTAAATCAAGTCCTTACCACCACTTACCTTCCTCTTAAACCGATTGGGGAAGAAAAGAGTGCCCTTTGCTTTGATATTCGCCAAAACTATAGCAAATAGGGAGGAGGAATTGACTAAGAAAACAAAAGAGATGCTGAAATTTTGAGTAATTTTTGGGTAATGGTATAAGGGAAATTCGGCAGCAAGGTGGTAGGGGTTTGGCTAATGGAGGAAGAAAAAGGAGAAGGAAAAGAAGTAGGGGATCAAAAAGGATTTCGGCTTGTAAAAGAAGAAGAAAAGAAGCTGGAATTTTTAGCAATTGCCTAGGGGAAATTCGGCAGAGAGAAAAAAGAAAAGTTGCTGGGGTTTTTGGGCACTTCTTGCTATACGAAATCAATTTTGAACAGCCCCCCAAGGAGTCCCAATAATGGCCAATTCCTCCCTTTTAGGTGATAAATTCCAGCTTTTATTTAAGTTAAATTTTATCTATTGTTATCCCTTAATCACCTCAAACAAAATTGAATAAAAATAAGCCACTAACACCTCTACCTCCAACCAAATTTAGAGCAAAAATTTAGCTCAACCTTATCACTTTTAAGAGTCCAACTTGCACCAATTTCCACCCATGCACGCCAAAGAAGAAAAGAAAAAGTAAATAAAAACTAAATCATTGCTATCTTTGGCTCGAACCGATGACCTCAAGCGTGACCCCCTTTTCACGCCTTAAGCCACTCTTCCTTTGGACTTTCATGACATAAAGCCCTCACCTTTTAATTATAAGCCTTCTTCTTGGCCTTCTCCCTTAACGCCAAAACTAAAAAAGAAAACTCCTTGCTTCCTTCATGTCTCGAACCCGAGACCTCACTGCAGCCCTCACTCTCCAACGCCCTTTGCCACTTCTCCCCATTAAACTTTCATGCCATGAACCTTCTCCAATTAATTTTAAGGCATTCCTACTTAAGCCCATCACCGCATAAAAAAACACGCAAAACGCCCCTCCAGCCACTCGAACCTGTGACTGCTTCACCTCCAACACTCAAGTGGTGCATGGAACCACTTAGCCAAGGATTTCTTTGTGTCACGTTTCGCCCAAAGTTTTATTTAACCCCTATCCCCTAGCTTCCTTCCTTTCAAACCCTTAAGAAGAAATTTTTAATTCCACATCCGACCTAATTAGTGGTTATGTCAAGGCCTAAATATGCTTAGAAATCAAAATATTTATTTCTACAAGCACATAAGGGAAATTAATTAAATTTTTAACAACCCCCTAATTTAGGGTGTTACAGACAGTAAAGATGGTGACCTTGTTCCAGGATGTGATGCACAAAGAAATTGAAGTTTATGTCGATGATACGATCGCAAAGTCTTGAACAAAAGTGGAACATATCCAAGTTTTGAGGAAGTTATTCTTGAGACTGAGAAAATTCCAATTAAAGCTCAATCTAACAGAAAGTACTTTTGGATCTAGATCGGGAAAATTGTTAGGCTTCATAGTTAGCGAGAGGGGCATTGAGATCGACTCAAACAAGGTCCTAGCTATACAAGAATTGCCTCCGTCGCACACTCAAAGAGAAGTCCAAGGTTTCCTTGGGAGGTTAAATTACATTGCTCGGTTTATTTCACAATTAATTGAGAAATGTGATCCCATATTTCATCTTCTAAAGAAACACGATCCAGGTATGTGGGATGATGAATGCCAGAAAGCTTTTGATAAGGTTAAACAGTACTTGTCAAGTCCTCCAATATTATCAACTTCATACCCAGATAGACCATTAATATTGTATTTGACAGTGTTTAGTAGCTCTATGGGATATGTGCTGGGTCAACACGATGATTCGGGAAGAAGAGAAAAGCGATATACTACCTTAGTAAGAAATTCATTGAGTGTGAAATGAGATATTCACCAATTTAGAAATTGTGTTGTGCCTTGATTTGGACGACTCGGAGGTTGAGACAATACATGTTATACCATGCAACCTGGCTAATCTCGAAGTTAGACCCTCTAAAGTATATGATGGAGTCAACCGCTTTGAATGGAAGGATGGCTAGATGGCAAACTTTTCTATCTGAATTTGATATAGTTTATGTGAGCCAAAAAAATGTAAAAGAAAGCACAGTAGTAGATTTTCTGGCCAGCAGAGCTCTAGAAGATTATGAGCCTCTGAACTTTGACTTCTCCAATGAAGAATTAATGTATGTGGCAGCTACTGAAGAAGACGCTACAAATGATCACCTTTGGAAATTGAACTTCGACGGAGCATCAGATGTTGTAGGTAATGGAATTGGGGCAGCCTTGGTATCCCCAAATGAAGATCATTATCCGTTCACATGCAAGTTGGATTTTGATTGTACAAATAACATGGCAGAATATGAAGCTTGCATCATGGGACTCCGTGCAGCCATAGAACGCAAAATTAGAGCGTTAGAAGTATATGGGGATTCTGTACTGGTAACCTACCAACTGAAAGTTGAATGGGAGACAAGAGACCACAAATTGATCAATTATCGAAGGATAGTTCTGAGGTTAATTGAAGAGTTTGACGACATTACTTTCAATTATCTCCCGCGAGATGAAAACTAGATGGCAGATGCTTTAGCTACATTGGCTTCCATGATCAAAGTCAGCAAGCTGAGGATGTAAAACCCATTGAAATGAGTATTTATGAGGCCCTAGCTCATTGTTACAACGTGGAGGAAGAAGAAAAAGATGATCACCCCTAGTACTATGATATATTACGGTACATAAGAAACCGTGAATACCTTGATCAGGCAATCGAGAACGATAAAAGGACTTTGAGAAGACTAGCTTGTGACTATGTCTTAGACGGAGAGATCTTGTACAAAAGAAGAAAGGATCAGGTACTGTTGAGATGTGTAGATGATGTTGAAGCTAAGAAAATTTTGAAAGAAGTCCACGAGGGTATTTGTGGAATGCATGCCAATGGTTTCACAATGGCTAGATAAATTATGAGATTCGGGTACTATTGGTCTACCATGGAAGGAGATTGCATTAATTATGCTAAGAGATGTCACAAATGCAAAATTTATGGAGACAAAATTCATGTACCTACTTCGCCTTTGCATGTTATGACTTCCCCATGGCCTTTCTTTATGTGGGGCATGGATTTTATTGGACCGATCTTTCTAAAAGCTTCAAATAGGCATCGGTTCATCTTTTAGTCATCGACTATTTCACCAAGTGGGTAGAGGCTGCTTCATATGCCAATGTTACCAAGTCGGCAGTTAGCAGATTCTTAAAAAAGAAAACTATAGGTCAATATGGAATGCTTGAGAGGATCATATCTGATAATGCATTAAACTTGAACAACAGCACGATCGCAGAAGTCTGCAGTCAATTCAAAAATCAGACACCATAATTCGTCACCGTATCATCCAAAAATGAATGGTGCAGTGGAAGCAGCCAATAAAAACATTAAGAAAATCGTGGGGAAAATGGCTAAAACTTATAAAGATTGGCATGAGAAGTTACCATTCGCTCTTTATGCTTATCGAGCATCAGTCAAGACCTCTATCGGGGCAACTCTTTTCTCATTGGTTTATGGAATGGAGGCAGTGTTACCCATCGAAGTTGAAATTCCTTCCCTTCGAGTCTTGTCAGAGCTAAAGTTAGATGAAGCAGAATGGATCCAGTCTCAATATGATCAGTTAAAGTTGATTGAGGGGAAAAGGCTAGGAGCTATTCGGCATGGTCAGATGTACCAAAAGCAAATGATGCGAGCTTATGAAAAAAAGGTTCGCCCAAGAGAATTTCATGAGGGGGACTTAGTTTTGAAAAAGATCTTCCCCATACAAAAGGATTTCAGATGGAAATGGATGCCAAATTGGGAAGGACTTTATGTAGTGAAAAAGGCATTCTCCAAAGGAGCACTGATCTTGGCCGAGATGGATGGAAAAACTTACCCAATCCTATAAATTAGTCAAGAAATACTATACTTGAAGAGGAAAAGAGGCCAAAGTAAAAACCCGCAAAGGGCGCTTTGAGACATTCTCTAAAAAAGGGCCAAAGTGAAAACCCGCAAAGGGCGCTTTGAAACTTTCTAAAAAAATAAAAAACGGAGAGGCCAAGGTGAAAACCCGCAAAGGGTGCCTTGATACCAAAGGGGTCTTGAGTCAAAAACCCGAAAAGTGTGGCTCAAATTGTAATCAAAGATGGGGCATATGGTGATCTTGCTATACCTGAATTAAGAAGGAGGTGTTACGTCTTGGGGCATTAACAAGGTGCTCTTAATGTTCTAAACACATATTGAGCTTAAAATGGTCTTCAGGAAGTCCGTATAGAGAAGCTCAGGTTGCGATATCTAGGGCACCTATCTTTTCCCCTCATCATTTTGTATTTTAGCAATGTTTGCTTTATTTAATTAGCCTATTCTTTTTAGATTTCGCTCCTGATAAATTTCATTTTTGTCCATCATTATGATCATTTTCAAGCATTTTGTATTGAAGTAATGATTAATGGACTAAGAATACTTTCACAAAAGGAGTTTTGTATATTACTCTGAAAACTTCTAAATAATATGAGAACCTGAAGCAGGACTTTTATTTAGAACTTACCAAGCCTAAGGGTTGGAAATATTTGAGAAGGAAACTCTAAATAGTGACCATTTCTTCGGACTTTCTGTCAAAAATGTCAGTTGAACAAGAAGATAGGATATTACGTCAGTGATACAACCTTGAAGAACAATGAGCAATGACAACCCTAAGCATTAAAAAGGGATCATTCTCATGACATTCTGCATTCATGCAAAACACATTTAGTTAGGAGCATTCGATTCATTCTAATCATTGCATCCTAATCATTACGCATTTAAAAAAAAAGGATCATTCTCATGACATTCTGCATTCATGCAAAATACATTTAGTTAGGAGCATTCGATTTATTCTGATCATTGCATCCTAATCATTACGCATTTAAAAAAGTATCATTCTCATGACATTCTACATTTATGCAAATATCATCCATAATACATTTAGTTAGGAGCATTCGATTTATTCTGATCATTGCATTCTAATCATTACACATTTAAAAAAGGATCATTCTCATGACATTCTCCATTCATACAAATATCATCCATAATACATTTAGTTAGGAGTAGTCGATTCATTCTGATCATCGCATCCTAATCATTACGCATTTAAAAAAGGATCATTCTCATGACATTATGCATTCATGCAAATGTCATCCATAATACATTTAGTTAGGAGCATTTGATTCATTCCAATCATTGTATCCTAATCATTATACATAGGCATAAGTCCATAAATTGATTCTACAGGTCATGTCCCAAGGGGCGGTGTAACGAGATCAACGAATCCACAGGTCCAATACCTTTAAAGTTGCAGTAGGTCGGATCAAATCCACCATGGCGAATCTCATTTCCCTGAATTTGCAATGGAGAAGATTGAAGCCATTACCCTTATCTCCCTGAAGTTGCAGTGGAGCAGACTGAAGATAGCGAATCTTATTTCCCTAAAGATGCAGTGGAGCAGATTAAAGCTACAGCAGATCTTATCTTCTTGAAGTTACAGTAGAGCATATTAAAGCCACCAGCCTTATCTCCCTAAAGTTGCAGCGGAGCAGACTGAAGACAATAAATTTCATTTTCTTGACGTTGCAGTGGAGCAGATTAAAGCTACATATTACAGCAGATCTTATATTCCTGAAGTTGCAGTGAAGCAAATTGAAGCCACTAGCCTCATCTCCCTAAAGTTGCAGTGGAGCAGACTGAAGATAGTAAATTTGATTTCCCTGGCATTGCAGTGAAACACATTAAAGCTATAGATTACGGCGGATCTTATCTTCCTGAAGTTGCAGTGAAGCAGATTGAAGCCACCAGCCTTATCTCCCTAAAGTTACAGCGGAGCAGACTGAAGACAACAAATCTTATTTCCCTAGCGTTGCAGTGGAGCAGATTAAGGCTACAGATTACGACAGATCTTATCTTCATGAAGTTGCAGTGAAGTAGATTAAAGCCACAGCCTTATCTCCCTAAAGTTGCAGCAGAGTAGATGAAGACAGTAGATCTTATTTCCCTGGAGTTGCAGTGGAATAGATTGAAGCTAAAAATTGGCGGATCTTATCTTCCTAAAGTTGCAGTGGAGTATATTGAAGCCACCAGCCTTATCTCCCTGAAGTTGCAGTGGAGCAGACTGAAAATAGTGGATCTTATTTCCCTGGCGTTACAGTGAAACAGATTGAAGCTATAAATTATGGTGAATCTTATCTTCTTGAAGTTACAGTGAAGCAGATTGAAGCCACCAAGCTTATCTCCCTAAAGTTACAGCGGAGCAGACTGAAGAAATTAAATCTTATCTCCCCGATGTTGCGGCGGAGCAGATTGAAGCTACAAGTTTAATTTTCTTGAATTGGATTGAAGCGCTAGTTCTTATACCCCCTAAAGATGTAGTGGGATGGAATGAAGCCACTCGAAGAAGAAAAGCACTGAAAGAAGTCAAGATTCGATAAGACCGGGCAAAATTGGCCCTTTTAAAGTCTTTGTTCTATTTTCGTTACACGACAATGAGCAAAGAGGGTAGCTGTAATGGGCCTATTTACTTTGAGCCCAATTCTTCGATTTATTAAACAGATTTAAACAAAAAAAAAACAAAACAATATAAAAACCCAAATAATAAAAACAATCCAAATAAAAGTCCATTACAGTAGGCTCAATTGACTCAAATACAAAACCTAAAAAATTAACCCAACCCACAGCCCAATTACAAACCCGAAGCCCAAATGCCTAACAAGGCCCAAAGTTCTAGCATTTCCAGAAACCTCTAGGGTGTCTGGAACCTCGAGCGCCGCCTCTTCCCCACGAGCAGCCTCCACATGCGCGCCTCCTCCACGTCACTCGTACGGCCTCCATTATGCGTCACACACCTGTGGAAAAGAAGGAAAAATGCAAAGAAAATAGTACAGCAAAAGATACGAATATTATATATTTTATTTTGAATATTTGGGCTATAAAAACAGAAAATGAAAGCCTTGTGTACCTCCTACACATTTTTTTACGAACGAAATCAATACAAAGAAAAAAATCAGCAAAGGTCCATCGTGCTTTCTTTTATTCTTTTTTTTTTTTTTGTTTTATTCAAAACTATTTATACATTCATAGAGGTTTTATTCTTATTTTTAAACTATATACATAGTTAAATAAACTATAAAAAAAGGGAAAAATTACCTTATTTTTGAACTCCGGCATTGTAGTGCATGATCTTTAAAAGCGATGGGCATGACGGTCGATGGCCGGACTTGTGGCCGAAAATCACCCAGGAAGAGAGGGAGGAGAGAAATCTGAGTTTTTTTAAAAGGAAGGTTGAAAATGATTTTTTAAGGCTTTTTTATTATTTATACCAGAAGCAAAATGATGTTGTTTTGCTTTAGCCATTTAAATGCCAAAACGGTGCCGTTTCAACGCTGACCCGTTCGACCCGGCCTGAATGCCGGGGAGATCCGTGTGTTTTTTAAGAAATTGTCTTATTGCACTTTTGGTCCCTCCGAGTTTTCTGTCTTTTTAATATAGCTTATTTTTGTTTACAATTTTGCCCTATAATTTTTATTCTATTTCAATTTAGTCCTGTACAAAGCACAGCGTTTTGGAGGGAGGGGATATTTTCCTTTAGTCCCTCCTTGTTATTCGCGCGTTCGGATAGGTCCCTTTCTTTTTATTTTTCTAGATTCGCCCCAAATGTTTGTTTTAAATTTAATTTAGTCCCTTTTTATTTTCTTTTATTATTTTTGGTATTATTGTCATTATTTTATTATTGTTATTATTTTTATTATTATTATTTATTTATTATTATTATTATTATTATTATTATTATTATTATTATTTTTGTTACCATTATTATTATTATTATTACTATTTTTTACTATTATTATTATTATTATTATTATTATTATTATTATTATTATCATTATTATTATATTATTAAATTAATATATTTACTATCGAATATTTATTTTGTTTATTTCTTTAATAGATTTTTTATTTTTTATTTTTTACTATTACTTTCATTATGACATTTATTCATTATTGATATCTTTTTTCAAATGTTAGATTATTTATTTCATTTTCTTTTTGTTATCATTATTAACATATTATTATTTTCATTATTTTTACCTAAATTCTATATTAGTTTTACTAATTAATTTATTTTATTATTTTACTTATAAAATACTTAAATCTAATATCATATATTTGTTTCATTTACTCACTATTTATTTATTTATTTATCTCATTATTTGTTTATTATCTTACTTATATATATATATGTACATATTTTTTATTTTTATTTTTATTCGGAATTTCTAAATAGGCTCGTATTTTTGGTTTATTGTGTTTTTGTTATCATGATCTTTATGCTTTATTAATTTATTAGATTTATGTCGCATAATTGTTCTTTAAATATGAGATTTTTGTTTTGAAATAAGCAAACACTCCGCATTCTAAGGTTCGAAAAAAATCGTACCCTAATTTACTGAGTTTCGATTTTTCTCATCGAATCTAAAGAACCTATTATTTTCCTTTTAAAATCAAAGCACATAGGTTAAATAAAAATTAATCTCGGGAATTCAAAAGTGTTGTGTCCTAACTCACTGGATGTGACATTTTGTTATCTCGAGGTAATGATTTTTAGAAATAAAGGCAATATTTTGTATTTGGAATTTTGAGAAATTGTGTCCTAACTTACTGGGTTTGGATTTTTCATTTGACCCAAATAACCGAATATCCTTTTTAAATTTAAATGTAGAAGTTTTGAATGGAAAAAGACAAGCTTAGCTTTGAGGATTCGAAATGACGTATCCTAACTCACTTGGTATGATATTTTATTCCTTCGAAATAAGCGGGTCTTGTAATCCAGTTTAATTTATTCAAGTTTTTTAAAATGAAGAGGATTGTATTTTAAAATCTTTTCAAATTTTCGATATTAAAACGTTAATCAATCAATTCGATACCAATTTTGGGCGTTACGAGGGTGCTAATCCTTCCTCGTGCGTAACCGACTCCCGAACCCATTTTCTCGAATTTTGTAGACCAAAATCATCGTTTTAATAAATCAAAATGTTTTATACGATCAATCTCAAGGTGACCCGATCACACCTCAAAAAAGATTGGTGGCAACTCTATTTTCGTTTTTAAAGTCGACCCCATTTTTCAAACACAAATAAAAATGGTTTCAACACATTGCATTACCTCGTTTCATTTCAAACACATTGCAATGAATGAGATTGTCTAGATTTATTAAGTAAACATTGAAGAATGTTTGAAGGTCACTGATGATTTCTTGTAATCTTTGTTAGATTTTAAGCTTAGCATAATAAATTTAGGTAGCCCAACATTTAGATAATGATTTTTGTTAAGACTTTGGTTAGTTGGTATTGTTGAAAGTTGGAGAGTAAAGAGAGAGGTGTTGAGAACTTTTGAAAATAATTGTGTTTTTTGATAGTTTGATGTCTTTGTAGTTTATTTATGAAGTCAGAATTAGAATTAAACAGGAAAATCGAGAGTTACGGGAAAATTGAATATTAAAGCTCTAGCGGATTAAATTGAGAAAATGCATTTTCGTGTTTGATTCTTGATAGAATATGCATTTGGTTTTGTATCCGATGTTTCATTGTTGTACAAACACACATAGCTAAAGATGATGTTGGGACATCAAAAGACTAAGGAAAAATGAAGGCCATCAACGAGTAGCATTTTTGGTTTGTGCTCTCATATATTGACTTCAATTTATGCTTTAATAGGTACTATAATATAATCGAATAATATTGATGTCAAACATGATTCGAGATACGTATAAATTTGATCATTTGAGTGTATTGGTTTCATTGGGAATACGTATGCGTATATTTCAGATATTCTGATGTTACATGTTTAAGGACTTGAAAATGATGTGGGTTTTACTTAAAAAAACATGAATGGTAAGTTAACATGTAAGTCTATGTAACAGCCCAATTTAGGGCCTAGTTGGAATAGTGGTTGCGAGACCACAAATTCGAAGTAGAAATATGTGTTTCATGATTTTTATGAGGTCTAAGACATGTTTGCATGATTATGTAAAAATTTCATGAAGGAAATTTTATAATTTAGTAAACAATTTATCCATTAGGACTAAATTGAAAAGATTGAAAAATATGAGTTTCTAGAAGATTCAAGTATGAAATAGCATTAGAGAAATTATTAGAAGTCCTTATTTGGAAATTAGACCATTATATATCAAGATGGACAAAAATAGACATGGGAAGAAAAAATCTTAAGAAAGGGGCCTTAAGGGCATTTTTGTCATTTGGTTAATAAAAGAATTAAAAGGAAAATAAGTCAAAAATGGTGTCCATCTTATCTAGGCTTGGCCAAAAATCACAAAGACTCTATAGTTAGGGTTTCTTCATCTTTCAAGCTTGATTGTAAGTACCTCTTAACCCGTTTTTAATGTTCTTCGTATTTTTGAGATCCTCGTAGCTTGATTTAACTATTTATAACTATATTTTGAGCTAGGATTCATGTTCAAAAATTTTACCATGTATGACATGCATGTATTTTGATGATTTATGGAGGAATATGAAAGTTTGATGTATGATAAATATCTTTTTCTAAGAAATTTTCATGGAAAATTCATAAAAAGGACTAATTTGTGAAAGTTATGAAAGTGATCATACATGAGAGAATTAGTGGAAATTGAGGGCTGTTGTAGTTATGAAAATGATTTTGCTAGGCTTAAAATATAATGAAATTGAATGAAAATCATTTTACGAGCCTAGGGGCAAAATTCTAAATATGTGAAAGTTTAGGGGCAAAATCATAATTTTTCTAAAATATGATTCATGAGTTATTTCAATTAATGTGATCATTAAATGAGTGAAATTGTTATTATAGATTAAAAAACACGAAGCCTAGACCGAAACCGAGGTAAGAATAATGTTGTGGACTAAATCGAACATCTATACACATTTTGAGAATCGAGGTAAGTTTGTGTGAAATTAAAGCTTCATAATGTTATTATTTTATTAATTTTTGATATTATGAGAAATGTATATTATTTCTATGAAGTTGATTAATGATGCCTCAATGAAAGTAAAATGAGATTATGTAAAGTTGAAGCCCCGGTTGAACATTCGGAATAACAAGGATACCAGCGTCATGACATGAGATAAAGAAGGTCCCTTATAAGACCATATCTAGGATATGGCATCGACACCAAATGAAGGTCTCGTATAAGACCATGTCTGGGACATGGCCTCAGCACCGAAGAAAGATCTCATGTAAGACCATGTCTAGGACATGTCATCAACATCGATATACGATCTCGTGTAAGACCATATTTGGGATATGGCATTGGCATCATGTTACATGTGTGATGAGATTGAGTATCCTTCGATATTCCAAGTAGTTCAATGGGCAAAAAGCTAAAGTTATGTTGAAGATGACAATGAGTTAAGTTTATGTTCATGATAGCATAAGTGCTAAATTATGGCATGAAGTGATACAGGTATCCATGAATAAAATACGAATTATGAATCCGTAATGTAATATGTGATGGGTAAGAGTAAGTATGAGTAAGTATGTCAAAGTGCTTGGGAACTTGTGTTGTTATTATTCAATAAGATGAATGGAGTTTATCATGAGCCTTTATGTTGCTATTTTATTTAATGCAAACTTACTAAGCTTTATGCTTACCCCTCTAATTTTCCTTTTCCTTTAGTATCGCCAAGCTAGCTCGGGGATCGTAGGATGTCGGAGTTTGGATCACACTATCAACTACTCATTGGTATAGCAAAGTTTGATTAATTTTGAGTATGGCATGTATAGGAACTTGGTTATTCTGTGTTATGTCATATTTGTTAGCCAATGTGTGGCTATTAATGTTATTCAATTCATTTTGTAAATGGCCATTGGAAATTGGCTAATATTTGATAAGCTTTATATATTCAGTGGTGATGAAGTTCATGGAGTGCATGTGTAACAGCCCGATTTAGGGCCTAGTCAGAACAGTGGTGCGAGGCCACAAATCAGAGGTAAAGTTGCAAAATATGAGTTTCTAGAAGCTTTTTGTATGAAATAGCTTTAGAATATCAATTAGAAGTCCTTAAGTAGCAATTTGCCCAAATTATATTTTTTGGACAAAATTGGACATGAGTTAGTAAAATAGAAATTTTTAAAGAGAAGGGCATTTTAGTCATTTGTCTAATAAATGATTAAAATAAGAAAAATATGATAAAAATCTATCCATCTTCTTCCTCACATTGCTGAAAATTTAGAGACTCCATAGCTAGGGTTCTTCATTTTTTTCAAGCTTGCTAGTAAGTTCATCTTAGCCCCATTTTTAATATTCTTCGTATTTTTAAAGTTCTCGTATTATGAATTAGCTATTTTTGGCTATAAAATGAGCTAAGATGCATGTTCAAAAATCTACCCATGAATGACATGCTTGCTAAATGATGTTTTATGGAAGTTTATGAGAGTTTGATGTTAAATAAACATTTTTTTCTATGTGAATTTCATAAAAAAATACATGTAGGGACTAGTTTGTTAATTTATGAGATTTGGTCATATATGGTAGAAATAGTGAGAATTTGCTATTGCTATAGTTGAGATAATGAGTCACCTAAGCATGAAGTTTATGAAAGTTGAATGAGAATCATTTTACGAGCCTTGGAGCAAAATAGTAATTTTGCCAAAGTATGTGTTAAGGGCCAATTTAGTCAATGTGATAATTAAATGAGTTGAATTATTATTATAGATCAAGAAAATGAAGCTCGGATCGAAACCGAGGTAAGAACAAAGTCGAGGACTAAATTGCATATTTACATACATTTTGTATATTGAGGTAAGTTTGTATGATTTCTAAGCTTTATGATTTTTATCATTGAATTGTTTAGTATAATGTCAACTATTTTCATGGAATGTTTAATGTTATGTTAAACAAAGAAATTAATGAGATTAAGTATGAGCAAGTCCCGATTGAAGATGAATTTCCTAGGATAGTCGATCTACCACATGAGATAAGAAAGTTCGTATAAGACCAAGCCAATGCATGGCATCGGCAATCAAGCACAGATATCATATAAGTCCAAGGCAAGCTTGGCATTGAACAAATATCATGTAAGTCCAAGGCAAGCTTGGCATTGAACAAATATCATGTAAGTCCAAGGCAAGCTTGGCATTGAACAGATATCATGTAAGTCCAAGGCAAGCTTGGCATTGAAAAGCTATCAAGAGAAAGAGATCCCATGTAAGTCCAAGCCAAGGCATGGCATTGGTGAGAACAAGAAAGACTTTAGTATAAGTCCATGTCAAGACATAGCCTCGAAACCAAGATGAGATATTCCATGTAAGACCGTACCTAGGGTATGGCTTTGGTATCAAGTTTGTGGGAAGAGATTTAATATCCTCGGTTATTCATAGAAATTCATCGGGTAAATAAGTAAAGTTAAAATTAGATGACAAGAAAGATAAGTAAGCAAAGCTATTATCAAGTTGGAAATGAGTATTATTCATGTTATGAATGATGAAGGAAAGATTATGATTATCATGTTAAAGTATACTGATCAATGTGATCAAATGATACAGGTACCTTATTTATCCCACGGGGATGAGACTAGTAAGTATCATGAGATATGTAAGAATCAGTAAGTAAGCTTTATAGTTGAAATCTATGATACCATTGTTTATGTCAAATGGTTTATATTAATCAAGTATGTTGCTATGTGCATTATATGCAAACTTACTAAGCTAAATGCTTATGTCTTTTATTCTTTCTTTCTATGTAGTTCCGCCAAGCCAATCTCGTGGATCATCGTCTCGGAGTTCGGAGCACACTATCAATCGCTATTTTGGTATAGCCAAGTTATTTTACTAAGTATGGCATGTATAGGAAGCATTTCATTTTGAGAATATGTTCTAAGAAGAGCCAAAGTGTTGGCTATTAAGTTTATTATTCTTTTGTATATGGCTAAGTGATTGGCCAAAATTGACTAAGTATGTATGCTTATTGAGATCAATGAAGCATGTAGTAATGTTTATGAAAAATGTATTGAATTGAGCATGAGTTTGGTCTTGATTTCAGGGTGGCAATTGGCTTGGTAAATAGCCTCTAAGTGCCCACACGGTTAGACACACGGGCATGTGTCTAGGTCGTGCGTACCCTACACTTTAGTGTTTTAAGTCGGAATAGGCCACGGGCAAATCTCACGGTCGTTTGTTTAGGGTGTGTGTGATACGATTAGAACATGGGCATGTACCCCAGACCGTGTGTGTAATTCAGTATATCAAGGTATAGCACACGGTTTATATCCACGGGTGTGTCAAGGCTGTGTATAATTAGTCAGTGTCGACCACAGGTGGAAGACACGGCATGTGTTAGGGGTACACGGGCGTGTCCCAAGTCACATGGGCGTGTGACCCCTGTTTTAAGGAAAGTTTTCATTTAAGTTTTGAAAGTTTCTAGATACGTGTTTAAGGCCTCGTAGGCCCATGAAATGTATGATTAGACTAAGAAAGAGAAGTTTTTAATTTGGAACAAAATTTTATAGCCCGTAAGTACATGTTTTAAGTGAGTTCAAGCATGGTAATGTCTCGTATCCAGTCTTAGCATTAGACTTGGGTATGGGGTGTTACATTTAGTGGTATTAGAGCTACGATTTAGTCGGTTCTAGGACTAACATAGCACGAGCACGAATCTAGCTATACATGCCATACGTAAGAATTTTTTTATAATGATAGTGTGACGACTCCTGACGACTTAAATTATGTTTATACATATAGTAAATGGATCCCGAAAGAGCTGAGGCGGGTGATGTAGAAAGTAACGTGCTTGGCTCTGCTTTGAAGGGACGGTGCCAAATGAGAATGAGAATAGACCCACTGGTGAGTCAAGGAGGAGGAGAAGAGGCTAGAAGCCTTCCTCCATATAATGAATACATGGTACACGGAATTTATTCGTACGAACCCGAATGTACAAACCCCTCCACCCCGCCTATCCCTCAACCTATCCCTACAGCCCCTCAAGTAGTAAAGGTGGTAAGATGAGACAAACCTCCAATTGATAGGATCAGGAAACATGGGGCAGAAGAATTCTGGGCTAGAAAAGATGATGATCTGAAAAAGGCTGAGTTCTGGATAGAAAATACTATCAGGGTATTTAATGAGTTGTCATGCACACCTGAGGAATGTATAAAGTGTGTAGTTTCTCTTTTAAGAGATGCTGCCTATCAATGGTGGAACACCCTTGTGTCGATAGTACTGAGGAAAAGGTCACATGGGAAATTTTCCAAGAAGAGTTCAAGAAAAAGTATATCAGTCAAAGATTCGTGGACCAGAAAAGAAAAGAATTCCTAAAACTGAAATAAGGCAAGATGTCAGTGACTGATTATGAGCGAGAGTTTGTACAACTCAGCAAATACACTTGGGAATACGTGTCTACTAAGCCATCATGAGTAAGATATTTGAAGATGGACTAAATGATGATAGCAAGTTATTTGTTGTTGTCCTCGAATTAAAAGAATTTGTGGTGTTAGTGGAGAGGGCTTGTAAGGCCGAAGAGTTAGTAAAAAAGAAGAGAAAATCTGAAATGGAGTCTCGTGACTCTAGAAAGAGACAGTGGAATAAGTCATTCCAATCTTCATCCAAGAAGTCAAGAGATTTCCCTACCCGATCGGCTACTTCCCCTGGGTTTTCAAAGAAGGACAAGGGTAAGTAAAATTCGGGGAATAAAGCACAGACTACTTCAGTTGCTAGTGTAGGGAACGCTCGATCTGATAGACCTGAATACCCATAGTGTGGTAGATGCCATCTCGGTGAATGTCGAGTGTATGAAAATGCTTGTTTTAGATGTGGTTCCTATGATCACTTTATAAAATATTGTCCTGAGATGACGAAAGAAGAGAGAACTCAGAACTCGAGATCTGGGGGTATGGTCAAAGACAGACCGTAGAGAAACCTAGGGAGTGGGGCAAGTGGAAGAGGTAACCCTAGAGAGCAGGCTACGAAACCCGAGGGTAAGGCACCTGCGAGGACTTATGCCATTCACACTCGCAAAGAGGCATCTTCTTCTGATGTTATCACGGGTACCTTTTCTCTTTATGATATCAAAGTTATTGCTTTAATAGATCTCGGATCCACACACTCTTATATTTTTATGAAACTAGTATCCACTATGAATATGCCTATAGATTCTACAGAATTTACGGTTAAGGTGTCTAATCCTTTAGGCCAGAGAGTGTTAGTTAATGAAGTATGTAAAGATTGTCCACTAATGATTAGAGGTCATTATTTTAAAGCAAATCTTATGTTGCTACCATTTGATGAGTTAGACATCATTCTTGGTATGGACTGGTTGACCACCCATGATGTAATAGTTAATTGTGGGAAGAAATACATTGAGATGAGATGTGAGAATGGAGACACTCTTCATATAGAATCTGATGAACAAAGTAGGTCACCGGTAGTGATTTCTTATATGATGGCACAGGGATACTTAAGAAAAGGATATGAAGCATAATTGGCCTTTGTGATGAATGATAAAGAAACAAAGATAAAGATTGAGTCAGTACAGATAGTATGTGAGTACGTGGATGTTTTTCCCGAGAAATTACTAGGACTACCACTAGTTAGAGAGGTTGAGTTCAATATTGAGCTAGCTCTCGGTACTGTATTGATATCTATTACTCCTTATAGAATGGCTCCAACAGATTTGAAAGAGCTTAAGATATAGTTGCAAGAGTTGACAGATAAAGGCTTTGTTAGGTCGAGTTGTTCTCCTTGGGGTGCTCCAGTTTTATTTGTGAAAAAGAAAGATGGCACCATGAGATTGTGCATAGATTACCGTCAACTTAATAAAGTGACAGTGAAGAACAAGTACCCATTACCTAAGATCGATGATTTGTTCAATCAATTGAAAGGAGCTAATGTGTTCTCCAAAATAGACTTGAGATCATGGTATTATAAGTTAAGATTAAAGGATTCAGATGTGTCCAAGACAGCTTTTCGAACAAGATATGGGCATTATGAATTCTTAGTCATGCCCTTTGGTTTGACCAATGCTCCCTCGGTGTTCATGGACTTAATGAACCACATCTTTAGACCCTACCTCAACAAGTTTGTAGTCATTTTCATTGATGACATATTGATTTATTCCCAGGATGAGAATGAGCATGTTGAGCACCTATAGACAGTTTTACAGATTCTACAAGAAAATCAGTTGTATGCCAAGTTCAGTAAAAGTGAATTTTGGCTCAAGGAAGTAGGATTTCTGGGACACATTATTTTGGGAGATGGAGTCCGAGTGGATCCAAGCAAGATTTCGACTATAATGGATTGGAAACCACCGAGTAATATCTCTGAGATTAGGAGTTTCTTAGGCCTAGCCGGCTATTACCGACGATTTGTCAAGGGGTTTTCAATGATCGCAACCCCAATGACTAAATTGTTGTAGAAAAATGTGAAGTTTGAGTGGACAGAAAGATGCCAACAAAGTTTTGAGAAATTGAAAGCAATGTTGACAGAAGCTCCAGTTTTAGTACAACCCGAGACAGGGAAAGAATTTGTGATTTACAGTGATGCATCCTTAAATGGATTAGGCTGTGTACTCATGCAAGAAGTCAAGGTGATTGCTTATGCCTCAAGACAGTTGAAGCCTCATGAGAAGAATTATCCGACGCATGATTTAAATTTGGCTACTATAGTCTTCGATCTGAAGATTTGAAGACACCATTTATATGGTGAAAGATGTCAGATTTTTACTGATCACAAAAGTCTGAAGTACTTGGTGACGCAGAAAGAGTTGAACTTAAGGCAACGGAGATGGTTAAAGTTGATAAAGGACTATTAGTTGGTCATTGAATACCATCCAGAAAAGGCGAATGTGGTCACCGATGCATTGAGCAGGAAGTCCCTTTTTGCATTAAGGGTAATGAATTCACGGATGACCTTATCTGACGATGGTTCTATTCTAGCTGAGTTAAAAGCTAGACCAATGTTCCTTCAAGAGATCACTAAAGCTCAAAAAGAAGACAAAGAGTTTCAAGCCAAGAGAACTCAATGCGAGTCAGATGTTGAATCTGACTTTTAGATTAATTCTGATGGATATTTGATGTTTAAAGATAGAATTATTATACCGAGAAAAGAGGAGCTTATTTAGAGAATTTTGTATGAGGCACATAATGGATGTCTATCTGTACATCCAGGTAGTACCAAGATGTATAATGACTTGAAGCAATTGTATTGGTGGCTGAGAATGAAGAAAGCTATTTCAGAGTTCATTTCAAGATGTTTGATTTGTCAGCAAGTAAAGGCTGAACACCAAGTACCTTTGGGTTTTCTTCAACCAATTATGATACTCGGGTGGAAATGGGACCGTATCACTATGGATTTTGTAACGGGATTACCATTATCACCGAGCAAGAAAGATGCTATATGGGTTGTAGTTGATAGACTCACGAAGTCAGCTTATTTCTTACCTGTACGAGTTGACTACTCACTCGACAAGCTGGAAAACTTGTATGTTTCTAAAATAGTAAGACTTCATGGAGTTCCTTTGTCAATCATATCGAATAGAGATTCGAGATTCACCTCCAGATTTTGGAAGAAGTTGCAAGAAGCCTTGGGTACAAAATTGAGTTTTAGTACAGCTTTTCATCCTCAAACTGACGGTCAGTCGGAGAGATTAATTCAAGTACTCGAGGATATGCTTAGATGTTGTATTCTAGAATTCCAAAGCAATTGGGAAAAGTTTCTCCCATTAGTAGAATTTACCTACAATAATAGCTTTCAGTTTAGCTTAAAGATGGTGCCTTATGAGGCTCTATATGGGTGTAAGTGCAGAACGCATTTATTTTGGACTGAACTCAAAGAAAACCAAATTTACGGGGTTGATTTGGTTAGAGAAGCTTAAGAGAAAGTGAAAGTGATACGAGAATGTTTCAAAGTCGCATCGATGATGTAAATCTTATTAGGACCTAAAGAGAAGAGATAGAGTATCAAGTCAGGGATAAAGTTTTCTTGAAAGTGTCACCTTTGAGAAAAGTTCTCAGATTTGGCCAGAAAGGCAAGTTAAGTCCACGTTTTATTGGACCATTTGAGATTATCGAGAAAGTTGGGTTGGTAGCTTACAGATTGGCTTTGCCATCAAAGTTAGAAAAGATACATGATGTGTTTCACGTGCCAATGTTGAGACGCTACCTATCAGATCCTTCACATGTAATTACCCCGTCAGAGATAGAGATTCATCCCGACATGACTTATGATGAAGAACCAATCAAGATTTTAGCTCGAGAAATCAAGCAACTAAGAAATAAAAGTATTGCTCTAGTGAAAGTATTGTGGCAAAGGCATGGGATAGAGGAAGCTACATGGGACCAGAAAAGAGCATGAGAAATTAATACCCGAACTTAAATGCCGGTAAGATTTTTGAGGATGAAAATCCTTAAAGGGGGAGAAGTGTAACAGCCCAATTTAGGGCCTAGTCGGAATAGTGGTGTGAGGCCATGAATTCGAGGTGAATTTATGAGTTTTCAAGGTTTATGCCATGTTTGCATGCTAGTGTGAAAGTTTCATGAAGCAATTTTGTTAAATTGAGGTTGAATGGTCCAAAAGGACTAAATTGCAAAAGTTACAAAATATGAGTTTCTAGAAGTTTTTTGTATGAAATAGCTTTAGAATATCAATTAGAAGTCCTTAAGTAGAAATTTTCCCAAATTATAATTTTTGGACAAAATTGGACATGAGTTAGTAAAATAGAAATTTTTAAAGAGAAGGGCATTTTAGTCATTTGTCTAATAAATGATTAAAATAGGAAAAAGGTGATAAAAATCTATTCATCTTCTTCCTCACATTGCCGAAAATTTGGAGACTCCATAGCTAAGGTCATTCATTTTTTTCAAGCTTGCTAGTAAGTTCATCTTAGCCCCGTTTTTAATATTCTTCGTATTTTTGAAGTTCTCGTATTATGAGCTATTTTTAGCTATAAAATGAGCTAAGATGCACGTTCAAAAATCTACCCATGAATGACATCCTTGTTAAATGATGTTTTATGGAAGTTTATGAGAGTTTGATATTAGATAAACATCTTTTTCTATGTGAAATTCATAAAAAAAAATGCATGTAGGGACTAGTTTGTTAATTTATGAGATTTGGTCATACATAGTAGAAATAGTGAGAATTTGCTATTGTTATAGTTGAGATAATGAGTCACCTAAGCATGAAGTTTATGAAAGTTGAATGAGAATCATTTTACGAGCCTTGGAGCAAAATAGTAATTTTGCCAAAGTATGTGTTAAGGGCCAATTTAGTTAATGTGATTATTAAATGAGTTGAATTATTATTATAGATCAGGAAAAACGAAGCCTAGATCGAAACCGAGGCAAGAACAAAGTCGAGGACTAAATTGCATATTTACATACATTTTGTATATTGAGGTAAGTTTGTATGATTTCTAAGCTTTATGATTTTTATCATTGAATTGTTTAGTATAATGTACACTATTTTCATAGAATGTTTAATGTTATGTTAAACAAAGAAATTAATGAGATTAAGTATGAGCAAGTCTCAATTGAAGATGAATTTCCCAGGATAGTCTATCTACCACATGAGATAAGAAAGTCCGTATAAGACCAAGCCAAGGCATGGCATCGGCAATCAAGCACAGATATCATATAAGTCCAAGGCAAGCTTGGCATTGAACAAATATCATGTAAGTCCAAGGCAAGCTTGGCATTGAACAGATATCATGTAAGTCCAAGGCAAGCTTGGCATTGAACAGATATCATATAAGTCTAAGGCAAGCTTGGCATTGAAAAGCTATCAAGAGAAAGAGATCCCATGTAAGTCCAAGCCAAGGCATGGCATTGGTGAGAACAAGAAAGACTTTAGTATAAGTCCATGTCAAGACATAGCCTCAAAACCAAGATGAGATATTTCATGTAAGACCATATCTAGGGTATGGCTTTGGTATCAAGTTCGTGGGAAGAGATTTAGTATCCTCGGTTATTCGCAGAAATTCATCGGGAAAATAAGTAAAGTTAAAATTAGATGACAAGAAAGATAAGTAAGAAAATCTATTATCAAGTTGGAAATGAGTATTATTCATGTTATGAATGATGAAGGAAAGATTATGATTATCATGTTAAAGTATACTGATCAATGTGATCAAATGATACAGGTACCTTATTTATCCCACGGGGATGAGACTAGTAAGGATCATGAGATATGTAAGAATCAGTAAGTAAGCTTTATAGCTGAAATCTATGATACCATTATTTATGACAAATGGTTTATATTAATCAAGTATGTTGCTATGTGCATTATATGCAAACTTACTAAGCTAAATGCTTATGTCTTTTATTCTTTCTTTCTATGTAGTTTCGCCAAGCCAATCTTGTGGATCATCGTCATCGGAGTTCGGAGCACACTATCAATCGCTATTTTGGTATAGCCAAGTTATTTTACTAAGTATGGCATGTATAGGAAGCATTTCATTTTGAGAATAGGTTCTAAGAAGAGCCAAAGTGTTGGCTATTAAGTTTATTATTCTTTTGTATATGGCTAAGTGATTGGCCAAAATTGACTAAGTATGTATGCTTATTGAGATCAATGAAGCATGTAGTAATGTTTATGAAAAATGTATTGAATTGAGCATGAGTTTGGTCTTGATTTGTGGTGGCAATTGGCTTGGTAAATAGCCTCTAAGTGCCCACACGGTTAGACACAAGGGCGTGTGTCTAGGCCGTGCATACCCTGCACTTTAGTGTTTTAAGTGAGAATAGGCCACGGGCAAATCTCACGATCGTTTGTTTAGGCCGTGTGTAATACACGGTCAGAACATGGGCGTGTGCCCCAGACCGTGTGTGTAAGTCAGTATATCAAGGTATAGCATACGGTTACATCCAGGGGCGTGTCAAGGCCGTGTGTAATTAGTCAATGTTGACCATGGGTGGAAGACACTGGCATGTGTTAGGGGTATATGAGTGTGTCCCAAGTCACATGGGCGTGTGGCCCCTGTTTTAATGAAAGTTTTCATTTGAGTTCCAAAAGTTTCTAGATACGTGTTTAAGGCCTCGTAGGCCTATGAAATGTATGATTAGACTAAGAAAGAGGAGATTTAATTCAGAACAAAATTTTATAGTCCGTAAGTACATGTTTTAAGTGAGTTCAAGCATGGTAATGTCTCATATCCAGTCTTAGCATCGGACTCGGGTATGGGGTGTTACAATATGCTTGTGTGATTGGATGAGTAATGAATAAAGTACACACATGATGAATGTAGTGTAGACCTATGTGTGGATGTCTTGATTTTGGGTATTAGAAGTGCTTTATGGTCATAATGTATGTTGCATTGAATTGGTATAAGTGTGGTTGTTTTTCAGGGTGGTAATTGGATTGGTAAATAGCCTTATAATTGTCCACATGGGTAGACACACGGTTAGCCCCGAGGGTGTGTTGGTAGGCCGTGTGTCCCCAGCATTTAATTGTGGAAAATTCAGTTCGTCATACAAGCCATCACACGGGCGTGTGGCTTGGCCGTGTGCCCCTAAGTGTTTGCTGACGTCATAAATAGAATACTAAGGTTTTCTCACAAGGGCTAAGACACGGGCGTGTCATAGTCGTGTGAGAGATACGAGCCATAGGCACGGGCATGTGCCAGGTCATGTGAAAACTCTTGTAAGTTCGAAATGGAAAATAAAATCCACACGGACTAGGGACATGGGCGTGTGTGACCACTCGGCCAGCCCACACGGGCGTGTAACATCCCTTGCCCGTATTTAACATCGAAACACGGTACGAGGCATTACTAGACTTATACGCAAGCAATTTTGCTATACCGAAACATAACTTTCCACCCCAATTTAAAACTTTTCATAACATATCTTTAACAAGCCTACGAGGCCTCAATCACACTTTAGGAATGGTTTGGGATCAATCGAACTCTTTTAAAGATCACTAGAAAGGCATAGAAAATTTTCACTAAACAGTCCACACGCCTGTGTGGAGGAAGGGACACGCCCGTGAGGCATATCACATGCCTGTGTTCCATACCGTGTGGAATTATTTTTCAATTCGAACCTACAAGGGTTTTCATACGGCCGGACACACGCTCGTGTCCTTAACCCGTGTCTCTCACACGGCCTCGACACGCCCGTGTCTTAGCCTGTGTGCCAAAACCTTGGCATTTTGTTTCTAACGTCGTCACCCCATAAATGTCACACAGCCAAGGCACATGCCTGTGTCCATGGCCGTGCCTTCCATACGCTTGAGACACACGGCCGTGTCTCTGCCCATGTGTTTACTACTGAGCATACTGACTTGTAAACCTAGCATGCAAGGGGACACACGGCCTAACTACACACCTATGAGGCTGACCGTGTGTCACACACAGCCTAGACACATGCCTGTGTGTATACCCATGTGGACAAGAACAAGGCTACTTGCCAAGCCCTTTTTATCACCCTAACTCATACAAACATAAATCACATTCATCCATCAACCCATTCATGCATACTTAAACCAAGTAAATCAACATGCTACTTGCAAAATCATGAATAACCTCATCTTTTCATAGATTAATAAGAAAAAGCCACCTAATATGGCCTTATACAAAAGAGTTTATCTTTGAATGAGCCAATACACTTGGCCAAAATAATATGACATTCAACTAAGTCTAGTCCCTATACATGCCATACTCAAAATGCTAAGTCTAAATATATCAAGATGTGCTGATAGTGTGGGTGATCTTCTGATTGTCTTTGTATCTCGAGCTAACTCTTGGACACTATAAATCAAGAGAAAAGAAAGGGAGTAAGCTTTAAGCTTAGTAAGTCTATATGTAAACAATAAGCATCATACCACTTAAAAATTCAGTTAAACATTACACACTATGCAATAACAATTCTTAACATCATAATCAAGCTTACTCATTCAAATCTTACCACACCCAAACACATATCACAAACATTGCTCACAATTACTTGCATATATATCCTGCACTCATCACCACAAAGCCACATGAAATATTTTACTTAACAAGTTTCTCGATGAACCCTTCGAAATGATACAAAGTACTCAGTGGTTTCGCATACAGCCCACCATTAATCAATAATAGGGTGGTATCGCACACAGCCCACCAACAATGATAATCAAGGTGGTATCACACATAGCCCACCAAATGATAATATAGACGATGGTATCGCACACAGCCCATCATAAATAAATAACAAGATGGTATCACACAGCCCACCAATAATAACATATTTACTAATATTTATCCGTACCTACATTTCTATTCCGAGGTTCATTCAAGAATTACTTATTTTCTATCATTTCAATCAATCTCACCAATAAGTATTTACATCCATACAATGCATCAATAGGTAGCAACATATGTATTAAAGATGTATCGTTTACACATAAACTTACCTCGGTGCAAAATGTGTTAATTGGCGGTTTTGTCCGTAACCTTGCCTTTTTCCCGGTCAAGGTTGTTTCCATGCTCTTCTTGATCTATGATAATGAAATTTACTCATTTAATCACTATATAAATCAAAACACTTTAAAATTCCTACTTAGGCAAAAATGACCGTTTTGCCCTTATACTTATGGCAAAATTACGATTTTGACCCTAGGCTAGTAAATTGTTTTTCATCACATCTTCTCATTAAACAAGTCTACCTGAACATTTATTACTCTTATAACAATTCACAATACCAACATTTCATGCATTTACTACTCAATTTATAACATTTACAAATAGGTCCTTTTAAGTGTTTTCATGGAAGCACCTTTCACAAAAGTTGTTTATTTAACAACCACAATTCATTTTCTTCCATAAAAACTCAGCAAAAACATAAAAACTCTCATGTAAAATCCCTAAACTTAGCAAACAACATAAACACTCTCATGGAAAATCCATCAACTTTCAACCATTTTGCAAAATAGTCCCCTCGTTAGTTAGCTTAAGCTTTAGGGGTTCCAAAAGTACAAAAATTATCAATAAAGACCTCTATAATTACTTACTTGCAAGGAGAGAAGCTTGGATGAAATTTTTGAGTTCTCAAACCCTTATTTTGCTGGTAATTTCGGTTGTGGAAGAAAATGAACAAGGATGATATCATATTTTCTTTATTTTATTTATTTCTTTCAATTTAGTCACCTAATTCACCCACTTTGACCAAATTTTGACATTTCTTGTCCCCTATGGCCGTCCGCTCATTTTCTAAGGGTCTAATTGCACATTTAGGGCTTCTAATTAATATTCTATAGCTATTAGACACCTTTAGCCTATAAAATAGAACTTTCACACTTTATGTGATTTAGTTCTTTTTTGCAATTAAGTATACAATCGCTAAAATTAAAGCACCAAAATTTTCATACACCCATATAATTATGCCATAACACATAAAATAATATTAAAATAATTTTCTTCAACCTCAGATTAGTGGTCCCCAAACCACTGTTCTAACTAGCCCCAAAATCGGGCTGTTATAGGGCGTGTGGCCCTATTTTGAGTAAAAAATTTCTAAGGGTTCGTAAGCTTTTGATTTAGTCCCGGATCATCCCATGTGTATGTATGGGGTGTCGTAGGCCCATAATAAGGATGTTAAGGGTTTAAATGAAAAATTTTAAGTCCAAAAGAAAGTTTATTACCCTATTTCGTATGAGTACGTAAGTTAAGTCCGATAATGCCTCGTACCTGGTTCTCGCATTGAATACGAGTAAGAGATGTTACATTTAGTGGTATCAGAGCTACGGTTTAGTTAATTCTCAGACTAACGTAGCGTAAGCACGAGTCTAGCTATACATGCCATATGTATGGGTATTTATATAATGATAGTGTGACGACTCCTGACGATTTAAATTGTGTTTTTATATAGTAAATGGATCCTGACAGAGCTGTGGCAGATGATGTAGAAATTAACGCATCAGATCTCGCCCAAGGGACGGTGCCAAATGAAAATGAGAATAGACCAACAACTATAAGTCAAAGAAGAGGCTAGGGAAGCCTTTTTCCACATGATGAATGCCTGGTATACAGAGTTCGTTCGTACGAACCCGAATTCTCAACCCCCTCTACCCCCACCTATTCTTCAGCCTACCCTTGTAGCTCCCCAAGTGGTAGAGGTGGTAAGGAGAGAAAATGTAACACCTCTTACCCGTATTCGACTCTTGAACTGGGTAACGAAGCATTATCGAACTTAACTTGCTCAATCATACAATATCGATCCATAAAAACTTCATTTCAAATTAAAACTTTTCATTCATGACCATAATGTCCTTATTATAGGCCTACGAGACCCTAAACTTGCAGTAGGATGATTCGGGACCAAACCGGAAACTTTTGAACACTTAGAAAAATTTGACTCAAACAGGGCCACACGGCCGTGTAACATATCACATGCCTGTATTCCACACCCTTGTGGATTTATTTTTCACTTTGAACCTCCAGAGGTTTTCACACGGCCTAACACACACCCGTGTCCATAGCCCGTGTCCCTCACACGGCCATGACATGCCTATGTGTGAAAACCTTGACATTCTATTTATGACGTCATCATCTCAATAATGTCACACGGCCAAGGCACACGCCCGTGTCCTTAGACCGTGTGTCAAATTAAATTCCTAATTTCAGGTGCAGACTTCACACGGCCTGGGCACATGCCCGTGTCTTAGGCCGTGTCTCAGCTCGTGTGTTTACTAATGGGTATTATGACTTCTCAACCTAGCATGCATGGGGATACACGGGCTCTCAACACACCCATGAGGCTGACCGTGTGTCATAGACAGCCTAGACACACGCCCGTGTGTCTACCCGTGTGGACAATTGTAAGGCTATCTTCCAAGCCATTTTCCACCCTACAAAGCAACCACACTTATACCAAATCAATTCAACATACATCATGACCATAAGTTACTTCCAAGAACTCAAAATCAAAGTATCCACACAAGCATGCACTTCATGAATTTCATCATCATTGAATATATGAACTTGTCAAATATTGGCCAATTTCCAATGACCATTTACAAAATTAATTGAACAACATTAATAGCCAACACTTTGGCTAACAAAATGACCAAGTCCTATACATGCCATACTCAAAATAAATCTAACTTTGCTATACCAAAGAGAAGTTGATAGTGTGATTTCGAACTCCGACGTCGTATGATCCCCGAGTTAGCTTGGCGATACTATAAGGAAAAGGGAAATGAGAGGGGTAAGCATAAAGCTTAGTAAGTTTGCATGAAATAAACAGCAACATAAAAGCTCATAATGCCATCCATCCATTGCATTAAATAAGAACAATAAGTCTCAAGCACATTGCTATAACTTACTCATGCTTACTCTTACCAATTACATGTCATGTCACATATCATAAATGTTTCTCGTGAATTACTCACATGTACCTGTATCACTTCATCACATAGCTTTAGCACTAATTTCATCTCTATTAAGAACTTAACTATTTATCTCGATGACTCACTTGAATTACCCGAGGATACACAATCATCATCATACACATAAACACGATGCCATTGCCACATCCCAAATATGGTCTTACATGGGGTCACATCTCGATGCCGATGTCGATGCCATATCCCGAACATGGTCTTATACGGGATCTCATCTCGATGTCAATGCCATATCCCAAATATGGTCTTATACGATTTTCATATTCGATGCCGATGTCATATCCCAGATATGGTCTTACACGGGATCTCAATTCAATGCCGAAGCCATGTCCCAAACATGGTCTTATACGAGACCTTACCAATCTCATGTCTCGATGATGATATCCTCTCACTTCTTAAAGTCCAACCGGGACTTCAACATCATAAAGTTTTATCATTTTCTCATTTAACATCATTACTCAATTTCATAGAAATAATATACAACATCACTAATATCAAACATTTAAAAACTTAATAATATGATGTTGAATTTATCACACACAAACTTACCTCAGTATCAAAATATATGTGGAATCTTTCAAATTAGTCCACCACCTTGTTCTTGCCACAGTTTCAGTCCGGGCTTCGTGTTTCTTAATCCATAATAAAAAATTCACTCATTTTAATCACTACATTAATCACTACATTTCAATAACCATACTTTGGCAAAATTACCACTTTGCCCTTAGACTTCCACAAAATAACTATTTTACCCCTAGGTTCGTAAATCAATTCTAATCAAATTTCTTCCTTTAACGAGCTTGGTGAAAATTTATTTCTCTTATGGAAACTCTCAATACTCATTATTTCACACATTTAACACCTATTTTACAACCTTTGCAAAAAGGTCCTCTTAGGTGTTTTCATGGAAACACCTTTCACAAAAGTTATTTATCTACCAACTAAAACTCATTTTCTTCCATAAAAATGCAGCAAACAACATAAATGCTCACATGGAAAAACTCTAAACTTTCAACCATTTTGCAAAATAGTCCCCTCACTAGCTAGCTCAAGCTACAAGGGCTCTAAAAGTACAAAAAATTATCAAAGAATGATCATCAAAACACTTACTTGTAATGAGAAAAGCTTGCTGAAATTTTTGAGCTCTCAAACCCTTATTTTACTACTAATTTTTGGTGGTGAAGGTGGTGAAGAAAAGATGATATTTTTCTTTTCTTTATTTTATTATAAAACATCAATTTAGTCACCAAATTCCTACCAACTTTGACTTATTTTTCAAATCTTTATCCCCTATGGCCAACCACCCTATATCTAAGGGTCTAATTGCACATTAAGGGACTCCAATTAATATTCTATGGCTTTTAGACACATTTAGCTTGTAAAATAGAACTTTTGCACTTTATGCGATTTAGTCCTTTTTCGTAATTAAGCATGCAATCGTTAAAATTAAAGCATCAAAATTTTCATGCACTTATATAATCATGCTATAACTCATAAAATAACATTAAAATAATTTTATCTAACCTCAAATTAGTGGTTTTGAAACCACTATTCTGACTAACCCCTAAATCGGGCTGTTACAAAAAAGCCTCTGGTTGATAGAATCCAAAACAAGGAGCCAAGGAATTTTGAGCTAGTAAAGAAGATGATCCAGAAAGAGCAAAATTTTGGCTTGAAAATACCATCAGGGTATTTGATGAGTTGTCCTGCTCACCTGAAGAGTGCATGAAGTGTGTGGTGTCCCTCTTGAGAGATTCTGCTTATCAGTTGTGGAACACCCTTGTATCGGTTGTACCAAGGGAGAGAGTTAATTGGGAGTTTTTCCAAGAAGAGTTTAGAAAGAAGTATATCAGCCAATGGTTTATCGACCAGAAAAGAAAGGAATTCCTTGAATTAAAGCAGGGTCGGATGACAGTAACCGAGTATGAGTGTAAGTTCATAAGGCTCAGTAAATACGCTCGAGAGTGCTTATCCACTAAGGCCATCATGTGTGAAAGGTTTGAGGATGGATTAAATGAAGATATCCAATTGTATGTTGGTGTCCTAAAATTGAAGAAATTTATCGTGTTAGTAGATAGGGCTTGCAAGGCGGATGAATTGGCCAAAGAGAAAAGAAGAGTTGAAATGGAGTCTCGTGACTCAAGGAAGATATAGATGGGAAGTCATTTCAATCCTCATCCAAGAAGTCCAGAGATTTCACTACTCGATCAGCCACTTCAGCTGGGTTTTCAAATAGAAGTAAAGGTAAACAGTACTCGGGGTCTAAAGCTCAGACCACTTCAGTTGCTAGTGTTGGGAATGCTCGACCAAGTAGGCCGAAATGTCTATAGTGTGGCAGATGTCACCTCGGTGAGTGCCGAGCACATGAGAGAGCCTGTTTTAAGTGTGGTTCCCAAGATCATTTTATTAGAGAATGCCCGAGATGGTCAAAAAAGAGAAAATTTAGAGTACAAGATTGGGGAGTACTACTAGAGGGAGACAGTAGAGAAACTTGGGAACTGGAATGAGTAGTAAGAGTACACCCAAAGAGCAGACTGCAAGATCTGAGGATAGAGTGCCTACGAGGGACTTATGCCATTCGTGCTCACGAAGAGGCGTCATCCCCTGATGTAATTACGGGTACAATTTCTCTCCATGATACTCATGTTGTTGCTTTAATTGATTCGGGATCTACCCATTCATATATTTGCATGAAATTAGTATTTAGTATGAGCATGCCTGTACAGTCTATAGAATTCGTGATAAAAGTGTCCAATCCCTTAGGCAAATGTGTATTAGTTGATAAGGTATACAAAGATTGCCCATTGATGATTAGAGGCCATTATTTTAAGGTGAATCTCATGCTATTTCCATTTGATGAATTCGAAATAATTCTTAGTATGGATGGTTAACCGCTCATGATGTGACAGTAAATTGTGGAAAGAAATATATTAAATTGAGATGTGAAAACGGGGACACTCTTCGTGTTGAATCAGATGAACAGGACAGATCGCCTGTAGTGATTTCTCATATGTCTGCTCAGAAATATGTAAGAAAGGGATATAAAGTTTATCTTGCCTTTGTGATGAATGCCAAAGAGATTGAGTTAAGAATTAAGTCAGTCCCGATAGTATATGAGTATCCAAATGTATTCCCAGAAGAATTGCTGGGTTGCCTCTAGTTAAAGAGATTGAATTTGGCATTGAGTTAGTCCTGGTACCGCACCTATATCAATTGCTCCATACAGAATGGCTCCAACTGAGTTGAAAGAATTGAAGGCACAGTTACAAGAGTTGGCAGAAAAAGGTTTTGCAAGACCTAGTTATTCTCCGTGGGGTGCTCCAGTATTTTCATGAAAAAGAAAGATGGTTTCATGAGATTATGTATAGATTTCCGACAGCTTAATAAGGTAACCGTAAAGAACAAGTACCTATTGCCAAGGATTGATGATTTATTTGACCAATTGAAGGAAGCCACTGTGTTTTCCAAGATAGACTTGAGGTCTTGATATTACTAGTTAAGATTCAAGGACTCAGATGTGTCGAAAACTGCATTTCGGACAAGGTATGGACACTACGAGTTTTTAGTTATGCCTTTTAGTTTGACAAATGCCCTGCCATGTTTATGGATTTGATAAACCGTATCTTCAGACCGTACTTGGATAAATTTATTATGGTTTTTATTGATGATATACTGATTTATTCTCGTGATGAGAATGAGCATGCTGAGCATTTGAGAACGATCTTACAAATTTTACGAGATAATCAGTTATATGCCAAAAGTGAATTTTGGCTTAAAGAAGTTGGGTTTTGGGGGCATATTGTCTCGGGAGATCGAATCCAAGTTGACCCGAGTAAGATTTTAGCTATTGTTGATTGGAAACCACCAAGAAATGTATCAGAGGTTAGAAGTTTTCTGGGCCTAGCTGGCTATTACAGACAGTTTGTCAAGGGATTTTCCATGATAGCTACTCTGATGACGAGGCTATTGCAAAAAGATGTGAAGTTTGAATGGATAGAAAAATGCCAACAAATTTTCGAGAAACTAAAGACATTATTGACTGAGGCTCCAGTCTTAGTGCAACCTGAACCGGGAAAGGAATTCGTGGTTTATAATGATGCATCCTTGAATGGATTGGGCTGTGTGCTTATGCAAGAGGGCAAGTTGATAGCATATGCCTCTAGACAGTTAAAGTCGCACAAAAAGAATTACCCGACCCACGATTTGGAATTAGCTGCCATTGTGTTTGCACTAAAGATATGGAGACACCATTTGTATGGTGAAAAATATCGGATATTCACTGATCATAAAAGCCTAAAGTACTTGATAACTCATAAGGAGTTGAATTTAAGGCTACGAAGATGGTTAGAGTTGATAAAAGATTGCGAGCTAGTGATTGACTACCATCTAGGCAAGGCGAATGTGGTCGCCGATGCTTTGAATAGAAAATCTTTGTTTGCATTGAGGGCTATGAATACACGGTTGGCCTTGATGGATGATGGCTCTATTCTAGCTGAGCTGAGGGCTAGACCGATGTTTATCCAAGAGATTTGTGAAGCTCAGAAAGACGATAGTGAGTTGTAAGCCAAAAGAGTTCAGTGTGAGGCGGGTGTTGAGTCGGACTTCCGAATTAATTTAGAGGGATGTTTAACGTTCCGAGATAGAGTCTGTGCACCGAGAGATGATGAGCTTGTTCGAAAATTCTACATGAGGCACATAGCGGATGTTTATCTATACATCCAAGCAGCACAAAAATGTATAACGACTTGAAGAAATGGTATTGGTGGCCTAGTATGAAGAAAGATATTTTTGAGTTTGTATTGAAATGCTTGATTTGTCAGCAAGTAAAAGCTAAACACCAAGTACCATTGTGGTTGCTTCAGCCTATTATGGTTCCTGAATGGAAATGGGGTCGTGTTACTATGGACTTTATGACGGGTTTGCCTATGACACCAAAAAAGAAAGATGTTATGTGGGTCATAGTTGATAAACTTACGAAGTCGGCCCATTTCATACCGGTACGTGTTGATTATTCACTTGATAAGTTGGTAGACTTGTATGTTTCAGAGATTATAAGACTACATGGAGTACCGTTGTCGATTAGATCGGATAGAGATTCGAGATTCACATCACGATTTTGGAAAAAGTTACAAGAAGTTTTAGGTACAAAGTTAAGTTTTAGTACAGCTTTTCACCCACAAATCAACGGACAATCGGAGAGAGTAATACAGATACTTGAGGATATGCTCCGGTGTTATGTTCTTGAGTTTCAGGGCAGTTGGGAAAAGTATTTACAGTTAGTAGAATTTGCTTTCAATAACAGTTTTCAGTCAAGTTTGAAAATGGCGCCTTATGAGGCATTGTATGGGAGGAAGTGCCGAACGCCTTTTGTATTGAACCGAACTCAGAGAAAATTAGATTCACGGGGTCGATCTGGTTAGAGAAACTGAAGAGAAGGTAAAAATAATTCGTGATTGTTTAAAAGCTACTTCGGATAGACAAAAGTCCTACTCGGACTTGAAACAAAAAGAGATCGAGTTTCGAGTTGGTTATAAGGCATTTTTAAAAGTGTCACTATGGAAGAAAGTTCTTAGATTCAGCCGGAAAGGCAAATTGAGTCCTTGTTTCATTGGACCATATGAGATTACCGACAGGATAAGGCCAGTAGCCTATCGATTGGCTTTATCTTCTGAGATGGAAAAGATCCATGATATGTTCCACGTGTCTATGTTGTGACATTATGGATCATATCCTTCGCATGTGATTACACTGATAGAGGTTGAAATTCAACCTGATATAACTTATGGCGAAGAGCCGATTAAAATTTTGGCATGGGAAGTCAAACAGTTAAGGAATAAAAGTATAGCTCTTGTGGAAGTATAGTGGAAAATACATGGGTAGAAGAGGCTACATGGGAGCCCGAGGAGGCTATGAGAAACCAATATCCTAACCTTTTTGTGAGTAAGATTTTCGGGGACGAAAATCCCTAAGGGAGGAATTGTAATAGCTCAATTTAGGGCCTAAAAGGAATAGTGGTTACGAGACCACAAATTCGAAGTAGAAATATGTGTTTCATGATTTTTATGAGGTCTAAGACATGTTTGCATGATTATGTAAAAATTTCATAAAGGAAATTTTATAATTTAGTAAACAATTCATCCATTAGGACTAAATTGAAAAGATTGAAAAATATGAGTTTCTAGAAGATTCAAGTATGAAATAGCATTAGAGAAATTATTAGAAGTCCTTATTTGGCAATTAGACCATTATATGCAAATATGGACAAAAATAGATATGAGAAGGAAAAATCTCAAGAAAGGGGCCTTAAGGGTATTTTTATCATTTGGTGTCTATCTCTAGGCTTGGCTGAAAATCACAAAGACTCCATAGCTAGGGTTTCTTCATCTTTCAAGCTTGATTGTAAGTACCTTCTAGCCCCTTTTGTAATGTTCTTCGTATTTTTGAGATCCTCGTAGCTCGATTTAGTTATTTCTAGCTATATTTTGAGCTAGGATTCATGTTCAACCCATGTATAAAATGCATGTATTTTGATGATTTATTGAGGAATATGAAAGTTTGATGTATGATAAACATCTTTTTCTAAGAGATTTTCATGGAAAATTCATAAAAAGGACTAATTTGTAAAAGTTATGAAAGTGGTCATACATGAGAGAATTAGTGGAAATTGGTGGCTGTTGTAGTTATGAAAATGATTCAGCTAGGCTTAAAATAAAAGGAAATTGAATGAAAATCATTTTACGAGCCTAGGGGTAAAAGTGTAAATATGTGAAAGTTTAAGGGAAAATCATAATTTTGCCAAAATATGATTCATGATTTATTTCAGTTAATGTGATCATTAAATGAGTGAAATTGTTATTATAGATCAAGAAAAACGAAGCCCGGACCGAAATCGAGGCAAGAACAATGTTGTGGACTAAATCAAACATCTATACACATTTTGAGTACCGAGGTAAGTTTGTGTGAAATTAAAGCTTCATAATGTTATTATGTTATTAATTGTTTGATATTATGAGAAATGTATATTATTTCTATGAAGTTGATTAATGATGCCTCGATAAAAGTAAAATGAGATTATGTAAAGTTGAAGTCCCGATTGAACATTCGGAATAGCAAGGATACCAGTTTCATGACATGAGATAAGGAAGGTCCCGTATAAGACCCTATCTGGGATATGGCATTGGCACCAAATGAAGGTTTCGTATAAGACCATGTCTGGGACATGGCCTCGGACCGAAGAAACATCTCGTGTAAAACCATGTCTAGGACATGGCATCGACGTCGATATACGATCTTGTGTAAGACAATATCTGGGATATGGCATCGACATTGAGATATGAGATCCCGTGTAAAACCATATCTGGGATATAGCATTGGCAGCATGTTACATGTATGATGAGATTGAGTATCCTTCGATATTCCAAGTAGTTCAACGGGCAAAAAGCTAAAGTTATGTTAAAGATGACAATGAGTTAAGTTTATGTTCATGATAGCGTAAGTGCTAAATTTTGTGATGAAGTGATACAGGTACCCATGAGTAAAATACGAATTATGAATCCGTAATGTAATATGTGATGGGTAAAAGTAAGTATGAGTAAGTATGTCAAAATGCTTGAGAACTTGTATTGTTATTATTTCAATGATATGAATGGATTTTATCATGAGCCTTTATGTTGCTATTTTATTTCATGCAAACTTACTAAGCTTTATGCTTACCCCTCTCATTTTCCTTTTCCTTGTAGTATCACCAAGCTAGCTCAGGGATCATAGGACGTCGAAGTTCAGATCACACTATCAACTACTCATTGGTATAGCAAAGTTTGATTAATTTTGAGTATGGCATGTATAGGAACATGGTTATTTTGAGATATGTCATATTTGTTAGCCAATGTGTTGCTATTAATGTCATTCAATTCATTTTGTAAATGGCCATTAGAAATTGGCCAATATTTGAGAAGCTTTATATATTCAATGGTGATGAAGTTCATGAAGTGCATGCTTGTGTGATTGGATGAGTAATGAATAAAGTACACACATGATGAATGTAGTGTAGACCTATGTGTGGATGTCTTGATTTTGGGTATTAGAAATGCCTTATGGTCATGATGTATGTTGCATTGAATTGGTATAAGTGTGGTTGTTTTTAGGGTGGCAATTAGCTTGGTAAATAACCTTATAATTGTCCACACGGTCAGCCCCGAGGGCGTGTTGGTAGGCCGTGTGTCCCTGCATTTAATTGCAAAATATTCAGTTCGTGTCACAGGCCAGCACACGGGAGTATGGCTAGGCCGTATGCCCCTAAGTGTTTGCTGACGTCCTAAACAGAATACTAATGTTTTCTCACACGGGCTAACACAAGGGCGTGTCATGGCCGTGTGAGGGACACGAGCCATAGGTACGGGCGTGTGCCAGGCCGCGTGAAAACTCCTGTAAGTTCAAAATGGAAAATAAAATCCACACGGACTAGGGACATAGGTGTGTGTGACCACACGGACGTGTGGCCTTGTTTTGAGTAAAACTTTTCTAAGTGTTCATAAGTTTCCAGTTCAGTCCCGGATCACTCCATGTGTATGTATGGGGTCTCGTAGGCCCATAATAAGAATGTTAAGAGTTTAAATTAAAAAGTTTAAGTTCAAAAGAAAGTTTATTGCCCGATTTCGTATGAGTAAGTAAGTTAAGTCCGATAATGCCTCGTACCCAGTTCCCGCGTTGAATACGGGTAAGGGGTGTTACAAACATGCTTTACAAACTAACGTTCATGTTTAACATCATTTACAAAAATAAAACATATACATGCCAAATTCAACTATAAACAATATGCACAAACTTTATGGAATTGAGAATCTTGACAAGATGTTGAAGTGGATGTTTGAAACTTAACTATGAACCTATCCTATACAGAGGAAACAAACCTTATGATGAGTATATCACTCAGTAGTGTCCCTATGAATCCAAATAGTATAAGCAGATAGTATAATTTACAACACATGGAGTTGTTATCTAAGAGTTTTGTTCTTTACAACTCAATCTTGAATTCATCATTCAATATACATTTCTAATACGTAAAATCTCAAACCTTGTTATCTTCTCGACAATATTCTGAGCTCACAAGATTATTTTTAACTCATTTCAATCTATCATCCCTAATTGCCTGGCAATGATGACGACTACCTTGGATTGCCCAAAAGCGATGGCTTATCATTCAATTTTGTCATCCCAAGTTGCCCCACAATGATGACCTACCACTTCAGATTGCCCAACAATGATGACTTACCACCCCGGATTGCCCGATAATAATGGTATAACAACTTAATTTTATCATCTTGGATTGCCCGAGAACAATGACCTGCTTCCTCGGATTGCCTGACAACGATGGCTTACCACCCCGAATTGCCCAATGATGATGGTTTATTAATTCTGGCCCAATTTCTCGCTGAATGTTCCATCACTTTTCAAGTGGCTACAAGACAACCATCTTTTATTTTGTTTCATATAGATTGGTTCAAAATTTCTAATCCAAATTTCATCAAATATCATATGTCTCTATATGTTTCAACTTAATTTCATGCCGGTTACTAAATGTAAATCAATTCCAGAGTTTCTAATCTATTTGCTCTAGTCCTTATCTCGATATTCAATCTCAGTTACTCCAATTCAATTTAATTCATCCTTAAAAGTATACTACAACAATGCAAGATGTAGAATATTGTGAATATGCGAAATTTAAATAAGCATTAAATCGTGGAAATACTTACTCGTATTCATCATTTATTTTATATTTTATGATTTAACCCTCGTATGACAAAAATCAACAACATTTTAATCAATTTAAATTAATATACACTAAGTATAATTTTAAAAATAAGTAAAATAACTTAGTAATTTTTATATGAAATTACCTGGCAAAAATGACCACAAACAGGGTGTCAAGCACTAATCTGCAATTTTTTTTTCTTTTTCGCGATAATCCATCGATTAATTCAATCCTTCATCTATAATGACTTATTTCAATTTATCAATTCCAAACATCATATAAAAACCTATTATAAACATATATCAATTCAATTTCATTTTTTGAATGTCCCTAAAATTTTGCATTTTATTCAATTTAGTTCTTAAAACTGAAATAGTCATAACTTTCAATTTTGGGCCTCGATTTTTAAATCGATCTCAATTACATCATTCTAAAGCCCTCTATTATCTATAATTACAAAAATGTCATTCCAATTTCAAAATATTTACACTTTATTCCTTATGTTCAAAATTAACAGTTTTTATCTTACAAATTAGTAATTTTTCATATCTAAGCTTAAAATCTAACTATTTGAAACTAAAACTTCAAGCATGCATCAATGGCATTATTTATATATTTTAACAGTTTTAGAAATTAAGACACGGGTTAGCTAAATCGAGTTACAACGATCTCAAAAACATAAAATTTATGAAAAAGAGGCTTTGTATATCATACCATGCAATGACTAAAAGATTGAAGCTCCATGCCTTCTTCTTCCTCCTAGGTTCGGCCAAAAAGATGAAGGAAATAAAGGTATGGCTTTCTTTTCCTTTAATTTTTATGTTAAAACATGTTTTTATTACTTTTAATTATAATTATAATATAATTTTTAACATCTTTTTACACTAATAGACACACCAACTGTCCACTCATCTTTAAATAGGCTAAATTACCATTTAAAGCCTTGATTTAATATTAATTATCACTTTTAAAAAATAAAAACCAGTAGCAATTAACTTTTACCACTTTTGTAATTTAGTCCTTATACCTTAATTAGTCACCAATTCGGCGAAATTACCTATCCAAAATTTAAGTCACCTATCTAATAACTCCGTAAATATTTAATAAAATACTTAAGGGCTCGATTTAGGGAAATGAGGTCTTGATACCTCATTTTTCAACACCACTAACTTTAGGGTTGATACACTTGTACATTAACTAACTATTCATTTAACAAATTCGTCAGACCAAAATTCAAAATAATATTATAATTGGTTTATAAATATTAATTAATAACATTTACGGACTTGATCATCGAAGAATGGGGTTCGAAAACCACCGTTTTTGACACCACTGGCTTTTCGGTCGTTACAAGATTTACTCAAACACTTGGTGTGCTTAGCTTTCTTGTGGCTTTTCTATTCAATTTGAGCTTCTTTTTTTCTTTGAGGTGATTTCATTTATTTTGGTGCCTTAGATATTTTCCCTTGAGAATTCTCACTTTTGAAAGTTAGGTTGACCTAAGCAAATTTGAAGTAAAGAAATTGACTAAGGCCGCATGATTTTCCAAACTAAATTTCTAGCTTCGTGACAACTAGTATCCAAGTTAATGTTTGGTAAGGTGGCAGTTGAGAAGACGAAAGGATTAGATGAGCAGATTGAGCCTAGGGAGACCTGTGGGACGGGTAGGAAAACTAGTAGATTGAGGGATGTTCTATTGGCTTTGGAAATTCAAGTGGTCAATCTAGAAGAATCCAATGAGTGGTGTGAAGGAAAAATTTGAGGTAGTTGAGGGACGCACCAATCAGTTGGACTCGATGAAAGAACAGCTTAAGGAATATGTGGTAGAGGCTCTCAATTATAATCTGGATACGATGAAAATGGCATTCAATGTTGCTAAGGATAATCAAATTGAGAAGAATGATGCTTTTAAAGCCATGGTAATGACTTTAAAGGAGCAGATTGCGAAGCTCAAGGGAGAACTCACTATCTACAAGGCTGCTTTTGGTAATTGGGCGTTGGTTGTGTCACCCAAGCCTATGGTAGATGTCTCAAAGCTAAAAGAGTTTACAGGGATGAGGTCTGCAAGGGATGTGAATAACTTCTTATGGGGAATAGAGTAATACTTTCGTGCCATAGGCATTGTGGATGATGCTACTAAGGTAAATATTATTGTTATGTATTTCTCTGATTTCACTAATCTCAGTTAGAAAATTGACTAAGAATATCAAGACAATAAATTCAAAAAAATTCTCTACTATGGGAGTAGCATAAGGATTTAAGCTACAAATTGGTCAATGGAAAGACAAGGAAGACTTCAAGGTAATTCATTTTGATGATTATGACTTTTTTCTTGGCTTGAATTTTCTTAACAAGATTAATTCTCTCTTGGTTCCTTTTTTCGATTGCATATGTATCTTGGATACTCATCAACATCAATGCATTGTGACAGTGAGTCATGATGAGAAAGATGGAACCAAGGTATTGCCAACAATCCAGTTAGCCGAGGATTTTCATTGTGTCAAGAACATTGAGTTGGTAGATCAAAGTGCTACAAAGACCCCCTTGGAAATGTTAAAGGTGCAGAAAACTTATATGAAGTCTGTTGAGTTATTAGTGGGCTACCACCTATGAGAGAAGTGGGTTGAGCATCAAACTTGGGGGAAACATAGTGATGTAAATTGAGCAGTTAAATAGATTAAATGCATGAGTGAGATACATCTCAAACACATTTCTAGTGTTTTTTTATTATGAGTTACCATTGGCTATGCAAAGATATAGGGGCCCTTCCAGAGTTCTGAAGTGGCTAAGCTAAGGGGCTTATAAGCTAGAGTTGGTGGCAATACTCAATGTTAACATGATGGTCAATGTAGGTGTGTCGAAGCCTATTTGTAAGGATTAAGGAAATCCCAATCGAGGTGAGTCACAATGGGAGCATGTAAGAGTGGTGGCCTCTTACGATCAAGATGTACAAAAGAGAGGAACAATTCAAGTTAGATGATAATAAGACATAAGCTGAGACAAATGTTTCAAGGGAGAAACTACCCAACATAGGGAATGGTTGGGAATCAGCCGAGGCATCATGGCAATTTCAAGACAAGTTAAACCAGTGTCATTACGAGTACAAGATGAGGGTGTCGCAAGAACAGGTAGGGGAGAATGTCACGGAATGCGGATCGAAGCCAGTGACTAATTCACACAGTGTTGGATCTAATGCCCTAAGTGTAGTATTTTCGTCTAAGTACACTTATAATTTTTTGAATAGATTGGTTAATAAAATTATTAATGAATTACATTAATACTTTGTATATGGTACTCACATGGTTTTTGCATGCAAAGCAAAATGAAAAAAAATGTTGCTCACTAGTTGTCTAATGTTTAACTAATACTAAACAATATTACGTGGTCAGATTGTAATATAAAAATACAACTTATATTAGTAGCCGAACCTAAACATGTTCTTCGTATAACAAAAATGAGAAAATGATACAAGATGGCCCAAGTTGATTCGAGTCGTTCACGGGTTTGCTCGATCGGTGACGATGAGTAGTTGAGTCTTAGGGAAAAGGATAGATTTGGCTAAGTTATGATGATAGGTTCGGCTAGGAAATAAACAAGGAAAGTAGGTATTTTGGATGGGCTCGGTGTAACAAGAATGATAAGGATAGATAATTCGGGATAAAGGTGGAAATGGATAGATGAACTTAAAAACGAGAAACGATTTAACACTAAAGAGTGTCACCCCGGATTCTATTTGGTTTAAGGTGAATGATGGAATTCGAAAATGGACCTCAACCTGTTACTTAGCAAAGTAAGAACTGAAGGTATAAAAAGATGGACGAACGCCACACCAGGTTGGTGATAAGTTCGAAAGAGGAGAAGGATTGACACTACTAGCTTCGCTAGATAAGTCAGACCGAAACTCGTAGAATTTAGAGAGGAGTAAACTCACTCTTTGAACAATCAAATTGATAAAATGGAAAAAGTCCTTTTACAATGAAAATGAACAACTATTCATAGTGTTCAGCTAGGTAGCCAAATGGCCTAAACAAAGACTTAATATCTAAGTAATAACTAAGCTAGAAACAGCTGGAAAATTCTGGAAATAAAACACTAAATTACTGGAGCTAAATTTAGCTGAATTGAAGCTCAAGGGACGGTTTTTAGAAGAGCAAATGCACTTGGAGAAATGGCAGCAACTAGGTTCAGCCAATTGAGCTCATTAAAATGCAACTCTTGGCTGAAAAGATACCAGCATTAAAGGAGGACGTGAACAGCCTTGAAAGTGTGAAAAAGGAGCTGGAAAAGTCTTTTGAAGTGTGAACAAGGTCAGCCGATTGGACCCATAGTGTGAACAACTAGTATGAATGGAATTTATGCTGCTTTGGGAAGACATTCAGCCATACTTGGGAAAATCAATGGGTAGTTGTTCCTTGGCTGAATAGTCACTTGGAGAAGCCAAACAATCAGCCCAATTTCATTGAACATAGCCATGCATGCATGTGCTAATTCCTTGAACCAAGCCGTGCATGAACTTGGCTTTAAATGCTGCCCACATTCGGATGCACCTACAAGGCACATGAACTAACATTAATTCAAGCCAAATCAGCTGAATATAATTAAAAACATAACTTGGACAATTTAAATACACATAATTAAAACTAGAAAAATTAAATAAAGTCTTAAACAATACACACTAAATTCGGCAGCACGCATGAAATAAAATCTACACATTGATTTTAATTCTAGAACCTAATTAATTTGTCTTAGATTAGGACATAATAAAGGCTGTAGGAATTAAGACAACTTAAATAGCTTAAACACATTTAATCACTTAACTAAATTAATTAATTACTTAAACTAATTTATTCTAGCAAATAATTATTAACGAGCTGAAAGAAAATTAACCGAGCTCAAATAAGCTGAATTAAACTTAAACCGAGCTCAATGAGCTGAAATAAACTCATGTGAGCTAAACCGTATGGAAAGAAGCTTGATTGAGCTGAAAATAAGCTGAAATCAGCTTACACCAAAGTGCACAAATTGCTCAAAGTTCGGCTTTCAGAGAGCTAGAGAGAATTGAAGAGGAAATCTTGGGTTGCCCCGGGTATGCTCACATCAAAAAACATGTAACACCTTATACCGGATCTGGTCACTTGACCTGAGCTACAAGGTATTGCAATTGTTAAACATCTATATCATTCAATAATTCGACATAAACAATCAACCATTCCATATTACAATATAAATACAAATATCCAATGATATTCAATCAAAATCGAGTCTTAATTGAGCTTACGAAGCTCTTAAAATAACTTGGGAACAAATTAAGACTAATCTAAAAATTTTATGAAAAGATAGGTAAAAAGTGAAAACAGGGGTCACACGGCTATGTGACAAGGCTGAGACCGTGTGGTTCTATGACTTGGCCGTGTTGCCTAACCATGTAACAAACTGATGCCGTGTAAGCTAGGGTCACATGGCCGTGTCGTCCAGCCATGTAAAGACTGTGGTCGTGTGGATCAAATTGTACCTAAATTCAATAGACCACATGGTCATGCCCTACAACCGTGTATGGCACACGGTCATGTGGTAGACCGTGTACACCTAATCAAACCTTCTAAACCAAGCAATCAAACTTATAAAAACTTAATCCACAAGTTATGCAATGTAAACCATTAAAATTATACAAAATACATCAAAAACCAGTCAAAATATACCAAATAACATACATCCTACATGTCTAACCAGTATGCCACAATTGGCACCACAATTCAAGTATTTACCATTAAAATTTAATACCATTCATACCATAAAGGTAAAACCTAACCAATCATATAACACATTGTTTCCATTTCTAGCTAAGCACCAACCACAGTTCATCAAGATACCTAAAATATATATAGCAATTCAACAATCACTGATGCATTTAGATGCTAAAATATGCCTATGCCATCAAACACTTCAACCAGCCAAAGTAACCATCAAAGATTACATCCAAATACATATTTCATATTCAAAATGACATAGAATTTAACTTAAGTTTTTCTATACATGCATTACCACAACCCTATTTACATGCCACTTTTAACCGGGCCAAAATAAATAATAGCTACCAAAAGAGTTGAAAGATAGTGTGATCTCTAAAAACGATCCAATCGACAGCTCAAATCTGACAATCTACAACGTAAGCTTACTTAAATTTTAGTGAGGTCGTATAATTAAACATCACATACCTGTCAATTAAAGCATAGTAATTGAAACTAACATAAAACTTAATATTCCTTGCCAAGTTTCATTTTTCCCTACCATGTCAAATGGTTAGTCTTGAATGTATAACATTATCATGATTTCAAGATAACATAATTCACATACCAATTCATAATCAATAAGTACATAACCTTCATGCTATTGAATTCCATTTCTATTCATTTCATTAACTATTTTTCCTAGAGAACTATAGTAAATTAACTTTGGTACGCGGGAAAATAATGCTCATATAAGTTGACAATCAAGACATTAACCATTACACAATACTGCTCACACAAGTTGACGAGAGTCTGTAACAAATGATAGATTCTAGCCATCGATATGGTATCCATGACTAGAACATAGTACCTGATAAAATAAAACCGCATAGAGTTCCTAAAAATTGTAACACCGGTACAAAACACCTGATAGCTATAACCACCGAAACATAGTCCCTGGAACACCCTAACGACATGTCATTTGAACCTTAATCATTTACTTAGCTCACACGGGCCTTAACTTATTTCCCATAGCTTTTCTCATCTTTATAACATAATACCATGTTCATCTTAATCACATATGTTCCATAGGATATCATAATTTAATTCAAACATGAACAATTGTCATACTTTACAAATCAATCATTCATTTCCATTTACAAAACTTACCTCAATTAACCATTTAACTTTAAACACATACATATACACATATATAATTAGAATTCAAACCAGAAAAAAACATAAAAAAACCTAATACGAACTTACCTAAACAAAGCAATTACCAACACCACAATGATGACTACACGACAACATTTCCTTTTCCGCGTTATCGATCAGTTGATCCGTTTCTTGATCTATATATAATAATTTAGCTCAATTAACCAGGTCAATACCTTAAAATATCTAAATTCATGTATTTGACCTTTTAATGACATTTTACATTATTACCCTAAATCTTTATCTCCTATTCAATTTAGTCCCTAAAATCAAACCTTACACATTTATCACAATTAAACCAAAACCAAGCTAGCCGAGTTCTCTCATATACATTTACAGCCCATAATCATTGAAATTTCACAAGAATTTTATGCTAAAATTATTATTTTATCATTTTAGTCCCTAAACTTAAAACTAACCAAAATTTCTTTACAAAATAGTCTTAATTAACAACCAAACTTATAAATCTCTCATTTAACTTCATAAACACCTAAAAACTATCTATGTTAAAATTTATAACCTTTAACAGTTTTACGAATTAGTCTCTGGGTTAGCTAAATTAAGCTACAATGATCTCGAAAACATAAAAATTACTAAAAATGAGCTTGAATTTCATATCATGAAAGAATAAATGACTTGGACGAACCTTGGTGTTCTTCAACTATGGATTTTCGGTGGGAATAGGTTGAAGATGATGAAAAATAAAATGGCTATTAACATTGGTTTTTTTAATGAAAAATTAACATTATTTTAATAAATAAAAACATATAATTTTATGCAAAAATTCATTCAATAACCATCCACCATACTTGATTAAGGGTTAATTTCCTTTTAAGCCCTTGTACTTTAACTTGTTAAACCATTTAACTAATAATAATATATACGATTAACTTTTTCCGCTTTTATGATTTAGTCCTAATTAACTATCCAAACGTCTAAATTATCGAACCAAAATTTAATACGACACTCTAACAACTTTATAAATATTAAATAAATAAAATTTACTAACTCATTCATTGGAATTATGGTCCCGAAACCACTGAAAAATGGGTTGTTACAAAATAGATTGAAAGACTAATATGTCATCTATCAAGTCCAATTGGGGGGATGCTTTGTCTTGGGCATCAAAGCGGATGACTCCCAGAAGATAGAGACATAGATGTGACTGACTGGACTGACAAAACATCGGACTGGACCCAAGAAGAATAGATCTTAAATTCATTTATAGATTTGTTCACTTGTGACATTCATAGTATGGCATACCTAAATCCTAAGTGGATGGTGGACTATGTATGCATGACTCGTACACTTTGATGTAAGTAAAAGCCTAAGTTCAAATATATATAAGGAACTGAAAACTAGTGCATAGGGTGTACGACTCCTACAGCATGTAGCGTCATTCACAAATGTGGAATTCATAGCCCGAAATGTGGCTAAATGATATCCTCTCATTGGAATTAGATGGTCGATGAAAAGTAAACATGGCCACGGGTCATTTGTCTTTGTGATGGACGAATTTATCATTATTTGATGGTGATTGACTTTTCATGAAGGAATATGTAATGGTTGCCAAGAGATAAAATAGGATCATATTGGGAGAACGAATATTATCCTAAAGAGATTAAGGATATACTATGAGGTTAACACATTATGACAAGGTCACTAGACGAGCACTAATCGAGATGCTTTCGTAATGGTATGACGTTTGGGAGAGCTCAGTCACAATACTATAGTGGAATGATTTCGTGACTAAATTAGTTTATAATTAATAAGGGAAAAGCTAGAACTTAATTATAAATCATTTGAGAATAAATTGCATATGTCCAATCAGTCCCTCCATTAGCTCATTAAAACCAGAAATGAATTGCGTGTTTGAGTAAAAATGAATAGAAATAAAGAAATGAGAAACATTCAAAAATTATTATGGTTTTCTCTTAAAAGGAAAAATGGGCTAATTTGGAAATGAATGTAATTTTCTCAAAATGGAAATGAAAATGAGAAATTATTCATTTGCAAATGAACATGAGAAATGATCGAAAGAATGAGTTTAGGTTTTTTAGCTATTTTAAAGCCTGAAAATGAAAATAAATCATCCGATCATAATGAACAAGTTGAATAGTGAAATATTAAATATATTTTCTCAAAAGTTTTACTAGAGGTAAAATGGTCATAATTTTACTGGGATAAAATTGAGATGAGAAAATTATTTAATATAAATATTGAAGTTTATTTTTGGAAAATAGAAAAACAAATATTGGGTTGGATCAAATTATAAAGTATTGGGTTAAAAGCGCGAAAAGTACTTGTAATTGGACCTGATATGGAACAGGCCCAAAAGATGTTTTCACCATCTATACTCCTAATTAGACAAGGAGTTCATTTTTCTAATTGAAATAAACGTCTTTAATTCAACAAGGGTTTTACCTTCTCTCTCTATCAATAGATGACAACGATAAGGCTATTAACACAATTTTAAGATATTGTTACCCTGTCGAAAAATAGAGAGAATTTAATCTTAAATATTAAATATATTTTCTTGAAATAACAATTCTACCAATTTTTATTTGAGAAGAGAATTTTTCTTTCCACATAAAAAGAATTTCTAGTACTGCGTTTTTATTCAATTGGTTCGAGCCCACTGTTGAAACAGTTCGTGGTATGAGAATAGTAGAAAAGATCGTATGGTTGAAATTCGGGAATGAAAAGGATCCATCTATCCATTTATCCAAAAAAATAGGTACGATTTTGGTCTAGGGTTTATTGCTATAAATATCACAAACAGGGTCAATTTTCAAAACTTTTATTTTCAGCCGTGTAAGAAAACCATTTTCAAACTAGATTTTTTCCAACACACAGAACATCCTATGGTGGTCAACTAATTAAATGGGGCTCATTTGACCCACTTGAACTGTTTTGATTCGTGGAGCGCATGGAGAAGCTCATCTACTTGAAGCCTTGGTAGCCCAATGAAACACTTCAGTAAAAATAAAGTTTCCCTGGACAATATTGTAAATCCTAAGGGATAAATAGATTTGAAATCCCTTAGAACTCTCATCTTGTAGATAGGTATTAATCTCAACTATTGATGTAACTCAATTTGTATTGTTGGATGTAGGGGAGCTTAACTATAAATAGAGTCTTCTCTCTTCATTGTAATCACTTCATCTCATTCAAAGTTATTGGATATATTTGAGAGCATTTGCTCAAACACTTAGTGTGCGTATGTAACACCATATACCCGATCTGGTAACCAACCCGAGCTATACAGTATTACAGCTATAAATTCGTAACATTATTCATAATTTAATCAAACATAACCCAAAAAAATCATATGCAATCATTTCCATGCTATTTATCAAATTATGACCTAAATCGAGCTTATGGAACATTTAAAACAAACTGAGATAATTTTGGGTTAAAATGAAACTTTTACAAAATTTCGAGAACAAAGTGTAAATAGGGGTCACACGGCCATGTGGCCAAGCCATGTGAGAGAGACCAGCCCGTGTGGCCCCAAGCATGGCCATGTGGCTACTCCACACGCTCGTGTTCTTAGATCGTGTATGATTCGAATTTAAGGTCACACTGTCGTGTCACTATGACGTGTAACTCTTTGAAACCATGTGGACAATTCAAGCACCAAAAATTAAAGGATGTGGGGCCCAAAGCTATGTGGCAGCCCATGTCACAGGCCATATATGCCCAAAGCCACCTTCAAAATCAAACCATTTCACATCCAAATGCTTGGGCTCTAAGCTATGCAATAACCAACAATCAAACCTATCCAAAATGTGCCTAAACAAGCCAAAACATACCAATTTTACAACCAAACTATCTGCCTAACCAATATTCTCTCATTGGCACCACAAGTCAAACATATATACAACAACCACTCAATCAAAACATGTACACAATTTGGTTTCATTCAAACATCCTTTAAACTTTAGATAGCAAACATCAAAGTTCATCCACAAACAAAACCTTTAAATGTTCAAATACCTTATTCCAAATGCATAACATAATATAACCAATTTGACCATTCATTAGGCTTTAAACATTCCAAATTGCATATAAACCTAAACATACCAAAACAACCACTTGTATGCATCTAGTGTAACAGCCCTTTTTTAGTGAAATTTAAATAGTGGTTTTGGGACGACGAATCCGATGAGTAAATTTTTATTTTTTTATTATTGTAATGTCTATGAGATATTACTATTATTGAAATTTTGTTAAGAAATTTTGATGTTTGTATGATTAATTAAGTGAAAATGACTAAATCAAAAAAAGTGTAAAAGTAGAGTTCCATTAGTTAAAAGGGTCAAATGGTTGTGGAACACTAAATTGAGTGGACTTAAATGGTTATTAGACCATTTCTATAGTTAGTGGATATTCATTGCAATGTTTTAATGAAATTTTAATGATTTTCAAAGGTTATTTTGGTAAATGGACAATTAAGTTAAAATGTTAAGTAAATTAAAGACCAAAAGATATCATCTTCTTGCTTTCTTCTTGTCAAAATTGAAAACCACCATTGGAGATAGCTAGGGTTCGGCAAAGCTTAGTTTCACTTGCATGGTATGTAATTTTACCCCATTTTTATTGATTTTTATGTTTTTGAAGTCATTTTAGCTTAATCTAGCTAGCCCGAGGATCAACTTGCAAAATGGTTACAGTTTAAGGGTTATTCCATGAATGTTCTTGTATGATTCTTGATGTTAAATGGTAGATTATAGATCCTTGTTGATAAATAAACAAGTTTTGTAAAGTGATTTTTTAAGAAATTTATATATAGGGATTAATTTGTAAAAATAGTAAAAGTTCATGTTAAATTTATGAAATGATGGTTTGTATGGGTTGATACAAGTCCCTAATAAATTCGGTTAGCTTGAATGGGGGATTAAAATTCTTAAATTTCAATTTATAAGCTTAAGGACTAAATTGTGAAAAGTTAAAATGTTACGGGCAAAATAGTAACTTTTGCATAAATATGAAATGTGGACTACATTGAATACTAAGGGTATTAAATGGATTGAATTTTTCTATTTAGATCAAGATAGACCACGTACGGACCTAGATCGAGGCAAAACAAAATCTTGGGAATAACTCGTTTAACTTCTACGCCCTCGTCGTCGAGTTAAGTTTGTATAAACTGTTATCGAATTAATATTGCTTAGTTTGAATGTTTACTATGTTATTTTTAATGTAAATGGATTAATGTATAATTGTATCAATGTTATGACGAAATGATGGATGCTGAGTCCCGGTTGAACCTTAGGAATTCGTAGGATACAAATGACATATTATTAGGGATTTCATGTTTCGGGTGCTGGTCTTGAATGTCCTACAGATGGCTGAGGTCCTGCATTTGTTGCGGATATTCCACAGCTCGTGTGAGCAAGCCAATTTCATAGCTCGTGTGAGAATTATGTAAAGGAATGGTTATGGTTATATGTTTAAGCACACCTCGTGTGGGCTTTCCCGAGTATCCAATGATATTCTAGATGGTTCAACGGGTATGAAAAGGAAAGGAAATGGAAAATGTTCAAATGGAATGTACCATGTACTTATGAAAAGGAAATGGTGACCTAAATTAGATGAAAAAATGAATAAGTTATTTGTTGTAAATGAAATCATTTGAACCATGTATAAATGTAACACCCCTCACCCGTATTCAACGCCGGAATAGGGTTACGGAGCATTACCTAAGTTATAAAATATTTAAGCATTTAATTCACATATAATTTCACATTTCATGCAAACATTATTCAAACTCAAGCATAATGTCCCTATAACGAGCCTACGAGGCCCTAAACATGCTTTAGGAATGGTTTAGGACTAAATCGATAACTTAGGAAACTTTCACGAAACCTTGAAACTTTTTCTCAAAACAGGGGACACACGCCCGTGTGGCCTGACTCGGTGTCTCACACGGCCAACAAACACGCCCATGTCACAAGCCGTGTGGACATTCGAAATGGAAGCACATGACCGTGTTCGACCCCGTGTAACTTTATGACTTGGGTCACACAACCAACACACACGCCCGTGTGCCCTAAAAATGGCCATACATGCCCGTATGCCAGGCTGTGTACTAGGCCATATCAATCCTGTAGGGTATACTGACTTATGCCACACGGCCAAGTCACACGCCCGTGTGTGAGGCCGTGTGGGGTATACTGATTTCATTTCAAATTCAACACTAGGGGACACACGGCCGTGCAACATGACCGTGTGTCACACACACCCGTGTCTCTGCCCGTGTGGACAAAATAGGCTATTTACCAAGCAAACTTGCCACCCTAAATACATGTACCTACACCATAATTCAAAAGCACCAACACAAGGCATAATAGGCATTAAATCCATCTTATATCAAGCATATTCCATACCATTCCATTATCCATCAATACAAATAAAAAATTACCACAATATGCCATCTAATTTTTATACCTAATTCACATATACAATTCAATTTACTATACATTCCCAGATATGCATCTTTTATCACAAACAAACCAATATCCAAAAATCATCCACGACTGAACCATTTGACATTCACAATACTTATAGTTATCAAGCATCATACAACCATATATGCATATATATATATATATATATATATATACACACATAGCCAAAACAACCAAATTAAGCCAACTCACATGGCCAAATATACAAACCAAACCATAATTATTTACAAGCCAATTCAAATGGCCAAAATCATAACCAAAACATAACCAACATGACCAAAGCCCCTATACATGCCATATACTTAAATTACCAAAGTTCATAGGTACCAAATGGGTGGATAGTGTGATGTGATCTCCGACGATCCCCGAATCCGAGCTAGCTTAAAATCACTATAAAACATAGAAAAATAAGCAATGTGAGCTTTATAGCTTAGTAAGCTCGTATGAAATAAACTCGATATAATCATAAACACATAATCCAACCATTGATTATAAATACATGAATTCACATAAACTAACAAACCTTTCAATTACTCATTCTCAAAACTATATACTTTCTTCACCATTTCTTCGTTTCAAAACTAATATGGTTTAATGGACATACCTGTACCATCTCGTTCCAATCTTATTCTCAACCACATTATTCATTTTCTGTTGAACCATTTGGAATAGAAGTCGGATACTCAAGAGTCTCACACAATAAGTACCTATACCATGGCCTGAAGCCAAATCAAGGTAACTTATATCCGAAGTTTTGATATCATGGTCCAAAGCCAAATCAGTTGATATTTTTGGCCCGAAGCCAAATCGGTATAACTCACACCAAGTGCTAATATCATGGCCCAAAGCTAACTCAATGTATTTCCTAATGACATGTCACTAGTATCCTAAATTATTCCTAAGGTTCAACTGGGATTTCGAATGTCGAATTATCATCGAGTCATTGTCGAACTTGCCCGAAGTCTTGTATTCATAATTTATGTAATATTAAAGCATTTAAAATACATTTATAATGAAATTTATCACATACGAACTTACCTCGGATGTGAAAACAATGAAATAAGTCGATTAGTCGATAACTTTAGTTTTCCCCCGATCTAGATCCGAACTTTGTTTTTCTTGATCTAAATATAATAAAAATTAAATTATTTAATAATCTCTCTATTCAATTTAATCCAAAACACACATTTAAGCACATTTACACATTTGCCCCTAATGTTTCTTTTACAATTTAGTCCTTATTTCATAAAAACACAAATTCATGTAATTTTAATCATACCCAAGCTAGCCGAATCATCACTATCTCCATAACAGCCCATTTCTCATTATTTCACATCTCTACCACATAATTTACACATTTCTCAATTTAATCCCTATTTTGCATTTTTCTCAAAAATCACTTAACAAAACTTGTATAATTTACATCAAACATTCATAATCTATCATAAAGCATCAAAAAACATACTTATTCATCAATGGAAACATTTAAAATCTTTATTTTTTACAAAATAGTCCCTGGGCTAGCTGGACCTAGTTGCAATGATCTCAAAAACATAGAAATTATTAAAAACGAGACAAAAACGGACTTACATGCACAAGGAGAAGTGACAGAAAGTTCAAAGCCATAAAATGGTGTTTTTTTCATGAAATTTCAGCAATAGCAAGAAGATGAAGCAAATTTTGGCTTTGTTTTAGTTATTTTAAACTTAATAATGAATTTACTATAATAACCTTAAAAATAAACCTTTAATTCACCTAATTTAATGGCCATACTTGTCAAATAACAATTGAAATGGTATAATTACCACTTAATGCCAACATATTTAAAAAACAAATCAATTTGACATCTTTTTCTTATAGAATTCAAAATTTTTACCTTACGCGATTTAGTCCTTTTTATCAAATTAAGCAACCAAACGCTAAAATTTCTTAACGAAAATTCCACACAATCATATTATCATGTCGTAGACATTAAAATAATAATAAAATAAATATTTTAACTTCGTATTTGTGGTCCCAAAACCACTGTTCCGATTTGACTAAAAACGAGTTGTTACAATAAATGTACTAACTTGTGTATTTGGTGATGTTGTATAGGCAATGTGCCAAGCTTATGGTATTAGTTGGTGTTATAATTATGCTATTTACATTATGCAAATGAAATGGTAAGTTGTGTTTATGTTATACGAACTTACTAAGCATTAAGTGCTTACGTAGTTTATTTCCTATGTTTTATAGATTATCGACAGCTCGATCAGTTTGAAAGCTCGTCAGAGATCTATCACACTATCCAGCATAAATATCGGTAGTTTTTAAACTTTTTGGTCAAGGTTATAATGGCATGTATAGGTGGAATTTTAATGTTATTTTGGTGAATTTTAGTTGGGATTTGGCTTGTATAAGTTATGAATGTTATCTTGGTTTGGCACCATTTGATGCCTACTAGATTGTGTTGTTGTAGTTATCTTATTATGCATGTTTTGGAATAGCTCATACGGTATGTTTTGAAGTAGCCTGATCATGTTTAAACTATGGCATGTTTTGAAAGGTATTGAACTAGTAGTTGATGAACGAAAAGTGGTAAAATATGCATGTTTACGTAAGTCTTGATGATTGCATTTGAGGTGCCTTGAATGGCATATTATAAGTCTTGATGATTGCGTTTGAGGTGCCTTGAATGACATATTGGTTAGTTTATTTAGGACTCTTGAATTGGTCATTATATGTATGTTTTGATAGGGTTTTGATGCCTTGATTATGTGCACAAAAGGCCTAAAGGATTATGCATGATTTGGTGTTAGGAATGGCTTGATTTTAGGTAAATTTTAGATCCACAAGGCCTGAGACATGGGCGTGTGACTCAACCATGTGTCTCCTGTAGGTTCCTTTGTATGCAAGTCAGTGAGTTACACGGCCATGTGACCCTTGAATCCAAATTTTTGCAACTTTTTCCTAGACTTTCCAAATGTTTCCAATTTGGTCTCGAATTGTTTCTAAGTTACTTCTAGGGCCTCGAGGGCTCGATTTAGGGACTATATGTATGTGAATGGTTGGTTTATGATATGATTATGATAATGTATGAAATTTATGTTTAAATTTTCCATTTGTACGGTAATGCTCCGTAACCCTATTCCTGCGACGGATACGGGTTAGGGGTGTTACATTTAGATATCACCACATGCATCCACCATCACAACTAACCAAAATACTAAATGAGATTTACATCAATATACACATCTCATACTTCAATTGACACAAAACATATCCATTAGGCTCATAACATATATATACCAAAACCCTATTTACATGCCACTTATAACCAACCAAAATATACAAATAGCTACCAAATGAGTTGTCGGATAGTGTGATCTCTAATGACATTCCAATCGACAGCAAAAATTTGAAAATCTACAAGAAGAAACAATCAACAGAGTAAGCTTACATAAAGCTTAGTAAGTTCGTATCAAACTTAAGCTTTAACTTACCATAATTGTTGTAACTTAAAAATTTTCGCAATTAATTTCATAAAAAAGGTCATGAGTTCATTTACTTCCTATACACCACAAATCTCACAAGGTTAGTGAGTTCACATATATGAAACATATAACTTTATCATGTTATAACATTACAAGTAAACGCGTTTAAAACTCACATTTCATTTCAAATGTCTATATCCAATGTTCCATTTCATTTATCTATTTTCATATAATCAAACATAACATGTCAATAATCATATATCAAGATATAAATCATCACATCTTTCTATTCCATTTCTATTTCGATAATTAACTATTTTTCCCAAAGAACAATAGTAAATTGACTTCGGATACACGGGAGGGTAATGCTCACACAAGTTGACAAAAAGAAATTAACCAATACATGATGCTACTCACACAAGCTTCATAGAATCTACAACACATGCAGGATCTCAAGCCATCGGTATAGTATCTATCACCGGTACATAGTACCTGCTAAATAACTGTCAATGGATGTCATAAGGTCTTTCAGCTATAGTCTTAGTCCTATTTACCATGATATCGTAGCGTCTTTCAGCCATGATCTTACTCACTTCCGTTATGATGTCATAGCGTCTTTCAGCTATGGTCTTACTCATTTTATCCTGATGCCATAGCATATTTTAGCTATGATCTTACACGTTTGAATCATAATGCCATAGCATCTTTCAGCTATGGTCTTACTCGTTTGAATCATGAGTAACCTGCTCATATACATTTATATGATATACCATTTAATTCACACATACTCATTTACTATGCTTCACAAATCAATCCTTCATTTCCAATTTCATGACTAACCTCAATTAATCATGTTAACTATAATATATATACACAAACACATATATAATTGAATTTAAATCATTATAAACAAAATAAACCTAATACAAAGTTACCTAAACCGATTCTGCAGCAAAAACAACTCCAAAGTCTAATCAACAATTTTTCATTTTCCACATTTGTCTATTGATTGATCTGTTTCTTGATCATGCAAGAGAAAAGAATTGGTCAAATGTTTGTTCTTCTTCCCCCCTTGGTATTCAATTTGAAGATGAAATAAAATGGTTGAATGTCTTTATTCTTTTTTTCTTTTACAAATTAAAACTTGTTTTATTATAATATTATTAAATAATATCAAAACTTAACATATTATCAAACATTATGGCCAACAACCGTTCCACTATTATAATTATGGCTACATTGCCACGTGAAACCATTCAATAATATTTTTATACCCATTAAACCCATAAAAATTAATAGCGATTAACTTTTGGAGCTTTTACAATTTAGTCTTTTTTTCTTCAATTAACTATCCAAACGTCAAAATTTCTAGACCAAATTTTAACACACCTATATAATCACTTCATAAATATTTAATAAAAATATTTACGGTCTCGATTTACAGAAATGAGGTCCCGATACCTTATTTTCCAAAATCACTAGACCTTAGGGACAAACCACTTGAACTTAACAAATATTATAAAATTAAAATTTAACATAATACTATATTTGACTCATAGATATTAAATAATAATATTTACAGACTCACTCATCAAATTTGTGGCACCGAAACCACTATTTCTGACACCACCAAAAATGAGCTATTACAACTTAGCTTTCTTGTGACTTTTTTGTTTGATTCAAGCTCTTTTGTCTTTGAGTTGCTTTTGCTTTATTTTGGTTTCTTAAAGATCTACCCTTCAAAATTCTCACTTTCAAGAGTTAGATTGATTTAGGCGAATTTGAAGTAAAGAAATCACGTAAGATAGGACAGTTTGCCAAACTAAAGTTTTAGCCGCTGACAATAACGTGTGCTTGTTCTCTATTTCATCTTGATGGTGTGGTTATGATAGAAGCTAGTGCGTAAGAGAAGAGATTGAGAAATGGCCAGAAGCAGAGACCAAAGGAATAAGACGAATAAAGAATGGTGGAAGCAAAGGTGGTGTGGAGAGGAGAAAGATGATTAACATTAACCGATCAAAAAAAGTAAAAAATGATTATGTGGAACACCACATCAAACTCTTTTAGTGGGTTAACAGTTGAGTGACTAAAATGTTTAATTATTGTAACGATAGTGATTAAATTGCAAGTATTCTTATTTGAGTGACCAAAATGTTTAATTAGTGTAACGATAGTGATTAAATTGCAAGTATTCTTATTTGAGTGACCAAAATGTTTAATTATTGTAACGATAGTGATTAAATTGCAAGTATTCTTATTTGAGTGACCAAAATGAAAGCACCCAAAAAATTGGATGACCAAATAAGTAATTTACTCTTTTTTAAATGTAAAATATGATTTTTCCAAATTGTGGTCTATTGATTGGATGTTTATCTATCCCAAGAATTAGCTAGTTCGAATCATCATTGTACTAAAAAACATAAAACAAGACACATTTTAAGCACAATAACAATTATTTATGGAAAAAATGCAAAAAAATATTTATTAAAATTAATAAAATATTAAAATACTTGAATATTATCTCTTAATTAATAAAAAGTAATTCCGTAAATTATGATATCATCCCATCCCGCCAAAGTAAACTTAATTTTCTCAAGATTTCGATCATTAATTTTCAGAACACATCAACTTTCCCATCAAAGAATGATATTCTATTAGAATCATATAACACAAAGGCACCAAAAGTAGTGCCTAAATTCGGATGAAATCTCAATACTTGTTTTTTTTTTTTTCAAAATGTATTCTTATATTAACTTTTATAAAAGTTTACAAATAATTCTAAATATTTTTTATCAAATTAATAATAATGATCTCGAATTAAAAAAACAGTCATAAAATAAATCTACCGTACTTAGCTACAAAACATTGCATTTACTTTTTGGTGAGCATAATATTTCCAGCTAAGGTCCCATTGCTAAGGGTGGGTTGGTAAAGGCCGAAAGCAAAAAGCTAAGAACTTTAAGGCTAAGACATCCTGGTGCGCGGTTGGGTGCGGGGCAAGCAAAGGACATTGATTCATGTGTTGGTTTAAAGGCACATGAGTGATGAAAAGATATGGATCAAGAAGAGCCATTCAACCATAATAATTACCTAAACTTGGGCACACATATGCATCCAATTCCCTTACTTTCGACTAATAAATAAATAAACTATAATTTTAACATTTATCATTACAGTTTAGGATTCAAAGTCACAAATTTTAATCATTATGACTGCTATAGTGTTAGAATCAATGAACTACATCTTAACCTATGGTAGAATACTTCACTTCTAATCCTGAAATTACAGGGTAAAAGCTTAAGTCGACGTGATCCATCGGGGCTCAGGCAAATAAACAAAGTCAACCATGGAATATTGTCCTAGCTCCCAACTACATTCTTCTAATCATAAAGATTGCATCAAGAAGATGGTGACCACATAATGTCAACTTTTCTTGTCCTTTTCTGTTTGTACATTTTCCTTTTCAAACTATAATTACATCCATAGGCAGCTCCTTGGCCTAACCCGTTGTACTCGAAGCCAAGAAAGATGACAAACCAGTGATCAAAGTTGGCCTTTGATTATATATTTATAGGTGGGACCAACATTTGAGGGGTCAACCAGAGACAACTTTGAAGCTACTCTGATTCAATTGAAAGTATCATAATATTTAAAGGTTTACATACATTTTTTTCAGCAGGCAAGGCATCAAACACAAACTAAATCAACTACCTTCCACTCGCTAACTTCTATGTTTTATGGATTTTACCAACAACTTATGAACTAACTCAAAAGGGACTGGAGGCAAACCTTGGAGCAATTGGGATGACTTTTCCGAGTTGCGATAACAACTGTACCTGGCTTAGGCACTATCATCGATTTCAACCGATGCATTTCAGCTGCATCTTTTAGTGGAGCTGAGCTGAAAGTACACGGATGGTTGTTAGCACCTATGAAAGAAATGGCTGAAAAAACATGACACAATTCTGACAACAAGATTCATGCAAGGACTACAGTTGCTCTCATTTTCTGCAGAAGATTGAATGCTAATTAAACCCGGTTCTAACGACTTATATAAAAGTCCACCAACATTCAAGGCAACAAAATCATTTAAAGCTCTTTCACCTTAGTTGGAAGTTCACATATAAATAACAAGAAAAATCTCAATTTGAGCATATTAAATAGGTAAGCTACATGAATCCACCTAGAATCCAAATTTCTAATCCTCTGCCAGTTGTGAGATATAAAAATTATCACCAAACTTGTTATTATATTACTCCCATTGTATTAACTTCATATGGTTGGTCCCTTTTAATTCACCAAAGCAACAGTTTTCTTATGGATGATTTTTAAATGAAAAAAAAGAGCCTTAACATCATCCTAACAGCACACAATTTAGTTGACTTTGGAGGTGTTTTGACAATAAAAACCAGATATTATCTCGAAAACAACCCAAAAAATGGAATGTTAAAATATTCGCATAAGAAGTTCCCTATAGAGAAGGACCCTACACTTAATGATATTGGCATTAGACCTCAAAACATATCCATACTACCTAAACAGCATCAACTGAAGTAAGTCCTAAGCAAGGAATGATGTATAGACATCTAAATTGTCAATAAGTTCTGTAAGAAAATAGTAGTGGAAAAATGGAAAACAACATTCTTCAAGATATATTTTCCGATCATATCATCATCATGCAATTGACCAACAGAATTATACTTGAAGGAAGAAATGGCTCTTTGGGATCACACAATATTGATTTTCAAAGAGTATTTTTTTCACTCCAACCCCATGAAAGCATAAAAACACTCTTGAAATGCGTCCACAGATATGCTACTAAGGAAATAATAAAAAATATGGCAGTATCATGCAACTGATGTTACGAAAAATTGCAACAGTCATTTCTCAATATTTTTATGCTTAATAAGTAGGGTTACATCTGAAAACTATGGTTAGTTTTGTCTTACACATACTCTACGTTTACTCAGTTGACATTAACTCACTTGAGTTGTCCATTTTTCATGCAGATATGGCACAATGATTTTACAAAGATTCTGTATCGACACAAATTATCATCTTTTTGTTGATTGTATAGAAGAAAAACCGGATTCTTGATTTCTCCCTGTCAGGAGCTAAAAAATGGAAATTTGATGCAAACATAACAGCAGATAGCTAACAAGCATGCAAACAAAAGTTGCCCTTGGTTTATAAAATGAAAAACTGTCAAATTGAAATGTAACACTACCTTAGAGGATGGAGATAAAGGAGGTAAAGAACTCTGTTGAACAGGCTCCTTTAGCCGCTGAAATTCTCGAAGCTGCTTCACCTGCTCCTTGATGAGTTTCAATAGGATATCTATCCATTCCCTCTGATCTGCAGGGGAAGTCAGCTTCTCTTTTTCTCCTCCAACTATTTGTAGCCTCTCTGCAAGGTGTTCAATTTCAGCATCAATCTCCAGCCTATCGTTACTGACTGCAGAAGAACTCCTCTCTAAGTCATATAGAAAGGTTTTGTGGTCTGATGCAGAACCAATTGGCATTTTACTTTTTTTACTATTCTCCTCCTTAGGACTTTCTTTGTTATCATCAATAATATGGACATCATAAACAGTTGGTTCCATATCAAATGTGGAATTGTGTAGATTTCTACCTAGTGGCTCACCAAAGTCCGAATTTCTCTCAAGCTCATCTACACTTAAAGAAGTGCCACCAAAACTTGGGGCAGTTTTTCTTGTTATTGCTTGGCATACTATGGCATCATCATCATCATCATCTTGTCCCTTTCCTTTCCCAGTTAAATTAACAGCAACAGTATAACTTAATTTCTCAGATGATGGAGTCTGCAATTCCGAAGGCCAACTAGAACATTTTCCCACTTCATTCTTCATGGTGGATCCACTGTTTCCCATCAGCAACGGATCTTCACCTAATCCAAGTGAAACTGAAGGAATTTGTCCCCCTTTATTTGCATCATGTCAAAAAAAATCACACTCCTCTGGCTCATCTCTACGTGTATCCATCTGCTTGTAAGCTTCAACTTCTTTCTCCAAAAGGTGATTCTCCTTCTCCCTCCCGACAAGGGCCTCTTTTAGAAGGTTCATCTCTTCTTCATCATAAGCAATTTTTTCTTCTATCATCCTTTGATATTGCGTTGCTTCCATTTCTATGGATGCCTTATCCTCTTGTAGACGCAAAATCATTGCCACAGCTTCATCAGCAGCAGAAGCAGAAGCAGCCCTTTCTTTCTCCAACTCCAAATATAAAGCAGCACATGCAGCTTTTTCTTCTTTTATAGCTTGTTCCAATATTTTGATCCGATTTGCCCCATCTCCGGTAACCTCAAATTTTTCATTAGTGTTACCTTTTCCCTCTCCACTGCTCAGTTCAAAACCATGCCAGGTTACCTCACTCAAATCATTGCCAGATTGAGTGTTTTTATCATCTAAAATGGCAGGTTTCACATAAGTCAATACAAATGTAATGCTAATAAGAGAATATCATCATTTAATAGTTCAATATTCAATGAAAACTTCATGTCAATAAATGATTCCTTAACTTACTAAAATGGTTTAAAAAAAAATCATAGAACCTCAACCAGTTTCAGAAGCAGCAGTTAAACTTCCCATAATGCAAAGATATCACATTAGATACGTTTTACTTACCAGGAAAACAATCTTCTATTCCACTAACTAGACCCCAATTTTCAATCATTGTTTCACCTCCATCAACAGATGAAGCATCTGCAACTGAGAAATTAGCAGACTTTCGATAGCCAAAAGCAGCTATCCTACCTCGTTGAACTTTAGATTTATGCTTCAGATATATACTGTTCTTTCCCTTGGTATCAGAATCACTCTTTTTTTTATTCACTATAGTTTGCAATCTTAAACCTGAAGGTGAAGTAGGACATGCTTCACCCAGCAATTCAATGGACTTGGCATCCAAATCCCAGTCTTGATCGTTGAACCAAAGTAAGTTAAAAGGGAACCTATTGAAAGGCAGTTTAAGAGCAGAATGAATGTTTGTTACTGGGAATTGAATGAGAAGGTTATGCCAGCAGAGGTTGCTATTTTGGTACCCAAGAAACCCAGAACAAGGACAAGGCAAGTAAAGTCCAAAAACATGATAAAGTTTCCAAGCGAAAAACCCCAAGGTTGATCCACAGAGAAGGACAAAAGCTAGAGCAAGGCCGAGAAAGGCTCTAATAAGAGCAATTAAGGTCCACGAAGTAAGTGTAGGGGAAACCATTACAACATGAAGAGCTCAAGAAAGGCAGAGAAATGGAACTCAAGTAGTAAAAGAAATACAATAACAACACGGAATTGATCAAACATCATGAAAGATAATAGTGAAGTTCAAACTCAATGAAAATTTCCAGCTGGAATTTTGTCGGCCCTGGGTTTTCCTGGAATGGGAAAGTGGTTGACTGTCTTGAAGAAAAAAAGTTGCCTCTCACTTCTTGTCTGATGTTTCGGACAAAGATTACTGCTGTGTTTTTTCGAGGGTCTGTTGAGACAATATCAACAATTTCTTTTTGTTGAATCTCAGACTTGTGTTAATGTATTAACATTTTTCAGTTTTCGGTACAAGTTACGTGTATTCATATCAAACCAATTCTGCTACCATGCTCAACTTTAATTCTTGTTTTTTGGAATATCAGTTTTTAACTTCAATTATAATTGTAATTATGCTATTAATTTTGATATTTTTTGAAACATTAATTTCATCATTTTATTTCTTATATTTTAAAAATTTTGATATAATGTTATTATATTATATTATATATAGTACAAATCAATAATACTATTTAAATCAAGACTAAAATTTTAAATTTTTTATAAAAATCAAGTTAAAAATGAAAAGATTAAATTCAGAGAGGTATGGAGGGTAACATTTAAGCCTCCCGTGTAACGGTCACAATTACTTAAAGCATTAAAGTTAACAGTAAAATTTGGGTAAAATACCTGAATATACTAAAAAAATTAAAAATTTATACAATTGGACTGATTTCTAGAAAATTTATGGAAAATTATCATTTTCCCTCAAAATACGTTCATATCAGCGCGTTTTGAGGGGAAATGCCAGTAAAGCGCGTCCTTAAGGGAGCGCTTTGCTGGCACCTCAAATATTAGATATTTATTTTTAAAATTAAATTTAAAAAATTTTATTTTATAAAAGATATTAAAATTAAATTATAAAAACATATAAGCAACTATTATTTTATTAAAAAATAAAAAATTCTTATTTATTAAATATATTACAACTAAATTATAAAAAATAAAAATAAATAAAACTTCTTATTTATTTAATATATTAAAACTAAATTACAATAAAATAAAATAAAAATAACTTCTTATTTTATTACATATATTAAAATTAAATTACAATAATAAAATTAAACAATTTCTATTTTATTAAATATATTAACATTAAATTACAATAAAAAATTAAACAACTATTATTTTATTAAATATATTAAAACTAAATTACAAAAATAAAAATAAAAACAACTTTTTTATTAAAATTCAAATTAAATTATATACAAAAAATAAACAACTTCTATTTTAGTGAAGATATTAAAATTAAATTACAAACACAAATAAAAATAACTTTTTATTAAAAAATAAAAAATTATTACAATTTAAAAATAAAAAGTCGATCCGAATCAATGTTGATGCCGATCGTAATCAAGTACACACAGGCGTTCGGCGATTCTACGCTTGGATTCCTCCTTCTTCTAACTTCCGACGGGTCGTGGAACCTCGGGGATTTTTTCCTCCCAAGACTAGGTCCAGTTGTGGGTGTTGCGAGGATGACCCACCTTGATAAAATAACGATCCCGGAGGTGTTTGCATAAACCACGGCGGGGGTGACTGAATCCCGTATGGCGAAAGAGACTGGTAGAAATAAGTGCTCCCCGACGACGCCTCCTGTAATCCCTCACGCGACTACTGACCTCAAGATCACCGCCACCGAGTAGTCGAGAACAGACTCGAACTCGCCATGCATTCTAACTCGGTGGACCGGAAAAGGAAACATATATGGGTTAGGATACATATAAGGGGGGTACGCGACTTTTGGCATAAAGGGTAAAGGTTGTGATGTCGTTGTCGCCACCGAATCGATGGGCCGGTGGATCGTGTGGTTGTTGTTGATGGCTCCGCCTCATCACCCATTCTCCTTGGATTTAAGGGCCCCGACGTTCCCTTTGTTGACAAAGTTGCCGTCGCATCTCTTCTTCCGACAACAAATATGGCTTACCATGGATCCTAAACCATGGCATGTATTTCGGCACGCACGCTAACTCCGGAACGACGATCGATTCTCGGTCTGGTAAATAGTCATACCGGTTCTCCCACGTCTCGATATATGCTGACCAAAATCTTGGCCAATCCATGTGCAACTCCCGTAAATCCACTTTTTGATCATCATCAAGCACCTCGTGGCACGGAATCGGTTGTTTAATCTAAATTGTCGCAGAACCCGATCCGACCGGCATCTCCACGGTCGCATAGGTGATCAATGGGACCTTCACGTACCAACTGCTCGGATTTTACAAGAACTCCTCCGAATTCATCGCCTCAATTTTGGATCCTCGTCACGGTGTCCATCAAACTATATTAACATTACCAAAATATTAGTTATATACATAATACTAGACACTAAATACGAAATACTAAATTATAAATACGAAATTCAAAACTTACTTGTGATTCCGACCGTTGGTCCAATAGAAGTCGTATATCTTCAAGCGAGGTAGGTATTCCAACATGACTTGCCGAATGGTTCCACCTAATTAAATAAATTTTTAACATACAATTATACTATAAGTCTACGTAATAATTGTAAAATATAACATTAAATTTACCTCGTTATCAGTGGGAATGAATATGGGTGGTCGAGCTGAGGAAGTAAAAATGGAAATCGAAACCATGCCCATGACTGCAGTAGTGATAGGCAACCTTCGATTTTCGCTTTACTCGGCCGCGTCGCCCCGCACATCTCCCGATACAACCTCGATAGCACGGCAGACCCCCAACTCAATTCACCGGCTGCTCTAAAATCAACAAGTTTCAACAGCCATCTCAAGTGTAGAAGTTTCTAGAAAGGTCTAGCATCAGATAACCTCCAATTATCTGAAGAATGTATGCCCAGCATGTCGTATTCACTCTATTTCGGTCGAACCCTCATTCGGCTCCAGGAATGTGTCTCGTAACTAGGCCATCTCGATCCGACCTCCCTGAATTTTATCCGGAATGGCACCTAGAAGCTCGTAGCATACGGCCATCCAATCACCAGAAGTTGCGGACCCGATGACTACCGACCCGTCCACCGGCAATCTCAACTGCAACTGCACATCTTCCAGAGTGATGGTACACTCTCTGCATGGAAGATGGAAAGTGTGCGTCTCGAGTCTCCACCTCTCTATCAACGCACTGATCAAAGGCGGCTCCAACTTGAACCCCCGGCCTATAGTGGCCACGTGCTAAAAATCCGCTTCCCGCAGGTAATTCTCCATCAACGGCGATGGGGGACCATGCATATTACGAATATAACATTGCAACACCGATCTATATATGCTTAAAAAATTATAAAATAAAATTAATTAAAATTGCATAGACCTAAAAAATATTAAATAATATTGAAAAATTAAAATTAAAACTTACCATTTGCATTTGCTCGACGGAGATGTGCTTGTTGTCTAGATGAAGTAATTCCTCGCCCATTGTAATACGATAGAAAATTTTAAAATTTTCCAAAAAAAATATATTAAAAAAATTAAAAAGGGCTTTTTTGTAAATAGTAAAAGACTATTTTAAAATTTTAGAGTAAATTTCAAGGATTTTGAGAGAAAATTGAGAGAAGGATTAAAGTGTAAAAAAAATAAAAGGGTTGGGGGTTTTTATAGGGAAAATTTTGACCGTTGGGCCCAACGGTCAAAAAAATTTTAACCGTTGAGGCAAAAAAGCTCCCCAGGGAGCGCTTTGCTAGCATTTCCTCAAAACGCACTGACGTAGACGCATTTTGATGGGAAATGGTCCTTTTATGTAAATTTTCTAAAAATCGGCCAATTCCGTAAATTTTAATTTTTTGATATATTTAAATAATTTACCTGTAAAATTTAACTTTTTTTTAATATACATGTTTAAATATAAAAGCTAGAATAAGAATTAAATATTATCATATGTTTATATTCAACAATAAAATAAACTAATTCCAACAATATAATATAGTAGAAATCAATACTGACGAATCTTTGAGGATTTAATTAAAATAATTTTAAAGTTTTAATGAGAATTTTAACTAGGGTGAGCAAAACTCGATTCGACTTGAAAAATCGAAAAAATTCAAATTTCGAAGTTAAGCGAATCGAATTATTCGAGTTAATCGAGTTATTCGAGTCAACTCAATTTTTTCTAATTTCGAGTTCGAATCGAGTTAAGTTTTCAATTGAATAACTCAATAATTGAATAATTCAAATATTAAAATATAATATTTTATATTTTTACCCCAAACTCCCAAACCTTTTACTTTTCCTCAAAATTTTACTCCTTCCCACTTTTCCCCAAAACTTTTATTCCTCCCATCCCAACCTCCAATCTACCCAAAATCCATTTCACCAAAATTTTACTCTCCCATTTACTTTTTCTCAAAATTTTATTCCAAAAACCTCAAAACTTTTATCCCCCAAATTTTACTCCTCCCACTTTTCGCTAAAACTTTTACTCCCTTCCCATCCCACTCCCCATCTACCCCAAACCCATCCCTCCCTCCCAATTTTTTTTTATATTTTCCTTCCAAAATTTTACTCCCCTATTTACTTTCCCTCAAACTTTTATTCCCCAAAACTTTTTATTTTCCCCCTAAACTTTTACTTCTCACCTTTTACCCTCAAATAAAAATCAAAATTATCCAAAAATCACTAAACATAAATAGCAATAATTTTATTTATATCTACTATTTATATTATTAAATTAAATTTCACATTTTATATTATTTATATTATTGAATTGTTTAGTCATATTGAATATTTATATTAAAATTGAATTATTAATTATGCCATAAAATATTCGTATTAAAATTTAATATTGGTATCAATTTCATATTTTATCTTTAAAATAACTTTATTAAAAATCACATTTTACATTTAATATATATTTTAATTCCAAAATACATAGTGACAAGAATCAAGATAATTGAAATAACTAAGCAAAAGAAGCTAACCAGTATATAAAAGATTAAAAATAAATTATGAGGTGATGAAAGTTAATAAAATTTGATTAAAATGGACAAATTTTATTACGATGGGTGATAATTGATTACAATGACCCAAAATTATTTTTAAAATTTAACTCGAACAAATATATTCGATTCGATTTGAATTCCATCTCACTCGACTCGATTCGAGAAAATTTCAAATCAAATTAGGATGATAAAATATGATTTCAACTCGATTAACTCGAAATTTTTCATTCGATTCAATTCGATTCGATCGAACGCTCACCCTAATTTCAACAACAAAAATTGGAGAAATTAATTAGAATTTTAAAAAAAATTAAAGATTTAATGAGAATATTCATAAGGGAATAATTATATTTAAAAATTTCAAAAGCTGGCCTCTGAAACCAATCATCATTCAACGTCATCTTTGTCGGCTATGCGTATCCGACCGTGCTCTAATTAACTATTGAATAGTCAAAATTTCTTTTGTTGAATGAATAATAAGTCTATTACTCTAATAATGTCATCTGAAAGCAAATAAATAAATTTTTTTCTTCTTTTTGCAAGAACAACATCCTTTTTCCACAGGAGAAATAATGTAGCAGTAATTTTTTATTATTGGATGGTTGCTCCAAAATCCAGTATTTAGTTGAATATCAAGCCCCAATCACTGCTTTCAATTGATATGCACATGTTGCAGGGACAGAAACATGTATGAAAGATTGTGTCCGAACATGTTGGATGGTTTGACAAGTTTACCCAAATACACTACAGTACACTATTATTGCTTGCCACTGACAGAATAGATACATATATGCAGTCTTATACGATGTCTGTTTTTGAAACAACTATATATACCTCATCTCGTTTTAAATAGTGGGCAGGAAAAGTTTTCAAAGTTCGAATAGGGTTGATGTTGGTGTTAACCTGAGTGTCCCAAAGATGCAAGATATGCAAGCTGAAGACTGTAGGCTTCTTTCAGCTCACCCAACACTTGTGCAATAGTGGGTCTCCGTGATGCATCTCTTTCCACACACCGTACAGTGACTAAGGCTGCTTTTCTCATGCTTTCGACATCGAAGGTTCCCTTTAAGTTGTCAGCCACTATCTCCAATGCACCTGCCTGCAAGTACGGCTTTGCCTGCGTTTAAGTCAAATTTGAACCAGTTGCTTAGAGCTATGTTTCAGGATTTTGTAATAACATGCTTAAACTAATTAGCCTTCTTAAATCCATGACTCTCCAGTTAGTTGACAAATGCAACAACATCACACCTTCATGCTCCTTTTCATACACAAGAATAAGAAATTAAAAGGAAAAGGAAATTTTGGTTACCCATGGCACTAAATTGAAGGAATCTGGAGTTCCGGAATGAGTCAGCTGTTCTCTTCCGCATATGAGCTCTAAAAGAACAACCCCAAAACTATAGACATCACTCTTCTCAGTCAGCTGTTGGGAGGAATAATACCTGCAGTTAATAAACGACATCAATGATGGTTTGCGGTGCAATAAAGGCACAATTTAAGGAAGACATACTCAGGATCTAGATAGCCAGCAGTGCCCTTGACAACAGTGGTCACATGAGTTGCATCTGCCAGAGTTACTTGCTTAGAGAGGCCGAAATCGCAGACCTTCGCATTCATCTCACAATCCAAAAGGATGTTACTGCACTTGACATCACGGTGTATGATTCTTGGATCGCTCCCATTATGCAAATAGTCCAGCCCTTCCAAACAATCAAGGCTCAATGATCAGAGGCAATAAAATGGTAATAGCAATTATTATGCCAAAAACATTGGATCTCCTGCTGTTTCCACTTATAAATGTGAAAGTGAAACTGTACCATTTCCGCAGACAAATATGGCATAAATTCTACACATTCCCTTGAGGGATTCCTTTAATACTAGACAATTAGACATACCTTTTGCAGCATCAACAGCTATTTTCAGTCTCCGAATCCAGCTTAAAGAAACTTTTTGACTATTCGGACCTGAAACAAACATCAAGAACAAGCTATAACGGTTTAAAGGACATGTAGCTAAAATTACAAAATGAAAATGTTAAATCTTTTATTCAGGAAAACATACCATACAGGTGATCTGCCAGTGATCCACCTGGTAGATACTCATAGACAAGAATCTGATGCTTCAATTCATGACAAAATCCTTCCAAGCTCACAAGATTTTGATGGTGAATTTGTGATAAGAGATGAACCTGCATGCAACCCTATGAACAATGAGGCAACTTTTGCAGGACCGATGTGACTGAAAATTAGATGTAGCAAGAAGCCAAACATCATACATAAACTAAAGAATCAAGCTCCAAAACATTAGATATAATAGACTGCATAGAGTCCTCCATTAAGATCACGAATAGAATACTAAGAAAATTAATGAGCTCCTACTGCTTTATGGTTAAAGAAGAAAATCATAGAGAATTTTAGATGATAAACCTCGTTAATAAAAGAATCAGCTCCCAATTGAGTTTTATCAAACCGCACTTTTGCAGCTACCAGTTTGCCATCTGATAGCTTTCCGAGGTAGACGGATCCAAAGCTACCGTGGCCTATAACTTCCTTAAAGTTATTTGTAGCTGCTTTTATTTCTTTGTAGGAGAAGATTCTTGCTGCATTCCAATTTCGCATATCAATTGCTGCACCTGAATATAAGAACAATGCGCGTATAAGAATCATGTTGCTGATTTCACGGTAACAACATTGTGAATAACTAGTACATACTTGTGGTATATGTGGCTTCAGTTTTCCTCTTATTTATGTACAATAATACTAAAAGAGAAGTAAGGAGTAGAGCAAATAAGGTTCCCCCAGCTGCACCAAGTATAATTGCTAAATGCCTATGCCCCCTGTGCTTCCTATTGGTAATAATAGTAACTTGTGGTGTCTCGATTGAAGGATTTGACGAGACATCATTGCATGCCATTGTCGAGAAGGAAAGATTCCCGATGTTCTGTATGGAAGTTTATCTATCACGAACGATACATGAATAAATAGCTAGAGCCTAGAGAATAAAAGGAGAATATTATATGAGTGCCATACCTAACTTCCAAACTTTCTCGATTCAAAGATAGGGGAAGGGTACCTTGAAGTTTGTTGTTCTCCAGATTCCTGGAGAACAGAGAACACAGTTTTTCATCAGGTGAAACACAAGGCTGCGCTACGACAAACAAACTGCATATTTATCAAAGTCACTTACAGTAGATGTAGATTCTTTAACTCTCCCAAGCTGTCTGGAACAATTCCTTGTAAACTATTATTTTGCAAGTCCCTTACATGTAGAAAAATAATAACAATAACAATAATGCAGCATTAGTTCAATTATCATTTATCGTATAAAGAAATAACAACATAGGAAAACAGCTTACAGAACTCTAAGGTTAACCAAGCTGTTTATATCAGAACCAAAGGATGTAAGCTGATTGAAACTCAGATTCCTGAGAATTTAGTCAAGATTATATTATTAGTCCTGCTAGAAGATACGGTAAAGGGCGAATGCTTTTTGACGGACATTACAGTTTCTCAAGGTGCTGCAGGCTGCCCAGATTTTGTGTTGCTCCTGAAAGTGATGTGTTATGCAAATTCCTGAAAACCAAATCACAACATTTAGCAAGTGTTTATTTTGAGTATACCAGCGATATTAATAGTAAAAGAAACATGTTGCACAGCAAAAGGCATTACAGTATTTTAAGATCCAACAAGTCACCAGACGTTGGACTAATTGACCTCAAGTTGATGTCCGAAAGGTCCCTAAAAAGATAACATGGTATGAGTAGTTCTCTATGGTAAGACTAAGAAAATTACAAAGTACCAGTTTAATAGGTACATACAATGATGTTACTGTACTTCCTTCACATTCAATATGATCCCATGGGGTTGGGAAGCATGGATCATCTTGCCACCCGAGATCAAAACCGGTAGCCTGCTCAATAACTTGAAGTGCTGAAACTGTAAGTTCAGGAAGAAAGGAATCAGCACTAGACAGCGGAAAAACCCATCAGATTTACAAAAGAAAATGTTACCTGTAGTTGAGGAAGTCTCAGGTGGGATATTGACAATTTCGTGAACCTCAAGGGCATTAATTTGAGGGTAGAATATGATGCTCCTAAGTGCAATATCCAGATTTATGATTCCGTTCTGCTTAAAATATAGAGCACTGGCTTCTGAGGTTCTTATAGTGAATTCTGATAGCTCAACGTCCCCGTTGATTAATATATCAAAAGAAGCAGACACGGGAAGGATGCTGGCAAAGTAGAGTACAATGTAGTAGTCCCCCAACTTATCTAGAGGTAAGTTATAATGTAACACATCCTGTCGTGCGAGAACTCGAGCAGTCTGCAACACATCCAAAGGAGGGCTCTCTTTTAGACTTGACAAATTGAAGCTAAGAGGAATGTTGAATCCAGGCGAGGCATGGAAGGGTGTATAACTTTGATCAGCATCCCAAATGCGGTCAAATGGGTCTACTGGGTACCTGTTTAATTCAGGTTAAATCACAGATATCCTGATATACAAAACAGAAGCCTTATATGGATAAGGAATAATGAAATGCTTTTACCTCAAGGATCCGTTGGTGTAACCACTATTGATTCGATAACTTTTACGAAGTGACTTGTTGGGAACATCTTCCATGCCACTTTGGTAAGCGCCTTGAGGAAGTGGTCGAACTTCGAGTGATGAAATAACAGGAGCTCCACCATCAGGAAGAGCTTGCAAGCAAAATGAGAGTGTATCCATACTCACTGGCCATAAGAACTCGTCGATCCATGGATCTTTGTGGGTTAGGTTCACTGTGCTAACTATAGCTCTGCCAAGAGACACCGAGAAAGCTGGAGGTTTCTCAAGTCCATCGTAGTTCTTATACACAAATTGAGCCCTCACAAGAACAATGGAGGACATATTCTCCACAGGTAACCTATAGCAATTGCGGCCTCGAGATTCCGGGAAAAATCGAAGTGCAATGCTGGACGAGGAGGAGGTACCTTCAGCATACTCAACGGTAGTTGTGTTGCCTGTGGTTATGAATGCATCATCTGACACCCATTTTATCTTAGATGAATCTACATAACTCTTTGTTCCACCACAAGATAAGCTCAAGAAACCTGTCTCACAGAAAATCAAATGTAAATCCAACAAATTCAAAGCTTCAGCATTCTGTTTCTGACATTTTGTTAGATCATGCTGTTCCATAGTGATATGAAGATCAGAGCTTTACAAGCATCAAGAAAATGATATTGTAAATTAAGAACAAAAGCAAATGTAGCAAAAACAGGCCATTGTAATTAGAGAAAGAATCCAAAAATCGAAACAAATTATGCATACCATCTTGATCACAGAAAGCAACAACCCAAAAGCCGAAGAACAACGTGAAGCTGACCCAGAAGAGCTTCAGGGCCATAGAATCCACTAGCGTCCTGAAAAGAAGGAAATTTCTTAGAGTCCCTTAAACCCTTAATGGAAGGTTAATGGAATGGGATTAAAGGGTAATGATATAATTTTGTCTCAGAAAGAAAGTTAAGGCATGCAAGTAATGGAGGGGATTAAAAAGAGGGTGGCAACACTGGCATTCATTATTATGGTTCTGGTTTGGTGATGATTTTTTGGTATGGTATATAATATAGGCACTCCAACGCCACTGACTGTAGCACTAGTTGAAAGCAAAGCAGCTGAAAGAGCAAGGGAAAAAAATGGCAGCTGCTTCCTCTCTCTCTCTCTCTCTCTTTCTCTCTCTTTTCCTTGTGGACCAAAGTCGTTAAAATTTCAACTGGAAGTGGAAACCATGAATCATGTTACATCTTCTTGGCTTTTCGTATAATTTCGTTTTGGGCATTGCATTGCATGGTTTGAAGAGAAGTGAAAGGAGAGGGGGAACAAAAGAGTTACAGAAGATGCCACATACATATTCATATTGTGTAGTGAATGTGGAATTAAATTGAAATAGGTGGAAATGAATGCAAAGGATGGTTAGCGGACCCGCCTGAGTGCAATTATCACCTTTGCTTGCAAATTAATTTCCCACTCCCACGAATGTATCTTCTTAAAGAAAACCAACCTGCTTTTTTATTTTCATAACCCAAAAACTTAAAGATAACCAACCTAAAACAAAATGCACCAATGCCATGCATTTAGAATTTAGAATCTCTTTTTTTTTTTTTGAGTATACTGTGTGATTGGTAAAAAAGATTAGATTTGAGGCAGCTATGATGAAATGTTTGAAGACCTAATTTACTTTTAGCTTAAGCCATGTTGAGGAAAATGCCTTTTTCTTTCCCTTTTTGGTTAGGAACCACATTCATCTCCTTGTAAAATAATTGGTAACACTTTACCCTCTTTCTCTTTTTCTTTCTTTCTTTATTTAAGCCTTACATCTTACAAAATTCATTAAAACGCAAAATGAAATAAAATCATAAAAAAAAAACATAGTGAGATGTGACAATTCCAATTTAATCTAATATTTTTCTCATAAAAATTTATTAAAATATAAAAATATTACAAAATTATGAAAATTGATATAAAAATATAATAAATTTTAATAAATTATAAAAAATCATAAAAATTTGAACTGGACTAGATTAGTCGGTTAGAATGATTAGACCGAAATCGACAAGGGCATCAGTTAGAATAAAGCCATTTTATTAGTTGACTCGAGAATCGGACGATTGAACCATTTTTTTTTTATTTTTAATGTTTTATTTAATTAAACTTGGCTGATCAGTCGAATAGACAAATCGATGGTCTGACTAATTCGACCACCTATCCGATTCTGAAAATCTTGATTAGAATATTTCATTTTGACATATGCTAATAGTTGGATAATAAAATTTTGGTTTGATAAAACTATTAAAAAAAAAAAAATTGGTTCAACCGCCCAGTTCCCAAGTTAACCAATCTAATGGCTTTCCTTGGCCAATATCCTTGTCGATTTCGAACTAACCGGTCTAATTCAAGTTTATATGATTTTTTATAATTTTTATAAGTTTATATCAATTTTAATTTTTTTAATTTTTTCTATTACGTTTCTTAAATAAGTTTTATTAATTTTATATGTTTTATAAGTTTTTATGATTTTAATAAATTTATATCAATTTTAATATTTTTATTTTTATAATTTTTCTTATATTTTATAACTTTTTCTTTTTATATAAAATTTTCTTTTTTAAAAAAATTTAGATTAAACCAAAAGTTACCACGCGTCAATATCGATTAGCAATCAATTAATTTTGAAGGTCAACTTAATTAAAAAAAAGCTTAATTAGATGTGAATTTAATAGAAGGGTATAATTAATTTTTTACATTTATTTAATTCAAACATTACATTTTCCATCTGGTCATACTATATTATTATTAGTAAAGGTTTTATCTTCTCCAGTACCCTAAACCTTAAATCCTATTTTTATTTCGTCTTATAGGCCAACTCCCAAAGATGTATGTAAATTCTTCTTGAATGAATAAGTAAATTTTAAATGAAGTCACAGCTAAACAAGGTCGATATGTCCGAGTGGTTAAGGAGACAGACTTGAAATCTGTTGGGCACTGCCCGCGCAGGTTCGAACCCTGCTGTCGACGGTTTTCTTTTTCATATACATTGTTGGTCACCCAACTTTAATAATTTTTCTTTTTGGGCACAAAAAATTTAAAATTTGTAAATTGGGCACTGCTATTAAGAGAAATTTTCATTTTAATCACTCAACTTTAATAATTTTTTATTTTAGTTGCTCATCATTAATTCAATGTTATTGTACTCATTTTAGTCGCCTAATTTTAAAAAGTTTTCATTTTGGTCATTCATTTTATCTTTTAAAATGCAATTTATTTTTTCTTCTTTTATAATTAATTTGAATTATTTTCCAATAAAAGGAAAACTTGGGATTTTCTGAGTTTTTATAGGAAAATTTTGGATTTTACTGGAAAAACTATGAACTATTATCCTATATATTGCTAGTGGAGTCTAAAAACTCGATTGGTTGTGTGCGAATATTTTCTCATAATTAAATAATAATTAAATAATTAAAAAGACACTTGGTATCATCTTAGATCTGTTTGTGGAGTTTTTACTCTATTGTACTGAAAAATTATCCAAAACTAATTTATCTTTTTAATTTATTTTATTTTTAAAATTAATTTTAGTTTTCTCCAGTAAAAGGGAAAACATGATATTTTATATTGAATTATATGGGCAAAATGGAAACATTTATTCTTTTTAATTTTCGTTATTTTTAGAATTAATTTTAAAATTTTCTTTCTAGTAAAAAGGGAAAAACCGGGTTACATCATAAAAAAAAGTTGGATTTTTACAATGAATTGAGTTACAAGGAAAACATGGGTTCAGTCTCCACATCTAAATAGCTCAAATTTCCTATAAAATCTCAGGAATTTTTTTTGAAGAAATAAATAAAATTTTAAAATATAAATGAGTGACCAAAATGAAAACTTATTAAAATTAAGGTGACTAAAATGAGTGTACAAAAATATTGAATTAACAGGAGTGACCGAAATGAAGACTTATTAAAGTTAGATGACTAAAATGAAAATATTGATTAACGATAATACCTACTTTGTATTTTCGACCCACTCACTTTTTTTTTTTTTTTTTCTTTTTGTAAAGCAAAGCAAACATATCATCAGACGAGGGATCTGTGGAGGTTGAGAAAGTATAATAATTTCCAGACCGTAATTAATGTTTGGGAAGAGAAGTGGAGGGCGGAGATTGTCTTTAAAGGAGGTGCATTTTTTTTCCTCAGAACAGACAAAAACTGGGGTATTTAAATCAACAATGTTGATCAGCTACCGTCCAACCAAACCTAGTCCAAGTATAAGGATTTGTGGAAATCGAACCCAGAAGATTGAGTCTTTCTAATAAAACAATCACAAACTTTCAACTTTGGGCCGCTGTCTAATCTCCTCTTTCATGTTTTGTAGCCATTGGAGATAGAACATATGTTTTGTAGCAATCTAAATAATAGGAATTTAATGCACTCATAGGAGATAGAACATATGTGAAATATATTGAAAGGATAACTGTCAAAATTCAACAATCCCATACAGAGAGAACTTGAACAAAATTGTAAGAAAAAACTAGCTATCCACTACAAATTCAGTACTTAACGGGGTCAAGCACATCTAGTTGTGAACCAAGTTTCTCCTCAGCCGTCTTCTCAGCCTTTACACTAAGCTTGTTCAGCTGCTTCTTCCTCTCATATGCAACCTGAGCCCTCTCCTTCCTCTTCTTCTCCAGCTCCTGAAGTCAAATCTTATTATTAGACAGTAGAAACATAATCTAAACAATTTTATAATTTCAAGAAATAACCTTTAGTATAATTCTGGGGGCATTTCCCGTTAGATATATATTGACAATTCATTATGCACCAGATAGCCTTGTGTTGTTTGTGCATTGATACCAGTACTCGCAAGACTTACATATCAGAAGGATGATAAAACCAAAACCCAATTAGACCCACTAAAATGACAAAATGTATAGCAATATGCGCATGGGGTAGAATTCCAGATCTTTTTCCTTGGTGCCTAAGAAAACTCATACAGTTTTTAGTCGATAACATCCTATCCTAAGAAGGTACTAATTCCTCTGCAGTTGTTTCACATAATCGTAGTTCCTAAAAGCACTAAGAAAAAGAACATTCATGCCCAAGTTGATGGATGTTTTTCCTCAACAACTAAACAAGCAAAAATAAAGTTTAACCCCCCAAAAAAAAAAAGTTCCAAAAGATGCTTATCACAAAAAAAAAAGGGCATAGATTGATTAAAGGACAGTCAAGGGCAAAGCAGTGAATGATAAGATAAACTCACCCTGATGGTGTCGTAGTGGTTCCATCCAACCTCTGATGACAGGCGGCCCAACAAGCAATACTTGTGCCCTTTCTGAAGCCTCAAGACCCTAATCAAAAGTTATAAGAAAGATTAGAACAGAATCACGGGAATTGCAATAGCAATAGCAATAAAAATCAAAAAGCATAAACTTACTTAAGTGCATCAGGGATGACCATCCTCTTAATCTTATCAAATGGGGCAGGAATACCCTCATAAGCCTTCAAACAAGCGAGGGCAGCCGCTCCACGCTTAGTCTTATGGGGTATCATTCTACAAAATTCATTAACCTTAAATCTCATAAAACTTAAACATTCTTCTAACTAATGCTCAAAATGCAAGCAATTTACTATTTGGGTTTAGCCTCATTGCTTCGAAGATATAAACAAAACATAAATTTCGACAAACCCATTTCACTTGAGCTCCTCATTTTACAAAATCAGACCCAAAAAAAAAAAAATACAATGTAGATTAGACTGAGAAAATTAAAGACTGACCCACGAACGGTGCGCCAGAAGATCTTAGCGGGTGCACGGAAATGGATGGGACCATGAGAAGGCTTGGTGTTCATGCGTTTGCGAAGGAACCGCATGTACTTCATCTTCTGGCGAACGAGTCCGCCCGACATGCAGATTTCCTCGCATCTGACAACGGCAACCTTTTGGCCGCTGAGCAGCTCCTTGGCCACGATCGAAGCCAACCGTCCCAGCATGTGGTGGCGGGCATCCACCACCACTTTCTTTGCGCATATCCCTGATCCCGACACCATCGTCTTTACCTTAAACGTGCTTTCTTTCTCTCCGAAAGAGCCGCTAAGCGAATAAGAAAGATGACTTATATACCAATCACGACAAATTTGCTAGGGTTTATTAGTAAGAAGAGTTATCCTTTGTTTGTAGTGTGATTCAGCGCGGTCAGATGTATTGGGACTTGGCTACAGCCTAGAATAAGGATAATTGCCGGTACGCTTAATGTCAGATTGGGTACCTAAACTTTATCAAATTTTTTAATGTGGTACTTTTACTTTAAAATGTCTATTTTGATACCTATAATTTTCTATTGTTTATCAATATAGTACCTCTGACTTAGACCTACCAAGGCCAGCCCAAAATTTGAGAGGATTTGGGTAAAAATATTAGGTCTAAAAAGTAAATTTGGACAAAAAAATTAGACTTCGTTTAAAATATGGGTTAGACTCTATCTTAAACATTCAAGGCCTGAGTGTGGCCCGTTTTTAAGTTTATAATATTTTATCTTATGTTATTTTTATATATTATGTAATTTAGAACACATTAAAAAAATAAATTATATTAAATATATAATACTATTCTAATGTAAACATTAAAATAATATTAAGATAACTATATAAAAATTTTTCAATAAATAAAAATGTATAAAAATATTAAATATTAAAATAATATAATATAAATATTTTTAAAATGTAAAAATAATAATATGAGATGGCCTAAATGGGTTTGGGTTAGTTTTTGAAAATATGGGAGAATTTTGACAAAAGTTTAAACTAAAAATTTGGTTTGAGCCAGACTTGAGTAATTATAAAATATATTAATATCATGTTTAGGCCCGGCCCATGAATACTTTTACCTTGACTAATGGTGTTAATTTATGACTTGTCAAGACACATGGACTAATAGTAAAATGTCACATGCAATGCTTTGTAAGAAAAGGGTCAAGTCAAGGGACCTTAAAATAAATAAAATAATAATAAACCTTAATTATATTATTTTTATTTTAAAGGTACAAAATAAATAAAATAATGATAAACCTTTAAATATCATATAAAATATGTTTAATTTAACATAACTAATAATATTTTAAAAAACATAATTAAAAAAATGAAAACCCAATTTTTCCTTTCTCCTTCATTTTTTTTTTTCTCCTCTACTCGTTTTCTTTCTTTTTCCCCTTAATTTCCTTTAATTTCTCTCCATTGTCTATTCTTTGATCTTCATGTTCATCCTTAAATAAGGAAGAAAAATCCAAAATTTATGTTTAAACATTTAAATTTTCAATTGAGATTTGCAAACAATGAGATCAAATTTCAAATGAAAAATTATTTTTCATGACATTATTTATTAATCATTTATTAATAAAACTATCAAAACCAAAACAAAATTTTCATAAAACACTAAACCCAAAAAATAATTCATAAAACACTAAAATGAATTTCTAAACCCTAACAAACATATACAAACAAACACCATCTATATCTGATGGTGAGAAAGACCTCGTTAGGGATCCCAAAAAAAGGATTACAATTGCTCAAGCCCTAAGTAAAGTTACATGTGTTTGGAATTTTCACACACAAAAAAAGGGAAAATTTCTTGAACTCTAGCGCAGAGTTTTCAAGTCAAGGAAATAAGGAAAGTGTATGGGTCATTTTGGAACATTGCCCTAACACCTTTTCCATCAAACTTCTTGGGCTTGCACTTTTTTTTTGGGTGAAATGGGCTTGCACCTTTTTAATTCTAAGAACTGTCAACACTGGAGAAATGATGACAATCGAGGAGAAGGACTGATTCGACGATCATGAAACGAAGGACCGTAGGCTCAATAAATTTGATGGGACAACTATTGATCTTGATCAAAATAGTTAGATAAGACTAATTGAAAGAAACAAGAGGGTAAAAAAGAAGAAAAGAAGAGAAAGAGAATGTAAAAACTTTTAATTTAACTGCTTTAATAAAAATAGATTTCACAATTTTTATCAACCCATTCTTTAAATTGTCATTAGTTTTTTTATTGTTTGTTATTGTTTTTTGAGCTTAGGAATTTAATTTATTAATAGTCTTGAGAATGAAAATGACTCAATTCTAACTAATAAATTCACAACTAGAGTTTATTTAAGTTAGATCATTTGCCAACACTACACTAATAATCATGCAGTCTTTACAAATAATAGAAATCTATCTATCAACTAATTATCTAATTAACAAAGTAATTATTCTAAGTTATAAAATACCGACTCAATATTTAACAAACATGAACAACTATAATTAATCCATAAGACATGCAAATATTAAATAACAAATAAAAGATTAAGAGTAATTAGATCTCACAAATTTTAAAGAATCAGCTTCAATTAATCTTCGACTAGAAAAGAAGGTTTAAAAACTCATAAAAAAAAGCGCAAAATCAAGATAAAACTAAGAACGATTATTCCCCTCTTTCAACCTAATAATATCTATTTATAGGGAAAAAATAATATAATGGAAAAAATACAAAAGTGCCCTTGATTACATAAACTAGAATTTTTCTTCGCGTCAAACTTTAGGCTATTTTTAAATGCCTTCTTGACATTTTTTTGGCTAGAATCATGAAATAACTTTAGCTAGATATTTCAATTCTATTCAAATCATTATATTATGAACCCAAAAAATGGAGGTTTGTAGCTCAAGTTATGGCCAAAATAATAAAACTAAACTATGTTGAAAATCCAAACCACAAAAACTACCAAAAAATAAACTTTAAGCTCATTTTTCTTCAATTATTCCCTAAATCCATTATAAATATAATATAATTAATATAATTAAGAACATAAATAGCATAATTCGATGAGAGAAATATCACAAACAATTAAGAAATTACGCACTTATCCCCCACACTTGAACCATACTTATCCTCAAACATGAAACTAATGCGAATGAAAATTCAAATGTAACACCCCTCACCCGGTCCGATCACCGGACTCAAGTTTCAGGATGCTACTACAATTATCGAAACATTCACATGCAAATCATAACATTGATTCAATTTAAATCATCAAGTTGTTCTAAATACATACATAATAGAAGCTATGAACCAAATAGAGGCTAATTTGAGCATACAAACATAATTTAATAGATTTAAGCATGATTAATGATCAATCTGAAATTTTCAAAATTTGAAACTAAGTATTGATACAAAAGGAAAAAGTATTGGTATTTTTATCAAATGTATCGATACCAAAAATCAATATTGATACCGTTTTGGCATTATGCCATTTTCAAAACACTGTTCATTTTGGTCAAATATCGATAATTTGGTCTCTACTATTGATACCTTTACCTAAATGGTCAAAATTATAAGCTTAAAAGCTCATTTCATACCCAAATCAACTACCTTATTAAGAATACATACAAACACATACACAACAACTACATGAACTTATTTAATACATCCGAAAGAAACAAAATTCAACCATTCAAACACATTCCTTCAATGATACTTTGACATACACACTCATCTATACATGCTATACCAAAGTGTTAAGCATAAGTTTAATATATATACATATTCATCCTTACTAACCAATGAACACCAAACAAGTTCTCCAAAGCATTTCATTATGGACATCTATACTTACATACAATTTTCATCAATTGCAAAACATACACTTTTCAAAATTCAAATGAATACATGCACCTATCAAGGGCTAAGTGCATACTATGCCCTATTCAACATATATATACGTGTCATTCCATCATTAATCCAACATCCACTTCCACTTAACAAAACACATACATACACGCGCGCGCGCGTACACACACACACACACACATATATATATGTGTGTGTGTGTGTGTGTGTGTGTGTGTGTGTGTGTGTGTGTGTGTGTGTGTGTGTGTGTGTGTGTGTGTGTGTGAACATGTCCTTAAACATATTAAAAGTAAATGATTAATTTCATATGGATCAAGACCATTTACATTCAAGAGAAGTTCTTGTTTAACATTCAACCTATATGCATTTATAACTCTTTATACATGCCAAAATATCATATATCTCCCTTTTAAAAAAACTAATTCAACATTTCAACAATTTGGTATTTTCCAATCAACTAACCAATATGCCTCATTAGGCACCAGAACATACCAAAATCACTAATTCAAACTTTGTCTATACTTTCATACTTTCAAACCATTCCACATCAACATATACCATAATTCAAATATTATCCAAGTGCAAACCAAACTATGCAACCAAGGTAAACATATATAAGTACACCTATACACATGCCACAAAACCAAGCTTTGAACGATAAAAAGACTATCAAATCAATACCGAGATAGTGTGAGCTTCTTGATGATCTGCCTAACAAGTTCTATAGGTTAGCAATCTACAGGAGAAAGGAAACAACAAGGTAAACATGTCAAATGCTAGTAAGTCCATATGAAAATAACTAAACATGCCTTTCCATTTCAACTAGTTAAAGTAATTTGAAACACAATTGTACAAAACATGACACTCCTTTAGCATCCTTATCCATACACATCCAACTTTACAAATTCACCACAAGGTTAGTTTATTTATAAAATAAGATCATATTGTCCAATTCATATGTAAATACAATCATGCCATTCAACTTTGCTTATTTATAAACATATCAATCTCATAACTTGGTACAATTTAGCCTAACATAGCATTTTATAACTTGATTATTTCTCTTAGGTTCTCTTAAAATTAAAATTTCGTGTAAATTTTGTTTAATAAATGTTTCCAAGGTTATAAGTGCAGCTTAGAACGTGACTGGCTGAGTAACTGGGGTAGGGTGCTTGGGTTGTCATTCTACTTCGCGTCAAAAGGTTGTGTGACGTGATGGGTAAAACTCCACTAACCAAGGTTATGAGTACGGCTCAGAACGTGACTGATTGAGTAACCGGGGTAGGGTGCTTGGGTTGTCATTCTACTTCGCGTCAAAAGGTTGTGTGACGCGATGGGTAAAACTCCGCTAACCGAAAATAAATAATTTTTAAGAGTATGTTGGGCTGAGTAACCGAGGTGGGGTGCTTGGGTTGTCATCTCTCTTCGCGTCAAAATGTTCAATATATTCCTAAGTAAATAAATAATACTAAAAAAAAAAGAAAAAAAGAGAGAAAAGAAAAGAAAAAAATAGTACTAATAAAATTACAGTTGGGGACTTAAGGAGGAAATAAATAGAGTGTCTTGGTAGGTTTGGTCATTTACTCAAATAGCATGAAATAATTCAAGACGATTTTAATTTTTGTGTGTATTAATTAGAATACTTTTCCTGTTTTACTTAAAGCAAGCTTAGAAGTTCTCTTTATTTTTCATATGCATTTTTGACTAATTTTTATAAAACTTTGGAGTAGAATTTCTTTCGGGATCTAATTTTCACAGTGGATAGGAACCATACTTGAGGGCAAGCATGGGCTAAGTAGGGGAAATTTGATAATACTCTAGAACGTCATATTTTTATGTGCAAATTGCATATTTATTTTGAGTATGATTCTACTAATTTGGGCTATTTATGGTCTTTTATCTTGTAGGGACTAAGTTGGAGGCAAAAGCAAAATTAAGGGCCAAAAGCGTGAAATTAAAGATAAAATGGGCCAATGTGCGACAAAGGGAAAAGTTGGTGCCAAAAGTGCAAGCATGGAGGACACAAGGGCTGAAATGCAAAAAGAAGAGTTTTTATTCTATTAGGCTCTATTTTAATTATATTAGGATAATTAATATTAAGATAATTATTAAGGATTATTTAATTTAGGATTTATTTTATTTATCTTTATTTATCTTTGATTACTTGTAATTATCTTTAGGAATTTAAGTAGGACTAGTCTATCTATCTTAGCACTATAAATAGGGGATGGAGTGACTTAGTTTGGTTGTTCATCTTTTTCTGTAACACTCTCCCCATAAGTCAATAAAACCTCAATTTATATATCTATTTTGTTTTCCACCACAACCATGAGCCACTAAAACCCATCTAGCCAAAGGTTGCCGAAAATCCCCAAAAAGGGTTCTTGAGGTTTAGAATTCGTACTTAGCCTTCTCAACAGGGTATTCTTCGTTTCTCCGCACTATGGGGCTGACGCTTCTGTCCATGTCCCTTAAGAAGTAATCTTTTCAACGTTTGCAAGGAACGACCGCTTTGTATATTTTTAGAAGGTTGCACAGTCGGTTCGTTAGCTTACTGCGTCAAAGGTTGGCGAGCCCAAGAGACAAAATGGCGTGGGATTCGCCATTGGGAAACGTTGATCTAGCATAGATGATCCCACAAGAGCGATTGTTGGCTAGAGTTAGGTTCCACCAAATTGAAGTCTAAATCCTTGGAGCTGGTGATCGTAGGCGTCCTCTTACACTATAACTGACTTATTCGTGTTGACAAGGATCATCTAAAAGCCAAGGATTGAACCTAAGGCGGATCGAGGCAACTGGAGGCTGGAATCTCTCCACATAAGAAACTTTCTCTAAAACTCTTTCTTTTTATTTTCCTCATTTTAATTTTTTTAATTTATTCTCGTAATTTCAATTTGTTTTAAATTCTATTTTTTTAATTTCCCAGATCAAACTTTTAATTCTGTTATTTTTATTTCTTTTCAGGAATGCAGGTTTTCTTGGGCACGATTCTGCCCAGGATTTCGAGAAACAAGCATCCGTATAATCCGGTCCCTGAGGATTCGACCCTACTTCCCCTTTACTATGTTTTTTACTATTTTACTGGGAATAGGATATTTTTGGTGCTTTCAACGACGCATCACATATCAATCTCATAACTTGGTACAATTTAGCCTAACATAGCATTTTATAATATTAAGATGAGTTCAACTTATAACAGTGTAATATAGCCTTATAACATGTAATATATTATTCAATATTATACCGTTCGTATCATTTCTTCATCATATAACCAATTGAGTGTGTGACTCGTATTATTTCACTGTCATTTCTCTTTTTTATTATTCCAGTAGCCCGATGAACTATAATAAATTGACTCAGATACACGGGTAGCTACACCACACCAAAATGCTTGTAAGAGATCAAACTACAACACACCAGAGCACCGAAGTACAAAGCCCGTAGGCATTATATAACAGTATTAATATATCCCTCCACCACACCAGTATAACTCAGTAATTCACAACAAATGCTAGATTCCGTTATAATTAGTAATATTTCTGTATCAACACATATATCCTATACAACACGCAATAACCCTATTGGCATGCCAATCATATCCTATCCTTTAATACGTTCACTCGGGCATTTTTTCCACATACAGTTCATTACGATCCCAACAGCCATATACACACTTTTCACTTTTCAAATAGAAATTTGTTTACAATTTTAACCTTGTAACATCATCATAAACATACTTTCCAATCATATAACAATGTCACATTCATTCGATATCATGTATTTATCCATATTTGCCATTTAATTTATATTTTACGATTTAGTCCATTTGATGCCAAAAGACAATAATTACATAACAATTAAAACTATAAGTAAAACAATATAATATAAACATATTATGAATTAAGAAAGTAAGTCTCCCATGAACTTACCTAACCAAAACAGCCAAACACGACTTTGAGGAATATTTCACAATTTTTCCTTTTTTTTTTTGCTTATCTACCGATTGGTTCAAATCCCGATCTATAATATAATATAATTTAATTTATCAATTTCAAACATCTCAAAATAACCTATTGTAATCGTATAATAATTAAATTTTATTTTTCAAATGTGCCCTAAAATTTTACATTTTATTCAATTTAGTCCATAAAATCAAACTTATCATATCTTCCAAATTTGAACTCCAAATTTTAAGCCCACTTCAATTATGTTCATATACAACCTCCTATTATCGTAATTTACAAAAAAAATATACCAATTTTAATATATTCACAATTTAGTCCCTAACTCAAAACTAACAAAATTTATTTAATAAATTAATCCTAATTAATTTCTAAGCTTCAAAATCTACAATAAACATTCAAAACTTCAAATAACATCAATGGCAACTTTTAAGTCTTTAACAATTTTAAAATGTAAATACCAGTTAACTAAACCTAATTGTAATTATCTAAAAAATATAAAATTTACTAAAAACGAATTAAAACTCACTCACCATGCAAAGATGAGAGCTTAAATGAATTCATGGCTTCCATTCGGTGGTGAGAGTGAAAGAGATGAAGTGAAAATGGCCATCTTTTACTTCTTCTTCTTTTTTTATGTTTTAACTTATTTTAATCTAATTTTTATATTAATTTAACATATAATATGATAATGAATCATGCATTATACCCTCCACTATAATTAATATGGGATAATTGCCTCATACACCTTCCAACTATAATATTATAATCATTTAGTATATATAAACTAATAGCGATTAATTTTTGCATCTTTTATGATTTAGTCATTTTTCCTTAATTAGCAAACCAAATGCCAAAATTTTCAGACCAAACTTCAATCCACTTATATAATAACTTCATAAATATTCAATAATAATATTTATGAGCTGGGTTTATGGAAAAGAGGCCCTAATACCTCATTTTCTAAAACCACTAACTTTTGGTACACACCACTTGTACCTTGACTAACTGTCCAATTATCAAAATTATCATATTAAAATCCAATAAAACATTATAATAAACTCATAAATATTATTAAATAATATTTACTAACTCGATCATCGGAATACGGAGTTTTGAAACTATTGTTTCTGGTACCACTAGAAAGCAGGTTGTTACAACAAATGCATATGTGACCTAAGAAAATACTCAACTTAAATTGACAATTAAAAATATCGTTATATACTAATGGAACAAGCAAACATGCTTTCATGAGCACATTCAAAATTCTATATGCTAAACAAAATATAGCAATAGCAATAATTTATACAATTAGGAAGAATTAGAAAAAATAGACCTTTATGCTTGTGTGTGGTTGTCTTCCCTAATAATATGCCATGTATAAGAGATATTAGAAAATATTTTCAAACTTCATCATGCTTTCAAAAGTCATTAGGTTTCCAAAATCCACAATTTCAATTGAGCATAAAGTATCGAATTTCTTTTCCTTCAACTTCATCATAGAAATTTTTTTATTAGCATGAGATAGAAGAATAATTCGAGTAATAATATAATTATGCTCAAATTTATTTTCTTATCTCTCTCTCTCTCTCTCTCTCTCTCTCTCTCTCTCTCTCTCTCTTTGAATTTAGGATGATTACCTTTGAACACGAGTGCAGATGACAACCCAAGCACCTAACCTAAATTACCTAGTTAATCGAATCTAAACAGTCTTCGACTTTACTCATATCTACATCAACGAAGTATACTAGGAAACACCAAACCTTTTGACATGAAGGTAAATGACAATCAAGTACTTATCTTTGGTTACTCAGTCGGGCCACTAGTTCTTTATTAAGCTCATGAAGTAGATAGCAAAGTAATCAATTCTCATGCTTATTATCAAGATTATCCAATTAAGCACATCCATCAATATTCAATCCAATACTCAAGCTCGAAACATATCAAAAATTCACCTAGATCATTCTTTGTAAGCATGTTTCAATCCATATAATTCTCTTGAAAATTCTAAAATCGATTATAAAAAGCATGTCAATAGAAAATACCAATGAATTAAGAACATATGGAGCATATATTGTTCTAACAAACATCCTAACAACATAAATCAATGTTGCAAATTCTATATAAAGTCAACATTTAGGTTTCAAAAATATTCATTACGAAAAATTTACAAATCTCAAAAGCATATAAAAATAATTCAACATCTCATCAAGTTAAGATTTCATGCAAACTGCATGCATCACATAAAAATCGAAGAAATAAAATATGCAAAAAAAAAATCATGCAAACTAAATTGACTCGATTCTTCCATACTTTAATCGAACATTGTCCTCTATGTTCCAAAAGTAAGCGGAGAAATAGGAAACTTCTCTATTTATGCGCTCAAAAAATATATTGAAGTTGACCTATTCTTTGTTCCTCTCGAAGCATAAATGACTTGTTCTATCAAGTTTAGTTCTATTTAGTGTAGTTCAAGAATTAATTTCGTAGTGTAACATCCTGAATTTGGGGTTATGGGTGATTGAATTATTTTGCTTGTGAATGGATTGCTGTGATGTTATTCGTAGTGTAATAGGACTTGGTTATGGACCTTGAGTAGGCTCGAGTGGTAGAAAAAATTTTTATTTGTAAGCTTTAAAGGCAAGGGACCATAGTAGATAGGGGTTACAAGTTTTAAAAAGGGAATATTTGACACTAATGAGGCCTTAGAAAAGTGGCAAGGAGATGCCACTTAGATGCTGGAATTGACGCCACCAAGGGGAGCAAGGGAGCCTATGTTCGAGTTGCGGAATTCCCTTTTTTCTGCTCTTTATTTTGACGGCAAGAGAGAGAGAGAAGTGCTCAATTCAAATTCCTTCAGGATAATAAGGATTTTATTTGAGTAATATTCAAAGGGTTGGCAGAGAGAAAATTTAGGAAGTTGATTAATTCAAATTTGTTTGAATTAGTGGCCAGGAGCATTTTTAGGAGGTGGCCGAATTTTGAACTCCTTGTTGAAGAGGAGTGGACGGCTAAGAGACTGAGTATAGGGGGGAGAGTGCCGAATTCCCTTAAGGCACCTATTCATCATTTGGTTCTTTTTCCTTTTCTCCTTTGCAAGTAGTCAATTTCTACTATCTCATCTTCTATCTTTTCTTTCTCTCCTTTTCATTCTTTCTCAAAATCGAAACCACCATTAATCCTCTACTTCTTCTTCTTGGTTGCTAAAAATCAAACCCTCTCTACCCTTTCTTTGCGAATATCCTCCACTCTTGCTGTGAAACTCTTATCTCCCTTTTCTCATTATTTTTTCTTTCTCTCTAGCCAACATACTCCATTGGTGTGCCAAATTCCTTCCTCCTATTTGATTCACTTTGGCGAATATCAAGTGGGTATATATCTCTTGGATTTTCTTTTCAATCGATTTGTGAAGGTAAGTGTTTGTCAAACTCTCTTCCCACATTCTCTTGTTCTCCGTCGACTTGAATGAAAGGGAAAGCCAAAATCCGCATTTGTTGATGGTGTGGCTAACTATTTTCTTCATTGGAATCGATTTCATAAGGTACTCCGGATTTTGAAGTACTCAATCCAACCTCTATTTCTCTAGCAATCGGTCTTGGTAAGTAGTGGTAAGAGTTCAACCTAGTAAACTATTTATTTAATGAAGCCGAAGGCTATTGTTGTGGGTATTGATGATTGCCGATTGTAGGAAGGTGAAGCAGATTCACAAAATGTGTGCTGTGGCTAGCACTCAAGGGCGTTTAGGTGAGGTTTCGGGTGCATACGTTAACCCTTTGGGTTTATTTGGTTTGGCCGAATGGTCCATGGCACTAACCCTATTGTTGGCCGAATATAGGGGCAAGGGATCTAACTCAGTAGATCGGATCTTCGGGATCTAGGATTCACGTTAGTAACAGGTGTGTACATACACACCCTATAATTAATAAAAATGCTAATATAAATTGTGTATGTTAAACCGGATTTATGTAGATGTGGATTTAATACCTTAAGGGTATGAGCATGCATTCAGGTAAGTCCTTGTCGATATGAGCCTGATTATGATGCATGTTGATGCATGGCATATTTGGTGTATGTGGCATAAAAGGATATGGCTGATGATAAATCTAGTGTATGTTATTAATTAAACATGATTGGCATGATTTCTATTAAATGCATATCATAAATTGGTGGATTAAATGAGTGGAGAGGGAAGTGATATCCGTGTCTTTGGACACCAGTGGTTTGGTACCACATTTCGTGACTTTGGGTCACCAGAGGTTTGGCACCTCATAGCGACTTGTCCCAGTGGCTTAGCACCACAGTGGGTTGGCCCCACAGTTGATATTTCGGGATCGTCGCCAGTGATTTGGCATCACACGTGGGTTGGCCCCACAACTTATTAATTGTGACTTTGGGTCACCAGTGGTTTGGCACCACCAGTGGTTTGGCACCACAATATTGATGGATATCGTGACTTTGGGTCACCAGTGGTTTGGCACCACCAGTGGTTTGGTACCACACGGGGTAGAGAAAGTTGTTTTGGATGGCTAGGTTGGGTGCATGTTAAATTTAGTTATGATTTGTGTATGATGTTACATTAAACCGGGGGAAGGGTTACACATTGAGTCTTGGTGACTCACCTTCTCCTTTAACCTTTTCAGGTGACTCGTAGATCGCGGATGAGGAGCCGGATGGACTCGAGGTGGCCATGCAGTGAAAATGTGGTTTAAATGAACTTTGAATTATTTTCATTTTATTTTTGGTTTTATTTGTTTAAGTTGTAATAAGGCCTCCTAAGATTTCATTTTGATTATTTTACATGTTTTGGATGATTTGTTTAAACTACTTAATGACTTTAAAATGGTTAAACAAGTTTTCTTAAATTCAAACGTAAATGTTTTTTTTTGTGCCATCTGCACATCCGATATAATTGGTAACAACGTGACTTAAATAGATTCTTAACAACAAAACTAAGTGTGGTTTTCTTCATACACCCCAATGGTTTTAAACAAGATAATATCCTATTAAAAGTGAAACGTTTTTGCCAAAGATGGAATCGAAAAAAAGGGTTTTCAAAATGTTTTCCCTCTGTAACATACCGAATTCAGTCGTAATGTTTGGGCAGAGTTTGGGGTGTTACAAAATTGGTATCAGAGCCCAGTTCAAAGCTCACTGTGGGGGCCCAAGGCCCAAAATGTTTTGGTAGGCCTTTTGGAAATGGTTTTGGTTTTAGACAGCATGGTAGCGAGTCTCCGGCACTAATCCGCCCAGGTAAGTACTCTTAACTACTGTGTGAATTATTATCTGTAGAAGGGTAGGTATGGAACGTAGATAGTAGGATAAGTGTTTAAACCCTAGGACTAGTTTACCCCAACAAAGTACATAAGACTTTAAGTGCCTAATTAAACAAACCTAGGACTAAGTCGCCGAGTTAAGGTGTGGTAACCCCTGTGCGCATGTCTAGGATTGGATCCGGAAGAGCCTGGTACTTAAGCAGTCCTAGTGACTCACCTCCTCTTCGCAGAATCCTACAGTGCGTAGCTTCGGCTCACCCTAACTAAGGGACTCTACCATAGGCTAAACACGATAAATAAAACTCGAAAGGGATTAGCCATGTTTTATGAAAACTTTAGTTTGAAAATTATTAAAGTACCCTTTTAAATAGTAGCAAAAAATTATTTTTGGAAGAAATTTCAAATATTTTGACTTACAAAATTACCAAAATGCCCCTAGTGGCAAAATTACGAAAATGCCCTTGGTTTCTAAAATTAACGTATTACCCCGATTTCAATAATATTTTCTTACTTTGAAAAAGCATTCCAAAAATCCTATATTTCCAAAATAATACCCTGACCTTAAAAATTTACAAAATTACCCCTGATTGACGAAATTACCAAAATACCCCTGGTTTTCAAAATTCTGCCATACCTTTAATTTGAGAAATTTTCGGAAATACCCTCCAGTTTTGGAAATTCCAAAATGTCCTGATTTATTAAAGTTTTCAAAATTTCCCTGGTTTATTACAAATATACCCTGTAAAAAAATGACGAAAATACCCCTGGGATAGGACGGACAGAAATGTCCGAAGAGTGAATGTGTATGAAAGGTACTAGGGAATGGATGTGCTTTTCTGTGAACTAGGGTAGAGGACTTGAACCTTTGATTGATCGAAAGAACAACTTCTAAACTTTTCCATAAGGTTCCTTCACGGTTAATCAATGAAACAAGTACTAATCCATAAAATTTCTTAATCAGATTAAAGCGCGATAGTTAGAAATGAGCTCTAGAGGACGTGGCCGTCATGGACGCGGTAGGGGCAGGATGACCATGTCAGAACCTGTTAGGTCGGGTCAGGGGTCTGAGAATGAGGTGCCACCGCCACCACCACCCCCAACCTTTGGTGCTGAGGAGCAGGATCAGACGGGAGGTGAGGTAGTATCGCAAGCTATGTTGCAAGTCCTTGAGATGGTGGTTGGGGCAAGTGGAGGTATGAGAGCTCAGAAATCTGTACCCGAGTGACTCCAAGCCAATGGAGCTGAGGTATTCCGGGGTGTATCGGGTGTGGCACCCAGTACGGTGGAGTATTGGTTGGAATCGACTAAGAGGATCATGAATGATCTCGACCTGACGAATGAGGAGAAGCTGAAAGGAGCGGTGTCGCTTCTAAAGGATGAGTCATATCAGTGGTGGCTCACGGTTCGAAATGGTACTACGGTAGATAATTTTACTTGGGAGTACTTCAAAATAGCATATCAGAAGAAGTATGTGGGCATCAGCTACATTGATGCACAGAGGAAAGCCTTTCTGAGGTTGGTGCAAGGGAATAAGTCCGTGTCTGAGTATGAGGCAGAATTTTTGAGGCTGAGCCGTTATGCTCGGGGAATTGTGTCAACGGAGCATGAACGTTGTGTCCGCTTTGAAGACGGACTTAGGGATGATCTAAGGTTGGTGATTGCTCCACAGCAGGAGCGTGAGTTTTCTGTCCTAGTGGAAAAGGCTAAGGTAGCCGAGGGGATCAAGGAGTCTGCGAGACAAAACTACGAAAGGAACAAGCAGAAGAGAGGTTTTGGATCATCTAGATTGGGTAGTAATGCACAGAAGAGGGCTAGGCAGAATGGGCCGAATCAAGCAGGGAGGCCCATAGCTGCTAATCAGAGACCAGCTCAGTGTAATCGCTGTGGGAAATCACATTGGGGAGGATGTTGGACCGGTGAAAGAGGATGCTTTGAATGTGGATCATTGGATCACCGTGTGAGGGACTGTCCTCGAAAGTTAGCTAAGAATCAGCCCGAGGGTCAGAACCGTGCTCATGTTAGAAATGAAGGACCACCACAGAGAGGTCGTGGTAATGGTAGAGGAGGCAACGGTTCTAGTCGAGGTCGCGGAATACCGAGCAGAGGTGCAGGTAACATAGATGCAAGGCAGTCTGGTTTAGTCTACGCAGCGAGGCGTCGAGAGGAGGGTGACGCACTAGACATCATAATCGGTGCGTTCTTAATTTTTGGTCTTCCATATGTTGCACTAATTGATGTGGGTTCGATGCATTCATACGTAGAGACTATGAACCTAGACTTTGAGACTACTTCTAGGGAGATGACAGTAATTAGCCCTTTAGGTCACTCTGTAGAAGTAAGCAAATTATATAGGGATGTACCCCTAGAACTCCAAGGGATAGTGTTCTTAGCTGATTTGATGGAACTACCGTTTAAGGAGTTCGATCTGATACTCAGAATGGATTGGCTGGTGAGGTACCAAGCCAGTTTGGATTGCGCGGCTAAGCGTATGGTGTTGAGAACGATGGAAGGCGAGGAGGTAGTAATGATAGGTATCGGAAGGGAATGCCTATCAAATATGGTCTCTGCACTGAAGGCGGAGAAGATGGTCAGGAAGGGTTGTGAGGCATTTTTGGTTCGAATATGTGCCTTGGAGGCTAAGGAGTCGACAGTGGAGAATGTCTGAACAGTAAGGGAATTCGCTGATGTATTTTCAAAAGAACTTTGGGTCTACCTCCGGATCGGGAAGTGGAATTCGGTATAGACTTGTTACCCAGAACGGTACTAGTGTCTATAGCACCATACCGAATGGCGCCGAAGGAGTTGGTGGAGCTGAAGGCACAAATTCAAGAGCTCTTGGATCGAGGGTTTATCCGACCAAGTATATCTCCGTGGGGAGTACCTGTACTATTTGTCAAGAAGAAGGACGGTTCAATGTGGATGTGTATCGACTACCGCCAACTAAACAAGTTAATGATCAAAAACAAGTATCCGTTACCCCAAATTGATGACTTGTTTGACCAACTGAAGGGTGCATCGATTTTCTCAAAGATAGATCTTAGGTCGGGGTATCATCAACTTAAAGTGAAGGAGGTTGATGTTCAAAAAACAGCATTTCGCACTCGGTATGGGCATTACGAGTTTTTGGTGATGCCATTTGGGTTGACCAACACACCGGCGGCATTCATGGACTTAATGAATAGGGTGTTTCAAAGAAGATTTAGATCAATTTGTTGTGGTGTTTATAGGCGACATATTGGTTTACTCAAAACGGAGGAGGAGCATGATATGCATTTGCGTATAGTTCTACAAGTCCGAGGGAGAAGAAGTTATTTGCCAAATTCAAGAAGCACTAATTTTGGCTTAAGGAGGTGGCTTTCTTAGGTCACGTAGTATCACCAAGGGATTAGAGTGGACCTCGCAAGGTTGAAGCGGTGTTGATTGAAACCGCCTAGGTCGATGGCGTAAATTCGAGTTTTTGGGTCCGGCAGGTACTATCAAGATTTGTGGAAGGATTCTCTTTAATCGCGACACCGCTGACTAAGTTATTAAGGAAAGGAGTTCCATTTGTATGGTCGGAGAAGGAAGAAGAAACTTTTGACAAGCTAAGGAAGATTTCGACTAAGCTCCAATTCTGCATGTACCGAGGCGTGGAAGTTATTCACGGTTTATTGTGATGCATCCCATACTGGTTTGGGATGTGTGTTGATGCAGGAAGGGAAGGTAGTGGCCTATCGTCCGCCGCCTAAGACCGCATGAGGTTAACTATCCGACGCACGACTTGGAATTAGCGGCAGTAGTCTTCGCTTTGAAAATATGGAGGCATTACTTGTATGGGGAGAAGTCGATAGTTTACACGGATCACAAGAGTCTGAGGTATCTTTTGACTCAGAAGGATTTGAACTTGAGGCAAGACCGATGGATTGAGATTGAAGGACTATTGTTCAAATACCATCCGAGCAAGGCTAACATAGTGGTAACGTGTTGGTAGGAAGGTCGTGATGCACTTAAGGCGATGTTTGCTCACCTCAGCTTATACGACGATGGAAGTCTGTTGGTAGAACTGCAAGTTAAGCCGACTTGGATCGAGGAGATTAAGGAAAAGCAGTTAGTAGATGAAAGTTTGAATGCGCGGAGATTGCAAGTTCAAGATAGTGGTTTAGAAGGGTATAGTTTGTCTGGTGATGGAATACTATACTTTCAAGGGCGAGCTTGTATGCCGAAGGATGTAGAATTGAGGCAAAGAATTCTTCAGGATGCACATAGTAGCCCATACGCTATGCATCCAGGAGGTAGCAAGATGTATGGAGATTTGCGTAAATATTACGTGGCTGTAATGAAACGCGAGCTAATCAATTTGTGGGAAAGTGTCTGACGTGTCAGCAGGTTAAGGCTGAACATCAGTTGCCATCAGGTTTACTTCAACCAGTGAAGATCCCTCAGTGGAAATGGGAAAGGATCACCATGGACTTTGTCAGCGGCCTACCCCTCACGCCTAGTAAGAAAGACTCGGTCTGGGTAATTGTGGACCGACTAACCAAGTCAGCTCATTTCATCCCAATAAAGGTGGATTATTTGCTTCAGAGGCTAGCAAAATTGTATGTGGCTGAGATAGTAAGATTGCATGGGGTGCCAACATCAATTATCTCGAATAGGGATTCGAGGTTTACATCAAGGTTTTGGGGAGCTTTGCATCAGGCTTTGGGAACGAGGTTGGACTTCAGCACAGCTTTTCACCCGTAAACTGACGGACAATTGGAAAGGGTCATACAGATTTTAGAAGATATGCTGAGAGGTTTTGTGTTAGATTTCAGTGGTAGTTGGGAGGAGTACCTACAGTTGGCAAAATTCGCTTATAATAATAGTTATCAAGCGAGTATCCAGATGGAACCCTATGAAGCACTATATAGACGAAAATGTCGTACTCCTATATGTTGGACGGAGTTAGGTGAATGACAAGTTTTGGGTCTCGAGTTGGTGGCAGAAACTGAAGATAAAGTTAAGATAATTCGGGCTCATCTCAAGGAAGCGTCAGATATGCAGAAGTCTTATGCTGATCTTAAGCACAAGGATATGGAATATGCAATAGGAGATAAATTTTTTCTAAAGGTGTCGCCTTGGAAGAAGGTATTGAGATTTGGGCAGAAAGGGAAGCTAAGCCCTAGGTTCATCGGGCCATATACAGTATTAAAGCGAGTGGGACCGGTAGCTTATCAGCTCGAGCTGCCAGCAGAGTTGAGTCACATTCATGACGTTTTTCATGTGTCTATGCTTAGGCGATATCAGTCAGATCCATCACACTTTGTGCCAGTAGCATAAATTGAGGTAAATTTGGACTTATCTTTCGAGGAAGAACCAGTCCAGATCTTAGATCGAGATGTCAAAGTTCTACGTAGGAAGTCAGTACCTTTGGTGAAAGTGCTATGGCGAAACCATGGTGCGGAGGAAGCCACATCGGAACACGAGGATGTGATGCGCAAAGAATACCCCAACTCTTCGATCGTGTAATTTCGAGGTCAAATTATTTTTAAGGGGTAAAACGTAACATCCCGAATTTGGGGTTATGGGTGATTGAATTATTTTGCTTGTGAATGGATTGCTGTGATGTTATTCGTAGTGTAATAGGACTTGGTTATGGACCTTGAGTAGGCTCGAGTGGTAGAAAAATTTTTTATTTATAAGCTTTAAAGGCAAGGGACCATAGTAGATAGGGGTTACAAGTTTTAAAAAGGGAATATTTGACACTAATGAGGCCTTAGAAAAGTGGCAAGGAGATGCCACTTAGATGCTGGAATTGACGCCACCAAGGGGAGCAAGGGAGCCTATGTTCGAGTTGTGGAATTCCCTTTTTTCTGCTCTTTATTTTGACGACAAGAGAGAGAGAGAAGTGCTCAATTCAAATTCCTTCAGGATAATAAGGATTTTATTTGAGTAATATTCAAAGGGTTGGCAGAGAGAAAATTTAGGAAGTTGATTAATTCAAATTTATTTGAATTAGTGGCCAGGAGCATTTTTAGGAGGTGGCCGAATTTTGAACTCCTTGTTGAAGAGGAGTGGACGGCTAAGAGACTGAGTATAGGGGGGAGAGTACCGAATTCCCTTAAGGCACCTATTCATCATTTGGTTCTTTTCTTTTCTCTTTGCAAGTAGTCAATTTCTACTCTCTCATCTTCTATCTTTTCTTTCTCTCCTTTTCATTCTTTTTCAAACCGAAACCACCATTAATCCTCTACTTTCTTCTTTTTGGTTGCTAAAATCGAAACCTCTCTATCCTTTCTTTGCATAATATCCTCCACTCTTGTCGCCAAACTCCTATCTCCCTTTTCTCATTATTTCTTTTTTCTCTCTAGTTAACATACTCCATTGGTGTGTCAAATTCCTTCCTCCTATTTGATTCACTTTGGCGAATATCAAGTGGGTATATATCTCTTTGGGATTTTCTTTTCAATCGATTTGTGAAGGTAAGTGTTTGTCAAACTCTCTTCCCACATTCTCTTGTTCTCTCGTCGACTTGGATGAAAGGGAAAGCCAAAATCCGGCATTTGTTGATGGTGTGGCTAACTATTTTTCTTCATTGGAACCGATTTCTCAAAAGGTACTCCGGGATTTTGAAGTACTCAATCCAACCCTGTATTTCTCTAGTAATCGGTCTTGGTAAGTAATGATAAGAGTTCAACCTAGTAAACTATTTATTTAATGAAGCCGAAGGCTATTGTTGTGGGTATTGATGATTGCCGATTGTAGGAAGGTGAAGCAGATTCACAAAACGTGTGCTGTGGCTAGCACTCAAGGGCGTTTAGGTGAGGTTTCGGGTGTATACGTTAACCCTTTGGGTTTATTTGGTTTGGCCGAATAGTCCATGGCACTAACCCTGTTGTTGGCCGAATATAGGGGAAAGGGATCTAACTCAGTAGATCGGATCTTCGGGATCTAGGATTCACGTTAGTAATAGGTGTGTACATACACACCCTATAATTAATAAAAATGCTAATATAAATTGTGTATGCTAAACCGAATTTGTGTAGATATGGATTTAATACCTTAAGGGTATGAGCATGGATTCAGGTAAGTCCTTGTCGATATGAGCCTGATTATGATGCATGTTGATGCATGGCATATTTGGTGTATGTGGCATAAAAGGATATGGTGATGATAAATCCAAATGTATGTTATTAATTAAACATGATTGGCATGATTTACATTAAATGCATATCATAAATTGGTGGGTTAAACGAGTGGTGGGGAAGTGATATCCGTGTCTTTGGACACCAGTGGTTTGGTACCACATTTCGTGACTTTGGGTCACAGAGGTTTGGCACCTCGAGCGACTTGTCCAGTGGCTTAGCACCACAAAGGTTGGCCCCACGCTTGATATTCGGGATCGCCGCCATGATTTGGCATCACACGTGGGTTGGCCCCATAACTTATTAATTGTGACTTTGGGTCACCAAAGTGGTTTAGCACCACCGGTGGTTTGGCACCACAATATTGATGGATATCGTGACTTTGGGTCACCAAGTGGTTTGGCACCACCGGTGGTTTGGTACCACACGGGTAGAGAAAGTTGTTTTGGATGGCTAGGTTGGGTGCATGTTAAATTTAGTTATGATTTGTGTATGATGTTACATTAAACCGGGGGAAGGGTTACACATTGAGTCTTGGTGACTCACCTTCTCCTTTAACCTTTTCAGGTGACTCGTAGATCGCGGATGAGGAGCCGGATGGACTCGAGGTGGCCATGCAGTGAAAATGTGGTTTAAATGAACTTTGAATTATTTTCATTTTATTTTTGGTTTTATTTGTTTAAGTTGTAATAAGGCCTCCTAAGATTTCATTTTGATTATTTTACATGTTTTGGATGATTTGTTTAAACTACTTAATGACTTTAAAATGGTTAAACAAGTTTTCTTAAATTCAAACGTAAATGTTTTTTTTTTGTGCCATCGGGTACATCTGATATAATTGGTAACAACGTGACTTAAATAGATTCTTAACAACAAAACTAAGTGTGGTTTTCTTCATACACCCCAATGGTTTTAAACAAGATAATATCCTATTAAAAGTGAAACATTTTTGCCAAAGATGGAATCGAAAAAAAAAAAGGGGTTTTCAAAATGTTTTCCCTCTGTAACATATCGAATTCGGTCGTAATGTTTGGGCCGGTTTGGGGTGTTACACGTAGTCACTTATATCTCTATTGTCCATGTGTTCAAACAAATACGTCCAACAACAACGAGAATTTAATGAGAGAGAAAAAAAGCAAATAACAAATTAAAACGACTCACCAAATTTTGTCTTTAACTGCCTTTGATAATTCAAATATGAAAATAATGTTAGATTCATACATTCAACCATAGAAATCATTGAAATTTAGATATGCTATACATAGTTTCGGCCAATTTATCAAAAAATACGCTTTTTTTACCTTATTTACAGAATTGGACCAATTTTTTAATTATTTACCGGAATGGGCCGATTTCCCCGAAAACGCGTCCACGTGCTAGCAAAATGTGTCCCTGGGAGAGCGTTTTGTCCACGTCAGCACAAAGCGCTTCCTGCTTTGTGCTAACGAAAAAGGTCATTTTTTAGATATTATAAAAATAGACTAATTTTTTTAAAAATTTACGAGAATAAACCTTTATAAAGGCGCAAAGTGACAACACCATTTTTTTAAGGTGTCACCAATTAATATGGAAATATAACTTGCAAAGCAAATCTTTATATAGACCTAAAGTCTCATTTCCCTTGTTTTCTTAAGCAATGTGGGATATGAGATGTGTGTATATATAGACTCATGAATACGTTTGTAGCTTGTTCCTAAACAATGTGAGATTCCTTCCTCTTTTAACTAACAACATGAGATTAAATGCTACACTATAGTTGATATTTTTTTTTACAAAATAATTTCTATTTTTTTTATATTTTGTTAATGTCGAAACCATTTTAAAATCTGGTTTTGAAAAATGGGGATCGACTTTTAAAAACAAAAATGGGAGCCGCCACCAATCTCTTTTCATTTACGTGTGATTGGATCACCTTATAAAATGTTTCATTTTAAAACATTTGATTTTGGTCTGCGGAAAACGAGAAAAAAAATGGGTTCGGGAGTCAGTTACGTATAGGAAGGGTTAGCACCCTCATAACGCCCAAAAATTGGTATCTAATTGATAGAATCATGTCCAAATGCTTGAAATTTAAAAAGTTTAAAATAAAATTTGTTATTGAAAAGAAAACCAAGACTTACCTATTTCAAAGAAATAAAAATATCATACTCAATAAGTTACGATACAACATCTTATAACTTTGAAGCTAGGTGTATCTCTATTTTAGAAAATTCCTACCTCGAGACACAAAACATCACACCCAATAAGTTAAGATACAACGTTTTGAATTCTCAAGAATAAGTTTTTTATTTGAAATTGATAAGCTTCAATTTTGAAAATGGAAGGATATCTGATACTTTGAGTTTTACGAGAAAAATCACAACCCAATAAGTTAGGGCACGATCCTTCTCGAAGACTCTAAATATCACATATCACCGTTAAAGATATTTAAAAACAAAATCTTCAATGTAAAAGGTGTCTTTATAAAGAAATGGTATGAGTAAGACTTTGTAACATACATATCAATTCTAACAATAAATAATCAATAAATAATATAACATGAATAAATAAATAAATAAAAACATGCTAAATAAACTAATATAAAAATACAGATAAATGTATATAATAATTAATAAAAATCATAACATATAACAAAATAATATAAAATAATTAATAAATATATATAGATTATACATAAAAATAATTAGTAAATAATATATAATAATTTTAAGTAAAAACATTTATATATATACATAATATACTAACCATAAAAATTATATATGTAATAAATAATATAAATAAAATAAATTATATGATATAATAGACTTTATACAAAATAAAATTTAAAAATGATATATAATATAATATAATATAATATAATACTATATAAAAAATATAATATAATAAATAATATATAAGTTATATATAAATTCTTAAACCAAGTAATATATAATAATTAAATATATAAAATAATACATATAAAATATATATATAAGGTTAATACATAAAAAATATGAATTTTATACAAAATTAAGATATAAATAGTAGAATAATATAATATTTTAATATGATAAAATAGTTAAAATAATTTAAAAATAAAATAAAATAAGAAAATTAAAAATAAATAAAGAAACAGGGGTTAAACAGTAATTAAAACCGATTAAAAGGATTGAATTAAAAACACGCGTTAAACTACAGGGATTTATTGGGCAATTATGCCTTTTTTCAAAATGGCGCCATTCTGCTTATTAGCCTTTAATGCAACTCGAGGGACTAAATTGGAAAGTAATTAAAATTTTAGGGCCAAATTAAGAATAAAATTAAACGAAATTAAAAATAAAAAAAGCGGGAGGACTAAAATGGAAATTAGACCATTCAATAAAAATGCGTAGATCTTCCCCGGGTATTCTGGTCAACGTGCGGTTAAAACGACGTCGTTTTGCACTTATTAGGTTAAGTGAAAACGACGCCGTTTCCTCTATGTTACAAAAGTAAAATTTGGTTTTAAAAAACATTTTAAAACAGTTTCTAAAAAAAAAAAAACTCAAAATGCTCTGAAATGGTCCTTAGCTCCTTTGGCAGAGCCTAGTCGTCGGGCTAAAGGGGCCTTCGTCTCCACGCGCCCATGCGCTGTCGCCTACGGCGGCTTTCAGGTAAGAAATTTCGTCTTTTTCCTTTTATTCTCTTTTTTTTTTGTTATCTTGTGTATATAACATGCATAAATAAAAAAATTAAAATGAATCGAGAAATACCAACAAAGAACTTTGTGTTCTCTTTCAAAATATATTTTTTGCTTTTTTATTCCTTTGTCAATCTGTGTATTTCTCTGTATCCTTTTTACAAATCTTTGTAAGGCTTTTATAGCTTTTGCATTAAGCAAAATAGAAAAAGGAAAAAAAGAAAGTTGCCATGTTTGTTGTCGATTCTTTTTCCTTTTGTGCAGGCGAACAACAGCGAATCAGGTAATGATGACGCATGCGATCGAGGACTTGGAGCAGGTACGAGGAGTGGGGCGCGACTGTTGGCCTAGCTTGCGGCGCAAAAGGAGCTGGGACGCGAGGCTGCGGCGCCTAGGGTTTTCCAAAAACCCTAGGCTACTAGAGCTGGTTTAGTTTTTTGGGCCCTCTTGGGCCATACTGGTTTGGGTCCTGGTTGAGAGTCCATTTAGGAGGTCTGTTCTGATAGTGGGCTCGGGTAGGTAGTCTATTTAGGTATTGGGTAGGATTCGGGTTGCTATTAATGGGTAGGCAGTATTAATTTTGGGCCATCAAATATTGGGCTTATAATTGGTCCTAGACTGTAAGAAAATGGACATTATTTTTATTTTGGTTTTCAAGGGCCCGGGCAAAATTGGGTATTTATAGCTGCCCCTCTTTGCTCATTGTCATGAAATGAAAATAGAGCAAAGACTTAAAAAGTCACAATTTTGCCCGGTCTTTGCCGAGCCCTGACTTCTTGGTTTTTCTTCAAATGACTCCAAATCCACTCCAACTTCAACGGCATTGGAACTTCATCTTGATTTGATGGCTTCCATCTGCTTCTTGCAATTTCAAAAATGCCGAATCTATTATTTTTCGGTCTATTTCTTTCAACTTCAGGAAGATAAGATCTGAAAGTGTCTTCGATCTGCTTCCTACAACTTCAGGAAGATAAGATCTGAAAGTGTTTTCGATCTACTTCCTACAACTTCAGGAAGATAAGATCTAAAAGTGTCTTCGATCTACTTCCTACAACTTCAGGAAGATGATATCTGTTGTCTTCAGTCTGCAACTTCAGGGATGCAGGCTAGTATCTTCGATCTGCTTCCTACAACTTCAAGAAGATAAGATCTGAGAGTGTTTTCGATCTATTTTCTACAACTTCAGGAAGATAAGATCTGAAAGTGTTTTCGATCAACTTCCTACAACTTCAAGAAGATAAGATCTGTTGTCTTCGATCTACTTCCTACAACTTTAGGAAGATGATATCTTCCATCTTCAATCTACTCCGCTACAACTTCAGGGAGATAAGACTAAAAGGGTCTTTGACCTGTTTCCTACAACTTCAAGAAGATGGGATCTTCTATCTTCAATCTACTCCGCTACAACCTCAGGGAGATAAGACTGAAAGTGCTTCGATCTGCTTCCTACAACTTCAGGAAGATGAGATATTTTATCTTCAATCTACTACGCTACAACCTCAAGGAGATAAGGCTGAAAGTGCTTCGATCTGCTTCCTACAACTTCAAGAAGATGAGATCTTCTATCTTACTACACCAAAACAGACTTTTAGTGACATTTTATGGCTTTTAGCAGCGTTTCTAAGCACCACTAATATAATTTACGGTGCTTTCAAAAAACGCCACTAAAACACGCGCCGCAAAAGTTAGCGGCGTTTATTGCTAAAAACGCCGCTAAAACGCCACACCTTTAACGCGCTTTTCTAAAAACGCCGCTAAAGATCAAGATTTTAGCGGCTTTTATAAGAACGTCATTAAAGACCACACCTTTAGCGACGCTTTTTAAGAAACACCGCTAAAGACCACACCTTTAGCGACGCTTTTCTAAGAAATGCTTTTCTAAAGGTCAAGACTTATAGCGGCTTTTCTTATAAAAGCGCCACTAAATGTGTGGTCTTTTAGCGGCGTTTCTTAGAAAAGCACCGCTAAAGGTGTGGTCTTTTAGCGGCGTTTCTTAGAAAAGTGCCGCTAATTTGCACAGATTTGCAGCTATTTTTCTGCAATATCCTACCCTCCCTGCATTAAAAACCAACTAAAAGCAGCAGCAATTGCATATAATTCCAACCCAAGGCAGCAAATAAAACATTTAAATCTCACCAAAAGCATTAAATCTAAATGATACTTCAAATTTAATAAAAGATATATGATATTTATTAATAAATGAATCATAATTCAAACAATTTTACAATAATGTTAATCAGAATAATGTTAAAAAAAATCTTACAATAATAAAACAAATGTCTAAGAGGGCGGCCTTTGCATCGTTGTTGGAACAATCGCATCATAGTCTGCATTGTAGCTAGAGTTCTTCATACTTTCATTCGCTCTCTGCCTCCTGCTGCCGCCTCCGCTCTAAGTTAAGCAATATGCTCGCCTCCTCATTGTTGCCTCCGCTCTAAGCCGAGAAATTTGCTCACCGTGTTTCGCTTCCATCGAGATATCTGGTCTTTCGTCTCTTAACTTCAAAGACGAGATTGACTCCGAAGGCATGTATTGCAGGGAGCCGGATCCAAAATATTGAGTCAGGGTAACACCTGATCCTTGACATCGAACCCGACCATACCTTGTAAGACCCAAAACATTAGTGATAATTTTGTTATAAATATACTCAAGATTAACAAAACTATCAATCAAGCAATCGTATCTTTCAGACATAAAACATCGAGTAATAATTCGCTTATCAATCTCCTCAAGATTAACAGAATCGCCGACGAAGCAACCGCTTCATACTCCGCCTTCTTCTCATTTAGTTTATCCTAATAAATCAATAAAAAAATTAGAAACGAAATATATAATAAAAAGGAATGGAACATAACTTAAAATTATAAATTTAAAACTACAAACGATGAATTAAACTATTGTAATTAAACATTATAAATATTTATAATAAATCAAATTTTAGTAAGCAAATATACCAAAATTTTCGCAATTTCGGATGTCATCGGAGATCCATCCTTCTTCCTATGCGTAATGTCAAAAAGTCAAGCGCCCAACTTTTGACTCGACGAAACTTCCTACATTATAGCGAGAAAAATATAATTTAATAGTATAAAGTAATTAATATTTGAAAGAAGTAATAAATTATAATACCTCGACCTCACCTACGAGCAAAACTTTCGAACTCTTTGTGTGCGTGAATTGTTGTTTCGTCATTGTTTGTTCCAACTCGCTCACGATCCTACATAATGGAATTTGAATTATGTATATAGTAAATACGATAAACCGAAAAATTTATAAGACTTTGAAAGTACGTAATACCTCTCCTTTCTTTGAATTCCAGAATCTAACTTGATCTTCCCATCGATACCTCAACATTTCCGGCAGGACATTTCTCAATTTTTCTTCGAGGCTTATGTCTTTCTTAAAATATTTTTTTTAGGGTGCTTTTATTGTCTCTCCATTTTTTACCCAACATCTTCTTAACATAGTCATCGGAGACCTCTAAAGCAAATTTACCCTAGAAAAAAATTTTAAAAAGTTAATGTAAATGAAGGTTAAATTAAAGTATTATAAATTACATTCACCTTTTATTACCTTAATATTATCGAGAGCCTGATTTTTGTTGGCATCCGGCACGTGATGCCATGATTCGTAGTTAATGGGCAACATATTCGCATTTCATGCTATAATGCCCAAATAGCTCGCCAACAATCAAGCTTCAGATCCGATAGGTGGCCATGATTGTTTCTCCTTACTTCAACATGCTCGGTCACTCTAAGTCGATAAATTTGTAAGTAATGTACGCCCCTAGCTCGCTTTCACCAACCACCCTCAACTGAAAAATGATATATTATTATATTAAAATTGAAAATGAATCAATAATAAAATTCAGCATGCATGTAAAATAAACTTAACATTACTTTGGAATTGTCCATGCTCGTCATCTATGTCCGGAGACTAGAAGATCCAACAACCGTATCCCGTCCACTATTTACTTCTTCCGGATTTGGAGTATTAGGACAATATTTAAACCTCATAATCATCTTCTAGGCATTTTCCTACAATACACATAAAATAGTTCAAAATTTTAGTAACAAATAACAACAATAATAGGACATTTAAAATAGTTAAATTATGTAACATGACCAACATGAAAATTATAATATAACATATAAATAATAAATCGTTAAATCTTACTACATCATATTTCAGAATATCTTCGTCGACATCCCGACGAACCCATTGAAATTGTTGACTAGTACTAGGGATATTTTCGCTAAGTCTTGTTTTGGAAAAGGCAAAGTTTCGATCTTTCGACTATGTCATCTCTACTTCCACCGCCAATGTCGAATAAGTCTCTAGGGTGTTTTGAAGTACAACGTACCAACCCTCATCAGTTGGATCTTGAGTAAAAAACTTGTTTAACTTGAGAAGAAAACACATACGGCTTGTCCATCAGTTGTTCTTCGGTGTGAATCAATTGAGAGAAATTCATAATTGTAAAGCCATATTGATCGTTTTTAATTCCGCGAGCCGTATTCACATCAGCCCAATCACCTCAAAATAAGAAAAATTTGCATTTGGCGTAATAATTCAACTCAATGATGTCAGTAATAAGACCGTAATATTCCAAATTCCCTAACGGATTCATCGTCCTACCACTAGCATAACTTGTAATCAAGAATTAACAATAATTTCGCACAGGTTCTCCTCAATCTCGCGATACCTTGTATGAAATCAGATCCGTTGATGAGGAAGCCACTATATCTTTAACTATTCTGTTTGGACCTTGTGAAAGCCATTTAACGTCGTCATTTACTTCATTCACTCAAAAACTTGTTTAACTTGAGAAGAAAACACATACGCTTGTCCATCGCTTGTTCTTCTGTGAATCAATCGAGAGAAATTCATAATTGTAAAGCCATATTGATCGCTTTTAATTCATGAGCCGTATTCACATCAGCCCAATCACCTCAAAATAAGAAAAATTTGCATTTGGCGAATAATTCAACTCAATGATGTCGAATAAGACCGTAATATTCCAAATTCCCTCGATCGGACATCGTCCCTACCACTAGCATAACTTGTAATCGAAGAATTAACAACAATTTCGCATTGGTTCTCTCAATCTCTCGCGATACCTTGTATGAAATCAGATCCGCTGATGAGGAAGCCACTATATCTTTTAACTATTCTGTTTGGACCTTGTGAAAGCCATTTAACGTCATTATTTACTTCATTCCGACTCCAAACCTATTGAGTCAAAAGTAAATCGAGTAATTATGAATGTTATGAGAAAACATTATTACTTGTCAATGAAAATTTAAATTGCATACCATTTGGCTTAACCATTCATGGAATGATTCTATGAACAACTTATTAATTTCTTGTCGATTTAATCTTTGGGATCGTGAACGAGCTCTCAATATATGTTTGTACTCACTACGGTAAAAAAAGATTTTACTTTGTTAGAAGACAAATAAATTATAATTGATGAGTATTTATCAAATTTTAGAACTTACTTTCGAAATGGTTCCATTGAATCGTGATGAAAAAGAACGTATCGATGTGCTTGGACCCACGATCTATCGTCTAATTCTGCAATTTCGACTTTGTCGATCGGTTCTCAAACTTTGAAATAAATAAGTTCCGCAAAATTATGATCTGTGAGCCAAAGATTTCTACTTGGTCATTCATTCTTGTTTCAACATCTTCCAAACACCTCGAATGTAAAGTCATACATTCCTCCGCCAAGTAGCCCTCGGCAATTGATCCTTCCGGATAACGCTTATTGCGGCAATATGACTTCAATTGGGAAAGGAACCTAAACACGGTATACAACATTATCAAAAGTTGCAACTATTATGGGCATTTAGCTGAATGAAGGAATATTTTGTAAATAAATTAAGACCTTTCAATGGGATACATCCATCGATAGAAAACGGGTCCACCAAGAAATGCTTCACGCAGGAGATGAATTAACAAGTACACCATAATAGTGAAGAAGGAAGGCGGGAATATCTTCTCCAGATTGCATAAAGTCAATGCGCCTCGATCTTGTAGTCTCTCTAAATCTTGAAAATTCAAAACTTTACCACAAATGCCTTTCATTATATTCGACAGTTCAATTACAGGAGCCGTCACTTTTTTTGACATACATCACCGCATAGTAATCGGCAAGAAGTCTTGCATCAAGATGTGATAGTCATGCGATTTTAAGCCATATAGTCTTCGATCCTTAAGACTCACACATCGCGATATATTTGATGCATAAGCATCCGGACCTTTATATCCTTCAACACCGCATGAACACTTCTTTCTCCATCTTCGACATTGAAAAATAGCGGTGCAACCGATATTTCATATTCGAAAGTGCTCGGGATGAAGCTCACGAATTCCTATGTGGACTAAATAAAGTCGACTCGAAGATTATCTTTCAATTTTCCATCGACATTCAAAATAGTCCCAATGATGTTCTCGAGACATTTTCTCTATGTGCATGACATCAAGATTATGAAGTAAAATCTGATGCTCCCAATAAGGCAACTCGAAAAAAATACTTCTTTTTTTCCACAAGTCCGCCTCATTAGGATCATCCTCTTCATTAGATTCATCATCACATTCATCCCTAGATCTTCTATTTCTTTGCGGGTTGGCCGGTTGATTTATCTTTCCATAAATGAAATTCATATCATCAACATTAAGAATATTTCGGATCCATTGGTTGCGAAGGAGCTGGTGCGAACTCTTGAGACCATCAAACCGAGCACTGAAATCTAAATGTATGATTTTCGGTAACCATCGACGATGCCCCATGTAAGAGAACTTCTTCCCATTATATAACAATTGCGAACATGTTCAAGCAAAGCACAATACGGACAAGTATAACGTCCCCTGGTACTCCAACCAGATAAATTAGCCTAAGCCGGGAAGTCGTTAATAGTCCACATTAAAGCCGCACGTAAATTAAAGTTCTCTTTTCTCATTGCATCGTATGTCTGAACACCAGCCCATATTTGTTTTAACTCGTCAACAAGTGGCTGCAAATATACATCAATATCATTCCTAGGCCCTTTCTCTCCAGGTATAATCATAGACAAGATAAAAGAAGATTGTTTTATGCAAACCCATGGAGGCAAATTGTAGGAAAAGCACCACAGGCCAAGTACTGTACGTTGTGCTTATGAGTGTGTAAGGGTTAAATCCATCGGATGCTAGCCCAAGCCTCACACTCCGAGGATCGCTTGCAAAGCTTAGAAATTTGGAGTCAAAAGATTTCCAAGCTAAAGAATCTGCAGGATGCCTTAACAACCTATCATCATTCGTCCATCACGGTGCCACATCATTGATTCTATTGTCTTCGACGATATAAAAAGCCGTTGAAGCCTTGGTATTAGCGAAAATACCGTAAAATCTTAGCGGTTGCTTCCTTGATCGTGTATCGTGTTCATCCTCATTACCTCCTCAGATTTCTATTAATCCAACGGATTGGCGCATACATGACAACATTGTTGATTTATCCGGCCGCCCCAATACAACATGCGATCATTTGGGCAACTGTGAATTTTGTTGTAGCCAAGGCCCAAATCCTTTATCAATTTCTTCATGTCTTTGGAAGATTGAGGATTTTTGCAAGCGGAACATTTCTTGCGTAAACTCTAACAAAGATTGTCAACGATTTTTCGGTCCACCCCCAAACATTTCAAGTGAAAAGACGAATCTGAATGACGGTTTGGAAAATTTTGATCCCTCATACAGTTCTTCATTCATTTCACCAAGTAACGTGTAGAACCTCGCCGCTTCTTCATTTGGCTATTCATCTGGTACACTTCTTCTTATTTCGGTGAAAGTATTTCCACCAAAATTATGATCATCGGTTGCACCCAAGTGAGGTGGAAATGTCCCGAAACCATCACTGCGCATATTAAAAGCATCCCGCAACATGCCTTCCATGTTATCGTCTCTAACATTCTGATTGAAAGCACTATTAGGATACCCCAAATTCATCGATGAAGATGCTCCACTAGATGTACACTCTCCATGAAAAAACTATTTTTTGTACCCTCGAGACAAAGCCATTAACAACTAGATGTTCGAGACCACTTCACGATAATGCCGATTAATATTGCAACACGCCTTACACGGGCAAAGAATCATATTCTCTTGGCTTGCATTTTGAATGCGAAATTCAGAAAAGTTTCTACTCCATTTCGATAGCCGTTGCTTACCCTTGACAATTTCATCCAACTCCTATCCATTTCGTAGTTGTTGAAGTCTAAAGTTGACAATAAATTACACGGCTAAATTGTTAATTAATAATTTATGTAATTAATAATTGTTGAAGTCTAAACTTATGTAAGTTATGAAATTTGATCTTAAAATTAAGTGAGTTATGTATTCTTTAAGATTCATCATACGCGGCATTGTTACACCTAGGGAGGATCCATTATATCTAACAATGATATATATGGCAACCCGTCAAAGTTTCCAAACCTATATACTTTGAATCTTTTTTTTTCTATACAAGTATTATGTAAGTTATGAAATTTGACCTTAAACTTATGTAAGTTATGAAATTTGATCTTAAAATTAAGTGAGTTATGTATTCTTTAAGATTCATCATACGCGGCATTGTTACACTAGGGAGGACCAATTATATCTAACGGTGAGATATAAGGCAACCCGTCAAAGTTTCCAAATTTATATACTTTGAATCTTTTTTATCTATACAAGTATTATGTAAGTTATTTAAGTTATGTATTATGTAAGTTAAATAATTCGAGAATTTGATTTTTATATATTAACCAATATTTAAATTAAATAATTTTAAGAAGTTTTAAATTACTTTTTTGAAAAAAGAAATCAATTTCTATATTAAAAATATTTAAAATATGATCATTATTATATTATGTAAGTTATGATCATTTTAAGAAGTTGGGGCTACCATTTTGGACACTTTGTTTTACAAATTTTAACAACATTCATCTTTTCAAGTCTTGGTGTGCAACGATAATGATTATTGAATACGATATTATTAAAATGAAAATTCGAATTTTAAAAATAGATCAAAAGTTATTAAAAAGTTTAAATTTTATATAAAATAATCTTAATATTATATCTCCTACATAATTTTATTTCGATAATATGCTATTTTTACATTTTTTCTCAATATTAATGAGTTTGATTCATTTTTAATGTGAATTTAACCTCTCCATCATTCCATTCAACTAAATCATATTGTAAATTGATTTTTTTATCCGAGTTCAATTGGAAGCAAATACTAAAAAAGTTATTCTAAAAATAATTTAATGGAATTAAGTTGGATTAAAATTTAAATTTTTTTAAAACTTTACCAAAATTTCTCGAATTGATTGAGTAATTGGATCCTTAAACAAATCCAACATGAATGATATTGATAAATTATATTAAAAGGCAGTGAATAAAAAATAATGAAATGAAACCAAACCCACCTTACACAAGAGAAGAAAAAAAATGCGGATTAAGCTCTATTATTTTATAGGTGATTTGCTTTTAGAATAGAAATAATGATAAATTTAGTTTTTAGTGTTTATATTTTTTTGTTAATTTGACTTTTATTATTATTTCGAGCTAAATTTGGTTATCAACTTTTAATTAAAATAAAACAAAATAGTTCAAGATTAAGAAATAATATAATAAATCAAATCAAATCAAATTATTATTAAAGGATGTAAAACATTTAAAATTTTCAACTCAATCAACTCACCTCGATGAAAAGTTTCCGTGCGGCTTCGTTTCCTCAACAATTGTTATCGAATCGATTGGCTCATTGAACAAGTGATAGTCATTTAAAACCCACCGAAAAGAAAAAAACAAATAATCATTCAAAGGAAGTAAAAGTAGGGATGACAACAATTAGGATATCCGTATTCTAACCCTTGTTATTTTTCATGCTATCCGAATCCAATAAATACATGGTTTATTGCTTAAACTTTGCCATCCTCTCCCTACCCCAATAGTTTCAGCAATACCCGCTCAAATACTTGATTGCAAAGTCAAAGTTCCAACACGTAAACTAATTAATGGGTTCTCTATTATTTTACCTAAATCGATCTGAAATGGAACACCGATTGCATAGTAAATTGACCATGTGCATAGTAAAAATGAAGAACATCCACACTTCCAATCTACAAAAGTCCATTAGAAAGTAAGTCACTTAAAAGTTACACGAACAAGTTTTATGGAAATATATGGAAATCAAGTTTGATATAATAGATGCCCTTAGAAATTAATGTGCTCAATAAAAGAATATAGGCTCGGGGATGTGAAGGCTCGATTTGATCAACTTTTAAAGAATTAGGTTTTCATAGAAACCGTTACCTCTTAATACCATAATATAAGGTTAAAGAGTTGGAGCTTGTAAAAGATCATCTACTTATCAACGGCTAACACTTAACAAAGGTGACTTTAGGGGAATTTTTATTCATAAGTTAAAAGGTTAGAGTTATGGATAGGAATTAGAATATCCAATTTTTTCTTTCCATTCTTCACATTCATTTAGTTTTTGTCATAGCGCATGCAACCAAATGGTAACATCTTAGATGGTCCAGCAAAAGTGAACCATATAGCCTTTCACATTCTAGTTGCATCGCTTAAGACCAATCATGGAAAAGAAAAAAAAAGTTACCTTCAACTTTAATTTGCTGGGTCTGTCGGCAACTTGAATGCAAGAGAGGGATTAGATCAGCCACTAGAGGAAGTCGGGAGAGAGGTCATGGCTGGATGCGTTAAGAGAGATGAACTGCAGAAAGCGAGCAGCGAAATGGTGAATAAGAGAGCAAAACGGATGGGAAAATGGTGAACAAGAGAGCAAAACGGATGTCAATTGGAAAACATTATTGCTAAAATTTTAGTGAACCCAATATCAATCAAAAATCAATCAAACAAACAAAAGAAAACATAGCAAATGCTTGACTGTCCTTTAAATAGAAGCCTCATATTAAACCTCCAATGGAGTGCACACTTAGCAAATTTCTATCACAACGAAACAAATTTTAATGAACCCACAATTGCAAAAATTTTAATATAAAAAATTTGTGGCATCAGACTATTGGAGGTTCAGAAAACCTTAGAATAATACTAATCAACATCTAATTCATTTTAGCGAAACCATGAAAAGAATACAACTTCAGATTCCAAACGAGTGCAACCTCATCTTTTCATTCAATTTTCCCCCTGTTGGATACCAGTCAACCATCCGAATTCTTTCTCCATGTCTTATTAAAAAAGAAAGGCTTGTTCATTTGACATACAAGTTACATACACATATAAGGCCTAATTGAAAAGGGAAAATCATGTAAAACCCATCTAACCCTTAAAATAACCCATTGATTGTAGTCACTGACTGAAATCCTTATCCAAACGCAAGCAATGAAACTTCAATTACCATCAAGAAATGAACCATACGATAATCAGCAAACTAAATCAACAATGCGAAGCAACAGAAACCCAAATTTTTAACAAATTAATCAATCATTCCATTAGTTCTCAACCTATAACGAGAAACCAATTAGACAATCAAGTTAAAAAGAAGCAAAATAAAAACTAAACTTAAATTTGAAGCAAAAGTTTCCAAAAAAATACCTCAAGCTTTCAATGGCAACAGCTTCTAAAGCCCCGGTGATGTTGGAATATTGGGAAATTTGAGCAGAAAAAAAGGACGACGGAACCTAGGGAGAAGTTTGAGCAAAAAATTTTAGGGAGGACTGAATTTAGGGTCGATCAAGCGAGAGAACAAATTGAACACTTAGGGCTTTCGGGGTGAAGGGGGATAAAATTGAGCACAGTAAAACGACGACGTTTTGCTCAACACCAGTTTATGTTTTGCGGCTTTTCTCAAAAGCGCCACTAATTGTTGATAAAATGACGTCGTGAAGCTTAATGTGCATAAAGATTTGCGGTGTTTTCAGGAAAACGCCACTAAATATGGACTTTCGTGGTGTTTTTTATCTAGCGCCACTAATACTTGACAGTTTTTTGTAGCTTTAAACGACGACGTCCTCATTGTATTGATATATTTTGTGGCATTTTAGTTAATAAACGCCACTAATTCAAACAACAAAGTTTCAAACGATGCCATCTTAATAAATGTTGATGGATTTTGTGGCATTTTTGTATTAAACGCCGGTAATAAATGTCGTTTAATTGACATACCTTGTATGCTTCCTAAAAATGCGGTAATGCATATATTTTGTGGTGTTTCCAAAAAAGGCAGGTAATTCTATCTTTTGTATGCTTTTAATAAAAGCTCCACTAATAATAAAGTATCATTATAATATTATTAAATAATCAAAATACCTAATATTATGAACACTAATTAATCAAAACCCTAAACCTTATACCTTTAAACTATATCCTCATAATCCTAAACTCCAAACTATATCCCCTAAACCATAAATTAACCATAAAACACTAGCCCCTAAGCCTTAACCATGGTCTGAATTATTCATAACCCTAAATTATATCTCCTGATATTTAAACCATAAAACAATGACACTATTTATCCTAAAATCCTTTAAACCTTAAACCATTAAACTATATCCCATACTAAAGTACCCTAAACTATATATATATATATATATTAATTTAGGGGTACATATTTAGGGTTCACTATTTTGAGTACAGTGTGTATGATGTAGGTATGGGGTTTAAGATTTAATAATTTAAGGGTTAAAAGGTTTTAGGGTTTAAATTTTGTGGATTAAAGGTTAGGAGTTTAGTGGTTTAGGGTTTTATACCCCAAAATATATGTACATTTTTTAATTTATATCTCTAATCCATAAACACTCAACCCTTAAACTCTTAAATACAAAATCATAAATCTTAAAATTTTAAACCCGAAACCCGAAACCCGAAACCCGAAGCCCAAAACATGAAACACTAAACCCTTAAACCATTAAATATAGATTCTAAAATTCTAAAACCTTAAATCTTTAGTAAACCCCAAACCTACACCACACTACACTTGAAACCCTAGACCATCAACATTAAATCATAAACCCTAAATAGTAAACCCCAAAATAAAATAATTTTTATATTGATTTATTATACGAGGACCAAAACAAGGCCGATCTAGTTCTGAAACAATTTGATTTTTTGTGGCGTTTTTAATAAAAATGACGCTAATATTGTGCCTTTTTCCAATTTTTTATATTGAATTATTAAACGAGAACCAAAATGGCGCCGTTTCAGTTTTGAGATAATTAGATTGTTAGCGGCGTTGGTGGTAAAAAAATGCCGCTATTTCTTACCTTTAGTGGCGTTTCATTCAAAAACGCCGCTATATCTCAATGTTTTGTGGCATTTTTAAACAAAACGCCGCTATTATTGGGCCTTTTTACAATTTTTATATTCAATTATTAAACGGGAACCAAAACGGCGCCGTTTCGGTTCTGAGATAATTAGATACTTACCGGTGTTTTTTACAGAAAACGCCGCTATTGCTTACCTTTTGTGGCATTTTCCATACAAACGCCACTATGTCTCTGACCTTTTGTGGCGTTTTTAGTAAAAATGCCGCTATTATTGTGCCTTTTTACATTATTTTATATTAAATTATTAAACGGAAACAAAAGCGGCTACCGCTTGAGTTTTGAGATAATTAGATTTTAGTGGCATTTTTTTTACAAACGCCGCTATATCTTACCTTTAGTGGCGCTTTCCCTGAAAACGCTGCTATTTCACTACCTTTTGTGGCGTTTTATAAAAAATACCAGTATTTCTCAGTTTATTGCGGCATTTTTTAGAAAACGCCGCTATTTCTTAGTTTTTACCGGCGTTTTGTGGCGTTTTTTTAGAAAATGCCGCTATTGTCCAGTTTTTTGTGGCGTTTTGATTAAAACGCCTCTAATGTGTAATTATTGTGGCATTTTTTAACCAAACGCCACTAAAAATGCCGCTAAAGCCCTATATTCTTGTAGTGTCTTTAATCTACTTCGCTACAACTTCAGGGAGATAAGACTGAAAGTGTTTCGATCTGTTTCCTACAACTTCAGGAAGATGAGATCTTCTATCTTCAATCTACTCCACTACAACTCCAGGGAAACAAGACTGAAAGGGTCTTCGATCTGTTTCCTACAACTTCAGGAAGATGAGATCTGCAAATTCATTGATATTGCTCCACCGTCCATCGAAGGACACATCTTGTAGACTCGGTTCCACATGTTTATGTCATATGATTAAGATGCTATGATATGAATCAAATGATTCTAGCTACATGTGTTATGAGTGACATGATTCCGTTTAAAGGATTAGGATGCAATGATTGTAATGAATCAAATACTCCTAATGAAATTTGCTCTGATGCAAAAATGTTATGAGTATGATTCCTACTTTAGGTGTTATCACTCATTTATCCATCAAGGTTTCATCTTCATTCCCCTTGAAGTATCATTTTCTTGCTCAATTATTTTGCCCCGTGGTAATTCTGAGTCCACTCCATCTGAACCTTGGGACATGAAGTTGGTACCTCCCACTGCAACTTCAGGGGAATAACATTTGGTTTCTTCCATCCTTCTGTTACCACTCGGAGGTATAGAAATTGTATCACTTACAATCAATTTGATCCATTACACTATTCCCTGGGTGTAATGACCAAATGTATATGTCTGAAATTTACATGAATGCAGGGTATCCCGACAATGATCCCTTTTTACATTGACCTTATTTGTCATTTGCCAATGTGGTATCACCAACGAAATTGTCTTATCCAATAAGAATCTGAAGAGATAATCATTTTCAATGTTTCCAGCCCCTTAGGCTTGGTGAGTTCTGAACAATAGTCATGTTTTAGATTCCTCATATTATTTAGAAGCTTCTAGAGTAATATGCGAAACTCCTTTCATAAAAGTATTATTCGTCCATTAATCGTTATTTTAATATGAAATACTTGAAAAAGATTACAACAATGGACAAGAAAGAAATTAATCAGGAGCATAGCTCGAAACAAATAAGCTAATCAAAGATAACCAAGGCAATAAATGAAAATTGATTGGTGTATCTTAAAAAGAATAAAGTAAGCAAAGATAGCAAAGGCTATAAAAGAAAATTGATTAAGGTGTTTCTTTGAAAAGAATAAAGTAATCAAAGATAGAAAATTTAAAAGGGGTAAGATGGGAAACTAGGTGCCTCAGATATCGCAGTCTGAGCTTCTCTGTTTCGATCTCTTGAGGACCATTTTAAACTCAATATGTGTTCAGGAGGTCTGGAGTACTCTGTCAATGCCCCATGACATAACATACTTCTTCATTGTTAATTCAAATATAGCAAGACTACTTTGTGCCCCACTTTTGATCAAAATTTGAGCCGCCCTTTTCGGGTTTTCGGCTCAAAGCCCCTTTGGTCTCAAAGTGCCCTTTGCGGGTTTTGCTTTGGCCTTTTTTTTTTCAAGGCACCTTTACGGGTTTTCACTTTAATCTTTCCTGAATTTACTGGATTGGGCAAGTCTTCGCCATCCATCTTGGTCAATGTCAATGCTCCTCTAGAACAGGCCCTACATAAGTCCTTCTCAGTTTGGCATATACTTTCCTCTAAAATCTTTTCCAACATCAGGTTTCTTCATGGAATTCCCTAAGATGAACTTCTTTAACGTAAGCTCGCATCATCTAGCCATGACGAATAGCTTTTAACCTTTTCTTCAATTAGGTTCAATTGGCAAAACGCTTCAATTCCATAAACCAATGGGTAAGATGTTAACCCCAGCGAAGGTTCTGGCTGATGTTCAATAAGACAGAAGGTAACGGTAGCTTCTTATACCAATCCTTACAAGTCTAAGTCACCATCATAATTTTGTTGTTTTTCTTTTTGTATTTTTTCTCTTGACAACTTTTGTTGTACAGTGATATGCTGCCTAATTTTTGAACAAATTGTAAACTTTGACTTTATACAGTTATGCATTGTGTGCTGGCATCTGATCTTTTCCTTTATTCTTCATTTTTTTTTTGAAATTTAATGACTGTCGACTTTGTAATATTGGCATATGAAGCAACATTCACCCTCTTAGTGAAGCAGACGATGACCATAACTGTAACATCCCTTACCTGAGACCGTTGCCGGAGTCGAGTATGAGGCATTACTAGACTTGACTACTAATTCGGGGCATAAAAATTAAAACTGTCCAACTGCATCATGTTGACTAAATTGACCATAACTCGAGTTACAAAACTCAAAATTTAGATCCATAAATTTTCCTTGAAACTTGTAACACCCCACACTCGGCCCAAACACTACAACCGGATCTGGTATGTCACCAAGAAAAATTTTATTGAAACATGTCGCATTTTCTAAAAGCCCAAATATGTTTTATATAGAATATGCTTAAGTAAAGTAAAATCCAAACTTAAATACATGCCTTTTAATTAAAATAAAAGCTTAAACGACTTAAAGTAATAGAAGCCCATAATAAAACATAATAGCTCATGGCCTTATTACAACGAGGTTTGAAGTCCATTAATTAAAAATATAAAATAAAACTTGAGTCTCTTTTTGCCAAATCTACATATTCTTCGCATGGCCACCTTTATTCCTCTCCGGCCGGTCCGAATCACTAGGTATCACCGAAATGTTAATTAAAGGGTGAGTCATGAGACTCGATGTGCAACCCTCATGCACCACTAGAGTTTGGGCCTTAAGCCCATTAAACAAAATAAGCAATGTAATAATCATAAGAAAATTAATAGCAATTAATATGTAAGGCCCAACCTGCTTGCCTAGGTTTCCATCCGCTACACACCCTGCACAATCGCTCACACCATTGGGGATTTCTACAATTGACCCACACCACTACACACCATGATGGCGGTCATGCTATTCATTCACATATGATGGTGAAGCCCTTATAACATATAATGGTCAAGCTCAGTATAACATTTAATGGTCAAGCTCAGTATAATGATTCATGGCATTAGCCGCTACACATGTAACATATAACTTCCTCCTTTCATCAACCCAACCCATGCAATCACATACAAGCATTTTACTTATAACATTTAAGCAGATTATTTACTAACACTGGGATTCGCTTTTTCCTCCTTGGGCTTGCATCAATAAACCGAGATTTGGCATTTATCAAAACATAAAAAAACACATGAACATACAATAATAGGCGATCTAGATGGTGGGAGGTATTACACACCGGTTACCATGAAAAACTAATATCCCTAACGTATAGCCTTATTTGTCGAATCCGAAAATCCCTAAGACAACGTCACCTTCCTACCTTCGGCTTTTCCACCAAATCGGCACAGGAGACTTTTAATGAGACAGATTCGGCTACTAAAAGCAGAGAGGGAAAATCGATAGGCCTTAAATAAGTGTTTAGGGTTAGATTTGAATGAAAAGAAAGAGTGAAATCGCATAGAATAAAATCCCAAAACTTACCAAATTACTAAGGAGTATGTGGCTTATGGTGCACCTTCGGGAAACAGAAACTTCCCTTGTAGGTTCGGCTATGTGAGATGAGAGTATGAATCAAATGGAATTCGCTTTTAGAAAAGAAAAGAGAAGCGTAGGAAAGACTTGGAAATTTTAGCAGAGGATGAGAGAAAATAGGGTTTGAATCAGAAATTGAAGAATACTACTCCCTATTTATAGAGAAATTTTGGCATATCATCCACACACGAGTTGGAATTTTGGCCAACTCTTCCCTTCTCCGATAGCCTTTATCTCACCCGATAACCCAATCCTTATCTCCTTAAAAATAGCCCTTATCTTTCTCTTCATTATCTTCTTATTTATCAAGAAATAAAAGAATTAAAATCCTATTTTGTAGCTAGTGTGCGTCCACTCCTAGGGCTTGTAAGTGCTGAATTTTTGTCTTAAAATTTGGGCTCTAAGTGGCCATACTAGGCCCAAACTCCTCCCTTATGATGCCACCTTATGCCCACTTAAAGCTCTTCAAATCCTTGGGCCACAAGCCCAAATTTTGTCACTTAATTAACTATCTACTTAAATTATAAGCTAACACCATGTATTAGCCACCTAACCCATATTTTTAAAGCCCAATATATCACTTTAAAATACCCAGAGCACTAATTTAAACCCTAATCCACATATTTAATCAAAAAGTCAGCCCGATCCTTAGAATCTCAATTTAACATATTAAACTATCACCTTAATGCGCAGGCCCACGTTTAGGATGTTACAGTTCTACCCCCCTTAAAATAAATTTCGGCCTCGAAATTTCCCTGATCAGAAAAGATGGGGATATTGCTGTCGCATAACCTCCTCCGGTTCCCATGTCGCCTCTTCTGCATCGTGGTTTCTCCACAAGACTTTGACCAAAGGAACGAACTTCCTTCTCAACACTTTTACGTCTCGATCTAAAATTCGTACTGGTTCCTCCTCGAAAGATAAATCTGGCCTTATTTCAATTTCTTCCACTGGCACTATGTGCGATGGATCAGATCGATAACGTCTCAGATCGAGACATGGAATACGTCATGTATCTGCTCCAACTCTAAAGGCAACTCCAAATGATAAGCCACGGGCCCACACGTTCTAACACCCGATAAGGCCCAATAAACCGAGGACTTAGCTTACCCTTTCATCCAAACCTCATTACCTTTTCCATGGAGAAACCTTCAAGAAGACTTGATCTCCCATCGCGAATTCTACCTCCTTCCGCTTAAGATCGGCATAAGATTTATGCCGATCGACGCTTCCTTCAATCGAGCTCAGATAACTTAACTTTTTCCTCTATTTTCGAAACTAGTTCAGGACCCAATACCTGACGTTCACCTAACTCCGTCCAACAAGTTGGGGTACGACATCTCCTTCCATATAATGCTTCATACGGTGCCATTTGAATACTAGCTTGATAGCTATTATTGTACGCGAATTCAGCCAAGGGTAAATGCTCCTCCCAACTACCCCTAAAATCGATGATGCAACCCCTTAGCATATCCTCCAAGATCTGAATTACCCTCTCAGACTGACCATCGGGCTGTGGGTGAAAAATGGTACTGAAGTCTAACCTTGTTCCCATTGCTTGATGAAGAGCCCTCCAAAAATCGTGAAGTGAACCTAGGGTCCCTATCCGATATGATCGACACCGGCACACCATGTAATCTTACAACCTCAGCCACGTACAACTTAGCCAACTTTTGCAAAGAGTAGTCGACCCGAATTGGTATGAAGTGAGCAGACTTCGTCAGCCGATCTACAATTACCCAAATTGCATCTTTCTTGGTGGGTGTAAGGGGTAACCCACTAACAAAATCTATTGTGATTCGCTCCCATTTCCATTGCGGGATCTTTATCAGCTGCAACAATCCCGAAGGCAGCTGATGTTTCGCCTTCACCCGCTGACAGGTCAAACACTTTCCCACATATTCCGTAACTTCTCGCTTCAAACTTGACCACCAGAACTGTTCTTGCAAATCCCGATACATCTTAACTCCTCCAAGATGCATAGCATAGGGGCTACTATGCGATTCCCAAATAATCATCTACCTTAGCTCCTCATCTTTTGGCATACAAACCTTCCCACGAAAACACAAAACTCCATCATTGTTTAGACTATAATCCTCTACTTCACTCTTATGCACTTGTCGGATTCGAATACTCAAGACATCATCCAAAAGTTGCTTCTCCTTGATTAGACTCGTCCACATAGGTCTTACTTGTAGTTCAGCTCCCAGGCTACCATCCTCATACAAACTAAGATGAGCGAACATCGCCCTTAGGTATGCTATCACCTTTCTACTCAACGCATCCGCCACCACATTAGCCTTACCGGGATGGTATTCAATTGAGCAATCATAGTCTTTCAAGAGCTCGATCCACCCACGTTGTCGTAAATTTAACTCCTTCCGAGTAAGGAGATACTTCAAACTTTTATGGTGGTGTAAATTACGGACTTTTCCCGTGCATGTAGTGCCTCCAAATCTTGAGCAAACACTATCGCAGACCAATTCCAAGTCATGCGTAGGGTAGTTCAACTCATGCGGTCTCAACTGCCGAGACGCCGATGCCACAACTTTTCATCCTACATCAACACACACCCTAAACTCGTGTGTGACGATCACAAGAGAGCGATAAATTCTTTTCACGCCTCTGGTTTGAATGAACACCGCGCTTAGTCAAAATTCTCTTCACTTCTCAAAGCTCTCCGTTGTTTGTCGGTCCACACAAAAGATACTCCCTTCCTCAACAACTTAGTTAATGGTGCCGCTATTGAAGAGAACCCCTCAACGAACCTTCGGTAATATCCTACTAATCCTAAAAAACTTCAAATTTCTGCCTCAGTTTTCGGCGATTTCCAATTTAACACAGCTTCAACTTTTCGAGGGTCTACCCTAATCCCCTCTGCGGAAACTACATGCCCTAGAAAAGTCACCTCCTTCAGCCAGAACTCACACTTACTGAACTTTGCGTACAGCTACTTTTCCCTCAAAATTTGTAACACCACTCGAGGATGTGCATCATGCTCCTCCTCAGACTTGGAATAAACCAATATATCGTCGATAAATACTATGACGAACCGATCAAGGTATGGCTGAAACACCCGATTCATCATATCCATAAATACTGCTGGCGCGTTCGTCACATCGAACGGCATTACTAAGAACTCGTAATGACCGTAGCGTGTTTGAAATACCGTTTTATGAATGTCTCCTTCCTTCACCTTTAACTGATGATATCCCGACCTGAGATCAATCTTAGAAAAGGCCGAAGCTCCTTTGAGCTGGTCGAAAAAATCGTCGATTCTTGGTAATGGGTACTTATTTTTAATCGTCAACTTATTCAATTGACGATAATCCACGCACATACGCATGGATCCGTCCTTCTTCTTCACAAATAGGACCGGTGCTCTTCATGGAGACACACTCGGTCGAATAAACCCATCGTCCAACAGTTCCTAAATCTGAGCTTTGAGCTCCACCAGTTCCTTCGGCGCCATTCGATAAGGAGCAATTGATACCAGAGCTGTACCCGGGAGTAGTTCTATTCTAAATTCCACCTCGCGATCCTGGGGTAATCCTGGCAACTCCTCCGGAAAGACGTCTGCGAAATCCTTGACTATTCGAACCTCATCGACAGTCACCTCTTTAGCATCCAAAGCACTAATAAAAGCTAAAAAGGCATTACATCCCTTCCGAATCATCTTTACAGCTTTCAAGGCCGACACTATGTTGGACAAATAATTCCTTCTTTCTCCTAACACAACCATCTCCCCGCCTTCCGGGGTACTTAACACCATGCGCTTAGTCCCACAATCCAATTTAGCATGATGCTTTGATAACCAATCCATTCCTAGCATAAGATCGAACTCTCCGAATGGCAATTCCATTAAGTCTGCCGAAAACACTACCCCTTGAGTCTCTAAAGGTATATCCCTAAACAAATTTTGTTCACTACCCTAGATTGTCCTAAGGACTAACCACGATCATCTTCCTAGTAGTTGTTTCAGATCTATACTTAAGGTCTCGGATATCAAACATGCAATATAGGAGTGGGTTGACCCAATATCAATCAAAGCAATAAAAGGGTCGTCACTATAAGAAACGCATGCGGTTATGACATCCCAAGGCCACCATCCTCCCACAACGAATCGCATAAACTAGACCCGTTACCGCCTAGCCTCTACATTACCCGCACCTCGCCAGTGCTCCAGACCTCGACCAGCCCCATTTCCTCCTCTACCTACACCACGACCCTTAGTCCAGTGATCACCTCTCCTCACTTGATCAAGACTCGATCCATTGGGTCGCCCCGATCCATCTGGGGACAGTCCTTAATCAGGTGTTCTGTGGATCCACACTTAAAGCACCCACCTGTATTCACTCTGCATTCCCAATGGTGCGCCTTGCTACATGTAAAACATGTCTGGTTACGACTCGTCGAGCACGAATCGCCCATCACCCTAGGCCTCTTCCGAAATTCCCCGATGCTCTTGATGGCCCAAAACTCCTCTTATTCTTACCCTGATTCTTATCCTTTTCTTGCCTCTCAACCCGTTTCACTTCTTCAGCTATTTTAACCTTATCTACCAAAATAGCAAAAACGCTTTTCCTGTTGCGGTGCTATCAGAACCCTTAACTCATTTCTCAGCCTATCCTCAAACCGAACACAACGTTCATACTCCGTTGCTACCATTCTTGAGCGTAACGGCTCAGCTGCTAGTGGCTTCGGCCTCATATTCGCCACAGACTTACTTCCCGTGCAGTTCAGAATGCCTTCCTTTGGGCATCTATATAGCTGGCCCCGACATACTTCCCTAAAATGACTCCTTAAAGAAGTCCCAGTCAATCCGGCCTGCGGTAGTGCCTTCTTTCACCGTGAGCCACCACTGATAGGCCTCATCTCGGAGGAGAGACACAACTCCTTTCAACTTTTCCTCTACCGTGAAGTCTAAGTCATCCATTATGCGCTCAGTCACTTCCATCCAAGACTTTCACCGTGTTAGAGCTACCCGAAACTCCCTAAACACTTCTGCTCCATTGGCCTTAAGCCGCTGGCACAGATTTTCGGGCTCCTGTGCCTATGCCTACTCCAGCAACCCTCTCTAAAACCCTCAACTTCGCCTGAGATACAACATCATCTCTGGGCGCCTCATCCCGAAATTCTCTTTCTATAGTCGATAATTTGATATCTCGTTTCCCGACCCGTGGCCAGACCCTACTGGCTCTGATGCGGTCATTCTACCCCTACCGTGTCCACGCGGCGGACGTCCTCGACCCCTTGAACTCATTCCTCCGATTGACGTTTATCTGATTAAGAATTTTATGGATTATTAATTTTCTTCCACTAGTTAACCACAAACAGTCTTATGAATAATAGTTTTAAAAGTGGTTCTTTCGAATTCGCATTCACAATACAGTCTCAAGTTCAATCATCAATATTCATGAACTCGCGTTCATTACAGAAAAGTGTTGTCGTTGTTGCTGTTGTTGTTGTTTCTACTACCCAGGGGTATTTTCGTAATTTTTTCCTACAAGGGTATTTTTGTAATTTTATTTTCAAAATAAGGTCCTTGGTGATTTTGTGGAGTAAGGGTATTTTGGTAATTTTTTTAATTCTGGGGGTATTTCAAAATTTTTGAAAATTCGGGGGTACTTTGGTAATTTTGAAAATCTAGGGGTATTTCGGTAATTTTGGAAATTTAAGGGTATTTCAGTAATTTTGGAAATCAGGGTCATTTTGGTCATTTCAAAATAAGGGTAATTTTTCAAACGTTGATGGTTTTTTTTTTAAAACAGGGTTGATTGGAATTTATTTATTTATTTTTTTTATAAAACAAAGGTATTTTGAAAATTTTACAAAACTTGGGGTTTTTTTTTAAGAAAAATGTGGCTGGTCCCTTTTGGGTTTTAATCATAGGGTTTAGCCCATCAACCAGCCCTCGTAACTAGGGTGAATAGTCACTACGCACCAGGTAGGATTCTAGTGAAGAGGAGGTGAGTCGCTAGGACTGCTTAAATACCAAGCTCTCCCTGAATCCACTCCTAGACATGTGTATGCCTATTGCCACACCCTAACCTTGCGGCTCGTTAACGGGTTTGTTCAGTGAAATTAAGTTTTATGAATTTTAAGAAGTGGTTTAAGCTAAGCCTAGAGTCCATCAAGTTCTAATTCTAGCTTAGTCTACGTCCCACTAGGCCCACTAAGCCTACATATATAAATATCACACAATGGTTCGGAGTACTTACCTGGCGGACTTGGGCCAGAGACGCAAGTGCCATGCTGAGCTAACAGACCTGTTATTATTTAAAAACATGTATATTTCAAAAGCCCATATTTAGAAAACATTTTGAGCCCAAAAACCCCTAGAGCCGAGTTTTGAACCGGGCTTTGATACCAATTTGTAACACCTCACACCCGGCCCAAACACTACAACCGGATCTGGTATGTCACCAAGAAAAATTTTATCGAAACATGTCGCATTTTCGGAAAAGCCCAAATATGTTTTATATAGAATATGCTTAAGTAAAGTAAAATCCAAACTTAAATACATGCCTTTTTAATTAAAATAAAAAGCTTAAACGACTTAAAGTAATAGAAGCCCATAATAAAACATAATAGCCCATGGCCTTATTATAACGAGGTTTGAAGTCCATTAATTAAAAATATAAAATAAAACTTGAGTCTCTTTTGCCAAATCTACATATTCTTTCAGCATGGCCACCTATGCGTTCCTCACCACCGGTCCAATCACTAGGTATCACCTGAAATGTTAATTAAAGGGTGAGTCGCGAGACTCAGTGTGCAACCCTCATGCACCACTAGAGTTTGGGCCTTAAGCCCATTAAACAAAATAAACAGTGTAATAATCATAATAAAAATTAAAAGCAATTAATATGCAAGGCCCAACCCGTTTGCCTAGGTTTCCATCCGCTACATACCACCGTACCAACCGTTCACACCATTGGGGATTTCTACAATCGACCCACACCACTACACACCATGATGGCAGTCATGCTGCTCATTCACATATGATGGCCGAAGCCCTTATAACATATAATGGCCGAAGACCGTATAACATTTAATGGTCAAGTTCAGATAATAGATTCACGGCATTAGCCGCTACACATGTAATGTATAACTTCCTCCTTTCATCAACCCAACCCATGCAATCACATACAAGCATTTTACTTATAACATTTAAGCAGATTATTTACTAATCTAGGATCCGCTTTTTCCTCCTTGGCTTGCATCAATAAACCGAGATTTGGCATTTATCAAAACATAAAAAACACATGAACATACAATAATAGGCGATCTAGATGGTGGGGAGGTATTACACACGACATCGCGAAAATCTATTATCCCTAACGTAGAGCCTCATTTGTCGAATCCGAAAATCCCTAAGACAACGTCACCTTCCTACCTTGGCTTTTCCACCAAATCGCACAGAGACTTTTAATGAGATAGATTCGCTACTAAAAGTAGAGAGAGAAAATCGACAGTGCCTTAAATAAATGTTTGAGTTAGATTTGAATGAAAAGAAAGAGTGAAATCGCATAGAATAAAATCCCAAAACTTACCAAATTACTAAGGAGTATGTGGCTTATGGTGCACCTTCACAAATGTAAACCTCCTTGTAGGTTCGACTATGTGAGATGAGAGTATGAATCAAATGGAGTTCGCTTTTAGAAAAGAAAAGAGAAACTATAGGAAAGGCTTGGAAATTTTGCAGAGAATGAGAGAAAAATAGGGTTTCGAATCACCAAATTGAAGAATACTACTCCCTATTTATAGAGAAATTTGACATATCATCCACACACGAGTTGGAATTTTGGCCAACTCTTCCTTCTCCGATAGCCTTTATCTCACCCGATAACCCAATCCTTATCTCCTCAAAAATAGCCCTCATCTTTCTCTTCATTATCTTCCTATTTATCAAGAAATAAAAGAATTAAAATCCCTATTTTGTAGCTAGTGTGCCGTCCACTCCTAGGGCTTGTAAGTGCCAAATTTTCGTCTTAAAATTTGGGCTCTAAGTGGCCATACTAGGCCCAAACTCCTCCCCCTTATGATGCCACCTTATGCCCACTTAAAGCTCTTCAAATCCTTGGGCCATAAGCCCAGCTTGTCACTTAATTAACTATCTACTTAAATTATAAGCTAACACCATGTATTAGCCACCTAACCCATATTTTTAAAGCCCAATATATCACTTTAAAATACCCAGAGCACTAATTTAAACCATAATCCACATATTTAATCAAAAAGTCAGCTCGATCCTTAGAATCTCAATTTAACATATTAAACTATCACCTTAATGCGCAGGCCCACGTTTAGGATGTTACAAAACTAGACTCATATATCTTCTTACCATAATTTTTCTAGAATTTTTCATATGGCCAATTAGTACAGTTTATTCATCAAAGTTTCCCCTATTTTACTGTTTGATGGTTCTGACCTATCTTTAAAAAAACTCAGTGGTTTTGACCTATCTTTAAAAAAACTCAGTTACCTTATTGTACAAAATTTCAATAATGTTCTTGTTTATTCCAATAAAAAATAGACTCATTAAGGATTCTATGCATATAAACTATGCTCCATGATTATTTTTGTACAATTTTTAACAATTTTTCCAAGACAGAACAGAGAATCACGAAGTCATTCAGAGCCAGTCTCACTAAAATTTTAATATCTCATAATATAAAATTCCTTTGCCTACTTTGTTTCTTTCATATAAAAATAGATATAATAAACTTTAATTCTATATCTTATTCACTCTCTAATTACATTTCTCCTATTTTTGGTGATTTTTCAAAATCACGTTACTACTGTTAACTAAAAATTGTTTCATTTAAACTCCATACATTAATCATACTTATACACAAAAGTATAGCCATTTTCGCATGGCTTATATACATTAACAAAATATCATCCAAATATTAAGCTAGCCTATACATGCCTTAAGTTCAAAAATCTAAACTTTAAATATACCAAAGTAAGTCGATAGTGTAGATGACTTCGTTGACAATCCCCTGAGCTCGTAGCTTAATCTATATCTATAAAACAAAATGACAAATACACAGAGTAAGCTAACTTAGATTAGTAAGTCTTAAGCAATTATAACTACATGATCAAACATTCATTGTTATACACCAACTCATTTTATAACCTTAATAAAATCACATAGTACAATTTGATCATCTTAGCCGAATACCACCAATTTAATAAGTACCATATACAACTTAACTCCATACAATCAAATGTACATATATTTATCTAATTAATTCCACATGTCTGAATGTATATCCATAAAATCTCCATATGGCCGGACTTATTTATGTATAAATACTCATACATCCATTGAATATTCTAATGTTGCAAGTAAACAACATCAAATCAATATCATATTATCCACATATCCAAAAATGTCGAATACATAAACACATTATCTATCAACTTACTTAATCAATAAACATCACATATAACTTGTACTTAAGTCAATACATACCTTATGGCCAAATAATCTAATTCACATGAATAAGCTCTAGCTTATTCATTTGCCATCATAATTCAACATTTCGTAAGCATAAGCTCATATTATAAGTCACCGGTATAAAACCAGCTAGGCATGAGCCTGAATCACACACCGGCACTAAGCCTGCTAGACCCGAGGTCTGATGATCATTCACCGGTGATAAGCCTGCTAGGCATAAAGCCCGATAAGATCACCAGCTCAAGGCTTGCTAGGCTCATAGCCTGAGTAGTAATACTTCAAATCTTCTCACCTGAATCATTTCATATATCGAATCTTGTACTCATTTCGAACTTATTATACGAACATTCAATAACACATATCACACAAATAACTTAACCGAATCAATTTATACTTAGCTAAATTCGGCTAATTCACATATAGCTACAATAATTCCAAATTTCAGCATATGCTAATTTACGAAAATAATTTACGATGATTATTTGTTTAGAGACTTACCTTGGATATCGTCGGACAATAAAATACCGGTTATTCGATTATTTTAGCTTTTCCCCGATCCAAATCCGTTTTCTTTTGTTCTTGATCTAAACATATTTAAAATAAGCTCATTCAAACACATTTCTATTCAACTTAGCCCAAAAACACATAAATGGGCAATTTACCATTTTGCCCCTAATATTTCACACTTTTACAATTTAGTCCTATTTGCACAAAACACAAAATACACAAAATTTGGCCACACACCTTAAGGGCCGAATATCCCTAGTCCTCATACAAGTCCATGCATGTCATTTCTTCCACATTTTAGTCCCTCAAGAATTTATTTTTGCAATTTAGCCCAAAATACCCAAATTCATCAAAAATCCAAAGACAAAACATATTAATATAACACATATATTTCATAATTCAACCTTAAACAACATAAACATCCAACTATCAACAATAGCTCAACTCAAAATATTCACCAAACTCTAAAATTAAAGCATGGGTCTTGTACATATCATAGCAACGATTTCAAAAACGTAGAAATTATCAAAAACCAACCGAAAACATACCTCCAATTTGGCTCTCAAATGGCCGAATATGTAAAAATCAACCCTTGCTTTCTCTTTTTCTTATTTAGGTCAAAATATGAACTAAAAATGACCATTTTTTTTTATGTTTTATCTAATATAACATACATAATAATTCATTTACATATTGAGCCTTTCATTAAACAAATAAAACAAACATGTAATAAGGTAATGATTGTCTTTCATTCATCCACTAACCATGTTTCTTTTATTATAATATAAATATAACTTAAAAAATAAATATAATATAACTTTAACTTATAATATTTAATATATATATATAAACACACACACATATATATATATACATATTTCCTTACCCATGCCGTCCACTAACCAAAATAGTGGCTAAATTGCCACATAATTCCTTAACACTTAAAAGCCACACCAATTTAGCCATTAATCAAATAAAAGGCCACTTTTACAAATTATGCAATTTAGTCTTTTTGTCAAATTGAACACACAGACAGACAAATTAGCTTACGAAAATTTCACACATACTAATTTACATATCATAGACACAGAAAATAATATAAAAATACTTTACAGACTTGGATTTTTGGTCTCGAAACCACTATTCTGACTAGGGTATAAACCGGACTGTTACAATAACGATGAATCGATGTCAACTAAAAGCGTTTGACAAGATTGGCCTCATAATATCCATGCCCCCACATATGGAAAATTTGTGAAGAAGTGAAGAAAGCACATGAATCTTGTCTCCTTAAATACGACATTTGCGGTATAACTAAAACAACCTCCCTTTTGTGGTAGACAACAGTGCCCCATCCTCTTTTTTAGCCCGTGCCTTATTAGTGCAGGCATGTCCTAATATGATCGTGCGAAAATATCTTTGAATTCTAGAAAATAACTCAATAATATCTCGCCTTATTTCTATGGTGAGCTAGGCTTCGATCTTCATTCATTTCTTAGGCTCGCAATATCCATTGACCCTATGTAAGGTAGGATCTGTTTTTCATCATTCTTAACAAGTCAGAAGATAGGTTAAAATCTCTATTATCTTCAAAGTCCTTAGATCCCTAAACCCATATCTTATTCATAAAGGGAGCCAGTAGCAGCATTGCTCACATCGTTGATATCTGGAGACCTAGGTATGAAGACAATAAATCCAAAGAATAAATGATTCTAAGGATAGTTATTTGTATGGTGATGAATGAAGAATGAAAGAATATTCTAATAAAACGAAAGAATGTATAGTATGAGATAGAAAGAATAAAAGAATATGTGCTAAAAAAATGCATTTTATTGAAATAAAATTTTGAACATAAGCTTATTTCACAAAATAGTTCTTTTTGCCTCTAGGCTTAAGACAACAAGCATGTTTTGAACATTACTCTAGATTAGCCCTAAAAGTACAGGGATTTCTTCCACAGTCTCATTATTCAAAACACTCTCAAGTACACAAGGGTTTGGAAACTTCGTTCTCTGGTTCCCTCTTCATTTTTGATTTCTTCAAGGAGTAGCAACTTTCTTGACTCCTCCTTCAATTACTGCATTCACTACCTCATTAAAGTGATCAGGTTTTAATGGACCATTGAACTTTACAACTCCCATTTTAATAAACCTTTCGACCAACTTTTTAAATGTATTGTAGTTTTCGTTTGAGTGTCACGTTATTTTCGCATGGTAGTCACATTAAACGTTCGAGTCATACCATCTAGGATATGGGGCTGTAACGACTTTAGCTAAAATGGAGACACCACATGTGCGTTAAATTAACTTTGATATAGCTTCTTATATGTCATCGGGATTGGCGTAAATTGGAGCCTTTCAAAGTTTTGCCTCAGAGAGACCTGATTGATGGTAGTTACCGTCCTTGGCCGGTTTACTGTAACCGACTCTGAATGGCTCTTGTTATACCTACCGGTACTATTTACTTTCTTTTCCTTCTCCTTTAGGGCCTTTGGAGTCCATTCTCACATTTCTTTTGTTTCTACTAGAAGAACTAGTTTGGCTTGATCATCATTCGGGTTAAGCCTGAACCCGTTGGGAAATTCTATAGAGCCGAAGTATCAATTTGATATTGGGGTTCAATAATGACGAGTCCCCTATACGAATGCGTGTCTGGTTGAGTCGAGACACCTTTTGAGGAATAAATAATGTCTTTCTCATCATCCATACTATTGATTGCTGAGCCACTCTTTTTTCCAAGTTCCCCGATTAGTAACTGGGTTAGCTGGCTTATTATATTCCTTTGGAATTCCTGCATTTCTTGTTGAATCTCAGTCAATTGCCCCTGTATCTGTATTTGCATTTTGCTCTATTCTTTCCAATCTTTGTTCCATGCTTTCCAAGTTAACTGAAACATTTTACCTAATTAGGGTCTTTTTGTAAAAATCTAATGCAAATGATGCAATGTAATGCAAATGCATGAATGCAAAGAAAGAGAGGTGTTGACTTTGAATTCAGTTACATTAGAAAAACTTTAATAGAAAATAAATTTCTTTACACAAAACAGATTACATATGCGGCTTTGTCCTCATAGTCCAAGTGAAAACATCAACCCCCTTCTTCACAAAAGTCAAATCTTGCAAACTTCTAATAGATGCCTCCCCTAGCTTCTTTTGCTTGATCTGGACCGTGACTCATGTTTACTTGTTAACCTCTTCAAGAAAGCTGATACGTGGTAATTCTCGAATAGTCTTTGTCAACTTGAATCCTTGGGTGATAAGGTCTTGTATTCCTTCACGAACTATCAGTATTCTCTCGTTGTGTTCACTTGGACTGTATTCAGATGACCGTATTATAATCCACTTTATAAAAAAATCTATTTTCTTGTAATATCCTAAAGGTGGGCCTATGTATTTAAATGTGGCGCTTGTTTCATATGTTAAAATTTGGAAATTTAGGTTTAGAGCTGAGGCCTAAATTAAATATTCTGTTTAAGCTTACTTGGGTTAAAATAAAGTTTTAAGTAGTTTAATGAGCATTTTGGGCTTGTGGCCCAGAAGAAAATGATGCCATAAGGAGGGAGAGGAGTTGGCGTCAAAAGGCAAGGGGAAGAGGCCCAATTTGTGGCCACCAGAAGCCCAAGTTTTGGGTAAAAAAAATTCGACACTTAGGAGCCTTAGGAGGGGACAGCACAAAGTTGGGGGAAATAAGGAATTTAATTTCTTTTATTTTATGTAGATAATATACTGATTTATGAAGAGAAGAGTTGGTGCTTGGTGAGACTCTTCTAAAGGGTAGATAAAGATTAAGCTAGTAAGGATGGATAAAGGTTATCAGAGGAAGGAGGAGTTGGCCGAAAATTCAACTCTGAGAGGAGTGTGTGTTGCCGAAATTAATAGACAAAGTGATCATCTTTTCTTCACTCTTCTCTTTTCCTCACCTTGCCGAAATTCTCTTCTTCCATTTGCTTCAATTTCTTTTCAAAACCGAAACCCCTTAGTTGTTTTCTCCTCTCCTTAATATTTTCTCAAAAAAAAAAAGTCGAATTCTCTTTTGTTCATACATTCCTTCTCCAGTTGAAACTCCAAGATTGATTTTCCCGAAGGTGCACCACATTCGATTACACCTTCTTAGTTTGGGTAAGTTCTTTCGATTTGTTTCTACAATCTTTCTTCCTTTCTCATATTGTTCTTAAACTGAATTACCCCTCTAACATCTCGATTGATGTTCACTCTCTAATCTTAGAAGCCTAATCCTTTCTTGCTGAGATCTGTAGAGTCAATTTGTGGAGAAGTCGAAGGTAGGGGTGGTAGGTTCGACCGAATGGCCACTTTTTTCCTTTTCCTTTTGCCGAATTTCATATGGTAATCAGTTGGTTGCAATCATCGTAAGGGTTTAATATGGCCAAATGTAGGAAGGGAGGTGATGTGTTCTCAACGACATTCGGGATTTGAATAACTAGGTAAGAGTTTGATTTAGGTGTTATAGTTATTTAAGTAATTAGATCTCATCATTTAAATGGTTTAGTGATTAAGGGATTATGATGGACTCGAATAACAGTTAGGCCGAAAAGGTTGGATCTATAAAACCAACACCTAAATACAAGAAGCGATCTATTTTGGTAGTGCGAGATTGGCCATCGGGGTGTGGACCGATATCGAAGCCAGATCGTGGGCCGATTGTGGTAGTCTCGAGTGATAGTAGCATAGACATAGTGAAAGCATTAGTACGAGAATCAGGTGTGTAATACTTCCTCACCATCTAGATCTGATTATTAATGCTCATAAGTTTTATATGTTATGATAAATGTCGAAATCTCGGTCTAATGATGGAAACCCAAAGAGGGTAAAAGCGGACCACCAGGTTAGTAAATAATATGATTAAATGTTATAAGTAAGTTGTTTATATGTGATTGCATGGGTTGGGTAATGAAAGGAGGAAGTTATATGTACATGTCTAGCGATTTTTATCGTGAGATGTTGTAGCGGCTAATGCCATGATCTGTTATAAGGGCCATGGGCCATAATATGTTGATGAGCAGCATGACTGCCATCTTGGCGTGTACCGGTGTGGGTCGGTTGTAGAAATCCCCAATGGACAAAATAGTTGGTACGGGGGCGTGTAGCGGATGGAAACCTTGGCAAACGGGTTGGGTTTTGCATATTATTTGTTATCTTTATAAATGAGATTATTAATATGTTTTATGAGGCCCAAACCTAGTGGTGCATGAAGGTTGCACACTGAGTCTCGCGACTCACCCAATTAAATTAACCTTTCAGATGACACATAGTGCATCGGACCGGGCTGGAGAGGAGCCCAAGGTGGCCATGCAAAAGAATATGTGGATCCGGCGGAAAGTCTCAACTTAATAGTTTTTTTTAAATTATTTTATTTTATGGATTTGAACTCTGTTATAATAAGGCCATGGGCCAATAATTGATGTTTTGGGTTTTGTTATGGGTTTTATTTATTTGTTATTGTTTTTTTTATTCAAAGATTTACTTTAATTAAACAAAGGCATGTACATAAATTTGGGCTTTTATTCCTAAAGGTATATTTCATATAAAATTTCACTTAGGGTTTTCTGGTAACCTGAATTGTTCTATTAGAATTTTTTTATAGTGACATGCCAAATCCGGTTGTAGTGTTTGGGTCGGGTTTGGGGTGTTACAAATTGGTATCAAAGCCCGGTTCAAAACTCGGCTCTAGGGGTTTTGGGCTCAAAAGATTTTCTAAAAATGGCTTTTGAAACATGGATTTCTTTTAGTAAAGGTTTGTTAGCTCGGTATAGCACCTACGTCTCCACCCAAGTTCACCAGGTAAGTATTTTGAACTCCTGATTGTGATATAAATGTGGGCTTAATGGGTTTTTTGGGACGTAGACTATTTAGGTTAGAACTTGATGGACTCTAGGCTTAGACAAACAACTCCTAAAATCCATAAGACTTAACTTCATTAAACGAAACTTGTAAACAAGTCACAAGACTAAAGTGTGGTAACAAGCACATGCATGTCTAGAAGTAGATCCGGAAGAGCTTGGTATTTAAGCAGTCCAAGTGACTCACCTCCTCTTCGTTGGAGTCTTACTTGGTGCATAATGATTGTTCACTTTAGCCATGACAGGGTGTGGCAAAAGGCATATGCATGTCTAGGAGTAGATCCAGGGAAAGCTTGGTACTTAAGCAGTCCTAGTGACTCACCTCCTCTTCACTGGAATCCTACCTGGTTGACAGGCCATGAGGACGTGTTGACAGGCCAAAACTTACAATTAAAACCCGAACGGGACCAGCCATCTTGTTTTGTAAAATCCTAAAGTAAACATTAGTTCTAAAATCACCAAATTACCCTTGATTCGTAAGAATTACCCTGGTTTTGCAAAATGACCAAAAATATTCCTTGTCTGAAAAATAACCAAAATACCCCTAATTTGTAAAATAACCAAATTACCCCTAACTTGCAAAATTATCGAAATACCCCCGATTTGAAAAGTTACCAAAATACCTTTATTTCGTAAAATCACCCGGAACCATATTTTGAAGAAAATTACGAAAATACCCCTATAGGTTAAGATTACGAAAATACCCCTGGATAGTGAAATGACGAAAATACCTCTAGGTGATGGATGCTACTTGTATGAATGTTGTGTGTGCATAATTCTTAGAATTAGGAAGTCTGAAAACTGTAGATAGGTTCGAATTCGAAAGAATCACTTTTAAAAACTATGTTTCATAAGATTGTTCGGGGATAATTAGTGGAAACAACTAATGACTCATAAAACTTTTAAATCAGATAAACGCGAACTAAAAGAATGAGTACAAGAGGTCGAGGACGTCTGCTATGTGGTCGCGGTAGAGGTAGGATGATCGTGTCAGAACCCGTAGGATCGGGTCATGAGTCCGAAAGTGAGATACTGGTTCCACCAGCTGCTGAGGTAGAATTTCAAGACCAGACAGGTAGAGATGACATGGTTTCACAGGCAGTCTTAAGAGTTTTGGAAAGAGTGGCTGAGGCTGGTATGGGCATAGGAGCCCAAAAATCTGTGCCAGAGAGGTTTAGAAACAATGGGGCCGAGGTATTTAGGAGAGTCTCTGGCATATCCCCAAGTTTCGCTGAATATTGGTTGGAGGCAGTGGAATGTATAATGGATGACCTAGACTTCACGGTGGAGGAGAAGCTGAAGGGGGTCATGTCTCTTCTTCGAGACGAGGCCTACCAATGGTGGCTCACGGTGAAAGAGGATACGGTCACGGACCTGATTGACTGGAATTTCTTTAAGGAGTCATTCCAGGGAAAGTACATTGGGGCCAGTTATATAGATGCTCAAAGGAAAGCATTCCTGAACTTGGTGTAGGGGAGTAAGTCTGTGGCTGAGTATGAGGCTGAGTTTCTACGTTTGAGTCATTACGCTCGGGGAATGGTGGCAACGCAGTATGAATGATGCGTTCGGTTTGAAGATGGGCTACGAAATGAGCTAAGGATTCTGATTGCACCACAATGAGAGAGAATTTTCGTAATTTTGGTGGATAAGGTCAAAATAGCTGAGGAAGTGAAACGGGTGGAGAGAAAAGAGAAGGATAGGGATCGGGGCAGGATTAAGAGAAGTTTTGGACCCTCTAGAGTAACTAAAAATTTTCAAAAGAAGCTTAAGACTGATGGGCCAGCTCGTGCCCTATCGGGCCAGAGTCAAGCATGTTCTACGTGTGGGAGAACCCATTATGGGGAGTGTAGAATGAAAACTAGTAGATGCTTTAGGTTTGGATCCACAGAACATTTGATGAGGGACTGTACTCAGATGGATCGAGGCAGCCGGCGGGCCGAGGTTCTGATCAGACTAGAAAAGGTGATCGGTCTAGACCAAGGGGTCGTGGTGCAGCTAGAGGGGGAAATGGATCTGGTCGGGGTCGTGGAGCACCTGGTAGGGGTGCAGGTAATGTGGATACAATGCAGCTGGGTTTAGTTTATGCAGCTCGTCGACGGGAGGATAGTAACGCACCGGATGTTATAACCGGCGTTTCTTGTTACTGATAATCCTTTACTTGCCTTGATTGATATTGGGTCAACCCACTCCTATGTTGCATGTTCAGTATCTGAGACTCTAAGTATAGACTCTGAAACAACCACTAGAAAGATGACTATGGTTAGTCCTTTAGGACAATCTAAGGTAGTGGACAAACTGTTTAGGGATGTACCTTTAGAGACTCAAAGGGTAGCATTTCCAGCAGATTTAATGGAATTACCGTTTGGAGAGTTTGACCTTATTTTAGGAATGGATTAGTTAACTAAGCATCATGCCAAGTTGGATTGTGGGAATAAGTGTATGGTAAGCATCGTGTCAAGTTGGACTGTGGGAATAAGCGTATGGTGTTGAGTACCTCGGAAGGCGGGGAGGTGGTTATGTTAGGAGAAAGAAAGAATTACTTGTCCAACGTGGTGTCATCTTTAAAAGCTATTAAGATGATTCGGAAGGGATATAGTGCATTTCTAGTCTTTATTGGTGCATTGGATGCTAAGGAGGTGACTGTTGATGAGGTTCGAACAGTCAAGAATTTCGCGAATGTCTTTCTAGAGGAATTGCCAAGATTACCCCCGGATCGCGAGGTGGAATTTGGAATAGACCTACTTTCGGGTACAGCTTTAGTATCCATTGCTCCTTATAGAATGGCACCGAAGGAGTTGGTGGAGCTCAAGGCTCAAATTCAGGAACTGTTGGATCGAGGGTTCATTCGGCCAAGTGTGTCTCCATGAGGAGCGCCGGTCCTGTTCGTGAAGAAGAAGGGCGGATCCATGCATATGTGCGTAGACTATCGTCAGTTGAATAAGTTGACGATTAAAAATAAGTATCCATTACCAAGAATTAACGATCTGTTCAATCAGCTCAAAGAAGCTTCGGTCTTTTTTAAGATTGACTTAAGGTTTGGATATCATCAATTAAGGGTTAAAGAAGGAGACATTCATAAGATGGCATTTTGAACTTGGTACGGGCATTATGAGTTATTGGTGATGCCGTTTGGGTTGACGAACATACTAGCGACCTTTATGGATATGATGAACCGGGTGTTTCAGCCATATCTTGATCGATTTGTCATGGTATTTATCGATGATATCCTGGTTTATTCTAAGTCTAAGGAGGAACATGATGAACATCTTCGTGTGGTGTTACAAACTCTGAAAGAGAAGCAGTTGTTTGCAAAGTTCAGTAAGTGTGAGTTCTAGCTGAAGGAAGTGACTTTCTTAGGACATGTAGTTTCGACCGAGAAAATCTGGGTGGACCCTCGAAAGATAGAGGCGGTACTGGATTGGAAACCGCCAAAGTCTGTGGTGGAGGTTCGGAGTTTTTTAGGTTTGGAAGGGTATTACCGAAGGTTTGTTGAAGGGTTTTCTCTAATAGCGACACCCCTAACTAAGTTTTTGAGGAAGGGAGTATCATTCATATGGTCTGACAAACAACAAGAGAGCTTTGAGAAGTTCAAGAGAATCCTGATGGAAGCACCAGTATTAATTCAGTCGAAGGTAGGAAAAGAATTTACCGTCTATTGTGATGCGTCACACACGGGTTTAGGGTGTGTGCTGATGCAATAAGGAAAGGTGGTGGCATATGCGACTCGACAGTTGAGACCGCATGAGTTGAACTACCCTATGCATGACTTGGAGTTGGCGGCAGTAGTGTTTGCCTTGAAGACTTGGAGGCACTACTTGTATGAGGAGAAGTCGGTAATTTACACCGACCATAAAAGTCTGAGGTACCTCTTTACCCAGAAGGAGCTAAATTTAAGACAATATAGGTGGATCGAGCTCTTGAAAGATTATGATTGTTCGATCGAATACCACCCTAGTAAGGCGAATATGGTGGCAGATGCGTTAAGCCGTAAGATAGTATCGGAACTAAGAGCCATGTTCGCTCATCTTAGTTTATTCGACAACGGGAGTTTGCTAGCTGAGTTGCAAGTAAAGCCGACATGGGTAAGTCGGGTTAAGGACAAACAGTTAGGGGATAAAGACCTGAGTGCTCAACTATTACGAGTGAAGGATGGTGGAATGGAGGAATATAGTCTAAACAATGATGGAGTTCTGTGTTAACATGGGAAGATTTGCATGCCTAAAGATGATGAGTTAAAACAGAGGATTCTTCGAGAATCGCATAGTAGCCCTTATGCTATGCATCCTGGAGGAGTCAAGATGTACCGTGATTTGCGAGAGCAATTTTGGTGGCCAAGTCTAAAGAAAGAGGTAACGAAAATCGTAGGACAATGTTTGACGTGTCAGTAGGTCAAAGCTGAACACCAAGTGCCTTCGGGTTTGTTGCAGTCGGTGAAGATTCCCCAATGGAAATGGGAGAGAATCACAATGGATTTTGTTAGTGGGTTACCCCTTACACCCACCAAGAAGGATTCGATTTGGGTGATTGTAGACCGACTGACGAAGTCTACTCACTTCATACTGGTTCGAGTGGACTTTTCTCTACAAAAGTTGGCTAAATTGTATGTTGCTGAGGTTGTAAGATTGCATGGTGTGCCGGTGTCGGTCATATCAGATAGGGACCCTAGGTTCACGTCACGATTTTGGAAGGCTCTTCATCAAGCAATGGGAACAAGGTTAGACTTTAGTACTGCTTTCCACCCACAGACTGATGGTCAGTCCGAGAGGGTAATTCAAATCTTGGAGGATATGTTAAGGGGTTGCATCATTGATTTTAGGGGCAGTTGGGAAGAGTACTTGCCTTTGGCAGAATTTGCATACAATAATAGTTATCAAGCTAGCATTCAGATGGCACCTTATGAAGCATTATATGGAAGGAGATGTCGTACTCCAACTTGTTGGACGGAGTTGGGTGAACGTAAGGTGTTAGGTCCAGAATTAGTTCCGAAAATAGAAGAGAAAGTTAAGTTAATACGGGCTAGGTTAAAGGAAGCGTCTGATCGACAGAAGTCTTATGAGAATCTAAAGCGGAAAGAGGTGGAGTTTGCGGTAGGTGATCAAGTATTCTTGAAGGTATCCCCTTGGAAGAAGGTAATGAGGTTTGGACGAAAGGGGAAGTTAAGTCCACGGTTTATTGGGCCTTACCGGGTACTAGCTTCGTATGGGCCCAATGGCTTATCGTTTGGAGTTGCCTACGGAGTTGGAGCAAATACATGATGTGTTTCATGTTTCAATGCTGAGACGTTATCGATCTGATCCATCGCACGTAGTGCCGGTCAAAGAGATAGAAGTAAGGTCGAATTTGTCTTTTGAGGAAGAACCAGTGCAAATTCTGGATCGAGATGTAAAAGTGTTAAGAATGAAGTCTGTTCTGTGGCGAAACCATGGCGTAGAAGAGGCGACGTGGGAGCCAGAGGATGTTATACGCCAGCAGTATCCCCATCTCTTTTGATCAGGTAAATTTTGAGGTCGAAATTTATTTTAAGAGGGTAAAACTGTAATATCCTAAAGGTGGGCCTGTGCATTTATATGTGGCGTTTGTTTCATATGTTAAAATTTGGAAATTTAGGTTTAGAGCTGAGGCCTAAATTAAATATTCTGTTTAAGCTTACTTGGGTTAAAATAAAGTTTTAAGTAGTTTAATGAGCATTTTGAGCTTATGGCCCAGAAGGAAATGATGCCATAAGGAGGGAGAGGAGAAGGGGAAGATGCCCAATTTGTGGCCACCAGAAGCCCAAGTTTTGGGTAAAAAAAAATTCGGCACTTAGGAGCCTTAGGAGGGGACGGCACAAAGTTGGGGGAAATAAGGGATTTAATTTCTTTTATTTTATGTAGATAATATACTGATTTATGAAGAGAAGAGTTGGTGCTTGGTGAGACTCTTCTAAAGGGTAGATAAAGATTAAGCTGGTAAGGATGGATAAAGGTTATCAGAGGAAGGAGGAGTTGGCCGAAAATCCAACTCTGAGAGGAGTGTGTGTTGTCGAAATTAATAGACAAAGTGATCATCTTTTCATCACTTTTCTCTTTTCCTCACCTAGCCGAAATTCTCTTCTTCCATTTGCTTCAATTTCTTTTCAAAACCAAAACCCCCTAGTTGTTTTCTCATCTCCTCAATATTTTCTAAAAAAAAAAGCCAAATTCTCTTTTGTTCATACATTCCTTCTCTAGCCGAAACTCCAAGGTTGATTTTCCCGAAGGTGCACCCATACCGATTACACCTTCTTAGTTTGGGTAAGTTCTTTACAATCTTTTTTCCTTTCTCATATTGTTCTTAAACCGAATTACCCCTCTAACATCTCGATTGATGTTCACTCTCTAATCTTAGAAGCTGAATCCTTTCTTGCTGAGATCTGTAGAGCCGATTTGTAGAGAAGTCGAAGGTAGGGGTGGTAGGTTCGGCCAAATGGCCACTTTTTTCCTTTCCCTTTTACCGAATTTCATATGGTAATTGGTTGGTTACAATCATCGTAAGGGTTTAATATTTTTGGTGATGGCCAAATGTAGGAAGGGAGGTGACGTGTTCTCAACCACATTCGGGATTCGAATAACTAGGTAAGAGTTCGATTTAGGTGTTATAGTTATTTAAGTATTTAGATCTCATCGTTTAAATGGTTTAGTGATTAAGGGATTATGATGGACTCGAATAACAGTCAGGCCGAAAAGGTTGGATCTGTAAAACCAACACCTAAATACAAGAAGCGATCTGTTTCGGTAGTACGAGATTGGCCATCAGGGTGTGGGCCGATATCGGAGCCAGATCATGGGCCGATTGTGGTAATCTCGAGTGATAGTAGCGTAGACATAGTGAAAGCATTAGTACGAGAATCAGGTGTGTAATACTTCCCCACCATCTAGATCTCATTATTAATGCTCATAAGTTTTATATGTTATGATAAATGCCGAAATCTCGTTTTAATGATGGAAACCCAAAGAAGGTAAAAGCGGACCACTAGGTTAGTAAATAATATGATTAAATGTTATAAGTAAGTTGTTTATATGTGATTGCATGGGTTGGGTAATGAAAGGAGGAAGTTATATGTACATGTGTAGCGGTTTTTACCGTGAGATGCTATAGCGGCTAATGCCATGATCTATTATAAGGGCCATGGGCCATAATATGTTGATGAGCAGCATGATTGCCATCTTGGCGTGTAGTGGTGTGGGTCGATTGTAGAAATCCCCAATGGAGAGAACGGTTGGTACGGGGGCGTGTAGCGGATGGAAACCTAGGCAAATGGGTTGGGTTTTGCATATTATTTGTTATCTTTATAAATGAGATTATTAATATGTTTTATGAGGCCCAAACCTAGTGGTGCATGAAGGTTGCACACTGAGTCTCGTGACTCACCCAATTAAATTAACCTTTCAGGTGACACATAGTGCATCGGACCGGGCCAGAGAGGAGCGCAAGGTGGCCATGCAAAAGAATATGTGGATCCGGCGGAAAGTCTCAACTTAATAGTTTTTTTTTAATTATTTTATTTTATGGATTTGAACTCTGTTATAATAAGGCCATGGGCCACTAATTGATGTTTTGGGTTTTGTTATGGGTTTTATTTATTTGTTATTTTTTTTTTTTATTCAAAGATTTACTTTAATTAAACTAAGGCATGTACATAAATTTGGGCTTTTATTCCTAAAGGTATATTTTATATAAAATTTCACTTAGGGTTTTCTGGTAAGTGAATTGTTCTATTAGAATTCTTTTTTTCTAGTGACATGCCAGATCCGGTTGTAATGTTTGGGCCGGGTTTGGGGTGTTACATTTCTTATGACCAACTTTTCTATTTAGCAATCAAATTGAAATCAACACTTCTTTTCTATGATGTGAATGCAATGCAATCAAAACAAAAGAGAACATGTTAGCACAGGAGAAATAAATAACATAAAACACCTATCAGGGTGACCACTAGGGTTTGACAAAGTTCTACCTAAGGTGAGCTCTTAGGATTCACTACATGTGGTTTAGGTCTAAAGTTGATGTACCCGAACCAGCAGATTCCTCGATCCTCACCCATTATAGGCTCATACGGACCAAGTTCGATTCAGGGGAATACATTTCCCTATGGCCATGCGGAAGTGAAAACTTCACGAAGACATAGGTACAGATGTATTCCGAAAGCAGTCCACTAGACCATGCGGAGGTGAAAACCTCATGAAGGCATAGCTTCTCGCTCCCACTTAAGGGTGTGACCGCAATGGTCATGCAGTACAATGCATAAATATTTTATAAAAAACAGAATCCCATGTAAATAAAAAGAATCATAATTTTTAAATCATATGTTTAAATTCAGACATGAGAACATGAAACTATCGATTTTATGACTTGACTCTCTTATATCCCTAGTGGAGTCTCTAAGCTGTCGAAACCATTTTAAAATCTGGTTTTGAAAAAATAGGGATCGACTTTTAAAAACAAAAATGGGAGCCACCACCAATCTCTTTTCATTTAGGTGTGATTAGATTACCTTGTAAAACGTTTCATTTTAAAACATTTGATTTTGGTCTGTGAAAAACGAGAAAAAAAGGGGTTCGAGAGTCGGTTACGTATGAGGAAGGGTTAGCACCCTCTTAATGCCCAAAAATTGGTACCTAATTGATAGAATCATGTCTAAATGTTTGAAATTTAAAAAGTTTAAAATAAAATCCGTTATTGAAAAGAAAACCAAGACTTTCCTATTTCAAAGAAATAAAAATACCATACTCAATAAGTTAGGATACAGCATCTCATAAGTTTGAAGCTAGGTGCATCTTTATTTTAGAAAATTCCTACCTCGAGACACAAAACATCACACCCAATAAGTTAGGATACAAAGTTTTGAATTCTCAAGAATAAGTTTTTTATTTGAAATTGATAAGCTTCAATTTTGAAAATGGAAGGATATCTAATACTTTGAGTTTTACGAGAAAAATCACAACCCAATAAGTTAGGGCACGATCCTTTTCGAAGACTCCAAATATCACATATCACCGTTAAAAATATTTAAAAACAAAATCTTCAATGTAAAAGGTGTCTTTATAAAGAAATGGTATGAGTAAGACATTGTAATATACATATCAATTCTAACAATAAATAATCAAAAATAATATAACATGAATAAATAAATAAATAAAAACATACTAAATAAACAATATAAAAATACAGATAAATGTATATAATAATTAATAAAAATCATAATATATAACAAAATAATTTAAAATAATTAATAAATATATATAGATTATAAATAAAAATAATTAGTAAATAATATATAATAATTTTAAGTAAAAACATTTATATATATACATAATATACTAACCATAAAAATTATATATGTAATAAATAATATAAATAAAATAAATAATATGATATAATAGACTTTATACAAAATAAAATTTAAAAAACGATATATAATATAATATAATATAATATAATACTATATAAAAATATAATATAATAAATAATATATAAGTTATATATAAATTATTAAACCAAGTAATATATAATAATAATTAAATATATAAAATAATACATATAAATATATATATATAAGGTTAATACATAAAAAAATATGAATTTTAGACAAAATTAAGATATAAATAGTAGAATAATATAATATTTTAATATGATAAAATAGTTAAAATAATTAAAAATAAAATAAAATAAGAAAATTAAAAATAAATAAAGAAACAGGGGTTAAACAGTAATTAAAACCAATTAAAAGGATTGAATCAAAAACACGCGTTAAACCAAAGGGATTTATTGGGCAATTATGCCTTTTTCCAAAACGGCGTCGTTCTGCTTATTAGCCTTTAATGCAACTCGAGGGACAAAATTGGAAAGTAATTAAACCTTTAGGGCCAAATTAAGAATAAAATTAAATGGAATTAAAAATTGAAAAATGTGGGAGGACTAAAATGGCAATTAGACCATTCAATGAAAACTCGTGGATCTTCCCCAGGTATTCGGGTCAACGCGTGAATCCCTTGCTTAAAACGACGTCGTTTTGCACTTATTAGGTTAAGTGAAAATGGCGTCGTTTCCTCTATGTTACAAAAGTAAAATTTGGTTTTAAAAAACTTTTTAAAACAGTTTCTAAAAAAAAAAAATACTCAAAATGCTCTGAAATGGCCCTTAGCTCCTTTGACGGAGCTTGGTCGTCAGCTAAAGGGCCTTCCTTCGTCTACCACGCATACGCATCGCCACCGTCGCTAACTACCGCTTTCGTGTAAGAAATTTCATCTTTTTCCTTTTATTCTCTGTTTTTTTTTTTTTTGTTATCTTGGGTATATAACATGCATAAATAAAAAAATAAAATGAATCCAAAAATACCAGCAAAGAACTCTGTGTTCTCTTTCAAAATATATTTTTTGCTTTTTTATTCCTTTGTCAATCTGTGTATTTCTCTGTATCCTTTTTACAAATCTTTGTAAGGCTTTTATAGCCTTTGCATTAAGCAAAATAGAAAAAGGGAAAAAAGAAAGTTGTCATGTTTGTTGTCGATTCTCTTTCCTTTTGTGCAGGCGAACAACAGTGAATCAGGCAATGATGGCGCGATTCAAGCGCCGATCGTGGTACGATCGAGGACTTGGTGCGGGTGCGAGGAGTGCGGCGCGACTGTTGGCCTGGCTTGCGGCGCAAAAGGAGTTAGGGCGCGAGGCTGCAACGCCTAGGGTTTTCCAGAAACCCTAGGCTACTGGAGCTGGTTTAGTTTTTTGGGCCCTCTTGGGCCATGCTGGTTTGGGTCCTGGTTGAGTAGTCCATTTAGGGGGTCTGTTCTGATAGTTGGCTCGGGTAGGTAGTCTATTTAGGTATTGGGTAGGATTCGGGTTGCTGTTAATGGGTAGGCAGTTTTAATTTTGGGCCATCAAATATTGGGCTTGTAATTGGTCCTAGACTGTAAGAAAATGGACATTATTTTTATTTTGGTTTTCAAGGGCCCGAGCAAAATTGGGTATTTACAGTTAACATTTTCTCATATTATAAAATTATCTTTTGAGATATTTAATCTTGTTGCATTTTAGAATTGTTAACATATACAAAAGAACTATTAAAAAAAGAGAACAAATTGAACATATGAAACTTGTACATGCAATAATCTTCTATTCAATTTTAAATGTTTGAAGTTAATATCAATGCAATTCTAATTTTTAAAATAATTTTCCATTATTTAAATTTAGAAGTTATACTTTTATTTATTTTCTATTTTATTTTATATTATGAATGTTGATTAATAAATAAATGGTGAGTATTTAGTGCTCAAATAGTATTTTTTGTAATTTTAAAAATTGATATACCTTTTAAATATTTATTTATTTTAATATTTTACTATACTTATTAATTTTTAATTCTAATTTTAATTTAATTTTCACCACCTAATGAATGTCAATAAATTTATTTGGATATATTTTGACTAGATAGATAATCTATTTAAACATAGTATATAATTATGTTAAATAAGTTTTTTATAGAAATATATAATATACATAAAATAGAATAATTATTTTTCATATTTTATATCTAGATTAAATTATATTAGTAGTAGAGGTGTGCATGGGTGGGCGGCCCGTCTACCAAGGCCCGAGAAATGTGGGAGGGGCAAAATATTGTAACACCCTTACCGTGTTCGACGAGGTAGTATGAGGCATTACCAAGAGTACGAAACACTTACAGATTATTTAAACTATTTATCACTCAAATATCAAAATTGATTATAAAAGTTCCTTTAACTGAACCCTTGAAGTCCAAATCATGCATTGGGATTGGGTGGGACTAAATTAGAATTGTATAAATTTTTTTTTAAAATCCTTAAATTTATCTCATTTACAAGGGTCCCACTGTGTGGCTCACATAGCCGTGCCTATAGGGCGATAACTCTCTAACTTGCATCGTGGAGAAACTTGAGTCACACGGCCTTCACGCCGTGTTGCTTGGTCGTGTGGTAAAGTTAATTTTCATAAATTATGCTATTTTTCAAGCCATATTTCTCACTCATTTGATCCTTATTCTTCACCCACATTTAATACATACAAAAACCAATTTAAGATATTCAACTGAGCCTTATACTTAATACGATTTGTTAGTCATACACTTCATATAAATAACAAGAAACGTATATAGGCTCAATTCTCATTAAATTTCTCTTGTACTTGTACTTTTCATCCTATGTATTCATATAGCATATAACAATCACACCTCTATTTTTCATATACATTTTATAACAATTTGTCTTGGTTTCAAACTACTTCATATTTGAGTTTTACTTATCCAATCATTTGAAACATCATCTTTATACATATAGTGCACTTGAGATGCAAAAATTCTATAATTATGAATGAACACATTTGTCAAACACATTCCATGTTTTTACATATTACAGATCTCATATTTCCATGTATCATTTACCATCATTTTCTCGTATTTTGACAAATACATATAACAACTCATAATCATGCAATTCACTAACTCTTCACCTTAATTACAATTTAAATTGGCAACTCACTTATTGAGCCCAATTTCAATATTCACTACAATCTATCATATAAATTTGGATATACGTATCCACCAATAAATTCCATGTCAGTATCATCATCTCATATTTCTACATACATTGCTTTACATATTATGAACTCAAATAACATATACAAGACATACCAATGTATTTCAAATACGTTTTCATAATATTTCATTTAGAATTAAGATTATTTTATATTAGAACTCTTCTCATTAACTCATTTGTCAACCAAGTTCTACGTTCATGTCTCATCAACTCGTATTTCCTTATATCACATAATATATATATCATGATTTCCATTCCTTAATATTTTCCCATATTTATCCCGTTGAATTTCTTGGAATTTTCGATGGATTTTCAGAGGTACACTTTAGTGTACAAATCGAGATCCGTCAATTCGTGTTCATGTGGGCACATTTCCATTTAGAGAGCACACTCCATGAACCTCATCCTTACAATGGATTACCGGTCAGCTAAATCCTGTAAGAGAGCACACTCCATGAACCTCATCCTTACAATGGGATTACTACCGAGCTAAATCACTGTAATATAAACCCATAGAGTATTGTCGGGATTACCAGTCAGGCTAAATCAACGCGCGACAATTACTCTAATGAGCTTGGATCCGAATTTACCATCAAGGCTAAATTCAGACCCTAATTGGATTACCCGTCCAAGGCTAAATCCATTTTCCACATATTCTTGGGAGGGCTATATCAGGATCACCCGTCCGGCTAGATCCTTTTCACACATATTCTTGGGAGGGCTATATCGGGATAGGATCACCCGTCAAGGCTAGATCCTTTTACCGTCAATTCCTTTTCGAAATCCATCAATTTCCTTTCATTCAACCGGATTTCTTCCACTTTTATCAAATATATCAATGTTTCAATCAACTTTCATACAATGAACATTCAAAGTATATTCATATCAATAACATACATTCCAAGCATTTAAGAATATAATTCAAGTTACATGAACTTACAATTCGATTTTGATACCATAACGATAATCTTAGTTTCATAATAAATATTTCAAATAAAACATTATATCAATTATAATCGAACATGTAATCAATTTATACACAAGTCATTCATATATTATTTTCCTCCTCCTCCTCTCCATCCACATCCTTAGTATAAACAACACACTTGTAAGTAACATTTTCTATAATTTTCACTATTTACTCATGTGAATGTTCAAGCTGTCCATCTGTGTTATATTCACTAAAATATTTTTATCTCGAGCTACAGAGCTCTAAATTTCAAACCGTTAATTTTCTTTGAAACTAGACTCACATATCTTCTTACCATAATTTTTCCAGAATTTTGGTGTGGCCAATTAGTACAGTTTATTAGTTAAGTTCTCCCCTGTTACACAGTCCTACTGCTCTGACCTCTCTTCACTAAAAATCAATTATCTCATAGTACGGTTTTCATATAGTGTTTCTGATTATTTCTAATGAAAATAGACTCACTAAGGAATACAAACATATAAATTATAACTCATAATTATTTTTGTACAATTTTAGTGAATTTCTAAAGTGAGAACAGGGGATCACGAAGTTGTTCTAAACCAGTCTTACAAAATTTAAATATCTCAATATGTAGACTTCCTTTACCTTCTTTGTTTCTTTTATATGAAAATAGACTCAACAAGCTTTAATTCTATATCTTACTCAGCTTCTAATTCGATTTATACAATTTTGGTGATTTTTCAAAGTTAGACAACTGCTGCTGTCCAAAACTGCTTTAGTATAACATGTTGATTTCTATTTTGTCCCAAATTCCACATTTCATACAATTCAATCCTTGCTCAATTAACCCCTCAATTTAGCTAATTTTCTCATTTAATACTTTTCTCTATCATTTTAAACTACTTCATAACCTTTGAAAATCAGAATTTTAACTCTAGGCCTTAATTTTAACTCTTTCACAATTAGGTCTTAAAATCAATTTCCATCAATTTTACTTCATAAAATCATCATATAACAAAATTAAAGCTTCAATTCAATATTTATTCATCATATTCTTCCAGCACTAATCCACATAAACTTTAAAAATTAGCTATAGAATCAAAACTAATGACATAATAAGTTGGATCCAATTGTAAAAGTCCAAAAACATAGAAATTTCAAGGAGAAAGTAAGAATTAAACTTACATGAAGCTTGAGTATGAAAACCAACTTGAAACTTTCTCCCATGGCTGTTTTTCAGCTGAAGAAAATGAAGAGAAATGAAGAGAAATCTAGATAATTCCAATTTGGTCCCATACTTATTTAACTAATTTTGGCAATTTTCCAAATTTACCCTTATTTCATCCATTTCCTGATTTTCTCAGCTATTGCCGCCCAAAATATCTCCTTTGGGCTTATTTTCACTTTTGGTCCTTCCTCATTTGACAATCAGACTATTTAATCCTTTTAGCAACTTTTATACACTTTTCATTTTAGTCCTTTTTATTTAATTAACCACCCAAACGTCAAAATTTTCTAACGAAATTTTAATACTACCTTATTGACATTCCTTAAATATTCATAAAATATTTATGACTCGGTTTATAACACCGAGATCTCGATACTTCTTTTCTCGATTTCTTGACCAAATAAATCTTTATAAAACACAATTTACTATTTTAAAACATTTTAAAAGCTACATTTGACTCGTAAATATTAAATAAATATAATCTACAAGTCCATTTCTCAGATTTGGTGGTCTCGAACCATTATTTTTAATATAACTAAAATTTGGGCTATTACAACTCTCCCCTCTTTAAGAATTTTCGTCCTCGAAAATTCCTTTAGTCAGAAAGGTTCAAATATTTTTCACTACTTATACCTTTTCGATGTCAATTCCTTACACAAAATTTAGAGAAATCCAGATACCAAAATCACCGCGTTTCTATGATCAAACCAAAAGCATAATCATAATGTATATAGTTATCACAAATTTGAACAACACACTTTAATGATAAGCCATGATTAATAATTTCTGAGTATGAATGATAGGAAAACCAAGATAAGGAAATTCAAGATACAATACCATACCAGAAATCCGAGAACATAACTCATAAAAAAAATTAATAAAGATACTGATGATTCCTCAGAGAAGGCCAGAAGAAAAACACTGCTTACCAACTTTGGACTTCCATCATAACAGAGATAATATATTTCCAAATATTTATATATATAACAGAATAATATCCAATAAGAACGGAAGAATAGTCCAACATAAATTTTTACTATCGACTTTATTCCAACATAATAAAATAGAATTCCGAATAGATAAAGAAATACCGATCATAAATCGACCCGACCAATAGGGCTTTCGTCTAACATCATAGCTAGTTAGCATTCTCATAACATAAGAACTCCATCAGAGTTGAACAATCACACACATATCTCTAAGGATAAAAGAATATATATAGAATACCCAGAAAAATCATCATATTCATCTCAACTATAACTATCACACACAGACATCTTTATTACTCAATTATTATTTCTCTAACTAATTCTATCATCATGTTCCCCGCATCATTCCATTTACCAACGAAAACCAATTCGAGAAGAATATCAGCAACTCATACTTTAAACTTCACACTCAATTGAGTCGAATAGTCGAGACTAGCTTCTTCTTTATCCGTGACATTGTATAATCTGTGTAATCTTTAAAATAATCTGATATTTCTTTTTTAAAAATGAGTTCATTTGTCGCACTATACTCAACTCTCTCTCTTTTTTTTTTTCTACCACTGGACTCTTTAATTTCTCACTTATGAACTTATTCAACATAATTCTATAAACTTTCATCATAAAGCAATATTAGTAAGGGGTGAGGTCATAAAGCCTCTAACTTGACTCTCATAAATACACATATATGACTTAGCATTCATCATCAATGTGACATCATCATAATCACATAATTCACTCTAAGCAATTTTCATACTTAGTCATGTTACACGAACTTTTGATTATCTTATTCAAACAAGCGTGCTTAAACATACATTCCATGAATTTTGAGTAAATTTACTCATAACACTCACTTAATCAAGCATGTTAGACACATAACATCATATGAATACTAACATACATGAACGAGCTTATCACAATAAAGACTTCGTTTGTTTCACTTTTCCACATTTCCCAACATATGGTTATCTCATTAAGCACATTAACACATGCTTATCATGAACTTCTATTAATACCTTTCCACATTTCAATACATCGTAAGCACATTTCAATCATCTCAATATCATTTTAGCATTATCGACAATAGTTCGATTGAAGTCATTTCGTCTTAACAAAATAATTTCGTTAGAGCCGGAGATATCACACTATCACAGTTCACATATGGCATGTATAGCAAGATATGAGCTATAAGAAAAGCCACAACAAAACAATAGCACACCAAGTGTTTGAATAAATGCTCTAAAAAATATTCTATTACTCAAGAATGAAGTGATTAAAAATGAAAGGGGAGGGCTCTGTTTATGGTTGATCTCCCCTAGACCCAACGGTACAAATTGAGTTACATCAGTTGCTGAGATTAGTGCCCATCTACAGGATGAGAGTTATAAGAGATTTAAATTCTATACCTTCTTATTTTTTAGGATTTACAACAATTATCTTGGTAAAAATATAAGTTATTGGAGTGTTTACATTTTAACTAGGATCTAAGTAGATGGGACTTGAGTCTCTTCCAAGTAATGAACCAGTCTTGTCGGGCCGAATGAACCCAAATAAACACGAAGGGTCTAAAATGTGTGCATTAGTTACAGGCTCCTTTGCGTGGCCTGTGACATTAAGGTTCTGCTTATCAGAAAACATAGGTGTGTATTCAGTTAAAGTTTATTTCTATAAATATCACAAACCGGGTCAGTTTTCAGTAATTTTTTACTAGGTAAGAAAACTATTTTCAATCTGGATATTTTTCCAACAACTTTCCCATTGGAATTCTGGAATGGGCAAAGGCTATAATAAACCAGTCGGACTTTTCAGCTTTACCTTGTATTGTTGGCACACTAGACAATTTTTCACATAAGTCTCAATACCATTACCCATGTGAGGCCAATAATAACAGTCCTCAAAAAAAGCCAGTGTGCGGTACATAGTGGGATGGCCAACCCATCTCGTATCATGACACTGTTTCATGATTTCCTTATGCAATATTACATATTTAGGCACATAAAGAAGATGCCTCTAAGTAAACAAAAAATTTCCCTCAAGCCAAAATCGTATTATTTTCCCTTTTTTGGCAAGCTCAATCAAAGTTTTGGTTGTGGGATCATGAGACAATACCTTTCTAATGCACTCTAATAGAAACTATTAGGCTGATTGATTTTTGCAAACTCTATTTTTAGGCTCAGTGCATTAGCCACTACGTTAGCTTTCCCCAACTTATACTCCAAGCTAAAATCAAATTCTACCAAGAAAACTTGCCAACGAGCCTACTTGGAAGACAAATTTTGCTAAGTTAGAAAATGACTATTTACAATATTATCCCTAAATACCACGAACCTAAAACCCAACAAATAGTGTCTCAATGTGCACAAATAATACACCATTTTGGTCACCTCTTTCTCTTGAAATGTATACCTCCGTTTAGTATCATTAAGCTTTCAACTTTCGAAAGCTATAAGATGCCCATCCTGTATCAGTATTCCTCTGATTGCATAGTATGATGTGTCTGTATGCACCTAATATAGTTTAGTACAATCCGACAAGGCAAGCACGGTCTCTTTGGTTATTACTTGTTTCACTTGATCAAATGCTTTCTACACTATTCGTTCCAACCCCACACATTACCCTTCTTCAATAAATCTGTCAAGGGTGTGGTGATTCTGAAATAGCCTTCAATGAAGCATGGGTAATAATTTGCCAACCCAAGGAAAGATAGCAACTTTGTTACCTTGGTTGGTGGCTCTCAATCAAAAATAGCCCAAATTTTGTCACCTCCCACAATATGACCTAAGAATGGTATCTCACATTGAGCAAATGAATATTTTTCCTCCTTTAAATAAAGCTCATTCTCTTATAAGGTTTGGAAAACTTCTCTCAAATACTCTATATGCTCCTCAAGTGACTTGTATACCACAATGCTGTCAAGATAAACAACCAAAGAATGATTTGAGAAAGGTTGAAGTACCTTATTCATCAATGTGCAAAATGTCGTTGGTGCATTAGTCAATCCAAAATGCGTAATAAGGAACTCATACAAGCCATAAGGTGTTACACAAACTATCTTTGGCTCATCCCATTTGACTACTTTGACTCGATGGTACCCAGATCGCAAATCTAACTTGGTAAACCAACTTACGCTGCCAAGTTGATCAAATAAATATGAAATAAGTGGAATTGTGTGTCTATTCTTCACAGTGATCTTGTTCAATGCCTAATAGCTGATGCACAATCTCAATGACAATATTGTTGCACCATATAGGGCTTTATATGGTCTAATGAACCCAAAATTTAAGAGCTCCTTCAATTATTTCTGCAGTTCCTCCAATTCTAGCTGTAATATTCAGTATAGGGGCTTGGTTGACGGTTCAACATTGGGTATTAACTCAACCCTGTGATCCACTTCCCTCTTAGGAGGTAACTTCTTAGGTAGCTCGATACGCATTACACCCCAAAAATACTATAACAACAGAATCACCACTTCTGGAATCTCATCAATAGGCTTATGAGTCTTTTTAAGCTTCAAAGTTGCTAAGTAAAAAACTTCGTGTAACACCCCTTAGCCCGTTAGGAATACATGGCATGTATCATTCAGCCAGACAAACACCCTAATGGACTAGGGCATTACAGACGGGCTCAAATCTTTAGGCTTAACTTCAATAATTGTGAAGACAGTTATAAAGGCTTCCTTTTAGTTAAAAACTAATATTTTTCTTTCATTTTGTAATGCATCATTAAATAAAGTAACAGGAACTATATAAGAAAAGTCTTATTATCCAACCATTTCCTAACTATGGTGTATGCATATAAAAGATAAGTTCATTAACTACAATTCAAGGGCGTTTGGTGTGCACTTTCATTGTAAAGGGTAATTTTCTTTTTAAGACAAAATAATACAAATGGCGAAGATAATTTCAAAAGTAGATACAAAACATATGTATACGTCGTTCACCAAATAGCCATGCATGACACAAAAATAAACAAGTAGCTTACTGCAACCACATCTCTAACGTAGTCTCCATTCAACTGATTCTTCTTCTACTAAAAATACATCTGAGGAAAGATAAGTAATAGAGTAAGTTCAATTAAACTTAATGAGTTCCAAAAATGGATGCAATAATTTACAGAAATATCACTATTAAACAAGCATTGATACCCATAAGAAAAATAGACTTATTCATGAGATTTTGTCGTACAAACACAATACATCAATAATATTATCTAGTTCACTAGCGAAAACACTTTACCAATTTAAATATAACACACACAAAACACGGGTGTTTACTGTCCGCCAACTCATGCATACCACACCACCGAGCCCTCTCGAGTTAGGGTGAACCCAAGCTACACGCACTGTAGGATACTGCGAAGGGTGGTGAGTCACTGACCGCTTAAATACTGTGCTCTTAGGTTCCAATCCTAGACATGCGTCAGGGGTTACCACACCCTAGCTCAAATGACTAAGTCATAGATTGGTTTAGTTCTTTAAGTCTTATGTTTAGCTTGTGTGTTTGAGTAATCTAATCCTAGGGTTCAAATTCCTATAAGTCTATCTACGTTCCATGCTTCCTACCCTTCTACGAATATAATTTACAAAGAAGTTTTGAGGTACTTACAGGCGGATCGGTCTTGGAGACTCAAGCCATCCGCTTAAAACCCAAAATCAATTAATAAGGCCTACTAAAACATTTTGGGCCTTGGGCCCCACAAATGAGTTTTGAACTGGCTCGATACCAATTTGTAATATTTCAAACCCTACCAAACGTTGGGACCGAATATGAGTCGTTCTGAAGAAGAACTTTTGAAACCCATTTTGAAATCAATTTAAGTTTTGTTGAAAACTATTCGTTTTAAGTTGTCTTGCTAAAATTATGCTCGGTCCAAACTCGAAAATTTAATTAAGTCAAGTTTTTATACAAATTTCGGATGTTTCGATGGCACGATAAAACATTTTTCGTGTTAATTTAGAAAAACGTGTGATTCAAATTTATAATTAAAACAAAATATCCAACATATAAGAAAATAACTAAAGTAAAGTATGATGAGGCCTTATTACATCCAAAATAAAACAACCCAATAACAAAATTTAAAATAACTAAAATTAAAGTTTGTTTAATTTTAAATCCACCGCATGGCCTCCTCAAGTCCTCTCGGCTCCATGTCCGCGATCTAAGCATCACCTGGAAAAAATAATGGAGAAGGTGAGTCACCAAGACTCAGTATGTAACCCTTCCCCCGTTTTAAAACATTTTTCATACACAACACATAACAATTAATATGCAGAATATTTAATTCCCGACCTAGCCATCCAAGCGCCTTTATCACCCCGTTGTGGTACCAAACCACTGGTGGTGCCAAACCACTGGTGACATATAGTCACAATGTGTTACCAAAACACTGGTGTCCGTAGACACAGATCGTTTGATGGGGCCAACCCATCGTGTGATACCAAATCACTGGCAGACGATCCCATAACTCAAGTGGGGCCAACCCACCTGGTGGTGTTAACCACGAGGACAAGTCGTATGAGGTACCAAACCTCCGGAGGTACCAAACCTCCGTGACATATAGTCACGGTGTGTTACCAAAACATCTGGTGCCCGTCGGCACGATTAATACCGCCTCCACTCATCAACCCATATCACAATCATAATGGATATCATACATTTATCACATGTATTAAATAAATCATGCTTCCCAAAAGCATCATAATAATCTCATATAAATAGAGACTTATCGAGGTCCTTGCTTGTACCTTTTAAGGTACTAAATCCATATCTACATCAAGCGATTTACAAGCAATATAATTTATCACACATATTAAGCGCTATAAGTGTGTATGTACACACTGTCACCACCGAAGTGATCTAAATCCCGAATGAAGGAGTCGACCACCTTAGATTTCTTGGTACCTACATTCGGCCAACCATGGATTAGCCCTATGGCCTATTCGGCCAAAGTAAATAATTTAAAGGGTTCTCCTTTTGAACCCGAATCCTTACCCAAAAAGTCTTGAGTATCAGCCTTTTGTTTCACCACCCTAAAATCGGCACTTAACCAAATTAGTAGCCTTCGGCTTAAATGAATATCAAGAATAAAGAAAGTTGATCTTACCACCTTACCCCAAAACCGATTGCTATAGATTTGGAGGATTCAACCTACTGCTTGGAGATCCCGAAGTCCTAGGTGAAATCGACTTCAACCAACAAGATTAGCCCATCATTAGTTTATGCCAAATTTTCGGCTTTTCCTTAAGCCCAAATCGACAGGTCATAAGAGTGAATACTAAAAACATTCGGTTAGTACCCCTTACCTTCTCAACCGATTGGAAAGATAGTCCCGAAAAGTCTTGTATCACCTTTGATATTCGGCCAAAGTGCCTTCAAGTAAGAGAAAAGATTTTCGGCACTTTGATAGGTACTAGATTCGGCTATGATTGGCTTTAAACAAGGCTGACTTTTAGTGAGAAAAAGAAAGAAGAAAGGTAAATAGGGAATTGGTGATTCGGCTAGTAGGAAATAAAAGAAGAAGGGATTTAAAGAATGAGGTTTCGGCAAGGAGAAGTAGTGAGGGTTTCGGCTATGGTTTTGAGAGAATGGAATGATAAAAGAAAATGAGGAGAAAGTGCTTTGAATTTTCGGCTAAGCAAATTGAAAAAAAGAAAAAGAAAATCAAGGTGATCACTTAGGTGCTTTTATAAGCATTCGGCACACCCCCCTCTTCCACAAGTCCTTGCCGTCCACTCCTCTTCAACAAGGAGTCCAAGATTCATCCTACTTCCTTAATTCACTCTAGGCCACCCTTTTAGTTTAATTCAAACTAATATGATTTAATTTCTAATAATCTTTATTAATCCATACAATATTCATCTATTATCCTTAGAATAAATAAAATCCTTTTTAATAGCTCATATTATCTATTAATAATAATAATAATTGAAGAGTTTAAAGGGAAAGGACTCTCCTCAAGTGCCGATCAACAAAATGCCAAAAGGAAAATTGTGACTCGAACCAAGGTTCTCCTTGTTCCTTGATGGCGTCAAGTGTAGCTCCCAAGTGGCCCTCCCTTTGCCACTTATTCTAGGTTCTTTTTATGTCAAATATTTCTTTATTTATTCTTATAACCCCTAACCACTAAGGCTATCCACCTTTAAAGCAAATAATATATTTATTTCTACCATTCCGAGCCAACTCAAGGCCTTTAATTAAACTCTATTATTCCATAAATAATATCTCAGCAGTTCTTACATAAGAAAAATGATTAAATTCCAAATAACCCCCTTTTTGGGATGTTACAGTTCTACCCCCCTTAAAATAAATTTCGTCCCGAAATTACTTAACTAAAACAGGTGAGGGTATTGTCGCCGTATCACATCCTCAGGTTCCCACGTAGCTTCTTCCACACCATGGTTCCATACAAGACTTTCACTAAGGGCATCGACTTCCTACGTAGAACCTTTATATCTCTATCCAAGATCCGAACCGGTTCCTCCTCAAAAGATAAGTCGCGTTAACTTCGATTTACATCACGGGCACCACATGTGATGGATCCGACCGAAATCTGTCTCTCGGCATTGATACATGAAAGGCGTCATGTATCGACTTAATTCGCAAGCAACTCTAGTCGATAAGCTACCGGACCCACTTCGCTAAACAGATATGGTCGATGAACCTTGGGCTTAGCTTCCCTTTTCGCCCAAACCTTAGTACCTTCTTCCAAGGCGACACCTTCAGAAAACCTTATCCCCATCGCATACTCCATTTCCTTGCGCTTAAGATCAGACATAGGACTTCGCATCTATCGATGCTTCCTTAAGACGGCTCGAATCACCTTCACTTTATCCTCCGCTTCCGCTACCAATTCGGACCCAACACTGTTGTTCACCCAACTCCGTCCAACATGTCTGAGTTCGGCATTCCATCCATACAATTGCTTCGTATGGTGCCATCCGAATACTTGCTTGGTAGTTATTGTTGTAGGCGAACTGCTAAAGGTAGAAATTCCTCCCAACTACCTTGGAATTCCAAGACACAACCCTCAAAGATATCTTCTAAGATCTGTATGACCCTTTCGGATTGCCCGTCGACCGAGGATGGAAAGTCTTTGAAATCCAATCGCGTCTAACGCTTGATGTAACGCTTTCAAAACCTCGAAGTGAACCTTGGGTCCCTATCCGAGATAAGCGTCACGGTACACCATGCAATCGACTATCTCGACCACATACAACTTTGCTAGCTTCGGAGTGAGTAGTCCATTCTCACCGGTATGAAGTGAGTGATTTAGTCGACGGTCACGATTACCCAAATCGCATCTTTCTTCTTTGGGAGTAAGGGTGACCACCGACGAAATCCATAGTGATCCTCTCCCATTTCCATTGAGGAATCTTTATCGGTTGAAGTAGCCCGATGGTAAGCGGTGTTCACTTAACTTCGCCGACCGTCAAACACTTCCCTACGAATTCCGTTATCTCACGCTTCAACCCGGGCCACCAGAACTGTTTCCGTAGGTCTCCATACATCTTGCTTCCTCTCGGATGCATAGCGTATGGGCTGCTATGAGCATCCTGGAGAATTTTCCGCCTCAACTCCATATCCTTCGGCATACAGGGCCGTCCTAGAAAACATAACACACCATCACCAGTCACACTATACCCTTCTAATCCACCACCTTGAACTTGCATCCTCTTAGCATTTAACCCTTCATCCACTAACTGTTTGTCCTTGATTTCCTTGATCCACGTTGGCTTAACTTGAAGTTCTGCCAAAAGGCTTCCATCGTCATATAGGCTCAACTGAGCAAACATTGCTCTTAAATCCGCCACAACCTTCCGGCTCAACGCGTCAGCCACCACGTTAGCCTTACCGGATGATATTCAATGGAACGATCGTAGTCCTTCAGCAGTTCAATCCATCGTCATTGCCCTCAGATTCGAGATCTTTTCGAGTCGGAAGATACCTCAAACTTTTGTGGTCCGTGTAAATTACCGACTTCTCCCGTAAAGATAATGTCTCCATATTTTCAAAGCGAAGACAAGCTCTTTGCTAACTCCGTGTCGTGAGTTGGGTAGTTAACCTCATGCGGTCTCGGTGACGGACGATATGCTACTACCTTTCCATCCTGCATCAACACACACCCCAACCCGGTGTGAGATGCATCACAATAGATCGTGAATAATTTCCACGCCTCGGGTTGTACTAAAATCGAGCTTCGAGAATCTTCCTCGACTTATCAAAACTTTCTGCCGCTTCTCCAACCATACAAATGGAACACCTTTCCTTAGCAACTTAGTCAGCGGTATTTGCGATCGAGAGAACCCTTCCACAAACCTTCGATAATACCTGCTAAACCCGAAAACTTCGTATTTACGCACCGACTTAAGCGGTTTCCACTCCAACACCGCTTCAATCTTATGGGATCCACTCTAATCCTTCCACGACACTCACGTGACCTAAGAAAGCCACCTCCTCACCAAAATTCGCACTTCATCAATTTGGCATACAACCTATTTTCCTCAACACTTGCGTAACTATCCGTAAATGCTTGTCGTGCTCCTCCTCCGTCTTTGAGTAGACCAATATGTCGTCTATGAACACCACGACGAATTGGTCTAGGTACTGTTGAAATACCCTATTCATTAAATCCATAAACGCCGCCGGTGCATTGGTCAACCCGAATGGCATCACTAGGAACTCGTAATGCCCATACCGAGTTCGAAAAGCCGTCTTGTGAACATCGGCCCCCTTCACCTTAAGTTGATGGTAACCCGACCTAAGGTCTATCTTCGAAAACACCGACGCTCCCTTCAATTGGTCAAACAAGTCATCGATCCGAGGCAATGGGTACTTGTTTTTGATCGTTAACTTGTTTAACTGACGGTAGTCGATGCACATCCGCATAGAACCGTCTTTCTTCTTGACAAACAATACAGGCGCTCCCCACGGAGATATACTAGGTCGAATAAATCCCTTATCCAAGAGCTCCTGAATTTGAGCCTTCAGCTCCACCAATTCCTTTGGTGCCATTCGGTAAGGTGCTATAGACACAGGTGCCGTTCCGGGTAGCAAGTCTATACCGAATTCGACTTCTCGATCTGGAGGTAGACCCGGAAGTTCTTCTGGGAACACATCAGCAAATTCCCCAACCGTTTGGACCTTTCCAACTGTTGACTCCTTAACTTTCAAAGCACAGATTTGAACCAAGAACGCCTTACAACCCTTCTTGACCATCTTCTCAACCTTCAAGGCAGACACTACGTTGGACAGGTAATTCCTTCTATCACCTATCATAACCACCTCATCATTTTCAGCCGTCTTAAGAACCATGCGCTTAGCCGCGCAATCCAAATTCGCCTGATACTTAACCAGCCAATCCATTCCAAGGATCAAATCGAACTCCCCAAACGGTAGTTCCATCGGATCCGCCACAAATACTACCCTTGGAGTTCTAGGCGACGTCTCATAAAGTTTGTCTACCACTACTGAGTGACCTAACGGACTAACTACACCATCTCCCTAGAAGCGGTTTCAGAGTTTAGGTCCAAAGTCTCTACCACACTACTTGCTACGTATGAATGTGTAGACCCCACATCGATTAATGCATAATAAGGAAGACCAAAAATTAGAAACGTACCGGTTATGACATCCGGTGCGTCACCCTCCTCATGACGCCTTGCTTGATAGACTAGGCCAGTGCTTAGCCTCTGTCTTTTGAACCTCGCCTCGAATTCCACGACCTCGGTTAGGACCATTGCTTCCTCGGCCATTACCGCGACCCCTCTGCGGTCCCACATTTCTATCTTGAGTACGGTTCTGCCCCTCTGACTGATTCCGAGCTCGCTTCCGGGGACAATCTCTGACCCGATGCTCTAAAGACCCACACTCAAAACATCCTCTATCGCCATCGAACAACTTCCCCAATGGGTCTTCCCACAATGATTACGACTTGAGCGGTCTCGATTAGTAGCTACGGCCTTTCGCTCGATTTGGCCCACTCTGCTAGCCTTCTTCGATCATTACCTTTGGATCCGGTGACCCAAATCCTCTCTTTTGATTATTCCTACTATAATTTTGTCTCACGGCCTCCTTGATCCCCCGGCTACCTTAGCCTTTTCCACAAGAGATGAAAACTCACGGACTTGTCATGGGGCAATCAAGAACCTCAAATCATCTGAGTCCGTCCTCAAAGCGGACACAGTAGCTCGTGTTCGTGAGCCACGATGCCTCTTGCATACCTGCTCGATCTTAAAAACTCCGCCTCATACTCGCTCATCGACTTGGTTCCTTGCACTAACCCGAAAGGCTTTCCTCGAGCATCAGTATAATCGGTGCCCACATACTTTTTCGATAGGCGTTTTGAAATAATCCCAAGTCAAATCATCTCAGAAGCGCCATCTCGAATCATCAACCACTCTCGTCACGCTTCATCCTTTAGAAGCGACACCGCCCTTCGACTTTTCCTCCTCGGTCGGTCAAGATCATCCATTATCCTTTCGTAGATTCCAGTAATACTACTGCTACACTGGTGCCACTCGACACACCGAAACACCTCACTCAGTTGGATCAATTCGCCGGGAACAGATTTAGAGCTCTTAAATTTCCACCACTTGACCACCAATTCGAGGACTCACAACACCGCTTGCGACACCGCCTCTCCTCCGTCGATCTGCTCCTCTCGCTCCAAAAGTTTGGAGGTGGTGGTGGTGGTACATCGTTTTGAACCTTGCCCGATCTCGGCGGGTTCGGACATCATCATCCTACCTCTACTGGCGTCCTGGCGTCCACATCCTCTAGAACTCATTCTATCTCTGCGCTTTTAATCGATTAAGAGGAATTTTATGTATTAGCGTTTGTTCCACGTTACTTTCGAAGAAATTTTATGAAAAGTTGAATAAGGGTTCTTTCGATCAAACAATGTTTTAAGTATTCTATCCTAGTTCACATAAAAGGCCACATTCATTCCCTAACACTTTCCATACCTATTCGCTCTTCGGACATTTCTGCCCATTTCTAACCCAGGGGTATTTTCTTCTTTTTCCTACACGGGTGTTTTCGTAATAAAAGAGATTTTAAAACTTTAGTAAAGTAGGTTGTTTTTTTTCAATTCCCAACACTGGAGGGTATCATTAAAAATTGATAAGGTTTGAAGTTATGGCATTATTTCGAAAACCAGGGGTATTTTGGTAATTTTGTCCTCCAGGGGTAATTTTGTAATTTTTGTAAATCAAGGGTGTTTTAACCATTGTAAAACTCGAGGTCCCTTTTGAGAATTTTCTTTCTTAAAACGGTGATGTTGCAAAAATTTTGTACTCAGGGGCGTTTTGGTAATTTTACACGTTGGGGGCATTTTCGTAATTTTCCAAAACCAAAGTGTTTCATTGATGATTTCCAAAGCTGAGTTGAATATTTGAGAAGTAGTTAAAATTTTTGGACAAAATCATTGAGTTGATGTTTTATGAGCCAGAGGTATTTTAGTAATTTTACCCCAAGGGCATTTTCGTAATTTTCCACAAATCGAACTTTTAGGAAAACATTGTAAAAGAGTTGTTCTTACTTTTGAAGGAGTGATTTGAAAAGTTTTAAGACCAAGTTTTGTTGTTTCCTTTCTTTTTGAAAATCATGCTAATTCCCTTTCGGGTTTTAGTCATTATGCTTTAGTCTATGACCGAGCCTTCTTGGTCAGAGTGAACCCAAGCTACGCACCAGGCAGGTTTCGTGTGGAGAGGAGGTGAGTCACGCGAACTGCTTAAATACCAAGCTCCCACCGAGCCTTTCTAGACATGCGCTCAGAGGTTACCACACCACTGAACCCTCTGAGTTAGGGTGAACCCAAGCTACGCACCAGGTAGGATACCTGCGAAGGGGTGGTGAGTCACTCGGACTACTTAAATACCAGGCTCTTCCGGTTCCAATCCTAGACATGCGTACAGGGGTTACCACACCCTAGCTCAGTGACTAAGTCATAGATTGGTTTAGTTCTTTAAGTCTTATGTTTAGCTTGTGTGTTTGAGTAATCTAATCCTAGGGTTCAAATTCCTATAAGTCTATCTACGTTCCATGCTTCCTACCCTTCTACAGAATATAATTTACAAAGAAGTTTTGAGGTACTTACAGGCGGATCGGTCTTAGGAGACTCAGGCCATCCGCTTAAAACCCAAAATCAATTAATAAGGCCTACTAAAACATTTTTGGGCCTTGGGCCCCCAGTGAAGTTTTGAACGGGCTCGATACCAATTTGTAACACCAAACCCGCCCAAACGTTGGGACCGAATATGAGTCGTTACGAAGAAGAACTTTTGAAACCCATTTTGAAATCAATTTAAGTTTTGTTGAAAGCATTAGTTTTAAGTTGTCTTGCTAAAATTATGCTCAGGTCAAACTCGAAAATTTAATTAAGTCAAGTTTTTATACAATTTCGAGATGTGTTAGATGGCACGATAAAACATTTTTCGTGTTAATTTAGAAAACGTGTGATTCAAATTTATAATTAAAACAAAATATCCAACATATAAGAAAATAACTAAAGTAAAGTATGATGAGGCCTTATTACATCCAAAATAAAACAACCCAATAACAAAATTTAAAAATAACTAAAATTAAAGTTTGTTTAATTTTAAATCCACCGCATGGCCTCCTCAAGTCCCTCGGCTCCATGTCCGCGATCTAAGCATCACCGAAAAAATAATGGAGAAGGTGAGTCACCAAGACTCAAGATGTAACCCTTCCCCGTTTTAAAACATTTTTCATACACAACACATAACAATTAATATGCGAATATTTAATTCCCAACCTAGCCATCCAAACGCATCTTTCTACCCGTTGTGGTACCAAACCCTTGGTGGTGCCAAACCACGGTGACATATAGTCACAATGTGTTACCAAAACACCGGTGTCCGTGAACGAGATCGTTTGATGGGGCCAACCCATCGTGTGATACCAAATCACGGCAGGCGATCCCATAACTCAAGTGGGGCCAACCCACGGTGGTGTTAACCACGGGGACAAGTCGCTATGAGGTACCAAACCTCGGAGGTACCAAACCTCCGTGACATATAGTCACGGTGTGTTACCAAAACACTTGGTGCCCGTCGACACGATTAATCTGCCCTCCACTCATCAACCCATATCACAATCATAACAGATATCATACATTTATCACATGTATTAAATAAATCATGCTTCCCAAAAGCATCATAATAATCTCATATAAATAGAGACTTACCGAGGTCCTTGCTTGTACCTTTTAAGGTACTAAATCCATATCTACATCAAGCAGATTTACAAGCAATATAATTTATCACACATATTAACTGCTATAAGTGTGTATGTACACACCTGTCACCACTGAGTGATCTAAATCCCGAATGAAGGAGTCGACCACCTTAGATTTCTTGGTACCTACATTCGGCCAACCATGGGATTAGCCCTATGGCCTATTCGGCCAAAGTAAATAATTTAAAGGGTTCTCCTTTTGAACCCGAATCCTTACCCAAAAAGTCTTGAGTATCGCCTTTTGTTTCACCACCTAAAATCGGCACTTAACTAAATTAGTAGCCTTTGCTTAAATGAATATCAAGAATAAAGAAAGTTGATCTTACCACCTTACCCCAAAACCGATTGCTATAGATTTGGAGGATTCAACCTACTGCTTGGAGATCCCGAAGTCCTAGGTGAAATCGACTTCAACCAACAAGATTAGCCCATCATTAGTTTATGCCAAATTTTCGGCTTTTCCTTAAGCCCAAATCGACAGGTCATAAGAGTGAATACTAAAACATTCGGTTAGTACCCTTACCTTCTCAACCGATTGGAAAGATAGTCCGAAAAGTCTTGTATCACCTTTGATATTCTACCAAAGTGCCTTCAAGTAAGAGAAAAGATTTTCGGCACTTTGATAGGTACTAGATTCGCTATGATTGGCTTTAAACAAGGCTGACTTTTAGTGAGAAAAAGAAAGAAGAAAGGTAAATAGGGATTGGTGATTGGCTAGTAGGAAATAAAAGAAGAAGGATTTAAAGAATGAGGTTTGATGAGGAGAAGTAGTGAGGGTTTGGCTATGGTTTTGAGAGAATGGAATGATAAAAGAAAATGAGGAGAAAGTGCTTTGAATTTTCGGCTAAGCAAATTGAAAAAAGAAAATCAAGGTGATCACTTAGGTGCTTTTATAAGCATTCGGCACACCCCCCTCTTCCACAAGTCCTTGCCGTCCACTCCTCTTCAACAAGGAGTCCAAGATTCATCCTACTTCCTTAATTCACTCTAGGCCACCCTTTTAGTTTAATTCAAACTAATATGATTTAATTTCTAATAATCTTTATTAATCCATACAATATTCATCTATTATCCTTAGAATAAATAAAATCCTTTTTAATAGCTCATATTATCTATTAATAATAATAATAATTGAAGAGTTTAAAGGGAGAAGGGACTCTCCCTCAAGTGCCGTCCAACAAAATGCCAAAAAGGGAAAATTGTGACTCGAACCAAGGTTCTCCTTGTTCTTTGATGGCGTCAAGTGTAGCTCCCAAGTGGCCCTCCCTTTGCCACTTATTCTAGGTTCTTTTTATGTCAAATATTTCTTTATTTATTCTTATAACCCCTAACCCCTAAGGCTATCCACCTTTAAAGCAAATAATATATTTATTTCTACCATTCCGAGCCAACTCAAGGCCTTTAATTAAACTCTATTATTCCATAAATAATATCTCAGCAGTTCTTATATAAGAAAAATGATTAAATTCCAAATAACCCCCCCTTTTTGGGATGTTACATAACACTAGTTTATTACACACACATCTAGACAAAATATGTCGACTTATTTACAGTAGAGACAACTTACCATATGCAAGCCACATATTATGAAAGTATCATAACTCAAAGGAAGTAAGAAGGAACTCACTAGCAAGTTTTTTTAAAAAATCTACTCTACTGGTCATTTGCCTCAATTTCTCAGACCTTCACTAACTTCTTGAGCTAAACAAGAAACAATTATAATCATCAGACCATTTATCTAATTTAATCATGCATGCACTAATACAAAAATGTAAATCCCTTCAACAATAACTGATATGTCACTAAACTAACTAAAAATTACGACTAAGACACCTATCAAACAATAGTATAGCTATGGTGAGTAGAGATATCGTATCCACGAGGACTAAAAGTATTAGTAATTATTATTTTCTTATCATTTAGCAAACAAATAGGAGTGGTGAGTTTTAAACTAAAATTACTAAACTAATTTAACCAAGAACTCAACAGAAAAGGAATCAAGGAAATAATCGAATGATAACCAATGAGAGAGACAATACCTAGAAAAGAATACACCTAGACTTTCTTTATTATTATGAAAACGATTTAAACAATTTATTCACTTGGTGTCTTGATCCGTAGAAATCCCTAAATTTTACTAATATTTCTTTCGAGAGTAAGAGAAACTAACCTTAGGTTGATTAATTGAAATCTCTTTCTAATTAAAACTCCTATTATCGCATTAATTCGATCTATGGATTCCCCTATTAGATTTGACTCTAATCTGGTAGATTTATGTCATCTTATTTCTAGGATTGCATGCAACTCTACCCAATTATGCTAGATCTACTCTTAAACAGGGACTTTTGCTCCTTTGATTAAGCATATTAAACATGAATTAATATCTCAAAAATATTAAAACAAGAAATAAGCACACATACTTGAGAACAAGAATCAAGTATTTATCACATAAAACGGAAATTAAATAATAGAATTCATCATAGATTTCCTCGTCCCTCTGTATCTAGGGAATTAGTTCATAATTGTGTATAAAAACATCTCAAAGTCAGAAAAACCACAATAAATAAAGAAAGTCATAAAAACTTCAAGAGAAATTTAAAAGAAATCTTCAATTTTGATGGAGATCTACTTCATAGTTGGCTCCTAATGATGTTCTTCGAGTGTTTTCTTTGATATTTTCAATGGCTCCCTTTTCTCTTCTTGTAATTAGTATTTATGGACTTTAGAATGCCAAGAAATCCTAAAAATTATGTTTTTCCATGCATTTGGGATGCGAGTTTTGAAATTGACACGGCTTGGCACATGGCTATGTGCCCACCCGTGAACAGGCCTAAGCCATGTGGCTCTTGAAAACAGTTCTATTTGTCCGATTTTGACTCATTTTTTGCTCCTTTCACTCCCAAATGTTCTCCTAATTATAGAAACATGAATTTGAAGGATTAGGAGCATCGAATTCACCAATTTGCATAAATAATAATCCAAAGCTGAATTAAGAATGGGATTGAAATCATTACTTTTATAACTTATCAATAACCTAAGGGCTTTCCAGAAATTACTAGTAAGCTGGTACTTAACAATGGTGTTTTTACTAGCTACTGGAACCTCCTTATTCTTCTCAAATGAAAATACCTTAAAAATTTCCAGAGACTTAAAAAGAACACAGATAAAAACAAATGTGAAACATGTCGGCTATCGACATCTTTATATAGCGCAGGCAATAGGGACAAAGCTTAGTGGGAGGGTTAGAAAATCTCACTATAGCCCTTGAAACTTGAGAATAGACTTGCCTAAAATTTTGAAACCTAATCATCTACCAAACGTAACTACTACCACTAATCAGCTTAATGAGTAGTAAAACGTTACTTGCATACTAAAACAAGTCAACTAAACAAATCATTCAGCTACCTAAACATATCAAGTTGTATTCTACAATACTCTAGTTCAATCCCAACTAGGTTTCAGCTAAACTCTAATGATACTCACAAAGTCATCATTTTCATGCTAAAACACAAAAAAAAATTTATCGATCCACAAACTAACGAGTTCACCCTAAAATATTTGGGGTTAGCGGATTATCTTCCAAAATAATTCGTCAAATGGTGAATTCCAGTGAGACGTTCCGCAAATAGGCACATTATCGAATCCATGCAATACCCACTCCAACACTTAACGGATAATTCACCAATCTCATCCTTTTTCTGTTCTGACTTACTCAACTATATGCCAAACAACATATTGATACGGTCTATGCCGGGAGGGCTGTTACGCTTCATCTCTATGCACCCCTTAGAAAACTATATTGTGGACAATACATTGACTTCTGTACTCGCCTCACGTTTAATTGACACCACATATTAGTGTTGCAGATCCAAAATGCACATGCAATCAACAAAAGGGATAAGAAGTGCATTAATTGGTTAAGAAAATTTAAACCAACAATAAAGTCGTAATCATCAAGTGGTATTACCTCAATGGTTTCCTTACCAGTCTAACTACCAAGATGTAGCTCAACTTCTTTCGCAACACCTATTGTTGGAACCCTCTTGGAGTTCACTGTTTTAATCCACTTCAGTTCTTTCTCAACCTTGAGACCCAATTTTTGAACAGTCTCTTCGGACATGAATAAATTTGAAGCATTCGTATCGACGAGGGAATTCAATCTTCCATTTGCCATTGTAATGTGTACAAACATCAGCCCCTTTTATCTTACGACCCTTTTATCGGTGCTTTATTTGGCTCATCATACACTATCATGGTAGAAAACGTAATTTTTTAGATAGTCCCTCACTATATACGGATTGTCACAGAGAAAGCATTTCATTGCTCATCATTTCTTACTTCTTTTCCTACAACTTGTCGAGCTTAGCTCTTTCAATATTTTGGGTCTTGCCATTGCCATTTTTGGTTAGTTTGTTTTTGTCTGCCCTACTATTTTCATTCTTGATTATTTTGTTTTTGTCTCCGCTACCATTTCCTTTTTATTTGAATTTGGGCCTAGAGGACTTGAAATTATCAAATTTTTGCCCTTAAAATCAAAGAATACCTTTGGCCTTAGCCATGGCTACGGTAAGTTTGGTGATGCCATATTGGCGCACTCCTATTTTGCCACGACTTCAACCCATCCTTAAACTAGTAGAATTTTTCTATCTCATTCAAGTTAGAAATTTGAAGCATTAATTCACTAAAGCTTTTGACATACTCCTAAATAGTTCATTGTTGCATAAGCCGACACAACTTAGCCTGAGATTCTTCATTGGCAAACAGTGGGTAAAATTATTTTTTCAACTCCTTTTGGAACTCCTCCCAAGCCCTAATTGCTACCCCACTATGTTTCTCATTTGTGGACATATGATTCCACCATAAAAGAGTGACATCAGTAAAATAAATTGAAGCAATACTTACTTTAGTGGCATCATCATCAATGCCCACTACAAATAAGTACTGTTTCATCCCCTAGAGAAAATTTTCCACATCCCTCGCAGACCTCATCCCCTTAAACTATTTCAGCTTGGGGACATCCATTTTACGCTACTTAGGGACCGAAACCAGTATCCATTTGCCCACAACATCTGCACACAACGAGCTTTCCTCAAGCTCCTCAATTTTCAACATCATGACTTTAGTTTTCCCCTTCAAAGCTAGGATCATAGCTTTAAGAGCATTATTCCTCTTAGTTAGCTTCTCTATCTGATTATCCATAGCAGTATTGAGGGCCTCTTTCATCACATCCAAATTGAAACTGAGAGTTTGCACCACATATTCCCTAAACTGCTCTTTCATAGAGTCTAACTCATCGATGCGTCCCTTAACTACCTCGAGTGTTTTATTTACACCACTCATAGATTTTTCAAGATTGGTCACTTGACCTTTTAAACATGGCAGAATATCCCTCAATCTACTAGTTTTCCTTCCCTTCCTATGGGTCTCCTTAGACCCAATCAGCTCATTTATTCCTTTCGCCATCTCAATTGGTGCCTTTGAACCTTGGTTTGGGTACCAACTGTCATAGAGCTAAAGCTTTTGTTTGGCAAACCGCGTGGTTTTAGGCGATTTCTTTACTTCAAATTTGCAAGTTAGCCTAACTCTTGATAATGAGAATTCACAATGAAAATTCTCTAAGACGCTGAAATCAAGAAAATGTAACTCAAAGACAAATATGAACTCGAATCGAACAGAAAAGCTACAATAAAACAATAACACACCAAGTGTTTGAGTAAATACTCTTAAAAATATTCTATTACTTAAGAATGGAGTGATTATAAATGAAAGGGGAGGGCTTTATTTATAGTTGAGCTCCCGCAAATACAACGGTACAGATTGAGTTACATCAATGGTTGAGATTAGTGTCTATCTATTATTATATGAGAGTCATATGTGATTTAAACTCTATACATTCTTATCCTTTAGGATTTACAATAATTATCCTGATAAATGTACAAGTTACTGGAGTGCTTACATTTTAACCAAGATCCAAGTAAATGAGCCTTGAGTCTCTTCCAAGCAATAAAGCAGTCTTGTCAGGCCGAATGACCCCAAGTGAACATGAAGAGTCTAAAATGTCCGCATTAGTTGCAAGCTCCTTTGCGCGGCCTGTGACATTACTCCATGCATATGTCACATTAGCAATTAATTATTTTTTTAAAATTAATTTTTTTGTACTTTTTATACTTTTTTGAATTTTTTTAAAAATAATTAATTGTTATATTGGTATCCACATGATAATATGTGACTATGCCACATCAACGTTAACATTTTCATTCATTTTAGAGTTATTTGAGAAATGGAACAAAATTTAATGCCAAAAGAGGTGAAAAATTAGATAGATGATTAACATGATTCTTTTTTTTTTTTTGTGAAGTTAGAGAGCAAAATAAATAAATTATTTTTAAAAATATGTTTTAGCACAATATCATCTGATGTTAAATAAAGTCTACAAAGCTCCATTCGAAACGTTTCCATTTCCATCTCAAAATTAAAATTTTTATCTATTAATTACTGATTTCATTTATTTATTAATGTTTTCTTAACCATCCGGATTTATTCAAATTTTAATTAAGTTGTTGCCATTTTGCTTAAATCTCTAAATCTTATCCTATTAAATTAATAATCAATTTTATCAGCTAAACTCCCATTCGTCCTTCAATTAAGAAACTAAAGCTATTGATTCATTCTTATTTCATTGCACTTAAATGTTCTTTTTTCTTGTGAATTATAAAAAGAAGGTTAAATCATAATAATAATGCGACTAATACGATTCGAGCTCAAGCCAAACTTGAGACAATAAACACTCACCATCAAGTCAACATGGGTTCACTTAAATGTTTTCTTTCATTCTATAATTACAAAAAAGTGTATTTATTTTATAAACACAATGTAATTACATACGCGATGCCTTAAAAGAAATGAAAGAAGAAATCATTTGCAACCACAAAAGTTATAAATATCTAATATATAATTTAATCATTATTATTTTGGAATAATATATATAATCATTCATAGAAATATTATAAAAAAATATTGTGTGCAATTTAAATATTAAAACTATGGTTAAAATAGAGCAAGACAAAGTGAGTAAAACAAATTTCTTTGAATTTGACAGCCATAATTACAAGTACTAACGTTTCAGTTTTCACTTTTCACTATAAGTTGACCAGTCTCTGAATTAAAATGCTTCAAAGCAAGCCCAGAAAATGGTTGAAATGAAGATGTTTTAGAGCCAAAAAAAGAAAAAAAGCATAATAATTAGTTGCATCAGAAAAAGTATAAGATTGGGTAACATTTTATTCAGCAACTGAGGCCAAAAAAATGATACAGTAATAATTATCAAATCATGCTTTCTCGATTTATGTGCAAAGCAGGAAGACAAAAGCTATGTCCCAATTTACTGACCCAATAAAATTTCTTTTCAGACAAAACAAAACAAAAGACGTTGTGGTCATCTCTTCTTCTCTGCTGCTCCCATTTTGGCCTAGCAGCCACCCAGATTCCCTTCTTATCTGCCTTCCTTTCTTCCCCAAGGAAAGGAAAGGAAAGCCCATGCACTACACTCTCACAAAAACCATGCTTATCGCCCATGATTCTTGAACTTTTTACCAGGAGGGGGCATGGTTTTTCACCAAATTAGAAACCAACTCACTAGGAGTCATGCAGATTTGAATCTCTACTGAATTAATTAAAAACAAGATTATTCATATATATCCCACCAAGAACCCATATGGTATAACAGTGAATACAAGTAATCAAAGTAACTTTATATAAACCATACCCATAATCATCTATATATAAAACAAATAGCATACATACATAGATGTTGAAAAATATAGAGTATCTCTCTTCCTATACATTTATAGTTCAAAAAAAAAAAAGAAAAGAAAAAGTAATGCTAGAGATGATGACGATGACAAACAAACTCCTCACAGAGAGGACAAGCGGTATTAATGTTGGAACTAAACAGTACTCATAGAAAAGATATGACAAAACAAATTAACAATAAAGTTTCGCTATCACGACTCTTTCTTTATCATCTTCACCCCATATGTCTCCACAAAATTACACTTACCTACCTGTTGGAAATAGGATTTGGACCGCTTGGAACTTCATGAGCTTTTGCTCCGAACGAAGACGCGGAGGTGCGGGGATGACGCCTTTGCTTGGGGGGCAAGTTCATGGTTGATGATGATGATTTCCATGAATTATGTAAGAGGAGCCTCTTGAAAGGGATGGAAGGGGTGACATTGGATGAGTTGATAGGGTTTGAAGAGGGGTTGAGGAGTAGAAGGAAAACCAAGAAGACAAAGGTGAGGAAGAGTAGGAAAAAATGGGGTTTTTCATAGGTGTGTGAGAGCGATGATGTTGATTTAGGTGCTGCCATACAATCAAAGAAATAAAGAAAAAACCACCCCCCAAGAGCCCACAAGGGTTCAATATCCATGAACCAGCACCAAGGCTTTAGATTAGGAGGAGCAGAGGGAAGGTGAGAATAAGAGAGAAGAAAGAAGAAGAAAAAGAAGGTTCAGCAAAAGTGAATGGAAAGTAAGTTTTGAAATTCGATACACATTTGTTGAGGAACCAATTTAAAGAAGGGAGGGGGAACCTACTTACCATGTAAGTTCATATGAAAGGAGTGTTGGGTTTTGGTTGGATGAATTCACCAAATAGCCCTTTCTCATTTATTTTTATCAATTATAATATTTGAAATGAGGTCCAAAATATCTTTTTAGACTTGCGTTTATTTTTAGTGTAGTGTTATTGTAGTGTGTTTATTTTTTTTTATTTCACATTATAATATTATTATAATATTTAATTTTATTTGTCACTATTATTTTTATACTAAATATAAATAAATGTAGTGTTCATCTAAATGAACTTTTAAGTCTAAATTAATTTAAATAGTATATGGATTGTTATTTTGGTACGACCACAATAACCTTAAGCTTAAAGCTTGGTTTAGAAATTTTGGCTTTTAATGAGACATGCATTAACTAATGATTACGTACTACCAAAACCCAAAATCATTGCATTGAAAGAAAAAATTATTGTTATTTGATCTATTCAATCCTACATGCATGCAAACTTACCCCCTAAAATATAAGAAAATTATTCACAACTTGGAAAAAGTTTTTTGAACCACATTAAAATTAAATAAATTTTATTATTAAATGTAATGATAAGATATAGTGTATTTTAATGAAAAGTAAGATAATATAATTTAAAAAGACAAATATGAATATCAAAATAATTAAATTTTATGAATGATAAAAATATTTTATTTATAAAAAAATTCTCAAAATTCTATTTATTTACTGATTTCTTGATGAAATACAAATCTTTCCATTTCTGTGTATATATATATCATTTGAAAAAGTATAAAAGATTAGTAAGCATACTAAAAGCCAAAATTACTAATTAATAAAGAGAAAAATGAAGCTAAATTACTTGTTTAAAAAAGAAAACAAATAAATCATGTAACACCCCTTATCCGGGTTCTACGCCAGAATCGGGCTTAAGGCATTACTTTAAAAAAATCCTCACGTTCGCCACTTGGGCTCATCTCCTTCTCTCAAAAGTCATCTCAACAACTTCATTCTTAATTTACGAGGCCTCATGCATCTATACAAGGGCTCTCGAGACTATTCCAGAACTTTTTCGAATCTTAAAAATTTTGTCTTTTGTACAAGGCTAACACGCCCGTGTAAGAAGAGACACGCCCGTGTGTAGTCACACACGCCCATGCCTTCAACCCGTGGTGAACACTAACTTCACCCATACGGCCTCAAAGTTTAGTCACACGCCCGTGTGACTAGCCCATGGTCTATCCCGACTTAAAAGATTAACCTGCATGGGACGCACGGCCAGAGAACACGCCTGTGTTGACCGTGTGTCACACATGGCCTAGACACACGCCCGTGTATCTATTCACATGGACAAGAACAAAGCTATTTGCTAAGCTCTTCTCACCTCTATGGCATTCACAACATGCACTCATACAACACATTCATATTCAACTTAAATTTAAAAGAAATCTCACATAGAAAACAACATCTTTTCATATAATATGATAGCCAACAACTATGGCATTATACAAAATTCACTATCCATCTAAAGGCCAACACATCTTAGCCATATACCACAAAAATTCACTAACTTGTCTAGCCCCTATACATGCCATATACAAAACATTGAATCTCATATACCAGAGTGTGTTGATATGTGGGCTATCTTCCAATGATCCTCGTATCTCGATTCACCACTTTTACTCTATAAACAAAGGAAAAGAAAAAGGAAGTAAGCTTTGAGCTTAGTAAGTTTATACATAAACAATTAAGCATCATAGTATAAGCTAAACAACAATTAGCATTACACTAACATATAAGGTACAACTATGCTTACTCTTTCTATTCCTTACCACATTTCCAACACATTATGAATCACATACTCATAACCATTAGAATGCACCCCTGCATTCAATATCACATTTACACAATATACAACACATCGTTATTTCTCAATAACACATCCACACAGATATACTACTCACTATTACCACCACACAGCTAATTCACACAGCTAATCCACAAAGCTAATCCACCCAACCAATCTACACAGCTAATGTCTCGGTGGTTCCGCACCTAGTCCACCACAATCAATTAATAAGGTAGTATCGCACTTAGCCTACCGCAAAGGTAATCATAGTGGTCTCGCACTTAGCCCACTAGATGATATACCTAACGATAGCATCGCACATAGCCAACTCATCGTTAATATGCATTAGGATGGCATCGCACTTAGCCTACCATCTAGCATTATCAATACACATTCACATGTTTACTTACTCTATCATTCATTCACAAATTCAAACACATTTATCCCACATAGGTTCTCAATCATTCTCAACCATTCTCAATCATTCTCAATCATGCTACACACTAGCTAGCATTAATAAATTCATAAGTATAAATGTATTGTTTTTGCATAGACTTACCTCGATACTTAAAAATATAAACGTGCAATTTAGTCCACCACCTTGCTTTTGCCTCAGTTTCGATTTGGGCTTTGTCTTTCTTGATCTATAATAAATAAATCAGCTTATTCAATACACACATTGAATAAATTGACTCACATCTCATACTTTAGCAAAATTACTATTTTGTCCCTAAACTTTTTCATATTTACACTTTAGCCCTAAGGTTCATAAAGTGATTTTTATTCAACTTTCTAGCCTTTCATGCTTAGCCAAATCACTTATTCAACTATAGCATTTATCCATTCTCACTAAATCACACATGTATGACCAAACTCAAGATTTTCACAAACTAGTCCCTACATGCATTTTTATGGAAAATTACTTAGCAAAAGATGTTTCTACTACATCAAGCTTTCATATTCTTCCATAAAACATCAAAATACATGCATGTCATACATAAGCACATTTTTAAATATCCATTTTAGCTCACCAAATAGCTAAAAATAGCTTACTCATGCTACAATGACTTCAAAAATACGAAGAATATCAAAAATCGGGCTTAGGAGCACTTACCACCAAGCTTGAAAAATTTGAAGAACCCTAACAATGGCTATTAAAATTTTCGGTAGCTTGGGGAAGAAGATGAATGAATTTTTATCATCCTTTCACCTATTTAATCATTTAAATAACTAAATGAACAAAATGCCCTTTTTGATAAACTTTCTATTTTAATTCATCCTTGTCCAAAAACTAAAATTTGGGAAAATTGTTCATTAAAGACCTCTAATTAATATTCTAAAGCTATTTCACACAAATAGCTTCAGAATCTCACATTTTGTAACTTTTTCAATTCAGTCCTTTTGGACAATTCAACCACCATTTCACAAAAATACTTCCTGAAACTTTCACACTAGTATGCACACATAGTATAAACCTAGAAAAAACTCATTCATAACCCTCGAATTTGTGGTCTCGCACCACTATTTTGACTAGACCCTAAACCGAGATGTTACAACTCTCCTCTTAAGAGATTTTCATCCTCGAAAATCTTACCAGTAAAGAGGTTTGGATATTGTTCTCTCATAGCCTCTTCTGTTTCCCACGTAGCTTTTTCCACACCGTGTTTCTGCCACAACACTTTCACTAGTACTATGCTCTTATTTCTTAACTATTTTACCTCTCGAGCTAAGATCTTAATCGACTCCTCTTCATATGACATATCAGATCTTATCTCAATTTTCGTTGAAGGAAACACATGTGAGGGATCGGAGCGATACCGTCGCAACATTGACACATGGAACACATTATGAATCTTTTCTAACTCTACCGGCAAGGCCAACCGGTATGTTACAAGCCCAATTCTGTCTGTAATCTCATATGACCCTATAAATCTTAGACTCAATTTCCCTTTTCGTCCAAATCTCATAATCTTCTTCCACGGGGACACTTTCAAAAACACTTTACACCCACTTCAAATTCGATTTCTTTTCTTTTCAAATCTGCATACGACTTCTGTCGGTCCGAGGCAGCTTTTAGACTATTACGGATTACTCTCACTTTCTCTTTAATTTTTTACTAGATCAACCCCATGGACCCGCTTCTCACTAAGCTCGATCCAATACAAAGGAGTGTGACACTTACGACCATACAAGGCTTCATACGGAGCCATCTGAATACTCGACTAATAACTGTTGTTGTAGGCGAATTCGACCAAAGGTAGATATCTCTCCCAATTACTTACGAATTCTAGCACACAACATCGAAGCATCTCTTCAAGAACTTGAATCACTCTTTCAGACTGACCATCAGTTTGCGGATGGAAGCAGTACTGAAATTTAATTTTGTACCCATGGCCTCTTGTAACTTTTTTCAAAATCTCAAAGTAAACCTCGGATCTCTATTCGATATAATAGACATAGGTACACCATGCAATCTTACTATCTCTACCATAAACAACTCAGCTAACTTATCTAGTGAATAATCAACACGTACTGGGATAAAGTGAGCCGACTTTATTAATTTGTCCACAACAACCCACACATCATCTTTCTTTCTCAGAGTCATCGGCAACTCCGTCACAAAGTCCATGGTAACCCGATCCCATTTCTATTCGGGAACCATCACTAGTTGAAGCAATCTCGAAGGCACTTGATGATCAACTTTCACTTGTTGACAAATCAAACACTTTGCCACATACTTTGAGATATCTCTTTTCATCCTCGGCCACCAATAAAACTTTCTCAATTAGTTGTACATTTTCGTATTACCCCCGGGTGCATTGACAAATAAATACTATATGCCTCAAGCAAAATATTTCTAATCAACTCCTCATCTCTAGGTACAAAAATTTTATCACAGTACAATAAACAATCATTCGAGCCTACTCGAAAATCAGAGTCACTTTCTGATTAGCACTTAGCTCTCTTGGCTTGCATCTCACTGTCATTCCTCTGAGCCTCACATATCTGTTGAACAAATAGTGGCTTATCTCTCAACTCTGCTAAAATAGCACCATCATTAGACAATGCAAAACTCGTGCCCATAACTTTTAGAGCACACAAGGATTTCCTACTCAAGGCATCCGCAACCACATTTTCTTTTCCTGAGTGGTAGCAATGACTAAATCATAGTCTTTCAACAACTCCAGCCACCGCCTCTGTCTCAGATTCAGATCCTTCTGATCCATCAAATATCTTAAACTCTTATGATCCGTAAAGATTCAGCATTTCTCACCATACAAATAATGTCGCCAAATCTTTAACGCAAAAACAATCGCAGCCAACTCCAAATCATGGGTCAAATAATTCTTTTCGTACGGCTTTAGCTGCCCTGAGGCGTAAGTGACTACCTTACCCTCTTGCATTAACACGCAACTAAGACCATTAAACGACGCATCACTGTAAGCCACAAACTCCTTCCCCGATTCTGGTTGAACCAAAACTGGCGCCTCAGTCAATATTGTTTTCAGTCTCTCGAAACTCTGTTGACATGTCTCAGTCCATTCAAACTTGACATCTTTATGCAATAGTTTCATCATTGGGGTAGTAATAACAAAGAACCACTTCATGAAACGTTTGTAATATCCTGTTAATCCTAATAAGCTTCTAACCTCCAACACATTCTTCTTCTATTTCCAATCCACAATAGCTAAAATCTTACTTGGGTCAACTCTGACACCATCACCCGGCACAACGTGTCCTAAAAATTTGACCTCTTTGAGCCAGAACTCGCTCTTGCTAAACTTAGCATACAAGCTGCTTATCTCTTAAAGTTTGCAAGACAATTCTCAAATGCTCTTCATGATCGTTCTCATCCCGAGAATAGATCAATATATCATCAATAAAAATGACTACAAACTTATCCACATATGGTCTGAAAACACGATTCATCAGATCTATAAAAATTACAGGTGTATTTGTCAAACCGAACGGCATAACCAAAAACTCATAATGGCCATACCTCGTTCGAAATGCAGTCTTCAACACATCTTGCTCTTTCACTCTGAGCTGATAATAACCCGACCTCAGGTCTATCTTAGAGAACACTATAGCTCCTTTCAATTGATCAAAAAGATCATCAATCCTTGGTAAAGGATATCTATTCTTTACCGTCACCTTGTTGAGTTGTCTGTAGTCTATACACAGCCTCATAGACCTATCTTTCTTCTTCAAAAATAATATCGGAGCACCCCACGGTGAGTAACTCGGTCTTACGAAACCCTTATCTGTCAAATCTTGCAACTATATCTTTAGTTCTTTCAACTCTACAAGTGCCATTTAATATGGAGCAATAGAAATCGGTGCCGTTCCTAGAATCAATTCAATCCCATACTCGACCTCTCTCACTGGTGGTAATCCGGGTAATTCTTCGGAAATACATCTGGATACTCGCATACCACTGGCACTGTTTCAAACTTTACCCCACTCTCTCGAGTATTCATCACAAAGGCGAGATAGAACTCACAACCTTTTCTCAAATATTTCTCCATCACTGAGGAAGAAATCATCACAGGTAAACTGTCTGTTCCACCTGATTGAACCCGAACCACATCTCCACTTTCACATTTCAATTCAATGTACTTACTACCACAGTTCACTAAAACATTATGGGTAGTTAACCAATCCATACCTAAGATTAAATCAAACTCATCAAATGGTAACAACATCAGGTCTATTGAAAAATAATGATTCTCAAACATCAAAGGATAATTTTTACACACTTTGTCCACTAACACATGCTTACCCAATGGGTTTGACACCTTAACCACAATATCTGTAGACTCAATGGTCATACTCAAACTAGATGCTAATATCATAAAAATATAAGAATGAGTAGACCCTGGATCTATTAAAGCAATAACAAGGTGTCAAAGAGAGAAAAAGTACCCGTTATCACGTCTGAAGAGGATGCCTCTTCACGAGTGCGAATAGCATATGTCCTTGCAAGTGCCCGACCCTCCGATCTCATAGCAGAATCTTTGGACGTACCTCTACCACTAGCCCTACCTCTTGGGTTCCTTGGTGGTCTACCCCTTGTAGACACGTCACTAGGTCTCATCTCTTGCTTCTCTTCCTTATCATCCCTTTCGGGGTAGTTTCGAATAAAATGGTTGGGGGAACCACACTTATAACATTTTTGACTATTTCCCCAACACTCTCCGGTGTGATACCTACCACAACTTGGACACTCCGATTTACCCTTCGCATTGCTCACACTTTCAATCGAGGTAGCTTGGACTCTCAAACCCGAACGAATATTGTCTGAGTCTCAATGCGAATATCCCACTGAGGTTGTCGTCCGAAGATTCACTTTCTTATATCTTTTTGACTGGGCTTGATACGACTTGCCCATCGACCTTTTTCTAACATTTCGGGCTTCACCCACAACCTTTTTCTTTTCTTTACTCAACTCTTCGGCCTTACTTGCCCTTTCTACTAGCACCACAAACTCTTTCAACTCCAAAATAACCACTAGGAGTTTGATGTCCTCATTCAGTCCATCCTCGAACCTCTTACACAAGATGATCTCTATCGACACATATTCCTGAACGTATTTGCTAAGCCTAACAAACTAATGCTCGTACTCTGCTACTGATATTCTTCCTTACTTCAACTCAAGGAATTCTTTCCTTTTTCGATCTGTAAATCGTTGGCTTATATACTTCTTCCGAAACTCTTCCAGAAAGAAGTCCCACGTCACCCGCTCTTTCGGGACCACTGACGTCAGCGTTTTCCACCAGTGGTATGCCAAATCTCTCAACAATGATATGACACACTTCAAGCTCTCTTCAGGTGTACATGAGAGTTCATCAAATACTTTCATCGAGTTCTCTAACCAGAACTCCGTACACTTAAGGTTATCATCTACCTTAGCTCTAAACTCCTCGGCCCCATGCTTTCTAATCTTATCCACCAGGGGTTTCGATATCCTCACTACATCCATACATTGGGGAGCCACAGGAATTGCCTGAGGTATAGGAGGAGGTGGAGGAGGTTGAGCATTAGGGTTCTCTCGAACAATGTCCGAGTACCAATCGCCCATCATCTGAAGAAAGGCCTCTTGTGCCTCTTCCCCTTGACCCCTAGCCTCGGGTCCACTTTGCACAGGCATGGTCCCTTGCGCAGGAGTCGGTGCATTACTAGCTGCTTCATCAGTAGTAGATTGATTAGGATCTATATTCTATATAAAACAAGGATTAAAATCATCAGAAGCCACCACACTATCATTATACACTATATGACATGTATAGCTAGACTCTTACACCCACTATGGTAGTCCTAGAACCGACTAAACCATAGCTCTGATACCATTAAATGTAACACCCCTTACCCGGGTTCTACGCCAGAACCTGGCTTAAGATATTACCTAACAAAATCCTCATGTTCGCCACTCGAGCTCATCGACTTCTCTCAAAAGTCATCTCAACAACCTCATTCTCAATTTACGAGGCCTCATTCATACATACGAGGGCTCTCGAGACTATTCTAGAACTTTTTCAAATCTTAAAAATTTTCTCTTTTGTACAGGGCTAACACACCCGTGTAAGAAGAGACACGCCGTGTGTAGTCACACACACCCATACCTTCAACCCTAGTGAACACTGATTTCACCCACACGACCTCAAAGCTTAGTCAAACGCTGTGTGACTAGCTCGTGGTCTATCCTAACTTAAAAGATTAACTTGCAGGGGACGCACGACCAAAGAACATGCCCGCGTGCTGACCGTATGTCACATATGGCCTAGACACACGCTCGTGTATCTATTCACATGGACAAGAACAAAGTTATTTGCTAAGCTCTTCTCACCCCTATGGCATTCACAACATGCACTCATACAACACATCCATAATCAACTTAAATTTAAAAGAAATCTCACATAGAAAACTACATCTTTTCATATAATATGATAGCCAACAATTATGGCATTATACAAAATTCACTATCCATCTAAAGGCCAACACATCTTAGCCATATACAACAAAAAATCACTAACTTGTCTAGCCCCTATATATGCCATATACAAAACATTGAATCTCATATACCAGAGTGTGTTGATATGTAGGCTATCTTCCAATGATCCTCGTATCTCGGTTCACCACTTTTATTCTATAAACAAAGAAAAAGAAAAAGGGAGTAAGCTTTGAGCTTAGTAAGTTTATACATAAACAATTAAGCTTCATAGTATAAGCTAAACAACAATTAGCATTATACTAACATATAAGGTACAACTATGCTTACTCTTTCAATTCTTTACCACATTTCCAACACATTATGAATCACATACTCATAACCATTGGAATGCACCCCTGCATTCAATATCAAATTTACACAATATACAACACATCATTATTTCTTGATAACACATCCACACAGATATACTACTCATTACTACCACCATACAGCTAATCCACACAGCTAATTCACACAGCTAATCCACAAAGCTAATCCACACAGCTAATCCACATAACTAATCCACACAGCTAATGTCTCAGTGGTTCCGCACCTAGCCCACCACAATCAATTAATAAGGTAGTATCGCACTTAGCCTACCGTAAAGGTAATCATAGTGGTCTCGCACTTAGCCCACTAGACGATATACCTAACGATAGCATCGCACATAGCCAGCTCATCATTAATATGCATTAGGATGGAATCGCACTTAGCCTACCATCTAGCATTATCAATACACATTCACATGTTTACTTACTCTATCATTCATTCACAAATTCTAACACATTCATCCCACATAGGTTCTCAATCATTCTCAACCATTTTCAATCATTCTCAACCATTCTCAACCATTCTCAATCATGCTACACACTAGCTAGCATTAATAAATCGTAAGTATAAATGCATTGTTTATGCATAAACTTACCTCGATACTAAAAAATATAGAAACTTTAATTTAGTCTACCACCTTGCTTTTGCCTCGGTTTCGATCCGGGCTTTGTTTTTTTGATCTATATAAATAAATCAGCTTATTCAATACACACATTGACTAAATTGACTCACATCTCATACTTTAGTAAAATTACTATTTTGCCCCTAAACTTTTTCATATTTACACTTTAGCCCCAAGGCTCGTAAAGTAATTTTTATTCAACTTTCTAGCCTTTCATGCTTAGCCGAATCACTTATTCAACTATAGCATTCATCCATTCTCACTAAATCACACATGTATGACCAAACTCAAGATTTTTACAAACTAGTCCCTACATGCATTTTCATGAAAAATCACTTAGCAAAAGATGTTTCTACTACATCAAGCTGTCATATTCTTCCATAAAACATCAAAATACATGCATATCATACATAAGCACATTTTTGAATATCCATTTTAGCTCACCAAATAGCTAAAAATAGCTTAATCATGCTACTTGGACTTTAAAAATATGATGAATATCAAAAACCGGGCTTAAGAGCACTTACCACCAAGCTTGAAAAATTTGAAGAACCCTAACAATGGCTATTGAAATTTTCGGTAGCTTGGGGAAGAAGATGAATGAATTTTTATCATCTTTTCACTTATTTAATCATTTAAATAACCAAATGACCAAAATGCCCTTTTTGATAAACTTCATATTTTAATTCATCCTTGTCCAATTTTTTCCAAAAATTAAAATTTGGGAATACTGTTCATTAAATACCTCTAATTAATATTCTAAAGCTATTTCACACAAATAGCTTCTAAAATCTCACATTTTGTAACTTTTGCAATTTAGTCCTTTTAGACAATTCAACTACCATTTCACAAAAATACTTCCTAAAACTTTCACACTAGCATGCACACATAGTATAAACCTAAAAAAAACCCATTCATAACCCTCAAATTTATGGTCTCGCACCACTATTCCGACTAGACCCTAAACTGGGATGTTACAAATCAATACAATCAGTTTTATATAAAATTAAAGGTTTTGCTTAGTCCAGATGATATATGAAAAATAAATTTATAAACACGAGTTAGATGATGATAAGTGTCCATTAAATTATATTTAATATAACACCTCTAACCCATATTCATCGCCGGAATAGGGTTACAAGGCATTATCTATCAAATCACAACATACAACATACATTTATGCATCCATTCTCAAACACCATTCAATCATAATCACATTGTCCCTTATAAGAGCCTACGAGGCCTTAAACATGCTTTAGAAATGGTTCCGGACTAAACTGATAACATAAAAAAATTCTTAAAAACTTAGAAATTTTCAAACATACAAGGGTCACACGCCCGTGTGAACAGGCCGTGTGCCTCACATGGTTCCAAACATGCCCGTGTCCCAGGCCGTGTGAAAATAGGCATACATACTGGCCTGGGTCACATGGCTGACCACACGCCCGTATGTCCAGCTCTTGTGCCCTTCGAAATGGCCACACACACAAGTGTGCTAGGCTGTGCCAATCATGTAAGGTATACTGACTTATGCAACACGGCCAAGTCACACGCCCGTGTGCTAGGCCGTATGCCATTTAGGGGGTATACTAACTTGTGCCACACGGCCGGTCACACGCTCGTGTGTGAGGCCGTGTGAAGCATATTAACTTCAATTCAATCTCAACACTAGGGGACACACTACCGTGTAGCATGACCGTGTGTCGCACACAGTTGAGACACGTCCATGTCTCTGTCCGTGTGGACAAAAATAGGCCATTTGTAAGCCAATTTGCCACCCTTTCTCATGTTCACCTAAACAACCAAAATAATACCATTTCAACACATATATAGGTAACTAAAACATGCTATTTCATATACAAATCATGCCATTTAAAATCCATCCATTTCACTACTCAAATCATAATCTAAAACATACTAAAACAATATACCATTACCAACAATTTCACCTATCTTCTTTATGCAATTTTCTCATCATCTTATCAACTAATTCATGCCATAAAACATAACATATGATCATCTTCAAATCAAGCCACAACATGTCATTTTTCAAGAAATAATACACAAATTGACAACTAGCTAAATTGAGCAACCATATAACCATCACAACATCCATCCCAAACATGCCAAAACACAAGGCAATATATACATCATATATCACTTATCAAACTTATGATTTAAGCCAACTTAAATGGCCAAATATGTAAGCCTGATTTTGGCCCTAATCAAAACGGTGGTTTCGGGACCATGAATCCGAGTTAGAAAAATATTTTTATATTATATTTTATATTTATAATATATGCTTGAGCATGTGCTAAAATATCGTGGATTAATTTGTCTTTGTGTGTGTTTAATTTAAAGAAAAGGACTAAATCGCATAAGTGATAAAAGTAGCCTTATTGCTTGATTGAGTGGTTAAATTAATGTGTCTTTATATAGGGGAGGACTAACGTTGATAATTGTCCATTTTTAATGGATAGTGGACGGCAACATGCAACTTTTTATAATAAAATTATATGTTTATATTATATGTTATGTTAAAATATATTATATTATATTAAAAACATATTATAATAAAAACATAATAGAGAAAGTGCATGTTCATCTTTTATTTTCTTTTGTTATCACCGAAACTAAAGAGAAAAGAAAAGAGAAAAACCTTCAAGGGTTTCGGCACTTCTCAAGCTAGATTAAGGTATGATTCGGTTTTAGTTTTTGATTATTTTTACGTTTTTGAGATCGTTGCTTAGTGTTTTAGTAAGCCCATGATTAAATTTTGGAATTTGATGTGCACTTCGTGAGTTGCCATTGAAGGGAGTTGGTTGTTTTTGTTGTTTAATGATGATATATTAATTATATGTGTTAGATTATCAAGTTTAATCTTTGAAAATGAAATGGAGTAATTTGGGTTAAATTGTAAAAATAAATTTTTGGGAGGACTAAATTGAAAAATAAATGGCTTGTATGGACTTATATAGGCATGCGGAGCATTCAGCCCTAAAGGGATAAATTCAAATTATGTGTATTTTGTGTTTTGTGCAATAAAGACTAAATTGTAAAAGTTGTAAATGTTAGAGGGTAAAATGGTAATTTACATAATTATGTGTTTTTGGATTAAATTGAATGAAAATATATCTGAATGAGCTTAATTTGGAAATTATTTAGATCAAGAACAACAAGAAATGGGATTGGATCGGGGAAAGGCAAAGTTGAACGAATAGCCGGGAAACCCTAATCCGTCGATTTCCGAGGTAAGTTTTTAAGCAATCGGATTAAATTGAATTTATTCTATATTAAAATGTACATGCTTAAGTGAATTTATAGACTTAATTTTAAATTGCCGAATGTGGCATGAGAGATATCATGATTTAGCCGAATGTAATGTTGGTTGGAAGTTGGATTTAATTGAGTAAAATTTTTTGTTATATGTTAATGATGTAAATGGATATGAGAGATATTAGATTAGGAAATGAATATAGCCAAAGAAGTGTTAGTCATATGATAATGCTTTGGCCGAATGTAACATAGATTTGGGTATGAAATAATAAAGTTATACCTATATGTATGTGCTTGTAAGTGAAGTTGTGGATTAAACTATATATATATATATATATATATAAATATAAGTGTATATTCGAATGAATAACATGTTTACAAAAGGCACTAAGTGTGCGAACTTATAACCAAGCACTAAGTGTGCGAAATCGGTCACATGGCACTAAGTGTACGAATGTTAACGAATTCAAGCACTAAATGTGCGATACGTTACGTAAACTTGGCACTAAGTGTGTGAATACGTTAAAGAAACTTGGCACTAAATACGTCTACGAAACTTGGCACTAAGTTGAACGTCAAGTAACGGCACTAAGTGTGCGACACGTTACATGAGTTGCCTTGTGTAAAGCGGATTTTGGACCTTTCAAGGACATAAACTAGTGACTGGAAATAACCAAGAAGTGACACGTAGGTAAGCGATGCATGATAAATGAATAGCTTAGTACCGTTGAGGTAAGTTATTTTAGTATATGAAATTATATTAATGTGACGTAATCATTTATTTTTGAGCTTGTTTCGAAATGGAAAAATGGCCTGTGAACATTCAATTTTGAGACCTATTAAAAATTGTGATTGTTGATTGGGGTCAAATTATGCATATTTGTGTTTATGAATTAGTTAATGATCATGTTGGATTGACTAAATAGCATATTAACTAGTTGTATATTTTTACCATTGCCTAAAACTTACTAAGCTATGATAGCTTACTGTATGTGTTTATTTAACTATTTCATAAATCTTGAAGTCGAAGCTCGAGCTTGGGAATCATCGTCAAAGTCAATCACAATATCATCTATCTTTGGTACCTTTTTGTTAAATCGAACTTTTGGAAACTATTGCATGTATAGGTTATTTTCTCTTTGGAATTACTATGTACATAATGTATATAAATGCCATGCAAATATGGCTTCACTTCTATGCTTGGGTTGATTTGTTTATGCTTGAGGTGATGTATATGTTTGTGCATTTTCGATCTTTATAAAAGCATGTTTTGGTATGTATGCTCCGTGAAGTTCTAAAAGGGTATTTAATCTATACATTTCGAATGAATGTCGTATGAATGAAGTAGATGTAAATTGATGATAATTTATTTAATTGAATGTGGCTTAGTCATGCTTGATTTTGGTTTATTATTGGGTATATTCGGATGCATTATAATCTTAACTTGGAAGTTATATCAAGTTATGTTATGTATGTGATAATTGAGATTATAAGCTTGGTTTGAATAAGGTATGTGGTACCCTTTGGATAATGAATATACTTTTGCTTAAATTTATATGTACTTACAATACATATCATGAAAAGATTAGGTCATATTTTGTGCATGTGACTAATGAATGTATTATAGTAATGAATAAGTTGAAGTATGTACATTTGCAAATATTCGACCATAGTATTGTTTTGATTTAGTGTTTATATTATTCATGGGAGGCTTATAAGCATACGGTTATGAGGTTTAAAATGGGTAAGTATTGTTGTGAACAACTAGATATGGTGTGCATGTGATTAAATTAGTATAAGTATAGTTATTTGATTAATATAAGATGAATAAGGCTAATATACTTACTCGGCTATATGATGCAAAATGACCAAATGAATAGTGATTTGCTAATTGGATGTAATTAGTTTTAGTTTATGGTAATGATATTATTTGTGATATGTTAGTTAATGTTTTGATATTAGATGGAATATACATGTTTTTCATGATAGTATGAATTGGTACACATTTATCAAAATAATAGTTTTTATAAAGTGCATTGACTTGTGTTGGTTAAGTAATGCCCGTAACCTTAATCTGGCGACGGATACGGGTTAGGGGTGTTACAAAATACACATCAACATTTACATCATTCATGAGCTAAATCTCATGGCTAATATCATATCTCAAAGCACATCATCATATCACTAGCCTATACATGCCATATACCATATTTACAAAGCATCAAAAGTACCAACAAGTTGATCGATAGTGTGACGATGTTCCTGATGATCCCCAAATCCGAGATAGCTTTGATTATCTATAAAACAGGGGAAGAACACACAAAGTAAGCTTTAAAAGCTTAGTAAGCCATGTACAAATAAAATCACCACATGAATCAACATTATTTCAATCAATAGGTAAACTATGAGTAAGCACATATAAGCTCACAAACCTTTCCTAATGTATACATATTCAATATCATAAGTGAATTAATCAAATACTATCTCATACGTACCTGAGTCACTTAACTCATTCATACATTCTTCCTCGACTTGACTTTGCCCGTTGAACCATTCGGAATCATTAAGGATACTCATAAATCACATATAGCTGGTACAATGCCATATCTCAGATATGGCCTTACATGTTATCACATATCGATGCCGATAGCCCAGCTATTGTCTTACACGAAATCAAATAACGATGCCAATGTCCCAGACATGGTCTTACACGTAATCACATAATGATGCCAATATCCTAGACATTGTCTTACACATAACCACATCTCATTAATCCTAATATCATGACATTAGTATCCTATACTATTCCTAAGGTTCATACGGGACTTTCGAATATTGTAAGCCTGTCGATTCTTGCTCGTATTTAATCATTCAACATTCATAGCAGTTCAATGACAATTAAACATATATAATTAAATTTAAAGACATTTATTTGCATATGAACTTACCTCATATTAGGGATAAACAGACTGAACCGACTATTCGATAACCTTTGATTTTTCCCGATCTAAATGATTTCTTTGGTTCTTGATCTATATGCATTCAAAATTAACTCATTTATTCATCAACTCATTCAATTCAGACCACAAACACATATTTGGGCATTTTTACATTTTAACCCCTAAAGTTACACATTTTTGCAATTTAGTCCCTAATTCACAAATACACAAAATTCACACAGTTCAATTTAACCCATGCTTAGTCGATTTATACTTGAGTCCCTAGCAGCCCAAAAATTTCATTTATTTCACATTTCAACCCCTCAATTTACACTTTTCACAATTAAATCCCTAATAGACATTTTTACTCAAAATCACTTAACAAAACTTGTGTAACTATTAAAAATGTCCATTTTTCATCATAAAACATTCAAAAGTTCAAGTATTCATCAATGGAACTTCATGACATCATTAAAAAAATTCAAAAATTAAGGCATTGGCTAGCTAGAATACAAAGCAACGATCTCAAAACATAAAAATCAACAAAAACCGAGCTAAAACGAACTTACATGCCTGAACATCAATGGCTGAACCATTCAAAGCTTTCAAAACCCTATTTCCTTTCTTAAATTCGGCTTTGGAGAAGATGATAGCATGAAATGGCTTTTTGTTTTATTTTAATTAAACTTAATTTCTAAATTACAATTATAACCTTAATGAATAACATTTATAATCCACTCAACTATGTACATATTTGTCCATCCATCATTCAAATGGTCTAATATCATATAAGGACCTTTGATTTAATAAACCATAGCAATTAAACACATTTAACAAGTAGAATGTAACTTTTACATTTTACGCGATTTAGTCCTTTTATCAGATTAGACATCCAATCGATAAAATTAAATCACGAAACTTTCACACATATATAATCACATGCTATAAACACAAAAAATAATATTAAAATAATTTTCTGACCTCAGATTTTGGTTTGAAACCACTGTTCGATTTAGCTAAAATTGGGCTGTTACATTTAAAATCTAAAAAATATATAAAAATTTTTAAATAGAAAAGGACTAAAAATTGTTTTGATTATTTTAAGTTATTAGTAATTTTATTAAACTAATATGATATTTAAATTTAATCCTTCAAACTTGCTAATTTTGTAATAAAAAACATAACATGGAATTAAGTTTTGAGAGCTTAATTAAAATTAAAAAGAGAGTTTTAATTACAATTCTCAACAATTTTAGATGGTTTACTTGAAATTTTAAAACTTTTGAGAGAATTAATAAGAATTTCCAAAAGTTTTGAATGATCTAATTGAAATTTTCAAAACTTTTAGAAAATTTAATAGAATTTCTAAAAATCTTAAAATTTTAAAGAGGCTCCTCTTATTACTTAGGAGTATAGCTAGGGGTTGGCAGGGGCCGACCCCCTTAAAATAGAAAAATTTTCATTTAAATCTTTTAAAGTTTTAAAATAGTAAAGGTAAAATTATACTTTAACTCCTAAAAATAATAAAATTTAATTTAATTCATTAAAAATGATAAAAATATAAACTATTAAAATAATAAAATTATATTTTTACTATCGTAAAATTATAATTTAATTTTGACTTTTAAATTTTTTCTAACTTTGCGGCTGTTACCACTAATATAAGTAAATAGATGTTTTCATTAATTATTTAATATAAGTTTTAAAAAAATTAAGTGGGCAACTAGAAAAAAAAAAAAAAGCGTTGATGTGAAATTAACGGTAATGCGGCATTCAGACATTTAATTAATTTTATATTGCAAATCTCATATAAATTAGAGGAATAATTTTTATTGAAGGTAAATAAGGAGTGTGAAAATCAGAAAGCAGTTGTGGTGGCGATGGCGGTGGCTTTTCTTTGCTTGGTCGGTTCCCCAAGAAATGTTCCTTTGACATGGATGAACCCTAAAGTGGGGGAAAATAGACCAATGAGCTTTGCTTTGCTTTTTTCTTCAAAGATGTGGGGTTTACGCCTCTTCTTTTCGGCGCGTGAACACGCTTATATGTCCATGAGACTGGTATCAGTTTGAAGAAATTAAATACTAACCCAAACGGTATTGTCCAAAAGTTGATACATCATCTTATTTATGTATACAAAAACTCCGTATTAATATATCAGTTTAGCATTAATTTAATATTTTTAATTATTCAGCAAAAGGAAATATTCTTTTATTTGTTTTAAGGAGCTCTTAATTTTTATTAAAATATTATTTGATAACATTCTTGTTTATACAAAATACATGATTTGAGTGCATTAACATTGTATCAAATAAAATAGTTATAATCTGAACTTATCATTTCAATAATAACAATTAGCAATGGAAACTAAATATAAGAAATTATCAAAATGAAGATTTGATCAAATTCTGCTTTCAAAGGAAATAAACTGACGTGGTTAAAATTAACGGCTATGATTAGGGGTGAGCGTTCGATCGAATCGAATGAAAAAATTTCGAGTTAATCGAGTTGACGAATCATATTTTATCATCCTAATTTGATTTGAAATTTTCTCGAATCGAGTCGAGTGAGATGGAATTGAATCAATCGAATCGAATATATTTGTTCGAGTTAAATTTTAAAAAATAATTTTGGGTCCTTGTAACCACTATTACCCATCGTAATAAAAATTTGTCCACCTTAATCAAATTTTATTAACTTTCATCACCTCATAATTTATTTATTAATCTTTTATATACGGGTTAGCTTCTTTGCTTGCTTAGTTATTTCAATTATCTTGATTCTTGTCACTATGTATTTTGGAATTAAAATATATATTAAATGTAAAATGTGATTTTTAATAAAAGTTATTTTAAAGATAAAATATGAAATTGATACCAATATAAAATTTTAATATGAATATTTTATGGCATAATTAATAATTCAATTTTAATATAAATATTCAATATGACTAAACAATTCAAGAATATAAATAATATAAAATGTGAAATTTAATTTAATAATATAAATAGTAGATATAAATAAAATTATTGCTATTTATGTTTAGTGATTTTTGGATAATTTTAATTTTTATTTGAGAGTAAAAGGTGAGAAGTAAAAGTTTAGGGGAAAATAAAAATTTTGGGGAATAAAAGTTTGAGGAAAGTAAATAGGGAGTAAAATTTTGGAAGGAAAATATAAAAAAATTTGGGGGGATGGGTTTGGGGTAGATGGGAGGTGGGATGGGAAGGAGTAAAAGTTTTAGGGAAAAGGGAGGAGTAAAATTTGGGGAAATAAAAAGTTTTGAGGGTTTTTAGAGTAAATTTTGAGAAAAAGTAAATGGGAGAGTAAAATTTTGGTGGGAAATGGATTTTGGGTAGATTGGAGGGTTGGGATGGAGGAATAAAAGTTTTGGGGAAAAGTGGAAGGAGTAAAATTTTGAGGAAAAGTAAAAGGTTTGGGAGTTTGGGGTAAAATATAAAATATTATATTTTAATATTGAATTATTCAATTATTCGAGTTATTCAATTCAAAATTCAACTCAATTGAACTCGAAATTGAGAAAAAATTGAGTTGACTCGAATAACTCGATTAACTCGAATAATTGATTCGCTTAACTCGAAATTCAAATTTTTTCGATTTTTCGAGTCGAATCGAGTTTTTACCCTGGCTATGATCCAGTGGAGCTCATTAAAAAAAAAAAACTAAAGAAAATAAGAATAAGAAGCGAGAATGATGCAGGCAAAACGCCTTGAAAGGAGGAGTGTGGGTCTAAATTTGAAAAATAGGAGAGGGAGTAAGCAAAGCATCGCATTCTCTTTCTTTAGTTTGATGAGGTGCAATTGTGTGAGCTTTGCAAAGGCAAAGTCAGTGTCTCCAATGATGGGTGATGCATGGGCCCTTACTGCCTCGGTAACATGCCCATTGCCCAACGCATATATATTCATAGTATTATATTCTGCGTGATAAATTGTTAGTGTAAAAGTGATAAAAGAGATTTTAAATTATATTTTATTTTTTATATAATAAATAGATAAATTAATTTTATAAATTAGATTAAAATTTGATTCACTTTTATTATTAAAAAGTGATATGATTAATGAAAAATTTAATAGTGATATGTGATTGGCCACATATATTTGATGTTGAGATATAAGTATTAATTTTTATTAAATAAATAAATAAAATTTTTAATAAAAGACTAATTTACTCTTTAATTTAATGTTTAAAATTAATTTACATATTTTTAATAAAAAAAACAAAACATAATCTGACTTAGAAATTGTTAGGTAGTGAGTGATGCGTTTTTGCTGCCTCCTGCCTCGTTCCAATAAATGCCTCATTCATTATCTTGTTTGGTTCTTAGTGGGGGATACTAGTGTGCAATTCGTCGGCTAAAGAAAAGCTAAAACTGATGTATTGTTTTTATACTATCCGTACGTACATCTCTTGCGAATAACAATTATAACATTTGAATTAAAATATTATCTCCATAAATAAATAAATAGTTTTTGTGATTTGTCTATTTTATGTATTAACATGTTTTGATTCGATTACATTATTATTATTTATCTTTTAAGGATATTGAACAATAATCTTCATCATTTTCAGATATTTAATTAAACAATGATATTTTTAAAGAGTTTTAGTATCATTTATTTTATTTAAAGAGATACAAAATCAAAGAAGTTAAACTAAATAATCTCTCCTTTATCTCATATCATAATAAAGAATCTAATTGAGGCATAATTTAGTGTTCTATGCAATAGTACTAGCTCAAACATACTAGTCTAATAATGCTCTTATATTGAAGACTTGGATATTATTTTATGTACGAGTTAGGGGGATTTGTAGAGGGATGTAAACAAACTATTTTGTCCAGATTTCGAGTTTGTGCTTAAGCTTTTAAGGAGAAAAGACTTAGTAGAAGAATAAATCTAGATAATTATATAAGACTGAGACTACAACAGAGTGAGTGAATGGAGCTTAAATCATGTCTTATACTATTGAATTATAAAATATTAATCTCTGGATAAAGTCTTACAAATATAGAAAAGAGTTTCGAACTACATAACCAATTCATATGTTCATTGTTTTACTTTTTTAGCTTCAATTGTATTTTTAGTTGCAACTCATAATACAGCTAAGCAACAAATCAACACAAACAATTTTTATTATATCAATACTATAATAATATCCCTGATTGAATTAGGCGTCATAAGTCAACTCAACACTAATTCAATTAAAAATTACTAAAAAATCATGTTTTTACAAAATATGTTATATTGTTATACTAATATTGGGACATTATAATTTTTAAATTATTAATTTTATTATTTCAATCAAAACTTATAAAATTATAAGAATATATAAATTATATCACTCACTTTATATAATATAAATGAGTAGAGAAATTTGAGCTGTTATTATGAAGTGGGTATGTTATATTCAAATAATATATTGTAATATGTGATAAATTTAATTTATAACCAAATAAAAATATATGCAAAGAAATAAAGAAGGGGGCCAAGGTGCATGACAGAAAAGACTAAAGTTGGCTTCATAGCCATAATTATGAGGAAGCATGATAACTGATTGGACCTTATTGAAATAAACTTGCTACCTGCTGCCTTGTCAAATTAATCTAAAATTAAAGTTTCTTCTTTTCAATTTTTTTTTTTGAGAAAAAAACCCCAATATCATGTTATTGCTTTAGTTAGACTAAAGAAAGCTATGCAAAGTATATCACCATGAATCACTTCATATGTCTTAAGTTCATCATAATTTCCTTCTGAAATAAATAAGTAATTAATCAAATATTGAAGTGGCCGTGGTGTTTGAAAAATATTGAAGCTCTAAGGTTTTTTACATTATCTTTAGTACGATGTGTTTAACCATTATTTTTATATTAACCGCAAGTAAACGCATCGTCCATTTAAAGAAACCCTTAATCTAAAATTGTTTTTATAATTTCAATGATTTTTGGAAAGAGAAAAGAAATGTTTTTAAAATTATTCATTTAAATCCAATTTGGTTAAATTAAGAAGGTAACAGTTGTATTTTTCTGGTTTGATTGTTGCATGTGCTTCTACTATTGTGGTTAGTAATCTTAAATTAGTAACTTTGTGAAACATTACAAATTAGGGAAGAGAGTACATGAATAAAGTTTAAATTTTGATAATTGGATGCCAAATACAGAATTTAATGATAGCTTCTTTATGTTATTGGCAATAATTATAAAATATTTTAAATAACATGAAAATTTTATAGACTAAAGATAATTTTAAATATATTTTAACTTATTAAATATTTAATTAAATACGAGATTTGAATCATTTGGCAATAGTATAAGGAAGCAATTATTAAGTCTCCCCAATGATCAAAGTTAAACAATGTGTTGATGTGATTGAAAAATCATAGAGTAATATTATAAAAGAGAAAATTGAATGTAATTGTAACTAAAATGATCCAATAAAATTTAATTATTAGAATGTAAGTAAATAAAAATATCATGTGCATGCATGGAATGCAAGGAGGGCAAAAGTCAAAGGATGGACCTTGAAAAAGCCTTTATATTAGTTGCTGTTGAAGTGGCAATAAATCATGAATAATTTCAACATCTTTTAAAGATAAGACAGCCTTTATTTATTAATGCATCTTTTTTCTTGTGTTAGGTGAGCAATATTGCTTGTTTGCAGCAAATCCAAAAGCATACTATTCTCACCAAATATGTCAACTAATTGAGGTATAGCTCTCAACCCCTCTTTCCACCATTTGTTTTGTCTTGATGTTTTAATTTTCTTTTTGCCTCTTTGTAGTTTAGCTATCAGAATGAATTATTGGGAATTTTATTAACAGTTTCTCCTCAGTTTTAAAACTTGTGATAGTTTTAGAGTGCTTGTTTTTAAAGGGAGAGATTTAATGAAAAATATATACATAAATGTCTACATATATATAGAAATATATGATGGATTTAACTCTATAAATCAGAGTTATGGCAGCTAAAAAAGAAAAAGAAAAATAGTCAGCAAGCTTTCTTTTTTCTTCACTAATCACCACTTTAGCAATTTGATGCTTTATTTTTCTCCTTTTGCTTCCAACCAGTGAAAAGAAAATCCAATTCCTATTCTTCCAATCTATGTAGAATTAAGGAATCACTTTGTAAAGCACATAATAACAATGTGTTCTTATATTCCTTTCCCACTTAATATATGGTCATCAATATAAAGTCATTGTTCATTGAGTATCGAATTTTAAATTACAATCTCATTTGTATAAAAGAATATCTTAAAATTCAAGAAAAATTAAGTTTATTGTTTTAGTTGGTGAAATGACTTCACTCCTTTCATCCTTTTTCCAACTCTATTAATTGTCTCCTCACCTTTCTTCTTCTTCTTCTTTTTTTCTTCCTTTTTCAGGTGCCATATGCTTTTGCTTTTCCAAAATCTTATAGTAAAAAAAATGTTTTTTATTTGACTACCTTAACTATTTTACATTGTAGGGTCACCTCGCATGAAGTTAGTAATGGGTGACATCAAGGTCTGTCAGATGAGTAAACCCTACCAAACATATAGATTATTTATCTTCTCTTCCCATTTTAAACCCAATTGAGCTGAGGCCTGAGAGTTGGGACCATCACCCACTGCAGGTTCCAAGCTCAGCCTTCTGATCAACTTAAAAGAAGCTGTGGTGGACTTAATGAACAAACTTGATTTCAAACATTGGCTTTCTTATATTTTAAAGCTAAAACATCATTTTGGGTTTATGCTTGCAGAGGAGCAAAAATCCACTTAGCTATGCCTACATACAGGTACGATATAGAATAGCATGTTCCACGGTGGTAAAAGTATCCTACATAAACAAGGTTACATTAATCTTTACATATTATATTAAAGGGTAAATTGATCCTTTTAATTAAACATTTCATTCATTTATACTGTTAAAAACTAATATAATTGATAGAATAATAAGATATAGATATGTGGCATGTCACGTGTATCTCATATTGACGTATAAATATTAGTTTTTAACAATAAAAATAGATGAAAATTTTAATAGAATGTCAAATTTACTCTTTGATCTAACGTATCAAGACTATTTTACTTGTTTTTTGAGTAGAGGGGAAAAATGCAATTTAACTTTTAATACAAAATCCTCATGATGCCACATTAAATAGGAAGAAATATCATATCAAACCCCACATGTATATAATAAGTCTATATTTAAGGTGTATATTATTGTAACTCTCAAGGTAAGCTAAGTATAATAACTTTGAAGATAGTATAGAATCTGGGACGTACATTAAGCAATATAATGTAGTGAATGCATGTTTGTGGATGGCTATGGTAGATTAGCACACTACTTTCGGCTACTCCCAAACAGTTGTAATTTGTAGAATAAATACAGGGTAGCTAGGTAGGCATGATTCTATTCCTCTTATCTTTTAAGACTTTTTGTTTTAAACTGATGTGCCATCATCTCAACCCTTTAATTACATTATTATGCTTCCAAATCCCAATAGTGCTATTAATAATAATAATGCCTTCAAACTTGGAGGATGGCAGTCAAATAATCATTTCTTTTCTAACCTCCCAAAGGTGTTTTTGTTCGTTTCTTTCCTTTAATTTCTGTGTGCGTGGGTCAAGTGCATCATCTCCAGGCTCATATATATATATATATATAGTCAAAATTGCAGCAGAAAGGAAAAGCAGTATGACAAGGCGACTTTAACTTTGGATAAGTTTTGATTTCTCTCATGCAAATTCAATATTTATGTTATATGAAAAAGTTGTCAGACCACATATGTATGTAATTGTGTGTGTATTACACTTTCCAAATTTTTTAATGAGTAAAGGTTGCTCATCTTTGGCAGCTTTTTTCTTATAAAGTAAAAATGCAGCCTTCTGCACAAAGGGTTGCAGCAAGTTTGAAAGCTCAATTATGAAGTATAATTATTAAAAGTGAATAGAAGAAATTTGGAAGTAGATATCATGTGATTCATGTCGAAGAAACAAACAAGAGGGTTGTGAGTTGAAGGCCCCCAAGTCAAGCATATCAGATTCTTGGAATAACTTGGTACAAATTCTAGTGTAGCTCAGGTGCGATTAGACTACACATTTGTTTTCATCTGAGAGACGTATGTATAAAGAAATCCAGTTTAAAGGCGCCATGCACGTAAAGTAAACATGATAATATAAATAATCTCACGCAAGAAGGATTGAGAAAATGGAGAAAAAGCACGCCGCAAATGCAGCTCTTCACTTGTCTCATCGTTGATTGCAAACGTAGAGTTTTAAAAAATATTCCATTCACGTCTTACAAGCTTATCAGGTTTTGTTTAAAATCTTATCAATTTTTAATTATTTCAATTGTGATGTGAAATGTTGAAAAACTATACAATCAGTTTACACTATATTTAGGTTTTCAAGACCTTTTTTTATGTCTTTGAAAGGCTAATATCACCGTGTACACATATGGTAGCTTGAAAAGTATTGCTCATGCGTCTGTGCAACATGACAAAGAACTAGACTGAAACATTATTTCTGAAATCCAAGGAACAAAACAAGCCTTACTATTTTAGTTGTGAACTCCATTCATAATAATTCTTACATTTTGGTCCTTTAAAACAAAACTCCCACACACATTCAACAACATAAGGTCCGTAACAATGAACTTTTTACCTACCTTTTCGGAAAGCTTTTCCTTTTTAATAGTAAAAACTTCTATTTTAGAAATTGAACAAATTAGTCCCTCTCAAAAGAGTTGGAGCATTTTAATCTCTATTAATTTCGAAAATGAGCAATTAAGGATAATTAATCACGATGTTAATATTTTTTATCAATTGTACATATTTTTTATTGATATAATAATAAATTTAGTCTTCAATGTTAATATATTGTGTCATTTTGGCTTTAATTCTAAAATAAATTCAGCCTCAACATTTGCACGTTGCACAAATATTGTTGCGGGATAAATTTGTTAAATTGGGACCAAATTAATAAAATGTGTAAACTTTAAAGACTAAATTTATTATTATATCAATCAAAATCATGTACAGTTGATGAAAAACATTGAAGTTGTTTTCCAAATTGATTGAAGAAGTGTTTTTAGCAAAAATATATGATTTTTACTGGAAAAAAAGGGGGGAAATTTTAGTTCATATATGACATTCCATTTTTCAAACGAAATATATGATTTGTAAAGGATTAGAATAGGACATGTTTTGATAGGATAGAACTTAGGTGAGAGAAATCTAAGGGTGAAATAACTCATAAAATATTAGTTTACTTGATATGAATGTTATTTTTCCTGCTTAGTTTAATGAAAGGGTGAAACCATGCATTGTCCGAAACCATGCATTGTCTCTAACTCTTAAAAGAAATTCATCAATGGAAGTTAAAAGATAGGGTAAGTACATTTAAATCCAGAATTGGCAGAAAGGAAGAATATGAGAACTCACCTCACAAAAACTACTCCAAATTACCACCCATTATTACAAAATTAACTGAAGAGAAAGGAGAATGGTAGATTGTGAGATGAAGGCAACTACTTTTTTTCTTCGATGAAATCACTTTCATAATCAAAGACAAATCACGACAGTTTCAGCACTACACCAAAATAGACTTTTAGCGGTGTTTTAAAGAAAAACGCCTCAAAAATTACACAATAGCGGCGTTTGAAGGAAAACGCCGCAAAAAAATGAGCAATAGCGGCGTTTATTTCTAAAATGCCGCTAAAAATGATAAATAGTGGCGTTTTTTCCTAAAACGTCGCTATAAATCAGAGCATTAGCGACGCTTTTGAAAAACGCCGCTAAAGGTTCGACCATTAGCGCGCTTTGAAAAACGCCGCTGAAGACTGAGCTTTAGCACCTTTGAAAAACGCCGCTAAAGTTCGACATTAGCGCGCTTTTAAAGACTGACTTTTAGCGCTTTGGAAAACGCCGCTAAAGACTTGAGCTTTGGGAAAATGAAGACTGAACTTTATGGCGCTTTGGAAAACGCCATTAAAGACTGAGCTTTAGCGGCATTTTTTCAAAAGCGCCGCTAAAAGTTTTTCATATTTTTCCTTATTCTTGCTTTGAATTATATTTTATTTTGATAAATTCACTTATAAGCAATGAGAAAGTTTCATTTTAGTTACTTAATTATGAAAAGTTACATATTGCTAACTAAACAATTTAGAAATTTTCATTTAAGTTACAAATTAAGCTATTAAAATTGATTTAGGGTTTATTATTTAGTATGTTAATTTCATGGATTAAGGTTTGTTATTTTGGTGTATGGGTTTAGTGTTTTAAAGTTTGTTGTTTGGGTTTGTTGTATAGTGTTTAATATCTTAGTGTTTATCGGTATTAAGGTTTAAGTGTTAGTGGTCAGGGGTTAAGGTTTAGGGTTAGGGGTTTAAGGGAAAATGGTTAATGGGTTAGTGTTTTGAGTTTAGGGTTTATGGTTTATAGTTTTAAGATTAGGGGTTTGGGGAGAAATGGTTAATGTGATAGGTTTCTAAGTTTAGGGTTTATGGTTTAAGTTTAGGATTTTAGGATTTAGGGTTTAGGATGTTAGCTATATGACCCAAAATCCCGAAACTGAAATCCCTCATGAGGGATTTATGGTTAATGTGTTAGCTATTAAAATATATGTTTTGTACTACACTAACATTGGCCACATGAATTCCCAAAAATTGGTCTCAATTATGGTTTAAGGTTTGTAGTTTAGAGTTTATGGTTGAGTTTTATGATCTAAGATTTATAGTTTGGGGTTTTGAGTTTGAGGTTTAGGTTTAGGTTTTGATGTTTGTGGTTTAGGTATAATATTTAGGGTTTAAGATTTATGATTTAGGCATTTTAATATGAATGTAATTGTAAAATTAATTTTTAATGATATTGACGTGAAAACGCATAAGGTAATTCACATGATATGATACTATTTTTATATGTTAATTTAAAATTATAAAATTGTCAAAAAAATTAAAATTAAAAATTAAAAACTTAAAAACTTTAATTTTAAATTTTAATATTTTAGTCCATATTTCAGTTAAAAAGTTTAATATTCAAAATTTTTAAAAAATAAAAATTCTAAAAAATGATAATCTCAGTACAAAAAATTTGAAAGAAAAATATAAAAAATAAATTAAAAATGAAAAAAAATTAAAATTGAGTAATAGTGGCTTTTTTTTCAAAACGCCACAAAAAATTAAGGTAAAGTTCGCAAAACTATAGAAAACGGAGCCATTTATATATGTTTTTTAGTGGGTTTTGGGAAAACGCCGCAATAGGATATGCTATAGTGGATTTTAAAAGAAAATGCACAAATTTGCCATTATTTAGCTTTCTGCTTAGTTCAACTAGGGTTTTTCTTTTTCTTACTTCGGTACTTCCTTCCTCATTTTATCTGGATTTCTCCCTTTTTCTCCCCTAAATAGGGGAAGCTTTTGAATATAGCCCATCAGTACCTTAACATAAATGCTGCCTTTAAAACAACCTAAAACCCTCTCCACCGTTCCTAAAACCCTAGCATCCTTTTGCCCCCATGGCTTTCACTTCCATTCTCCGGGAAATAGCTAACTCCTTAGCTCCACTCGTGATTAGACTCACTCGAGTCCAGAGAAGCTACCAGTCTTGCATCTTTACTACCTTGAACCATGGCCTCCAAAGGTCTGAGATCCTCATCGTGAACTGCTTTTACCTAAACACCCTACATTTCTCGACGGCTGTTGATTCTAAAAAATTCGCTTTTGATGAGTCTCTTCTCCGAGTTATTGAGTCTGAGATTCAGTGTGCCGAGGAGAGTGATGAATATGATCAGGTGAGTAATTAATTAGTTTTTCTTTTCCCCATTTTCTTTTAAAATTTAGGGTTTGTACGAAAGTAAGTGGAGAAATCGAAGTTGCATTTTGGGTGTTTTACAATCAAAATCGTGTCAACTGGAGACTTGTAGGATTGAATTCAAGAGTCGTCTTGGAACATGGTAACACTCATTGTAGCACTTATATCCGACGAGAAACATAATTAGAAGTCGCTTTTAGTCGTTTACAATATGGTTATTGAGAGAATTTGTGGGGAAAAAAAAAAATGTAACAATCGCTAATAGCTAGCATTGATGTTAAGTTTTCAAGTGAAAACAATGCTCTATTTTGAATTGTTTTTAATCCTTTAAAAAATGTTTCTTCACAGTGAAGGAACTCCAAGTGAATTCCTTTCAAAATCGAAGACACTCGAAATAATTCGAACAATTATTACATATTTTATGCAACCTTTTTTTTCCTTCCTTTTCCCATTTCAATTGTTTAATCTCATTTGTTGCTTATGCTTTTTATTGTGTATATTTATACATATTGCAACTTTTTTAGTCAAAAAATAATAATCGTAAAGCTTTTAAAAGGAGTTTAAATTTTTTGTAAGATTTAAAGGTATGTCATAAGAAGAAGACAAAGCCATTGTCATAGCAGAATATATGCTTTCTATCACACACACAGCGGCCCCCATCCACTTAGCCAAATATATATGTTTATATGTATATATATTTCCTTATTCTGTGTTGATCCCTTTATTTCCCTATGGTGTTATTTAGAATGATTTTTAATTGTAGCTTTGGTATCTTCCAACAATAATGGTGGAGATTATCCACTTCTTTGTTAAAATATTGATGCCAGTCAGCCCAATGATTCAAACACTTTAGCTTTGTGCATATTTCTAGTTTCCATATAAGAACAAACCACTTTGATCAAAGTTTTATCCTTTGATTTTTCCAATATGAAATCTTGATGGATCATGTTCTCTATTTTTTTACTTTAAGGGAAAAAGGGGTATGCCTAAAATAATCTAGAAAAAGAAAAGAAAAAAGAAAAGAGCTTTGTTTCAAGGATCACAAATACATGGAACATATAAGACAGCTTTTGACCAGATTTTTTTTCTTTCAATGATTTTTCTTTTCAAAGCTAAAATTAAAAGGCCGATAATGGGAGAAGTTGATGAACTGGTTGAAAGAAAGAAAGCAAAAAATAACTCACATGGTCGATCCCGGGCTTTGGAGGAAGCATTTGGTGGGTTAAGAGCTTTATGTGCTTGCTTTTCACGGCAATGGAAGGTTCCACTACTTTCATCTTCATCCCCACACTTGGAAAGTTAAGTGCTTAAATATTTCCAAGTTAGATCTTGCACATCCAAAGCAATGAAGGTATGTTATTCCACCATGCTTATCTATTTGCTTTAGCATGTGAATGCCCTTTTCGCCTATATTTGTGTTATTTTCATTCTTTCTTATCTTTTTGTGGTTGGTCTTGACAGTCAATGATTGAATTGAGCCATACCCAAGATGAAGAAGTTGGAGATGGAACAACATCTGTCATTGTTCTTGGTATATCTTTATACAACAAAATGTTGTTTATGTGCTATGTTTGATATTTTTAACGTAGTTAATTATCCGCTTTTATTCTTTTATCTATAAGATTTTTTTTGAAGAACTAGTAAAATTTTCGAAGCTCAATGGAATTTTAATTGCCATGGGTTCATGTGTTTATCCATGATTTAATCAACATGTTAGGATCCAATTGCCTTTAGTACTTATATTTGGTGTACTTTTTGGTGCAAATTGGTGAGATGCTTCATGTTGCGAAGCCTTTATTGAGAAAAATTATCATCCTACGATTATTTGTAGAGGTAAAGTACCGCATTAACCATAAACCCCAACCCCATGATAATATATAATAATTATATTAAATATTTTAAATGCAATTAATAATCTAATTTTTTGTTTTCTTTTATGAGTTTATGTACCATTGCTTTTATGCCGATTTTCAGTCGTTCCATTCCAGTGTTGCCACCCCTATTTTGTTTCGTCACAATTACACAATGGAGGTTAAGAGAGTAAATTACATTATTTAAATGTAATTTTTAATTTAATAATATATGGGAAATAATTGAAGTAAAGAAAGGGGCAGGATGGTGATTTGAGTGTGTGCATGTATAACTTTAGTTGATTACCTTCCTTTAGTTGTATAACTTCTGATTTATTATTGGCTTGTATATACGTTTTCAGCAACTTAGTTTAATTACTTTAGTACAGAGATGTTTGCTTTTCAAGCTGAGATTAACAACTTCTTAGTTTAATTATCAACACTTTCTACAACAACAAGGAGATCTTTCTTCGTGAGCTCATTAGCAATGCTTCTGATGTAAGTCCTACTGTTTTCTGTTTTAACTTTTTTTTTGGTCATCAATATAGAGATTTTTTTTAATTACTTTATTATAATTTTAAGGTATGGTTAATTGGATCTAATCTTTTTTGCTTTAATGCTTGTTGGTTTTGTTTGCTTTTTTGTATGGAAACAAAATTTGGGTTTTTATTTTCTCTTTGTTTTTAATTTATAGGCAGTGCTTTGTTTTTAATTTTCAGTTGCCAAAGCCTTCTTGTTCACTACTAAGGTAAACTTGTTTTTTCTGTACTTCTTTGCTATAATGTTCTTGTGGGACTTGCATTTCTATTGTACCTCTTCTTTCATTCACTGCCTAGTTCTGGTTTGTGCTTATGATTTAACCATAAGATTTATCCCATCAAAAAAAATATTTTATTTTTGTAAATGCCAGTAAATCCTAACCAGCTTTATGATCCTGCGTAAATTTATATAATCGAAATTATTTATCATAAGATAAATAAGATTGCATGTTAGTATTTTTAATGTGAACCACTTGGTCCAAGATGGTGTTTAATCATAAAATTAGCATTAGCGGATGATAATTGTCACTATTATACATTGTGTAATCTTTTCAACAATCCAGATTATCAATGGAAAATTCCAGTGTTGTGGCTATTTCTTTGACATTGACACTACTATTTTTTGGCACTCGGCCTTGCCTCCCTGACATTAATTTTTGGTTCAGGCGGCATCCAACTCCCACGAGAGATATGCTTGAACCTTTGTTGTGCACTACTGTTGCCATTGGACTCAACTTGGATGTTTCATCATCAAAGGAGTTGGCTGATTGTTTAATTGTCTTTGGTGCTTGGATTTGACACCACCTATTTTCGAGCAGTGAGCTTGATTTTTCTTGTGAGTTGGATAAACTCATAACATAATATAGACTTATAAAATTTCTTGTGTATTGGTTGAGTTTCTATTTGTTTGTTAAATAGATTTGTGCCCTGGAACATAAATTGATTTGTATGGGAACTGTTATCAAAGAATGCTAAAGGATTTGCTTAAGTGGGTAGAGGGATAGGAATGGATTTGTATATAAACTGTTATCCAATTAAAGCTTGTTTGGGTGCTGTGATAATAGTGTTGCTTTTTTATATAATATTTTATTTTATTTTATTTTTCATGACTTTTAGCGGCATTTTTAGAAAAAGCGCCGCTAAAAGTATGATTTTTTTTATTTTTCATGACTTTTAGCGGCGTTTTTGATAAAAGCGCCGCTAAATGTATGACCTTTAGTGGTGTTTGTGATAAAAGCGCCGCTAAAGGTCATGACCTTTAGCGGCGTTTTTTCTCATAAACGCCGCTAAAATTTGCAGCTTTAGTTTTAGCGGCGTTTTTTATGGCGCTTTTAAAAGCGCCACAAATACTATTAGTGGCGCTTATAAACGCCGCTAAAAGCCTAAAAAAACGCCGCTAAAAGTTTATTTTGTTATAGTGCAGCTGCCTGCTGCCTAAGTGATTAGATGAAAGGCTCCTTTCACCACCATAAATAAATAAATCAGAAAGTGGTCAAGGATCCACACACACACACAAGAAGAGAAAACAAAATAATATCTTACGTACGTATTTGATGATTCTACAATGATAGCACATAAAAAGTTTTCACCACAGTTTTCAATGAGAAAAATACCCAGCCTTGTATCTTGAAATATGCTTTTTCTTTTCCCCCTCTTCAGTTTTGGATAGTGATGCTTCATCATCATCAACCCTTTTTCACTTTCAATCCCACCCCCTTAATTTGCACACACTAGCAAAATCCCATGGCAAAGAGGCAAAAGCTTTGCTTTATGCATGAAGGGCTTAGTTTAATTGTTTCATGCTATAACCCTTGAAAGGCAACACTCAACAATGTTCCAGTATCTGCAACCCCTTATCTATTTCCAAGCTGCGCCTTCTTTCTGTACCTAAAAAGAAAACGAAAAACCTTTGCTTTATAGAAAGTAGTGGACACCATATATTGATTAATGTATAATAAGAAGTTACTAAGCAAAAGAGATTATCATGTAAAGATGGTAGGGCACAGGGATTATCTTCTGAAATGTCTTTTGCTTTTCAAAAGTATTATAGTCCATCTCTATGCCTGTCACTTTCCCATGTCTGTGTTCCCACCATTTTCTTCATGGACATTAAGAAAATTTAGAATACATGCAAAACCAGCGGCAGCCAATCAAGAAACTATGATGTGATTACAAATACTAATTATACTTTTTTTTAACATGTACCTTTATAGCAATTATTTTGCAAGAGGTTAACACATCCTTAACTTTAAACGGGACACTATAAGAGTATTCAACCATTAGTACTGAAGGCATCTTTACGATACATTATAGATTTAAAAGTCACTGCAATGCAGTTGAGGGACTTTGACTAGGAAACTAAACCCCTATAGTTCAAGTCTATGGGTAGCAAAACAGGGTTCATAGACCCAGTTACAAAATCTCAGCCAAATCTAGAAAATTCCCCTTAACTTACTTAACCATACCATCCATTTATAAACTTTCATTTCAGTATAGCAGCGAAACAGACTCGAATCTTCTTCTATATTGAACTCAAGTATAAACACAAATCACGCTGCATACATGAACATGATATTATCAATTTGATGCCATATATGGTTCTAAAGCCCAGGGTAGTTTCCACACAAACAGCAAGAACACAATAAAAGGAGGGGAGAAAACTAAAGGAAGGGTACATTCCACATTAAATGGGCACACATAGGTTGCATCAAGGCAAACAAACTGAGGTTTCAGCATAGCAATGCATAAATCACATTCCTATAAACTGCTACATCAAGCAAGTATGAATATAATAGAAATTTGTGATAACAAAAAGAAAAAGAAAACATTTATATCTCACTTCCAATGAGGGACCGCCAATTCCAGTATAGATGAGTCCTAACTCCTAATGATCTCCAGTCAGACAAACTAAAAAGAATGAGAAGCCATTGCTTACTTTGTAGATGATAGCCCTAAGCGAAGGCATGCTAATGTCAGGGAGCTCAAGGATCAGGCTGAAACAGTATGCCCTGTAATAACTGAAGCCAGTATCAGATAACATCTGAAACATGGCAAAATTGTAGAAATGAAGTACAAAGTCATGGTATTAGTTAGCACAAAGGAAGACATTTGTTTCTTAAACCTTAGGGTGTATATAATACACTAATACATGCTAATATATTCACGTATTAATTAAATATACATGTAAAGCATTGGAAGAACCTTTTAGTCAATTAGTATGCGACACTTGTATCCCTAAAACCCACAACTTTAGAGATTACTGTTCTATGAAGATCTGCTAAATGTGAAGATGACATTAGCCATGGCTCATCAGTGATTTTCCAGGTTATGGAGAGGGAACAAGGTTTTCGACCTTCAATTATCATACCTAGAACAGACCAAATTGAGAAAGTTACTGTTTCATACAAGTACAGAGCCTAACTCTGCTCCCCAGGCAGTTTAGATATAATCACTCGGCTGAAGCATTAAAATTAAATTTATTGGAAAAGAACACGAGCTCACTGGCACGAGGGTTAGCTGTATGTATTTGTGCACCCATGCATCTGTGAGAGTGTACTTTCATCAAGGCAAATAGCCTTGGCCACCATGTACGCTCTCATACTTTATGCCATTTTATTGCAAGCTATTCTTGTCAGAATTCAACATCCAGAACTTTCTCAATCTAAACACCCTTAAGTGCCAACTATTGACGCAGACAAAGGTTCACCAGTTCTAACAATATTTTTTATCCACGTCATGAATTCACTCCACCAGATCATGCTTACTTGCAGAGTTTTCATCCTGTCCACACCATTTGAGATGATACAACACCTTCATGCACATAGCAAGTGCAACAGAGGCATATGAATACTCCCCAACACAATTATAGAAAGGGAGCACATCCCAGCCACCAAGATTAACACAGATGGCAAAAATACAACAAATAAGTTCCATAAAGTTTCTTCGTATCTAACAAATTTCAGTGTTACTCTAATATAATCTACACCCACCAAAAGGACTGCAATCTAAGGTAATATGAAGGAAAAGAAAATTATCCATGTGGGAAAGAGAATTGAAACATACCACCCTGTCAAGGCTCTTAATTCCTAAGTGCGCTTTCCCGGCATCGAGAAATGACGAATCACAACATAATGTAACGAAGGCGTGACACTTTCATATTTTTCTAGACTAAGTTCTTCAACCGATTATAGGTTTCAGTGTAGTCGCTGTTGTTTTCCTCAATGAATTGGATTTAAGGAGAGGTAAGAGCCATCCTCGTATATAGATAAAATTGCCTCCAGATTCAGATACAACCACTGATTTAAAGCCATAACCAGCACATTTGTTAAAATCTTGATTTAATTATAACCAAGAGTCCCGATATCGCAAGAAAAGATCTATAACAGTGTTCTCAAAGGCACAAGGAGCACTATAGATGCCAGAACTCTTATATTGCCATCAGCACAAGGCGCAAAGGAAGCATTCACTTGAATGAAGTAAAGTGCAATAAACATGTGTGCCTATGCATATAAATAAAATAAGCTTAAGGTTAATAAATCTGACAATAGCTTGAAACTAACTATTATTTTGACAAATCTATCGAACTAAAATTACTAGTAATAACTATTTTTTTATTATCTAGCCTAATAATTAAAGGAGATTTATTTTTAATCTAAAATTAACTAACTAAATGACTATGAACGTGACAGAAAGTGAATTGAGAAAATACTTTTGGACAACTTATATGAGATAGGCAATACCTAAAAAAGAATCCACCTAGATTTTACTTATTATTTTTGATTCATATGATTTATTCACTTGACTTAATCCGTAGAAATCTCTTTCTAATTAAAACCCCTATTGTCGCATTAACTCGATCTATGGATTCCCTTATTAGATTTGACTCTAATCCGGCAAATTTTCGTCGCCCTATTTCTAGGGTTACAATCAACTCCGCTTAATTGTGTTGATCTACTCTTAAACAGGGACTTTTGCTCTACTGAAAAAGCACATTCAACTTGGATCAATAACCTGAATTATCAAAACAAGAATAAAAACTCATAATTAAGAATAAGAACAAGTATTTATCTTATAAATAAAATAATAATAAGATTCATCTAGGTTTCATCCCCTTAGATATTTAAGGGATTTTAGTTCATACTAATAGAAGGAAACATCATAAAATAGGGAAAACCACAAAACATAAATGAAAATCCAAAAACTTCTAAATAACTTGATGGGAAATCTTCAGTCTTGACGGAGATCATTCTCCTAAGCTGTTCTCGACAGCTGTCTTGGAGTATTTTCCACCTTCTACTCGGTGTCTATTCAACGTCCCCTTCTAGGTTGCCCCCTAGGGTGTTTATATAGGCTTTGGAACACCTCTATTGGCCCACAAGTAGTTTATTCCGAATAGAATTCTTCTTTGCTACGGTAGGAACACGCCCGTGGTGGACTCCTTCAGTGGTCGATTCTGTTCGCCACACACGGCCGTGTGATTTGCTCATGGTCGATAGTCCAGTCCGTGTGATTTCTGATGTAGGCCCATTTTGTGCTTTTTTGGCCCGTTTCTCGTTCTTTTCGACTTCCTAAGCTCTCCTGAGTATAAAACATGAAATTAAGGGATTAGAAGCATCGAATTCATCAAATCTAATAAAAATTCATCCAAAAATAAGCCAAGCATAGGGTTAAAATATGTGTAAATTAAGGTTTATCAAATATCCTCACACTTAAGCCTTTGCTTGTCCTCAAGCAAAATCCTCAACTTACAATTAAAATTAACTTCCCTCAATTCATAATTCTCATCAATAATATCTTATCAGAATTTATAGATAATTCATACATGGATAATTCAACTAAAAGAGTCCTAAAGATTCAAACAATCTAAGTAATCAATTTTTATAGCACGAAAACATGGGTGTTTCCCCTTACCTAAATAATTACCTTTGATTCAAAACCGACAAGAATTGACATCCTCACTAAAGATTCACTCAAACCACTCAAAGTGTTTAAGGTTCAATTTAAGCACTTAAAAGTCAAACATGAAAAGTTATTACCATAGGCTTGCATGAAAATCAAATCTCCACCACTATAAAATGGGATGATACACAAATCAAAAGGTCTTTTAAAAGGGTTGTAATGGGGCTTGGAGTTAAAGGTGTGGATAAAGGCTGAATTAAAGGGTTAGAATCGAGATTGAATTGTCAAATTACTTAACTAGAACAATAGACTAATACTGAATAATTACATCAATTGAAAACTTATAATAATAACACGAGCTGCTTCTCAAAATATGAAATTAACTGCTTAAGCTCAAATAATCATAGTACTAATAATGAATTTCCACTTTTTTTTTTTCTTTTTAAGAATAAGAACATACATGAATATGATGAATTTAACCTGCAACAGAGAAAACAGTTAGGCAACTGATCAAATCAAATCTCGACAAAAGGGGCATCAATAGATTAGGGGAAGTAAAAATAAAATTTTAGGTTAATATTAAAGGTTAAGTCAAGAAATGGTTTATTAGGATCAAAGTGGTTCACTAGGGGTTAATTATAAAGGTAGGCTTTTTGGTACAATAAGTGGGTTAAATTGAAACACCCAAACCCGGCCCATAAGCCCTGACCGGATCTGGCATGCTCCTTGAGTAAAATGTAGTTAAGTCTCGAAAGGATATTTTGGAAATCTTGGTGGTTTTGAAGAAAATAGCTTCGGATTGTTCTCAAGTTAAAAACCGTATTGTAATTTAAATTTGTGCTTAAACGATATTTTAATATTTCAAAAGTTACAAGTTAAAAGAGATGCCAAATTTTAGAGTTTATTATTATTAACTTGGAAACCGTAGGTGTTTAGGTTTCAAAACAATTGATGTTGTTTTACGAAAATTGTTTAATCGTTCTGTTCGATATTGTTCGCATCATAATAAAAATTTAAAACGCATAAATAAAATAGTTAAGTGATAATGGCCTTATTACATCAAAACATAACCCAAAATAAATCAAAATAAACTTGATAAGAAACATCGAAAAATTGAGCTGTGCATGGCCACCACTAAGTTCCTGCCGACCTGGTCCATTTACTGAGTGCCATCTGCAAAATGTTAGCCCACGAGGGGTAAGTCAATAGACTCAGTGTGTAACTACCAACACAGACTCCCAAAACAATCAAGGCATACTAAATCACATAAAACAATTGTAAATAATAATGCAACCCAAACCACCTAGATCCAACCTCTACACATCACCCGTACCTACCGATCACACATTGGGGATTACTAAATCGACCCTCCATCCGCTACACCATCGAAGGCAGTCGCTGCAGTCAACTGCACATCGCCCTTATAATTGTGGCATAGCCACCAGATAATGTGACAGAGCCACCAGATAATGTGGTAGAAACCACCAGATCACTTCCCCTTTAACATAATCACCCATATGCCCATGCAACATACAATTTATCATGCAATTCACCTTACCTCAAAATCATAATGGAATTCCACATATTTTCACATCCATGTTATTTAAACATTATTAACAAGCATTAAGGGTAACGTACCTGAATACACTGTACCATTGAATGGTACCCTTAGCCATGTTTATTCGTCACTTCATTAACACATGCTTAACATTATTATTATTAAACTATCAGGAGTTTAGTGTAGGGTTACACACCTGATTACTAACGCGATTACCAAATCCCGAAAATCTTTAGGAAATCATCACCACCAATTCTACCTACATTCGGCCATCCTCCAAAACATCAAACCAACTGAAAACCATACTGATTCCAGCCCATATGGTATTCGGCCAAATAAAGAGAATCAAGAGAGGGCCATTCGGTCGAACCTATAACTACCTACCTTCGGCTTTTCCACCAAATCGGCACAAGAGACTTTTAATGAGACAGATTCGGCTACAGAGAGGGAAAATCGACAGGCTTTAAACAAGTGTTTCGGGTTACATCTTAATGAAGAAAGAAAGAAAGTAAAGAAAATAAAAGTGAATTCGCATAGAATGAAATCCAGAAACTCACCCGATTACTAAGGAGTATGTGGCTAATGGTGCACCTTCGGGAACTAGAAACCTCCCTTGTAGATTCGGTTATGGAGGAGGAATATGAGTAAGAAAAATTCGGCTTTCAGGAAGATATTGGAGAGGAGAAGAAGACTAGGGAATTTCGACTAGAAGAGAAAAAAGAGAGAAAAGAATTTTGGCTTGAGAGAAAAGATGAAAAGTGGGAAAAACAAATGGAAAAGAAGATAATTCCCTTCCAAATTTTGGCTATACACAGACACACACTCAGAGTTGAAGTTTCGGCCAACTCTTCCCCTCCTGATAGCTCTTATCTTGCATGATAACCCAATCCCTATCTTATCTTTAGAAGAGGCCAACCTAGAGCCAACTCCTCCCTCTTAATTATCAGCTTTTAATTACTAAATATTAAAAGAAATAAAGCTCCTAAAATGGGGCTCATGTGCCGTCCATCCCCTCCCCCTTGAAGTGCTGAATATTTGACCCACTAACTTGGGCCCCAAGCGGCCATATTAGGCCCAAACTTCTCCCCCTTGTGATGCCACCTATATACCCACTTATGGCACCTCCAACTTTGGGCCACGAGCCCAACTTGCTACTAAACATACTCACTTAACTTTTAATTTATACACTAACATTATTTATAAGTAATTTAACCCAAGTTTTAAGCCCAAACCTGAGCCCAATCCACACCTCAAAGCCTTCTCCTACTAAGTTAGCCATACAGCGCATCAAATGCACAGACCCACAAAGTCAGGATATTACAGTTCTACCCCCTTAAAATAAATTTTAGCCTCGAAATTTACCTGGCTAGAATAAGTGAGGGTATTGCTGTCGCATTGCTTCCTCTGGCTCCCACGAAGCTTCCTCCGATCCATGGTTACACCATAATACTTTGACTAGAGGAACTGATTTCCTGCGTAGCATCTTCACATCACGTTCCAAAATCTGAATCGGCTCTTCCTTATAGGACAGATTTGGTCTCAGCTCTACCTCCTCAACCGGTATCACGTGAGATGGATCTGATCGGTAACGACGTAGCATCGAAATGTGAAACACATTGTGTATCTGCTCTAACTCCGAAGGCAATTCTAACTGGTACGCTACTGGTCCAACCCACTTCAAAATCCGATAAGGTCCTATAAACCTAGGACTTAACTTTTCCTTGCGACCAAATCTCATCACCTTCTTCTATGGTGAAACTTTGAGAAACACCTGATCCCCCACAGCAAACTCTATCTCCTTTCGCTTAAGATCCGCATATGAATTTTGTCTGTCAGATGCCTCCTTCAACCGTGTCCTAATTATTTTAACCTTTTCTTTAGATTCTGCCACAATCTCGGGACCCAAAACCCGACGTTCCCCCAGTTCTGTCCAACATGTAGGAGGGCGACACTTCCGTCTATACAGCGCTTCGTATGGAGCCATCCGAATACTTGCTTGATAGCTGTTATTGTATGCAAATTTCGCTAAAGGCAAGAACTCATCCCAACTCCCTCTGAAGTCTATCATACAACCTCTCAACAAATCCTCAAGCACTTGAATTACCCGCTCAGATTGGCCGTCCGACTGCGAATGGAATGCCGTACTGAAGTCCAATCTGGTGCCCAAAGCTTGATGTAATGCTTTCCAAAACTGAGATGTAAACCTTGGATCCCTATCCGAGATAATTGACACTGGCACTCCGTGCAGCCTCACAATTTCTGCTACATACAACTTTGCCAATTTCTGTAGAGAATAGTCAACCCGCACTGGCATGAAATGTGTAGACTTCATCAACCGATCTACTATCACCCATACCGAGTCCTTCTTGGTAGGCGTAAGGGGAAGCCCACTAACGAAGTCCATGGTAATTCTCTCCCACTTCCATTGCGGAATCTTTATCGGCTGAAGCAATCTCGACGGCATTTGGTGTTCAAACCTTGACTTGTCGACACATTAAGCACTTCCTACAAATTTCGTAACTTCCGCTTAAGACCAGCCACCAAAACCGATCCGTAGATCCCTATATAACTTACTTCCTCCAGGATGCATAGCATAAGGGCTACTATGCGATTCTTGAAGAATTTTTTGCCTTAACTCCTCATCCTTCGGCATACAGACCTTGCCCCGAAAACACATCACTCCATCAGTGTTTACATCAAAATTTTCCAATTCCCCATTCTACACTTGCAGTAACTTAGCACTCAGATAGCCATCTACCAACTGTTTCTCCTTTACCTGACCTAACCACGTCGGCTTCACTTGCAACTCCACTAGCAAACTTCCATCATCATAAAGGCTCAAATGTACAAACATCACCACTTTCTGACTTAGGGCATCCGCCACAACATTCGCCTTGCCGGATGATACTCTATTGAGCAATCGTAATCTTTCAACAACTCCACCCACCTTCGCTGTCTCAAATTCAGCTCCTTCTGGGTCTGCAAATACTTCAAACTCTTGTGGTCCGTGTAGATCACCGACCTTTCTCCATACAAGTAGTGCCTCCACACTTTAAGAGCAAATACAACCGCCGCCAATTCCAGATCATGCGTCGGATAGTTAATCTCATGTGGCCTCAACTACCGAGATGCATAAGCGACCACTTTCCTGTCTTGTATAAGGACACATCCCAATCCTGTATGAGAAGCATCACAGTACACCACAAAGTCTTTCCCTGCTTCCGGCTGAATCAAAACTGGAGCTTCTGTCAATATTTTCTTAAGCTTCTCAAAACTCTCATGCTGCTTATCCGCCCATACGAAAGATACCTCCTTTCTTAACAACTTCATCAAAGGTGCTGCTATTGTCGAGAACCCTTCGACAAATCTCCTGTAATAGCCTGCTAACCCCAAGAAACTATGGACCTCAGCCACAGACTTAGGTGGTTTCCAATCTAATACTGCCTCAATCTTTCGAGGATCCGCCCTTATTCCTTCGGCAGACACCACATGCCCTAAGAACGTAACTTCTTTCAGCCAAAATTTGCACTTGCTGAACTTGGCATATAGCTTCTTTTCCCTTAACACTTGCAACACAACCCGAAGATGCTCATCGTGTTCTTCCTCAGACTTGGAATACACTGGGATATCGTCTATGAACATAATGACGAACTAATCCAAGTAGGGTTAGAAAACCCGGTTCATCATATCCATGAACGCGGCTGGGGCATTTATCAATCCGAACGGCATTACCAAGAACTCATAATGCCCATATCTAGTCTGAATAGCTGTCTTATGGATATCTGCCTCCTTCACCTTAAGCTGATGATATCCTGACCTTAGATCTACCTTCGAAAATACTGCGGCCCTCTTAAGCTGATCGAACAAGTCATCTATTCTTGGCAATGGATACTTGTTCTTGATGGTCAGCTTATTCAACTGTCGGTAATCTATGCACATGCGCATAGTCCCGCCATTCTTCTTCACGAGTAGGACTGGTGCTCCCCTTGGAGACACACTAGGTCGAATAAACCCACGATCGAGTAACTCTTGGATCTGGGCTTTAAGCTCTACTAACTCTTTTGGTGTCATTCAGTACGAAGTAATTGACACAGGAGCTATACTCGACAGTAAATCAATTCCGAACTCTACTTTCCTGTCTGGGGGTAACCCAGGCAGCTCCTCCGAAAAGACATCCACAAATTCCCTTACTGTTCTAACTCCTCCTACAGCTACTTTCTTAGCCTCTAAGGCACTAATCAACGTCAGAAAAGCTACACACCCTTTTCTCACTATATTCTCTGCCTTAAGGGCAGATACTACATTTGACAAGCAATTTCGTCTCTCGCCCATTACCACAACCTCTTTGTCGTCAGAAGTTCTTAACGACATGCACTTAGCAGCACAATCCACATTCGCATGGTACTTCACTAACCAGTCCATGCCTAAGATTAGATCAAATTCCTCAAATGGTAACTCCATTAAGTCAGCTGGAAACTGCGCCCCCTAAACTTCCAAAGGTACTGCCCTAAAGAGTTTGTCTAATACTACTGATTGCCCTAAAGGACTAAGTACAGTCATCTTCCTAGGTACAGTCTCAGAGTTTACATGTAGAGTTCCAGATACCTTACTAGCAATGTATGAATGAGTTGACCCAATATCTATCAACGCAATAAAGGGTAATCCAGAGATAAGGAACATACCCATTATGACATCAAGTGCGTCACCATCCTCCTCCGATGAACTGCATACACGAAACCCGGCTATCTCGCCTCCGTGTTACCAATGCCTTTGCCCGTGTTCTCCGACCTCTTCCAGAACCATTACCTCTGCCAGCTGGACCACGACCTCGCGGTGGCTACTGTCCACCTCTTCCAGCTTGATTAAGACCCTGACTTGTTGGTCGGCTCCCGTCTGTTTTCATAGGACAGTCTCTAATCATGTGATCCTTGGACCCACACTTAAAACATCCTCCTGTCTTCTTTCAACACTCTCCCAGGTGCATCCTTCCACATTGAGCACAAGTACGGTACTGTCCTTTCGTAACAACCTGCTGACCTCACGACCCATCAACTCTAGGTATCTTTTGAACATTCCCAGATGACCCTGATGATTGAAAACCTCTCTTTTGTCTATTCTTGTCCGTATTTTGCCTTACAGATTCCTTAACCCCTTCGGCTACCTTAGCCTTTTCTACCAACACGGTAAACTCCCGCTCCTGCTGTGGAGCAATCAACAATCTCAGGTCATCCCTCAGTCCGTCCTCAAATCGAACACATCGTTCATACTCCGTAGCCACAACACCTCGAGCATATCGGCTCAACCTTAAGAATTTCGCTTCGTACTCCGCTACGGACTTATTCCCCTAAACTAGCCTCAGAAACGCCTTTCTCTGCGCATCAATATAGCTAGTTCCAATATACTTCTTCTAATACGCCGCCTTAAAATACTCCCAAGTAAGATCATCTGCGGCAGCACCATCTCGAACCGTGAGCCACCATTGGTATGACTCATCGCGGAGAAGCGACACCACCCCTTTTAGTTTCTCCTCAGTAGTCAAGTCCAAATCGTCCATAATTCGCTCCGTCGCCTCCAACCAATACTCAACCGTATTGGGCGCCACACTAGATATACCTCGGAATACCTCAGCTCCATTGGCTCAGAGTCGCTCAGGTACAGACTTCCGAGCTCCCATACCTCCACCTGCTCCAATCACCCTCTCAAGAACTCATAGCATTGCTGCGACATCAGATCATCCCCGTCGATCTCGAATTCAACACCGGCGGTGGTGGTGGTGGCATTTCATTCTCGGACCCTTAACCAGCCCTAACGGGTTCCGATACAGTCATTCGGCCTCTACCACGGCCATACACATTACGACCACATCCTCTAGAACTCATTCTTCTAAGTTGCGTTTATCTGATTAAGAATTTTATGAATCATTATTTCTTTCCACTGATTTATCGCGAATAGTCTTATGATTAATAGTTCTAAAAAGTAGTTCTTTCGAATTCATACACACACTACAGTCTCAAGTTCATTCATTCAATCATCACTATTCATGAACTTGCGTTCATTACAGAAAAGTGTTGTGGTTGTCACTGTTGTTGCTTTCCACTACCCAAAGGTATTTTTGTAATTTTATCCTACAATGGTATTTTCATAATTTTCCAAGTCAGGGTATTTTGAAATTTCATAAAATAGAGGTTTTTGGGTTTTTTTTTTGCAAAATAGGAATATTTTGATAGGAAGATTCAAGGGTAATATGGTAATTTTATAAACTGAGGGTATTTTTGTAATTTTACAAACCAGGGGTATTTCGATAATTTTGTAAAATATGGTTCCAGGTGGTTTTACGAAATAGGGGTATTTTAGAAATTTTCAATTCGGGGGTACTTCGGTAACTTTCCATATCATGGGTATTTTGGAATTTTTTTTCAAGTTAGGGGTAATTTGGTCAACTTGCAAATCAGGGGTATTTTGGTCATTTTTCAAATCAAGGGTACTTTGGTAATTTTGAAACCAAGGTTTAATTTTAAGGTTGTACAAAACAAGGTGACTGGTCCCTTTCGGGTTTTAATTATTAAATTTAGCCTGTGATTAAGTCCTCTTAGTTAGAGTGAACCATCACTATGCACCAAGTAGGATTCGAGCGGAGAGGAAGTGAGTCACAAGGACTGCTTAAATACCAAGCTCCCCCTGAATCCAATCCTAGAGATGCGCACAACGGTTGCCACACCCTTAACTCAGCGACTCACTCATAGGTTTGTTTGGTTAGACTTTAAATTTTATGCAATTCTATGTTGGAGTAAGCTAATTCTAGGGTTCATTAGCTTCTAGTCTACTAGTCTACGTCCCCATAATACCTACATACAAATCACACAATGGTTAGGGGTACTTACCTGGTGGACTTCGGGCCGGAGACTCAGGTGCCATGCCAGAAAACCTGTTCAATCTTTACTAAAACCCAACTTCAAAATAAGGAAAACGTTTTGGCCCAAAAGCCCTCAAGGCCGAGTTTTGAATGGGCTCTGATACCAAATTGAAACACCCCAAACCCAGCCCACAAGCCCTGACCAGATCTGGCATGCTCCTTGAGTAAAACGTAATTAAGTCTCGAAAGGACATTTTGGAAATCTTGGTGGTTTTGAAGAAAATAGCTTCAGATTGTTCTCAAGTTAAAAACCATATTGTAATTTAAATTTGTGCTATAACGATATTTTCATATTTCATTACAAGTTAAAAGAGATGCCAAATTTTAGAGTTTATTATTATTAACTTGGAAACTGTAGGTGTTTGGGTTTCAAAACAATTGAAAATTGTTTAATAGTTCTGTTCGATATTGTTCGCATCATAATAAAAATTTAAAACACATAAATAAAACAGTTAAGTGATAATGGCCTTATTACATCAAAACATAACCCAAAATAAATCAAAATAAACTTGATAAGAAAAATCGAAAAACTGAGCTGTGCATGGCCACCACTAAGTTCTTACCGACTCGATCCATTTACTGAGTGCCATCTACAAAATGTTAGCCCACGAGGGGTGAGTCAACAGACTCAATGTGTAACTACCAACACAGACTCCCAAAACAATCAAGGCATACTAAATCACATAAAAAAATTATAAATAATAATGCAACCCAAACCACCTAGATCTAACCTCTACACATCACCCGTACCTACCGATCACACCGTGGGGATTACTAAATCGACCCTCCATTCGCTACACACCATCGAAGCGATCACTACATACCAATCGCACATCGCCCTTATAATTGTGGCATAGCCACGAGATAATGTGATGAGTCACCAGATTCATAATATGTGACATAAGTCACCGGATAATGTGGTAGAAACCACGGATCACTTCCCCTTTAACATAATCACCCATATGCCCATGCAACATACAATTTATCATGCAATTCACCTTACCCCAAAATCATAATGGAATTCCACATATTTTCACATCTATGTTATTTAAACATTATTAACAAACATTAAGGGTAACGTACCTGAATACACTGTACCATTGAATGGCACCCTTAGCCATGTTTATTCGTCACTTTATTAACACATGCTTAACATTATTATTATTAAACTATCAGGAGTTTAGTGTAGGGTTACACACCTGATTACTAACGTGATTACCAAATCCCGAAAATCTTCAGGAAATCGTCACCACCAATTCTACCTACATTCGGCCATCCTCCAACACATCAAACCAACAGAAACCATACTAATTCCAGCCCATATGGTATTCAGCCAAATAAAGAGAATCAAGAGAGGGCCATTCGGCCGAACCTACAACTACCTACCTTCGGCTTTTCTACCAAATCGGCACAGGAGACTTTTAATGAGACAAATTCAGCTACAGAGAGGGAAAATCGACAGACCTTAAGCAAGTGTTTCGGGTTAGATCTTAATGAAGAAAGAAAGAAAGTAAAAAAAATAAAAGTGAATTCGCATAGAATGAAATCTCAAAACTCACCGATTACTAAGAGTATGCGGCTAATGGTGCACCTTCGGAAACCAGAAACCTCCCTTGTAGAGTCGGTTATGGAGGAGGAATATGAGTAAGAAAAATTTGGCTTTCAGGAAGATATTGGAGAGGAGAAGAAGACTAGGGAATTTCGGCAAGAAGAGAAAAAAGAGAGAAAAGAATTTTGGCTTGAGAGAAAAGATGAGAAAGTGGGAAAAACAAATGGAAAAGATGATAATTCCCTTCCAAATTTCGGCTATACACAGGCATACACTCAGAGTTGGAGTTTCGGCCAACTCTTCCCCTCCTGATAGCTCTTTTCTTGCATGATAACCCAATCCCTATCTCATCTTTAGAAGAGGCCAACCTAGAGCCAACTCCTCCCTCTTAATTATCAGCTTTTAATTACGAAATATTAAAAGAAATAAAGCCCTTAAAATGGGGCTCATGTGCCGTCCATCCTCTCCCCCTTGAAGTGTCAAATATTTGACCCACTAACTTGGGCTCCAAGTGGCCATACTAGGCCCAAACTTCTCCCTCTTATGACGCCACCTACATACCCACTTATGGCACCTCCAACTTTGGGCCACAAGCCCAACTTGCTACTAAACATGCTCACTTAACTTTTAATTTATACGCTAACATTATTTATAAGCAATTTAACCCAGGTTTTAAGCCCAAACCTGAGCCCAATCCGCACCTCAAAGCCTTCTCCTACTAATTTAGCCATGCAACGCATCAAATGCATAGACGCACAAAGTCAGGATATTACATAAATCCTAGGTGCCTTTGTCATCTCAGTATATCAAATCAAAGGTGTGGTCTCGACATGCATAATTAAAGCAAGTTCTAGAATAACAAATCAATGTTGATACACTCATAATCAATAAAGTGAGCACGAAAAGATATATGCTTTAAAGGCTCAAAATCTCACAAAAATTATGGTTTTTGATGTCAACCTTGCAAATTTCAAATTTCAAAGTAATATTTAAATTTAGGAAAACAACCTAGAAATTTAATTCTGAAAATAGACTTATCATGCTTGATTCTCTAATATCTTAAAGTATAAATCATCAATGCACAATTACCTATGACTCAATCCAAAACATATCAACAAAACTCATAAATCAATAGAAGTTTCATTTTAATTAGCAATATGAGAAAATTTACTTAAGAATAAGACAAAATTCAGGGATTTTCTGATACGAGTATTGTTGACACCTCCCCACACTTAAGATTTACATTGTCCTCAATGTACAAAGATAGATAAAATAGTAAGGAAATCATAAGATATGGAGAGAAGTAAAACTTTTTGAATTTCGGATGGAGTCAAAGAAAAGAAACGGTCATTAGGCATAGATGAACGGGGAGGTGGATACTAGGGTTGTGGTGGGGTGATTCCCTAGTAGCCTTTTGAACCTAAATCAAAGAAATCAAAATATAATAATATAAATTAAGCACAAGAGAGATAAAGAGAAGGAAAATAAAAGAGAAGAGAAAAGAAAAGAAAAATTAAATGGGCTAAAAGGTCCTTGTCTTGTCGAGGGAATGAAGTGGTTGGCATGAACTTATCTAGAGTGGTCGCGCACGGGGAAACTGTGCTAGGATCCTTTCGCTTCTTCGACATGGGGATGGTGGTGTAGAGAAAGAGTGAGGGAAATGGAAAAAAAGGAAAATGAAAGGGGAAAGATAAAGAAAAAGGGAAGGGGTGTGGTGGCTAGGGTTTTAAAGGAGAAGAAATTAGGGAGAAAGTGAGAAGAATTGGGGGTTTTAAATAGGAAACAGGGATCTGGTGGCTACTCACACTTATGTGCCATGGGCGTGTTAGGTCACACAGCCGTATCGCACGGCCGTGTGATGTTTCGTTCATTTCTCTCACGCCTATGTAGAGGTTGCCACGCCCATGTTGCTTAATCAGTGTCGACCATAGTCTGGGGACACGGGCGTGTCGCACACCCGTGTTACTTTTTTAGTGTCGACCACGACCGTGGCATTTTGTCTCTGTTCATGGTTTGGGGATATTTTGTCCTTGGTTTGCACGGTTTCTACCACACCGATGTGCCTAATTGTGGTGTCCACATGGCCACGACCACGCCTGTGTGCAAGGTCGTGTGGTAGGGAAACCTACGCTTTATTAATTTGGTTAGTTTTTATTTAGGTGCTAAAAATTGAAAATATGAAAATTAATAGGGTTAGTACTCGGGTTGCCTCCCGAGAAGCGCTCGTTTAAAATCTTAAGGTAGACTTACCTCTCCTTCGCATAATCATGGTGGTTTGAAGAGTTGAAACTCCTCATTCTTGCTATCAATTTGGTTATCAATATATGGTTTAAGTCGAGTGGTGTTTACCTGAAAAGTTTTGAATGTGGGATTAGTTACCTCGACTGTTCCGTATGGGAAGACATTCAGTACTGTGAAAGGGATCTTTTCGTTTGTATTAAGGTTCGAAGTGGCGATCCGTGGGTCTTTCTTATCCAACAATACCTGATCTCCGATCTTAAATTGGGTTGTCCCATCCTTAAGTTTGACATGGTTTTGCTTTGGTGCATCGTGTTTCCCCGGTTTCTCCTTGTCATGTGTCTTCCACTCGTCTAGCTAATCGATCTGAAGTCTTCGCTCCTCAAGAGTGATTTCTTTGTTAGCATGAGGTTTAGGATCTAGCTCAGTTGTGTAATTTTGTGGTGCTTCCTGAGAAGAAGGTTGAACTAAATGGTCATTTATGTTCTCACTTTTATTACTCGATATCCTAGCCGAGTCAAGAGCCTGAAGAGTGATCGTTTCGTCATCTACACAAAGTGTGAGTTCACCTGTACCAGCATCAATTCTAGTTTTAGTAATTGATAAAAAGGGTCTTCTTAAAATTAAAGGAACATTGTTGTCTTGATCTATGTCTAAAACAACAAAGTTTACTGGAAATATGAATTTATCAATTTTTAGTAAGACATCTTTAATTATACCCCTAGGAACTCTAATAGTTTTATCAGCCAATTGAATGCTCATCCTAGTTTGTTTGGGTTTTCTCAGACCTAGTCGTTTAAACATTTTATAAGGCATAAAATTGATGCTTGCCCCTAAATATGCTAAAGCGCTATTAATAGATAAACTACCAATTAAGCATAGAATTGTAAAACTCACTGGATCTTTTAACTTTCATGGTAGTATATTTTACAAAATTGCTGAACACGCTGCATTTAGCTTCGCATGTGACGCATCGTCTAACTTCCTTTTGTTTGTCAAAAGCTCTTTTAAAAGTTTCCTTGAATTGGGCATCTGTGAAAGAGCTTCAAGAAATGGTAAGTTAATATGTAATTTTTTAGAAGTTTAAGAAATTTACCGAATTGTTCATCTGTGTGGTCTTTCTTCATCGCATTGGGGTATGGCACATGAGGTTGGTACTCTGTAATTACCAGTGTTGGTTTATCATGGCTTACCTCAACCTTACCATTCTCTACCATATTCTCTTGCCTCAATTTTGGCTCATCTAACCCTTCACTGTCGTGAGTAGTTGTTGCTTGAGGTTGCTCCTTTGGGTTAGTTTCAGTGTTACTTGGCAAGCTACCTTGTGGTCGTTCAGAGATCAGCTTAGCAAGTTGTCCTAATTGGTTTTTGATCCCTTGAATCGATGCTTCTTGATTTCTGAGTGCTGTTTCGATGTTTTGGAAACGGGTTTCTAGCACTGCGATAAATTTTGTTAGCATCTCTTCAAGGTTTGGCTTCTTTTTTTGTGGGTAAGGTTGCTGTTGAAAGCCTGGGAAGGGTTGTTGTCTCTGATTTCCTTGGCCACCCCATGAGAAGTTGGGGTGGTTCCTCTAACTTGAATTGTAAGTGTTACTATAAGGGTTATTTTGAGGTCTAGAATTGTTACCCATATAGTTCATCTATTCGCTTTCTATGCCAGGGTTATAGGGTGGGTATTCTGTATTGTTCATCCCTCCTCCGTATGTATTGCACTGCATAACTGGATGTACCTATGAAGAACCACACAAAAATCTTTTTATTTAACACTTCTACCTAGTTTGATATTATGATTACTACGTCGAGGTTGAAAACACTGGCGACTTTTGTTGGCTTTGTCCTCATAACTTGCCACTGATAGTTATTCAGTGCCATCTCTTCTATAAACTCATAAGCCGCTTTAGGGTCTTATTATTTAGGGTTCCACCAGCGACTGAATCAATCAATTGCCTAGTTGAGGGGTTCACACTGTTATAAAAGGTTTGAACCTGTAGCCACAGAGGTAACCCATGGTGAGGGCATCTCCTTAGTAGATCTTTATATCTCTCCCATGCGTCGTAGAGTGTTTCTAGATCCATTTGCACAAAAGAAGAAATATCATTCCTCAACTTAGCTGTTTTAGCCGGCGAAAAATATTTTAACAAAAAATTTTCGGTCGTTAGGTCCCATGTAGTGATTGATCCTCATGGTAATGAGTTCAACCACTGTTTAGCTTTGTTCCTCAATGAAAGAGGAAACAACGGAAGGCGAATGACATCATCAGAAATGCCATTAATTTTGAAGGTGTCGTAAAACTCTAGAAAATTTTCCAAGTGATTCTTTGGATTCCCATCCTGCAAACCATCAAACTGAACAAATTGCTGAATCATCTGTATAGTGTTAGGTTTTAGTTCAAAATTATTTGCAGCAATAACAGGTCTAACAATAATTGATTTGGTTCCTATTAAATTAGGTTTAGCATAATCATACATAGTACGAGGAGCAGGATTTTGATTCACTGGATTTGCGGCAACCACAGGAGGTAGCAGATTATTATCAGCCATCTCTTCGGTAGTATTGGTTTCGTCTTCTTGCTCTTCTTCTATGTATTGTAGGCTTCGCCTTATTTCTCTTCGGTTTTTGCGAGTGGTACCTTCTATATCACTGTCAAAAAGTAATGGTCTTGATGGGTTCCTTCTAGTCATAAACTAGAGTTACCTGTCAGAAGCAAATAAAGGAAAAAAAATTAGTAAAGAAAATAATAATAAAAAATAAATAAATTGCAAATAAAGTAAAAAAGGCTAAAGTAATAAAAATTTATTGTTCCTAATATCTTAGTCCCTGGCAACGGTGCCAAAAACTTGATCGAGCTCGAAACTAACTATTATTTCGACAAAGGCAAGCGCACCTATCGAACAATAGTATAGATATGGTGAGTCTGGAATATCGTATCCTCAAGGACTAAAATTAATAATAATAACTATCTTTTTATTATCTAGCCTAATAATTAAAGGGGATTTATTTTTTAATCTAAAATTAACTAACTAATTTAACTAACTAAATGACTATGAACGTGACTGAAAATGAATTGGGAAAATACTTTTGGACAACTTATATGAGATAGGCAATACCTAAGGAAGAATCCACCTAGACTTCACTTATTACTTTTGATTCATATGATTTATTCACTTGACTTAATCTGTAGAAATCCCTAAATTATATTAATACCTCTTTCGAGGCTACTAACAATTGACTCTAGGTTGATTAATTGAAATCTCTTTCTAATTAAAACCCCTATTTTCGTATTAACTCGATCTATGGATTCCCTTATTAGATTTGACTCCAATCCGAAAAATTTTCGTCGCCCTATTTCTAGGGTTGCAATCAACTCCGCTTAATTGTGTTGATCTACTCTTAAACAGGGACTTTTGCTCCACTGAAAAAGCATATTTGACTTGGATCAAAAACTTAAATTATCAAAACAAGAATAAAAACTCACAATTAAGAATAAGATCAAGTATTTATCTTGTAAATCAAATAATAATAAGATTCATCTAGGTTTCATCCACTTAGATATTTAAGGGATTTTAGTTCATATGAATAGAAGGAAACATCATAAAATAGGGAAAATCACAAAACATAATGAAAACCCAAAAACTTATAAAGAACTTGATGGAAAATCTTCAGTCTTGATGGAGATCCTTCTCCTATACTGTTCTCGACGGCTGTCTTGGAATATTTTCTGCCTTCTACTCGGCGTCTATTCAATGTCCCCTTCTAGGTTGCCTCCTAGGGTGTTTATATAGGCTTGGGAACACCTTTATTGGCCCACAAGTAGCTTATTCCGAATAGAATTCTTCTTTGCTACGTTAAGGACATGCCCATGGTGGACTCCTTTGGCAGTGGTCGATTCTGCTCACCACACACGGCCGTGTGATCTGTCCGTGGTTGATGTCCAGGCCGTGTAATTTCTGATGTAGGCCTGTTTTGTCCCTTTTTAGCCCGTTTCTCATTCTTTTCAACTTCCTAAGCTCTCCTGAGTATAAAACATGGGATTAAAGGATTAAGAGCATCGGATTCATCAAATCTAATGAAAATTCATCCAAAAATAAGCCAAGCATGGGGTTAAAATATGTGTAAATTAAGGTTTATCATTCAGTCTATCCAATAAACATGCAGAATTTTCTTTTTCTTTTGTTGATGAATATGAATGATTTCTCTATAGTCCCACGCATGTTTTTGAAAACTCAAACTCAATTGAGAAACAGAGAGTTCAAAATTATGTCTTTTTCTACTAAAAAATAAACATCAAAGAAATCGAAAAGAAATTCAATTAGATGCATTTTTTGCATCTACCATCCAACAAAATGCACCTAGGCGCACTTGATGTGCACCTTATCAAATGCGCCTCACCAAAATTGTCAGAGGTGCTTTCGTTGTCTAACAGTAAAGCGCAAAGCCTAGATATACTTAGACGCACACCTTAATAACACTAACTCAAAGTGAATTAAGGTGAACTTAAATATTCTCATACTGTATGTAGACATTATCTCACTCAAAAACCTATGGATCATATAAACCTTTAAGAAATTAATGAGAAACAATTCCTTCCTTAACACAACTGTTGTGAAGTGGCTATTCATGCAGTGCCGAACTCAACCTGCAAAGCTACGAGCTCACCCACAGACGCGAGCTCATCAAAGTTGCAAGCTCAACTCAGGTTGCGAGCATGTCAAAGTGTGAGCTGCTAATGTTTTTAGTGAACCCCCAGATGAAGTACAAGAAGGGTTCACAATGCTAAAACTGATGTTTTGTAATTAGCCTGCTTGTTTGAGTTTACTTGTCAAAGTAAGCAGAGTTAGTATTGATTTGATGTTTTTAGGTATTGATTTACCTAATCAGTTTGCATGTAAGTTTTAATTTTTCTTTTTCAAGGTGTCTCAGTGGGATTTGTTGATTATTTGTAACCACTACACCTAGATACTATAATTCATATGGAATGAAAAAGATGAGAATTTGATAGCAGTTTAAAATCTTCTAAGTATTTTTCTTGTTTTTATTCTTTCAACTTCTTAAAATACCAACAATTGGTATCAAAAGCCTAAATCTTTGAGAGCCTTGTATGTGTTTTTTCTTGTTGAAAAGAGTGTTGATTGTATCTTGTTTATATTACAATGTCGTATAGAAGTTTTACACCACCTCTACCTCCTATCTTTGTTGGAGAAAACTACTATATTTGGGTAGGGAAGATGAAAACATATCTTCAGGCATATGATTTCTGGGAAGTTGTTGATTCAGACAAAGAACCACCACCTTTACGAGCTAATCCAACTATAGCTCAAATTAGACATCATAATGATGAGGCTACTAAGATGTATAAGGCTTTATCTTGCCTTCAAAATGGTATATTTGATGTTATTTTTACAAGAATCATGGCTTGTAAAACTCCCAAACAAGCTTAGGATAAGTTGAAAGAGGAGTTTCAAAGGACCGAGAAGACAAGGCAGCAATAACTTTTGAATTTGAGGAGAAACTTTGAAAACTTGAAGATAAAGGAGACTGAAATGATCAAGCAATTTGCAGACATGATCATGTCCATTGTCAAAAACATAAGGCTGCTTGGCTATCAGTTTAGTGATCGAAGGGTTGTTGAAAAAGTCATCACAACATTGCCAGATAAGTATAAGTCCAAGATCTCATCCTTAGAGGACTCAAGAGACTTGACAATAATCTCTTTGTTAAAGTTCATAAATGCTCTATATGTTTAGAAGCAAATAAGAGCAAGCAGAGAAGAGGGGCATGCAGAATGTGCTTACCAAGAAAAGAATAAGGAGAGTCCACGTTCTTTATGCAAAAAGGCAAGAAGAAATGGAATCAAACAAAAAAAAAAACAAAATGAGATGGTGAGAAAAAAAAAGTATCCATCATGCTCAAATTGCAAGAAGATGGGTCATTCAGAAAAGTTTTGCTGGACCAGACCTGGTGTGCAATGTAAAAATTGCAAGCAATTTGTCCATTATTTTAGAATTTGTAAAAATAAAGTGCAGCAACAGCCACAGTCTAATCAGGCTTAAGCTGTTGATGAAAATCAATCTTAGGAGAAGCTCGCATTCACTGCTTCATGCTTCGCAATCAACAACTAAGATAAGAAAAATTGGTTGATTGATAGTGGTTGTACAAACCATATGGTTTCAGATGAAAGCATGTTCAAGGAGATTGACAAATCCTTCTGTTCGAGAATTAGAGTTGGAAATGGCTAGATCATTGAAACCAAGGGAAAGGGAGATGTTCAGGTTAGCAATACTGCAGGTAAAAAAGTTATTATTGATGTTCATTTTGTACTTGATATAGATCAGAACTTGCTCAGTGTTGATCAGCTTGTTGAGAAGATCTATTATATTATTGTTGAAAAGAATAACTGTGTTGTATCTGATTCAATTGGCCATGAGCTTATGTCAGTTAAAATGAATGATAGGAGCTTTGTTTTAAACTGGAACTTAGTTACGTTAAAAACTTAATCTAGTTCAACAAATGGTACAAACTTGTGGCACAAGAGACCAGGGCATGTCAATTACAGATCGCTTGGTATGTTGTATAAGCATGATTTGGGTGAGAACATGTCTAAAGTTGTTAAGCAAACTGTAGTGTAATGACTCGATAGTTAGGGGTGTCAAGAAATGTAGTTCCAGGACTCGTTTTCGTAAATCATGTAACACCCTTAACCTGTATCCATCACCAGAACAAGGTTACGGAGCATTACCGAAAAAATAGAATATTAGACCATTTAAAACATATATTAATACAAATATAATCAAATTTCATTCAAACACATCCATAATGTCCCTTAATCGAGCCCTCAAGGCCCTAAAAATACTATAGAAACAATTCGGGACTAAATCATAAACATTTGGAAATTTTAGGAAAAAGTTAAAAATTTGATCGCAGGGTCACACAGTTGCAGGACTTCAGACGGCTAAGACACACTCCTGTGTCTCAGGCCATGTGGACATTCAAAATAGGGACACACGGCCGTGTCTCAGCCCGTGTCCCTACCCGTGTAACTCATTAACTTGGGTCACACGACTAAGCCTCACGCCCTGTGCTAGGCCGTGTACCTTTCAAAATGATCTCACATGCTCATGTGCCAGCCTGACTTGTATGCCTTGAACCTACAGGGGACACACGACCGTGTCGCACAACCATGTTCTACACACGCCCATGTCTTAGGCCGTGTGGCTTCAAAATGAACCTTAAACCATAAGTTTACCATTTCAAATTGCTTGAACCTTAAGAAACTAAAAAACTAACCAAAATACCAAATCAAAATGAAATTAATCAGATCAAAAACACATGAAATGTAACACCCGTTACCCGTATCTGATGCCGAAATAGGGTACGAGGCATTACCAGACTTATTCACAAGCAAACATTCAAAATCGAGACATGAATTTCCACTCAAATTTAAAACTTTTCAAAGACATTCATATCATCCCTATTACGAGCCTACGAGGCCCAAAACTTACATCAAAAGTGGTTCGGGACTAAACCGAGAACTTTGGAAACTTTTGGAGAACTTAGAAAATTTTTCATGAAAAAGGGGTCACACGCCCGTGTGGGTTTGGGACACGTCTGTGTGACCCTATGACACGCTCGTGCTTCAGGCCGTGTTCAAATTAGGGAGCATTTTGTTTATGATGTCATCATCAATTTGAAGTCACATGGCCTAAACACGCGGGCGTTGTTAAACCATAATATACACATATTTTAATCCCATATTTAGTATACTTTTGGATGATTTATCCCTTTCATTATGGAAATAGGTGCTCCTAATCCTTTTTTTTTTCATGTTTTATTCTCAGGAGAACACCGAAGGATGAAAAGAATGAGAAATGGGCCGAAAATAGAGTAAATAGGCTGAATTACGAAATCGGCACGGCCTGGGCCCAAGACCACATGACAGTGCCTCATTAACAGACCTGAACATGGCCCGGCCTCGACTTACACGGGCGTGCCACATGAGCGTGCCACACGGGCGTGTCACTGACGCATCAAAGAAGAGTTTCATTAGGATTAGGGTACTTACAAGCAAAGAAAGACATTCCAAAAGCCTATATAAACACCCTAGAGGCCAACCTTAAAGGGGGAGTTCAACTAGGCCAAAGAGCCAAGCCAGAGGGGCCGAATTGTGGGAATCACTCGAAAAAAACTAGTTGATCCATCCCAGAAGCCGGAGTCATACTCAAGATTGAAGATCTCTCCTTCAATTCCTTTAGGGGGTTTTAGGGTTTTCTTTATGTTTTCTTTTATATTTTCTTCTGAGATGTTGTTTTTTATGATTATGAACTAAACCCCTCAAATACCTGAGGGGGATGAAACCTAAGACGGATCTTGTTATTATTTTCTGAACTATAAGATAAATACTTGATTTGTTCTTAACTATGTGTTCTTAATTCTTACTTTGATATTTCGGGATATTGATTCAAGTATTTATGCCCTTAGGCAAAGGAGGAATAGACCCTGTCTAAGAGTAGATCTAGTATAGTTAAGCTGAGTTGATCGCAACCCTAGAGATAGGATGACGAAAATCTACCGGATTAGTGTCAAACCTAATATGGGAGTCCATAGATCGAGTTAATGCAATTCTAGGGGTTTTAATTAGAAAGAGATTTCAATTAATCAACCTAGAGTTAGACGTTAGTAGCCTCGAGAGAGGTATTAATATAAATTAGGGATTCATACGGATCAAGTCAAATGAATAAATCGTCTGGTTCAGAGTTAGATAACAAGTGAAGTCTAAGTGGATTCTTCCTCGGATATTATCTCAATCAATTGGTTTTTCCCTCAAGTATTTCCCCAATTCATTCTTTTTGTCTTAGCATCTTTAGCTTAGTAGTTAGTTAATTTTAGATTAGATAACAATTCCTTTAATTCTTAGGTTAAATAATAAAAAGAAAGTTAGTATTAGTACTTTTGGTTCCTTTGGGTTCGACAATCCAGTCTTGCCACTAAACTATACTACTGTTTGATAGGTGCGCTTGCCTCAATCATGGTGATAGTTAGTTTCTAGGCTCGATTAATCATATTATAAAATTTTAAGACTCTGACACACGATCAGGCGTGTGCTTAGGCTGTGTGATCGATTAAATTTTTACAATTTTATATCAAATAGGTGCAGGGTTCACATGGTCAAGGCATACGCCTGTGTTCGAGGCCGTGCCATCCATACTGCTGAGGCACATGCCCGTGTCTCTGCCTGTGTGCTCATTACTGAGCATTCTGTTTTGTAACAATTAGGGTGCAGAGGACACACAGCTGAAACACATGCCCTAGGGGCAGACCGTGTGTCACACACGGCCTAGACACACACCTGTGTGGACAAATATAAGGCTATTTTCCAAGCCTTTTTGCCACTCTTCCATGCACCAACCTACACAACAAAACATAGCACCAATCCAAGTATATTCATAAAACCAATTCAACCACACACAAGGCATCCACATATCATTTACATACTATCATTTATCACATACACTCATCTCCTACTTAGCATCTCAAGTCATGCAATTTATTACATTCATGAGAACATCATCATATGTATATATATACTTAACCAATATTAGCCAATATAAAATGGACATTTACCAATTTATTTATCAACTATTGAAGCCAACACATATGGCCAAATCAATTATGACACAAACAAAAAGACCAAGTCCCTATACATGCCATAACTCAAAATAATGTAATTGTAACAGCCCGATTTAATGGCTAGTCAGAACAGTGATCTTAGAGTCACTAAATCGAGGCTATAGAAAATTATTTTCATGTTATGTTATGTGTTATAACATGTTTATAAGGGTGCATGAAAGTTTTGGTGTTTTAATTTTAGCGATTTCATGCTAAATCGTGAAAAAGGACTAAATCACATAAAGTGTGAAAGTTCCATTCTATAGGCTAAAGGTACCAAATATCCATGAAATATTAATTGGAGGGTTTTAAAGGGCAATTAGACCATCTTGGTTATGATGGCCGGCCATGTAGACAAGAGGGGACAAGAGTTTTAATTTTTGGTCAAAGTTGGTGGGTTGAAATTGATGTTTATAATAAAATAAAGAAAGGAAAAAGATATCATCTTTTTCTCTCTTCTTCTCCACCGAAAATGAGCAGCAACAAGGGGGTTTTGAAGCTTAAAATTTCAGTAAGCAATTGTCCTCCCTAGTAAGTGATTTTGATCATTTTTCTTGAAGAAAATTGTACTTTTGTGATCCCCAAAGCTTAAGCTAGCTAATGAGGGGACTATTTTACAATATAGTTGAGAGTCTAGGGACTTGCCATTAGAGAGTCTTTGTTGTTTGATGAGTTTTTATGGAAGAAAATGAATGATAGGATGAAGAGAAATAACTTTTGTGAAAGGATTTTCATGGAAAATACCTAAAAAGGGTTATTATGCAAAGGTTGTAATTTATTCATTAAGGTATGAAATAGTTACAATTGCAGATAGTTGTAAGAGGATTAAATGTTCAGCTAGGCTTGTTTAACAAGAAATTGAGATGAAAATTTATTTACGAGCCTAGGGGCAAAATCATAATTTTGCCAGTGTAGGGACAAAATAGTCATTTTTGCCTAGAGTGTAGATTACGATATATTATGATTTATAAGTGAATAAATCAGTAAATTTCATTGTTCTAGATCAAGGAAAGCAAGTTTGGGACCTAGAACGGAAGAAAAGAGAAATGTGGGCTAATAGTCATTTTCGGCTATTTCGACAACAAGGTAAGTTCACATGCAATTATAAAAATTATGTATGAGTTCATTTAAGTATTCTAATGTTGTATGGAATGTATATTCACTCTATGGATGTATGAAATACCCTTGGATGAAATGCATGAAGAATGTTGAGATGATAGTTAAAGTCTCGTATAAGACCATATTGGATTATGGCCTCGATGTAAGGATTTGTATAAGACCGTGTCAAGGACACGGAATCGATATGTCAATTCAAGTAAGACCTTATTGGGGTATGATTTCTATGTGATTTCATGAGTATGAGACTCAAGAGAGTTATTTTATAACTTGAGTATATGTTGAAGTAAAGAAAGTATGCGGTTGAGCTACGAAAGGCACAAATGTGTACTAGAATTGAATTGAGACGATTTCAATTTATATATATGATGAACCCCTATTGGGATATGGGAAATTAATGCACCTTGTTGCATGAATTAGATTTATTGTTATATTGTGGGAATGTGAATAAAAATAGTGGAAAAGTTAAGAGTAGTAATGTGAGGGTGTTCTCGGATGAACAATTGAATTAAAGTATTACATGTGGATGGCTATTTATGAATGTATGATAATGGTGGGCTAAGTGCGAAACCACCGAAAGATGAGCAGCTTATTAATAAGACTTGATGTGATGTCTTATGTGATTACATGATAATCAGTGCAGGAATGGATTCTTTTGTAAATGAGCAATTAGCTCGTGGTACGGTAAGAGATAAAATGAGTAAGCTTCTAGAGTGGTTGAGTAAGCAACCATGAGTTAATGGGAATGACCCAGCATAATATCTTGTGGTTGTCTATATTTAATGAATATTAATATTTTCCAGATTATGCAGATGAACTTACTAAGCATTAGTACTTACTCATTTTCTTTTCTCATCTCTTATAGTTTATGTTGACTAGTACGGGTTGGAGGCCGCTGGAGATGTTTTCACACTATCGAGCAAACATTCGATTTGAGGTATCTAGTCCTTATGAGTCATGGCATGTATAGGACTAGAATTTAAGGTTGATTAAGTTATTGTTAATGTGCCAAACTATGTTGGCCAAAAATGGTTTGTAGTTTAATTGTGTATAGCCGTTGATGATGGCTAAGTTATTGTAATTGTATGGTAGTAACACTTTATTTTCATGAATCAAATGTATGAATTCATGTGTTTTAGTCATTGATTTGAGACTTTATTGAATGATTATATTAATGCAGGAAATGTAGGATGGAAAGGGCTTGGTATATAGCCTCTAAGTGTCCACACGGTTAGACACACTGCAGGTGGTGCGGGTCGTCTGAACCCTGCACCTTATGATTACTTGTTAAAATAGGCCACAGGTGAATCCCACGGCCTTGTGCATGAGCCGTGTAAGACCCACGGCTTGGGCATGGGCGTGTGCTCAAGCCATGGCAAATAAGTCAGTCGCTCCACACGGTTGAAGGACACGGGTGTGTCAAGGCCATGTCAGATAAGTTAGTAGCTCCCCACGGATGGGAACATGGGCGTGTTTAGGAGTGCACGGGCATGCCCCAAACCCTACGGGCGTGTAACCTTTGATTTTGAGAGAGGTTTTTTGATAAGTTCTGAAATTTTGAACAAGTGTTTAAGGCCTCGTATGACCATGATACGTATGTCTAGACCAAGAAAGAAAGGTTTTAAGTCGAAACGAAATTTTATAGCCATTAAGTACTTGATTAAGTGAGTTCAAGCATGGTAATGTCTCGCATCCAGTCTTAGCATCGGACTTGGGTACGGGGTGTTATAGTAATCATAAGTACCCAAAATGATATTTTGATAGTGTGAATGGATCTCTGACCGTCTTCGATCCCCGAGCTGGCTTGGTGACACTATAGGACAGGAGAAAAAGAAAGGGAGGAAGCTTTAAAGCTTAGTAAGTTCTTATGAAAATAATAAGCATCATACACACTTTAACATGTATTTAACATAAAGTAAGTTAACATAACTATCAGTGTAAATTCATAATCAAGCTTAGCATAGATGTTATTAAAATCTTAACATCATAACTTACTCAATCGAACCAATTCGAGGTTCCATCACATATCGAGCTTATTAAGCATGAGTTTTATGTACATACCTGTACCAACTTGCAACTTACCATAATCTTTCACATCATACCATAGTCTTTCACAACTTTAACGTTTCCTTTGAACTACCTATTGAACCACTTGAAATACTAAAGGATACTCGGGACATTTCATACTCACAGTACCATACCAATTCCATATCCCAGATATGATTTTACATGGGATCTCATATCGATGCCAATAGCCCAACTATGGTCTTACACGAAGTTATATATTGATGCCATATCCCAGATATGGTTTTACACGAAATCTCAATAAACCTAATGTCATAACATTTGTATCCTAACTATTCCTAAAGTTCAACCAGAATTCTCTAGTTTGTCAAACTTTATCGATTTCATTCAAGAGTAGATCACAATTCATATAGTAATAACACAATTAAAGCATAAATAATAATGCATTATTTACATATGAACTTACCTCGGTACAAAAATAGTAGGAAAGGATTTAATCATCAAACACCTTATTCTTTCCTCGATCAAGGTCCGAACTTCATTTTTCTTGATCTATAATAGCAAATTTAGCTTATTTAATATTCACATTACTCAAATCAGTCCAAAAATCACCTTATGGAAAAATTTACATTTTTGCCCCTAGGCTCGTAAAATGAAACGTGTGTAATTTATTTAATGTACAAGCCTAGCTGAACCATTTTTATAACTATAATAGCCCACAATTTCTATTAAAACACACTTTTACTACATATTTTATAACTTTTACAAATAGGTCTTTTTAAACATTTTCATCAAAAATCACTTAGTAAAAGTTGTTTATCTAACACCAAACCTTCTTTTCTACCATTTAACATCAAAAAACATATATGTCATACATGGGTCAAATTTCAAACCTGAACCCTACTTCAAAATAATGGTAGAAATAGAAAGATCGGGTGAATACGACTTTAAAAACGTAAAGAGCATTAAAAACGGGGCTAGGATGTACTTACAATCAAGCTTGAAAGATGAAAAAACCCTAACTATGGTGCTCTCCAAGTTTTCGGCCAAGGTTGAATAAAGATGAGCTAATTTTGGCCTTAATTTCCCTTTTTATTCTTTTATTTACCAAATGACCAAAATGCCCTTCACTTAAAACTTTAAAATTTTATCTCACCATGTCCATTTTTGTCACTAACTTAACAAATGGTCTAATTACGATCTAAGGACCTTCAATTTAAAATTTCATAGCAATTAGATACCTCTAGCATGTAGAACTCAACTTTTGCACTTTTTACAATTTAGTCCTTTTGACTAAATTGAGTGCCCAAACGTCAAAATTTTCGAACGAAATTTTCAAGAAATCATTCAGTGAAGCTATAGACCATAAAAATATAATAAAAATGAACTTTACTGTGTCAAATTTGTGGTCCCGAAACCACTGTTCTGACTAGGCCCAAAATCGGGCTGTTACATGAAAACCAACCTAATATGTGCCTAACCAATGTACCCTCATTGGTACCACAATTATATGAAAATTTACCTCAAAATTCACATTAATTCAATTCATCAACTCATTCAAGCAATATCAAATCAATGTACCTTGCAAAGTTACCACAATTACGACAATTCAAATATATGTAAGCCACACATACTAGCATAATAATTATACCTCATTCTCAAACCATTTGCAAATTGGTTATTTGCACAAAATATCATTTCTAACATTTACATAATCCAAACATTAACCAAAATAGCACAAGAGCCTATACATGCCATATAATCCGAATTTAAACATTTCAAAAACTACTGAGATAAATTAGATAGTGTGACTTAAGTGCCTATTCCAACCTTTCGAAAATATACAATGACATTAAACAACAAAAGTAAGCTTAATAAAGCTTAGAAAGTTTGACGAGTTAAACGATAAATCTTATCGAACTAACTATAATGATTCAAATAATAAAAATCATCAAAGAGAACTCTTTGTCATTCACAACTTCAATCGATAAATACATATGTATTCAAATCAATATAAAAATAACTAACATGTCTTTCAAATTCATTTAACAAGTTACCTTACTGAGATTTGTAACATCCTCAAAACCCCTTAGTAAGTAAATAATATAAGATAAAATCTTAGTGAAATAAGGTATAAGATGAAAGAAAATGAAAGTTGCTAGATATCAAAAGAGAGTTAAATCAAGAAGCATGACACAATGTATAATTGATTTCTCAATAAAATGAGAAAATGACATAAAGATGATAAAAGAGAATATTGAGGAGTATTAAAATAATAATAATTAAGAAGTAGGTTTTAGTATATTGATTTAAAGTAAGGAATAAATCATAAATATGTGAAAAGTTTTTGGTTCAAGTGTAAATATTCAAAATTTAGGGAATCAGAGCGGGAAAATAAGAAAGCTGAAGGACCAAAATTGAAAATAATCCAATTTACTATGATATGGAATTAGCATGCAAGGACCAAATTGAATAGGTGAAGAATTATGAAAGACTAAATTGTAATTTTACCAAATTAAGTGATGATTCAAGAATGGAATTTTAAAAGATCATAAAGGGAAAAATGGTCAATTAGAAAGAGAGAGAACTCTAGAAGGCAATTATGATGTTGGAGATATTTTGAAGATATTTTATAATTATTTAATTAGATAAATATTATTTATTAATGTTTTAATGAGATATTTTATTAATATTTATTATAAATAGCTAGTATAAAATGAGAGAAAGAGTAAGAAAAAAAAGAGAGGACCTCCCATCTTTCCAACATGAGTGAAGGGGAGAGAAGAAGAAAACTTTGTTGTCTTTACAATTTGGTCCTTCTACCAAAAATCCGCCATTTTCAGCTAGAATTTCAAGAAATTTTCATAACCACCAAGAGATAAAAGTGATAAGGAGACTATGGAGAACAAGAAAATCACATTGGATTAAAGAAAATGGAAGTTGGTGGAGAGAGAAAATCAAGTTAAAGTTTGAAATCAATAAAACAAGGTAAGAACATCTAGATTTTGATATATTTTTAAGTTTGATATTATTGAAAAAAGCATGAAAATGATGTTAAAGTAGAGTTTTCTTATATAAGGTTTTATGTTCTTAATATGTTAGTGAAGAGAAATAAGAGGAAGTGATGGAAAATATTGTAGACAAAGGAAAGGAGGGTGTTATAAACTTGGTTGTCAACATTTTGCACTAAAATAGTTTCGGATAACAGCAGTAGTCTAACTTTGAAAATTTACCAAAAATTTTAAAAATTGAATTAGAGGTTAATTAGAGTATGAAATTAAAGCCTATTGAGTCTAGTTTTTCATAAAAGAAATGGTATAAGCAAAAGAATTTCATGTTATGAGATATATGAATTTTTGTGAGACATGTTCAGATTGATTTCGAGTTCCCTTGTTCTGACTTTGGAAAATAAAAAAATTGTAAAAATATTATTAGGGGTTTAAATTTATATGATTAAATTATTAGTGAGCCTATTTTCAAGAAAAACAAATGGAAACATCATCCAAACCCCACACTAAGAGATAATTATTTTTTAGTAAAAAAAGGTTGAAGTTGTCAAGCAACAGAACAGGGACAAATTTGAAGAATTTACTGTACTTATTGGCTAAATTATAAATTCTGAAATTTTTATGGTAAAAATATATTTGAGTCTAGTTTCAAAAATAGATAAATAATTTAGTGACTATGACTCAAGTGGACAGCTTTGATATGAACACATAAGTAAATAGTGGGATTATAGATAATGTTACATATAAGCATGTTATATACTAAAAGCTAAAGATTCTAATAATTATATACATAAATGATGTGGAATGGAGAAGAGAAGGAGGAAAAATATATGAATGTATATATATAGTAGATGAATTTGAAATGTTTCGAAATGGTTGTATGTAACACCCCTCACCCGTATTTAACGCTAGAATAGGGTTACAAAGCATTACCGAACAATTAATACAATTTAAACATACACTTTTCAATCAATTATTCACTTACAATAATCATCATTCACAATCATATATAATGTCCCTAATACGAGCCTACGAGGCCCAAATCATGCATTGGAAGTGGTTCAGGACTAAACCGAAAACTCAAGAATTCTTTTCAAAACTTAGAAAAAATTTCAAACTACAGGGGTCACACACCCGTGTGCCCCGGCCGTGTGTCTCACACGGCTAAAAGACACGCCCGTGTCACAGGCCATGTGGACATTCGAAATGGGATCACATAGCTGTGTCCTAGCCCATGTCCTACCCCGTGTAACTCTCTGACTTACCTCACACGGCCAGACCACACGCCTGTGTGTCTTGCCCATGTGTCAAGGAAATGGCCACACACGCTCATGTCCAGGCTGTGCCAAAACTAGGGAGTATACTGACTTGCACCACATGGCCAACCACACACCCATGTGACCAGCCCATGTGAAAACTGGGTGCAACACGGCCAAGCCACAAACCCGTGTGCTAGGCCGTGTGAGCAAAAATAGGCTATTTGCCAAGCCAATTTGCCACCCAAATTTGTGGACACCTATACCAACTCAATTGGCATAAAACATACCATAGATAAGCGTCCAAAGTAAAAAAATCCAAGGCTAAAACATGCCATTTCAAAACATATTAATTCCACCCTCACAGTTCAACTAAATGGACACTTCCAAACATATATTAACAAGCCTAAGCTCACAAGCATACCAAATATCAATTCAATAACTCAATGTCATCCACAAGTCATCATAAACCACATCAACAATGAGCATTAACACACATATATATATACATCATCATGTTAACCAAAATAAGCCAACCCCATGGCTATATACAAAACCAAGTACTTAACATTTACAAACCAACACAAGTGGCCAATGATACATATACCCAAAAGACCAAAGTCCCTATACATGCCATATGACCAAAACATAGTTCCAAAAGTACCAAAATGACAGTAGAGATAGTGTGATGGAGCCTTTGACGATCCCTGAATTCGAGTTAGCTTTGAAATCACTATAAAACACGAAAAATTAAACAATGTAAGCTATAAAGCTTAGTAAGCTCGTATAAGATTAATTTAATTAATCATAAATAGACAATTCAATCGATTAAATGCAACAACACATAGCTTATATTAGCTAACAAACCTTCCACATGTTCAAATACACAAGTAGATGTGAAATTTACAATTTCCTTGATTCAAAGTTTATACGGTTCTTATACTTACTTGCGCAACTTCTTACAAATTTTATACTTGTTCATGTCTTTGATATACCCGTTGAACCACATGGAATAATATTGGTTACTTGAGAATCTCGCACACTAAGTGCCATCGAAGCTATCTCAATCACACACACTAAGTGCCAATTCTTAGCCGAAGCTATCTCGATCTTGCACTTTAAGTGCCAATACATAACGAAATTATCCCAATCTCATACATTAAGTGCCGATACATAGCCGAAGCTTCGTGGAATATTTTCGAACAATTATACTCATCAAATATTCAATATAATGCATTAAATATCAATTATAATAATGCTTATTAACATAAGAACTTACCTTGGATACAAAAACGAATGTTTCACATTTTTACAATTTAGTCCTTATTTCATAAAATCACAAATTCATGCAATCCAATCCAAATCCATGCTAGTCGAATTTCTTAGGGACCGCTAGAATCCCATAATTTTCATTATTTCACACTTTTATCACACAATTTATCACATTTCAATATTTAAACCCTAATTGACATTTTTCTTATAAAATCACTTTACAAAACTTGTTTAACTATCATCAAACATTCATAATCAATCATCAATCATCAAAACTCATACATTTCATCAATGGCAACATATTAAACCTTTTAATGGTTTTACAATTTGGTCCCCTCATTAGAAAGCTTAAGCTACAACGATTCCAAAAACATAGAAATCATTAAAACCCGAGCAAAAAGGGACTTATATGCATCAACAAGAGCTAGCCAAACTTTGAAGCTATTTTAATGGCTATTTACTCTTTAATTTTGGCAAGAAGATGATGATAATGGGTGGGAATTTTGTTTTATTTAACTTATTATAACATAATTCATAAATTACAAAAATAACCTTAATAAATAACATCAAAATTCACCTAATACATGTCCAAACATGTACACTCATACAACCATTGGTATAATTGCTATTTAAGGACATCCATTTAAATTTCTATAGCTAATAAACATCTTTAGCTATTAGAACATCACTTTTACACTTTACGCGATTTAGTCATTTTTCACAAATTGAGCTTTCAAACGGTAAAATTTCTTAATGAAATTTTTAGACAATCATACTATCATGCTATTGAATTCAAAATAATAATAAAATAAATATTTTGACCTCAAATTTGTGGTCCCGAAACCACTGTTCTGATTTGACAAAAAACAGGCTGCTATATTGTAGGTGATGGAATGATTAATACATGTCAGTATGTTTTAAACGAATTAATAAAATAATAAGTAACTAATTGTTAATTGATATGATATTGAATTATTTTTAAAATTTTATGAAGAATTAAATTGATTGACACAATTCGAAATAAATATGAAATATATATAAAGTGGGTAAACTAATTTTGCAAGTGCAAGTCTTCTAATGGTCTTATTTGTAAAACTTTAATATTTATGTTACTTTTATAAACTTTGTTATCTTTAATTGAATATCATGGTTTTATGAGGACTTGAGATTAGAAATAGATGTAAGTGCATGATATGTAAAATGAAGTGGCAGTTATGACATCTGAATACGGTTCAGGTAATGATATAAAATAAATAAATAAAAATAAAGCGTGGAACTTGTAGGAAAATGGAGACGACGTCACGATGACAAGTTCACCATGTCACGACGTGGAAACCCCAACGTCGTAACGACGTTTCAAAAATATTTATGAACTTTCCAATTTGGCATTTGATCAATTGTGGAAATTTTAATGACCCCCTTTGACTTAGAATTAGTTCTATCGTAAATTCAATTATTACTAAAATTAATTAATGATCTACATTAATTAAATAATATGATAAATTTATCTGAAATTTTTATTAGTTGCTTGACAATGAATGTGACATCCTTATGCCTTAACTCGGCGATCGGGTCGGGTATGGGTGTGTTACAAGATTTTCCATTTGAGAATGACTTACCGGTAAGAGTACATCGTCAATAGAAGCTCATAAGAGCTGGTCCTCCCGAATATGCCAACAGAAGCTCGAAAGCTGAATAGAAGCTCATAATAGCTGAACAGAAGCTCGTGAGAGTTGAACCACCCAATCACACCAAACAGAAAGTAAAACGTGAGAGTTCGCAACAAATGCTGAACCCTAGTTTATTTGGGTAAAATGCCAATATTGTAACACCCCAAACCCGGCCCATTCGTTACGACCGAATTTGAAATGCCACTGCGGAAAACGTTTGAAAATATCCTGACTTGTGGTGTAACTTGAAAATTTTATTCTTATTCAAAAACCATGTCCATTTAAAAATTTTAAATAATATAAGCTTGATAAAAATATCCCAAATAAAAACTTTATTATATACAAATTTAAAAAAATAAAACCATTGGCGAAAGATATCTCAATTGTCAATCCATAATAAAACATAACAATAAAGATACTCAAAAAAAATACTTAAATACTTTAATGGGCCTTATTACAATAAACACTTAATCAAAATATTGAAAATATAAATACTTAATTAATTAAATAAAATGTCTTCGCATGGGCCACCTCGTATCCACTCCAAACCCGGTCCAAGCATCACTGCGATGTTGATAAAAATTGGGTGAGTCATACATGCACTCAAGGTGTAATTAAACCACCGATTTCCAGCCACATGTTAACCCCATATTAACCCATATATCGATAACAAATATCATAATCACATATTACCACATTCGGCTTGGCCCACATTCAGTATCACATTCATATAATAGTGTAAATAACCACATGTTTCCACATACTGGGCTTGGCCCATTACCACATTATTCCACATATCATATACTGGGCTTGGCCCATTTCTCATTCCAATCCACATTCACATTTTGGGCTTGGCCCATTTCCACATTAATACCTCATTTCACAGGTCACGTAGAATTATGCAAAGTGCACCCAACCCAAACCTAGGGCCCATCCTCTATACACCCCCGTATCCATCCTACCACACACCAGGGGATTATCAAATCACCCTCTTCTTTTCACTCCAAAAGGCAATAAATGCCATCCACGTGCAATAAAGCACAAAAATCAACAACGCGACCTCAGTCAGCACCAATCCACGATGTAGTCGTAGCTAACACCAAAACCACGATGGGACACATAGTCACTCATCAACCACGATATGTCACTTAGCCGATATCAACCACGATGAGGCACATAGCCACTCATCAAGCCACGTGAACTAAATCGCAATTAATCCACAACGTGACCTCAGTCAACGTCAATCCACGATGTAGCTTAAGGCTAACATCAAACCACGCATCAAGTACACCCGCATCTTCTTTCATATCCCAACCCATGCACATGCAACATGTAATAGTGGCATAATAATAATAAATGCATGCACATGTTATTAAGCGGACCATCATATTTCCATAGGCATAGTCACATTCACATCGGCACTTTCACATTCAGTATCAACAGATAATACTAACTCGATTATCGATATACCCTTTTAGGGTAATCACCACATAATCGCCATCGTGACCGGTTAGCACATAATTTACACATGCAAATATAGCAAAAACCCGAAAAACGATGGTTAATCACACACCTTACTATTTAGCGAAATCCCGAATTACTAGGATCTAACACGATGAACGGGGTTTTTCTTCCTCCCTTAATGTCGATTTGGTCTCCTACCAAATCCCGAAGGCTTTGCTTATTCCTGTCGATTAGCCCTGAATCCCGCAACTGCCACTTGCCTTGAATATTTTGAATCCCGAAAGAATCCTTTTATGCTCCTTGGTGTTGGCTACAAACAAACGAAACACAATATTATGGCCCTAAGAATATTCAGCCATCCATACAACCAAGGCCTAAACCGATTGCTAAAAGGAATACTTACCACTACACGCTGTTTACCCCTACTGATCAACTTCCCGAGATCCCCTTCCTAGGTTCGGCTACACCAGAGAAATAGAGTCAGATCCTTGACTTTTAGCAATCAATAGAATAAAAGAAATGGTGGGGAGATTCAATGGAGTTTCGGCTTTTAGGATGAGTAAAAGAAAAGAATAAAAGAGGATCACAAGTTCGGGTATGGCTCCTCAATTGTAGTAGAAATATTCGGCAATGGCAATTTTAAGAGAGGTTTCGGTTTAAGCAAAGATATTTCGGCTATGGTGTTCTTTAAGGTCCCAAGCAAAGAAAAGACAAAGAAAGCTCATAAGGTTCGGTTAAGCTTTACCAATGGTGATAGAAGGAATTAAGGTTGAGAGAAGGAAAAGAATACTGAAGAGAGAATGAAAAGAATTTGGAAATAAGTCTAAAGGAGGACAAAAGATGGATACTCCTAAAAGATAATTTCGCACCTATTTTTCCTCTCCCAAACTCATTCAAAATAATTAAAATAAGGCCACCCTTTCTATCTTAACTAAATAAAGAAAAATAAAAGATAAAAGCCAAAGATCTATCCTTTATCCCAATTAATTTAAAACAAAAACTAGCTTAATCTTTATCTAATTAGAAGTCCAATTGTCTGTCCATCACTTCCTTCTCTCTTGGCGAAAAGCCAAAAATAAAACACCCATCGCCGCCACACACCTTGAACCCAAGACACTGGAGCAAACGACAGTAACGCCTGTGCCACTTTGCCAAGGCGCCTCTTTGTGACATAATTCACCCTGAATTTCTTTTAAGACCTACTTAGCCTTCTTGCCGCACAAAAATAAAATGCCCTTTCTTGCTTCCTTCGCAACTCGAACCTGGGCCCTCATTGCCTCAAGCAACCGATAGCGCCCCAAGCCATTCTGCCATGCCGTTTATTTGTGACATAAACTCACCACAATTTATTTTAAAGCCTCCTTCCTAGCTCCCTCTTGTCTTAACGCCAAAGCAAAATAAAACATGCCCATGCCGCCAACGGATTCAACCAAGGCCCTTGTCCAAAGGCCATTTCAGTGCCCTTAAGTGGCGCATTGAAGCCACTTTATCAAGGCCTATTTTATGCCAAACACGCCTAAGACTTTTCCCTTAAGGCCTCTCCTGCCTTGCTCCCTTCCAGACGCAAAAAGAAAAGCCCATTGCTTCCCACACCGCTCGAACCCCGTCCACCTAGCTCCTTGAGGCGCCACTCCCTAAGCACTAAGTGGCACCTCCTAGCCAATTTACCACTTGGATTTCTTGTGTCCTAAACTCCCCAAAAATTTTCTTAAGGCCTCTTCAGCCTAATTTCCCCTTTTCACTTAAAATTCCAACATTTTCCAAAGTTTTTCCCCTTCACCTAAAGTTCTCATAAAACTCTTAAAATATATCCAAACACACTCCAAGCCTACTATCACTTGAATTATGCATTAAATGCATAGCCCCTAATCTAGGATGTTACAGTTCTACCCTCCTTAAAAATAATTTCGTCCTCTAAATTACTTACTAACTAATATTGAACAATCCTACTCATCACACTACGCTTACGCCAAGACTCGATCTTAATAAAACTATCTTACCTTCTAGGCTTTGCCTTAAAGTTCACATCCAAGGTTTCATACACTTCACTAGCAATACAACAATGAACTATCTCTAAAGCAATAAATAATATTCCAAAAACAAGGAACTTACCCGCTATCACATCCTTGGTTGTCTCACATCCGAACCTTCAGCTTCTCTACTGGGTGTTCCACAACCTTGGCTGGAACCATTTCCTCCATGGTTTGGACCACGAACCTTCATTGCCTGAGGACAATTCTTAACTAAATGAGCCTTAGATCCACATCGAAAACATACCTTACTATTATCCTAACACTCTCCTGTGTGAGTTCTCCCACACTGAGCACATAAACGACTCCGATTCTCAGAAACTGGCATAGGTGCACGTATAAAATTCTCAATCCTTGGTCTTTTCTGAACATCTCCAAACGATGCTGACGGTCAAAAACTTCTCTTATTCCCATTCCTATTCTTTTCTCGATTTTCTCTTACAGTCCTCTTAACTTCTTCAGCTATCCGAGCTTTCTCCACTAGAATGGCAAAGTCTCTTTCTCTGTGCGGAGCAATCAACTCTCGCAACTCATCTCGTAGCCCATCTTCGAACCGGACACACCTTTCGTAATCAGTAGCCACGATCCCTTTGGCGTACTGACTTAACCGCACAAATTCAGCTTCATATTCTACTACCGGCTTGCTTCCTTGAACTAAGTTTAGAAACACCTTTCTCTGCGAGTCTAAGTAGCTAGCTCCAACGTACTTCCCTTCAAACTTAAGCTTAAAATATTCCCAATCCACTCGATCCGCCGGGTACTTTGTCTGACAGTGAGCCACCATCGATAAGCTTCATCTCGGAGCAACGAGACAGCACCTTTCAACTTTTCCTCAGGAGTACAGTCCAAATCGTCCATGATTCTTTCAACTGCCTCCAACCAATACTCCGCTACATTCGGAGCTACTCCTGATACTCCTCTAAAAACTTCAGCTCTGTTCGACCTAAGTCTTTCCGATACTGATTTTCGAGCTCCATTTCCCACACTAGCTCCTGCCACTCGCCGAGCACTCGTAGCATAGCCCGCGACATCAGATCATCTTCTCCTATCTGATCTTGCTCCTCCGTCGATCTTTGGTGGTGGTACTTCATTTTCTGACCCATGGCTAGACCCTACTGGTTCCGACACAGCCATTCTACCTCTACCGCGTCCACGACGACCACGTCCCCTAGAACTCATCTTTAACATCGTGATTTAATCTGATTAAGAAGTTTTATACATTAGTATTTGTTCCACTGTTTAACTGTGAACAATTTTATGAAAAGAAATTCTAGAAGTGGTTCTTTCGATCGAACAAAGTTTCAGTTCAAGTTCACTACTCTAATTCAGAGAGTCACATCCATTCCTCAATGGAGGCACATTCATTCATCAACAAAAAGCATATTCATTCAGTGGTATCTACCACACACATTCACTATTAGGACATTTCGCCCGCTTTCTATCCTGTGGGTATTTTCGTCATTTGTCCTACAAGGGTATTTTGGTAATAAATCAGATCAATTTAAAATCTTTATAAACCAAAGGTATTTCAAAAACTCGGGTAATCTTGAAAATTTATTTTCCAAATCGAGGTATTGCCAAAATTTCAAAAATCGGGTTATTTCGTAATTTTGGAAGTTGGGGCATTTTCGTAAATTCTCCAAATCAGATATCTTGATATTTGTAAAGCGAAGTTTTCAGTATTTTTGTAAAGTAGAAACATTTTAGCAAAAGTCGAGGGTATTTTGAAAATCTTAAAACTAAGGGTATTTTAGTAATTTACAACAGTGGGCATTTTAGTAATTTTCCCAAATCAAAGTACATTGACTTTTGCAAAATAGAGTTTTTTGGACACTTTTGCAAGATAGAGAAATTTTGTTAAAATCAAGGGTAATATGGTACTTTTAGAAACCAATGGCATTTTCGTAATTCTTCTACTAGGGGTATTTTAGTAATTTGGCAATTTGGAAAATTTTTTGAGAAATTTTTCAAAATAGATTTTGTTACAAATCGAAGGGGTAATTTAAGGATTTAAAAACTAGGGTTTTTATAAAAAATTTCTGACTAGTCCCTTTCGGGTTTTAGTTATCGGGTTTAGCCTATGAATAAGTCCTCTTGGTTAGGGTGAACCGTAGCTACATACCATGTAGGATTCGAGTAAAGAGGAGGTGAGTCGCTAGGACTGCTTAAGTACCAAGCTCTTACTGAATCCACTCCTAGACATGCGCACAATGGTTGCCACACCTTAACTCAGCGACTTACTTCACTGTGTTTGTTTAATAGTCCTTAAGTCTTATGCATGTGTTTGAGTGCACTAGCCCTAGGTTCAATAGCCCTAATATTCTAATCTACGAGCCCAAATAAGCCATAACAGTTCACATAAACAATCACTTCAATAATTAGAAGTACTTACCGGTGGACTTTGGTAGGAGATACAAAGTGCCATGCCGAATAACTCAAATAAAAGTCCATATTTTGAAAAGCCCATTTTGAAAAACATTTTGGACCCAAAACCCTCAAAGTCGAGTTTTGAACCGTGCTCTGATACCAAACTATAACACCCCAAACCCGGCCCATTCGTTACGATCGAATTTGAAATGCCACCGCTGAAAACGTTTGAAAATATCCCGACTTGTGGTGGAACTTGAAAATTTTGTTCTTATTCAAAAACCATGTCCATTTAAAAATTTTAAATAATATAAGCTTGATAAAAATATCCGAAATAAAAACTTTATTATATACAGATTTAAGAAAATAAAACCATTGGCGAAAGATATCTCAATTGCCAATCCATAATAAAACATAACAATAAAGATACTTAAAAAATACTTAAATACTTTAATGGGCCTTATTACAATAAACACTTAATCAAAATATTGAAAATATAAATACTTAATTAATTAAATAAAATGTCTTCCATGGGCCACCTTGTATCCACTCCAAACCCGGTCCAAGCATCACTGCGATGTTGATAAAATTGGGTGAGTCATACTGACTCAAATGTGTAATTAAACCACCGATTTCCACCCACATGTTAACCCCATATTAACCCATATATCAGATAACAAATATCATAATCACATATTACCACATTCTGGGCTTGGCCCACATTCATATCACATTCATATAATAATGTAAATAACCACATGGTTCCACATACTGGGCTTGGCCCATTACCACATTATTCTACATATCATATACTGGGCTTGGCCCATTTCTCATTCCAATCCACATTCACATTTTGGGCTTGGCCCATTTCCACATTAATACCTCATTTCACAGGTCACATAGAATTATGCAAAGTGCACCTAACCCAAACCTAGGGTCCATCCTCTACACACCCCCGTATCCATCCTACCACACACCAGGGGATTATCAAATCACCCTCTCCTTTTCACTCCAAAAGGCAATAAATGCCATCCACGTGCAATAAAGCACAAAAATCCAAAACGCGATCTCAGTCAGCGCCAATCCACGATGTAGCCGTAGCTAACACCAAAACCACGATGGGACACATAGTCACTCATCAACCACGATATGGCACTTAGCCGATATCAACCACGATGAGGCACATAGCCACTCATCAAGCCACGCGAACTAAATCACAATTAATCCACAACGTGACCTCACCAACGTCAACCACGATGTAGCTCAAGGCTAACATCAAACCACGCATCAAGTACACCCGCACCTTCTTTCATATCCCAACCCATGCACATGCAACATGTAATAGTGGCATAATAATAATAAATGCATGCACATGTTATTAAGGTAAACCATCATATTTCTATATGCATAGTCACATTCACATCGGCACTTTCACATTCGTATCAACAGATATACTAACCTGATTATCGATATACCCCTTTTTAGGGTAATCATCACATAACTGCCACTGCACTGGTTAGCACATAATTCACACATGCAAATATAGCAAAAACCCAGAAAACGGTGGTTAATCACACACCTTACTATTTAGTGAAATCCTGAATTACTAGGATCTAACACGATGAACGGGGTTTTTCTTCCTCCCTTAATGCCGATTTGGTCTCCTACCAAATCCCGAAGGCTTTGCTTATTCCTGTCGATTAGCCCCGAATCTCAAGAATCGCCACTTGCCTTGAATATTTTGAATCCCGAAAGAATCCTTTTATGCTCCTTGGTGTTGGCTACAAACAAACGAAACACAATATTATGGCCCTAAGAATATTCGGCCATCCATACAACCAAGGCCTAAACTGATTGCTAAAAGGAATACTTACCACTACACGCTGTTTACCCCTACTGATCAACTTCCCGAGATCCCCTTCTTAGGTTCGGCCACACCAGAGAAATAGAGTCAGATCCTTGACTTTCGGCAATCAATAGAATAAAAGAAACGGTGGGGAGATTCAATAGAGTTTCGGCTTTTAGGATGAGTAAAAGAAAAGAATAAAAGAGGATCACAAGTTCGGCTATGGCTCCTCAATTATAGTAGAAATATTCGGCAATGGCAACTTTAAGAGAGGTTTTAGTTTAAGCAAAGATATTTCAGCTATGGTGTTATTTAAGGTCCCAAGCAAAGAAAAGACAAAGAAAGCTCATAAGGTTTTGCTAAGCTTTACCAATGGTGATAGAAGGAATTAAGGTTGAGAGAAGGAAAAAGAATACGAAGAGAGAATGAAAAGAATTTGGCAATAAGTCTAAAGGAGGACAAAAAGATGGATACTCCTAAAAAGATAATTTCGGCACCTATTTTTCCTCTCCCAAACTCATTCAAAAATAATTAAAAATAAGGCCACCCTTTCTATCTTAACTAAATAAAAAAATAAAAAGATAAAAGCCAGCATCTATCCATTATCCCAAATTGAATTTAAAACAAAACTAGCTTAATCTTTATCTAATTAGAAGTCCAATTGCTGTCCATCACTTCCTTCTCTCTTGGCGTAAAAAGCCAAAAATAAAACACCCACTATTGCTCACACACCTTGAACCCAAGACCTGCTGGAGCAAACGTACAGGTAACGCCCCAGGCCACTTTGCCAAGGCGCCTCTTTGTGACATAATTCACCCTGAATTTCTTTTAAGACCTACTTAGCCCAAGTGCCTTCTTGCCGTACAAAAATAAAATGCCCTTTCTTGCTTCCTTCGTAACTCGAACCTGGGCCCTCATTGTCGCAACAACTGATAGCGCCCCAAGCCATTCTGCCATGGTGTTTATTTGTGACATAAACTCACCACAATTTATTTTAAAGCCTCCTTCCCTAGCTCCCTCTTGTCTTAACGCCAAAGCAAAATAAAACATGCCCATGCCGCCAACGGATTGAACCAAGGCCCTTGTCCAGCGTCATTTCCAGGCCCTTAAGTGGCGCATGGAAGCCACTTTACCAAGGCCTGTTTTATGCCAAACACGCCTAAGACTTTTCCCTTAAGGCCTACCTGGCTTTGCTCCCCTTCCAGATGCAAAAAGAAAAGCCCATTGCTTCCCACGCTACTCGAACCCTGTCCACCTAGCTCCTTGAGGCGTCACTCCCCTAAGCACTAAGTGGTGCCTCCTAGCTAATTTACCACTTGGATTTCTTGTGTCCTAAACTCCCTAAAAATTTTCTTAAGGGCTCTTCAGCCTAATTTCCCCTTTTCACTTAAAATTCCAACATTTTCCAAAGTTTTTCCCCTTCACCTAAAGTTCTCAAAAACTCCTAAAATATATCCAAACACACTCCAAGCCTACTATCACTTGAATTATGCATTAAATGCATAGCCCCTAATCTAGGATGTTACAGATATCTCCCTCCAATACCATCTCCACTCCAAACCCTCGTCATACACCAAATCACAAATGTACTCAAATCTTGTGTTCAATCCAAACTGAGTATTAAATTCGATAATATATTTCCAACAATAATTGAATTCCAATAATAGAACATATATATATATAATACCAATCATCCATTTATAAAAATGTTAAATTTTAACCGTACGAACTTACCAGGACTGAATTGTAGTAATTGAAGAAGTTCAGGGACTATTCTACTATTTTTCCTTTTCCACGAGTATCTACGAGATCTTGATCTAAAATATAAAATTCAATTAGTTCTATCATAAGTTCAATTGTGGAAATTTTAATGAGCTCCTTTAACTCATAATTAGTTCTATCGTAAATTTAATTATTACTAAAATTAATTAATAATCTACATTAATTAAATTTTATGATAGATTGATCTGAAATTTTTAGTAGTTGCTTCGGCAACGAATGTGACATCCTGATGCCTTGACTCAGCGACCGGGTCGAGTATGGGGGTGTTGCAAGATTTTCCATTTGAGAACGACTTACAGGTTAGAGTACATCGTCAACAGAAGATCATAAGAGCTGGTCTTCCTAAATATGCTAATAGAAGCTCAAAATCTAAACAAAAGCTCATAATAGCTGAACAGAAGCTGGTGAGAGCTGATCCACCCAATCACGCCAAACATAAAGTAAAGCGCAAGAGTTCGCAACAAATGCTACACCTCGGTTTACTTGGGTAAAATGCCGATATCTCCTTCCAGTACCATCTCCACTCCAAACCCCCGTCATACACCAAATCATGAATGTACTCAAATCCCGTGTTCGATCCAAACTGAGTATTAAATTCAATAATATATTTCCAACAATAATTTAATTCCAACAATAGAACATATATATATAGTACCAATCATCCATTCATACAAATGTTAAGTTTTAACTGTACGAACTTACCAGGACTGAATTATAGTAATTGTAAAAGTTTAGGGACTATTCTGCTATTTTTCCTTTTCTACGAATATCTATGGGATCTTGATTTAAAATATAAAATTCAATTAGTTCTATCGTAAATTCAATTGTGGAAATTTTAATGAGCTCGTTTAACTCATAATTAGTTCTATCGTAAATTCAATTATTACTAAAATTAATTAATGATCTACATTAATTAAATAATATGATAAATTGATCTAAAATTTTCAGTAGTTTCTTTGGCAACGAATGTGACATCCTGATGCCTTGACTCGGCGATCGGGTCGGGTTTGGGGGTGTTACAAGATTTTCCATTTGAGAACAACTTACTGGTAAGAATACATTGTCAACAAAAGCTCATAAGAGCTTGTCCTCCCGAATATACCAACAGAAGCTCGAAAGCTGAATAGAAGCTCATAATAGCTTAACAGAAGCTTGTGAGAGCTGATCCACCCAATCACGCAAAACAAAAAGTAAAACATGAGAGTTCGCAACAAATGTTGAACCCCGGTTTACTTTGGTAAAATACTAATATCTCCCTCCAGTACCATTTCCACTCCAAACCCCCGTCATACACCAAATCACGAATGTACTCAAATCTCACGTTCAATCCAAGCTGCGTATTAAATTCGATAATATATTTCCAACAATAATTCAATTCCATCAATAGAACATATATATATATATATAATACTAATCATCCATTTGTACAAATGTTAAATTTTACTGTACAAACTTACTAGGACTGAATTGTAGTAATTGTAGAAGTTCAGGGACTATTCCGCTATTTTTCCTTTTCCATGAGTATCTACGGGATCTTTATCTAAAATATAAAATTCAATTAATTCTATTGTAAATTCAATTGTGGAAATTTTAATGAGCTCCTTTAACTCATAATTAGTTCAATCGTACATTCAATTATTACTAAAATTAATTAATGATCTACATTAATTAAAATATATGATAGATTGATTTGAAAGTTTTAGTAGTTGCTTCGGCTGTGACATCCTGATGCCTTGACTTAGTGATCAGGTCAGGTATGGGGGTGTTACAAGATTTTCCATTTGAGAACGACTTACGGGTAAGAGTACATCGTCAATAGAAGCTTATAAGAGTTGGTCCTCCCAAATATGCCAACAAAAGCTCGAAAGCTGAACAGAAGCTCATAGTAGCTGAATAGAAGTTCATACTAGCTGAACAGAAGCTCGTGAGAGCTGATCCACCCAATCACTCCAAACAGAAAGTAAAACGCGAGACTTGGCAACAAATGCTGAACCTCGATTTACTTGGGTAAAATGTTGATATCTCCCATCTAGTACCATCTCCACTCCAAACCCCCGTCATACACCAAATCACGAATGTTCACAAATCCCGCGTTCAATCCAAACTGGGTATTAAATTCGATAATATATTTTCAAAAATAATTTATTTCCAACAATAGAACATATATATAATACCAATCATCCATTTATAAAAATGTTAAATTTTAACCGTACAAACTTTCCAGGACTGAATTGTAGTAATTGTAGAAGTTTAGGGACTATTTTGCTATTTTTCCTTTTCCACGGGTATCTATGGGATCTTGATCTAAAATATAAAATTTAATTAGTTCTATTGTAAATTCAATTGTGGAAATTTTAATGAGCTCCTTTAACTCATAATTAGTTCTATAGTAAATTCAATTATTACTAAATTAATTAATGATCTACATTAATTAAATAATATGATAAATTGATCTGAAATTTTCAATAGTTGCTTCGACAACGAATGTGACATCCTGATGCCTTGACTCAACGATTGGGTTGGGTATAGGGGTGTTACAAGATTTTCCATTTGAGAACAACTTACTGGTAAGAATACATCGTCAACAGAAGCTCATAAGAGCTGGTCCTCCCGAATATACCAACAGAAGCTTGAAAGCTAAACAGAAGCTCATAATAGCTTAACAGAAGCTCGTGAGAGTTGATCCACCCATTCACACCAAACAGAAAGTAAAACACGAGAGTTCGCAACAAATACTGAACCTCGGTTTACTTGGGTAAAATACCGATATCTCACTCTAGTACCATCTCCACTCCAAACCCCCATCATACACCAAATCACGAAAGTACTCAAATCCCGCGTTCAATCCAAACTGAGTATTAAATTCGATAATATATTTCCAAAAATAATTCAATTCCATCAATAGAATATATATATATATATATATAATACTAATCATCCATTTATACAAATGTTAAATTTTAACCGTACGAACTTACCAGGACTGAATTGTAGTAATTGTAGAAGTTCAGGGGCTATTTTGCTATTTTTCCTTTTCCACGAGTATCTACAAGATCTTTATCTAAAATATAAAATTCAATTAGTATTATTTGTGGAAATTTTAATTTGCTCCTTTAACTCATAATTATTTCTATCGTAAATTTAATTATTACTAAAATTAATTAATGATCTACATTAATTAAATTATATGATAGATTGATCTGAAATTTTTAGTAGTTGCTTCGGCAACGAATATTACATCCTGATGCCTTGAATCAGTGATCGGGTCGGGTATGGGGGTGTTACAAGATTTTCCATTTGAGAACGACTTACGGGTAAGAGTACATCGTCAATAGAAGCTCATAAGAGTTGGTCCTCCCAAATATGCCAACAGAAGCTCGAAACCTGAACAGAAGCTCATACTAGCTTAACAAAAGCTCATACTAGCAAAACAAAAGCTCGTGAAAGCTGATCTACCTAATCACTCCAAACAGAAAGTAAAACGCGAGAGTTCACAACAAATGCTGAACCCCTGTTTAGTTGGGAAAAATGTCGATATCTCTTTCAGTACCATCTCCACTCCAAACCCCTGTCATACACCAAATCACGAATGTACTCTGATCCCGCGTTCAATCCAAACTGAATATTAAATTTGATATTATATTTCCAACAATAATTTAATTCCAAGAATAGAACATATATATATAAATATATATATAATACCAATCATCCATTTATATAAATGTTAAACTTTAACCGTACAAACTTACCAGGATTGAATTGTAGCAATTGTAGAAGTTCAGGGACTATTTTGCTATTTTTTCCTTTTCACGGGTATCTACGGGATCTTGATCTAAAATATAAAATTCAATTATGAAAATTTTAATGAGTTTATTTAACTCATAATTAGTTCTATCATAAATTCAATTATTATTAAAAAAATTAATGATCTATATTATTTAAATAATATGATAAATTAATCTATAATTTTTCGTAGTTGCTTCGACAACGAATGTGACATCCTGATGCCTTGACTCGACGTTCGGGTTGGGTATGGGGGTGTGACAAGATTTTCTACAGGTAAGAGTACATCGTCAACAGAAGCTCATAAGAGCTGGTCCTCCCGAATGTGGCAACAGAAGCTCGATAGTTGAACATAAGGTCATAATAGTTGAATAGAAGCTCGTGAGAGCTTATCTACCCAATCACGCAAAATAAAAAGTAAAACGCGAGACTTGGCAACAAATGTTGAACCCCGGTTTACTTGGGTAAAATGCCGATATCTCCATCTAGTACCATCTCCACTCCAAACCCTCGTCATACACCAAATCACAAATGTTCTCAAATCCTGCGTTCAATCCAAACTGAGTATTAAATTCGATAATATATTTCCAACAATAATTTAATTACAATAATAGAACATATATATAATACCAATCATCCATTTATGCAAATGTTAAATTTTAACTGTATGAACTTACCAGGACTGAATTGTAGTAATTGTAGAAGTTCAGGGACTATTCGTTATTTTTCCTTTTCCACAAGTATCTATGGGATCTTGATCTAAAATATAAAATTTAATTAGTTCTATCGTAAATTCAATTGTGGAAATTTTAATGAGCTTCTTTAACTCATAATTAATTCTATTGTAAATTTAGTTATTACTAAAATTAATTAATGATCTACACTAATTAAATAATATGATAAATTGATCTAAAATTTTAAGTAGTTGCTTCGACAACGAATGTGACCTCCTGATGCCTTGACTCGACGATCGGGTTGGGTATGAGGGTGTTACAATATTTTCCATTTGAGAATGACTTACGGGTAAGAGTATATCGTCAATAGAAGCTCATAAGAGCTGGTCCTCCCAAATATGCCAACAGAAGCTCATAATAGCAGAACAGAAGCTCGCGAGAGCTGATCCACCCAATCACGCCCAATAGAAAGTAAAATGCGAGAGTTCACAACAAATGCTGAACCCCAGTTTACTTGGGTAAAATGCTGATATCTCCATCTAGTACCTTCTTCACTCCAAACCCTCGTCATACACCAAATCACGAATGTACTCAAATCCTGCGTTCAATCCAAACTGAGTATTAAATTTAATAATATATTTCTAACAATAATTCAATTCCAACAATAGAACATATATATATATATAATACCAATCATCCATTTTTACAAATGTTAAATTTTAACCGTACGAACTTACCAGGACTGAATTGTAGAAATTGTAGAAGTTCAGTGTCACACCCCAAACCTGGCCTGGACATTATGGCTGAATCTAGTGATGTCAAATGGTAGTGTGTTAGAAAACCGTAAATTTTCTTAAAACATTTTCCGTTTAGAAATCCTCATTATCTTTTATTATTCTAAAATCAAATTAGGATTCTAATTCAATCGTTAGTTTTCAAAACATTATACATTACAGAAGCTTTTTAAAACAATTTTTGTCCTTGTGGGTATTTTGCTAAAACACATGCACTTCTAAAAAAAACCCGTGTTTTACCTACTACTAGCAGTTATAAATCAAAACAATAAAAATCCCAAATTAAAAATATAAAATCCAAAGAGGCTATGATCCAGTAAAATCCCCAACATAAAATCAAAATCAAAACTTAAGTACTTAATTGGAAAGTAGTAGGTCATGTGACCACCGCTGGGTCCTCCGCCACATCGATCCGCTTATGTCTGGGGATTACCTATACAGATTAAATAGGAGGGGTGAGTTTACGTAAACTCATTGTGTAATCCCCATGCAAGCAATCAGACAATAACAGATAATCTCAATGTGGGCCTAAGACCATTTTCAGTATCAGTATCAGTCCAGTTTGGGCCTTAGCCCATTTTAGTAAAAGTGTGCACTAGGGCCTTAGCTCATCACAGTACAGCAACAGTAACAGATATGAAATCAAAAAATTCTACCCAACCAGCCTCTACACTCCATCTTTGTCCAACCCTACACTCTATTTGAGGATATAATCAACCAACCTATCCCTACACTCTAAATAGTACCGAAAGCGGCACTAGACAGTAATTTGTAGCTGTTCTGCTAGTAATTAGGCTCAAAGCCTTTCAGTACACTTCTTTCAATCGATATCAACCCATCCCATACAATGCATCAGACAGTTATGTCATGTCCAATCATGGTATATCACATTTATACTGTACAGTACAAACAGCATGCCCAATATACAATCATTCAGCTAGGAGTCTAGGTAATCTTACCGACCCTACAGTAGGTTCAAAGTCGTCTCGAGTGACCCGTGCAACCTTAGCAATAAATCAGTGAAAATGGGCCCACATGCCCATGTTGTCTGGCCATGTGGATCACACGGCCTGGCCCAAAATCTCACACGCCCGTGTGGCCCACACAGCCCAATTGGTCGAGCCTGTGTCTCGTATATAGCCTTGCTCGGCCATCACACGGCTGTGTCGCCTGCACACAGCCTGGCTCGTCAATCACACGATCGTGTGGTGGCTTACAGCCTTGCACACGGGCTACCACACCCCGTGTGGCGTCGACAGAAAGCTTTTTTGACTTTTGCTAAGACGCTTTTTCAGTGCTTTGGGTACACACCTAGTTCGATTTTGATTTCGAAACACTCCTTAAACCTGAAAACCTATCAGAGAAGCATTCAAAATTGATTTAGCAGGCTAATTAACGAGTTTTCCAAAAATAACTTATCAACAGTAACTCGACTCATCGTTGACGAAGACTTCCCGTCAATGCCGTTTAAACGAGAAATACGAAATTCACTGATTAGAGCCTCCTCCTACGCCATTGCCAACAAAAGAGAACATTACTACTCAATTGCTAAGAAATTCATGGCAGAAGAGAATGGGAACTTATCGAAACTGTGCAGGACCAATTGTTAATGCCAAAAAGAAAGGAAGATTTACATAAAACAAACAGGAAAAAGGGAAAGGGGTGATTCAAAGGGAATTTTGGCAGGGAGAATGGAAGGAAAACGTGCAGATTTTTGGAAAAAAGTGAGACTGACAGAATATATGATAATCACCATCAATCCCTTTTTTCTCTTAAAAACCGTCCACTACACTCCCACTACCCTTCAAAAACTTAGCATTTTACTACCCTTCAAACTCTTCCCCATAATCGCACAAAAATAAAGCCAAAGCAGGAAATCGAACACAAGACCTCCAACACTCAAACACTACACTTAACCACCAGACCAACAGACCCATTTTGATATATTTTTACCAACATTTAACTAAGAGCCTACTGTCTAAAGATAGGGCTTTATTCAAAGAAAAAAAAAATTGCCCAAGCCAAGGCTTGAACCCAAGACTTCTCAGACACTCCCAGAATATTGAACCACTGAAGCAGATAGATATTGTGTAACAAATTTTCAAAAGCCGGATTTAAGAAAAATTTTAACCAGTGGGATGGACTTTCTTCTCAAAGAACTATGATTACGCCAAAGAACTTTAACCAGTGGGATGGACTTTTTTCTCAAAACTTTTACATCACAATCCAATATCTGAACCGTCTTCTCCTCGAAAGTCAGATCTGGCTAACCTTAATCTCCTCTACAGGAAAAATATGCATGGGATCAGAGTAGTAGCGTCTCCACATAGAGATCTGGAACACATCGTGGATCCGCTCTTACTCTGGAGCTAGCTCCAACTGGTAGGCAACTGGTCACACACGCCTCAAGATTTGATAAGCCCAATGAATTTGGGGCTTAACTTGCCCTTACGACCAAATCTCAATACCTTCTTCCACGGCCAGACCTTAAGAAAAATGAAGTCCCCCATAGAATACTCAATCTCTCAACGCTTCAGAACCGCATATGACTTTTGCCTATCTGATGCCTCTTTTAGTCGATCTCAAATCAACCTGATCTTATCCTCAGTATGAGAAACCAGTTCAGGACCCAGAATCTATCGCTCGCCCAACTTAGTCCAACACGAAGGTGTGCGACACCTATGACCATAAAATGCCTCGTGTGGTGCCATCTAAATGCTATATCGATAGTTGTTGTTAGAAGCAAACTCTACTAGAGGCAGGTAATCCTCCCAACTGCTTCAAAAATCAATCACACAACCCATTAACATGTCCTCCAGTATCTTAATTACCCTCTCTGACTGACCGTCTGTCTGAGGATGGAACGCAGTACTGAAGTCCAATCTAGTACCCAGAGCTTCATGTAGCTTCTTCTAGAATTGAGGCATGAAACAAAGATCCCTATAAGATATTATTGAAACCAGTACCCCATGTTGTCTCACTATCTCAGATACATACAGCATAGCCAGCTTCTAGAAAGAATAGTCAGTACTAACCGGTATGAAGTGGGCGGACTTGGCCAATTGATCTATGATGACCCATACAGAATCCTTCTTAGTGGGTGTAAGGGGTAACCCACTAACAAAGTCCATGGTCAGTCGCTCTTACTTCCAAAGTGGAATCTTAACTGGCTGAAACAACCCCGAAGGTAACTGGTGTTCAGCCTGAACCTACTAGCATGTCAACCATTTACCCACAAAGTCTGCAACCTCTTGCTTAAGACCTGGCCACCACTATAACGCACGAAGGTCTCGATACATCTTGTTTTCTGCCAGGATGCATATCATAAGGGCTACTATGCATCTTTCGTAGCATAGACTGCCTTAACTCAGTATCATTTGGTATACAGACTCTCCCACAGAAACAGAGCACTCCTTCACTATTCAGTCCAAAATCCTCGGTATTCCTACTCTTAACCTGTCAGAGACGAAGACCTAAAGACTCATCCTCTATTTGTTTACTCTTAATCTACTCTATCCACGTTGGTTTAACTTGAAGTTCGGCCAATAGACTACCATAATTAAATAAACTGAGACGAGCAAACATCACCATTAGATCAGTCACAGCCTTACGGCTTAGTGCATCGGCCACCACATTGGCCTTGCCAGGGTGGTATTCTGTCGTACAATCATAATCCTTAAGCAACTCAATCCACCTACGCTGCCTAAGGTTTAGCTTCTTCTGAGTGAGGAGATACTTAAGGCTCTTATGATCAGTGTAAATGATACCCTTCTCACTGTACAGATAATGCTTCCAGATTTTCAGTGTGAACACCACTGCAGCCAACTCCAAGTCATGCATTAGATAATTAGCCTTATGAGTCTTAAACTGACGAGACGAGTACGCTACCACCTTACCTTCTTGCATCAACACACATCTTAAACTGACATCTGATACATCGCTGTAGACAGTAAACTCTTTTCCAGACTCTAGTTGTATCAAGACAGAGGCCTTGGTCAGTACAATCTTGAGCTTCTTAAAGCTCTTTTGCTGTAAATCAGTCCAATTAAATGGCACACCCTAACGTAGCAGCTTAGTCAAGGGTGCGACGATCAGTGAAAACCCTCTATAAATCACCGATAATACCCTACCAATCCTAGAAAATTACAGATTTTGATACAGTCTTAGGCTGCTTTCAATTCAAGACAGCCTCAATCTTTTGAGCAGAAACCACGTGTCCTAAAAACATTACTTCATGTAACCAGAACTTACATTTACTGAACTTGGCGTACAGTTGTTTCTCTCGCAGAATCTGTAGAACCACTTTGAGGTGTTCATCGTGCTCATCCTCCGTCTACGAATAGACCAGTATGTCTTCAATAAATACCACTATGAACCGATCCAGATAGGGCTGGAACACTCGGTTCATTAGATCCATAAAAGCCGTTGGTGTATTCGTTAGTCCAAATGGCATTACTAAAAACTCGTAGTGGCCGTAACGAGTCCTAAATGCCGTCTTATGTACGCTAGCCTCTTTAACTCTCAACTGGTGATACCCTGACCGTAGATCAATCTTAGAGAAAACTAAAGCTCCTCGAAACTAGGCAAACAGATTATCAGTCCTTAGTAAGGGCACCTATTCTTGATGGTCAGCTTGTTCAGTTGACGGTAGTCGATACACATATGCATGGATTCATCCTTCTTTTTCACAAACAGTACAAGTGCTCCCCACGGAGACACGCTAGGGCGGATGAACCCACGATCCAGTACTCTTGAATATGAGCCTTAAGCTCCACAAGCTCCTTCGGTGCCATCCAATAAGGGGTGATAGACACCGAAGCTGTACCAAAAAGGGGCTTAATCCCAAACTCTATTTCACGACCCGAAGGTAACCTAAATAGCTCTTCAGGAAAAATGTTTAGAAATTCTTTAACCGTCCTTATATCCTTAACTGAAGAATCCCCAGTATCTGAAACAATGATATAGGCTAGATACGGCTCATATCCTTTATGAACCAACTTTTCGTCCCTCAGTGCAGAAATCACATTCGATAAGTAGTTCCGATGTTCCTCAATTACAACTACCTCGCTGTCCCCCTCAGTTCTCAGTACAACCCTTTTTGTGGCACAATCTAAGTTCACTCAGTGTTTGGCCAACCAATCCATCCGCAGTATCAGATCGAATTCTCTAAAAAGGAGTTCCATTAGATCTGCCAGAAAAATATTTCCTTGTACCTCTAAAAAGACGTCTCTAAATAACTTATTAACCCAGCCGGACTGCCCCAATAGACTTACTATCGTAATTTCACTCAGAGTACTCTCAATCGGAATCCCTAAGTTTCCAGTGACAGAGCAGGTAACATAAGAATGAGTGGATCTTATATCTATCAGTGAAGTATAAGGTACATTATAAATAAAGAACGTACCTATGATGATGTCTAGAGCATCTCCATCCTCTCGACGACGCGTAGCATAAACTAGAGCTGGCTGCCTCACCTCAGTATGACCAGCACTTCGCCCGATGCTCTCTGACCACGGCCCAAAGCATTACCACCTCTGGCCTGATCACGGCCTCTCGGTGACTGCTGAGCTACCCTTAGTGGTGGTGCAGTAGTAATACCCAGAACTTGTATCTGATCGGCTCTCCGTGGACAATCCCTAATACGATGCTCTAAAGAACTCCACCTCAAGCATGCCCCAGTTCTTTTCCAACACTCGCCTAGATGGCGTCTACCAGAATCAGTGCACGACAGCTTTCCAGTAACAGTAATAAGGGTCCCCACTCTGACCTGTCCATCAACCCTGCCTTTTTTAGGCCTATGGATGGAACTCGAGTGCTTCAAATCCCTCTCATTCCTACCTTTCTTTCTATTTTGGCGCTCAGTGCGCTTCACTTCCTCGGCGATCTTTGCCTTATCGACCAGTGCAGTAAAGTCTCACTCCCTTTACGGAGCTATCAATACCCTCAGATTATCTCTAAGGCTATTTTTGAAGAGAACACATCGCTCATACTCAGTCCCCATCATACCACGCACATAGCGGCTCAGTCACAGAAATTCGACCTCATACTCGGCCACTGATCTATCCCCCTGAATCAAATTCAAGAACTCTTTCCTACGTGCATCCACATAGTTAGAACCCACATATTTCCTCTGGAAGGCGGTCTTAAAGAACTCCCAGGTCAGTCGATCGGGCTAAGTGCCCTCCTTAACCGTAAGCCACCACTAATAAGCCTCATCTCTCAGCAGTGACACTGCACCCTTTAGTTTCTACTCAGGGTGTAGTCCAAATCGTCCATAATCCTTTTTGTGGCCTCGATCTAGTACTCAGCCACATTAGGGGAAACTCTAGCAATAGCCCTAAAAATCTCAGCTCCATTAGACCGGAGTCATTTCGTAACCGACCCTCGACCTCTAGTTTCAGTATTGGTCCCAACGACCCTTTCCAAGATCCTTAACATGGCCTGGGACAATACGTCATCCCCAGCCGCTCGATCATGAGACCCAATCTCGGTCATAGGTGAAGCCGACGTCTCACTTGTATCCAAATTAGGTAGGTTACTAGAAGATCAGGGCCCAGCTCGGGCCCCTCTACGGCCTCTACCATGTCCTCTTATACCCAGTTCGTGAGTACCTCTCGTGCTCATTGTCTAAGCACGTTTATCTGTAGTAATAGTTTTATGCATCAGTTCATAGTTTCAGTGTTTTACTAACAAATGTTTTATGCAAAACAGTATCAGTAATTTTGAAGTTCGTTTTCGTAACTCGCAGTGTCTATCAGTGTTTATCGGTTTTACTACGGTATAAGTATTCACTAACTTAAGTGTTTCAGTACAGTCCATCTATAGTAGTCTCAGTATACAGTATCTATAGCAATTTCAGTTTAAAATAGATAATAGTTTTAGATGACTTACAGGACCGACGCCGGAGACTCGATGTACCACACATTCAGTGAAAATATTTCGAATGGTTGGATAATAGTTCTCAAAAATCATGTCTTAAAAACTCAAATCTACAGCTGAGTTTTGTAACCTGGCTCTGATACCACTAAATGTATCACCCCAAACTCGGCCTGGACGTTATGGCCGAATCTGGCGATATTACATGATCGTGTGTTAGAAAATCGTAACTTTGCTTAAAACTTTTTCCATTTAGAAATCCTCATTATCTTTTATTATTCTAAAATCGGGATTCTAATTCAGTCGTTAGTTTTCAAAACATTATCTGTTGCAGAAGCTTTTTAAAAGAGTTTGTGTCTTTGTGGGTATTTTGCTAAAACACATGCACTTAAAAAAAAATCTTGTGTTTTACCTACTACTAGCAGTTATAAATCAAAATAATAAAAATCCCAAATTAAAAATATAAAATCTAAAAAGGCCATGATACAGTAAAATCCCCAACATAAAATCAAAATCAAAACTTAAGTACTTAATTGGAAAATAGTAGGTCGTGTGGCCATCGCTAAGTCCTCCACCGCACCGATCCGCCTATGTCTGGGGATTACCTGTACAGATTAAATAGAAGGGATGAGTTTACGTAAACTCAGTGTGTAATCCCCATGCAAGTAATCAAACAATAACAATGATCTCAGTGTGGGCCTAAGCCCTTTTTCAGTATCAGTATCAGTCTAGTTTTGGCCTTAGCCCATTTCAGTAAAAGTGTACACTAGGGCCTTAGCCCATCACAATACGGTAACAGTAACAGATATGCAATAAGAAAATCCTACCTAACCAACCTCTACACTCCATCTCCGTCCAACCCTACACTCCATTTGGGGATATAATCAACCCACCCTTCCCTACACTCCAAATAGTACCGAATGTGGCACTAGACAGTAATTTACAGCTGTGCTGCTAGTAATTAGGCTTGAAGCCTTTCAGTACACTTCCTTCAATCAATATCAACCCATCCCCATGCAATGCATCATACAGTTATGTCATGCCCAATCATGGTATATCACATTTATACTGTATAGTACAAATAGCATGCCCAATATACAATCATTCAGTTGGGAGTCTAGGCAATCTTACTGACCCTACAGTAGGTTTACAGTCGTCTTGGACGACCTATACAGCCTTAGCAATAAATCAATGAAAATGGGCTCACACGCCCATGTTGTGTACTGTGTGGCCCACACGGCCCAAATTGGCCCTGGCCATGTGGATCACACGACCTGGCCCAAAATCCAACATGCCCGTGTGGTTCATCCGTATGGGCCCACACGCCCGTGTGGACCTACACGGCCCAATTGGTCGAGCCTATGTCTCGTACACAGCCTTGCTCGGCCATCACACATCCGTGTTGCCTGCGCATGCTTGGCTCGTCGATCACACGACCGTGTGGTGGCTTACAGCCTTACACACGGCCTACCACACAGGCTACCACACGCCCGTGGCATCGACGAAAAGCTTTTTTGGCTTTTTATCGAGACTTGTTTTCAGTGTTTGGGTACACACCTAGTTTGATTTCGATGTCGAAACACTCCCTAAGCCTGAAAACCTATCAGAGAAGCATTCAAAATCGATTGAGCAGACTAATTAAGGAGTTTAACAAAAATAACTTATCAACAATAACTTGACTCACCGCTTACAAAGACTTCCCGTCAACACCGTTTAAACAAGAAATACGAAATTCACTGATCAGAGACTCCTTCTACACCATTGCCAGCAGAAGAGAACATTACTACTCAATTGCTAAGAAATTCATGGCAGAAAAGAACGGGAACTTACCAAAATCGCGCAGGACCAATTGTCAATGCCAAAAAGAAAGGAAGATTTTCAGAAAATGAACAGGAAAAAGGGAGAGGGGTGATTCAAAGGGAATTTCGGCAAGGAGAATAAAAGAAAAATGTGCAGATTTTTGGGAAAAAAAGAAGACTGACAGAATATATGACAACCACCCTCAATCCCTTGTTTTTCTCCTAAAAATCGTCCACTACAGTCCCACTACCCCTAAAAAAGTCAGCATTTTACTACCCTTCAAACTCTTCCCCATAATCACACAAAAATAAAACCAAAAGCAAGGAATCAAACAGAGGACCTCCAACACTCCAACACTACACTTAATCACCAGACCAACAGGCCCATTTTGATATATTTTTACCAACATTTAACTAAGAGCCTACTGTCTAAAGATAGGGTTTTATTTAAAGAAAAACAAAAAAATTTTGCCCAAGCCAAGGCTTGAACCCAAGACTTCTCAGGCACTCCCTGAACACTTAACCACTAAAGCAGATAGACATTGTGTAACAAATTTTCAAAAGCCGAAATTAAGAAAAATTGGGGCATTACATTCAAGGACTATTCCGCTATTTTTCCTTTTCTACGAGTATCTATAGGATCTTGATCTAAAATATAAAATTCAATTAGTTCTATTGTAAATTCAATTGTGGAAATTTTAATGAGCTCTTTGAACTCATAATTAGCTCTATCGTAAATTTAATTATTACTAAAATTAATTAATGATTACATTAATTAAATTATATGATAGATTGATCTAAAATTTTCAGTAGTTGCTTCGGCAACGAATGTGACATCCTGATGCCTTGACTCGGCGATCGGGTCGGGTATGGGGGTGTTATAAGATTTTCCATTTGAAAATGACTTACGGGTAAGAGTACATCGTTAATAGAAGCTCATAAGAGCTGGTCCTCCCAAATATGCCAATAGAAGCTCCAAAGCTAAACAGAAGCTCATAATAGCTGAACAGAAGCTCGTGAGAGCTGATCCACCCAATCACGCCAAATAGAAAGTAAAACGCGAGAGTTCGCAAAAAATGCTGAGCCCCGGTTTACTTGGGTAAAATGTCGATATCTCCCTCCAGTATCATCTCCACTCCAAACCCCCTTTATATACCAAATCACGAATATACTCAAATCTCGCATTCAATCCAAACTGAATATTAAATTCGATAATATATTTCCAACAATAATTCAATTCCAACAATACAATATATATATATATATATATATATATAATACCAATCTTCCATTTATAAAAATGTGAAATTTTAACCGTACGAACTTACCAGGACTGAATTGTAGTAATTGTAGAAGTTCAGAGACTGTTCCATTATTTTTCCTTTTCCACGAATATATATACAAGATCTTGATCTAAAATATAAAATTACTCATTTATTAGCATACATTTCATTTCCAATCCATTTTACAATTAATACCTTTTTATTTTTGAAATTTTTACAATCACCCCAAACTTTTACCTTTTTTGCAATTTAGTCCCTTAACTCGAAATTCATCAAATTAACTAATTTTCTCAAATCAATAATCTATCTAAATATTATAGGCCCTCAAAGAGCCCCTAATAAACCTAAAATTCACTATCAAACCCTAATATTATGACATTTTCGCAATTTAATACTAAAATCAAAATTTAACAAAAATCACTTTACAAAATCATCACACAACACAATCAAAGCTCCAAATACATGATATACATCAAAAACATCCAATATTCATCAATGAAAACTTCCAAAATTTTTAACAGAATCAAAAACGAAGGTACGGGCTAGCTGGACCTAATTGCAACGATCTCAAAAACATAAAAATTACAACAAAAAAAAGCGAGTATAGAAACCACTCACATGCAAGGTAAAATACTTGGCCAATTCTCCTAGCTTTTTCGGCTATGGAAAAGTAAGAATGAAGAAGAAATACTTTTTTTTTAACTTAATTTTGTTTTAATTTGGTTTTATTTACAAAAATGTCATTAATCACTTAAATATTTTAATTCATTTAAGTCATGTTGCCGTCCCACTACATTAACTAGGTTTAATTGCTACTCGAGTCCCTCCTCTTTACTTTTTAAGCTATTTAATCAATTAAATACAATAATTACTAAATTTTACACCTTCTACAAATTAGTCCTTTTCTTTTAATTAACTATCTAAACATTAATATTTCTAAATAAAATTTTAATACGGGTTTAATAAGACTATAATATTCTAAAAATAATAATTATGAGTCAACACGATAGAAATTTGTGGTCCCAAAACCACTATTCTGTCACCACTAAAAATTGAGTTGTTACAAACCGAACTCATAAATATTTAATTAAATATTTATGAAGTTAGTTGGTTAGCTAATTAATTTTTTGAATAGTAAATTTCGTGAAATTAAGAGTTATTAAGATGTAGGGACTATATCGCGTAAGGGTTAAAAGTTAAATGATAGATTAAAATAAATTAAAAGGACTAAAGAAACAATTATGCCCTTGTTTAATTTACGGTGGATGGTCATAATGAACATTTATGACATGTATATATATTATATATTATGTTAATATAATATGTATATATTTTATAATAAATTGTATAAATGTATGTATATTATATAATAAGAAATAATAATTGTCATAATAATAAAAACAAAAGAAAGAGAAGATTCATTCTCTGTTACATGCAATTAGAAAAGAAAGAAAAAGAAAAGAAGAAGACTCACGCACGATTAAGGAAATTTTGGGTTCAAGTTTAAATTGGTTAGTGCAATTTAGTCCCTACACTTGTAATTTTTACATTTTTAGAATCTCGATACTTAGGGTTACCCGACCCATGTTGTAATTTTTAGTATTGTTCCAGATTTTAGATGTTAACATTGTTGAATAGTTTAGGTATTAGAGATTAAATAGATGGATTTTTAAGTTAGAAATGGAAAATGGCTAAATTGTGGAATTAATTGTTGATTTTGAACAATAGGAACTAAATTGTGAAAAATTCAAAATTAAGAGGTCGAATTGGAAAAGAAGAAGCTAAATGTGGTCTAGAGTTAAATTAGTATAAAAATATGAAGTTAATTGTGAAGGTTAAAGTTAGTCTCGGTTTAGGGACTAAATTGAAGAATAAGCAAAATATATGTGAAAATTGAAATCTAATGTGAAGTTGAAATGTGTAATATTAATGTGATTTAATTTTTTTATTCTGTAGCTACCATCGTATCGGAATTCTTGAGTAAAAAGGGGAAGGATAAAATTGACGTTGAATAGCTCGAAAATCACGGTTTGTGTTTTTATAATCCGAATTAAATAGTATATTATTGCATATATAATTGTTTACATATGGTAAGCATTTGAAATGAAATGAATTGATTTTGTATATTATGAAATATATTGATTATGAATTTATGTATATTGAGGAAAAAATGTGATTATTATCAAATTGAATATATGCTTATATGTAATGATATACATTCATGAAATTGAGACATTGGTTTTATTGAAAAGTGAAATAAATCCCTATTAACTGTATCAGACTGAGCCAGATATAGATGACATGCCATAGGATAGGAAGAGTTCAGGGATTACTTCAATCTCAATTCGATGAGGTACTGGGTGTCAATTTGCTTCGGTTTATCCGATGAGGCACTGGGTGCCAAACTGGTGTGTTGGTTGGATCCGTGTATCCATCTGAGTCCGTGTCGTGTTAATAGGGGAAAGTAAAATAATAATTTATGTGATTGATATTGAAATGAAAAAGATGAGAAATGATAATGAGATGTGAAATGATGAATTGAGATATGGAACTTGAATGAATTCAAGTATTGATCAAAGATATGAATTATGCCATTGCATGAGATGATAAATTCAAATGTTAAATGAAATGCCATTGATATATACTTATATAATTGAACATGTGAAAATCTTAGTAGATGTGAATAAGGAATGATAAAAAATTATACTATTGAATTGAAACACATGAACAAAACTTACTTGTTGCATTTTGTATTTTAAGTACTTATATCAAGTTTATGTTATTCGGATTATAGAAATACCACTGAGTTTTACTCTGTGCGGATTTGTTTTCCGTGCGCAAGCTAGGTACTGTTTGAATTATTGTCAACTCAGCATCATATCACAAATCCCGAGCTCAAGTGTGGTGATATTTCATTTTGTAATGGCATGTACCTAGGGAGTCTTTTGTTGACATTGTTTATAAGATGCTGTTAACTTAGTTGCTAGTGAAATGATGGTTAAATGTGTATATGGTTGTGGTTGAGGCTATGTTGGTATGTTAGTCTAGTTTATATTTAGATTTTCCAAATTAAATTTTAAGAAAATTCTTTAATCAAATTCTCTAGTTGAACAATTCTCATGACCACCTAATTTAATTCCATATCGAATAAATCAACTCAATTAAATTATTTCTGAAGTTGTAGAATTTTCTTCTAATTCAAATGCAGTCCTATCGAGCTTTTCTTGAGCTAGCGGAGGGATCAATTGGACATATACAATTAGGCTTTAGTAATTGCAACTATGTCTAGAAGCATCATTCTAATAATTCGCAATTACTTAATCATGGAGTCAGTCCATAAGAAGTACCACAATTGAAAACTCCTTATTATATACTTTTTAATTTACGAAAACAATTCATCCAATTGTTTGTCCAATGATCTCGTCATATGTGTGTTACCCTCATATGATATCCTTATTCCTTTAAACTAAATCCGTTCACTCAATAAAATCCTATTTTATCACCATTGTGTCTTCTTAATGATTAATATGATCACTGTCAACAAATAGCTGTGATAAATTGCTTGTTCGAGAACAAACAACCCATTGTCACATTCCATATTTATCAATCCACAAAATGCCAATGAGAGGATATCATTAGCTTTTTAATTGAGCTATGAATTCTACTCTTGCTAGTAAAACCATTCCATACACAAGTCATGTAACCAACATATTAGCTATGAGCTCGATCATCTTTAGAGCATAAGCCTCTACTTATATCAAAACGCATGAGTTGCATGTGCATGGTAAGTGACTAACTTAGGATTAAGGTAAATCACACCGTGAACGTCACAAGTGAATTAATTCACAAACGAATTCAGAATTAATTCATCTTGGGTCTAGTCCAATGTATCATTCTACTGAATACATTTATGCCTCTACCCACGGAGTCAACTGCTACGATAGTCAAGACTAACCATCTCCCCCATTGGAATTGTAGACGACATAATAATCCTTCTTAGTATTTGAATTAAATGCTCACTTCGATTCTTTTACGGTATTACAAACTTATTTAGATTATCTACTGAAGTAAGTTATCTTTCTCGCAATGTAAATGTTCTTACAAGTGCCACTCATCTTCAGTTTGAACTTATACAATCAATGAGCTAATATTTGCTTGTCACAATTTTGCTACGCATTCAAAATATAAAAGATAGAAATACAAAAAAAGAAAAAATAGTGAAATGTAAAATTAATTTTATTTATTTATTCATCGTTCAAATAAATAGAAAATAGTTACATTGCGATAAACGTACATATTCATAAAAATAACATCTTGGTATATGTACATAGTCATAAAAATAAATTAGAACAGATCAACATATACTCATCTGCAAGGAGCTTGTCATGCAAAGATGGGCAAGGGCAAGAACATGGAAAGCTTGCATAATTTCTACCATAAGGATTGTTATTGACCTGCTTATTGCCTGTAGTAAATCACTATACCCAAAATGCTCTTTCAGTCTAACCATCAAATCACATAAGTAGAACCTTATTCTTTTGTTTCATAGACAACAAGACTTGGAAAAAAATGCTCAAGATCAGGACCTGTAATAAGGAGTTGAAGACAAACAGATGCTACCAGTAACTCACTAAGAACTAGAGGCAGAGGTATACTTCATTACACAACCTTAGGATGCATGAGTAGAAAAATTCCAGATTGCGACTCTTTATTTCACAAATTACCATCGACAGAAATAAGCTCCAAATAAGTGCTTGCTATCCCATCTGCTAAAGTTGGCACCAGATCTTCCAATATGGAATCACCATAAAAAGGAAACAAGATTTGGTCATAACAAACATTTTCCCTAAAAATAGATTAATAAACTTAGAAAACCTGTTCATACACTGAGAAAATCCAACAGAAAAAAAAAGAGAGATTCCTAGTGGTGGTTAAGGGGTTTGAACCAGAAGAAGGGAGTTAGGAAGCCAACAGTGATAGAGAATAGATAATTCTATTAGTATTTCTGTTAGTGGTTGTTAAATACGGTTAGCACAATCTGTTAGGTGGTATGTGCTATAAAACATATGAACAGAAATCAATTGTAGGTAGCGATTTATTCTGATCAAAAAAATCAATTCTCTGGTTCATCTTTCCTCTTCTAAATTCTATGTTCAAGAAGATTAGTTTAATTCATTGTATCTCTCTTCATGGTATCAGTCGCTTTGTAGTCCTGGCCATGAACACCACGCCCACTCCTGAGTTTGGTTCCGTCGCGCCTACTGAGTCTCCCTTTCATGGCGATCGACTGGTTTGTTCCTTTCCTAAGCATGATGTACTTAAGCTTGATGCTGTTACCTTTGTTCAGTGGCAGAAGCAGGTGCTCTTGATTGTGGCTGGATATAACTTGGCCGGATTTCTTGATGGCTCAGTCACCGCACCTCCACGATTTATTCAAGATCCAAAAGGAGTGCTTGTGCCTAATCCGGCAGCACTAGCATTTACTCAACAGGATCATCTACTTACTTCTTGGCTGTTATCCACTGTAAGTCCGTTGCACATATCCTCCTTTACTGATGCGCAGACTACCTCGGATGTGTGGACGACGGCTACCACCATTTTTATGGCCAAATCTAGTGTGAAGCAGTCTCGATTGAGGCACGATCTTCACTCGATATGCAAAGGTACACTTTCAATCACTGAATATGTTGATAAACTGAAGAATATTTGCACTGTTTTGCATGCTTCTGGATCTCCTATCTCTGAGGACGAGCACACAGATGTTCTTCTTGTGGGTCTTCCTTCGAATTTTGAGCCGGTCACTTCCACGGTGGCGCTCTCTCCAATCACCGTGCCGTTTCAACGTATTTTTGATGCCTTGCTCGAGTGTGAACGACGGCTACAAAGAGACGCTCTAGAGGTTCCGGTTGCAGCGAATCTGGTGGAAAGTTCACCAACACCGATGACCTTTAATTCGTCTCGCGGAGGCCAATCTTTCTCACGTGGTCGAGGGTGTGGGTTCTGGCCGAGATTACAGTGCCAGATCTGTTTGCGTTTTGGCCACGTCACTCAGAAATGCTACTACCGCTATCATAGAGACGACGGTAGTCCTTCGATGGGCTCACAACATTTTCAAGGCGATGGCGGTGATGATGCTTGGTATTCCCTTCCACCGCACCTTTGGACACTAATTGGGGATATTCACGTGGGAGACCTAGGCTTAGTGATGGTCTTGGTCAACAAAGGCAATTTTTGACTTCTTACCAGCCTGTGGGCCCGATGATGCATTCCCATTACAACCAGCAGAACTTCAATCAAATTGGGCACTACACTCAACCGAATTTTAATCACAATGGACCCCACGGTTATGGCACCTTTCCTTCTAGTCACTATCCACGTATGCCACGGCCAAATGTTCAAGGGCCAAATATTCAAGGGCCAAATGTGGGGGGGCCGAATATTGGTGGACCAAATCAAGGGCTTCCTAGGCCGCATCATCCAACAGTGCCACATAGGCCTACTTCTAATCATGTTCAATTTGACTCCTATTTTGGTGTAGGATCGTCCGCTGGGATTATTGATGGTGCTGCGATTCCATGGTGCACTAAACCTCGTGCCCATGTTTACTCTGGATCGGATCCTTGCATTGGCTTACCTCGTCTAGAAGATCTTCATCCGTCCGACTATTGTGAGTCATCTAACTCTAATGTCAACACTGCTCAGACTGGATCGCGTGGGGCTGGAAATGACTCATATATTCCCATGCCATAGGCACTACTTCGTGGTATCCTGATTCGGGAGCAAGCAATCATGTATGTCAGGATCCATCGACCCTTCATCATGCTGCATTGTATTCAGGTACTTCTGCTCTTATAATGGGTAATGGTAACCCTGCTTCGATGGTTTCTGTAGGTTATGGTGTTTTACCCGCACAATCTAAATTACTGTGTTTGACTAATGTATTATGTGTTTCGAGTATCAAAAAAAATCTATTATCGGTATCTCAATTTGCTAGTGACAATGATTTTTTTGAGTTCCATTCAACCTATTGTGTTGTTAAGGACACGACGACCGGGAAAATATTACTGACGGGCCATATACGTGACAGATTGTACCATTTTTTGGTACCTGTGATGTCCACTCAGGCTGCTGAAGCCCAAGTTGCTAGTTCTCCTGTAATTCAAAATAAGTCTACAGATTGTTCTGTGTTTTCGTTATGGCATAAACGCCTAGGACATCCGTCTAGTTCTATTGTTAAGGATGTTCTAAATAAATGTAATATATCTTCAAATAACAGTTTTTCTGATTCTGTATGTACTGCCTATCTAAAAGGTAAATCTCATAAGCTGCCATTTTCTTCGTCAACTACGGAATATACTGATCCTTTTTCGTTGGTTGTTTCTGATCTCTAGGGACCAGCGTCTACTTCCTATGAAGGTAATTGGTATTATGTGTCATTTGTTGATGTTTGTACTCGGTTCACATGGCTATATCTGCTTCGTCGAAAGTCCCAGGCCTTGTAGTGTTTTACTCAGTTCCAGCAACTAGTCAAAAATCAGTTTGGGACTACTGTTAAACAGTTTTAGAGTGACTGGGGTGGAGAGTATCGGGCGTTTAAGTCATTTTTAGCCTCTCAGGGAATTATTCATCGATTGACATGTCCTCACACCTCCGAACAAAATGGCATTGCTGAAAGGAAGCATCGTCATATTGTTAAAATGGGACTCACTTTATTAGCTCAAGCACATTTACCTTTGCAGTATTGGGGCTATGCAGTCTGTTGTGCGGTCCATCTCATAAATAGGCTTCCCACTCCAGTACTAAAAGGACGAACTCCATTTTAATGTCTTTATGGACGGGAACCTACATATGGTCATTTGAAGGTATTTGGGTGTTGTTGCTATCCACACTTACGGCCTTTTCTGACACATAAGCTGGATTTTTGATCTCAACCATCTACATTCTTGGGGTACAGCGTGCAACACAAAGGGTATCAGTGTCTTCTTCCAAATGGCAAGGTTATTGTTACACGTCATGTTTTGTTTGATGAAAGTCGATTCCTGTTTGCTGAGTCTACACCCATTGAAAGGTCGGTCGTTTCTACTCAGTCTATCTCTACAGTTGTTCCTATCATTCAGTCAATCCCGTCTCGACCGACAGAGTCTGCGTGTGTACAACCGTCGTCGTCTTATCGACAACCAGTGGACTATTCAGGTGGTAATTCTTTAGCAGTAGCTTAGTTAGGAGTTGGGTCTGATCATCAGTCACACGGTTCTGTTGCAAATGATGACCGGATCTGTTCCACTAATGTGCAAGAATTCTCTTCCAATCCTCTTCCATCTGTTGAACCTGTGGTGAATAAGCACCCAATGGTGACTCGTTCAAAGGCTGGAATTTTCAAACCCAAAGCGTTAGTTGTTGAAGCTTTGGAACCAAACTCAATTGAGGAGGCTCTTTGCATTCCTGAATGGCGTGAGGTAGCTCAGGCTGAGTATGATACATTGGTTCGTAACTCCACTTGGGATCTTGTTCCTCGACCTTCTAATTGTAAAGTAATTGGGTGTAAATGGCCCTTTAAAGTCAAGAAAAATCTGGATGGTTCTATTTCCAGACGGAAGGCTCAGCTGGTTGCGAAAGGTTACTCTCAAGTTCCTGGATGTGATTTCAAGGAGACTTTTAGTCCCAGCTGTTAAACCAGCAACTATTCGTGTTATTCTAGCCATTGTTGTGACTAAAGGATGATCGTTACGGCAAGTGGATGTGAATAATGCCTTTTTGAACGGGGATCTTGATACTGCTGTTTTTATGCATCAACCTCCGGGATATGAACAATCTACTTCAGATGGAAAACCTCTTGTTTGTCGGCTGAGGAAAGAGTTATATGGTCTTCGACAGGCTCCTCGGGCATGGTTCGAGAAACTCCGATAGTTTCTCCTCTCAATCGGTTTTGCTGCCTCCAGGTTTGATGCTTCTCTATTTGTTTGGGTATTGTCTGACTCCACTCTTTATGTTCTTGTATATGTGGATGATATTATAATTACTGGCAACTTGCCCGCATATATCGATTGGTTTGTTTAGTTGCTGCATAGCAAGTTCTCGCCTAAGGATATGGGAGGTTTGCATTATTTTCTTGGTATAGAGGTAACTCGTGTTTCTGGTAGTCTACATATTTTTTAGAAGAAATATATTTGGGAGATTCTTGCTCATTCTTCCATGATCAAAGCAAAGAGTGTTCATACTCCTATGGTTAGTTCATCTTACATATCCAAGTTGGATGGTGAGTGTTTGGCGGATCCTACTGAGTATAGAAGTCTGGCGGGTGCACTTCAATATTGTGTTTTAACCAGACCTGACATTGCTTATGCAGTAAACCGAATTTGTCAGTTCATGCACAATCCTACTACTGTACATATGGTGGCACTCAAACGTATTCTGCGTTATCTATGTGGTACTATTGAATTTGGTTTAGTTTTTCGTCCATCTGATCGGTTGTCGCTAGTTGGGTATGCTGATGCCAACTGGGGTCTAGATTATGATGATAGGCGTTCCACGTCCTGGTACTGTGTGTATTATGGTCAAACACTTGTGGCATGGGGCTCTAAAAAGCAGCAGGTCATGTCCCGATCTACGGCAGAGGTAGAATATCGAAGTCTTGCTGCAGCTACAAATGAGGTTACTAGGTTGATATCGTTGCTTCAAGAACTACAGGTCAAGTCTGATGACACCCCAAACATTTGGTGTGATAGTTCTAGTGCGGTAGCGGTTGCAGCCAATCCTGTTTTACGTTCTAAGTTTAAACATGCAGAACTTGATCTGTTTTTTGTTCGTGAGAAAGTTGCGGACGGGTCCTTGCAAGTTGGTGAGGTTCCCGCTTGCGATCAAGTGGCTGATATTTTCACTAAACCACTTTCTACTACTATGTTTTCTTGATTTCGACAACGTCTTCAAGTTGGGAAGATGAGTGCATGATAGAGAATAGATAATTCTATTAGTGGTTGTTAAATACGGTTAGCACAATCTGTTAGGTGGTATGTGCTATAAAACATATGAATAGAAATCAATTGTAGGTAACGATTTATTCAGATCAAAAAAATCAATTCTCTGGTTCATCTTTCCTCTTCTAAATTCTGTGTTCAAGAAGATTAGTTTAATTCATTGTATCTCTCTTCAAGCAGCAAGAAATAGGAGACTTATACATCTTCAAGCATGATTCAGTAGGAGGCTGCATAAATAATAAATACATATATTTATCTTGCCATCAATCTCCATGCATTCATTCACCTGCATTGAAGCATCAAAAGTACTAGATCAATGAGAGGAATCCGATCAGAAACTGATGTAACAGCAGAGTGCACTAAAGACTACATGCAAATAGAACTCAAGGAAAAAGTGAAAGACTTATTTCAAATTTGAGAAGAAAAGGTTATAAACTTTCCAATTTCTTCATGTTGGAAGACAAAGAACTTTACAACTTCCATAGAAACACTCGCTAGAAACAAAGCAACAAAATGCAAATGTGAAGCCAAAAGCAAAGCTAATAGAAAGTCTCAAATGGTTACTTCGCAATGTCTAACAACCAGCAGGATAACTATGCAATTAATATTACACCCATTTGAAGCTAAAAACTCATCATTGAAAAAGATGGAGTTGAACCTACTGGTTTGTGACAAAAGGAGGCTTTCCGATATGGGAAACGCACTGAAACATAAGAGTTTCTTTTACTTCTGAGAAGCATATATGAAATCACGTGGTGAAGGATGAAAACCTCATGACAGTATGTAACCCCCTAAGTGTTCTTCAAGAGAAATGAACCATTGAATAACTATATCAGATCAAAATCAAAAGTGAAAAGAGTTGGCAGACCGTTGGGGCGTCCTAAAGTTGGAACTCTGACGCACAAATCCTCTCTGCTTAACAAAAAACTTCAATCCAAGCACAGCTTGATGCATGACAATGAAGCTGCATATTTCACCATTTGATTTAAAGAAAAATTGATATCTTTCCAGCAAATCAATCACCACATTTCTTTTTGCACTTTACGAAATCAAATCACACAAACAAAATGATAAACGTTGACGGATTGTTATCAATTGTCATCTTTTTGTGATTATAAAAATTTGACAACATCAATTTGAATAATAAAAATTACAAAAAGAAAAATAACAATGTAAATCCAAAATTACTCGAATTTAAATTTAAATTGATCCAATTCCAAAATAATAAATTAATATAACCAAAACCTTTAAGTGAACAAAACCCAAAAATTCAAACATGAAATAATCAGAAATTCTTACCAGAGATACATTCAACTCCAAGATAACATGCCATTTTTTTTTTTTTTTAATAATGATTTCACCTGCAAATCTTGAAGTTATAAAGCAGCACTGAATTCATGTCAAATCCATAGACACGCGTGTCATTGAAACTATAAAACCTTTATTACATTCATAGCATTCAGCACATAGCTCTTCCTGCATTCATCATCTGCCATTTACAAGACAAAATCAGTTCTAGGATCAGGGTGCTTGATTCAAAAGGAAACAGAAAAAGTAGCAGATGGATGTTGCTTTGGTCTCGAAGCCAACATCTCATTATTCAAAGTACCCTTACATTCTACATTTTATCCTTAATTTTTAACTATTTCACTTTATTCTAAATAAAATTTAAATTTTAAACATAAAATTTTTATAAGACAATATAATATTAAAATAAATAAAATAAAATTGATTTAATTAAAATATTCTCCAAATAGTTTTTATATACTTATCATTTTCATACTTTTTGTAGAAAAATTCTATCATATTGTTTTTATTTTTATTATCAAACATAGTAAAAATTAAATCAAACATTATTTTTAATGGATTTAATTTTTCAACAGTTTATCCAACAAAGTAAACAACAGAAAGAAAATTATAAGCAAAGTAAAGATAAGAATTCAAACATTTTATTTGGGTAAATTGCAGGAAAAAAAAAGAAATTATTTATTTTACATAAAATTATTAAATTTATCTTTTATGTAAATAATTAATAAAAAACTAAATTAAATATTATAAAATTACAAATATTCTTCTTAAAAGATAAAAACGAATGATAAGATTGTTAAATATTTAAATACAAGCGTAATAAATATAATCCTTAATCTTCTAAAATAGTAAATACAACATATGATGTGTTTAAAAGATCTCTTTTAATTTTAATTTTTTTGTTAAGCATGATTACTATTTTCAATTAAATTTGAGAAATAATATTCTAATTAAACTCATTTATTTGTTTCAATCAAACTCTAATTAATTTAGATTATTTTATTATTATTTGACAATTTAGCCTATAAATAGGCTTTTACAACCTTAGAAAAAACACCATTAGAGATTAGAACTCATAGCACATTTAAAGAATTTTGTGTTTACGTTTTGAGGGTTCTTTGTTTTCAGGTTTTCGGGGTTTAGTTTTTGTCTCCATCTTTTGTACTATTCGTTCTTTTGCCATTATAGTAGTTTTTTATCCTCTTTGGAGGAGTTTTTCATATTAAATTTATGTGCTCAATTTCTTCTGCTACTTTTTACTTGTTGATTAATCGGGTCGATCCCCAACAAGTGGTATCAGAGTTAATTCAATTTTCATAGATCATCCCATTTAGATATGGTAGCAACAAGGTTTGAAATTGAGAAGTTCGATGGTGAGACAAATTTCAATCTGTGGCAAGTTCGAATGATGGCAATTCTAGTTTAATCCAGCTTGAAAAAGGTTGTTACTGGGAAAAAGCTTGAGACTCTAAATAAAACCGAATGGGAAAAGCTTGATGAAAAGGCTTTGTCTACAATCCAGTTATGCCTCGCGAATATACTATTGCAGGAGGTATTGATGGAGAAGACCTCATCCGCCTTGTGGAAAAAGTTAGAAACTCTTTATGCGACTAAGTCTCTGACTAACCGTTTAGTGTTGAAACAACGTATATTTACGTTTCACATGAACGAATGTGAGCTTCTTAGAGATCATATCAGTCAATTCATTACTCTTTTAAATGATTTAAAGAACGTTGAGGTTCAGATTGACGATGAAGATCATGCTATGCTATTATTGTGCTCTTTATCCCTTTCATACAAGCCTTTCAGGGAGACCCTGATTTATGGTAAAGACAAACTCTCGTTCGAAGATGTGAAGGGTCGTTTGTTGAGTAGAGACAAACTTGACAATGAGTTTGGTTTGGATAGCAAAGCAGATAGGCAAGTTTCCGTTTTAGTAGCATCAAAGAAGCCAGACAAAAGGTGTCGCTATTGTAAGAAGTTAGGTCAAGTCAAAGCAAATTGTTATAAATTACGAAATAAAAGAGATGCTGAAAGTAACGAAGAAGATGTAGTTGGTGCTAATTTGGCCGATGAAAGTGGTGATGATTTCTTGTTAGTGTAAACGAGCGATAACTCCAAGCTTACATCCGAGTGGATCCTAGATTTGAGATTTTCTTTCCACATGTGTCCCAATAGAGCATAGTTCTCCACATATAGTTCAGTTGAAGGTGGAGCTGTGTGCATGGTAAACGATTCATCCAGTAAGGTATTTGGTATTGGTACTGTTAAAATTAGGGTGCACGATGGAATGATTAGGACACTCTCAGATGTTAGGTATGTACCTGATTTACGAAAGAATCTCATCTCCTTGAGTATTTTAGACTCGAAGGATGCAGAATCAACATCAAGCCGAGCGACATTAAAGTATCTCGTGGAGCTCTCATTTTGTTAAAAGGTAAAAGGACCGGCAGTCTTTATATTCTGAAAGGTTCTACAGTGATGGTGAAATCGGATGTCCCTCATTCGTTATGGAGTCGAAGTCAACTCATTTGGAGCGGAGGCAAATTGGTCATAAGAGGGAAAAAGGTATGATCATTTCGTTGAAAAGAGGTTCTCTTTTGGATGCAGGTTTTGAAAAGCCAAGGCAATGTGTTCGTGAAATCAGACCTGGGTTAGTTTTGATTTGGCAGTGTGCAAGTCAAAGGCTTGAAGTCTTCCAGTTTCTAAGCACAGATTCGACTCAGTTAATTCCTTACATAGTTCAAGATAGGCTCGTGGCGAGCTTTGGCAAAGATGACATTGTAGAAATATGAGTCAAGGTGGAGATTTGTTAAGTATGACTCTTATTTTTAGTCAAATTTGAGAAATAATCTTCTAGTTAAACTCATTTTATTTGTTTCAATCAAACTTTGATTAGTTTAGATTATTTTATTATTATTTGACCTATGAATTTAGCCTATAAATAGGCTCTTTTACTACATTAGAAAAAACACCAATTAGAGATTAAAACTCATAACACATTTAGAGAATTTTGAGTTTACGTTTTGAAGGTTCTTTGTTTTCAGGTTTTCGGGATTTAGTATTTATCTCCATCTTTTGTACTCTTCGTTCTTTTACTATTATATTAAAATTATTGTAGGACCCAATTTATGCCCGGGGCCCAATAGCAAGATAAAACCAAAACAAAAAGCAAAATTAAAAAAACCAATAACAGTCCATCAGTCCAGAATAAAAAACAATACAAGCCCAATACATAACTCACTACCCAATAGGCCCAACTAAACTGTTAGCCCAAGAGCACCCTAAGCCCTACCATCCCACTACCTAAACCAAAAAATAGAAAAAACCTAACCCTAAGCAGCTAAGGTGCGCCGCAGCACCCCTCACGTCACCCAGTGACTTGCACCTCCATACGCCACGTGCACCTCCGTACGACAATCGTACCTGCGAAAATGACAAAAACGACAGCAAAGCAAAAAAACAGAGAGATTTTTCTTTTTCTTTTTCTTTTTCGGTTATAAAAACCAAAGCAAGAACAATTGTAAAGGGGGTTCACGTTTTATAAAAAGAGAAAATCAATACAAAATTGAAAGATAATCAAAAAAAGAAGTTTCATTTTATCCTATTTTATTTTGCGAATCTATTCTTCTATTTTCTATTTTCTTTTTCTTTTAACATACAAAAGTTCTAAGGTATATATATATAAAAAGAGGAAAATCACCTGTTTTCGACCTCCGTCCGCTATGCACGGTGGCGACTGCGGAGGCAGACGATGGCGACTGGCGCCGAAACTATCACCAGAAATCGCCAGAGGAGAGTGTTTTGAGAGAAGACTTTTGTTTTTTTTTGAAAGGAGTTGAAATGAAGTTTTTTTTTTAAAAAAATTTGTTTATAAAGAGTTGCGAAACGACGTCGTTTGCGATGGTTCTTTAAATTTCAAAGCAGCGTCGTTTAAGGTGACCCATCAGGCAGACCGAATGCGGCCAGGATCCGCGTGTTTTGGTTTTGACGGGTTATTTGAGCAAATAGTCCTTCCACCATTTTTACCCTTTTTAATTCAGTTTCTTTTATTTTTAAATTTGCCCCTAAATTTTCTTTTGTTTTAATTTAGTCTCGAAGCAAACAGCGCCGTTTTGGGAAAGGGAATAATTTCCCCAATGACCCCTCCTCCTTTATGTGCATTAATTTTTTGTCCCCTTTCGATTTTAGCTTTTAATTTATTGCTTTTTAGCCCCCTAATTTTGTTCTGATTTCATATTGTTCTCTAGTTAATTTATTTAATTATTTGCTTATTAATTTGTCTAATTATTTTCCTTTTTAATTGATATTAGATATTATTTATTTTAAATTGTTCTAGATACTATTTATTTTAAATTTCTCTTTACATGTTGTTTATTTTCATTAATTATTATTATTATTATCATTGTTATTTTTTATATTATTATTACTACAATTTTATTTATTATTAATTTCATATTATTTTATGTATGTATTTTCTTTTAAATTTATCTATGTATATATTTTATTTTTAATCTATATATAAATATACCTAATTGTTCTTTTTAAAAGATCTTATTTCAAATTATATTTTACTCATATCAAACACTTGTCTATATTATTTTTACATATACATTATTTATTAGGTTTTCATTTTCGATAAGTATATTTGATTTTAGATTATTTTGTACATTATACATTTTAAATTTCTTCATACAAAATGAATATTTTATAAACTCATTTATAAATTATTAGATTGATTACGGTTTAATTTCTAAATTGTTTTATAAATTGTTGGTTTCAAACTCATCTCTTTATTTATTTTAAATCCATTTGTTTTCATTCAAAATTTGTTTTATATTAATTTGCCTTGTGAATTTTGTAAGATTACCTATTTTTAGTTCATTAGTCATTGATTATTAAAACGGATCTTTTGAAATGGAGCATGTTGTGAAATAATTGCCATTGTGTATTTGTACATTTAAATCGTTTGTATCATTATCATTCATTTGTATAATGTTGAATTCGTATATTATCTAATGTTTGATGATATGCTTGTGTTTCTCGATATTGTTTTGTGATTCAAATTCCAATATATTTAAACTTTTACTAGATATTTCATTTTAATCCTGAGAAAATTGAATAAATGTATTATGAGTTGATTTTAAAATCGCCCATTTAAAATTTTCTCAAAACAAGGCAATATTTCGTGTTTAGAAATTTGAGAAATCGTGCCCTATCGTGCTGGGTTTCGATTTTCTATTTGACCAAATAACTAAATATCCTTTTAATCGCATATTTTGAAAATCAAAGATGATCTCAGTGTCGAGGTATAAACGTGTCATATCTTAACGTGCTGGATGTCATGTTTTTATTCCTTTGGAACGAGTGAATCTTGAGATTTAATTCAAAATTAATTAACATTCTTTAAAAAGTATCACACCTTAAACATTTTCACATTTTCAACACAAGGACACTAGCTAATCAATTTGGTACCAATTTTGGGCGTTGCGAGGGTGCTAATCCTTCCTCGCACGTATTCGACTCCCGAACCTGTTTTCTTATATTTCGTAGACCAAAAATTATTGTTTTAATAAATCCAAATGTTTTATTAAAATAATCCATCATAAGGTGATCCAATCACACATGAATAAAAGATCGATGGCGAATCCATTTGTCATTTTAAAGTCAATCCCCGTTTTTCAAACTCGAAAAAAAATGGTTTTGACAATTATCTTTGCCCGTGGTTTTTTATCCTCATTGGAGGGGTTTTTCCATCTTAAATTTGTGTGTTCAATTTCTCAATTTCTTTTGCTATTTTTTTACTTGTTGCTTAATCGGGTCGATCCCCAACATTTGCAAATCTAAAATAAATTGCTAATAATAAAACCTTTCAAGGCCAAAATTAATATTTTACATAATCCAAATTATTTTACATTTCCTAACTTCCCTCCGAATTGGATATCTAATCATATATATATAAATATATATATATATATATATTTATATATATATATAATACACTAAAATTGGTAAGTTAATGATGCAGACTACTTCAAAAATTGGGGAGTTAGAAGCGGTAAATAGGAAATTACCTACTTGGCGGATAGAAATGGAGAATGGCGGCTTCTGGACCCACCAATGATAAAAATAAATTTTGATACGACTTTTAACGAGTGATCTACATAGTCAAGCTCAAGAAAGTACTCACAATCCTATGGCAAGCCAATTATATCCAACGGTCTCATAAGATCATAAGGCCAAAATACCCACACAATCATCATATATTACATACTAATTATCCATACATATTCATTGCCTAATCACATCATTAGCATATTATACACACTGTCACATGGCATGAATGTCATACCCTCATGTTTACTGTCACAACAATCATCATAAAATATTCATATTACGTCACACCCTAGTTCTTTATCATAATTCACAAGCACATTTATCACATATTTAGCATAGGTAAAAGGCACTTACACTCGAAATTTAGAGAAGGGGTTTAGGCTACCACTAAATTCCCAAATAGCTTAATGAATTGCTTATGTGCAGCTATTCCAAAACAGTCACCGAAAATCAACTCCCTTTGAAAATCGAAAGCTTAAGCAAGCTTTTCTTTGCCTTTGTCTCTACTCGTTGAAGATCTTATTAAATTTGACACTTCAACAAGACAAGCCACACAAATATTCAATCAACAGTCATTCAATAACTCAACCTAAACGGTCACAAACATAAGCCTTAAGCTACATTCTCTCTTAACCGAAGCCTTTAGCATGAAAAACTTAAAACTCGAATAACTTGGTCTACACTTAATCTTTTCGCACGAAATGAGGTTCATTCATCTACACATTCATCTATGACTAATTCTCAACCTTTAAACTATAGAAAACTACACGTTTCAAGGTATCAAAATTTTTCAACAAGTTTTGGCCATTCTAACAAAAATTCTTTGAAACACGATAAACTCTTAATGAAACTTCAAGGTAACTTTAGAAACCTTTTAATTATATTAAAAAAAGTTGAAAAACACTTCCATAAACCCGAAATTCATTGATAATACTCTAGAACGTCATATTTTTATGTGCTAATTGCATATTTATTTTGAGTATGATTCTACTAATTTGGGCTATTTATGGTCTTTTATCTTATAGGGACTAAATTAGAGGCAAAAGCAAAATTAAGGGCCAAAAGCGTGAAATTAAAGACAAAATGGGTCAATGTGCAACATATGGAAAAGTTGGTGCCAAAAGTGCAAGCATGGAGGACACAAGGGTTGAAATGCAAAAAGAAGAGTTTTTATTCTATTAGACTCTATTTAGATTATATTAGGATAATTAATATTAAGATAATTATTAAGGATTATTTAATTTAAGATTTATTTTATTTATCTTTATTTATCTTTGAATATTTGTATTTATCTTTTGGGAGTTTAAGTAAGATTAGACTATGTCCCCTAGCACTAAGATTAGACTATGTCCCCTAGCACTATAAATAGAGGGAGAGGTGACTCAAATGGTTGAACTTTTTTTCTGTAAACACTCCCCCATAAGTATTTTGTTCTTTCCATATTTCCTTTTAATAAAATATCTATTTTATTATATATTTATTTTCTTTTCCACCACAACCATGTGCCACTAAAACCCATCTAGCCAAAGGTTGTCGAAAATCCCCAAAAAGGGTTCTTGAGGTTTAGAATCCTTACTTTCATTGTTTCTCCGCATTACGGGGCTGACGCTTTCATCCATGTCCCTTAAGAAGTGATCTTTTCAACGTGTGCAAGGAACGACCGCTTTGTATATTTTGAGAAGGTTGCACAGTCGGTTCGTTAGCTTACTGCGTCAAAGGTTGGCAAGCCCAAGAGACAAAATGGCGTGGGATTCGCCATTGAGAAACGTTGATCTAGCACAAAATGATCCCACAAGAGCGATTGTTGGATAGAGTCAGGTTCCACTAAATCGAAGTCTAAATCCTTGGAGCTGGTGGTCGTAGGCGTCCTCTTCCACTGATAAACCATAAAAGTAGCATATTTTAATCCCACATTTAGTATGCTTTTGGATGAATTTTCCTTGATTTATGTAAAAAGGTGCTCTTAATCCTTTCTTTACATGTATTATACTCAGGAAAGCACCTAAGGATAAAAAGAACATAAAACGGGCTTAAAACGGACTAAATTGGGCCAACCCAAGAATTCGACACGGCCTGGCCCAAAACCCACACGACCGTGCCTCGCCGATTACCCAGAGCACGGCCTCAACTTTGTAACACACGACTGTGCATCATCCATTTACCATACACGGACGTTCCTGGTGATCTACATGGTCGTGTCCCAATCGACAGACCTGAAGCACGGCCTGAATCCCGACTTACACGGTCGTGCCCAAAACGACAGAATCAAGGCACGGCCCAACCCCGATTGACACAGGCGTGTGCCAAGGGAGTGCCCCTGCTGCGGGAATGAGCAATTTCACTCAAATTGGATGCTTGAAGCCAAAGAAACATACTCCTAAATCTACTTAAACACCCAAATACTAATTCTACTTGAGAGAGGTGTTTAGGAGCCAAGTAAAGCATCTCAAAAGCCTATATAAACACCCAAGGCAGTCATTCAGAGGGGAGCTTTTTGGCAGAGGCTTTACCAAGCTTTCATCTTTTAGGGAATCACTTGAAGATAGCCAGTTGATCCATCTCAAGAAGCCAGAGTTCTACTCAAGACGGAGGATCTCTCCGCCAATTCCTTCAGGAAGTTTTAGGGATTTCTTATGTTTTGTTTTATCTTTTCTCTTGAGATGTTTTCTTATTTAGTTATGAACTAAACCCTTGAGATACAGAAGGGATGAAACCTATGATGGATTTTTTATTTGATTTCTAAATTATATGAGAAGTACTTAGTTTGTTCTTAATTATGTTGCTTAATTTAATCTGATGTGCTTAGGTGGAGGAGGAATAAACCCTACCTAAGAGTAGATCTAGCATAATTGAGCGGAGTTGATCAGGCGCCTAGAGATAGGGTTACGAGATTTTATCGGATTAGAGTGAAACCTAATATGGGAATCTATTGATCGATTTTGCTTCCTTAGGGGTTATTATAAAAGAACGAGAGTTTCACTAATTAACCTAAGGTTAGACGTTATTCATCTAGAAAGAGGGTTTAATATAGGTTAGGGAGTCTCACGGATCAAGCTAAGTAAAGAAATCATATGGTTTGGGGAATAAATAATAAGTGAAGTCATAGGTGGATTCTTCATGAGGGTATCGTCTTCATCAACTGTGTTTTCCTAAAGTCTTTCTCCAATTCATTCTTTTGTCTTTGCATTTAGTTTAAGTATTTCATTAGTTTTTAGATTAATAAACCAATCACTCCATATTCCAGGCTAAATAATAGAAAGAAAGTGAGTAGTAGTACTTTTAGGTTCCCTTGGGTTCGATAAGAAATTCTTGCCTAAACTATACCACTGTTTGATAGGTGCACTTGCCTCTATCGTTGTCATAGTTAGTCTACAGGTTCAATCATTCTTTTTATAAATTTTAAAACTCGACTGTTTGACACGATCAAGTTTTTGGCGCCGTTGTGGGGAACTCTAAAAAATTAAGAAAGCTCTATTTCTATTACTTTAGCCATTATTTTTATTTTTAATTTTTTCTTAAATTTCTACATATATCTTTGTTTTTCTAAATTTCTTTCTTTCTTTTCTTAGCAGGAACCTCTAGTTTATGACTAGAAGAAACCGAGAGGACCATTAGAATACGAAAGTGACATTGAGGCTACCGCTCGCAGAAATCGCAGAGAAACTAGACGAGCTCTAGACTACCAAGGAGAAGAACAACAAGAAAGATCCAATCCTCTTGAAGGATGGACGAAAACAATCCACCACCAAATGTGCAAAACGAGAATGCTCAGCGTCTTGTGTATGACTATGCTAAACCTAATTTGTGAGGCGAGAATCTAGTATTGTCGGGCTGCTATAAGCGCTAATAATTTTGAATTAAAGCCTAACACAATACAAATGATTCAACAGTTTGTTCAATTTTATGGTTTGCAGGATGAAGATCCGAATACTCATATATCTAATTTTTTAGAATTCTGCGATACCTTCAAAATAAATGGCATTTCTGATGATGCCATACGTCTTCGGTTATTCCCCTTTTCATTAAGGAATGAAGCAAAGCAGTGGTTGAACTCGTTACCACGAGGGTCAATCACCACATGGGATCAAATGACCAAAAAATTTCTTTTAAAATATTTTCCACCAGCCAAAATGGCCAAATTTAGGAATGGCATATCTTCTTTTATGCAGAATGACGTAGAAACATTATATGATGCATGGGAAAGACACAAGGATCTCCTAAAGAGATGCCCACACCACGGATTACCTTTGTGGCTTCAAGTCCAAACTTTTTACAATGGTGTGAATTCTCCAACTAGGCAAATGATTGATTCATCAGCCAGTGGAACTTTGAATAACAAAACTCCTGAAGCGGCTTACAATTTTATTGAGGAGATGTTGTTGAACACCTATCAATGGCAAATTACAAGGGCTAAACCGATAAAATCAGCCAGAGTTTTTAACATAGATGCAGTGACAATGCTATCAACGCAGGTGGAGTTAATGAATAAAAAGCTTGATAACTTATGTTCTTCGGAGGTACACCCAGTCATGCAATGCGAAGCGAGTGGAAATGTGGTGAATTCTGAGTACCCACCCTACCAACCGGGCGCAGACAACGAGCAGACAAACTATATAGGTAACAATTTTAGATATAATAATAATCCTTATAGTAACACTTATAATGCAGGTTGGAGGAACCACCCAAATTTTTCATGGGGAGGATAAGGAAATCAAGGAAATCAAAGGCAGCAACCTCCTCCTAATTACCAAAATCAGCCAAACCTTGAAGAGATGCTGACAAAATTCATGGTAGCTACAAATTCTCATCTCCAAATGACGGAAGCAACACTTGATGAACAGCAAATCTCACTCAAGGGAATCAAGACTCAAGTGGGAGAGCTCATTACGTCAGTTGGAATACTTACTGAAATAGTATGTGAAATACGGACAGAAATTTTATCCAAAGACACAGAGCAAGTAAGGGCAGTCACACAAAGGAGTGGCAAAGAGCTAGTTGAACCACAAAGAAAGACACCACATGAGGTTACCAAGAAAAAAAGTATAGAAGTTGAGAACGACAATACATTGTCTAAAGAGAATAGAACACAAATTCCATATCCAGCAAAATTGAAGAAAGAAAAACTGGATGCTTCAATATGATAAGTTCCTTGAACTCTTTAAACAAATACATATTAATTTACCTTTTGTTGAAGCTATTTCCCAGATGCCAAAGTATGCAAAATTCTTAAAGGAACTTCTCACAAACAAAAGGAAGCTTGAGGAAGTATCAAAGGTGGAGCTTAACGAAGAGTGTTCAGCCCTTCTCCAAAATAGACTACCACAAAAGTTAAAAGATTCAGGGAGTTTCACTATTCCTTGCTTAATTGGTAGTTTAAGCATTAAGAAAGCATTAGCAGACCTAGGTGCTAGTATCAACTTAATGCCTTACCGATTGTTTAAATGGCTAGATCTTGGGGAACCAAAATCTACTAGGATGAGTATTCAATTAGTTGATAGATCTATTAAATATCCTAGAGGAGTTATTGAAGATGTCTTGGTAAAAATTGATAAATTTATTTTCCCTGTTGATTTCGTTGTGTTAGACATGGATAAGGACATCAATGTTCTTTTAATCTTAGGGTGTCCTTTTTTAGCCACTGCTAGAGCTATTATTGATGTAGGTGATGGCAAACTAGCACTAAAGATAGGTGATGAAGAAATTATTTTCCAAATTTATGATGCCATGCTATATTCTAAAGAGTAAGATGATTCCTGTTATTTTGCTGACACTACTGATCATATTATTAAAAATTCATTACAGGAAATCCTGCAGGATGACACGATGGAACTGTCTCGCCTCAAGGAGAGGGGGAAGAAGGTGAAGGCAATGAGACAAGTTTGTATACATCAGAATTTAGACAAATGAAAGAATAAAACATTGAAGAAGATGACATATTAAAATAGAAACCCTCCATCGACGAGCCGCCAAAATTGGAATTAAAACAGTTACCACAACATTTAGAATACGCATTCCTTGGGGACAATTCTACACTACCTGTAATCATCTCTTCAGAACTAGAACAAAAGGAAAAGGAGGAGTTGATAAAGGTATTAAGAGAACATAAGAAATCCATAGCTTAGAAAATTTTCGATATCAAGGGAATAAGCCCCGCGTTCTGCACCCACAAAATTTTAATGGAAGAAGAATATAAACCGTGTGCAACCCAGAGATGATTAAACCCCAACATGAAAGAAATCATCAAAATCGAGGTAATTAAACTTCTAGATGCAGGAATAATTTATTCTATTTCTGACAGCGCATGGGTAAGTCCTGTGCAAGTAGTTCCAAAGAAAGGAGGAATGACGGTAGTACCCAATGAAAAGAATGAGTTAATTCCCATAAGAACAGTTACAGGCTGGAGAGTCTGCATAGACTATAGAAAGCTAAATGATGCCACCAGAAAAGATCACTTTCCTCTACCCTTCATAGATCAAATGTTAGAAAGACTATCCGTGCATTTGTACTCTGCTTCTTGGACGGACTCTCCGGCTACTTCCAAATCCCTATAGCTCCTGAAAACCAAGAGAAGATGACATTTACATGCCCATACGGTACGTTTGCTTATCGTAGAATGCCTTTTGGATTATGTAATGCTCCTACCACTTTTCAGCGTTGCATGTTGGCAATTTTTGACGAACTCGTATAGGATATCATGGAGGCATTCATGGATGATTTTTCGATATTCGGTAATTCTTTCCAGCTTTGCCTTAAAAATTTAAAACGAGTTCTAATTAGATGTGAAGAAACAAACCTTGTTTTGAATTGGGAAAAATGCCACTTTATGGTTAGAGAAGGGATTGTTTTAGGACATAAGATTTCTAGAAAAGGGATTGAGGTAGATAAAGCAAAAGTTGAAACCATAGAAAAATTACCTCCCCTTAGTTCAGTGAAGGCTATTAGAAGTTTTTTAGGACATGCAGGTTTTTATAGAAGATTAATTAAAGACATCTCTAAAATAGCTGAGCCTTTGACAAAATTACTAGAAAAAGATGTTCCTTTTAATTTCAATCAGGAATGTTTAGATGCATTCAATGTCCTCAAAGATAAATTAATAAATGCACTGATTGTAATCGCACCTGATTGGAATTTACCCTCTGAACTATATGTGATGCAAGTGACTTTGCAGTAGGCGCAGTTTTGGGACAATGAAGAGACAAGCATTTTCAGGCAATTTACTACGCTAGCAGAACATTAACACCCGCGCAAGAAAATTACACCACGACTGAGAAAGAACTGCTAGCTGTAGTTTTTGCTCTTGACAAATTTAGACGATATCAAATATTATCTAAAGTTGTCGTTTACACTGACCATTCAGCTCTTCGTTATCTTTTAACCAAACCTGATGCAAAACCTAGACTCATACGATGGATTTTACTCTTACAGGAATTTGACTTGGAAATACAGGATAAAAAGGGAGCTGAGAATCTTGCGGCAGATCACCTTTCAAGACTCGAAAATCCACACACCGAAAAGCTTGATGAACATGAAATAAATGATTCGTTTCCCAAAGAACAGCTCTTTTCTATAACACATTCTGAAGTACCCTGGTTCGCAAATATTGTGAATTATCTAGCGGCTAACATCTTACCAAGAAAATTCACACATCATCAAAAGAAGCAATTCCTTGCTGATGTGAAAAATTATTTTTTGGAAGATCTATTTCTTTTTCGCATATGTGCAGATCAGGTAATTCGAAGATGCGGCACAAAGACAAAGGCAAGCAAAATCCTGGAACATTTTCATTCAGGACCATCAGGAGGATACTAAAGTGGCATTAAAATAGCACACAAAATACTCGAATCAGGGTTTTAATGGCCCAATCTATTTAAAGATGCCAACAGGTATGTTACCTCATGTGACAAATGCCAGAGAATAGGTAATATTTCTAAACGTGATGAAATACCTCAAACATATATGTTGTCGTGTGAGATATTTGATGTATGGGGTATTGATTTTATGGGACCATTCCCTAGTTCATTTGGAAATAAATACATCTTAGTGGCAGTCGATTACATGTCAAAATGGGTAGAAGCAGAAGCCTTACCTACCAATGATGCTAGGGTAGTAGTTAAATTTCTCAAGAAACTATTTTCCCGATTAGGGACATCGATAGCCATCATTAGTGATATGAGTACTCACTTCTGTAATAGACAATTTGAAAAAGTTCTAAAGAAATATGGAGTATGCCATAGAACAGCCACCCCATATCATCCTCAAACTAGCGGGCAAGTTGAGGTAGCAAACCGAGAGCTTAAGCGCATTCTAGAAAAAACGGTTGAATCAAATAGAAAAGATTGGGCAGTTAAAGTATATGATGCTTTATGGGCCTACAGAACAGCATTCAAAACACCTCTAGGAACATCCCCATACAAACTTGTATACGGGAAAAGCTGTCATCTACCATTTGAGCTAGAACACAAAGCTTTTTGGGCAACAAAATTTTTGAATACTGACTCACAATTACAGGAAAGAGAAGAATGATGCAGATGAACGAGCTGGATGAATGGAGAACAGAAGCCTATGAAAACTAAAACCGTACAAGGAAGCAACAAAGCGACGCCATGATGCTCGTCTTAAGCAATCAAAACAATTTGAAGTAGGAGACCTGGTCCTACTATACAATTCAAGGCTTAAACTATTCCTGGGAAAACTGAAGTCAAGATGGTTAGGCCCATTCATGACCAAAACAATCTTTCCATACGGCACCATTGAGGTAACTCATCCCACAAAAGGCACATTCAAGGTAAATGGTCACCGACTTAAAATTTATAATGATGTAGAATCTAGAGATATGAAAGAGGAGCTTCTGCTCCATGAACCCTCTTTTAGAATCGAAAATAGAGAAAGTCTAGCTTAAGACTATAAACAAGCGCTTCTCGGAAGGCAACTCGAGTGCTAACTCACTAACATTAACTTTATCTTTTTAAAATCTTTCTAAAATAATCTAATAGAAATGTAAGATTATTAACACGGGCGCACCCACAACCGTGTACAAGACAGGGGACACACCACGGGTGTGGCCAGATCCGTGCATAAACAGGGGAAAAATTTTTTTCAACAACACGGGCTGTGATACCAGACACGCCTGTGCCGTTCTACCGTGTGAGGCTACTGACTTTTCTAGCATGGGCTTTGCATGGCCATGCCCCACGACCTTGTGAAGCTACTGACTTATTAAGCACGGCTAGAACACGGCCGTGCCCCACGACCATACGAACATACTGACTTATCGAGCACGGGATACACACGCCCGTTCGACCCAACAGTGTGAATCAACACACGGGCATGGCAACGTCAACACGGCCATGGCAAATCCACCTGAACGCGCCTAAAACCCAAAATCGAGAAAAGCACGGGCAAATTTAAAAATGACACGGGCGTGGAGAATGATCGTGCCTCAGACCCTATATATTAATCTAATCGTCCTCTTCCCCAAATCCAAACCCTAAAATCAGATTCCAACCTCTCCCCTTCTCCAATCCGGACACCAAATCAACCCACTCCCCTCCAACCCACCTCCTTTCGACCGTTCTTCTCAAAATACCAACCAAAACCAACCACACGCCCGCAGCACCACCATGCTCAAAAACCCCACGCCCTTACCAAGCTGTGCCCACACTGAATAAACCAGCACCACCGCCGTGCCCTTCACTCGTGCACCTCACCCACCACCGCTCCTAGTTCCTATTTCTTCACATTTTCGCATATTTTCTCTTTATTTAAAGTTTTGTTTGATTTTAAACTTAAAAATCTTATTCATATTGTTTAGTTTATTTTATTTCTTGTCTAGCCTATGTTAAAACATGATTTTTTTTTTTTTGTTTTGTTCAGTACATTTGCTTTAATTTTCTTCTTGGTTGTTTTATTTTTCTTGGTTGCTTTATTCTATTTTTCATGTTGATTTCCATTATTTAATTCATTTTCTACTTTACTATTAATATATGTTAGATTTTATTGGCTCTCCTCATTGAAGAATTGATGCTCTACTGCAAATCATAGTTAGCCTTTAAATCATGATTTTTATGCAACATGTTTGGTTCCCATGAGTTCTTTGTATAGCCTTATTATTTTATTTAGTATTAGCCATGATTTTAGTTAGGAATTATTCTAATGAATAATGAGATTGTGGTTTGCTAATTTTAGTATTTGGTCTTGAAGAAACATTTATATTGGCTATTGATTTTTTATTATTGTTAGGAAAATTATTGGCTATATAAAGGAAGTGTTTTTCAGGTATTATGCCGTCATCATGTACTAAACGATCTGTCTTGAGCAAGAAAAGGAAGGGGCCCGAATCATCATCTGGAACTGCCTCCATCGAACTCCGACACCTCTTTCTCCGATTCCCTCAACTACCTAAGAAGAATGATAAAAAGCACTACAGAGTAGACCCTTGGGCACCGGTAGGTGCATTGACTGGAATGCAGTACAACAAGTAGGGCTTATAATGGATATTCGAGCCCTTCTCTCAACCGAACCGTGGGCGCAATTCTTCTCAATCAACGAGCCCACCTGTTTGGAGCTTACATTGAAATTTTGCACCACTTTCACACTACAAACAGTGACGACCCAGTTCGATGACCCTGGTGCTATCCAATTCCGTTTAGGGGGCTCGGTACGTCGAATGAGTGTACCACAATTCGGCACGGCTCTGGGTCTTTACACACCTGAATTTATAGAAGAGAACTAATAAACCATAAAAGTAACATATTTTCTTCCCACATTTAGTATGCTTTTGGATGAATTATCCTTGATTTAGGTAAAAGGGTGATCTTAATCCTTTCTTTTCATGTCATATACTCAGGAAAGCACCCGAGGATAAAAAGAACACAAAACGGGCTTAAAACAAAGTAATTGCGCCTTAGCAAGAAATCAACACGGCCTGGCTCAAAGCTCACACGACCGTGCCTTACCGACTACCTAGAACACGGTCTAACTCACGAGTTGCACGGTCATGCATCATCCATTTATCACACGGACGTGCCTGGTGATCTACATTGTCGTGTCTCAATCGATAGACCTGAAGCACGACCTGAATCCCAACTTATACGGCCATGCCCAAAATGACAGAATCAAGGCACGGCCCAACCACGAATTACACGGACGTGTGCCATGGGCGTGTCCCTGCCGCGGGAATGAGCAATTTCACTCAGAATTGGATGCTTGAAGCCAAAGAAACATACTCTTAAGTCTACTTAGACACCCTAATAGTAATTCTACTTGAAGGAGATACTTAGGAGCCAAGAATAGCATCCCAAAGCCTATATAAACAACCCAAGGCAGACATTGAAAGGGGGTTTTTGCAGAGGCTTTTGTCGAAGCTTTCATCTTTTAGGGAATCACTTGAAGATAGCCAGTTGATCCATCTCAAGAAGCCTGAACTCCATTCAAGAAGGAGGATCTCTCCTTTAATTCCTTCAGGGGGTTTTAGGGATTTCTTATATTTTGTTTTATCTTTTCTCTTGAGATGTTTTCTTATTTAGTTATGAACTAAACCCTTCAGATACTTGAAGGGATGAAACCTATGATGAATTTTGTTATTTGATTTCTAAATTATATGATAAGTACTTAGTTTGTTCTTAATTATGTTGCTTAATTCAATCTGATGTGCTTAGGTGGAGGAGGAATAGACCCTGCCTAAGAGTAGATCTAGCATAATTGAGCGGAGTTGATCGTGCGCCTAGAGATAGGGTTACGAGATTTTGTCAGATTAGGGTGAAACCTAATATGGGAATCCATTAATCGATTTACTGCTTCCTTAGGGGGTTATTATAAGAGAACGAGAGTTCCACTAATTAACCTAAGGTTAGACGTTATTCATCTAGAAAGAGGGTTTAATATAGGTTAGGGAGTCTCACAGATCAAGCTAAGTAAAGAAATCATATGGTTTGGGGAATAAATAATAAGTGAAGTTATAGGTGGATTCTTTTTGAGGGTATCGTCTTCATCAACTGAGTTTTCCTAAAGTCTTTCTCCAATTCATTCTTTTGTCTTTGCATATAGTTTAAGTATTTCATTAGTTTCATAAACCAATCACTCTATATTCCAGGCTAAATAATAGAAAGAAAGTGAGTAGTAGTACTTTAGGTTCCCTTGGGTTCGATAAGAAATTATTGCCTAAACTATACTACTGTTTGATAGGTGCACTTGGCTCTACCGTTGTCATAGTTAGTCTACACGTTCGATCATTTTTTTAAATATTAAAACTCGATTGTTTGACACGATCAAGTTTTTGGCGCCGTTGCCGGGGAACATCTAAAATATTAAGAAAGCTCTATTTCTATTACTTTAGCCATTATTTTTATTTTTAAATTTTTCTTATTTTTATACATATATTTTTGTTTTTCTAAATTTCTTTCGTTCTTTTCATAGCAGGTACCTCTAATTTATGACTAGAAGAAATCCGAGAGGACCATTAGAATACGAAAGTGATATTGAAGCTACCGCTCGCAGAAATCGCAGAGAAATTAGACGAGCTCTAGACTACCAAAGAGAAGAACAACAAGACAGATCCAATCCTACTGAAGGGATGGACGAAAACAATCCACCGCCAAATGTGTAAGAATAGAATGCTTCGCGTACTATGTATGATTATGCTAAACCTAATTTGACAGGAGCAGAATCTAGTATTGTTAGGCCCGCTATAGCTACTAATAATTTTGAATTAAAGCCTAGCACAATACAAATGATTCAACAGTTTGTTCAATTTGATGGTTTGCAGGATGAAGATCCAAACACTCATATATCTAATTTTTTAGAATTATGTGATACCTTCAAAATAAATGGCATTTCTGACGATGCCATACGTCTTCGGTTATTTCCTTTTTCATTAAGGAATAAAGCAAAGCATTGGTTGAACTCGTTACCATGAGGGTCAATCACCACATGGGATCAAATGACCGAAAATTTTCTTTTAAAATATTTTCCACCAGCCAAAACAGCTAAATTTAGGAATGACGTATCTTCTTTTGTGCAGAATGACGCAGAAACTTTATATGATGCATGGGAAAGATACAAGGATCTCCTAAGGAGATGCCCACACCATGGATTACCTTTGTGGCTTCAAGTCCAAACTTTTTACAATGGTGTGAATTCTCCAACTAGGAAAATGATTGATTCATCAGCTGGTGGAACTCTGAACAACAAAACTCCTGAAGCGACTTACGATTTTATTGAGGAGATGTCGTTGAACACCTATCAATGGCAAATTACAAGAGCTAAACCGACAAAATCAGCCAAAGTTTTTAACATAGACGCAGTGACAATGTTGTCAACACAGGTGGAATTAATGAATAAAAAGCTTGATAACTTATGTTCTTCGCAGGTACACCCAGTCATGGAATGCGAAGCGAGTGAAAATGTGGCGATTCCTGAGTACCCACCCTACCAACCGGGAGCAGACAACGAGCAGACAAACTATATAGGTAACAATTTTAGATCTAATAATAATCCTTATAGTAACACTTATAATGCAGGTTGGAGGAACCACCCAAATTTTTCGTGGGGAGGACAAGGAAATCAAGGAACTCAAAGGTAGCAACCTCCTCCAAATTATAAAAATTAGCCCTATCCACAGGAAAAGAAATCAAACCTTGAAGAGATGCTGACAAAATTCATGGTAGCTACAGATTCTCGTCTCCAAAAGATTGAAGCAACACTTGATGAACAACAAAAACCGATCAAGGGGATCGAGAATCAAGTTGGAGAACTTACTAGGTCAGTGGGGCATCTAACAAAGCTGATTTCTTAACGTCCACAAGGACGTCTACCAACCAACACAGAAATAAACCCAAAAGAGCAGATCCAAGCCATCACACCTCAAGAGGGTACAAAGGTAGACGAGCCCACCTCAGTACAAGAAACCAAGGAAGAAAAGGGTAAAATAGAGGTAGCACAAGAGAGGCCAAAACCGGTGATCAAAGAGTACAAACCTCGCATACCTTATCCCAAAGCATTGAAAAAAAGATGATTCTGAAGAACAATTCGGTAAGTTTCTAAAACTTTTAAAGAAATTACATATTAACTTACCTATTCTTGAAGCTCTTTTTCAGATGCCCAACTCAAGGAGATTTTTAAGACAGCTCTTGACGAACAAACGCAAAATAGATGAAGAGCACCATGTGGAACTCAACGCAACATGCTCAGCAATGCTACAGAACAGACTACCATAGAAACTAAAAGATCCAGGGAGTTTTACGATTCCATGTTTAATTGGAGAACTCATACTTCATGTAGGAGAAGAATCGGTCAATCTTCAATCTCTCGAGTCAGCCAAAACAACAGAAGATGAAGTCGTCACAGAAGAATTACACCAAAAACAAAACCAGAAGATCGACAATTTAGAAGAGCAGAAGATACACACCAAAGAAAAGTCGGATCCATACGAAGTAAAACCAAAGGAACTACCAGAAGAGCTCATTGGGACATCAAATCACTTTAAAATAGGAGACCAAGTGCTGTTAAATAAAGCCGATCCTCATATCACTTCAACAGACCTAAAAAAAAAGGAAGAAATATCCTTCAGGTACAAGCTATTTTCCCACACGAAATAGTCGAGGTGAGCAATCCAATATTCGGCAATTTCAAGGTAAATGCTTCTCGACCTAAACTTTGTCACAAAAATAAAACTATCAGCAAGAGGGAAAATATTCAAACCTTTAAACCTCCCTAAAACTTTCAAAGTCAAGGACAGTCTAGCTTAAGACTATAAACGAGTGCTTCTCGGGAGGCAACCCTAGCACTAACACCATTTACTTTCAAATTTATTTTCTTTCCTTTCCTTCTCTCTTCTCTCAACATTTAAAACATAAGAATGCAGATTTCCAGGTCACACGGCCTTACACACGGCTGTGCCCGTGGCCATGTGGACCACCAGGACCACCACACTGACAGAGCAAAGCCGTTCAAGTCAGTCTAACCACCCCCAACGTCACGGAGCCAACCACCTACAACACCGGCACCGAAAAAAATAGCACGACTGTATGTCACGACCTTTCTAAGATACTGACTTATTGAGCACGGAAAGACCACGCCCGTGCATTCCAACCGTGCTCACATACTGGTTTTTTAGGAACGGGCGTGCCAATCGACAAAAAGGCATAGAAGAACAACACACTCCACAACACGGCCGTCTGAGGCGGCCGTGTGAATCGACACACCCTCGAGTACACGGGCGTGGGAATGTGCCAGATTTAAAATCTTATTTAAATTCCCATAGCCTTTTCCCTTTTTCCCATCTTCTTTCTTCCTTCTCTTTCTTTCAAATTTTTCTCTTTGTTCATAGAAAAGGTCCAAGACTCTTGAGTAACACAAAAATCATGCCGAAGAAACGTAAGAAGGTAAACATCGTTTCCTCAGAGGAGACCTCAACATTAGTTTATACCGGCAGCTTTAGCCAATTGACACGCCAAGGGTCTCCGAAACCTTTTCGGTTCTATTTTTCTTTTATCTTCTCATTTATTTTCCTTATCTATACTTCTTTTCTGCTTAATTTAATTTATTTCATATTAGTTTCTTGGTTTTAGGTTCTAAAGGCTACTTGGGAATCACGCACAACAGCCTTCGAGGTCAAACTCACCTCGCAAACCATCCAACAATAAGAACTCCTTAGTCCATTAGTTTTTTCTTTTAATTTCAGTTTTCTTCTTAGTCTCCTTCTTTTTATTTCCTTAATCTTTAATTATATTATTAGTATATTATTATTTCTCTAGATCTCTTGGCTATATCTTCGCAGGCTACCCAATTTCTTCATCTAGCAAATTTCTTTTACGTAGCCACATCACCAGGCCCATAGAAAACACCATCACCGCCACCAAAGATGCCAGGGATCATCCAGATTTCAGGGAGTATTACTTTCCCCACTTATCTTTTTGATTTGGCATCTAATTATCATTATTTGTCTTTGTACATTGAGGGCAATGTACATCTTAAGTGTGGGGGTAAAAGTGCCTAACTTTTTGCATAATTCTCAACTTAATGCCTAATTTTTCATAGTTCTCAAAATCCTAAATTTTAAACTTGTTCAAAAGTAATTTTCTCATATTACTAATTAGGTGAAATTTCTAATGATTTATGATTATTATTGATATCTTTTAGAGTAAGACATAGTTAATTGTGCATTGATGATTAAATTTGAAGGATACTAGAGAATCGAGTATGATAAGTTTACTTTCTAAAAAATTAAAACTGATAGGTTGTTGAACCGAATTTGAGTATCACCCTGAAGTTCAAAATTTATAAGGATTGATGTCAAAATACCCAAAATTATTGTGAGATCTTGAGCCTTATAGAGCATATACCCTTTTTCGTGCTCACTTTATTGATTATGAGTGTGTCAACTTTGAATTGTTATTCTAGATCTTGCCTCGTTTATGCATGTCGAGACCACATTAATGATTTGATATACTGAGATGATAAAGGCACCTAGGTTTTAACCAATTCACTCCACTAAAAAATGTACCTACATAAATAACCCCTAATGAACCCCGTTGAATCCTAACAACCTTTTTATTGACTCACCCACTATTATTAACCCAAAATCCCTTTGTATTTGTTATCAACATTCCTTTGACTACCCCTCTATTTAGAATTGATTTGATCAGTTGCCGAATTAGGTTATTTCAATTATCAAAGTTCATTCTATTAAGTTTTTCTTAGTTTGTTCTTAATTAAACAAGTTTATTCAATATTAGCAGTATATAAAAGAGCTTAGAGCATTTAAACTCCAATTGTTAAAGAAAAAGCTCGTATTAAAGTATTATCAAATTTTAAGTGATGAAAATATTCTTTATTATATAGTAAGTATCAATAGTGGTATGGTATTATTAGTTTTCATTCGATTTAAATATTCCCATTCAGTTCATTGTTTTTAGATTAGGTAATTTGTCAAGTCAGTCTCGATTCTAACCCTCTAATTTAGCCTTTATCCACACTTTTAACCCTAGCCCCATTACAACCCTGATAAAGACCTTTTGATCTGTGTATCATCTCATATACAGTGGTGGAGATTTGATTTTCAGGCAAGCCTATGGGATTAACTTTTCAGGTTCGACTTATGAGTGCTTATTCTTGAACCTTAAACACTTTGAGTGATTTAAGTGAATCTTTAGTAAGGATGTCAGTTCTTTTCGATTTTGAATCAAGGGTAATTATTTAGATAAGGGGAGACACCTATGTTTTCGTACTACAAAGGCATGACTTATCTTGATTGAATCTTTAGGGTTTTTTGAGTTGAATTATCCATGTATAAATTATCTATGAATTATGATGAGACATTGTCAATCGGAATTATGAATTATGGAAAGTTCATTTTAATTGTAAGTTGAGAATTTTGCTTGAGGACAACCAAAAGCTTAAGTGTGGGGGTATTTGATAAACCATAAAAGTAACATATTTTAACCCCACATTTAGTATGCTTTTGGATGAATTATCCTTGATTTAGGTAAAAAGGTGCTCTTAATCCTTTCTTTTCATGATATATACGTAGGAAAGCACCCGAGGATAAAAAGAATACAAAACGGGCTTAAAACAGAATAATTGGGCCTTAGCAAGAAATCAACACGGCCTGGCTCAAAGCTCACACGACCGTGCCTCACCGACTACCTAGAACACGTCCTAACTCACGAGTTGCACGGCCGTGCATTATCCATTTATCACAAGGACGTGCTGGTGATCTACATGGCCGTGTCCCAATCGACAGACCTGAAGCACTGCTTGAATCCCAATTTACACAGCCGTGCCCAAAATGACAGAATCAAGGCACGGCCTAACCTCGAATTACTTGGGCGTGTGCTATGGGAGTGCCCCTGCCGCGGGAATAAGCAATTTCACTTAGAATTGGATGCTTGAAGCCAAAGAAACATACTCCTAAGTCTACTTAGACACCCTAATAGTAATTCTACTTGAAGGAGGTACTTAGGAGCCAAGTATAGCATCCCAAAGCCTATATAAACAACCCAAGGAAGACATTGAAAGGGGGTTTTTGCAGAGGCTTTTGTCGAAGCTTTCATCTTTTAGGGAATCACTTGAAGATAGCCAGTTGATCCATCTTAAGAAGCTGAAACTCCATTCAAGACGGAGGATCTCTCCTTCAATTCCTTCAGGGGGTTTTATGGATTTCTTATGTTTTGTTTTATCTTTTCTCTTGAGATTTTTTCTTATTTAGTTATGAACTAAACCCTTCAGATACCTGAAGGGGATGAAATGTATGATGGACTTTGTTATTTGATTTCTAAATTATATGATAAGTACTTAGTTTATTCTTAATTATGTTGCTTAATTTAATCTGATCTGCTTAGGTGGAGGAGGAATAGACCTTGCCTAAGACTAGATCTAGCATAATTGAGCAGAGTTGATCGAGCGCCTAGAGATAGGGTTACGAGATTTTGTCAAATTAGGGTGAAACCTAATATGGGAATCCATAGATCGATTTACTACTTCCCTAGGGGGTTATTATAAGAGAACGAGAGTTCCACTAATGAACCTAAGGTTAGACGTTATTCGCCTCGAGAGAGGGTTTAATATAGGTTAGGGAGTCTCACGGATCAAGCTAAGTAAAGAAATCATATGTTTCAGGGAATAAATAATAAGTGAAGTCATAAGTGGATTCTTCCTGAGGGTATCGTTTTCATCAACTGAATTTTCCTAAAGTCTTTCTCCAATTTATTCTTTTGTCTTTGCATATATTTAAGTATTTCATTAGTTTCATAAACCAATCACTCCATATTTTAGGCTAAATAAAAGAAAGAAAGTGAGTTGTAGTACTTTTAGGTTCCCTTGGGTTCGATAAGAAATTCTTGCCTAAACTATACTACTGTTCGATAGGTGCACTTGCCTCTATCATTGTCATAGTTAGTCTACAGGTTCGATCATTCTTTTTTAAATATTAAAACTCGACTGTTTGACATGATCAAGAACCCGCTTGATGGATTAAATCGTGAGCTCCACGTCACTCCGCGCGAATGCTGGCGCAGCCTAAACTCCACTACAGACAACTATGACCCCAGCTGCTCTAAAGCAACAGTACTTACTCCAGCTCTGAGGTATATTCACGCCATACTCGCGGACACTATCACAGGTTGCAGACAAAGCACCGGCGTCGTAAACAAACACGACGTCTACTTCCTTTCATGCATGTCTGAAGGACATGTTTTGACCTGGCTTATTTCATCGCATGCGCGATTTAGCACCAGACAGAGGCACATAGGAAGGGGATTCTGTCAATGGGGCCGTACATTACAAGGTTGGCTCGACACCTTAACCTCCTCAACACCGATGCTCTCACATTGATGGGCTACATGGTACCTCACGGCATCCAGACGATGCTACACATAAGGATGATCAAACTACGTCGAGGGACCAATCCCCCTCAATATACACTATAAACACCCAGAAATGAGGAGGAGGATGAGGACATCCCTAACGATGTCCCACCACCATCAGAGGAGGCACAGATTCTGAGTCAGCGTCAGTACCGAGCAGTACCATCATTAGCAGATATCTCTGCACGACTCGACCAATTCGAGTTGTATTTTGCTAAAAACACTCAGCGCTTTGATGGATTAGAGGTGACACTCCAACAAATATGCCAGCACCTCCACATTTCATCATCGTCACCACCACCGCCCGACCCAGCCAATGCAGAGGACCTCTGAGTCCTTTTCTTTCTACTTTATTAATTTTTTACTTTTATTGCTATTGTCACTTCTACTTTTATTTCTACCTTTATTTTTATTTTTACTTTGCTTATATTTTAATTGACTATTTAAATACTAAAAGTTTCATTAGAACTATTGATTTCACCTTATAAGCGGCTATCTAACCCCAAGTTTCAATAACAACGTCCATTCCTAAAATCTATTTGATGACTTCAGTAGATTAAGCAGTTGAATATATCACTCAAGGAATGAAAACATCACTTATACCTAGATATCACATTAGTCTGGAACATCCTCCAAGGATTTTATCTATAATTCAGGAAGTGCAACTCTCTCCTCTCTTTTGATTTTCTTACTATAAAATATTATTTATCTTTGTACATTGAGGGCAATGTACATCTTAAGTGTGGGGGGTAATAGTGCCTAACTTTTATACGATTCTCAAAACCACAATTTAGTCTTGATCTTAAGTATTTTCTCATATTACTAATTAGGGTGAAATTTCTAATGATTTATGATTTTTATTGATATGTCTTTGAATAAGTCATAGTTAATTGTGCATTGATGATTAAATTTGAAGAATACTAGAGAATCAAGCATGATAAGTCTACTTTCTAAAAATTAAAATTGATAGGTTGTTGAATAGAATTTGAGTATTACCTTGAAGTTCAAAATTTATAGGGATTGATGTCAAAAACATCCATAATTTTTGTGAGATTTTGAGCCTTATAGAGCATATATTCTTTTTCGTGCTCACTTTATTAATTATGAGTGTGTCAACTTTGAACTGTTATTCTAGAACTTGCCTCGCTTATACATGTCGAGACCACATTAATGATTTGATATACTGAGATGATAAAGGCACCTAGGTTTTAACCCGTTCACTCCACTAAAAAACCTACCCATACAAATTAACCCCTAGTCACCCACTAATATTAACCCAAAATCCCTTTGAATTTCTTATCACCATTCTTTTGACTACCCTTTAATCAAGGTTTGATTTGATTAAATTACCGAATTATATTAGTTCAGTAGTTACATTTATTATTTATGATGTAATATTTTAGTTTGTTCTAAAAAAATTTCCAAGTTTATTCAATATTAGTAGTATATAAAAGAGCTTAGAGCATTTAAACTCTAATTGTTGAAGAAAAAGCTCATATTAAAGTATTATCAAATTTCAAGTGAAGGAAATACTCGTTATTATAGAGTAATTATCAATAGTAGGTATTATTAGTTTTCATTCGATGTAAATATTCATATTTAGTTCATTATTTCTATTTAGGTAATTTGTCAAGTCAATCTCGATTCTAACCTTCTAACTTAGCATATATCCACACCCTTAACCTTAGCCCCGTTACAACCCTGATAAAGACCTTTTGATCTGTGTATCATCTCATATAGTGGTGGAGATTTGATTTTCAGGCAAGCCTATGGGATTAACTTTTTAGGTTCGACTTATGAGTGCTTATTCTTGATCCTTAAACACTTTAAGTGATTTGAGTGAACCTTCAGTGAGGATGTCAATCCTTGTCAGTTTTGAATTAAAGGTAATTATTCAGATAAGGAGAGACACCTATGTTTTCGTGCTATAAAGGTATGACTTATCGTACTTGAATCTTTAGGACTCTTTGAGTTAAATTATTCATGTATGAATTATCTATGAATTATGATGAGACGTTATCGATAGGAATTATGGATTGTGGAAAGTTCGTTCTAATTGTAAGTTGAGAATTTTGCTTGAGGACAAGCAAAAGCTTAAGTGTGGGCGTATTTGATAAACCATAAAAGTAATATATTTTAATCCCACATTTAGTATGCTTTTGGATGAATTATCCTTGATTTATGTAAAAATGTGCTCTTAATCCTTTCTTTTTATGTCTTATACTCAGGAAAGCACCTAAGGATAAAAAGAACGTAAAACGGGCTTAAAATGGACTAAATTGGGCCAACCCAAGAATTCGACACGGCCTGGCCCAAAACCCACACGACCGTGCCTCGTCGATTACGCAGAGCACAGCCTCAACTCCGTAACACACGGCCGTGCATCATCCATTTACCACACACGGACGTGCCTGGTGATCTACATGGCCGTGTCCCAATCGAAAGACCTGAAGCACAGTCTAAATCCCGACTTACACGACTGTGCCCAAAACGACAGAATCAAGGCACGGCCCAACCCTGATTGACATGGGCGTGTACCAAGGGCGTGCCTCTACCGCGGGAATGAGCAATTTCACTCGAAATTAGATGCTTGAAGCTAAAGAAACATACTCCTAGATCTACTTAAACACCCTAATAGTAATTCTACTTGAGAGAGGAGCTTAGGAGCCAAGTAAAGCATCTCAAAAGCCTATATAAACGACCTAAGGCAGGCATTCAGAGGGGAGCTTTTTGGCAGAGGCTTTTGCCGAAGCTTTCATCTTTTAGGGAATCACTTGAAGATAGCCAGTTGATCCATCTCAAGAAGTCAAGTTCTACTCAAGGTGGAGGATCTCTCCTTCAATTCTTTCAGGGAGTTTTAGGGATTTCTCTTGGGATGTTTTCTTATTTAGTTATAAACTAAACCCTTCAAATACCTGAAGGGGATGAAACCTATAATGGATTTTTTTATTTAATTTCTAAATTATATGATAAGTACTTAGTTTGTTCTTAATTATGTTGCTTAATTTAATCTGATGTGCTTAGGTGGAGGAGGAATAGACCCTACCTAAGAGTAGATCTAGCATATTGATCGGGCACCTAGAGATAGGGTTACGAGATTTTATCGGATTAGGGTGAAACCTAATATGAGAATCCATTGATCAATTTAATGTTTCCTTAGGGGGTTATTATAAGAGAACGAGAGTTCCACTAATTAATCTAAGGTTAGACATTATTCACCTTGAGAGAGGGTTTAATATAGGTTAGGGAGTCTCACGGATCAAGCTAAGTAAAGAAATCATATGGTTTGGGGAATAAATAATAAGTGAAGTCATAGATGGATTCTTCACGAGGTATCGTCTTCATCAAGCGAGTTTTCCTAAAGTCTTTCTCCAATTCATTCTTTTGTCTTTGCATTTAGTTTAAGTATTTCATTAGTTTTTAGATTAATAAACCAATCACTCCATATTTCAGGCAAAATAATAGAAAGAAAGTGAGTAGTAGTACTTTTAGGTTCCCTTGGGTTCGATAAGATATTCTTGCCTAAACTATACTAATGTTCGATAGGTGCACTTGCCTCTATCGTTGTCATAGTTAGTCTACAGGTTTGATCATTCTTTTTATAAATTTTAAAACTCGACTGTTTGACACGATCATCCACTATAAGTGGCTTATTCAGTTTGAGAAGGATCATCTAAAAGCCAAGGATTGAACCCAAGGCGGATCGAGCCAACTAGAGGCTGGAATCTCCCCATAAGAATTTATTTATCTCAAATTTATTTCCTATTTTTAATTTTCGCAATTCCAATTCGACTTCTCAATTCTGTTTTTATTTTATTTTCGTCTTTAGATCAAAACTTTTAATTCTATTATTTTTATTTTTTTCAAGAACGCAGGTTTTCTTGGGCACGATTCTGCCTAGGATTTCGAGAAATAAGCATTCGTATAATTTGGTCCCTGAGGATTCGACCCTACTTCCCCTTTATTATTCTTTTTTAATTATTTTGCAGGGAATAGGATATTTTCGGTGCTTTCAATGACGCATCAAATTTTAGCGCCGTTGTCTGGGATCGGTAACGTGCTAATCTTTTTTTTTTGTTTTCTATGACCAGATCTGCTCCAGGCACTCTTGCGTTTGACTCGGAGATTGAAAAGACTGCAAAAGCTAATCGCAAGGAAACAAAGCTAAGGAAAAAGCAGTCAGCGGAGGTTGAGACTCAAAGTAATCACCGCCAGAAATCAGAATCGACGACGAAGCAGAGTCTAGGGTTAACGAAAACCCTAATCAAACTTTTGAAGGTGAAAAAGTAGAAGTCGATTCCCTGGAAGAAGCACTTAACGCTAGGGTTAACGAAAACCCTAATTTAGCACCTCAACCAATGGCTCAAACAATTCAGCAACTAGCCGAAGCTCCGACAGAACAACCACCATTGTGCATCACATATCCTACTATAGATACCTATTTTTAACTGAAGTCAAGGTTAATTCAGTTGCTGCCAACTTTCTGAGGGTTTCAAAATGAAAACCCCTATAAACATTTGAAGGAGTTTCATATGATTTGTGATAAACAGTAAAAGTAACATATTTTAATCCCACATTTAATATGCTTTTTGATGATTTAGCCCTTGATTTATATAAAAGGTGCTTGTAATCCTTTCTTTTCATGTCATATACTCAGGACAGCACCCGAGGATAAAAAGAACACAAAATGGGCTTAAAATGGAGTAATTGGGCCATAGCAAGAAATCAACACGGCCGGGCACAAAGCCTGAACGATCGTGTCTCGCTGATTACCTAGAGCACGGCCTAACTCACGAGTTGCACGGCCGCGCATCATCTCATTAGCACACACGGGCATGTCAAGCGATCTACATGGCCGTGTCCCAATCGACAGACCTGAAGCACAGCCTGATCCTGACTTGCACGGTTGTGCCATGGCCATGCCCAAAACGACAGAATCAAGGCACGGCCCAACCCGATTGACACGGGCGTGTGCCATGGGCATTCCCCTACCGCGAGAATGAGTAATTTCACTCAGAATCGGATGCTTGAAGCCAAAGAAACATACTCCTAAGTCTACTTAAACACCCTAATAGTAATTCTACTTGAAAGATGTACTTAGGAGCCAAGTAAAGCATCTCAAAAGCCTATATAAACAACCCAAGGTAGACATTGAAGGGACGATTTTTAGCAGAGGCTTTTACCGAAGCTTTCATCTTTTAGGGAATCACTTGAAGATAACCAGTTGATCCATCTCAAGAAGCCGGAGCTCCATTCAAGACGGAGGATCTCTCCTTCAATTCCTTCAGGGAGTTTTAGGGATTTCTTATGTTTTGTTTTATCTTTTCTGTTGAGATGTTTTCTTATTTAGTTATGAACTAAACCCTTCAGATACTTGAAGGGGATGAAACCTATGATGGATTTTGTTATTTGATTTCTAAATTAAATGAGAAGTACTTAGTTTGTTCATAATTATGTTGCTTATTTTAATCTGATGTACTTAGGTTTAGGAGGAATAGAACCTACCTAAGAGTAGATCTAGCATAATTGAGCAGAGTTGATCGGGCGCCTAGAGATAGGGTTACGAGATTTTGCCGGATTAGAGGGAAACCTAATATGGGAATCCATTGATCGATTTACTGCTTCCTTAGGGTATTATAAGATAACGAGAGTTCCACTAATTAACCTAAGGTTAGACGTTATTCACCTCGAGAGAGGGTTTAATATAGGTTAGGGAGTCTAACGGATCAAGCCAAGTAAAGAAATCATATGGTTTAGGGATAAATAATAAGTGAGGTCATAGGTGGATTCTTCCTGAAGGTATCATCTTCATCAACTGAGTTTTCCTAAAGTCTTTCTCCAATTCATTCTTTTGTCTTTGCATCTAGTTTAGTTTTTCATTAGTTTCATAAACCAATCACTCCATATTTCAGGCTAAATAATAGAAAGAAAGTGAGTAGTAGTACTTTTAGGTTCCTTTGGGTTCGATAAAATAATCTTGCCTAAACTATACTACTGTTCAATAGGTGCACTTGCCTCTATCGTTGTCATAGTTAGTCTACAGGTTCGATCATTCTTTTTATAAATATTAAAACTCGACTGTTTGACACGATCAAGTTTTTGGCGCCGTTGCTGGGAAACTCTAAAATATTAAGAAAGCTTTATCTCTATTACTTAAGCCATTATTCTTTTTTTTTTTTTTACTTTTTTATTTTTTTAGATTAAATTTTTATTTTTACTAATTCTCTTTCTTTCTTTCTTGACTTGTGAGGTACCTCTAGTTTATGACTAGAAGAAATCCGAGAGGACCATTAGAATACGAAAGTGACATTGAGGCTATTGCTTGAAGAAATCACAAAGAAACTAGACCAGCTCTAGACTATCAAAGAGAAGAACATCAAGATAGATCCAATCCTACTGAAGGGATGGATGAAAACAATCCACCTGATGTGAGAGAAAATAATGCTACACGCACTATGTATGATTATGCTAAACCTAGTTCGACAGGAGCAGAATCTAGTATTGTTAGGCCTGCTATAGCTGCTAATAATTTTGAATTAAAGCCTAACACAATACAAATGATTCAACAGTTTGCTTAATTTGATGGTTTGTAGGACGAAGATCCAAATACTCATATAGCTAATTTCTTAGAGTTCTGTGATACCTTCAAAATAAATGGCGTTTCTGACGATGCCATATGTCTTCGATTATTTCCTTTTTCATTAAGGAATAAAGCAAAGCAGTGGTTGAACTCGTTACCATGAGGGTCAATCACCACATGGGATCAAATGATCGAAAAATTTCTTTTAAAATACTTTCCACCAGCAAAATGGCCAAATTTAGGAATGACATATCTTCTTTTGTGCAGAATGACACAGAAACATTATATGATGCATGGGAAAGATACAAGGATCTCCTATGGAGATGCCCATACCACGGATTACCTTTGTGGCTTCAAGTCCAAACTTTTTACAATGGTGTGAATTCTTCGACTAGGAAAATGATTGAATCATCATCCAGTGGAACTTTGAATAACAAAACTCCTAAAGCAGCTTACGATTTTATTGAAGAGATGTCGTTGAACACCTATCAATGGCAAATTACAAGAGCCAAACCGACAAAATCAGCTAGAGTTTTCAACATAGAAACAATAACAATGCTGTCAACACAGGGCGCATTTTGAGTACCCACCCTACCAACCGGGTGCAGACAACGAGCAAACAAACTATATAGGTAACAATTTCAAATCTAATAATAATCCTTATAGTAACACTTATAATGCAGGTTGGAGGAACCACCCAAATTTTTCGTGAGGAGGACAAGGAAATCAAGGAAATCAAAGGAAGCAACCTCCTCCAAATTACCAAAATCATCCCTATCCACAGGAAAAGAAATCAAACCTTGAAGAGATGCTGACAAAATTCATGGCAGCTATAGATTCTCGTCTCTAAAAGACTGATGCAACACTTGATGAACAATAAAAATCGATCAAAGGGATCGAGAATCAAGTTGGAGAACTTACTAGGATAGTGGGACATCTTACAAAGCTGATTTCTGAACGTCAACAAGGACGTCTACCAAGCAACATAGAAATAAACCCAAAAGAACATATCCAAGCCATCATATCTCAAGAGGGTACAAAGGTAGACAAGCCCACATCAGCACAAGAAACCAAGGAAGAAAAAGGTAAAATAGAGGTAGCACAAGAAACACCGGAAATCAAAAAGTACCAACCTCGCATACCTTATCCCGAAGCATTGAAAAAAGATGATTCTGAGGAACAATTCGGTAAGTTTCTAAAACTTCTAAAGAAATTACATATTAACTTACCTCTTCTTGAAGCTCTTTTTCAGATGCCCGACTCAAGAAGATTTTTAAGACAGCTCTTGATGAACAAACGGAAAATAGATGAAGAGCACCATGTGGAAGTCAACGCAACATGCTTAGCAATGCTACAGAACAGACTACCATAGAAACTAAAAGATCCAGGGAGTTTTACGATTCCATGTTGAATTGGTAGTTTAACTATTAATAATGCGTTAGCTTATTTAGGGGCAAGTATAAATGTCATGCCTTATGCACTGTTTAAACGATTAGTCTAGGGAAGCCCAAACAAACTAGGATGAGTATTCAACTAGCTGATAAAACTGGTAGAATTCCTAGGGGCATTACTGAAGATGTTTTAGTAAAAGTCGATAAATTTGTTTTCCCAGTATATTTTGTTGTTTTAGACATGGATGAGGAAAATCCAATCCCTTTAATTTTAGGAAGACCTTTTCTTACAACTACCAAGACTAAAATTAATATTGCCACAGGAGAACTCATACTTTGTGTAGGAGAAGAATTGGTCAATCTTCAAGCTCTCGACTCAGCCAAAACAACAGAAGATGAAGGTAAGAAAGTCATTTCAATAGATAACCAAATTGTTCAACCTTCATCGCAGGAAACATCACAATTCATCAAACTTGAGCCAACTCATAGCCCCCAAGACGTCACAGAAGAATCACACCAGAAACAAAACCATAAGATCGACAATTTAGAATAGCAGAAGATACACACCAAAGAAAAGCCGGATCCACATGAAGTAAAACCAAAGGAACCACCAGAAGAGCTTATAGGGACATCAAATCACTTTAAAATAGGAGACCAGGTGCTGTTAGACAAAGCCGATCATCACATCACTTCAACAGACCTAAAGAAAAAGGAAGAAATACCCCTTCAAGTACACGATATTTTCCCATATGAAATAGTCGAGGTAAGCAATCCAATATTCGGCAATTTCAAGGTAAACGCTTCTCGACCTAAACTTTGTCACGAAAATAAAACTGTCAGTAGGAGGGAAAATATTCAAACCTTTAAACCTCCCTAAAATTTTCAAAGTCAAGGACAGTCTAGCTTAAGACTATAAATGAGCACTTCTCGGGAGGTAACCCGAGTACTAACACTATTTACTTTCAAATTTATTTTCTTTTCTTTCCTTCTTTCTTCTCTCAACATTTAAACTAACACAAAAATATAGATTTCCAGGCCACACGGCCTTACACACGGCTGTGCCTGTGGCTGTGTGGACCACCAAAACCACGACACTGACCAAGCAGAGCCGTAAAAGTCAGTCCACCCACCCCCAACGTCACGGATCCAACTACCCACACCACCGGCACCGACAAAATAGCACGGCCATGCCTCATGACTGTGCTAAGATACTGACTTATTGAGCACGGGCAAACCACGCCGTGCATTCCATCCGTGCTCACATGCTGGCCTTTTAGGAATGGGCGTGCCAATCGAAAAACGAGCGTGGAAGAACAACACACTCTACAACACGGCAGTGCGATGCGACCGTGTGAATCGACACACCCTCGGTACACGGGCATGGGAACGTGCCAGATTTGAAATCTTATTTAAATCCCCACAGTCCTCCCCCTTTTTCCCATCTTCTTTCTTCCTTCTCTTTCTTTCAAATTTTTCTCTCTGTTCATAGAAAAGGTCCAAGACTCTTGAGCAACACCAAAATCATACCAAAGAAGCGTAAGAAGGTAAGCATTGTCTCCTCAGAGAAGACCTCAACATGAGTTCATGCCGATAGCTTCAGCTAATTGACATGCCAAGGGTCTCTGAAACCTTTTCGATTCTATTTTTCTTTTCTCTCCTCCTTTATTTTCCTTATCTATACTTCTCTTCTGCTTAATTTAATTTATTTCATATTAGTTTCTTGGTTTTAGGTTCTAAAGGCTGCTAGGGAATCACACCACTTCCACCACCACCAACACTCCGTAGCCTTAGAAATCATCCCCACCTCACGAACCATCTACCAATAAGGACTCCTTGGTCCATTAATTTTTTTCTTTAAATTTTAGTTTTCTTCTTAGTCTCCTTCTCTTTATTTTCTTAGTCTTTAATTATAGTATTAGAATATTATTATTATTTCTCTAGATCTCTTGGCTATATCTTCATAGGCTACCCAATTTCTTCATCTAGCAAATTTCTTTTCGGTAGCCACACCACCGGACCAATAAGAAAACACCATCACCGCCACCAAAGACGCCCGAAATCATCCAAAATTCAGGAAGTGCCACTCTACCCCTTCTCTTTTGATTTTATTTCCATAATTATTATCTATCTTTGTACATTGAGGGTAATGTACATCTTAAGTGTGGGGGGATAAAAGTGCCTAACTTTTCGCATAATTCTCCATTTAATGCATAATTTTTCATTAATCCTGAATTTTAAACTTGTTCAAAAGTATTTTTCTCATATTACTAATTAGGATGAAATTTCTAATGATTTATGATTATTATTGATATGTTTTAGAGTAAGTCATAGTTAATTGTGCATTGATGATTAAATTTGAAGGATACTAGAGAATTGAGCATGATAAGTCTACTTTCTAAAAATTAAAATTAATAGGTTGTTGAACTGAATTTGAATGTCACCTTGAAGTTTGAAATTTATAAGGATTGATGTCAAAACACCCATAATTTTTGTGAGATTTTGAGCCTTATAGAGCATATATTCTTTTTCATGCTCACTCTATTAATTATGAGTGTGTCAACTTTGAACTGTTATTCTAGAACTTGCCTCGTTTATACATGTCGAGACCACATTAATGATTTGATATCTTGAGAGGATAAATGCATCTAGGTTTTAACCGTTCACTCCACTAAAAAGCCTACCCATACAAATTAACCCTAGTGAACCTGTTGAATCCTAACAACCTTTTATTGACTCACCCACTAATATTAACCCAAAATCCTTTGAATTTGTTATCACCATTCTTTTGACTACCCTTTAATCGAGGTTTGATTTGATTAAATTACCGAATTATATTAGTTCAAGAGTTACATTTATTATTTATGATTTAATATTTTAGTTTGTTCTTAAAAAATCCAAGTTTATTTAATATTAGTAGTATATAAAAGAGCTTAGAGCATTTAAACTCCAATTGTTGAAGAAAAAGCTCGTATTAAAGTATTATCAAAATTTTAAGTGATGAAAATATTCTTTATTATATAGTAATTATCAATAGTGGTATTATTAGTTTTCATTCGATGTAAATATTCATATTCAGTTCATTACTTTTAGATTAGGTAATTAGTCAATTCGATCTCGATTCTAACCCTCTAATTCAGCCTGTATCCACACCCTTAACCTTAGCCTCGTTATGACCCTGATAAAGACCTTTTGATCTGTGTATCATCTCATATACAATGGTGGAGATTTGATTTTCAGGCAAGCCTATGGGACTTATGAGTGCTTATTCTTGAACCTTAAACACTTTGAGTGATTTGAGTGAACCTTCAGTGAGGATGTTAATCCTTGTCGATTTTGAATTAAAGGTAATTATTCAGATAAGGGGAGACACCTATGTTTTCGTGCTATAAATGTATGACTTAAGGACAAGCAAAAGCTTAAGTGTAACAGTCCGATTTATACCCTAGTCGGAACAGTGGTTTCGAGACCATAAATTCGAGTCTGTATAATATTTTAATATTATTTTCTGTACAGTTGGTATGTGACTAAGCATGTGTTTAAATTTCGTAAGCTAATTAGTCCGTTTGAGTGTTTAATTTGAGCAAAGGATTAAATCGCATAGTGTAAAAGTGGCTTCTAATTGATTAAGTGCCTATTTGATGTGGCTTTTAAATGTGGAGGCCTTATAAGGCAATTATGCCAATATTTAGATAGTGGATAGTTGTTAGACTAATATAACCTTGATAAATATATGTATCAAATGTTATTTGATAAAGGGTAAATGAGTAAAATATGTGTTAATGTTATAATAATAAAACAAAAAGATGAAAGTGGCCATCTTTTATTCATTCATCTAGCCGAAAATTAAAAGAAAGAAGTAAGGGTTTGAGTTTTACACATTCGGCTACTTCAAGGTTTAAATTAAGGTAAGTTTTGATTTCGGTTTTTGATAATTTCTACGTTTTCGTAATTGTTGCTTTGTATGCTTCAAAACCCATGCTCCAATTTTGAGAATTGATGATGATTTTGAAATGTTTCTTTGATGAACACATGAGCTTTGAAATATTTGATGATGAAAAATGGAATATATGTGTTTGATTAGCATATTTTGTATTTGAGTTTTTATGAATTTGAGTATTTTGGACTTAATTGAGAAAATAGTAATTTGAAGGACTAAATTGTGAAATAAATGAAATGTATGGACTTGTATGAGTTACATGAGAATTCGGTTAGGCATTGGTAACTTAAAATTATGTGTATTTTGTGATTTTGTGAAATAGGGACTAAATTGTCCAAACATGAAAATGTGAGGGATAATTTGTAAATTGCCCTAAATGTGTATTCTTGGATTGAATTGAATGAACTAGTGAATAAAAGAGTAAATTTTGAATATGTTCAGATCAAGAACCGAGAAAAACGGACTTAGATCACGGGAAAGCGAAAATAACCAAGTAGTCGTTTCTGTTTGATAAACCAAATTCGAGGTAAGTCACTATGCAAATAAACTCATCTGTATTGAATTGAATATATGTATTCATATGTCTATCGATGAAAATGAATGAGTATGAGATGCTAAGTGTGTGAATTTCGAAAAAAGTTCGATATAGTGATAAAGCCGAGAAGTCTCGTACGAACCTAGGAATAGATAGGATTTAACCATGTCATGACATAGGTATCTGTTCTGTTTTATCATGTAAGACCACATCCGGATGTTGGCGTTGATTTGAAATTATATGTAAAAAGACCTCGTCTGGGACGTAGGCATCGATTTGAACTTTATGAGTAACACCATGTTTGGGACATCAGCATCATATTGACTCGTGTAAGACCATGTTTGGGACGTTGGCATCATTATGATCTGTACGTGTAAGACCTTGTCTGGGGCAGTGGCATCGATATACGAGTGCATGTAAGACCTTGTTTGGGAGGTTGGCATTATACTACTATTTCGAGCTTTCTGAGTATCCTACTAGGTTCCTAAGGGTTTGACGGGTAAGTCTACAATACGAATGGTATATCCGAGCTATGATCTATTAAGTGAATGAATATCTAATTCAGGTACGTTGAATGTGCATTAAGTATGCATGAAAGGTAAGTACCTATATGACTTTGATATGAAGAAGAGTATGAATGAGAATGAGAATGTGAATCTCAAAATGTTGAATGTGGCATAGGTGACCATAAGTTTATGAACCAAGTTATATATGTGATAGTTGTTAAGTGATCAATATATATGTGTCAAGGTGTTTATTTGTATATGAATTACTAAGATTTTGGAAAGCTTACTCTCTGTGTGTGTGTTTTCTTTGTTTTATAGGTCGTCAAAGCTACTGAAGGCTCGGGATTGTCAAGGATCGTCATCACACTACAAAAACTTATTTTGGTACCCTTTTGAAAATGTATACGGCTAATTATGGCATGTATAGGCTAGATAGGTGTATATGTTTATGAAGTGAGCATGGCCATGTGTATTGGCAAGCTTTTGAGTTGATAAATGTTTGAATGAATGAGTTATGAAGCATATATTTAGTATGTTTTGATGCATATGTAATGGTTAAGTTTTGGTTAAGCAAATGGATGATACATGTTTGAAATGATGTAGGATTTAGTTTGCAATTTGGTATGAATGGAATTGTCATGGAATGTATGGATGAAATGAACCATTTAATATGTTTGGTTGCCATATATGCATATTATGTTTTGGTATGTATTACTTGTAGGTGAGACCCAAAATGGGTGGCATATTGGCCTTGTAAAATGGCCTATAATGTCACACGGTTGAGGCACACGGGATTGCCTAAGACCGTGAGTAAATTGGTAGAATCTAGATTAACTGCACATGGCCTTGGCACGGGCGTGCCTACAAGTCGTGCGAGAAACGGCAGTATGTGATCTAGTAGTATATGGCCTTAGACATGTGCGTGCTTGGTGACTATGTTGATTTTGGCAGAATACTACCACGGGGAGGTCGCACGAGTGTGTCATATAGCCGTGGGTGAGGCACGGCCTACCCCCACGGTCATGTGTCCCTTGTATGTTAGAAAAGTTTCAAATTTTTATGAAATTACTTATGTGTTTCAGTTTAGTCCTGACTCAGTTTATAAGCATGCTTAAGGTCTCAATGACCTACTTAAGGGACATTATGATTGATATTTGATGAATGGTTGTACGATTAAATCTGTAACTATTTCTGATCTGTCTAGTAATGCCTCTAACCCTATTCTAATGATCAGACACGGGATAGGGGTGTTACATTAAGTGTGGGGGTATTTGATAAACCATAAAAGTAACATATTTTAATCCCACATTTAGTATGTTTTTTGATGATTTAGCCCTTGATTTATATAAAATGTGCTTGTAATCCTTTCTTTTCATGTCATATACTCAGGAAAGCACCCGAGGATAAAAAGAACACAAAACGTTAAAACAGAGTAATTGGGCCTTAGCAAGAAATCAACACGGCCGGGCACAAAGCCTGCACAATCGTGTCTCACCGATTACTTAGAGCACGGCCTAACTCACGAGTTGCACGGTCGCGCATCATCTCATTACCACACACGGGCGTGTCAAGCAGTCTACATGGCCGTGTCCCAATCGATAGACCTGAAGCACGGCCTGAATCCTGACTTACACGACCGTGCCACGGCCGTGCCCAAAATGACAGAAGCAAGGCACGGCCTAACCCCGATTGACACGGATGTGTAACAGCCCAAATTTGGGGCTAGTCAGAATAGTGGTCTCAGGACCACTAATCCGAGGTTGAGGAGAATTATACTATTTTATGTGTTGTGGTGCCAATATATGATTATATAGAAATTTTGGTGCCTTGATTTTACTAATAGCATGACCAATTGAGAAAAAGGACTAAATCGCATGAGATGCAAAAGTTCTATTTTTAAGGTAGGGGTACCAAATAGCCATAGATTGTAATTAGAAGTATTTTAGAATGAAATTAGGCCATCTTTCATGAGTTGGCCGGCCATACAAGCAAAATAGGGGGACAAGAGCATTAAATGATAGTCAATTTGGTGGAAATTAGGTGATAGCATGAATAAAATAAAAGAAATAAAAGATGTTATCATATTTCACTATTCACTCATCTCTTTCCACCAAAAATTGAAGAGGAAATAGAACTCTTGGAGCTTCAAACTTTCAGCCACTCAACTCTCATTCAAGTAAGTGATTTAGGTGGTTTTAATTGGTGATTTTTGTATTTTTAGAGTCCCCAAAGCTTAATCTAGCTAATGAGGGGACTAATTTGTGATATGGTTGAAAGTCAAAGGACTTGCCATGAGAGTATTTATGTTGTTAACTGAGTTTTTATGGAAGAAAATAAATGTTGGGGAGATGTGAAACAACTTTTGTGAAAGGTGTTGTTGTGAAAACACCTAAATGGGACTAAGATGTAAATGTTATAGTTTGGTAATAAATGCATGAAATAGCTAGATTTGTGGGTTGTTGTAGGAGGAATAAAGGTTCAGCTAGACTTAATTGTTGAGTAAATGTGTTGAATAATAATTTACGGGCTTAGGGGTAAAATCGTAATTTTGCCAATGTACAAAGGCAAAATAGTCATTTTGCCTAAGTGAAGAATTTGATGTATTGTAATCATAGGAAATCTAAATGAAGGAATTTCATGATTATAGATCAAGAAAAACGAAGCCCCGATCGAAACTGAGGCAAGAACAAGGTCGAGGACTAAATTGCACATCTCCCTACATTTTGTATATTGAGGTAAGTTTGTATGATTTCTAAGCTTTATGATTACTATCATTGAATTGCTTAGTATAATATACATTGCTATTTTGTAATGCCTATCATTTTTGTGAACAAAGAGATTAAACATGAGCAAGCCCCGATTGAATATGAATTCCCCAGGATACCCGATATACCACATAAGATATCATGTAAATCCAAGGCAAGCTTGGCATTGATCAAGATATCATGTAAGTCCAAGGCAAGCATGGCATCGATCAAGATATCATGTAAGTCCAAGGCAAGCTTGGCATTGAGTAAGTTATCAAGGGCAAGACTTCATGTAAGTCCATGTCAAGACATGGCCTTGAAACCAAGATGAGAAATTCCATGTAAGACCATGCCTAAGATATGGCTTTGGTGGCATACTAATGGGAAGAGATCTAGTATCCTCGGGCATTCATAGAAGTTCATCGGGCAAACAAGTAAGGTTAATAATGAGGTCATAAGAGGGCAAAGAAAGCAAAGCTAGCATCAAAATGAATTAAATATTACTCATGTTATGAATGAAGAATTAGAGATCATAATGATTATTGTTTAAGTACGCTGATCAATGTGATCAAGTGACACAGGTATCATGTTTACTTTACAAAAATGAGCATAGTGAGCATCATGAGACATGTAACAACCAAGCATGAGTAAGTAAGCTTTAGAGCTGAAATTACAATACTATTGTTATGCTAAATGGTTTTTATTAAGCAAGCTTATTGACATGTGTTTTACATGCAAACTTACTAAGCTAAATGCTTAGTACTTGATTGTTTCTTTCTATGTAGTCCCGCCAAGTTAATTTATGGATCATCAGAGTCGGAGCTCGTAGCACACTATCAACTCTTATTTTGGTATAGCCAAGTTACTTTACTAAGTATGGCATGTATAGGAAACATTTATTTTGTGGACATGTTTTTAAAAAGGCCTTTGTAAAGGCTATCAAGTTTATTATTCTTTTGTATATGGCTAAGTGATTGGCCAAATTTGACTAAGTATGTATGTTTATTGAGATCAATGAAGCATGTAGTATTATTCATAAAATTGGGTTGTTATTGCATCGTTGAATTGTGTATGGATATGATCTTCAGTTCAGGGTGGCTAACGGCTTGGTAAATAGCCTATAAGTGCCCACACGGTTGGACACAAGGGCATGTGTCAAGGCCGTGTTAACCTTGCACCTTAGTATTATTAATCAGAATAGGCCATGGGTAAATTCCACGGCAATGTGTATAGGCCGTGTTATACACACAGGTTGGACATGGGCGTGTGCCAGACCGTGCTAATTTAGTCAGTATATCAAGGATTAGCACACGGTCTAAGCCCACGGGCGTGTCATGGCCGTGTGAAATTGTCAGTAGCCTCCCACGGTTGGAAGACGGGTGTGTCTCAGCCTTGCAAAATAGTCAGTAGATTCCCACGGTTTGAGGGCATGGGCATGCTTGAGGGTACACAGGCGTGTTCCAAGTCACACGGGCGTGTGAACCCTACTTCAAAAATGAATTATTTGATTTAGTTCTGAAAGTTTTCAGACACGATTTTAAGGCCTCGTAGGCCCTTGTAATGTATGTGTTGACTAAGAAAGTGAAATTTTTAAGTTGGAACGAATTTTATAGCCATAAGTACATGTTTAAGTGAGTTCAAGCATAGTAATGTCTCGTATCTAGACCTAGCTTCGGTCTCAGATAACGGGGTGTTACAGGACGTGTGCCATACGCGTGCCCCTGCCATGGGAATGAGCAATTTCACTCGGAATTGGATGCTTAAAGCTAAAGATACATACTCCGAAGTCTACTTAAACACCCTAATAGTAATTCTACTTGAAAGAGGTACTTAGGAGCCAAGTAAAGCATCTCAAAAGCCTATATAAAAAACCAAGGCAGACATTGAAGGGATGATTTTTAACAGAGGCTTTTGCCGAAGCTTTCATCTTTTAGGGAATCACTTAAAGATAGCAAGTTGATCCATCTCAAGAAGCCGGAGCTCTATTCAAGACGGAGGATCTCTCCTTCAATTCCTTCAAGGAGTTTTAGGGATTTCTTATGTTTTGTTTTATCTTTTCTCTTGAGATTTTTTCTTATTTAGTTATGAACTAAACCCTTCAGATACCTGAAGGGGATGAAACCTATGATGGATTTTGTTATTTGATTTCTAAATTATATGAGAAGTACTTAGTTTGTTCTTAATTATGTTGCTTAATTTAATCTGATGTGCTTAGGTGGAGGAGGAATAGACCCTACCTAAGAGTAGATCTAGCATAATTGAGCGGAATTGATCGGGCGCCTAGAGATAGGGTTACGAGATTTTGCCGGATTAGGGTGAAACCTAATATGGGAATTCATTGATCGATTTACTACTTTCTTAGGGGGTTATTATAAGAGAACGAGAGTTCCACTAATTAACCTAAGGTTAGACGTTATTCACCTTGAGAGAGGGTTTAATATAGGTTAGGGAGTCTCACGGATCAAGCTAAGTAAAGAAATCATACGGTTTAGGGATAAATAATAAGTGAAGTCATAGGTGGATTCTTCTTGAGGTATCATCTTCATCAACTAAGTTTTCCTAAAGTCTTTCTTCAATTCATTCTTTTGTCTTTGCATCTAATTTAGTTTTTCATTAGTTTCATAAACCAATCACTCCATATTTCAGGCTAAATAATAAAAAGAAATCGAGTACTAGTACTTTTAGGTTCCTTTGGGTTCGATAAAAAAATCTTGCCTAAACTATACTACTGTTCGATAGGTGCACTTACCTCTATCATTGTCATAGTTAGTCTACAGGTTCGATCATTCTTTTTATAAATATTAAAACTCGACTGTTTGACATGATCAGTTTGTCTGAGTAAGAAACCTCAAGGTGTAACTGAAGATCAAATTAAATTGTGCGCTTTCCCTTTTTCCCTAGTAGATTCAGCTAGGGAATGGTTATTTTATTTACCTCCTGGATCTATTACTACTTGGGCTGATTTATCTCATTTATTTCTCAACAGGTTCTTTCCAGCATCTAGAGCAGCTAAGCTAAGAAAAGAGATCATGGGAATAAGGCAAAAAGAAGCAAAGACTCTTTACGATTATTGGAAGCGGTTTAAGAAGTTATGTGCGAGCTGCCCACAACACGGTATAACAAAGCAATCTCTCCTCCAGTGCTTTTATGAAGGTTTAAAACCAATGGAGATGAATATGGTAGACGCCGCTAGTGGAGGAGCGTTGGTCAACATGACTCCCCAACAAGCAAGGGACTTAATCTCCACAATGGCTGCAAATTCTCAGCAATTTCGAGCCAATACTGAACCCCCTAGAAGGGTTCACCAGTTAAGTAATTCAACTTTAGAGGATAAAGTTGATAAACTTACTAATATGATAAATTCTCTTATTGTAGAAAAAGCTAAACCAGCTCGGTTATGTGGAATATGTGCTACACCTGAGCACACAACTGATGCATGTCCCAGTTTGTATGATGACTTTATGGCTCATTTAGATGCAGTGGGAAATTTTTCTGGCCCACCACAGAGGCGATACGACCCCTATGCTAATACCTACAACCTGGGATGGAGGGACCATCCCAACTCGAGTTATGGGAACAACCCATGGTATTAGCTTCCACAACAGCCTTGAGATTCAGGTAATTTCTTAGAAACCATGGTCAATAAATTAGCAGCTAATGTCCTTGATTTTCAAAAGCAAACTCTTAATTTCCAAAGAGAAATGAAAGATTTTCAACAGAAAACTGAGGCATCTATAAGAGAATTGACCATATCAGTTGAGAAATTAAACTCTCAAGGGAAGCTGCTATCACAACCCAAATCGAATCCAAGACAAAACGTGAATGCAGTGATGTTGCAAAGTGGAAAGGTACTGGAACCAATTCCTGCTAGGAATCTTGGCCAAGAAATCGCCAAAGAAAAGCCCAAGAACGATGAACAGGTCCGACCGAAACCTCCATTGCCTAAAATTTAACCTCCATTTTCATAATGATTCAACCAGTGTCGAAGAGGTAAAGAGGACAAGGAAATCCTTGAAACATTTAGGAATGTCGAGATCAAGATTCCGCTGTTGGATGCCATCAAGCAAATACCGAGGTATGCTAAATTTCTTAAAGAGCTTTGCACCAACAAGTAAAAATTAACAGGTAATGAAAGGGTGAATGTTGGTGAAAATGTATCCGCAGTGTTACAGCAGAAAATGCTGGCAAAATGTAAGGATAGGGGCATGTTTGCAATACCATGCAAAATAGGTCATTTGGGAATTAAAAACGCTATGTGTGATCTAGGAGCCTCCATAAATGCAATGCCATATTCTATTTATGAATCACTTAACGCAGTTTTTTGAAAAAAATAGGTGTTATCATTCAATTGGCAGACAGGTCCGTTGTGCATCCCGAAGGAGTCCTCGAGGATGTATTAGTCAAAGTCAATGGACTTATCTTCCCTGCAGGCTTTTATGTGATAAAAATGGAGGAGGATAACGCTCCCGGGTCTTCAGACATCTTGTTGGGGCGACCTTTCCTTAGCACTGCAAATACTAAGATTGATGTACGAAGCAGAACCCTCATGATGGAGTTTGATGGGGAGATCATGAAGTTTAATGTCTACGATGCCATTAACCATCCCAGTGAAATCTTGAGCATAAATTGTGTCGACATAATTGACTCTTTAGTGGAAAAAATTTTGAGTCAATTTATGGAGATAAATCTAAAATGATGTTTGATGATTTTGAATCTGTTAATAAATTATTGGCTCCTATGGATACTAAACTTCTACCTTTTGTTGTGCAGGCATCAAATCCAAAATTAAAACCACTTCTCGAGCATCTCAAATTCACATTTTTGGAGAATGATGTGATCATTACCGACTTAAAAGGGATTAACCCCTTAGAGGAAAATATGAAACCAATGAAAGAGGCACAAGGATGGTTAAACCTAAATATGGTGGATGTGATAAAAAATGAGAATTTGAAGCTTACACGATTCAAAATATTTATTTTGAGCCACCGTAGAACCATTTAATTCGTCGAGCTAATGAAGTTAAACAAACGTTTGTTGGGAGGCAACCCATCTTTATTTTTCTTTTATTATTTATTTTCATTTTTATTCTTTATTGTTTTCTTTTCTTTTATTTTTTTAATTTCTTTTATTTAAATATTAATAAATTTCTCTTCTTTGCTTAGGTAAAACGGAGCAAAAATACTAAGAAAAGGAGAAAAGTCAAAAAAATGGAACCAAACAGCCTTATCCACGGTACCAAACAGCCTCTATTCCAGATACTATTCTAGCCCAGAATGCAATATCCCTGCAGCCAAACTAACCTATTCCTGCAGCCAACCACCCTTATCCATTAACCAAACATCCCGTTTCAGCCAAATAAAACCCCAAAACCTAAATTTTTTTCCCAATTTCTTCCACCCAACCCTTCATAGCCACCGAACCTTCTTCCTCTCCACCAACCACTGCCGTTCACCATGGTCCGTACCCAAACTGCGCTACCGCCAAACCCACTTTCGCCGTTAACCCACACCGACGCCGCTTCTCCGTGCCTTAAGCCGTCGACTTGACCGTCAGTGCATCTTCCTCCTCTTCTCCCACGACACAAGTTGCCGAGCCCTCCACATCGTCCCCTTCACACACAAGTCCTCCGCAATCGACAGTAGCTACACGGGGAGTTTTTCTAAACTTTTCTACCTATTTATTTCTTTTGCGTCCACATTGAGGACAATGTGTTTTAAGTAGGGGGAGGTATTCTTCGTATTACTGTTGTCTTCTGATGTCATTTGTGTTTGCTGCTTGAGGCTCCATTCTGTCCATATTTTTTTTAAGAATATTCTGTCGCTTTTCATGCCTAAGAATTTGACCACGACTTGCCACTGTTTAACCTACATGCATGATTCTTAGCTACTGAGTTAGTTATGATTTTGCCTGTCTGATTTTATTTCTACTGTTTTATTTTTATTAGGCTAAAAATAATTATGATTAATAAGTTAACTCTATCTTGCTTTTCGTAAAATTGATCAAGTTTAATATAAAGAGGACACTTAATACAATTGCATGCCTAAATTTTGTTCATGTCTATTAGGTGGTTAGTAAAACTTATTTTCGACACTTGATTATTTCTCTTAGTTCCTCCAAAATTAAAGTTTTGTGTAAATTTTGTTTAATAAATGTTTCTAAGGTTATGAGTGCAGCTTAGAACGTGACTGACTGAGTAACCGGGGTAGGGTGCTTGGGTTGTCATTCTACTTTGCGTCAAAAAGTTGTGTGACGTGATAGGTAAAACTCCGTTAACCAAGGTTATGAGTGCGGCTCAGAACGTGACTGACTGAATAACTGGGGTAGGGTGCTTGGGTTGTCATTCTACTTCGCGTCAAAAGGTTGTGTGATATGATGGGTAAAACTCCGTTAACCGAAAATAAATAATTTTTAGGGATTATGTTGGGCTAAGTAACCGGGGTGGGTGCTTGGGTTGTCATCTCTCTTCGCGTCAAAAGGTTCAATATATTCCTAAGTAAATAAATAATAATAATAAAAGAAAAAAAGAGAGAAAAGAAAAAAAAAATAGTACTAATAAAATTGCAGTTGGGGACTTAATGAGGAAATAAATAGAGTGTCTTGGTAGGTTTGGAAATTTACCTAAATAGCATGAAATAATTCAAGGCGATTTTAATTTTTGTGTGTATTAATTAGAATACTTTTTTTATTTTACTTAAAGCAAGCTTAGAAGTTCTCTTTATTTTTCATATGCATTTTTGAATAATTTTTATAAACATTTAGAGTAGAATTTCTTTCATGGCAGGATCTAACTTTCACAATGGATAGAACCATACTTGAGGGCAAGCATGGGCTAAGTATGGGGGAATTTGATAATACTCTAGAACGTCATATTTTTATGTGTTAATTGCATATTTATTTTGAGTATAATTCTACTAATTTGGGCTATTTATGGTCTTTTATCTTATAGGGACTAAATTGGAGGCAAAAGCAAAATTAAGGGCCAAAAGCATGAAATTAAAGATAAAATGGGTCAATGTGCGACATATGGAAAAATTGGTACTAAAAGTGCAAGCATGGAGGACACAAGGGTTGAAATGAAAAAAGAAGGATTTTTATTCTATTAGACTCTATTTAGATTATATTAGGATAATTAATATTAAGATAATTATTAAGGATTATTTAATTTAGGATTTATTTTATTTATCTTTGAATATTTGTATTTATCTTTTGGGAGTTTAAGTAGGATTAGACTATCTCCCCTAGCACTATAAATAGAGAGAGAGGTGACTCAAATGGTTGATCTTTTTTTCTGTAAACACTCACCCCATAAGTATTTTGTTCTTTCCATATTTCCTTTTAATAAAATATCTATTTTTATTATATATTTATTTTCTTTTCCACCAACCATGAGCCACTAAAACCCATTTAGCCAAATGTTGTTGAAAATTCCCAAAAAAGGTTCTTGAGGTTTAGAATCCGTACTTAGCCTTCTCAACAGGGTATTCATCGTTTCTCTGCATTACGGGGCTAACGTTTCTGTCCATGTCCCTTAAGAAGTGATCTTTTCAACATGTGCAAGGAATGGTCGCTTTGTATATTTTGAGAAGGTTGCACAGTCGGTTCATTAGCTTACTGCGTCAGAGGTTGGTGAGCCCAAGAGACAAAATGGTGTGGGATTCGCCATTGAGAAACGTTGATCTAGTATAAGATGATCCCACAAGAGCGATTGTTGGCTAGAGTCAGGTTCCACTAAATCGAAGTCTAAATCCTTGGAGCTGGCGGTTGTAGGCATCCTCTTCCACTATAACTGGCTTATTCAGTTTGAGAAGGATCATCTAAAAGCCAAGGATTGAACCCAAGGCGAATCGAGGCAACCAGAGGCTGGAATCTCCCCATAAGAATTTCTTTATCTCAACTTTATTTCCTATTTTTAATTTTCACAATTCCAATTCGACTTCTCAATTCTATTTTTATTTTATTTTGTTTCCAGATCAAAACTTTTATTATGTTATTTTTATTTTTTCAGGAACGCAGGTTTTCTTGGTACGATTCTGCCCAGGATTTCGAGAAACAAGCATTCGTATAATCCAGTCCCTGAGGATTCAACCCTACTTCCCATTTACTGTTCTTTTTTCATTGTTATGCAGGGAATAGGATATTTTTGGTGCTTTCAACGATGCATCATTCATCATTAACAACCAAATTTTTTCGGCTTTTATCCAAAACATGTGTTTTAATGGCTAGAAAATCAATTTAAAAGTCTAGATAACATTTAAAACTAATAGGAAGATGATTGGTTACCTTGAATGCAAGAAAAATGAACTTTGGTAAACTTTGGTTACTAATTTGGCAATCCCTTAGGTTTAATCCTTGGAATACTCAGAGTGTTACATTGTAACACTTATAAATATTACAACTAACTTGTCACACTTGTAGTAAAAGCCACTTTTAATTCCTTAAATTTTGTGTTGATTCACAGCCTCGACGCACGCACGCTGAGGTACGGTTAAATAGTAATACTAGCCTTGAAGAAATAGAGAGGAAGGTTAATTTGAAATTAGAGCAAAGATGTAATTGAAGGTCATTGAAAGTAATATACAGGTTTTCGATGTTATCAACACTTCTTATGTATAATGCGTTGGTACTAATGGACGATAAGGACGTGCCAACCATGATTTGGAAACATATTTAGTTTGAACTTATGAATGACACCGAGCTTTATGCTAAATTGATTAGGAGGATCAAGGAGTAGCTATGGGTAATATGCCGTCATTATTTTCTGGTCATCATGTTCATAATTAATAGTGCACAGACACAAAAAACTTCAAATGTATTATATATTTAGCTTGGTATGGACACCTTCACATTTTGTACGATGTACTACGCCCATTCAAACTACATTAAACATTGAAATAATTACTAACAGGAATTGAAACAGCCCAAATTTTGGTGAGATCAGAATAGTAGTTTTGAGACCACAAATCCAAGCCAAAAATAAAATTTATTTTAATATTATTTTATGATTTGCATTATTATAGGAAGATCATACGAAAATTTTACCGATTGCATGTTTAATTAGGGAAAGGACTAAATTGCATAAAATGTAAAAGTTGCCTTCTAGTAGTTATAAGTATCAAATAACTATAGAATTCAAAACTTAAGGTCCTTATATGGTAATTAGACCATTGTGGAAAAGTTAGTAGATATTTTAATGACTCGTCCATGGAAAAATTAGAAAAGGGTAGGGACTAAATTGGAAATCAATAAAATTAATAGTTGATAATTAATTAAAAAGAAAAAAATCATCTATTTTCATATAATCTTCCCAAAAATTTCTATGGAAACCCTAGGAGATAGGATGAAAACTTTTCAAGCTCAATAAGGTATGAAATCAAGTCCCGTTTTTAATGATTTTTATATTTTTGGAAACGGGATAGTCTAATCTTTCTATTTAGGGGATTTATTTGAAAAGTTACCAAGGTATGAAATTTGGGTCATGGATGAATATGCTAAAAATTAGAAATTTATGGTAGAAAATGAAAAGTTATTCATAGATAAACAACTTTTACAAAGCAACTTTGATGAAAACTTGATTTAGGGACTAAAATGAAAAAGTGGTAAAGCCCATGGAAAATTTTGAAATTTTTGAAATTTATGTGCTTTAAATGTAATATATAAATTTTGGTTAGGTTTGGAAATAGGGTAAAATTCCATGAATTTCATTTTCGAGCCTAGGGACGAAATTGGAATTTATGAAAAGTATAGGGGCAAAATGATAATTTTACCTAGGATGTAATTGAATGCAAATGTATATGAAATATGATAAATTGATAGTTTAATTTTTTTATATAGACTCGGAAAGACCAACTATTGAACTAGATCGAGGGAAACAAAAGGTTTCGGAAAAGTTGAAATTCAAATACGAACAATTGTCAAGGTAAGTTCGTGTAACTTAAATATGTATGTTAATGTGCTTGAATTGAATTGTATTATTGTGTTGATATGTATATGAAAATATACATTACGATATGACCAAAAATCTGATGTCGTAAAAATATTTTAATATTATTTTTGGTGTTTATAATATGTTATTGAGCATGTGTGAATGTTCTATGTTAAAATTTTATCTATTGTGTGCTTAATTTGTAAAAAGGACTTAATTGCGTAAAATGCAAAAGTTGTGTGTTAATTGTTTAAGTATTAATTTGACATGGTTTACTAAAGTATGAGACCTTATGTTGTTATTAAACCATTGATAAATTGAATGGACATAAAAGCCTTTGGATAGTGGATTTTGAATAAAAATAAAAAGGTTAAAAAGGTAAATGTGATAATATAAGACATAAAATAAAAAATTAAGTAAACTATACATCCTTGGTTAACCTTTCTTCCACGAAACTAGAAAAGAAAGAAGGGTTTAAGAGCTTTGAAGGTTTCGTCAAGCTCAAGCTTAAATTGGTATGTGTTTTTAGCTCGATTTTTTATAATTTCTATGTTTTTGTGATCGTTGCTTTGTGTTCTATCAAACCCATGCTTTAATTTTAGAGTTTGGTGGTGATTTTGAGATATGCCATTGATGAATGTTTGAGCTATGTGATAGTTGATGATGAAATATGAAAGATATGTGAAAGATTAACATATTTTCCCTTTGGATTTTTGATGAAATTGAGTAATTTGGGCTAAATTGTAAAAATGAAAAATTGGAGAACTAAAATGTGAAATAAATGAAATGTGTGGGCTTATATAGATATAGGGAGAATTTGGCTAGGCATGGATGAAGTGAAAATTTGTGTATTTTGTGATTTTGTGAAATAGGGACTAAAGTGTTGAAATGTGAAAATCTGAGGGCTATTTTGTAAAATGCCCTAAATATGTGTGTTTGGACTAAATTGAATGAATTGGTGATTAAATGAGCTAAATTTGAATATGAATAGACCAAGAAAGGAGAGATTCAGATCAAGATCGAGGCAAAGACAAAGTATTCGATTGATTGGCCAGTTTCGATATTTCGACGTCCGAGGTAAGTTCGGATATAATACGTGTTCTTAAACTATGTTTAAATGTTATGAAATGAATAGTTATGTGATTATTGAATTATAAATGCTATGTGAATAATTGAGTTAGGTGGCACTAAGTGTGCGAAATTAGAAATGAGATTGAGATGATTAGCACTATATGTGCGAAATAATAGATGCTTTGGCTTTTTGATTGGCACTGTGTGTACGATGCCGAATTAAGTTTGGTTTTATATTGAGGCATTAAGTGTGCAATGTTATTTATGCTTTGGCTATGAATTGGCCACTGAGTGTGTGATTGAATTGAAGAGATAGTGAACAGTGAATAAATTATGGTATCGAGCATTAAATAGCAAGAACATTAGTCAACTAAGTGTTGGAAAAGGTATGTTTTTCAAACCTATGTGGTTGATGATATTGTTTAAGGTTGAATAGATGAATGTATGAGTATATGGTTGAGGATGATATTGTGATTAGTTGTGGATCTATCTATGTGATGGTTTAATTATGTATTGATGTTGCATTATTGAGTAATATGTATTATATTGCGAACTTACTAAGCTCTTAAGCTTACTGTGTAATGTGTTTCTCTGTTTTACAGTGTTAGTAAAGCTAGCTCGAATTCGGGGATTGTCAATGACTCAATCACACTATCGGCTATCTATTTTGGTACTTTTGAAAGATGTATATATTCGGTATATGCCATAAATAGGCTAGAAGTTATAGTATATTTTGAAATGTTCGGACCTTGCCATTTGACATGGCTTGGAAATTGAATGATGTTGGTGCATATATGTAGGCTATGAAAATGATGAATGAGGTATGAAATAGTGAGAATGGAAATGATATATTTCATGCTTGAAAACTTGTGGTGTGGATTAGATGAAGCATTGTTAACATGATTTGAATGTGTGGATGATAAGTTAAATTGACTTGTTAGGATGGTTTTGTATAGGAAGATGAATGATGATGTTAAGAGATAAATTGGTTCTTGTATTGGTATGTTTGGTTGCATTTTGAGGCATGAATTGGTATTGGTTTGATGCTTTTAGGTGATCCCAAAGTGTGCATTGTAATTTGGCCTAGAAATTGGCCTATATTTGCCTACACGGCTGAGCCCACGGCGTGTGGCTCGATCGTGTCATTCAAGTTGATGAATTGAAACAAGTCAGACTTGACCACGGGCTGGACAAACAGGCGTGTGACTAGCAGTATGGTGCAAGTCAGTGTCGACCACGGGTGAGGCACACGGGCGTGTCTCAAGCCGTGTGGACAAGTCAGTATGTATGCCCTATTTTCCCACAGCTTGGACACATGCGCGTGTCCGAGGCCGTGTGAGGCACATGGCCTACCCACACGAGCGTGTGACCTCTATAACTTAGAAAAATGTTTAAATTTCAAAAATTTTTGTATGTGTTCGGTTTAGTCCCGACCCCTTTCTAACACGTGTTTAAGGTCTCGTAGACCTATCTAAGGGACTATATGAATGTGATTCATTATTTTTGGTTGTGAATTGTTCAAAAATGATCGGTAATGCCTCTTAACCCTATTTCAGTGACGGTTATAGGTTAGGGGTGTTACATTTGATTGCTACGGTTTAGTCGACTCTAGGACAATGCAGTGCGTGTGTGTCTTGCTATATATGCCATATATATAATTGTGATAGTGTGATGAATCATGACAGTTAAAAATTTGTTTTTATATAGTAAATGGATCCCGATCGAGCAGTTGCTGATGATGTAGAAAGCAATGCGCCTGCTCCCACTCAAGGGACAACGCTAGCCACATCTTGGCCAAATGTTAGAAGCCACGAGAGAGAGGCTAAGCAAGCCTTCTTCCAAATGATGAGTGAGTGGTTTTCGGAGTTCATTCGAATGAATCCGGCTACTCCACAACCTCCACCCTTACAAGTACCTATTGTGCCACAAGTGACAGATCCGATCCAATGGAATAAGCCTTCCGTAGATAAAATTCGAAAGTATGGGGCCGAAGAGTTTAGGGCCACTGTTAATGATGATGCTCAGTGAGCTGAGTTTTGGCTTGAGAATACAATCCGAGTATTTGATGAGATGTCATTGACTTCTGATGAATGCATTAAATGTGCAGTTTTCTTGTTGAGAGATACGGCATATAATTGGTGGAAAACATTGATATTAGTGGTTTCGAGAGAGAGAATTACCTGGGATTTCTTTCAAGTTGAATTCCAAAAGAAGTATATCAGTCAACAATTCATAGATCAAAAAGTAAAGATTTTTAAAGCTGAAACAAGGCCATATGTCTGTTACTGAGTATGAACGGGAGTTTGTAAGATTAAATACACGAAAATATGTTTCGATCAAAGCTACAATGTGTAAACATTTCATTGAAGGGCTAAATGAAGACATTAAATTGCTGGTTGGAATACTTTATTTGAATGAATTTGTTGTGCTAGTTGAACGAGCTTGCAAAGCCGAGGAGCTTAGCAAAGAAAAGAAAAAAGTAGATTTTGAGGCTAGAGATGAAATAAAAAGATTGATGAGTAAGTCGTCTCAACCTTGATGAAGAGATTTGAAGATACAATCAATCGTTCAAATGCTTTGTTTGGACATTCGGGTAGAGATCGGGTGAGACAAAGTGTTGGTCCAAGAACTCAAGCTCCAATAGAATCAAGTGTTAGTAGTGTTAAAAGCAACAAACCTGAGTGTAGACAGTGTGAAAGATGACACGTTGGAGAATGCTGGGGCAAGTACAATAATAGAACTTGCTACAAATATGGATCACGAGATGACTTCATTCGAGACTGCCCAGAGTTAGCTGAAAAAGACAATGTTTAGAGTGCGAGATCAAGTAATACAACGGCTAGGGGTAGACCACCCAGAAACATCGGATATGTGAGTGAAAGTCAAATAGGGACTACCGATACAGCTGTGAGATCCGAGGCGAGAGCACCTACCCGAGCCTATGCTATTTGCGCTCGTGAAAAAGCGTCATCTCCAGATGTCATTACTGGTACTTTTACTCTATTTGATACTGATGGGATTGCATTGATAGATCCAGGATCTACTCATTCTTATGTGTGTGTGAATCTAGTATCAAGTAAGACTCCACCTGTTGAGTCTACTGAATTCGTGATTAGAGTATCGAACCCCTTAGGCAAGTGTGTCTTGGTTGATAAAGTATGAAAGAGCTGTCCGTTGATGTTTCGGGATATTTACTTTCCGGCTAATTTGATGTTGCTACCTTTTGATGAATTTGATATCATTCTTGGTATGGATTGGCTAACTTTGCATAATGCTGTTGTGAATTGTAAATGAAAGAGTATTGATTTGAGAAATTAGAATGGTGATATAGTTCGAATTGAATCCAGTGATTTGAATGGGTTGTCGACTGTTATATCTTCGATGAAAGCTTTAAATTATGTGAAAAAGGGTTGCGAAGCTTATCTCGCATATGTGATAGATACAAAAGTGACTGAAAAGAAAGTTGAATCTGTACCTGTAGTTTGTGGGTTTCCAGATCTATTTCCTGAAGAACTATCGGGATTACCTCTGATCCGAGAAGTTGAATTTGGTATTGAATTAGTGCCGGGGACGACTCCTATATCGATAGCTCCGTATAGAATGGCACGGACAAAATTGAAAGAGTTAAAGTCACAGTTGCAAGAGTTGACCGATAGAGGATTTGCACGACCGAGTTTTTCACCATGGGGTACTCCTATGTTGTTCGTGAAAAAGAAAGATGGCACTATGAGAATGTGTATTGATTACCGACAGCTAAACAAAGTGACAATAAATCATAAATATCCTTTGCCACGTATTGATGATTTGTTTGATCAGTTGAAATGAGCTACAGTATTTTCTAAGATAGATTTGAGATCGGTTTATTATCAGTTAAGAGTTAAAGAATCAGATGTGCCGAAAACTGCTTTCAGAACGAGGAACAGACATTATGAATTCTTAGTTATGCCTTTTCGACTAACGAATGCTCCTGTAGTTTTTATGGATTTGACGAATCGGATATTCAGACCATATTTGGATCGATTTGTTGTGGTGTTCGTCAATGATATTCTGATCTATTCTTGTGATGAGATGCAAAATGCCAAGCATTTGAGAATTTTTTTTACAGACTCTGCGTGAGAAACAATTATATGCAAAGTTCAGCAAATGTGAGTTTTGGCTGCGTGAGGTTGGTTTTTTGGGGCATATTGTATTAGCTGTGGGAATACGAGTTGATCCGAGTAAGATCTTAGCAATTTTAGAGTGGAAGCCTCCGAAAAATATGTCTGAAGTCCGTAGTTTTCTAGGACTAGCGGAATATTATAGATGGTTCATGAAAGGCTTCTCGATGATTACGACTCCGTTGATGAAGTTTACGAAAAGATGTTAAATTCGAGTGGTCAGAAAAGTGCCAGTAGAGTTTTGAACAGTTGAAAGTATTATTGACAGAGGCGTCAGTGTTAGTTCAACCTGAATCGGATAAAGAATTCATAGTTTACAGTGATGCATCGTTGAATGGTTTGGGCTGTGTGTTGATGCAAGAAGGCAAAGTCATCACTTATGCTTCGAGGCAGTTAAAGCCACATGAAAAGAACTATCCGACACATGATCTTGAATTAGCTGCGATTGTATTTGCATTGAAGATTTGGCGTCACTACCTATTTGGTGAGAAATGTCATATTTATACAGATCACAAGAGCTTGAAATATTTGATGACTCAGAAATATTTGAATTTGTGACAAAGAAGATGGTTAGAGCTTTTGAAAGACTATTAGCTTGTGATAGATTATCATCCGGGTAAAGCTAATGTTGTTGCTGATGCTTTGAGCCGAAAGTCTATATGTGCTTTGCGAGCAATGAGTACTCAGATAGATCTATGTGATTATGGTTCGATTTTGGCTGAGTTGAAAGTTAGGCCAATGTTTATACGTCAGATTTGTGATGCTTAGAAAAGTGATGATGAGATGATAGCAAAACAAGCTCAATGTGATTTGAATTCTGATTCAGAATTTCGAGTTGATAACTAGATTGTTTGAGATTAAGAGAACGGATTTGTGTTCCGAGAAATTCAGAGTTGATTCATATGATGTTAAACGAAGCTCACAATAGTCGTTTGACTGTTCATCCGGGAGTACAAAAATGTATAAAGATATAAAACAATTCTATTGGTGGCATGGTATGAAATGGGATATTTCAGAGTTTGTTTCGAGATACCTGGTTTGCCAGCAAGTTAAAGCTAAACATCAGGTTCCATCCGGTATATTAGAACTGATTATGATTCTTGAGTGGAAATGGGAAAGAATCACGATGAACTTTGTGTCGAGATTGCCTTTATCTCTGGGAAAAAAAGATGCCATCTGGGTGATAGTTGACAAATTAACAAAATCAGCTCATTTTGTTCCGGTGAGAATAGATTATTCACTTGATAAGTTAGTTGAATTGTATATTGCTGAGATTGTGAGATTGCACGTGGTGCTGCTATCTATCGTTTTGGATAGAGATCCGAGGTTCACATTGCGGTTTTGGAAGAAACTGCAAGGTGCTTTAGGTACGAAACTACACTTTAGTACAGCTTTCCATCCACAAACAGATGGTCAGTCCGAACGAATCATTCAGATACTTGAGTGTCGAAACCATTTTTTATTATGTTTGAAAAAAAATGGGAATCGACTTTAAAAAGAAAATGGAGTCGCCACCGACTTTTTTCGAGGTGTGATCGGATCACCTTAAAATTGATTATTTTAATAAAACTTTGATTTATTAAAACAAATTTTGATCTACGAAACTCGAGAAAATGGGTTCAGGAGTCAGTTACGTACGAGGAAGGGTTAGCACCCTCGTAGCACCCAAAATTGGTACCTAATTGATTATTTAATGTCTTAATGCTGAAAATTTGAAAAGATTCTAGATTACGATCCATTTGCTTAAAAAACATTTGAGCAAATCAAATTGGATGCCAATGCTCTCTTATTTCGAAGAAATAAAATGTCATACTCAGTGAGTTAGGGTATAACAACTTATATTCTCGAAACTAAACTTATCTTTTGATTTTTAAAACTCATGTATTAAAGTTTGAAAAGGGTATTTGGTTATTTGGGCTTTATGAAAAAATGGAACCTAGTAAGTTAGGGACAATTTCTCAAAATTCTCGACTACGGAATATTGCCTTTGTTTTTGAGAAATTCTTACCCCAAGATGATAAATCGTCACATCCAGTGAGTTAGGACGCAACATCTCAAATTCTCGATGATAATTTTTTATTCAAAATGTTTTGATTTAAAAATGAAAATAGGACTCGGTTGCTAGGATTTAACGAGAAAAATCGAAACCCAGTGAGTTAGGGCACGATTTTCTCGAAACTTCCAAACACGAGCAATGTTTTATTTTAAAAACCTTTGAATGGAATGATTTTAAAACTTGAACGACATTAAACTTGATTTTTTCATTAACAAATAAATCACAATGGAATGATAATAAACAAAGCAAAGTAGTAATACATACACAAAATATTACAATGATGAATCACAAAGAATTAATGGTTACAAATTAAGAAATACAATCCATACAATAACAAACAAATAAACACCTAATACATAGAAAATAGTATCGTCAATTTAAATAATACACATGTAATAAAAATTGATATAAAATAAAAATAATGATGACATGTGAAAGCGTTTTGAATAAATAAATATATAATTTAAAATAGGTCTTTTAAAGAGATAAATTATATACATAAACTAATTTAAAAGAATATATATATATATATATATGTATATATGTGTGAATAAATTTAAAAGAAAATATTTGCATAAAATAACACGAAATCAAATATATATATATATAAATAATAATAATTTAATATAAATTATATATATGTATATAAAAATTTAATGAAAGTAACATAGAGAAATAAATAATATCTAGAACCATTTAAAATATAATATTTAATATTAATTTAAAAAAGGAATAATTAAAAATAAACAAATAATTAAATAAAATAATTAAAGGACTATATTGAAATCAGAGCAAAATTAGAGAGCTAAAAGTAATAAATTAAAAGAAACCGAAAAGGGACTAGAATGCTAGGCGCATGAATTAAAAGGGACTAAAAGTGCAATTTTACCCGAGTTATTAAACGCAGCGCTTAAATAGGAATTAAATTTAAAACTGTACAAATATTTCTAGGCCAAAATTAAAATAAAAGAAAAACTTAATTAAAAAAACTAAAAATACGGAAGGACTAAAGGTGCAAGAAGCCCCTTAGTCAAAAACACGCGGATCTTTCACTCGGGTCGGGTCAGCACGCGGGTTTTGGCCTTAGAACGATGCCGTTTTGGGTGTTAATGCATCACACCAAAACGACGTCGTATGATTAGCCTATAAATACCAAAAAACAAAAGCAGAAATCATTTTTACATCCCCTTTTTAAAAAATGCCTCAAAAAAAGAACCTCACCCTCTGAGCTCTAGCCTTGATTCGGCCAAGCTCCGATCATCGGGCCATCAAGTTTCTCTGCCTCCACCACCGCATACGGCATTCAAAGAGACCAAAGAAGGCTATTTTAGCCTTTTAAGACCCTTTAAACCCGAATTCGGACTCTAAACTGCCAAAAGACCCACTGAAAACCCAACAACGGCCAAAGACGCTTCGGATTTAGGCTCCGGTCGTCACAAAAAGGTAAAAAATGCCTTTTCATATGCAATATATATTCAAAGTAAAAATAGACGAAAGAATATGTGAATACCTTTGCTTTGATATATCTGTATTCGAAAAATCGTGACCCCTTTACAGTTTTTTTGCTTGAGTTTTTATAATCGAATTCAAAAAGAAAAAAAAGAAAATTAAAATAAATAAATTCATTTTTCCTTTTTGATTTGCTGTCATTTGTCCTTTTTTTGTGCAGGTACGAGCATGCGTGGTGCTGTACGGAGGAGGGCTGACGTGGAGTAGCGAGCACGTGGACTGCGCGTGGTGACGGGTGTAGAGGCACGCGCGCGGCGCAAAACTTCTTCTGGAACCCTTAGGGTTTCTATTGGCCGAAATTATTTGGGCCATTCGGGCCGGTTTCAGAATTGGGTTTAGGCAGTTTGTTGGGTTGTAAGTGGTTAAGGGTTAGGTTTTAGGCCGATAGAGCTTTTGTATTTGGGTTTATAATTGGGCCAATTTTTATTGGGTTCTACGGACTGGACTGTTTTGGATTTTTTTTATTAATTTCTGTTTTCTTTTTGGTTTTGTTTGGTTAATGAGCCCGGGCATAAATTGGGTCTTACAACTGCGCCTCTTTGCTTATGGTCGTGTAACGAGAATAGAGCAAAGACTCTTAAAAGGGCCAATTTTGCCCGGACTTTTTCGGTGCTTCATTTCTTCGAGTAGCTTCATTCTATCCCACTGCATCTTCCAGGGCATGAGAACTAGCACTTCGATCCAATTCAAGGAATATAGACCTGTGGCTTCAATCCACTCCCCTACTACCTCGGGAAGATAAGATTCGCCATTTTCGATCTGCCCCACTGCTATCTCGAGGAGACAAAATCTACAATCTTCAGTCTGTTTCTTTGCTACCTCAAGAACAAAAGACTATAATCTTTAGCCTGCTCCCTTGCTACCTCAGGAAGATAAAGCTAGTGGCTAAAATCTGCTCCCCTGCTACCTCGGGAAGATAAGATTCTCCGTCTTCGATTTGCTCCACTGCTATCTCAGGGAGAAAATCTACAATCTTCAGTCTACTCCCTTGCTACATCAGGAAGATAAGACTATAATCTTCAGCTGCTCCCTTGCTACCTCAGGAAGATAAGGCTAGTGGCTAAAATCTTCTCCCTTACTACCTCGGGAAGATAAGATTCGCCGTCTTCTATTTGCTCCACTACTATCTCAGGGAGACAAAATCTATAATCTTCAGTTTACTCCCTCACTACATCAGGAAGGTAAGATTATATTCTTCAGCCTGCTCCCTTGCTACCTCAGGAAGATAAGGCTAGTGGCTAAAATCTGCTCCCCTGCTACCTCGGGAAGATAAGATTCACCGACTTCGATCTGCCCGACTACTATCTTGAGGAGACAAGATCTACAATTTTCAGTCTACTCCCTTGCTACATCAGGAAGATAAGACTATAATCTTCAGCCTGCTTCCTTGCTACCTCAAGAAGATAAGGCTAATGGCTAAAATATGCTCTCCTACTACCTTGAGAAGATAAGATTCACCAACTTCGATCTGCCCCACTACTATCTCAAGGAGATAAGATCTATAATTTTCAGTCTACCCCTTGCTATATCAGGAAGATAAGACTATAATCTTCAGCCTACTCCCTTGCTACCTCAGGAAGATAAGGCTAGTGGCTAAAATCTGCTCCCCTGGTACCTCAAGAAGATAAGATTTGTCGACTTCGATCTACCCCACTACTATCTCGAGGAGACAAGATCTACAATTTTCAGTCTACTCCCTTGCTACATCAGGAAGATTAGACTATAATATTCAGCCTGCTCCCTTGCTACCTCAGGAAGATAAGACTAGTGGCTAAAATTTGCTCCCCTGCTACCTTGGAAAGATAAGATTCGCCGACTTCAATCTGCCCCACTACTATCTCGAGGAGACAAGCTCTACAAATTTTAGTCAACTCCCTTGCTACATCAAGAAGATAAGACTATAATCCTCAGCCTGCTCCCTTGCTACCTCAGGAAGATAAGGCTAGTGGCTAAAATTTGCTCCCCTACTACCTCGGAAAGATGAGATTCGTCGTCTTCGATTTGCTCCACTACTATCTCAAGGAGACAAAATCTACAATCTTCAGTCTGCTCCCTTGCTACCTCAGGAAGATAAGACTACGAACTTCAGCCTGCTCTCTTGCTACCTTAGGGAGATAAGACTACAAACTTCAGCCTACTCCCTTACTACATCAGAGAGATAAAGCCAGTGGCTAAAATCTGCTCCCCTGCTACCTCGAGAAGATAAGATTCGCCATCTTTGATCTGCTCCACTTCTGCTTAGGGAGATAAGATCTGTAATTTCACCAATGTTGCTACACCGTCCTCTGAGGGACATGTCCTATAGACTCGATTTCATATACTTATGATTATACCAAATGATTAGGATGTTATGATCAGAATGAATCTAACGCTCCTAACTAAATGTATTATAGACGACATTTGCATGAAGGCAGAATGTCATGAGAATGATCCTTTGTTAAATGTACAATAATTAGGATACAATGATCTGAATGAATCAAATGCTCCTAACTAAATGATATTATGGATGACATTTGCATGAATGCAGAATGTCATGAGAATGATCTCTTTTTTTTTAATGTACAATGATTAGGATACAATGATCGGAATAAATCAAATGCTCCTAACTGGATGACATTTGCATGAATGCAGAATGTCATGGGAATGATCCTTTTTTAAATGATTGGGATGCAATGATCGGAATGAATCAAATGCTCCTAACTAAATGTGTTTTGCATGAATGCAGGATTTCATGAGAATGATCCCTTTTTTAAATGATTAGAATGTCATGAGAATGATCCTTCTTTTACACTTAGGTTAACATTGCCCATTTTTCGTCAAGATTGTATCACTGGCGCAATATCTTGACATTTTGTTCAATCACCATTTTTAGAAAAATCAAGAGATAGTCTCAGTTTAGTCTCTTCCTTCACCAATATTTTCATCCTTTAAACTTGATGAGTTTTAAACAATAGTCATCTTTCAAGTTCTTATATTATTTAGAAGCTTCCAGAGTAATATGCGAAACTCCTTTTATGAAAGTATTATTAGTCCACTAATCGTTATTTCAATGCAAAATACTTGAAAAAGATCATAACAATGGACAAGAAGGAAATTAATTAGGAGCATAGCTCGAAACAAATAAGTTAAGCAAAGCTAGCAAATGCAATCAAAGGAAATTTATTGGTATTTTGAAATGAATAAAATAATTAAAGATAGCAAATTCAGAATGGGTAAGATGGAAACTAGGTGCCCCAGATATCGTAGCCTGAGCTTCTCTGTTCAAACTTCTTGAGGACCATTTTAACCTCAATATGGGTTTAGGGGATCCGGAGTACTTTTTTGATGCCCCAAGACGTAGTATACTTCCTCATTGTTAATTCAAGTATAGCAAGACTACTGTATGCCTCATTTTTAATCAAAATTTGAGCTGCCCTTTTCAGGTTTTCAACTCAAATTCCTTTTGGTCTCAAAGCGCCTTTTGCGAGTTTTCACCTTGGCCTCTCCTTTTAGATGAAATTTGAACTCACTGGCTTGAACATGTCCTTGCCATCCATCTTGGTCAAAGTTAATGATCTTCCAAAACAAATCTTTTTCACCACATAAGGTTTTTCCAAATTTGGCATTTGCTTTCCTCTGAAGTCCTTTTGTATGAGAAGAATCCTTCTTGATGCTAGGTTCCCATCATGAAATTATCTTACGTGAACCTTCTTATCATAAGCCCGTATCATCCATTTTTGGTACATTCGACCATGATGAATACTTTCAATCAAGCTTACTGGAGACATTCTGCTTCATCCAATTCAATCAAAGCTTGGAGAAAAGGAATCTTAACTTCCAACAATTGTTTCCCTTTCATAAACCAATGAGAAAGATGTTGCCCTGGTGAAGGTCCTAGCCAACGTTCAAGAAGCATAGAAGGTAAATGGTAACTTCTCTATGCCAACCTTTACAAATCTCAGTCATTTTTCAAAAATTTTGAATGGTTTTTGGCTGCCTTTGCTGCACTGATATGGTGTTTGATCTTTAAATAGACTGTAAATATTTGATATTGTGCAATTATGCATTGTTAAACATGATCCTTTCTGGCATTCTTTGTTGGCATCTGATTTTTTTTTTTTTGCATTGAGAGTGGGATTTGATAACTGTCGACTTTGTAAGATTGGCATAAGAAGTGACCTTCACCCTCTTAGTGAAGTAATTGACAACCTCTTAGTGAAGTAATTGACAACCACAAAAATGAATTGGTGTCGGCTAGATGCTTTTAACGAGAATGGCTCCATAACATCTATGCCCCACATATAGAAAAAATGGAGGAGGCACACCAAATCTTCCTCAATTTGGCATTTACGGCTTAACTGATGCAATTTCCTTTTCTTGGTAAACCGTAGCCCGAACCTCTTGATTAGTCTGGCCATTGTAGAACCATTAACATAGGTTCTTTAAACACCTTCATGGATATCTTCTAAGATTTTTCCAACCTTGACAACATACCCACGTTTCAGTAGCCTGGCGTGCCTTGATATGATCATGCGAAAACATCTTTGAATTCTTGAAAATAGCTTAATGATGTCTCACCTTATTTCTGTGGTGAGCTAGGCTTTGACCTTTATCCCTTTCCTAAACTCGCAACGTCCATTGACCCTTTGTATGGTAGAGTCTATTTTCATCTTGTTCTACCATCCTTAACAAATCAAAAGATAGGCTACAATCTCTGTCATCTTCAAAGTCCTTAGATCCCTTAGACCCATATCTCATTCAAAAAGAGAGTCAGTAACAATGTCGCTCATGCCGTTGATATATGGGTACCTAGGTACGAAGGCAAAAAATCCAAAGAATAAATGATTTGAGGATGATTATTTGTATGGTATGGTCATGAATAAAGAATGAAAGAATATTCTACAAAACAAAAGAATGTATAGTATGAAATGGAAAGAATAAAAAAATATTTGCTTAAAAAGATGCATTTTATTAAAATAAAAATTTTGGACACAAGCCTATTTCACAAAAAGATTCTCATTGCCTCTAAGCTTAAAGCAACAAGCATGTTTTGAATAATGCTCTAATTTAGTTCTAAAAATACAAGGATCTCTTCCACAGTCTCATAGTTCAAAACACCCAAGTACGTAAAGGTAGAAGCTTGGAGAAGTCTATTACCCGGTTCCCTCTTTGAATATGTTGTTAATGTTTAGATTTGCCAACGTTCCCACCAGATCTTTGATCTCTTCAATTTATTACCCATCAAGCCTTGCACTAAGGCCCTGAGCTCGATGCATTCTTGGATCTCATGCCCCTGTTTATCATGGAACTCACAATGTTTACCCCTTTAATAGAAAGGTTGGGTAACGGATTTTCTGTACCAGAGGGATCATCAAATTTTACGATACCCAATCTGACGTGTCTTTCGATTATCTTTTTAAAAGCGACGCAGTTCTCGATCGAATACCCTGTGATTCCCCCATGGTATTCGCATTGGGCATTTACGTCGTACCATTTGGGGTATGGCGACCGTATTGGTTCTATACAAAAGGGGATACAACATGTGTGTCAAACAAAATTTGGTACAACTCCCTATACGTGATTGGGATGGGTGCGAACTAGAGTTTTTCTGAGTTTGGTATTGGATTGGGTTCTTGCCTTGGGGAGACCTGATGGCTGTTAGTTACCGTCTTTGGCTGGCTTATTGTAATCGGCTTTGAATGGCCCTTGTTATACCTACTCGTACTATTCACTTCCTTTTCCCTCTTCTTCGGGGCCTTTAAAGTCCACTCTCCACTTTCCTTTGTTTCTGCCAAACCAACCGGTTTGGCTCGATCATCCTCCAGGTTAAAACCTGAACCCATCGGGAAGTTCAACAGGGCCAAGGTATCAGTCTGTCATTGGGGTCCAATGATGACGGGTTCCCCATGCAAATGCATGTCTGGTTGGGTCAGGACACTTATTGGGGAAAAACCTGAGGAATAAATAATATCTTCATTATCATCCCCACTGTTGACCACTAGGCTACATCTTTTTTCAAGTCCTCCGGCTAGTAACTGGTTTAACTGGCCCATCATATTCCTTTGGAATTCTAGCATTTGTTCTCGCATTTCTTGTTGAATTTTGGTCAATTGCTCCTGCATCTGTATTTGCATTTGCTCTATTCTTTCCAACCTTCGGTCCATGGCTTTTGTTCTTGTGTGAGTATTGTAACAATGCTCATTTAAGTAAACTTTTTTCGATTTTCAGGTTACTGAAATAATTTTTAATTAATTAGAGTCTTTCTACAAATTTTAATGTATGTGATATAATGTAAATGCATGAAATGCAATGCAAATGCATGGAATGAATGCAAAAAGAAAGAGAGACGTTGATTCTGAATTCAATTCTATTAGAAGAACTTTTCTAGAAAATAAATTTTTTTACATAAAACGGATTATATATACGGCTTTGTCCTCATAGTCCAAGTGAAACACCAATCCTTTTCTTCATATTCGGATGTTATGGTCGTGTCCCGCAAACTTTCTTAATAGATGGCTCTTCTAGCTCCTTGTTGTCTGATCCAGGCCGTAACTCTTCACTCACTTATCCTCCGTGATGCTCATAAGCTTCTTTAAGAAAATTGAGACGTGATGACTCTTGAATAATCCTTATTGGCTTGAATCCCTGGGCAATGAGGCAAAGTCATATACTATCAATCTTTCCTTGTTGTGTTTACTTGGACTATATTTGGACGAACGTATTATAACCCACTTTATCAATAAATCCATTTTCCTATGACAAAATCTTCTATTTAACAATTGAATATGAATCAACACCTCATTTCTATGATGATGAAATGCAATGTAGTCATAAACAAAAGAAAACACGTTAGTATCATATACAGATGGTAAAAATCAAATCAAATAGAAAATAGTCAAACACCTATCCAGGTGACTGCTAGGGTTCAACATAGTTTTACCTAAAGTGGGCTCCTATGGTTCACTATATGTGGTTTGGTTCTAAATAGAGGTACCCGAACTAGTAGATTCCTCGATCCTCACCCATTATAGGCTCATATGGACCAAGTTCATTCAGGGGAATACATTTCCCTATGGCTTCTCAGAGATGAAAATCTCATGAAGACATAGGTACGGATGTATCCCGAAAGCGATCCACTATCCTGCACGGAGGTGAAAACCTCACGAAGGAGTAGCTTCTCACTTCTACTTAAAAAGGGTAAGACCAAACTGGTCCCTATGCAATATGATGCAAGACTCAAACCACAGTAATTATGAAATAACAATACGAACAAATGCAATAATAGGATCATAGTTTTTCAAATCAGATTTTCAATTTTGACAACAAGACAAAAAAATCAATTTTACGGCTCGACTCTCTCATGTCCCCAGCGGAATCGCCAAGCTATCGAAACTATTTTTTATTATGTTTGAAAAAAATGAGAATCGACTTTAAGAAGAAAATGGAGTCGCCACCGACTTTTTTTGAGGTGTGATCGGATCACCTTAAAATTGATAATTTTAATAAAACTTTGATTTATTAAAACAAATTTTGATCTACGAAACTCGAGAAAATGGGTTCGAGAGTCGGTTACGTACGAGAAAGGGTTAGCACCCTCGTAGCACCCAAAATTGGTACCTAATTGATTATTTAATGTCTTAATGCTGAAAATTTGAAAATATTCTAGATTACGATCCATTTGCTTAAAAAACATTTGAGCAAATCAAATTGGATGCCAATGCTCTCTTATTTCAAAGAAATAAAATGTCATACCCAGTGAGTTAGGGTATAATAACTTATATTCTCGAAACTAAACTTATCTTTTGATTTTTAAAACTCATGTATTAAAGTTTGAAAAGGGTATTCGATTATTTGGGCTTTATGAAAAATTGGAACCCAGTAAGTTACGGCTTTATGCGTGGAGTTACGCGCGCGGTGCAAAACTGCTTCTGAAACCCTTAGGGTTTTTGTCTATTGAAATTGTTTGGGTCATTCGAGCCGGTTTTAGAATTGGGTTTAGGCAGTTTATTGGGTTGTAAGTGGGTTAAGGGTTAGGTTTTGGGCCCGATTGGGCTTTTGTATTTGGGTTTGTAATTGGGCCAATTTTTATTGGGTTGTATGGACTGGACTATTTTGGATTTTTTTTATTAATTTCTATTTGCTTTTTGGTTTTTTTGGTTAATGGGCCTGGGCATAAATTGGTTCTTACAGGATCTGTTAAGATGTTGCATTCTCGAGTTTGAAAGTACATGGGAAAAGCATTTACCATTGATTGAGTTTGCGTACAATAACAGTTTTCAATCAAGTATCAAAATGGCACCTTACGAGGATTTGTATGGTCGTAAATTTCGTACACCATTGTATTGGACAGAGTTCAGTGAAAGTAAGGTATACGGAGTTGATTTGATCAAAGAGACTGAACAGAAAGTGAAAGTGATTCGCAATAGTTTGAAAGCTGCATCAGATCGTCAAAAGTCATACGTAAATTTAAAATGTAAGGATATTGAGTTTCAGATCGTAGATAAATCATTTTTAAAAGTCTCGTCGGGGAAGAAGATATTCAGATTTGGCCAAAAAGACAAGCTGTCCGAGGTTCATCGGACCGTATGAGATTATTGCACGAGTTGGGCCGGTTACTTATAAATTGCTATTGCCACCTAAATTAGAGAAAATTCATAATGTATTTCACGTATCGATGCTTCAATGATACAAATCTGATCCATCGCATGTAATTGCTCCTACTGAGGTTGAGATTCAGTCAGATTTGTCATATAGTGAAGAACCGATTCGAATTCTAGCACGTGAGATCAAAGAGTTAAGAAACAAAAGAATTTCTTTAGTGAAAGTGTTGTGGCATAAACATGGGGTTGAAGAGGCTATGTGGGAGCCTAAAGATGTTATGAGAGAGCAATATCCAAACCTATTCTCTGATAAGATTTTCGGGGACAAAAATCCCTAAGTGGGGAGAGTTGTAACAGCCTGGTTTAGACCCTAGTAAGAAAAGTGGTTTTGAGACCACAAATCTGAGGTCAAAAAAATATTTTAATATTATTTTTGGTGTTTATAATATGTGATTGAGCATGTATGAAAGTTTTGTGTGAAAATTTTATCGATTGTGTGTTTAATTTGTAAAAAGGACTTAATCGCATAAAATGCAAAAGCTGTGTGCTGATTGTTTAAGTATTAATTTGACATGGTTTATTAAAGTATGATTCCTTATGTTGTTATTAAACCATTGATAAATTGGATGGACATAAAAGCCGTTGGATAGTGGATTTTGAATAAAAATAAAAAGGTTAAAAAGGCAAATATGATAACATAAGACATAAAATAAAACATTAAGTAAAATATACATGCATGGTTAATCTTTCTTCCACCGAAACTAGAAAAGAAAGAAGGATTTAAGAGCTTTGAAGGTTTCAGCAAGCTCAAGCTTAAATTGGTATGTGTTTTTAGCTCGGTTTTTGATCATTTCTATGTTTTTGTGATCGTTGCTTTGTGTTCTATCAAACTCATGCTTTAATTTTAGAGTTTGGTGGTGATTTTGAGATATGCCATTGATGAATGTTTTAGCTATGTGATAGTTGATGATGAAATATGAAAGATATGTGAAAGATTAACATATTTTGTCTTTGGATTTTTTATGAAATTGAGTAATTTGGGCTAAATTGTGAAAATGAAAAATTTGAGAACTAAAATGTGAAATAAATGAAATGTGTGGGCTTATATGGATATAGGGAGAGTTCGGCTAGGCATGGGTGAAGTGAAATTTTGTGTATTTTGTGATTTTGTGAAATAGGGACTAAAGTTCGAAATGTGAAAATGTGAGGGCTATTTTGTAAAATGCCCTAAATATGTGTGTTTGGACTAAATTAAATGAATTGGTGATTAAATGAGCTAAATTTGAATATGTATAAACCAAGAAAGGAGAGATTCGGATCGAGGTCGAGGCAAAGACAAAGTACTCGATTGATCGGCCAGTTTCGGTATTTTGACGTCCGAGGTAAGTTCGGATATAATACGCCTTCTTAAACTATGTTTAAATGTTATGAAACAAATAGTTATGTGATTGTTGAATTATAAATGCTATGTGAGGAATCAAGTTAGGTGGCACTAAGTGTGCGAAATTAGAAATGAGATTTAGATGATTAGCACTGTGTGTGCGAAATAATAGATGCTTTGGCTTTTTTATTGGCACTATGTGTGCGATACCGAATTAAGTTCATTTTGATATTGAGGCACTAAGTGTGCGATGTTATTTAAGCTTCGGCTATAAATTGGGCACTGAGTGTGCACTTGAATTGAAGAGATAGTGAACAGTGAATAAATTATGGTATCGAGCATTGAATAGCTAGAACATTAGTCAACTAAGTGTTGGCAAAGGTATGTTTTTCAAACCTATGTGGTTGATGATATTGTTTAAGGTTGAATAGATGAATGTATGAGTATATGGTTGAGGATGATATTGTGATTAGTTGTGGATCTATCTATGTGATGGTTTAATTATGTATTGATGTTGCATTATTGAGTAATATGTATTATATTACGAACTTACTAGGCTCTTAAGCTTATTGTGTGATGTGTTTCTCTGTTTTACAGTGTCAGTAAAGCTAGCTCAGATCTGGGGATCGTCAGTGACTCAATCACATTATCGGCTATCTATTTTGGTACTTTTGAAATATGTATGTATTCGATATATGGCATGTATAGGCTAGAAGTTATGGTATGTTTTGAAATGTTTGGACCTTGCCATGTGACATGGCTTGGAAATTGAATATGTTGGTGCATATATGTAAGCTATGAAAATGATGAATAAGGTATGAAATAGTGAGAATGGAAATGGTATATTTCATGCTTGAATTGGTTGATGAGAATGATGGATAACATGTGAACTTGTGGTGTGGATTAGATGAAGTATGGTTAACATGATTTGAATGTGTGGATGATAAGTTAAATTGACTTGTTAAGATGGGTTTGTATAGGAAGATGAATGATGATGTTAAGAGATAAATTGGTGCTTGTATTGGTATGTTTGGTTGCATTTTGAGGCATGAATTGGTATTGGTTTGATGCTTTTAGGTGATCCCAAAGTATGGATGGTAATTTGGCCTTGAAAATGGCCTATATTTGCCTACACGGTTGAGCACACGAGCGTGTGGCTCGACCATGCCATTCAGGTTGATGAATTGAAACAAGTCAGATTTGACCACAGGCTGGACACACGGGCGTGTGACTAGCCATGTAGTGCAAGTCAGTGTCGACCACGGGTGAGGCACACGGACGTGTCTCAGGCCGTGTGGACAAGTGAGTATGTATGCCCTGTTTTGCCACGGCTTGGACACATGGGCGTGTCTGAGGCCGTGTAAGGCACACAGGCGTGTGACCTTTGTAACTTAAAAAAATGTTTAAATTTTAAAAATTTTCGTATGTGTTCGGTTTAGTCCCGACCTCTTTCTAACACGTGTTTAAGTTCTCTTAGACCTATCTAAGGGACTATATGAATATGATTCATTATGTTTGGTTGTGAAATGATATGAATTGTTTGAAAATGATCGGTAATGCCTCTTAATCCTATTCCAATGACGGTTACGGGTTAGGGGTGTTACATGAATGTTGAAATTCGATGGAATAAGGTGATTTCTCGAAAAAAGTATAATACTGCATATGTTGCAGATAGGATTTAGCCCGGATGGGTAATCTTGAAATAGGCCCTCTCAAGCATATGTTATAGATTGGATTTAGCCCGAACGGGTAATCCAAATCAAGCTCTTTAAAGCATATGCTATAGAAAAGATTTAGCCTGGACGGGTAATCCTATTATAAAATATGTGGCCTGAGAGTGTGCTATATGATTATGTGCTAAATGGGTACTTTTGAACATGAATTGATGGATAGTTGATATGTATACTCTGTGTATACTTACCTGAATGTCCATCGAAATTTCAATAGTTCAACGGGAAAGATTCATGAAATACAGAAAGGTGAAACTAAATAGAAGTTTATAATGCGATGAGCTCATCTATGTTTACTTGATATTCATATGATGTTATATGACTAACTTGTTTGATTAAGTGTATATGTTTAGGTAAATTTACCCAAAAATTTTGGATGGTATGGTTATGTATGCTTGTATGAATAAAGATAACCGGTAAGTTTAATTCCTGTTACACAAACTTACTAAGCATGAAAATGCTTACCCCGTTTAATTTTCTTTGTTTTATAGTGCTCGTAAGCTCGCGAAGGTTGGAGATCGGTCGAAGCATTAACCACACTATCCACTATCTCATTTTGGTATAAATAGAAATCTGGCATGTAAAGGCTCATTTGGCCAAATGATGGCTTGTAAGTGATGTTTTGTAATCTAGCCATTGGAATGGCTAGTGATGTTTTACTTAATATGTTTATAAAGTTATTCCATGATTAAATTCCTATGCGCTAAGTTGGTTGATTGATTATGCTTAAGGTCTATGTTCATTATAAATAAAATTAAAAACATGAATTGTATGTGATAATATACCATGCTAGGTTCTAGAATTGGCTTGGTTTTAATGATTGAATTGGCTGGTACATGTATACAAGTTTGATGTAGGTTATTAGAAATAATTGGGTGATAAAATGAAGCTAGAAAAATGGCTTTATTTTGTCCACACGGGCGTGTGTCTAGGCCGTGTGTGACACACGGGCGTATGTAAAGGCCGTGTGTGACACACGGCCTACCCCATGGGCGTGTGGCATGGCTGTGTGTCCCCTGCATCTTAAAAATGAGAAACAGAATGCTCAGAATTGGACACACAGGCATGAGTCTTAGCCGTGTGGTTGACACGGCCTTGGACACGGGCGTGTTACACGGCCTTGGACATTGGTGTGTTACACGGCCGTGTGAAAACTGCACCTTGATTTTGAAAATTAAATTCGCCACACGGCCTAGCACACGGGCGTGTGACTTGGCTGTATGACTTCAATTTCTTCATGCTTTGCAACTTAGAGAGTTACACGGGTTAGGGACACGGGCGTGTGTGACCACACGGCCTAACCACATGGGCGTGTCCCTAGACCACACGGGCGTGTCACTAGACCACACGGCGTGTGAGCCCTGCAACTTAGAAAATTTTTGTAATTTCGCGAAAAATTCTTAGAGGTTCCGATTAAGTCTTGATTTTTTTATACTGTTCATATTGGGCCTCAAGGGTCCATTTAAGGGACGTTACAAATGATCTCGTTAAATAAATAGTAATTGGCGTGAATTATCTAAAAAATGTTCTAAAAGTCCTGGTAATGCTCTGTAACCCTGTTCCAGCGACGAATACAGGTTAGGGATGTTACAGGAATCCATTATAAGAGACAATATTATTAGGTTTTTCAATATAATATTCCCAAACACATTGAATGCTACAATTACCTCCTCCTTAGCAGGTGGCTTAATTTCCTACTTGTATGCTATCAATACTATTCCATGGACGCTTTTGACCTTCGGAGTAATGCGCTTACTGTTGAATATAATAGAGTTTTTATTTCATTATTCATAAAAATATTTATATTTCACTACTGAAATAATTCATAAATTTATACATCGTCACCAATGGAAAGTGAACAGTTAGGCGGCTAATGGGAGTTAAGAACGACATTCTCAAATATGCTCATGATTAAAGCAAGTACAGTCATTCACCATGGTACTTGCTACTTGATGCCAAGCACATAAAGTGTTGTAAATATAGCCTCCCCCAACGATAAATTCTCGCATTGCTCAAATCTCTGAGGCATTGAAGGTAATACCAGCTAGCTTGGTTATTAGACTTATCTGGCATCAAAATCATCCCGATAAGACACGTGATTGTGGACCGAGCTGTAATTTGAACCTCCACTTTTGTTGTAGTCTCTGATAGTAACGTTCGGAGGAATCCAACCAAGTGTAGAAAATGAAATTCCCTTTCCATTTACCCTTTAGGGGATAACTCTCGAGCAGTTCTTGGCAAACTATCATCATATTCGATCTTGATTCTTCAGTTAAATGTAATCCATCAACTGGAAGACCTAGTTGTAATGCAACATCTTTTAAGGTAATCGTCCACTCACCGCGCGACAAAAGAAGCATATGGGTCTCTGGCCTCCACCAATGCAGTTATCAAATCCAGTAATATTTGGAAGCCCGGAATCAACACCGCGTACCCGAAACTGAATTCGTCTAAGTGTGCCTGAATCCTCTAGTCAATAACATCGAAATGGCTATAATACAACCTGCTGCGAAGTGATCAATCCACTTCTTACACAGTTTATATCACACATGTGTCAGTGTACACATCATAAAGTTTTTTTAAAGGGAAGTTCATAATATTTACCACTTCCTAAACTTGTAAAAACAACAAACAAATATAAAATATTTCCACAATGTCAAACAAATATAAAATTTACATACAAAAATATTACTAATGTCTATTTCATTATAATAATTACAAATATATTACTAATAAAATAAAAAATTACAATTAACTAAACAAACTATTTACAACACTAATAAAAATATAATCAATATCTAATTCATTATAATAATTACAAATATATTCAACATATTTTACAAAATTACTTAATTTCTAAAAACAAAACCCTAAATCATTGAGCTAACAAACAAACTAGATTTCATGCATTTATTTTTATACACTAATTCAATCAATTACATAATCATTATAACATAATAAAATATAACTATAATTTACATATTATATAACAATTTTAAAGTTCATATATACTTACAATTCATTTTATAATAACCCTAAACTTTGCAAAAACAATAATATTAAATATGATAATATATTGCTTATAATAATATAACAACCTAATTAATTTAAATTAAATTGATGGAGGTTACCTAAATTTGAAAATTTTTCTTCAATGTAATTTATAAATAAAGTCATTTTTTTAATGTAATTTTTTGAAAATTTGAGAATTTTTAGGGTCTCTTTTGTTATTTTTGGAAGCGTGGAATGGGGAGAAATTTTATGTTTTGGGCGAAAGGTTGTTGTTGTTGTTGTTTTCTAATGGTTTAAGGTTGATTTCTTTAGAAGTTTTGGGATCGTTGTATTAATTAAGGTTAGGCGGGAGTTTATTTGGTTTAATTATTGACTAGTCGAGGTTTATTGGGGTTAGTGGTCAGAAGGTTGGGGGTTATTGGATAAGTGGTCGATTTTTTAAATCGACTTAGGCCTACTCGAGGCCTGCTCACTTGCCATAGCCAAGACAAGACAAGTCTATGTAGCTTTAGCAACCCGGTAGAACACTGTTTCAAAAGCCCAAATCGGCACCAACTTTTCCAGTTTGGACATTGGTAAAACTGAATTTGTTTATGGTTTAAAACATATCATTTTAATAAATAAAAATCATCCCATATTATTTTGTTAATTCTCCCCAATATAAGCAAGGTATACTTGCAAATTTGGATATTTTAAGTTTTTGGATAGTTTTGATACCGATAAGTGGTATCATTGGTTGCTTGACAGCTCAACTTTTTTCAATATTATGATTAGTGGGCCTCACTAGTATTTAACATTTTTAATTACTTTAATTTTAATGTTTTAAATAAATACTAATTTTCATATATGATAATTCATGGAGTTACATGGTTAATTTTGAAATCATATAATCATATTTGCATTTAAAATTCAAGTAATTTTGTCACTTGTATTACCATTCAGTCAATGCAATGTACTTGGTTTACTAAAATATGAGATTTTTAGTCCTAATTCTCCTATAAATTAATTATTGATGTTGGATGCTATAGAAGAATTTAAAAGAAGAAAACATTGAATTATAAGAATAGTTAGCAACATCAAATTTAGGTTTTCAAAGAAAGAGCAAACAATTTTTCATTAATTGAATTACCATCATTTTTACTTACCAAAATTTCTATGTTTACAATAAAACAATTTTAATTTATTAAATAATAAATTTCAAAATACAATAGCGTATATTAAGACATGCTACATAAATTAATAAATAAATTTGATTTATGAATATCATTATAAATAAAGGAAAATTTATTCCTTTATTTCATACCTTAAGTATCGTAACCATATATTTAACTTAAATATCCAATCAATTTTGTTTATAAATAAGTTTTTCTCCTATGAATATAATTAAGGATTGTCGCTTGCCCATTGAGAAAGGAGGATTGGGTATTCGAAGTCTTGAAGACCAAAACAAGATTTTCTTAAATTGGGATATAATATTATTGCTAATGCGAATGCTCTTTAGGTTTGGATTTTGCGAAATAAGTATAATGTACATGGGGCTTTTCCGATGACTATTGCTCGTAGCAATTTTTCATATATCTGGCAATCCCTCATGAATATTTAGCTTGAAGTCAGCAATAGTGTCATGTGGTCTATTCGTGATGGACGGATAATTAATTTTTGAAATGATTATTGGGTGAAGGATGTTGGTCCCCTTCAAACATATCACATAGGCAGAGGGTACATTAACGAAACACTTTGAGTTTGTTATTTGGTTGCAGGTGATGGAAATTGGAATTGGTGGTGATCCCATCCTTGATTGTATTGTAACGATGTTACCAAATTTACTAGTTGCAGGCTCTGATCGAATTATATGGCAATGGTCATCTGCTGGTCGGTTCTCATCTTCTGAAACCTACAAGCATTTTGTTGTAAGAAGAAATATGCCTTTGCATAGTGATGGTTCGATAGTTTGGAAAATTAATGCACCTTAGCGAGTAAGACTTTTCTTGTGGCTACTTTAGATGAATTAGCTACTTACTAACGAGGAGAGTGAGATGTGGTATGGCCGATGATGCTCATTATATGTAGTGTGGGGAGACTGTCGAAACAACAATTCATGTTGTGAGGGATTGTTAGTTTGCGGTTATTGTTTGGAAAGCTATTGTACCAAGGAATGCTTGGACTCTTTTCTTTAGTTATATGTTTGAACTTTGGCTGGAATGGAATATCGCAAATAGGAGATGTGTCACTATAACGGATGGAGAATGGCCAACATTTTTCTCTATTTTATGTTGGTTGCTTTGGAAGGGTCAAAACGATTTTATTTCTCAACGGACAAGTAGCAGCAGTACTAATCTGATTTCGACATGTAGAGCTTGGACACGAAGCCTCAATAATTATAAATGGAGGGATTGGCTTATGTACAACACTTTCCTTTGTGATAAATGGTATCCTCCTGAAGACGGATGGGTAAAGCTTAATACGGACGGTGCACTCTCACCACAACAACATACTACTTTTATTGGTGGTGCGTTTCGTGATCCGAGAGCAGGTTGGCTATTTGGTTTTGCCATGAGAGTAGGTGTATGTGACATTTCCCAAATTGAAGCATGAGCGATATATGAAGGATTCTCTCTAGCTTAGAAAAAAGGTTTTCGCAAGGTGGTGACCGAAAGTGACAATGCTTTGTTGATTGATTTAATTGAAAGTGGTTATGTGGCTAATAGCAACCTTTCAGAGTTGCAATTGATACATGATTTATATAAGAAAGATTGGCAACTCAAGTTTCGACATGTCCTTCGAAACCATAATAGACTGGCAGATTGTATGGCCAAAGCTGCTTCTAGTAATCTTAATAGGTTGTTGATGTTTGAAGATGATGCCTGCCGAGCATTAGAAGTTATAGGCCTTCATCAGGCTAACTGTAATTAGTTCTTTGAACTTATCTATCTTTATTTACCAAAAAAAAAACCGACCTTACAACCCCCTCGAAAAAAAATAGAGTAGGTAATATCCTTTACAAGTCATAACCGAAGCAAAACACTTGTAACCCTTTTATAATTTACATTTCATTCAATTTATTACCAAACTATAAAGAATAATGTATTTTCGTTTCAATAAAGTGTTTTATATTTATTTAAATTTATGCAAAATACAATTTTAATTAAAATTTTCATTTCACAATCTTAAAATTGTAGCAATTTTTTTCAGGCACCTAAAATTTCAAGTTTTCTAGCTAAACTTTTACAATCTAACTTAGCTTATCTTCTACAATCAAATATGAATTGATGATTAATCATATTTTGTTTTAACTATTTAGTGCAAGTTTTTAAATATACATTTACTATATAATTGATAAATCGAGGTTATCAGCATTGAAACTTTGTTTGTGTTTTCGAAAGATTTTAGTTGGTTTTTGAGTAACAAAGGATTAATCAAAGGCAACTCCATCAATGAATTAAATAATGTCTACTTCCATAAAAAGAAGAGTAGTAAGAAATAGAGAGAGAGTGATTAGGGTTTTGTAAAAGCAAATTATTTCTTATGTTTAAAAGATTTGGTAGAAATATTTCAATCTCTATGCTTTCAAAATAAGTTAAAATATTAATATTTAACATTATGTTAATTAGATATCAAAATAATTTAAATACATTAATATTGTTATATTATTTTATGATTTAATGTATATATATTTTAACAATATTCATGGAAGTTAATACTTTTGCATTATATGTTTTTTAAACTAATGAAAACATTTGTTAAATTTTATAAAACATTTGTTAAATTTTATAATCAACTTTAAAGATAAATATTTTAATTTACATTTTATAACAATTATCTTTTATTTTTTCAATCAATTTTATTTAAACAATTTTAAGTAGTTAAAACTTAGGAAAAGAAAAAGATAAACCATTTATAAAGGAGTCGGGCAATCGAATTTGTTTAAATCACTCCTATTTCATCAACCCGTTTTTCTAAAAACCCTAAATAAATTTTTCAAAGGAATTACTTTTGTCCATCCTCTTCTTCCCAAACCCTAAAAGAACCAGCAAAGGGCGGGTAAGGCTCTCGATTGGCACCATTTTTTGTTCATAGACATGGGGTTTACAATTGTTAACTTGGGATGTATATGCGAAGGGCCTGAAAGATCGTTTTGGTTCTGACTTGTTACTTGACCCAATGGCCGAAATAGTGACCCTGAAACAACAAGGATCGGTTGAACAGTTTCATGATGGATTTATGAGTTTACTTAATCAATTGAATCTGTCGGAGTCTTATGCTTTGAGTATTTTTATCAGTAACTTGAAGCCTGAAATTGGACAGTATCTTAGGTTGTTTGTGCCTCAAACATTCTTTGGAAGGTTATAAATTGGCGAAACAAGTTGAGAACATCGTGTTGGGACCAATGAAGAAGGGATTGGTGGCTGGTTCTGGTGGAGGGTCTAACCGTTTGTTGTTTCCTACTTCGAGACCTCCGCAAGGGGTCGAACATTCTTCGACGGTGACCGGGTCTGGGCACAGCAATGTTAATCCGTGAGCACCCTCAAAATCTTTATCTCAGGCAGAGTTAGAAGATCGTAGGAGGAAGGGACTTTGTTTCTGGTGTGGATCAAAGTACTCCCCGGGACATAAATGTTCGAAATCCCAAGTGTTCCAACTCATTATTGAACCGAATTGGGAACAAGGTTCTGAGTTGTAGGGATCCATTTCTAATGAATTGCAAGATTATTCGGACCATTTGGAGCTGAGCGATCCAACCTCTGGTAGTCCAGTTCTATCATTACATGCTCTTCAAGGGTTTCAAGGCCATAACGCTATGAGATTTTTCGCTACCATAGGTGATTCTGAAGTTGTTGTGTTAGTTGATTCGGGAAGCACACATAATTTTTTGGATTGTAAAGTGGCAAAACGGTTACAGCTGACTATGGAATCGGGACCTTCAGTGAAGGTTATGGTGGCTAATGGGGTTCAATTACCCACTCACGGTTTGTGTAGGAAGGTTTCGTGGGCAGCACAAGGTAACCACTTTTCCACCGATTTTTTACTTTTGGCAGTTAAAGGTTTTGATTTAGTGCTTGGAATTCAATGGTTACTGTCTCTGGGGCCGATTATATGGGATTTCGCCAACTTAACTATGCGGTTTCAACATGGGAGTCAGGAGTGCATTTTACGTGGCCTCGTTCCAGGTTCTTTCCAGTTGGTCTCCAGCAATCAGTTCTCTAAATGTCTTAGTTTGATGGGTAATGGACCACTTCCCATGCTTTTTACCTCGGTGAACAGACTGTTGTGTCACTCCCACCAGCTCAATTGGCCCCTGAAATGCAGACTCTTTTGGATGAGTTTGACGACATTTTCCAAGCTCCTATGAGTCTTCCCCCTCCACGTCTTCATGATCATCGGATTCCATTGGTTGACGAAACCAAAGTTATCAAAATTCGGCCCTATCGGTATCCTGCAGTTCAGAAGAATAAAATTGAGAGACTGATTCGTGACATACTACATGCCGGTATAATTCGTGACAGCAACAGCCCTTTTGCCTCTCCGGTTGTCATGGTCAAGAAGAAAGACGGCAGTTGGCAACTATGCATTGATTATCGGCAGCTTAATCAGCTGACCGTTAAAGACCGTTTCCCTATTCCTCTCATCGAAGAGCTGTTAGATGAGCTAGGACAGGCCAAGTTTTTTTCCAAGCTCGACTTGCATTCTGGCTATCACCAGATACGGATGTGGGAACCTGATGTGTATAAAACGGCCTTCAAAACTCACGAAGGACATTACGAATTCTTGGTCATGCCTTTCGGCTTGACCAATGCTCCTTCCAGCTTCCAATCCTTAATGAATTCCATTTTCTGACCTTTGTTGCGTAGATTAGTCCTCGTTTTTTTTGATGATATACTCGTTTATTCCAGTGAATGGGTAGATCACTTGGCTCACTTACGTGAGGTGCTTCAGGTCTTGCGCTTGAATCAATTGTATGCTAAACGTTTTAAATGTACATTTGGAGCTATCCAGATAGAATATTTGGGTCATATTATTTCTCGTGGTGTGGTCAGCATGGACATGACTAAAATTGAGGGAGTTGCGAATTGGCCTCCTCCTAAGTCGGTTAAGGAATTGCGTGGGTTCCTTGGACTGTCGGGCTACTACCGGCGTTTCATACAGAGTTATGGCATTATGGCTAAACCTCTGACTGCTTTGTTGAAGAAAGACACTGTCGGCAATGGACTCTTCGTCGAACAGACGCTTTCGAGAAGCTCAAAGCGACCATCCGTCAAGCCCCAGTTCTTTCTTTACCGAACTTTCAAGAGCCATTTTGTGTTGAGACTGACGCTAGTGCACAGGGAGTTGGGGCAGTCTTACAGCAAGGGGGTCGACCGGTGGCTTACTTTAGTAAGGCTTTGGGACTGAAGTATCGTGCTCTCTATTTATGATAAAGAAATGATGGCCGTTTTGTTAGCAGTGAAGAAATGGCATTCATATTTAGTGGGGCGGCATTTTCTTATTAAGACTGATCATCAGAGTCTTAAATTTTTGGCGAACAACAGTACATTACTCCTTATCGCTGAACGGTGGGTTGCGAAGATGTTGGGGTATGACTACTCCATTCTTTACCGCAAAGGCACCCAGAACACGGTCGCAGACGCCTTGTCTCGACGACTTCATGGCTCATCATCCCAATTATTCCAATGTGCAGGACGTGTGGACCCTTCTTGTTTTGAACTTTGGAACCGCATTGAACATTCTTATGCTGCCGATTCCAAACTTTCTAAATTGTGCCACGAGGTGCAGGCACAGCCCCATTTACATCCCAAATATTCCTGGCATGGAACCTTTTTACGCCGCTTGGGTAAAGTGGTGGTGGGCAATAACTTATTACTCCGCCAGCAAATATTCTCTCTTTTTCACGATAGTACCTCGGGGGGACATTCGGGCGTTCATGCAACTCGCCATCGTATTTCCTCTTTACTCTCTGGAAGTGTCTCTAATGATGTCAAACGTTGGGTTCGGAGTGTGTGGTTTGCCAACTGTGCAAGTATGATACCTCTGCATCTCCGGATCATTACAATAATACTGGATTCGGACCGAGCTTGGCGTTATTAGTATGGATTTTATCGAGGGTTTACCAATGTCTCATGGGAAGTCGACTATTCGGTGGTTGTTGATCGCTTGACCAAATATGGTCACTTCTCTCCTTACTCACCCCTACACCGCCTTGCTGTGGCTCGGAGTTTCTTTCTCATGTCTACAAGTCGCATGGTATTCCAGAAGCAATTGTGTCTGACAGAGACAAAATATTTTTGAGCAATTTTTGGCAAGATTTGTTCCGCCATTTAGGGGTCCGCCTTAAGCTTTCTACTGCTTACCACCCTCAAACGGATGGTTAGACAGAGGTTCTCAACAAATGTTTAGAGACTTACCTGCGTTGCATGACAGGTGAGACGCCGTCGGCATGGGTTTCGTGGCTTTCCTTAGCTGAGTGGTGGTATAATATTACCTTCCATTCTGCTATTCAATGTACGCCGTATGAAGCCTTATATGGCCAAACACCTCCTCTCCATCTTCCTTACTTGCTTGGCGCTTCTCCCGTGGCCTCGTCGACCGCTCTTCTGACTGCTTCCACTTCCCAACAAAGTGTTTGTCTTCAACATAAAAAAGCCAAAAACAACAATGGTAAAAAATAGCAAAAATAAGCCAACCCCAATTCTCTCAGTTTTCTGTTTTTTTTTTATTTTTCTTAAAGGAAGTATTTGTTTTACAGTTATGGTTATATGATTTTGCAGAGAGGAAGAGCAAGAGGATTTCACTTAAGCAAAAGTACAAGGTTATAAGAAAAGTAAAGGAACATCACAAGAAGAACATTGTTTATCAAACCGACTTTTTAAACTAACTTAGGCCTCCCCGAGGCCTGCTCACCTGCCATGGCCAAGACATGTCCATGCAGTTTTAATAACCTGGCAGAACACTGTTTCCAAAGCCCAAATCGGCAACAACTTTTTCGGTTTGGGCATTGGTAATTTAAAACATATCTTAGTAAATAAAAATCATCTCATATTATTTTAGTAAAAATATATTATTTTGGTAATTCTTCCCAATATCATATATATATATATATATATATATTCAATAGAAAGGTATACTTGCCAATTTGGAAATTTTGAGTTTTTGGATAGTTTTGATGCCGATAAGGGGCACCATTGGTTGCTTGGCATCTCAACTGTTTTCAATATTATGATTAGTGGACCTCATTAGTATTTAACATTTTTAATTACTTTAATTTTAATGTTTTAAATAAATACTACTTTTCATATATGATAATTCATGGAGTTACAGCTATCATGGTTAATTTTGAAATCAAATAATTATATTTAAATTTAAAATTTTAAGTAATTTTATGACTTGTATTACCATTCAGTCAATGTAATGTACTTGATTTACTAAAATATGAGATTTTTAGCCCTAATTCTCCTATAAATTAATTATTGATGTTGGATGCTATAGAAGAATTTAAAAGAAGAAAACATTGGATTATAAGAATAGTTAGCAACATCAAATTTAGGTTTTCAAAGAAAAAGCAAACAATTTTTTCCTTATAATATTATGTTGTTATTTTTAGATGTCATTAATTGATGGACAATTTATCAAAAAATGCCCTTTTTTAAAAAAATTTACGGAAAAGGACCTATTATTCAATTATTTACCTGAATAGGCGAAAACCAAAACAAGATTTTCCTTCTTAAATTGGGATATAATATTATTGCTAATGCGGATGTTCTTTGGGTTCGAATTCTACGGAATAAATATAACATACATTGGGCTTTTCCAATGACTATTTCTCATAGAAATTGTTCATATATCTAGCAATCCTCATGAATATTTGTCTTGAAGTCAGGAACGCTATCATGTAGTCTATTGGTGATGGATGGATAGTCAATTTTTGAAATGATTATTGGGTAAAGGATGTTGGTCCCCTTCAAATGTATCACATAGGCATAGGGTACATTGACGGAACACTCCGAGTTTTCAATTTGGTTGCAGGTGATGGAAATTGGAATTAGCAGTGATTAGAATTGCTCCTTCCTTAGCCCGTCTTTGATTGTATTGCAATGATGTTTTCACCTTCACCGGTTGTAGGCTCTAATCGGATTCGCAATGGCCATCTGTTGGTCGGTCCTCATCTTATGAAACCTACAAGCATTTTGTTGTAAGAAGAAATATGCCTTTGCATAGTGATGGTTCGATCATTTGGAAAATTAATGCACCTAAGAGAGTAAGAATTTTCTTGTGGCTACTTTAAAGGAATTGGCTAGTTACTAACGGGGAGAGAGTGAGACATGGTATGATCAATGATGCTCATTGTATGCAGTGTGGGGAGACTATCGAAACGACAATTCATGTTGTGAGGGATTGTTAGTTCGTGGTTATTGTTTGGAAGGCTGTTGTACTAAGGAATGCTTGGACCCTTTTTCTTTAGTTATCTGTTTGAACTTTGGCTGGAATGGAATTTCGGAAATAGGGGATGTGTCACTATAATGGGTAGAGAATGGCCAACATTTTTCCCTATTTTATGTTGGTTGCTTTGGAAAGGACAAAATGATTTTATTTTTCAGCAGACAAGTAGCAGTAGTACTAATCTGATTTTGACATGCAAGGGTTGGACATAAAGCCTATGTAATTATAAATGTAAGGATTGGCTTATGTACAATACTTTCCTTCGTGATAAATGGTAGTCACCTAAAGATGGATGGGTAAAGCTTAATACAGACGGTTCACTCTCTCCACATCAACATACTGCTGCTATTGGTGTTGCATTGTGTGATTTGAAAGCAAGTTGGCTATTTGGTTTTGCCATAAGAGTTGGTGTATGTGACATTTCCCAAATTGAAGCACGAGCGATAAATGAAGGATTCTCTCTAGCTTAGAGAAAAGTTTTTCGCAAGATGGTGACCAAAAGTGACAATGCTTTGTTGATTGATTTAATTGGAAGTGGTTATGTGGCTAATAGCAACCTTTCGGAGCTGTGATTGATACATGATTTATATAAGCAAGATTGGCAACTCAAGTTTCGACATGTCCCACAAGATCATAATAGACTGGCAGATTGTATGGCTAAAGCTGCTTCTAGTGATTTTAATAAGTTGTCGATGTTTGAATATCTACCTGCTCATGCTCGATCTGCGTTTGAAGATGATGCCCACCGAGCATTAGAAGTTATAGGCCTTTATCAGGCAAACTGTAATTAGTTCTTTGAACTTATCTATCTTTATTTACAAAAAAAAAAAATCAACCTTACAATCCCTTAAAAAAATAAAAAATAAAAGTAGGTGATATCCCTTGCAAGTTATAACCTAAAGCAAAACACTCCTCAACCTTTTTATAATTAACATTTCATTCAATTTATTACCAGAATATCAAGAATAATGTATTTTTCGTTTCAATAAAGTGTTTTATATTTATTTAAATTTACGCAAAATACAATTTTGATCAAAACTTTTATTTCACAATCTTAAATTTTTAGCAACTACTAATATTTTGAATTTTTTTTTCGCGCACCTAAAATTTCAAGTTTTCTAGCTAAACTTTTACAATAAAACTTAGCTTATCTTCTTCAAGATTATTCTTGATCAAATATGAATGGATCATTAATCATATTTTATTTTTGTTGGACAAAACACGTTAGCGAACAAATATAAATATAAATAAATTATATAAAAAATAAAACAACTTAATATAAACAAATATTTATATTCATGTAAAAAAACACCATATTTAAACAATTAAATAAACAAGATATTTGGAAAACCAAAAATCGAATAAAAGGAATTGAGTTTTACATCTGAACATTTCTATTTGACCGTTGGTCGATTGTCGCCCATGTCTTGTAGATCAACGAACAAACATTGCCTTCCTCTATCATGGAAACATATGAAAATAAGAAGAGAAAAAGAGAAGAATTTCGATGTGGTTTGGACCTACATCTGAACATTTCTCAACGGGTTTGGCACTTGCTAATACAAAATTTCAAGCTTAGTCATTCAATCATTTTTTAAATAGGTTCTCATATATATACATATCTAACACATGGTGTTTAACCAATGTAGGATATAAGCTTTTCTTTTCCTCAACAAATATTCACAAATGGCTTACTTTAAGTATCAATTTCTCATTCATCACAAAACCATTTTGAGCATATGATGTAACAGCCCGATTTAGAGGCTAGTTGGAACAATGATCTCGGAATCACTAATTCGAGGTTAGATAAAATTATTTTCATGCTACATTGTGTGTTATAACATGTTTACAAGGATGCATGAAAATTTTGGTGCCTTAATTTTAGCAATTTCTAGCTAATTTGTGAAAAAGGACTAAATCGCATAAAGTGCGAAAGTTCTGGTTTATTTGCAAAAGGTGTCAAATAGCTATGGGCTATTAATTGGAGGCCTCAACTGTGCAATTTAGCCTTGTTTTAAGTGAGTAGGCCGGCCATGTGACATAAGGAACAAGGGTTTTTAATTTTGGTCAAAGTTGGTGGGATAAGATGGATGTTTTATAATAAAATAAAGAAAAAAAAATATCACCTTTCTCTCCATCTTCTCTCCACCGAAAATGAGCAGCAAAATGGGGGTTTTGAAGCTCAAAATTTCAGCAAACTTTCCTCCACTCAAATCAAAGAAGACGAGTTTCGGACCTAGAACGAGTGAAAAGAGAAATGTGGGCAAAAAGGTTCCTTTCGGCCCCTTCGTCATCGAGGTAAGTTCATGTGCAAATGTGGTAATTACATATGAGTTATTTTAGTATTCCAATGTTGTAGGGAATGTATAATTATGCAATAACTGTATTAAATACGTGTTGATGAGTTGTTAAGAGAATTGGAAATCTAAGAATAATAAGAAATGCAAATAGTATGAAATGATGATAGCTAGGGTTCCGTGTAAGATCATATTGAAATATGGCCTCGGTGAGAGATTTTGTATAAGACCATGTCGGGGACATGACATCGATAGGTTAATTCATGTATGAACATATCGAGGGCATGATGTCAATGTGACATTATAGGTACGAGACTTAAGGGAGTTACTTAACAATTCTAGTAACTCAATAAGTATTTTGAAAATTAAGAATGAATGTGTTGTACCAGGAGAGGTATAGGTACATGTTAGAACTGAATTGAGATGGATTCAGTACATGATGAACACTTAGTGGGTTATGTATGATCAATGTGTTTTAAGTGCATGAGATAGGGTTATTTATGCATGGTAAGAATACAAATGATTATCGTGGAAGGTTAAGTAAGAAAAGTAGTGCGTGAGGATGTTCTCGAGTGAACATTAGAATAGAGAATATATGTGGATTATTATCCATGAATGTAAAATAACGGTGAGCTATGGGCGATATCACCTTATTGATGTTAATGATGGGCTATGTGCGATACCATCAATTGTAATGTTATCGGTGGGATATGTGCGTTACCACCTGATTAATTAGTAATCGATGGCTATGTGCGATACCATCAATTATACTGTTATTGGTGGGTTATGTGTGTTACCACCTGATTAATTAGTAATCGATGGGCTATGTGCGATACCATCAACTATATTATCAATTGGTGGGCTAAGTGCGATACCACCACAAGTATAAATAATTGGTGGGCTAAGTGCGAAACCACCGAGAGATTTGTAGTATGAGTGGCTTAGTGAAAAATGTTTGATGTGTTGTTTCATATTATCATGTAGTGATCAGTACAGGATTGTATGTTAATTAAATGAGCAATTGGCTTGTGGCCCAGTTAGGATGCGGTAAGAGATAGAGTGAGTAAGCTTCAAGAATGGTCAAGTAAGCAACCATGAGATAATGAGAAAAACTCATTAAAATGCCTTGTAGTTGTGTATATTCAATGAATATCAATATTTATCAGTTATATGCAGATGAACTTACTAAGCATTATTGCTTACTCATTTTTCCTTTTCTCATCTTTTATAGGTTAATTTAGCTAGCTAGGGTTGGAGATCGCCGGAGATGTTTTCACACTATTGATCAGACACTTGGTATGAGGTATCAAGTCCTTATGAGTCATGGCACGTATAGGGCTGGTACTTGAGGTTGATTAAGTCTTGTGAATGTAACCAAATTGTATTGGCCTAAGAGAACTTATAGTTGTTTGCGTATAGCCATAGATAATGGCTTAAGTTGGTTGTAATTATATGGGAAATAGCTCCCTTAGTGTATGGATTGCAGACTTTACTTCTCTTGTGTTTAAATATCTTTAAACCAAGAATTATAATGATATTACTATAATTTAAGTGATGATAAATGAATGTATGCAACCGAGGGTGGTGATTGGCTTGGAAAATAGCCTTCATGTGCTCACACGGGTAGACACACGGTGTGTGTCTAGGCCGTCATGTAACTGCACCTTATTGTTTTAAGTCGATAGGCCACGGTCAAACTCCACTACTGCTTGTATGAAGTGTAGGACACACGGTTTGGACATGGGGTGTGCCCTGCACTGTGTGAACAAGTCAAGATACCAAGGATTAACACAGCCTAGGCCCACAGGCGTGTCAAGGCCTTGTGAATATAGTCAGTAACTCCCCATGGTTCAAAGCCACGGGTATGTTGTGAGGGTACACGGGCGTGCCCCCATTCCACACAGGTGCTTGTGCCCTAACCGTGGGAGTTTTGGCAGAATGTTGGGATTTTTGAGCAAGGTGTGGGCACATGGTCGTGTGTGACTACACACGGGCGTGTACACCCTGTTTAAATGGGAAAGAAATTTTACAGATCGTAAGAGTTCCCAATATAGTCTCGAGAGCCCTCACATGTGTGAGTAAGGTCTTGTAAGTCGAAAAGAAGTTGTTGTATTGACATCAAGGAGAGTAGTCGCGTTGAGCCTAAGTGGTGTTCAAGTAGTTTTATATGGTAACACCTCGTGCTCGATTTCGACGGGGATTACGGTAAGGGTGTTACTTATGATATACATTGTAAAGGTCTCATAGAGTAGAATATAAAACCATAACTTTATGATTCAACTCTCCACCTTTACCAATCGAAAATATGCTTCAAAGTTTCCAAAAATTACAAATTTTCCAACAATTTTAAGTATTTAATGCAATTTTTTAAATATATATTTACAATATAATTGAATTTTTTTTATGTACAAATTCCAGACTTCATAATTATTCTTCATCAAGGTTCTCAACACTAATTAAAAGGTAGCGTTATTAATTTATAAATTAAATATTTTATAGCATAAAAATTTGGAAGTGAGTCATGTAAATTATAGCATCCCATTATTCTTATTTAAATCCCAACCTTGAACTTGAAATTGAATGGTGAAAGGCCTCCACGGACGATAGAACCAAATTTGTGTAATGATGGGCGTGATAGATGGAAACTTTGTTTGTGATTTTAAAAAAATTTAGTTGGTTTTATTGTAAAAAGGAGTTAATACGAGGCAACTCCAATAACAATGTCAACTTCTATGGAATAGAAGAGTAAAAGCAAATATACATATCTAACTTTTATTTTAATTATTTCTTATGTTTAAAAGATTTGGTAGAAATATTTCAATCTCTATGCTTTCAAAATAAGTTAAAATTTTAATATTTAACATTATGTTAATTAGATATCAAAATAATTTAAATACATTAATATTGTTATATTATTTTATGATTTAATGTATACATAATTTAACATTCATGGAAGTTAATACTTTTTCATTATGTTTTTTTTAAACTAATAAATAATATTTTAGAGCTAATTAAAAAAACTCTCTTAAAAACCAAGAGTACTCTCTGAAGAGTCCTAGAGAAAATAGTCTCTGCTGTGGCTTGGGATGGAAGAGGGTGGTGGCGTGGAGAGGGAGAGCAGTGAGGAGATCTCATTGTTGGCTGAAGAACTTGTTCAACTCTCGATCAAACAGTCCATGGTGGTCCCTAGTGAAAAGCCTACTCTGATATGCTCTGTGTGGACAAAAAAATATTTTAAGTCAGAGAGTTTTAGGGCCCAGATGAAGAGTATTTGGAAAACAATGAAAAATTTAAAATACAGATGGTAGGGCAGAATTTATTTTCAGTTATTTTTTATCTAGAAGAAGATTTAGAATCAATCATGGAAGGAAGTCCTTGGCTTTTTCGGAAGTCCCTTATTCTGTTTGACCTATTAATCAATCCCGTAGATAGAGATCAGATTTGCCTTACTTCGTCTCCATATTGGATTAAGATTAGTACGTGCTCTCCAGAATTTTATAAGAAAGATATGTTGCATGCTATTGGTGGCACCTTTGGTGGAGTTCTCAGATCCAAAATTGGTGATGATTATTGCAGACTTGAATTAATTTGGATGTTCAAAAACCCCTCAGGAGGGGTATCTTTGTCTCAAGTTCAAACGGTGTAAGTTCTTGGGTCCCTTTTAAATTTGAAAATTACCTTTCTTTTGCTTCGGTTGCGATAGACTGGATCATGGTCTTAAAGACTGTTTGGTGATAGATCCTCCAGACAAGGAAAAAATTAGAGAAGATCTACCTTATTCTGTTGCGTTAAAAGTAGGATCAAAGTTGATGGGAAAAGAAAGCATGATGTTTTTTGCATTTACTAGGAAGAGAGGAGTCCAATGTAATTATACAGGTTTATCTAAGACATGTGAGAGTCAAGAAAGTCTTGGTGAATCCAACATCTTGATTGGAAATATTCCAGGAGGAAGAATTTTGGCGTGTTGGGAGGATGGATTAAAGGATCAAGAGGAAAATACTACTTTAAGGGAGAAGGTTGTCCAAGTGCAGATACTAACAAAGATGAGGGAATTTTAAAAATTTTCAAAAAGACTAGCTGGAAGAGGTTGGTCAAGAATTCACAGGCAGTGTTGCGTAAGATTAATGACACTGGGGCTAAAAGGAAATTTTCTGAGGAGGAAGTTGGTGAGAGCGATTTGGGTTCATTAAGTGGGGAAGAGACTAAAGTTTGATGAAGGGGCTGTTTTATCAGTAGACTATTTGGAAAATATGATTGAGGAGGAAAGCAGTATCATTTTCAACAATTTAGGATCAACGGCTGCCAATGGGCAAGCCCACCGGACACAATGAAAACCATATGTTGGAATGTTCGTGGGTTGGGGAGTCCACGGGTTACACGAAGGCTGCATAATCTATGTAAGCAGCAATATCCTCAAATGGTCTTCTTAATGGAAACTAAATTGGATCAAAAACGCATGGAGAAAGTTAGAAGATGTTGTGGTTTCAATAGTGGTATTGATATTACAGCAGAAGGGTCTCAGGAGGATTGTGTTTAGCATGGAAAAGTGATTTTGTGGTTACGTTGAGGAGTTTTTTAAATGGCATATTGACATATTAGTGTAGGAAGATTGTGCACAAAAAGAATGGAGGTTTACAGGATTCTATGGCTCTCCTTACTTAAAAGATAAAGATTTTGTATGGAGTTTGCTCAAACGACTAGGGCAAGAAGGCAAGTATCAATGGCTTGTAGCTGGTGATTTTAATGAAATTTTGTTCTCCTTTGAAAATAGTGATGGAGTCCCAAGAGATCAGAAAAGAATGGATGCATTCAGAGAAACATTAGGGGAGTGTCAATTGATGGATATTGGTTATTCAAGAACTTGGTTTACTTAGGAACGGGAAATCTTCCAGAAACAAACATAAGAGAAAGGTTAAATAGAAGTGTAGCCAATGAAGAATGGCTTCTTTTATTTCTTATGGGAAAATTTAGCATCTCCCCTATTCTACATCGGATCATTGTCCCATCCTCCTTAATACAGATCGCTCTACCAATTCAATAGGTTTTCGAAGATTTCATTTTGAAGCATGGTGGACTATGGAGGAATCTTTTGAAGATATGATCAGAAAGTTCTGTGAATCATCTAATGTGGCGTTGATGGAAAAGCTGATGCATTTACAGATTCGATTGAAGGAATGGGCATCCTCTATTAAAAGTAAGAAGGAATGACTCAAGAAGAGACTTACAAAAGATCTCGAAGCCTTGTTGGATAGGGAAATAGATGATGAAACGATGGCAAGGATCATCGATACAAAAATACATTTGAATCTGGAAATTGATAAAGAGGAAAGGTATTGGGAGTAGCGAGCATGAGCTAATTGGCTTCAGCTAGGAGACAAAAACACGGCTTATTTTCATAAGTGTGCAATAGTTCGGAAATGGATTAATTTCATTACAAAGTTAGTTTCAGATGATAGAAGGGAGATTACTGAAGGTTCCAAAATAATTGAGGATGCTACAGGATATTTTGAAGAACTTTTTACATCAAAGGGTATTGGGGATTCGAAAAAGGTGTTGGAAGGCATCGGAAGACTTATCTCTAATGAAATCAATGAAACATTATTATTCCCTTTTGGGAAGATGAAGTGTGAGCAGCTGTGAAGGGTATGGGACCTACAAAGGCTCCAGGTTCGGACGGTTTTCCAGCTTTTATTTTTTCAGCAATATTGACATATTATGGGTAAGAAAGTTGTGGAGTATTGCTTGAGCATTCTGAATGGTAACAAGGGAGTGGATTCAATTAATGTTACAGAAATAGTGCTTATCCAAAAGTCCCAAATCCTTTAACTTTAGTCAATTTCAGGCCAATAAGTCTGTGTTCATATTATATAAAATTGTGGCAAAGTCAATTGCCAACAGATTGCAGAAAGTTATTGGAATGTATATTGATGAAGTCTAAAGTTCATTTGTGCCAAGGCCTTTGATAACTGATAATGTACTCCTAGCTTATGAAATCCTTCATAAATATTGTCAGAAACGAACATGGAAGAAATGATACATGGCAGTTAAGCTAGATATGAGTAAAGCATACGATAGGGTAGAGTGGGATTTTGTGAAGAAAATTATGATAAAGATGGGGTTTGCACATGAATGGGTGGGGTTGATAATGAAATGTATTAATTCAGTCTCCTATGCTGTTAACATCAGTGGCAATAGAGGTAGAATTTTTCAACCAACAAGAGGTCTCAGACAGGGTGATCCATTAAGTCCTTTTCTTTTTCTTTTTTGTAGTGAAGGTCTTTCTTCTTTAATGCGCTCAGCAAAAGAACAAGGTCTTATTAAAGGGGCAAAGGCTAGCAGGCGAGGACCAGAGATTTCTCACTTATTATTTGCGGATGATTGTATGATGTTTGGAGAAGCTGCAGAATAGGGAGCAAGAATTATGAAAGACATCTTGAAGGTGTATGAGAACTGTTCAGGACAGTATGTCAATTTTAATAAATCAACCATCTTTTATAGTTCAAATACTTTAACAGAAGCAAAGGATTTAGTGTCATCAGTGTTAGGAGTTAGGAGTTCTACAAGTCCAGAGAAATATTTGGGTCTTCCTAATGTGGTGGGTAAGAGGAAAAAAGAAGCATTTTAGAGTATGCTTGACAAAATTTCTGTGCAAATTGAAAGCTGGAGTAATAGATGGTTGTCACAAGGAGGTAAAGAACTTTTCATCAAATCTGTTCTTCAAGAAATTCCCACTTATGCTATGTCCTGTTTTCTTTTTCCTAAAACACTATGCAAGATGATTGAGACAAGTTTGCTAGATTCTGGTGGCAAAAGGGAGCTGGTAAGCAAGGTATTCATTGGTGTAGGTGGAGTTACTTGTGTAGATCCAAGGAAGAAGGAGGTCTAGGTTTCAGAAACATGGCCTAGTTTAATATCTCTTTGTTAGCGAAACAGGGATGGAGAATGTTCAATTTTCCTAACTCTTTAGTGGCGGGGTTTTAAAGCAAAGTATTTTCTAGATTGTAATTTTTGCAATTCAAGTTTGAGAAGATCAAGCTCTTATGTATGGCGCAATATTTGGGCTACAAAAGGTACATTGGAGAAGGGATTAATTTGGAGAGTAGGTACGGGGGAAAATATCTCTATTTTCGAAGATGTATGGATTCCAAATTTTGATAGCGCTAGATTAATTCCTGGTGTTGGTAATGCGCAATTTGTTAAAGTAGCAGAATTAATCAATAGCAAGGAGCGTGTGTGGACTAAAGAATTGATTGGTAATACCTTTCCTGAAGCTGAAGCTGAACGGATCCTCCAAATCCCATTGGTGTTGGAACCTCATGAGGACCTCCTAGTTTGGAACGGTGAATTGTCTGGTGAGTTTTCTGTGCGGAGCTCCTATAACCTATTACAAAAGTTTGATCCTACAGCTTATGCTTTACAACAAATCTATAGAGGATTTTCCAATAAACTTTGGAAAATTGACATCCCCCTAAAAATAAAACTTTTTGTATGGAGATCCTCCTGGAATTATCTTTCCACTCGGGTGAATATGTCCCTTAGGAAGCTTACAAATTACAGTATATGTCCCTGTAAAGCTGGTGAGGAGACGATGAACCATCTGTTTCGCGATTGCCCTGTTTCAGTTCAATATGGAACAACTTATCAGAGATTTTTTCAACATTTACCCTAGATATAGAGTTTGCTGAGTGGCTTACCAGGATTATGGCTAACCTTCCCATGAATATGTGCCGATTATTTTGTATTATGCTATGGGCCATCTAGGGGGATCGAAACTCCCGGATACATGACAAAAATTTAGTTCAAGTAAGGATGTGGTCAATTTTGCAAAAAGTTACATTAAAGAACTGGATGGTGTCAAACAAGTTAGCCAAAATGTTTCTATAGAGGTTGTGAAATGGAGTAGCCCACCGGTCAGAAGATCAAGATAAACTTCAATGGCGCTTTCGATGGGGGATCTAAACAGTCAGCATCAGGGGTAGTGGTCGAGATAACAGTGGATTAGTTCTTCTCACTAACACAGAACTTCACAAAGACATGGCTTCAGCTTTTGCCGTAGAAGCAATAGCTTGTAGACTAGCAACCCAAATAGCCCTCGACATGAACAAAGAAGATGTTATTATCGAAGGGACTCCTTGTCCATAATAAAGAAAAGCAACAGAGAGGATTTTGACAAATCACAAATGGGTACTTATATTCAATGACATTCATACACTGAAGAGCAAACTTAAAAATGCAAGATTTAAGTTTGTCTCAAGATCAGCGAATAGTCTCGCTCATATTCTAGCAACAGAATCACTGAAAAGGAAAGAAGGAGTTTACCTGGTGAATGGAATCCCTAGCTATACAACGAGACAAGCGGAGGTTGAGTATGTGAGGGAACCAGACTGAAACGAAGTAGAGAGATTTCGAAAGAGGGAAGGTTTTCAAAAGATAATTCATACGGATTGTGGAGCGTTTTTCTTCCCTTGGTTAAAGGAAACTGCCATTAATGATGAAATGAAATGAAGCGACTTGAGCAGACAGGCACGAATGATTGATTGGGCATGCGAGCGGCGGTTTTTGTTTTTAGATTTTTGGAATTCTAGATTTTTCTGATGCCCGGGCCATTAAATTTGGGCTTGGTTTTGTTTGTTTTTTCATGCTTTAATTTTGTTTGCTTTTTCATGCTTTAGTTTTAATATATGAAAGCCCAATCGTTTTGATTTCAAAAAAAAAAAAAAAAATTTAGAGCTTATAATCAACATTTTACAATTTATAAAATTTTTTTATTTTTTTCAACTAAATTATATAATTTTTAAATCAATTGTTATTTTAAACAATTTTAAGTAGTTAAATAATATATTAAAAGAAAAAAGATAAACTATTTATAAAGGAGTCCGGCAATTGAATTTGTTTAAATCACTCCTACTTGACCCGTTTTTTAAAAACCCTAACTAAATATTTTAAACGACTTCATTCTATCCATCTTCTTCTCCCCAAACCCTAAAAGAAACAGCAAACGGGCGCTGCTTCCACTTCCAACAATGGTGAAAAGGAGCAAAAGTAAACAAAGCTCAATTCTCTCAGATTTCTGTTTCCCATTTATTTTTCTTAAAGGAAGTATTTGTTTTATAGTTGCGTTTATATGATTTTGCAGAGAGCAAGAGCAAGAGGGTTTCACTTAAGCAAAAGTACAAGGTTATAAGAAAAGTAAAGGAGCATCACAAGAAGAAAGCTAAGGAAGCGAAAAAGTTGGGATTGAACCGTAAGAGAAAGGTTGAGAAAGACCCTGGCATCCCCAATGATTGGCCTTTCAAGGAACAAGAGCTCAAGGCTCTCGAGGATCGTCGAGCTCGGGCACTCGAGGAATTGGAGCAAAAGAAAGCTGCCCGAAAGGAGAGGGTATTGTTTCAATATCCTTTTTACTGAAAACAAATTCGTTCTTTATGCACCTTTATTTTTTTTTTTGGGGGGGGCGGCGGCAGGTATTTTTTAAATTGGAATATTTCATGGATAGTGGTATATTGAAGGAATGAGTTTGATGCCGAGGGGGAGGTTTAATGTTGAGTTTTAACACGCTCTCTAGTTTGTAGTTGATTAAGCCCGTTAAGATCATGTCTATATGGTAACCTTTGACTTTTCCATTTTTGGTTTTCAGTAACTTATGTTGCTTTTCAGTGTCAATGTTGATTTTTTTTATGGTTCAAGTGTTGTTATGATTCTAAATGTTATTTGAAGTTTCAATTGTTTACTTTTGAACTTTTATGATTTCCAGGCAAAAAAGAGGAAGATGGGTTTACTAGCGGATGATGACAAGGAACGTATTGAAGAGGGAAAGGGAATTAATGATTCTATCGGAACTACTAAAGCCCGTGGTGAGTTGATATTAAGGTAGAGATTGATTTGCTCTTGGTGGATGGTTCAGATATTTTGACGTTGTCTTCTTATTTGCAGATAACTCAGATAGAGCTTTCTACAAGGAGTTGGTTAAAGTCATTGAAGCATCAGATGTCATTTTGGAAGTCCTAGATGCGAGAGATCCCCTCGGTACTCGTTGTATTGATATGGAAAAGATGGTGATGAAATCTGGTCCTGATAAGCACCTGGTGTTGCTTTTAAATAAAATTGGTAAATTCTATATTTCACTTTCCCTATCTACTCAATGCTTTCCCTTGTGAGATGAATATGTCAACCTTAAGAAATTCTGGGCATCCTCACTCTGTCTCAGAGATAGAAGGGTAAATTTCCACACAGGGACCATTTTATTTCTTAACCTTCAGATATATAGCTGGATTTGGATTATGTTAAGTTTAAGGAATTTCTAGGCCTCCTACCACAGTTGAAATTTCACACAAGGATCATTCCACTTAACATCTGGATGTATTGTTGGATTTTGCAATGTCACTGTATCTGTATGTTATAGCAAATATTAGGGCGTTGCTTCTATTACTTTTTCTCCTTACGTTTTTCTTTTAATTTTTCCTTGACTCTTTACAATGAAACCTTGCATTTCAGATCTTGTTCCTCGAGAAGCTGTTGAAAAGTGGCTCAAATATCTTAGGGAAGAGTTACCAGCTGTGGCCTTTAAGTGCAGCACTCAAGAACAGAGATCAAACTTGGGGTGGAAATCTTCTTCAAAGGCAGCAAAGCCTAGCAATCTTCTGCAAACTAGTGATTGTCTTGGAGCAGAAACTCTCATTAAATTGCTGAAAAATTACTCAAGAAGTCATGAGGTACATTCAATTGTTGTTTTGAGGCTGCAATATAATTTTCTCTCATTGTTGATTCTTAGCAGTTATTCCATCCTCTATGTTAGATGCTCTTCTGGTTATCTGCCTGTTCAAAATTCATGACTTTGAATCCCTTGTTGTAAAACAAATATCGATGTCGTTGTGTAACTTATTTTTGCAGATAAAGAAGTCCATAACTGTGGGCGTTATTGGCCTGCCTAATGTTGGAAAGAGTAGCCTAATTAACAGCTTGAAAAGATGCCACGTTGTCAATGTTGGTGCTACTCCAGGGTTGACAAGATCAATGCAAGAGGTTCAATTGGACAAGAATGTAAAATTATTGGATTGTCCTGGTGTTGTTATGCTTCGATCTGAGGGGAACGATGCATCAATTGCTCTTCGAAACTGCAAAAGAATTGAGAAGCTGGATGATCCAGTTGGCCCAGGTATTTCAACCAGTGAAATTTGTGTTTCATATAGCTGACTGCAACTATATGCATTAAGGCATAATTAGTTGATATGAGCTTAGTTGGAAATTGGATAATTTTGGTGTGAATTATTGAAAGAACTACAAGATAGACTTTCTGCAATGTATATCTTAATAGGAAAGGTTTTGAAATTACTATATCTTTTCTAATGCCATTCATTTCATAGAAGATGAATAAAATTGATTATGATGTGGGTGTGCTAACTTTGTCAGAAATATACAGGAGGGAATATGGGAGAAATAAATATGAGACTTAGGTCCCAAGGTAAGATGAGAATGTAAACGAGTTGTGGAATTACACTGACGTCAAATCCTTCTACAAATTAAGATTGATTAGTGAAATATGCTGCAGCATGATAATGGAAATTGAAGTGCATTGCTTGTCTGGGCAGGAATCTGTGAATAGGAGATCATTTAAGTCTCCCACTATTGGTAATATCTTGACAGAAATGAGCTAGCAATACTAATTTGTAATTCTCCTATGTCAACAATGCAGTGAAAGATATTCTCAAGCTTTGTCCTGAAAGACTCTTGGTAACAATATACAAGATCCCTGGCTTTCAATCAGTTGATGAATTCCTTCAGAATGTTGCCACTGTAAGGGGTAAGCTTAAAAAAGGTGGTATCGTGGATGTTGAAGCTGCTGCAAGGATCATTTTGCATGACTGGAATGAAGGTCTGTGTGTCAATACATTTTCTGGCGGGCTGTTTTACCTGTCTTAACTTAGAAAATCCGAAAATGGATAAATTAATTGCTTACTTTTCTAATATATTTGGTATACTTCAGGTAAAATTCCATATTACAGCATGCCTCCTGTTAGAAATCAAGAAGAACCTTCCGAGGCGAGGATTGTTACTGAACTTGGGAAAGAATTCAATGTTGATGAGGTTTATAACACTGAATCTTCATTCATTGGAAGTCTCAAGTCAACCGATGATTTCCATTCTGTTGAAGTTCCTTCTAGCCACCCTCTCAAGTTTGATGAGGCTATGCTAGAGGTTTGCAATTGCTCTTTTAGGACTCTTTTGTGGTTTAATCTTAGTTTTGCATGTTAATGGAATAGCTTGAACTAATGGTGTTATATAAATCTGTTGGATATTTGCGCACCACAGGATAATGCCCAACCCTTGCAATCAATTGAAGGTGATGAAAAGCAAGAAGATACATCTGATAATGGTGGTAATGATGAGCACATGGCTTCTGAAGAAGAAGATGCTGAAAAGGCAAAGTCAAAATCTGCCTCAAGCAGGCAAAATGAGAAGCTGTATGCAGTAGAAGGCATGCTGAACACAAAGATGAAAAGAGCTGAGAATAAGAGAAGGAAAAAAGCCAAAAATAAATTAACCTCAGGGGATGATGCTATGGATGATGATGGTGATAATGACTATGACTTTGGTGTGGATTATGTTAAGGGAAAGGAGCAAAACTAGTGGAGTTCCAATGTCAGGTGTTGGAAGTTGATAGAGTGATGAGAACTAAACATACCTAAAAATTTTATGCAGACGCTGAAGGTGTTGGATCTATGCAGGATGAGAAATTTTGTTCAATCGATGTAATTCCTTTCAATGCTGTCACTTGTTAAAGCGTTATTTAATGAATGCTTACATACTTCTTAAGAACCTGAACGTATAAACCTGAAAGTTCATTTCTTTTTGTTGAATATAAAGGAAGCACAAATAACTTCAAACAAAAAGGATCATGGGGATTAAACACCCTATATATTATAATTATTTGGTACTGTATCAGGATGAAAAGTGTGAAATACAAATAGAGATACTTGGCACTATTCATTTTTTGTATCAAGCCTTTTTAACATCAAGCCCAGGGTCTGTATTAGCAGCAGCAGGGTTGGCGGGATTATAGGAGGATGGGGTTGTAGAAACTCTGTTATTGGCAGTTGAGGGCGAAGCTTTAGCTGCAGCCCCATTGTTTGCAGTGCCACCACTGCCCATCGATGTACTTAGGGAAGTAGACTTTGGAATCAGCCCTTGTGCCTCCAATGCCTCGCGTGCTGCTTGCTTTTTGGCTCTTTTTGCTCTTTCCAATACCTCTTCCTGTGTGCATGAATTAAAGGGGATGTCATATTTTAATAAATCATCAAAATGAATGAGAAAAATGCAGCAAATTTGCAGATGAACGATTTCAATTCCAACTAAAAAAGAAAAGATCCTGATGGCCAATTTGTTATTGCATTTACTCAGAAAATAATGGTACATCCCTATGTAAACCGACAAATGTCTGTTTCAAAAACGATGTTGTATATGTAAAGTTGAATTCTAGCTTGAGCTTCCAATAACTAACTAGAAGTGGAATTCAGATAATACAACTTGCTAGAATTCAAGTTGGTGAGAAACTATGGCCATGCAGTTCATGATGAGGTTAACGGAGAGGGTGGGTTACTGGAAATGCCATTGTTACATTATATTTGAAAACCTGAACACCATAATTTTCCTCAAAAGAAAGAAAAGGGGTCTCTTACATTAACTCTTCCTATTGAAAATGAAGCAAAAATAATACCAGCATCAAAAGAAGGCATTTAAAACAAATGATGACTGCAATTTCGTAAGGCTTCCAAGAACAGATGTCAAAAAATGAAAAGAACCTTTGACTCCTCCCATTTAAATACCTTCAAATTATTGTTATTTTTCCAGTAAGGATTGGTTTGTGAGCGATAGAACCAATCACTTTGGGCACCATAACATTATGATTCAGAAACACACACAATGGCCAAGCAGAACAGAAGTGTATTAGAGCCAAATTTCAAATTCATAAAACTCTCCCCTGGTGGCGTTTGTGCTTTAGCAAATAAGCTATTCCAAGAGCTATGAAATAAACCCAGCAAAGTGAACACCCCCAAAAAAAAAAAAAAAAGAAAGGGCCATGACATGAATCATGAATTTATCAAGGATTAGATTCAAGAACAAAATCTGGTTACCTGGAAATCCTGCACTTGCTTTTGTTGCTCAGCCTGCAACCTTCCAACAACACTCAAAAACTCCCCAATTGTGGACTCTATTCTTTCATTCAATGCTTCGGCTACAGCCTTCCCTAAGAAAAAAGCATCCAGCACATTCCTGCTTTCATTATCACCTGCAATAAGAAGTATCCCACTCAGTTTCACAAAGAAAGGAAGAAAAAAAAAACACACAGCTACAGTGTATTATGGGGTTGGGTTCATTCCTTCTTCTCAAGAAACACTCAATTTAACCTTAATCCCACAGGTCACACAATTGTAACCATGTTTATACTATTAGGTCTTGTTAATACTTATTTTCCAGCAAGATAAAATCCCTGCTTCATTACTCCAACTATAACCAGCTTAATGATGCTATCTTGATGAGCTCTTCTAGCATTTCGACTATCTTAATGAGCTCATTAATGTTATCACGTTGTAAATAGATAAAAAAATTAGGGATTTATTCATGTATAAATACACCCTCTACTGTATATTTCCACTACAGACACACACACAGAGAAAGTCTCGATTAAAATCAAAGTTCATGAAGCAAGCACAAAATAAACACAGAATAGTAGGATTTTTGAATCCCAGAAGCCACTTGGCAGTGATGGATTTGAACACCAAATAAAAAGAAAAGGGAATTAACACCAAGAAACTGAAAAGGAGCTAGACCTGAACCAGGAGCACCACCAGGTCCAGTGCTACTTCTGGAGATAACACTACTTCTGTGAATCAGTCTGGGGCCACCAAAGCTAAAACTTGTAAGACAGAGATCTGAGGAACATAGCTTAGTAGGAGGAAGCACAAGAGAGTTACATGGATTGATACAAGGCTTGGTTTGAATCTTAGATTGTTGAAAAAAGGAGAAAGTAGAAGTGGGGATTGAAGCTGAAGCCAGACCGTACATGCTTACTCTCTCTAACTTGCTCCTCCTTCCTGAGTTGTCAAACTTCAGCTTCCATATTTGATATTTCTGTAATTCGTTTTATGTCTTTGTCATCAGAAGAATGTAGTAGATTTTCTTGCAAGAAAAATGGGTTTGGGTTTTGGTGTTTAAAAATCAAGCAGACTGGGCTTGGGGGAGCCTTTGTTCTCGGTTGGTTGATTCTTATATTTGATAAACAGCCCTCTCCTACGGGCTACGGTTCTGCCACATCCATGGGTTCCACCTACACAATATATTTTGGCTAAAGAATATCCAAAAATCCATTTAAACTCCTACAGCTCTTTACTATCTACTACAATATATTTGTAATATTTTAAATATATTATTAAAATTTAATTTTGTACGGGAGGATGATATGTATTAATTAAAATATATTTCGTTTTATTAACATTTTAATAAAAATATAATTATTTTTAAACAAAATGATTTAATGTGAGACTAAACTATCATTATAGTTTTATTTAAGTAAAAAGATTTTTCCAGTCCTTTTCAATTTCAAAATTGAACAATCGCTTAAAAAATAGAGTAATTTTGTCTCTGTTAATTTTGAAAGTAAACAATTAAGAAATTAATTACTACTGTCAAATCATTTTTAAAATCTATTTTAAAAACGGGATTAACTTTAAAAATAAAAATAGAGTCGCTACCAATCCCTTTTTACTTAGGTGTGATTGGATCACCTTATAAAATATTTTATTTCAAAACATTGATTTTTGGTCCACAAAATACCGTAAAATGTGTTCGAGTCGACACGTATGAGGAAGGATTAGCACCCTCATAACGCCCAAAAATTGGTACCTAATTGATAAAATCATGTCCTATTGTTAAAACTTTGAAAAATTTTAGAAAATGATCCTTTTATTTTTAAGAAAAAGACTAGACTTACTTATCTCGAATAAATAAAACACCATACCCAGTAAGTTAGGATATAGCATCTCATGACTTAGAAACTAGGCACGTCTTTAGTTTAAAAAATTCCTACCTCGAGATATAAAACATTATATCCAGTAAGTTAGGACATAACGTTTTCAATTCTCAAGAATAGCTTTTTATTATTCGAAATTTGTAAGTTTTGGTTTTAAAAATGAAGGAATATCTAATACTTTAAGTTCTATGAGAAAAATCACAACCCAATAAGTTAGGGCACGATTCTTCTCGAAGAGCCCAAATATCACATATCACCGTTAAAAATATTAAAAAAATCTTTGATTTGAAAGGTATTTTTATAAAAAATGGTATGAGCAAGATATTGTAACATACATATCAATTGCAATTCTATAAATTATATTAACAATAAATAATAAAAGAATAATATGAATAAATAAATAATAAAAAATGCTAGAGCAATAATATACTAATATAAAGATACAAATAAATATATATAATAATTAATAAAAATCATAATATATAATAAAATAATATAAAATAATTAATAATATAGAAGGATTATACATAAAAATAATTAGTAAATATATGATAATTTTAAATAAAACATATGTATATATATATATATAATAAACTAATCATAAAAATTATATATGTAATAAATAATATAAATAAAATAAGTTATATGATATAATAGACTTTATACAAAACAAAATTTAAAAATGATATATAATATAATATAATACTATATAATATATATAAATTAAAAATATAATATAATAAATAATATATAAATTATAAAATAATAAAATAACATATAATAATAAAATATATATAAAGATAAATTATAAAATATATATGCATATGTGAATTTTATACTATTAGTAAATTAATAAATATAGGAAAATAACATAGGACATTTAATATGATGAAATAATTAAATACAATGTAAAATAATAAAATAAAATAAAAAGATAAAAATAAAATAAAATAACGAAAATAGGGGTTAAATAGCAATTAAAATAGATTAAAAGGATTAAATTAAAACGCACATTAAATCACAGGGTTAAAAGACAATTAAGCCTTTTTTCAAAACGGCATCATTTCGATTTTTTACCTTTAAAACAGACCGATGGTCTAAATTGGAATAAAAACAAATTTTAGAGTTAATTTAATAAATAACAAAAATGCAGATTGGACTGAATTAAAATTAAAAAAATTGCGGAAGGGCCAAAATGGCAATTAAACCATTAAAGGGAAAACACGCGGATCCTGCCTTCGAGTCGGGTCAAAGCGCAGGTCTGGCCTGCTAAACGGCGTCGTTTTATTGCTTATTTGCCTAAATGAAAACGGCGTCATTTTTTAAGTGTTATATAAGTCAGTTTCAGACAAAAAAAAAAAACATTTGCACCTGGTTTTAAAATTTTTTTTTGAGAAACCTCTCAATACTCTCGTCTGGGCTCCTTCACCGAACCTTTGGACCATCGTTCCACACACTTCACGCGCCGTCACCTTCGGCACGCACAGGTAAAACCTTCCTTTTTTTATTTATTACTAGAATATTTATTGTTTGCAGGAATCGAAAAGAAAATAATAAAAAAAAGCAACGCGAATACGAAATGGGAAATCACCTTTTGTTTGGTGTTTTTATTTCTGTAAAAACTTTATTATTTTGTATATGTATATACTATTTTTTTCTCTCTCTGTCCACCCTCCGTTTACAGGTACATGTAAGGCTTTTATAGCCTTAAAAATAAAAGGTAAAAAGGAAATAAAAAGCTTGTTGCCATGTTTGTTTCGTTTTGCTGCTGTCTTTCCCTTTTTGTGCAGGTAAAGTGACGGAGAATCAGGCAACGATGGCGCGATTCGGGCGCAGATCATGGTGCGACTGAAGGCTTGGCGTGGGTGCGAGGAGTGGATTACGGTGCGACTGTTGGCCTGTCTCATGTGGCGCTAGGGTTTCAGAAAACCCTAGGCCTTCTGATTTCTGTTTAAGTTTTTGGGCTTGTAGGTTGGGCTAGAAATTGGGCTAGGTTAAATTTGGGTTGTAACGAGCTTCGGGTATTTTAGTTTTAGGTATTGGGTTCTGTTTTGGCTAAGGGTGTAAATGGGTTAGGCTGTTTAGGTAATTGGGCTCAGTATTTTGTAACTGGACTTTGGTGAATTGGACTGTAAAAATTGACCTTTTTTATTTTTTTTATTTTGGGTTTGTTTTATTATTCTGGTTTATGGGCCCGGGCAGAATTGGGTACTTACAATGTCCCTCTTTGCTCATTTTCGTGTAATCAGAACAGAGGAAAGACTATAAAAGGACCAATTTTGCCCGGTCTTGGCCGAGTCTTGACTTCTTGATCCTTGTCTTCTTCAAATGACTCCAACTCCACTGCAACTTCAACGGTATTGGAACTTCATCTTGATTTCAGTAAGTTTGATAGCTTCAACTTCATGAAGGCAGTATCCACTATCTTTTGATCTGCTCCACTGCAAACTCAAGGAAACAAGATCTGATATTTTGATTTGCTCCTTACAACTTCAAGAATGCCAAATCTACTATTTTCAATCTGATCCCTGCGACGTCTTCGATCTGCTTCCTGCAAACTCAAGAATTGCCAGATTTGCTATTTTCAATCTGATCCTTGCAAACTTAGGGATCACTAGACTAATGTCTTCGATCTGCTTCCTGCAAACTCAGGAATTGCTAGATCTGCTATTTTCAATCTAATCCCTGCAAACTCAGGGATCACCAGACTAATGTCTTCGATTTGCTTCCTGCAAACTTAGAAATTACCATATCTGCTATTTTCAATCTGATCCCTGCAAACTTAGGGATCACCAGACTGATGTCTTCGATCTGCTTCCTGCAATTTCAGGAATTGCCAAATCTGCTATCTTCAATCTACTCTCTGCAAACTCAGGGATTGCTAGACTGATGTCTTCGATCTGTTTCCTGCAAACTCAGGAATTGCCAAATCTTTAATCTGCTCCCTGCAAACTCAAGGATTGCCAGATTGATGTCTTCGATTGCTCCCTACAAACTTAAGGATTGCCAAATCTGCTATCTTCAACTCGCTCTCGCAAGCTCAGGGATTGCCAGACTGATGTCTTTGATCTACTTCCTACAAATTCAAGAATTGCCAAATCTGCTATCTTAATCTGCTCCCTACAAGCTCAAGGATTGCCAGACTGATGTCTTCGATCTGCTTCCTACCAACTCAGGGATTTCCAAATCTGCTATCTTCAATCTGCTCCTGCAAGCTCAAGGATTTCCAGACTGATGTCTTCAATCTGCTTCCTGCAAACTCAAGAATTGCCATATCTTTAATTTGCTCCCTACAAACTCAAGGATTGCCAGACTGATGTCTTCGATTTGCTTCCTACAAATTTAAGAATTGCCAAATCTACTATCTCCAATCTGCTCCCTGCAAGCTCAGGGATTGCCAACTGATGTCTTTGATCTGCTTCCTACAAATTCAGGAATTGCCAGATTCACAAACTTCACCAATATTGCTACACTGTCCGCTGACGGACATGTTCTGTAGATTCGGTTTAGTATATTTATGTCACATGACTAAGATGCTATGATTAGAATGAATCAAATGCTTCTAGCTACATATAACATGTCATGAAGATGATTCCTTTTAAAAGGTTAGGATGTAATGACCGAAATGAATCAAATGCTCCTAATGAAATTTGCTATGATACAAAAATGTTATGAGTATGATTCCTATTCTAGGTGTTATCACTCATTTGTTTTTCATTTTTGTTAATCAATCATGTTCTGTTCAACCAGCTTGCCCCATGGTAATTCTCGAGTCTTCTCCACTTGAACCTTGGGACATGAAGTTGGTACCTCCCACTACAACTTTAGGGAAATAAAATTTGGTTTCTTCCATCTTTCTGTTACCACTCAGAGGTACAGAATTTGTATCAATTTGATTTGTTACACCATTCCCTGGGTGTAATGACCAGATGTATGTGTTTGAATGAACGAAGGTATCCAAACAATGATCTCCTTTTATACTTGGATTGACCTTGTTTGTCATTTGCCGATATGGTGTTACCAACGAAATTGTCTTATCCAATAAGAATCTAAAGAGATAATCATTTTTCAATGTTTCCAGCCCTTAGGCTTGGTGAGTTCTGAACAATAGTCATGTTTCAGATTCATCATATTATTTAGAAGCTTCTAGAGTAATATGCGAAACTCCTTTTATGAAAGTATTATTAATCTATTAATCGTTATTTCAATATGAAATGCTTGAAAAAGATTACAACAATAGACAAGAAAGAAATTAATCAAGAGCATACCTCGAAACAAATAAGCTAATCAAAGATAGCCAAGGCAATAAATGAAAATGGATTGGTATATCTTAAAAAGAATAAAGTAAATATAGCAAAGGCTATAAAAGAAAATTAATTGGGGTGTTTCTTTGAAAAGAATAAAGTAATCAAAGATTTAAAATGGGTAAAATGGGAAACTAGGTGCCTCAGATATCGCAGTCTGAACTTTTCTGTTCCGATTTCTTAAGGACCATTTTAAACTCAATATGTGTTTAGGGGATTCAGAGTACTTTGTCAATGCCCCAAGACGTAACATACTTCTTCATTGTTAATTCAAGCGTAGCAAGACTATTGTATGCCCCACTTTTGATCAAAATTTGAGCCGCCCTTTTCGGGTTTTCATCTCAAATCCCTTTTGGTCTCAAAGCGCCTTTTACAGGTTTTCGCCTTGGCCTCTCCTTTTTCTTTTCTTTTTTTCTTTCTTTTTATTTTCTTTTTTTTGTTTTTGTTTTTGTTTTTTTTATTTCGAGGCGCCCTTTACGGGTTTTCACCTTGGTCTTTCCTCTTTCAGGTAAAATATCTCTTGACTAAATCTAAATTCGCCGAATTGGGCAAGTCTTCGCCATCCATCTCGGTCAATATCAATGCTCCTCTAGAACAGGCCCTACATAAGTCCTTCCCAGTTTGGCATATGCTTTCCTCTAAAATCGTTTTGTAGAGGAAAAATCTTTTTCAACATCAGGTTTCTTTGTGGAATTCCCTAAGATGAACTTCTTTAACGTAAGCTCGCATCATCTGACCGTGATGGATAGCTTTTAACCTTTTCTTCGATTAGGCACAATTGGCAAAACACTTCAATTCCATAAACCAATGGGTAAAATGTTACCCCCAGCGAAGGTTCTGGCCAACGTTCAATAAGATAGAAGGTAATGGTAGCTTCTTATGCCAATCCATACAAGTCTAAGTCACCTTTCATAGGTTTTTTTTTTGTATTTTTTTTGGCAACTTTTGTTGTACAGTGATATGTTGCCTAATCTTTTGGACAAACTGTAAACTTTGACTTTATATAGTTATGCATTCTGTGCTGGCATCTGATCCTTTCCTTTATTCTTCATTTTTTTTAATTTTTTAAATTTTTTTTTGAAATTTAATAACTGTTGACTTCGTAATATTGACATATGAAGCAACATTCACCCTCTTAGTGAAGTAGACAATGACCATGACGGTAAATCGATGAAAACTTGAAGCATTTGATGAGATTAGACCCATAATATCCATGCCCCACATATAAAAGAGTCTGTGAATAAAATAGAAGAGTTATATAAATCTCGTCTTCTTCAATTCAGATTTGCGGTATGACTGATGCAGTCCCCTTCTATGGTAGACCAACAATGTCCCATCCTATTGTTTAGCCCACGTCTTATTGATCGTGCGAAAACATCTTTGAATTCTCGAAGATAACTTAATGATGTCTCGTCTTCTTTTTATGATGAGCTAGGCTACAATCTTCACTCCTTTCCTAGACTCATAATATTCAATGATCCTTTGTAGAGTAATGTCTGTTTTTCATATTGTTCTACCATCCTTAACAAATCATGAGGTGGGTTATAATCTCTGTTATTTTCAAAGTCCTTAGATCCCTTAGACCCATATCTGATTCAAAAAGGGAGTAAGTAACAATGTCGCTAATGTAATTGATATTTAGAGACCTATTGTAGGCTCGAAGAATAAATGATTAAATAAATGGTTAAAAGAATATTTGCATAAAAGAGTCTATACATGGAAAGAATAAAGATACATTTTATTGAAATAAGAATTTAGGACACAAGCCTATTTCACAAAAGGGCTCTTATTGCCTCTAGGCTTAAGGCAACAAGCATGTTTTGCACATTACTATAGATCAACTCTAAAAATATAGAGATCTCTTCCACAATCTCATTATTCAAGACATTCCCAAGTATCCAAGGGTTTGGAAACATTATTCCCCAATTCCCTCTTCACTTTCGATTTCTTTAAGGGTTTAGAATTCTTGCATTTGTTCCTCGCATTTCTTGTTGATTCTTGGTTAATTGCCCCTACATCTTTATTTACATTTGCTCTACTCTCTCCAATATTTATTCCATGTTTTCCAAGTTAACTGAGATGATTTTACCTAATTAAAGTCTAATACAAATGATGTAATGAAAATGCATGAATGCAAAGAGGCATCGATTCTGATTCAACTTCGTTTTAGAAAAAAAATCTTTTACATAAAATGGACTACTATATACTTTCGCCCTAAGTCCTAAAGTTTTGATTTTCCCAAGCAATGGAGCTAGCTCTTGACTATGATCGGACTGTAGCTTCATGCTCAACATATCAGCCTGTGATGCCGAAATTTGTAGATGATCAGCTACTTCTGAATCTGAACTATTGCTTCACCCACGAGGTAATCTTGACTTCTAACTTGGTCATGGTAATGATGAAGCTCTTCCTTCCAATGCCTTTCTCTTATTTCAAGAAGCTTGATCTTTAGAAGAATATTTGTAAAGTATTGATCATACACCCTAGCTGGTGCCATACACTGAGCCACAATACCATACTCAGAAAGATTCTTCCGCTTACAAGGCTCATAAAGATCAGAATTTTTCCTAGACAAAGAAGAAACTGCGGAGCTCCAGGAAGTTTAAACATTTTTCCAACTCTAACCATAGATGAAAGGCTTCTATTCATCTCTTTGAATATATCAAATGGGGGATCAATACGAATTCCTCTCATTTCTCCACAACGAATCAAATCCCTTGCAATGTTGTTTAGATCACAACGAAGAGCCGAGAAGTTCACAACAACCAATCTTTCAATCCTAGATGAATCCACCAACGTCCATTTGGGTTATCCTGGCCATTGGGGCTTGCATTTCCATTGTTTCTGGTAGGTGCAACATCCTCAAGTACAACAGTAAACTCAAGCTTGTTGTTTGGTAGCAGACCTATAATAAATAAACCTTTTTACCATCATAGGCAAAATTCTTTCCATCCAAATCATTTTTGTAGGTCTCATGCATTCTGTTAGCCGCTTTCCTTACAGTCCATAGGGTGACCATCTTCATATGAAAGAGAAACATTGTATGGGTAGAAGTGTCCATCCATGCTTCTCAGGCTCACTTTGAAGTGATTGGTGAGTATAATTACCTTCTGCCCTTTAGTTCCAACACCACGCCTTGCCATAAGGTGTCATACAATCTTCTTCATATTCGACTCTACTTTGATGAGAACAATATCAGGAGACACAAGTGGCAGGGATTCTAGCACTGCCCCATTTCCCTATTGCTCAAACGAATCCATACCCTCTTTCTCTAATTGCCTATGCTCTAACTATATACGAACGATTGCATTGTCTTCCACTTTATCAAGGAATTCATTCTCCATAACCAACTTTCTAACTCTAGAAACTGACCATGAATCAATACCTCTTAAATATGAAATGACATGCACAAAAAGACGAAACATAACAAGTTAGTGTCGCAACATATAAAGCAAGCAAAGTAAACAAACATCCAATTGGGTAACTACTAAGGTTTGACATAGTTCTACTTAGGGTGGGTTCCTAGGTTCTCTACGTGTCGTTCAGCTCTAAAATTGATGTACCCGAACCATCAGATTCCTCGATCCTGACCCATTATAGGCTCATACGGACCGAGATCAGTTTAGGGGAATACATTTCCCTATGGCTGCATGGAGGTGTAAACCTCACAAAGACATAGGTACGGATGTATTCCGAAAGAAGTCCACTAGCCCCAGCGGAGGTGAAAACCTCACGAAACCATAGTTTCTCACTCCCATTTAAGGGTGTGACCACAACGGTCATGCAATGCAATGTAGAGAGATATATTTAGAACCACATACAATAAAAGGATCATGTTTTTTTTTTAAAAAAAATAGAATTTTAAGTTTGGACAAAAGGACATGAAATTATCAATTTTACGGCTTGACTCTCTTAAGTCCCCAGTGGAGTTGCCAAGCTGTCGAAACCTACAACAGTCCGAATTTGACCCTAATCAGAATGGTGGTTTCGGGACCATGAATCCAAGTCTAAAATTTTTTTAAATATTATATTTTGTCCTAATTATATGTGATTTATGATGTGTGAAAGTTTCGTAGAAAAAATTAATTATTTGTGTGCTTAATTTGAAAAAAAGGACTTAATCGCATAAAAGGTAAAAGTTACAAACTATAGTGAAATGCACTAAATTGATTATGGATTTTTCATATGGGGTATTAAAAGGGAAATTAGCCCATTCAAGGAGTTAGTGGGCGGCATATGTCTAAAATAACCTTATAGGTATATGTTAATTATATTATTATATAAGGATATTTTTGTACATTGGTTAATATGTTAATTATAGTTAAAATAAAACATGAAATAAAACTTTGTTCTTCATCTTTTCATCACCAAAATAAGAAATAAAGAAAAAGGAGTGTGAGCTTGTTCATTCGGCCATAACTCAAGCTTAAATCGGGTATGTATTTTAGTCAGTTTTTGATAATTTTTACGTTTTTGTGATCGTTGCTTCGAATAGTAACCGAACCATGCTAGAATTTTTGAGATTGGTGTATATGAGATGTTCGGCCATGATAGAAACTTATGCTTTGTGATGTTTAATGAATATATGTTAAAGCTTTGTTATAGATTAAAATGTTTTGTATTGGAAATTTTGGTAAATTTGAGTATTTTGGGTTAAATTGCAAAAATAAAATTTTGAGGGGCTAAATTTCAAAATAAATAAATAAATGGACTTGTATAGTCCCTATGAATATTCAGCCCTTAGGTGATATAATGAAATTTTATGTATTTTGTGTTCTGTGCAAATAGGACTAATTTGTAAAAATGTGAAATATTAGGGGCAAAATAGTAATTTGCCTATTTACGTGTTTTGGGACTAAATTGAAATGAAATGTGCTTGAATGAGTTAAATTTTAATGTGTTTAGATCAAGAACAAAGAAAAACGGATTTGGATCGGGGAAAGGCGAAGGTTATCGAATAGCCGGTCTACGTTGTCCGTCGATAGTCGAGGTAAGTTCTTAAGCAAATATATGTCAAAGAATTAATTATGAATCTAGTAAAAGTTGAAATTTGATATTTTTAAGGATAGAAATATGGGATTGCCGAATGTGAAGTATAGTAATGGATTGAATTTGTTTTGTTAAATGTAAAGTGATCAAGCATGTTCGACTTGATATGTGAAAGTAATATGAAATATATGTGATGTTAGTGATTTTAGTATTAAGTAATGTGTATGGAATGATTAATTGTGTTGATATTCGGGCTTCGAGCCTAGCAGGCCTTGTGCCAGTGGTCTATATCGAGCTTAATGCCTAGCAGGCCTTGTGCCGGTGCAATATTTCGGGCTTATTGCCTAGCAGGCTAAATGCCGGTGTTTAAATCTTGAACCTTGAGTCTAGCAGGCCTAGTGCCGGTGTGAGCGATTCGGGCTAGGGCCAGGCAGGTTTTATACCGGTGAGTTTCAATTTCGAACTTCGTTTATATAGTAATAAGGTCATGAACCAAATCTAGTAAGTTTTAGCTTTGAAAATGAATTTGTTAATTCAACAACAAGGTATGTACTTTCATACTTTAATGTTATATATATGCTATGATAATGAGCAAAACAAATGATGAAAGAAATGTGTTATACACTTGGTTGTGAAGTTTGTATATATATAATATGCCATGTGGTTATTGGAAATTCAAAACATGAGTGGGGTTAAATGTTCATGTAGGTATATTTATACACCTAGATATGTGATTATTTATGTATATTCGGCAATTGATGTATTTGGTAAGGAATTAAAAGTTACCAAGTTAAGTAAGGTAATGACACTTTGTTATGGTGAGTTTATAAGTAAGACATGTATATTTAATGTCATGAATGGATTTATTATCATGCTTGGATGGTTGAGTAATATAATATAATGCTTAAGACTTACTAAGCTAGTAAGCTTACTTTGTGTGTTCAATGACCTGTTTTATAGATTTTGGTCAAGCTACGGGCTCGGGAAATCATCAGCAAAGTCAACCACACTATCATCTTTTTGGTACTCCTTTAGTTTGGTTTATTTTGGATAAAGGCATGTATAGGATGGTAAATGTCTTTGTTTGAGTTGGAAACTTTTTTATTATATGTAATATAGCCATACGGATATGGCTTATATTCGATGTTAGTTGATATGGATATGTTTTTATGATGCATGGATGATATGGATTCTATTTGGTTATATTCAGCTATAGTCTAGGTGCATATCATAGATGTAGTTTGGTCATGGCATATTTGTATGGTATATTTAGTTATGCATTTAGCTAGTAAAGAGATGATGGTGATATTTGATAATTTATGTAGGTATATATATAGATATAGTAGTAGGCGATAATCTTATTATATGTTTGGATAAATATACCGAACCTTGAATTATATATATATGAAACATGGTGGTTGCATTGTATGAATGATTTTGTCCAAGGACTATTCGTGAGTTACTTGCTAAAATACATTACTAATGGCGATTGAGTTGTGGCATAGGCTTCGGCAATATAGTAAGTGATGTATATTTGAGGTAGTTGGTATTAGTAATATTTTGTTTAAGCATGAATCTCAAATGGTATGTGAAAACTGTAAGGTTTGATCTCAATATTTGAAATGCTGTGATATGCTTATGATTTTGGTAATAGTATGGCCGAACTGTTGAATAGTTAATTAAATAAATTGCAAGGTTTAGGTACATTAAAAAATGTATTCAAATCTGGTGCATGATATTTGAATAATCATGTGCATGTATAAATGGGACACTTGCTATAAGGAAATGCATGCGATATAATTTCATAATATCAATTGTATGTTTGGTCAGGATGTAATTTGATATGTTTATATATGCATTATAGAATTACGAATGAATATCAGACTTTGTTATGTCATACATAGGGATCGCTTTGCTTGTGTCGAATTCAATTGAATGTCTATTTGGAATGGTGTTTAGTTTGGTAATGCCTCATAACCTTAATCCGATGACGGGTACAGGTTAGGGGTGTTACATTTGATTGGTATCAGAGCTTACGATTTAGTCAATTCTAGGACTACCGTAGTGCGTGAGAGTCTAGCTATACATGCCTTTATTATATATACGATAGTGTGGTGACTTCTAACATTTCAAACTGTGTTTTATATAGTAAATGGATCCTGACAGAGCCGTAGTGGATGATGTAGAGAGCGTAGCGCCTGATCTCGCACGTGGGTCAGCGCCGGTAGACTCTCGACCTATCTCGGGTAGCCATGAGGGGGAGGCTAAACAAGCCTTTTACCAGATGAAGAATGAATGGTTTGCCCAATTTATTCAGACTAACCCGGCTGTACAACAACCTCCACCCCCAAATAATCCAACTCCAGTACCTTCAGCACCTCCGATGATAGATCTGATGAGATCTAGTAGGCCTCTTGCTAATAAAATCAGGAAATATGGGGCCGAAGAATTCAAAGCTAATGATGATGATGACGCAGAGCGAGCTGAGATGTGGCTTGATAACACTATTCGGGTACTTGATGAGCTATCTTGTACTCCAGATGAATGCCTGAAGTGTGATATATCTTTATTACGGGACACTGCATATCACTGGTGGAATACACTAGTATCGGTGGTTTTGAAAGAAAAAAGTGACTTGGAATTTCTTTCAGATCGAGTTCCGTAAGAAATATATCAGTTAGAGATTCATCGATCAGAAACGAAAAGAATTTCTAGAACTAAAACAAGGTCACATGACTGTGACTGAATATGAGCGAAAGTTTGTCAGATTGAGCCGATATGCTCGAGAATGTGTATCAACTGGAGCTATTATGTGCAAAAGATTCGAAGATGGTTTGAATAAAGACATAAAGTTGCTAGTTGGTATACTTGAAATTAAAGAGTTCGTGGTACTTGTTGAGCGAGCTTGCAAAGCTGAAGAGCTTGGGAAAGAGAAAAGAAAGGCTGAAATGGATGATAGAGACACCCATAAAAGATCATCGAGTAAGACTTACCATTCAGTATCTAAGAAGTTTAAAGATGACTTCAGTCGACATAAAGCTACTTCAGACATGTCTAGACGAGATCGACCTCTAGTGGGTTCTCGGGCTACTTCGGTGGCCAGTGTTGGTAATGTTCACCAGAATCGAGTTGAATGTAAGCATTGTGGTAAATGGCATTCTGGGAATTATAGATTTTGTGATCGATCCTGCTATAAATGTGGATCGTCAGATCATTTTATCAGAGAGTGCCCGATGTTAGCCGAGCAAAATACGGCTCAGAATGTCAGACCGAGTAATGTGTCAATGCGAGGTAGACCACCTAGGCATTCGTGAAATGTAAGTGGTAGTCAGAAAGGAACTAAATACACTACAGTTCGATCGGAGGCTTGTGCACCAGCTAGAGCATATGCTATACGTGCCAGAGAGGATGCTTCTTCCCCAGATGTTATCACTGGTACTTTTACTCTTTATGATACTACTATGATTGCATTGATTGATCCTGGTTAGACTAATTCATATGTGTGTGAAACTTTAGTAACCAGTAAGACTCTGCCTGTTGAGTCTACTGAGTTTGTGATTCGTGTGTCCAACCCCTTGGGTGTATGTGTACTTGTTGATAAAGTGTGTAAAGGTTACCATTGATGATTCAAGATTTTCGCTTTCCAGTTGATTTAATGTTGTTGCCTTTCGACTAGTTTGACATAATTTTGGGAATGGACTGGTTAACTTTGCATGATGCTGTGGTGAATTGCAAAAGAAAGATTATTGATTTGAGATGTCAGAGTGGTGAGATTATCCGGGTTGAATCTAATGATCTGAATGGGTTACTGGCAGTAATATCCTCAATGTTGGCTCGTAAGTATGTGAGAAAGGGATGTGAAGCTTACTTGACCTATGTGTTAGATAATAAAGTGTCTGAAAAATAGATTGAATCAGTACCAGTGGTGTGTGAATACCCAGATGTATTTCCTGAAGAATTACCAGGTTTACCACCAGTTTGAGAGATTGAGTTTGGCATTGAATTAGTACCGGGAACGACTCCGATTTCAATAGCTCCGTATCGGATGTCACCTACTAAGTTGAAAGAGTTGAAAGCACAGTTGCAAGAGTTGACAGATAGGGGCTTTGCATGACTTAGTTTATCTCCTTGGGGTGCACCAGTTCTATTTGTGAAAAAGAAAGATGGGACTATGCGAATGTGTATTGATTATCGACAGCTGAATAAGATGACAATAAAGAATAAATACCGTTGCCTCGAATTGATACTTGTTTGACCAGTTGAAAGGGGCTTCAGTGTTTTCAAAGATAGATTTGAGATCGGGTTATTATCAGTTGCAAGTCAGAGATTTAGATGTGCCAAAGATTGCATTTCGAACGAGGTACGGACATTTTGAGTTTCTGGTTATGCCTTTTAGACTTACTAATGCACCTGTTGTTTTTATGGATTTGATGAATCAAGTTTTCAGACAGTATTTGGATCGGTTTGCGGTAGTGTTTATAGATGATATCCTGATCTACTCGCAGAGATGAAACCGAACATGCCGAGCATTTGAGATTGGTGCTACAAACTTTGCGAGATCAATAGTTGTATGCAAAGTTTAGTAAATGTGAGTTCTGGATGAATGAAGTTAGCTTTTTAGGTTATGTTGTTTCAGCGTTAGGTATTCGGGTTGATCCGAACAAAATATCGGCTATACTTGATTGGAATCCACCAAAGAATGTTTCTGAGATCCGAAGCTTTTGGGACTTGCTGGATATTACAGACGATTTGTGAAAGGTTTTTCCATGATAGCTATACATTTGACAAAGCTACTATAGAAAGATGTCAAGTTTGAATGGAAGGAAAAATGTCAAAAAAGTTTTGATCAGTTGAAAGCTTTATTGAATGAAGCTCTAGTGTTAATTCAGCCTGAATCAGGTAAAGAATTTGTTGTGTACAGTGATGCTTCTTTGAATGGTTTGGGCTGCGTCTTAATGCAAGAAGGCAAAGTAGTAGCCTATGCTTTGAGACAGTTGAATCCTCATGAAAGAAATTATCCGACTCATCTAGAATTAGCAGCCATTGTTTTCGCGTTGAAAATTTGGCGTCACTACTTATTCGGTGAGAAATGTCATGTTTATTCGGATCACAAAAGTCTGAAGTATTTGATAACTCAAAAGACCTGAACTTGAGACAACGCAGATGGTTAGACCTATTGAAAGATTATGAATTGGTGATTGATTACCATCCAGGAAAGGCCAACGTTGTGGCAGATGCCTTAAGTCGAAAATCATTGTTTACTCTTCATGCGTTGAACGCACATATGGTTATGTCAGGTGATGGTTCAATCATAGCTGAGTTGAAGGCAAGACCATTGTTTATTCAAAAAATTTGTGATGCACAGAAAATTGATAAATATATGATTACTAGACGAGTTCAGTGTGGAAATGATGCAGAGTCAGAGTTTCGAATTGATGAAAATGATTGTTTGAACTTCAAAGGCCGAATATGTGTTTCGAAGAATGTGGATTTGACTCATACGATTTTGAACGAGGCTCACAATAGTCGATTGTCGGTACATCCGGGTAGCACAAAAATGTATAATGATTTGAAACAGTTCTATTGGTGGCTTGGCATGAAACGAGATATATCTGAATTTGTTTCAAAGTGTTTAACTTGTCAGCAAGTAAAAGCCAAGCATCAAGTGCCTTCTGGGTTACTTCAGCCGATCATGATACCTAAATGGAATTGGGATAGAATCACTATGGATTTTGTAACCGGTTTGCCTACGACATCGAGTAAGAAAGATACAATCTGGGTTATAGTGGATAGACTGACCAAATCAGCTCACTTTGTTCTAGTTCGTATGGACTATTCGCTAGATAAGCTTGTTGAGTTGTATGTATCTCAAATTGTGAGATTACATGGTGTGTCGAGCTCCATTGTTTCAGACAGAGACCCGAGATTCACATCGCGGTTTTGGAAGAAGTTACAAGATGCTTTAGGTACTAGACTCAACTTTAGTACAGCCTTCCATCCGCAGACAGACGGTCAGTCTGAACGAACCATTCTGATACTTGAGGACATGTTGAGATGTTGCATCCTTGAGTTTGAAGGTACGTGGGAAAGATACTTACCTTTGATTGAATTTGCTTATAATAACAGTTTTCAATCTAGTATCAAAATGGCACCTTGTGAAGCTCTATATGGCCGCAAGTGTCGTACACCGTTGTATTGGACCGAGCTTAGTGAAAATAAGATACACGGGGTTGATTTGATTAAAGAGACTGGATAAAAAGTGGCTATAATCAGAGATAATTTGAAAGCCGCCTCGAATCGTCAAAAGTCCTATGCTGATTTGAAATGTAAAGACACTGAGTTTCAGGTCAGAGATCGGGTATTTTTGAAAGTTTCTCCGTGGAAGAAAGTACTTCGATTTGGTCGAAAGGGCAAACTAAGTCCGAGATTCATCGGACCGTATGAAATCATTGAATGAATCGGGCCTGTTGCTTATAGATTGAAGTTGCCTTCGGAATTAGAAAAGATACACAATGTGTTCCATGTTTCGATGCTCCGTAGATATCGATCAGATCCATCACATGTGAGTTCTCCGTCTGAGATTGAAATCCAATCCGATATGATGTACGAGGAGGAACCGATCCGTATTTTAGCCTGAGAAATGAAAAAGTTAAGAAACAAGAAAATTCCGTTAGGGAAAGTACTACAGAATTGACACGGAGTAGAAGAGGCTACGTGGGAGCCTAAGGATTCAATGAGGCAACAATATCCAACTTTGTTTAATGGTAAGATTTTCGGGGATGAAAATCCCTAAAGGGGGGAGTTGTAATAGTCCGAATTTGACCCTAATCAGAATGGTGGTTTCGAGACCATGAATCCGAGTTTGAAAATTTTTAAATATTATATTTTGTGCTAATTATATGTGATTTATGATGTGTGAAAGTTTCGTAGAAAAATTTAATCGTTTGTGTGCTTAATTTGAAAAAAAGGACTTAATTGCATAAAAGGTAAAAGTTGCAAACTATAGTGAAATGCACTAAATTGATTATGGCTTTTTCATATGGGGTATTAAAAGGGCAATTAGCCCATTCTAAGAGTTAGTGGGTGGCATATGTCTAAAATAACCTTATAGGTATATGTTAATTATATTATTATATAAGGATATTTTTGTACATTGGTTAATATGTTAATTATAGTTAAAATAAAACATGAAATAAAACTTTGTTCTTCATCTTTTCATCACCGAAATAAGAAAGAAAGAAAAAGGAGTGTGAGCTTGTTCATTCAGCCATAACTCAAGCTTAAATCGGGTATGTATTTTAGTCGGTTTTTGATAATTTTTAAGTTTTTGTGATCGTTGCTTCGAATAGTAACCGACCCATGCTAGAATTTTTGAGGTTGGTGTATATGAGATGTTCGGCCATGATAGAAACTTATGCTTTGTGATGTTTAATGAATATATGTTAAAGCTTTGTTATAGATTAAAATGTTTTGTATTAGAAATTTTGGTAAATTTGAGTATTTTGGGCTAAATTGCAAAAATAAATTTTTGAGGGGCTAAATTTCAAAATAAATAAAATAAATGGACTTGTATAGTCCTTATGAATATTTGGCCCTCAGGTGATATAATGAAATTTTGTGTATTTTGTGTTCTGTGCAAATAGAACTAATTTGTAAAATTGTGAAATATTAGGGGCAAAATAGTAATTTACCTATTTATGTGTTTTGGGACTAAATTGAAATGAAATGTCCTTGAATGAGTTAAATTTTAATGTGTTCAGATCAAGAACAAAGAAAAACGGATTTGGATCGGGGAAAGGCGAAGGTTATCGAATAGCCGGTCTACGTTGTCCGTCAATAGTCGAGGTAAGTTCTTAAGCAAATATATGTAAAGGAATTATTTATGAATCTAGTAAAAGTTTAAATTTGATATTTTTAAGGATAGAAATATGGGATTGCCGAATGTGAAGTATAGTAATGGATTGAATTTGTTTTGTTAAATGTAAAGTGATCAAGCATGTTCGACTTGATATGTGAAAGTAATATGAAATATATGTGATGTTAGTGATTTTAGTATTAAGTAATGTGTATGGAATGATTAATTGTGTTGATATTCGGCTTGAGCCTAGCGGTGCCTTGTGCCTTGATCTATATCGGGCTTAATGCCTAGCGTGCCTTGTCTTGGTGAAATATTCGGGATTATTACCTAGCAGGATAAATCTGGTGTTTAAATCTCGGACCTTGAGTCCAAAGAGGCCTAGTCTTTGGTGTGAGCGATTCGGCTAAGGCCCAATGAGGTTTTATACCGGTGAGTTTCAATTTCGAACTTCGTTTATATAGTAATAAGGTCATGAACCAAATCTAGTAAGTTTAAGCTTTGAAAATGAATTTGTTAATTCGGCAACAAGGTATGTACTTTCATACTTTAATGTTATATATATGCTATGATAATGAGCAAAACAAATGATGAAAGAAATGTGTTATACACTTGGTTGTGAAGTTTGTATATATATAATATGCCATGTGGTTATTGGAAATTTGAAAACATGAGTGTGGTTTAATGCTCATGTACGTATATTTATACACCTAGATATGTGATTATTTATGTATATTCGGCAAATGATGTATTTGGTAAGGAATTAAAAGTTACCAAGTTAAGTAAGGTAATGACACTTTGTTATGGTGAGTTTATAAGTAAGACATGTATATTTAAAGTCATGAATGGATTTATTATCATGCTTGGAGGGTTGAGTAATATAATATAACGCTTAAGACTTACTAAGCTAGTAAGCTTACTTTGTATGTTCAATGACCTGTTTTATAGATTTTGGTCAAGCTACGGGCTCGGGAAATCATCAGCAAAGTCAACCACAATATCATCTTTTTGGTACTCCTTTAGTTTGGTTTATTTTGGATAATGGCATGTATAGGATGGTAAATGTCTTTGTTTGAGTTGGAAACTTTGTTATTATATGTAATATAGCCATACGAATATGGCTTATATTTGATGTTAGTTGATATGGATATGTTTTTATGATGCATGGATGATATGGATTCTATTTGGTTATATTCGGCTATAGTCTAGGTGCATATCGTAGATGTAGTTTGGTCATGGCATATATGTGTGGTATATTTAGTTATGCATTTGGCTAGTAAAGAGATGATGGTGATATTTGATAATTTATGTAGGTATATATATATAGATATAGTAGTAGGCGATAATCTTGTTATATGTTTGGATAAATATACCAAACCTTGAATTATATATATATGGAACATGGTGGTTGCATTGTATGAATGATTTTGACCAAGGACTATTCGTGAGTTACTTGCTAAAATACATTACTAATGAAAATTGAGTTGTGGCATAGGCTTCGGCAATATAGTAAGTGATGTATATTTGAGGTAGTTGGTATTAGTAATATTTCGTTTAAGCATGAATCTCAAATGGTATGTGAAAACAGTAAGGTTTGATCTCAATATTTGAAATGCTACGATATGCTTATGATTTTGTTAATAGTATGGCCGAACCTTTGAATGGTTAATTAAATAAATTGCAAGGTTTAGGTACATTAAAAAATGTATTCGAATTTGGTGCATGATATTTGAATAATCATGTGCATGTATAAATGGGACACTTGCTATAAGGAAATGCATGCGATATAATTTCATAATATCAATTGTATGTTTGGTCAGGATGTAATTTGATATGTTTATATATGCATTATAGAATTATTAATGAATATTAGACTTTGTTATGTGATACATAGGGATTGATTTGCTTGTGTTGAATTCAATTGAATGTCTATTCGAAATGGTGTTTAGTTTGGTAATGCCTCATAACCCTTATCCGGCGACGGGTACGGTTTAGGGGTGTTACAAAACCATTTTTAAAATCCATTTTAAAAAATGGGGATCAACTTTAAAAAACAAAAATGGAGTCGCCACTAGTCCCTTTTTACTTAGGTGTGGTTGGATCACCTTATGAAATATTTTATTTCAAAACATTGATTTTTGGTCTACAAAATACCAGAAAATAGGTTCGGGAGTCGGTTACATATGAGGAAGGATTAGCATCCTCATAATGACCAAAAATTGGTACCTAATTTATAAAATCATGTCCTATTGTTAGAACTTTGAAAAATTTTAGAAATGATCTTTTCATTTTTAAGAAAAAGACTAGACTTACCTATCTCAAAGAAATAAAACACCATACCCAGTAAGTTAGGATATAGCATCTCATGACTTAGAAACTAGGCAAGTCTTTACACCATGTTTGGTTGGGGGGAATAAGAATGCATTCCCCCTATTTGGTGGGCCCACCACCAAACCAATGTTTGGTTGGCTGTAAAAGGATTACAACCTGATTCCATTCAGGACTTATTACAGCTAAAGGCTGTAATAGCCATTCCTTCCCCACATATCTGAATAGCTATTCCGTTTGGTATCTTTTTCCTATTTTCTAAATTTTGCCCTCCTTCATCTTCTCATTCATCTGCTGTCAAACTCTTTCCTATTTCACTACAATTTATCGATCCAATGCTGCTAGAGCAAAAGATGGACAGCATGAGAGTTCTCTACAGCAACGGCGTTGTTTCTTGATCCTCCGATGCTCCTCCCATCACTACTTTCCTTGAATCCCTTCTAGGTACTAAAACCCAAACCCATTTCCATCTCTTTCCATTTTGTTCTTTTTCAGTCAACCAAAAAAAAAGAGAAATAGCTTTCTAAATTCCAAGTAATTTCTAAATTTAGTTTCAACCCAAACGCTTGCAGTTCTAATAATTAGGCATAGTTGAAAGGCAGGAGAGAAGACATGGGAAATCAAAAGCAGGAAGAAGATGAAGACAATAAAAGAGAAACAGCGATCGCTTTTACCCGTTCTTTGCAACCCTACTTCAAGCCTGTTAGTGTTACTCCTCAATAGCTTTCTAAATTTCAAGTAATTCCTTAATATTGATTTTCACATGATTTTGCAGCAACCATTTATCTTTTAGCAGATTATTTTTTTAATGGAATCAAGATTAGGGGTAGTGAAATCTTGGGTTTTGTTTATGATTGAAGGAACTGAACCCTAGACACTTCTCATGGATTTAAATTGTAGTGGCACGTTTTCAATCTGTCGAACTTATCTTAATTTGTTGCGGGTGTGATGAATTGTATTTCAGTAAATATTGGTAATGAATATCAGTGGTGGAAAGAAGCAAAACCTTGACCATTGTGCCTAATATTACATTACGATTGCTATACGAGTCTCCAACCCTTTTACCATCTTTGGCAGATACGTCATGCATTTTTAGTTCATCTTGATTTTGGATGTAATAAATGTAAATTTTGTAGATAGCGATAATCCATAAAAAGCAACCATAGAATTGCATTACGATTACTTTTCAAGTCCCTGCAACTTTTTATGGAATTTAGATGGTGGGCAGTGAAATCTTTGGCTTACTTGAGATGATGGCTATATTGCTCTGACTCTTCGTTTTTCTTATAGATGATGACATAACTTTGACATTGATAGGCTTTAAAACCTATTAATTTGGTATGTTTGCTTAGGAGTTGAATGGGCAATGTTGTTTAAATTTAATATGCTTTAGGGTATGTTTGCTTCCTTTTCATGTCCAATACATATCCGGGATATAACCCTTTAAGAATTTCCTAAATACTTGGAAAAGCTTTTAAAAAGTTAAACATTCGTATCGAACACTTATCCATACTCAACACTGACACTCAAATCCGAGTAATCTAGGATAGAAGGATATCTTCTGGTTTTTGAGTGTTCCATTTATTAGTTATCTCTGATATTCTCTTAATCTTTCTTTTCCACTGCATAAATTACTTCTAACCACCTGAACATTGCATGTAATAGGAGCTTCAGCTTAAGTAATTACTCCTTTCCCATATAGCTTAAGCTTCTTTATTTGTGAAGCTTCCTTGTGGACACATCACCCAGTCATGTTCATTTGATTGGTTTATTCTTGTAACAAGATTTGTTTTTCCCCTACACCTCTTACTATTTGAGTAGGCTTTTCAGTTATATTTCTCAAAAACACTGAAGAAGTTATGTTTATCTGAACTAATAACTTTATTGTTGAAAACAAAATCATTAGGCCTATTACAGCTTTCCGTGCAGGATTCTTTTCTTGCCCTTGTTGATATGATTGATTCAATCCAATAATTTGATTTTATTCTGCATAGTTATTTTTGTGTAGACTTTTGCTGATGTTTTTGGTGATGTAATTAATTAAGGGAAAATGGTTTTGCAAACTCGTAGTTGATTACTACTCGTTCTAATTACCAAGTCATTGATGTTGTGGTTTTACTGTACTTTTGCATGGAGCGAGGTCAAGGCATTGATGCATTGTCACATTGATGCATTGTCAACCTAATCTTCATTACAACTCTTGTATCCATTTTTTATCAGTCTTTACCATATGGAATGCCCTTAAGTCATAATTGACAATCAATTATTGTTATGTAGGTATTTAAAGGGAAAAAGATGCCTTGGCGCATGGGTGCGAAGAGAAATAGATTAAAAATGTGTGGGTATACAAGATAGATCCTGCAAGGAATTTGATGTGGGTGTGGGGTTAGGTATGGTTTTCTTATCTTAAGTGCTTAAGCATTTTGAATGGAAAAAATCAGGAGGCTATAGCCTTTGCACAATAGTTGCAAGCTTCCAAATCCGATGTTTGTCATAAAAATAAAGGACTAACCCCCTTCAAAGGATGGGAACAAATTACATTGCATCCAAGTTCTTAACCATCTAATCTGTTGTATTTCGTATAGCTTTTTATCGGCAGATTGTTTATGGAGTTGGTTATTATTTACTGGTCCCGGTGCTAAAGGGAAATTTGTCTTCATAAAGGATTACATTTACAAGAAACCCAATGTTTCAATGCTTCATTCCCGACTTATTTTGTAGCGAAGATGAGGATGAAACAAATATAGGGCCTCTAGTTCTTGATCTTGGAGAGGTAGATCCATTTATGGTAGCCGATTGACGTTAGGCGGAGTTCGAGTTGGTTGTGGGATGGCGATTAATTTACTGGACGATTAACTTGCGGAATAGTAAGAAGTTGGTTTGTGTCCTAGTTATTTGGTTTTAGGAAGGAATGTAATATGAGATAATGGTTATAGAGTTGAAGGTTGATGCATGAATTTTTGAAGCAAATTGAGCATTGATTTTTCTGTAACATGAATGGAGTTATTTTAAATAAATGAGTTATTTTTGAAGCAAATTAATTACTTCTAATATTTAATTTTTTTGTAGAGTAATTAAATTATTTGTTTCAATAATGATATTTTAGCACATATATGTATTGTAGTTTAAAAATAATAAAATAGATTATATATTTTTATAGTATTATATATTTTGATTTTTAATTCATATAATAATAATTATATTAAGCATGTTATTAAATTATATTTTTATTAAATTATATTTAATAATAATTATGTTAAAATAGGATTAAATTATTTATTATTTTATTACATTATTTTCAATAATAACCTTATTAAAATTTAATAACAATAACAATAATCATCTATTTTAAAAAACACGCTAAGGGTATTCTAGTCATTTTAGTTCTTTTCCTTATGCTATTACAACATCATTCCATTCAACCAAACACAAGAATATTATTACAGTTCTATTCCATTCCATTCAACCAAACAATTAAATTACTTATTACAGCTTTATTCAATTACAGCCCTATTCCATTACAGTGAACCAAACGTGGTGTTAGTTTAAAAAATTTCTACCTCGAGATATAAAACATCATATCCAGTAAGTTAGGACACAACGTTTTGAATTCTTAAGAATAGGTTTTTTATTATTCGAAATTTGTAAGTTTCGGTTTAAAAAATGAAGGGATATCTAATACTTTAAGTTCTATGAGAAAAATTACAACTCAGTAAGTTAGGGCACGATTCTTCTCGAAGAGGCCAAATATCACATATCACCGTTAAAAATATTAAAAAAATCTTTGATTTGGAAGGTATTTTTATAAAAAATGGTATGAGCAAGACATTGTAACATACATATCAATTGCATTCTATGAATTATATTAACAATAAATAATAAAAGAATAATATGAATAAATAAATAATAAGAAAAATGCTAGAGCAATAATATACGAATATAAAGATACAAATAAATATATATAATAATTAATAAAAATCATAATATATAATAAAATAATATAAAATAATTAATAATATGTAAGGATTATACATAAAATAATTAGTAAATATATGATAATTTTAAATAAAAACATATGTATATATATAATATACTAATCATAAAAATTATATATGTAATAAATAATATAAATAAAATAAGTTATATGATATAATAGACTTTATACAAAACAAAATTTAAAAATGATATATAATATAATACTATATAATATATATAAATTAAAATTATAATATAATAAATAATATATAAATTATAAAATAATATATAAATTATTAAACCAAATAAAATAATATATAATAATAAAATATATATAAAGATAAATTATAAAATATAAATGCATATGTGAATTTTATACTATTAGTAAATTAATAAATATAAGAAAATAACATAGGACATTTAATATGATGAAATAATTAAATACAATGTAAAATAATAAAATAAAATAAAAGATTAAAATAAAATAAAACAACGAAAACAGGGGTTAAATAGCAATTAAAACAAATTAAAAGGATTAAATTAAAACGCACATTAAATCACAAAGGTTAAAACAACAATTAAGCCTCTTTTTCAAAACGGCATCGTTCCGATTTTTTACCTTTAAAACGGACCGATGGTCTAAATTAGAATAAAGACAAATTTTAGGGTTAATTTAATAAATAACAAAAATGCAGATTGGATTGAATTAAAATTAAAAAAATTGCGGAAGGGCCAAAATGGCAATTAAACCATTAAAGGGAAAACACGCGGATCCTGCCTTCAGGTCGGGTCAAAGCGCGAGTCTGGCCTGCTAAACGGCGTCGTTTTAGCACTTATTTGCCTAAACAAAAACGGCTTCGTTTTTGAAGTGTTATATAAGTCAGTTTCACACCAAAAAAAAAAAAAACATATGCACCTGGTTTTAAATTTTTTTTTGAGAAACCTCTCAATACTCTCGTCTGGGCTCCTTCACCAAACCTTTGGACCACCGTTCCACGCGCTTCACGCGTCGTCACCTTCGAAGCGCACAGGTAAACCTTCCTTTTTTTATTTATTACTAGAATATTTATTGTTTGCAGGAATCGAAAAGAAAATAAAAAAAACAACGCGAATACGAAATGGGAAATCATCTTTTGTTTGGTGTTTTTATTTCTGTAAAAACTTTAGTATTTTGTATATGTGTATACTATTTTTTTCTCTCTCTGTCCACCCTCCGTTTACAGGTACATGTAAGGCTTTTATAGCCTTAAAAATAAAAGGTAAAAGGAAATAAAAAGCTTATTGCCATGTTTGTTTCGTTTGCTTTCTTTGTCTTTCCCTTTTGTGTGTAGTGCGATCGAGAATCGGTGACGATGGCGCGATTTGGGCGCAGATCGTGGTGTGTCTGAAGGCTTGAAGCCGGTGCGAGGAGTGGATTGCGGTACGACTGTTGGCTGCGGCACCTAGGGTTTCAGAAAGCCCTAGGCCTTCTGATTTCTGTTTAAGTTTTTGGGCCTGTAGGTTGGGCTAGAAATTGGGCTAGGTTAAATTTGGGTTGTAACGGGCTTCGGGTATTTTAGTTTTAGGTATTGGGTTCCGTTTTGGCTAAGGGTGTAAATGGGTTAGGCTGTTTAGGTAATTGGGCTCAGTATTTTGTAACTGGACTTTGGTGAACTGGACTGTAAAAATAGACATTTTTTTATTTTTTTATTCTGGGTTTGTTTTATTATTCTGGTTTATGGGCCCGGGCAGAATTGGGGACTTACAACGGCGTTAATGTTTTTCATCAACTGTACATGATTTTGATTGGTATAATAACAAAATCAGCCCTCAAATTTTACACATTCTGTCAATTTGGTTCTAATTTAACAAATTTATTCCGTAACATTTGTGTAAATTTGTAAATGTCGAGGCTGAATTTGTTAATTTTTTTAAGAATTAAGGCCAAAATGACAAACTATATAAACCTTGAAGGCTAAATTTGTTATTATATCAATCAAATTTATGTGGAATTGATGGAAGACATTAAAGTTGTAACACCCCAAACCCGGTCTATGCGTTGAGACTAGATTTGGTTTGTTACATGATTCGAACTATTCTTAAATCTTTAATGAGTTGAAAACTACAATATTATTCTGAGTTTAAAATTTGAAGAGTATTAGATTTTGATAAATATTTAAAAACATTAGTTGAAAATCATTGTATTATCAAAAACCGTTAGGAGATTTGTTAAAGAGTTAACAATAAAAGAATTATTTATAAAAGAATTCCATATACTTTGAAAACCCAAATTTATTTTAGTAAAGCATCATAAATCATAGCCCATGATTTAAAAGCCCAAAATAAAGTTTAAATTCCAACACACATAAAATCCATAAGTTATTTATAGAGGCCATTTATTACAACATCCCAAAATAGTAAAAATAATAATTAAAAGTTCGAATTTAAATAACCCTTATTTAGCGATATGGCCTCCACGAAGTCATCCTCACCCAAGTCCACATCGGTTTCCATTACGAGATGGAAAGAAATTAAAGGGTGAGTTACTTAGAACTCGATGTGTAACTCACTTACCACCATTATTGGGCAGATTGTCAAGATATTATCTTTGGGCTTGAGCCCAATTCGTAATTCAACAATATATCATAATTTAAAAAAAATATAATGCATGAAAAAATAATTCCCAACCCAAACCTAATATCCATCCGCTAACACCCCGTACCAACCATCACACTGTGGGATCAAGTCAACCCACCCGCCATCACACCAATCGTAGGCATTAAGCCTTTTTATAATTGTGGCATAGCCACCGAACTAGAGGCAATAAGCCGATATTGTGGTGAAACCCATAGAACTAGAGGCAATAAGTCGATATTGTGGCGAAACCACCGAACTAGAGGCAATAAGCGATATTGTGGCGAAACCACGAACTAGAGGCAATAAGCGATATTGTGGCAATCGCCATTCTTCTCTTCATATATCCCACCCATGCAATTATACATGTACTTTAAAATATAAAATTTATTAACAATACATAACATGGTGGGTTTATCAATGACATTTCATTTGGCCCATAATTATAGTAATTTATCCATTTAGCAATTTAGTGGGCTTTGGCCCATTTACCAAACTAGAGTGTTTTGGCTAAATTCTAACGAACTAGAGTGTTTTGGCCCAATTTATCGAACTAGAGTATCTACGCCCATTTTCACGGACTAGAGTATTTACGGCCCATTTTCACGAACTAGAGTATTTACGGCCCATTTTCACGAACTAGAGTATTTACGGCCCATTTTCACGAACTAGAGTATTTACGGCCCATTTTCACGAAACATCCAATTTTCATAATAACAATTAATATCTCGAGGGCATTTTCGTAATTTTTCACGATTTTGTCGTTTTTACGTATTTTTGTTATAATATCAATTTTTACGTTTTTACCGATCTAATCGTTTTTACGATTTACTTCCATACCGAAATTTGACATCCAACCAAAATAATGAGTGTGAAATTACACACCTCGATACCGTGAGTATTAACCCTTCTCGCTCCTCGGCACCTAAAATATATTTCGATTCGTTAGTCAACTAATTCGCAAAAATAATTTTAATTGTTAATGGATCCAAAATCTTACCCTCTTGATTTTGAATCACTTCGATTTTCGGTTTTCCTTCGTTTATCGATTCACTAGCCGCCGAGAATCCACCAACGTATAACGGCTCCGAGGTTCGTACTACTTCGAATAATGGACTCCTTTCGGAAGATGGCCCACAACCCGGTGGAAAATCCGATTTGCGAAACCGCTCTTCGTTTGAATGGGGATTCTGAGATCCACCCTCTTACGATAACTAAACACCGCCCTTTTCTTCCCTATTTTGTGGTCTTCAAGATCCAAAGGAATTTAGTTAGATCTAAAATAATATCAATGTTACTAGAGATTTAAAGAGATTTGATTTCCTTACCAAAATAAAACGTCTCCAACGTTTCTCCCGATCTCTTGAGTTCGATCTCGTTATTGCACTAAATAATAACGAAAAGCGTTATTAATATGAATGCTATATCAATCCAAAAGACCTTCAATAATCTAATGATATTTGGCCATAATATCACTTATTAAAACGAAAATGGAAAAGAAAAACCCTTACCTATGATCCACAATCGAAAAGAAAAGGATGGAAAATAGTGTCTAAATAATGAAGGATTGGCTAAGTATATTCAAGGAAAAGTAAAATATTTGGTTTATAGGCACAATAGCATTGGCCAAGAGAGTGAATATGGAGAGAATTTTCGATTGAAAAGAAATAGTATAAAACGAAAGGATGATGGTGATGATGTTTTGATTTCAAGGAGATTAGAAGAAAAGAAAAGAAAAATATGAACTTAGGTCTTTGGTATATTCGGCCATGGCAAAGAAAAAGAAAGAGATTGATTTTGGTATAGGTGATTTCGGCACAAGGAGAATACAAAGAAAATTAACAAAGTGGATGAAAGTGACCAAATGGTCAAGAGATTTTGGCTTTGCCAAATGCAATATTCGCCAAGAGGGATGTTGAAAGGAGAAAACAAAGAAAAATCTGCACAATGTGCAAAGAATAACCAAAGAGAAAAGAATGAGATTTTGCCAAACTAACAAAATTTTGGCTCTTCCCCTTACCAATATTGTCGTCCAGCACATGGTCAAATGGCCATGATTTCTTTCAATTTTTTCCCTTGATATGTGCCTTATGTTCCCCTATCTTTCCTTAAACCTTTGATTCCATACCATATGTTAGTTGTTACCTTAATCCATTGATACACTAACCAAAAATACATGGTCAACACCTTCCTTATATGTCCCTTGCAGACACTTCCTAGCCATTAGCGAGAAAATTAAAACAAAAATTTTATCTAGGTGCTATACAAGGGATTGAACCTCTTCCCTCTTACTTGAACCCATGCGCCAACTCCACCTTACCATATGCTCAACTTATGACACTTTTTAGCACATAATTTAGCTTAAGTCTTAATCACCTTTGTTTCACTTCCATAAATCTCAATTTAATAAATTTTATTTCTTCTTCAAATTATGCTTTACCCTCTCAAAGATTTCAATAAACACCAAATTAAAATAAAAGATTTTTCCTTTAAAATCTAAACACCAAAATTATGCAAATTTAAATACTCGATTTTTAGGGTGTTACAACTCTACCCTCCTTAAAGAAAATTTAGTCCTCGAAATTTACAGTTGAAAAAGGTGAGGGTATTGTTGCGAATTGCATCCTCTGGCTCCCACGTAGCTTCTTCCACTCCGTGGTTCGCCATAGAACTTTGACCAGCAGTGCAGTTTTCTTCCTTAATACCTTGATATCTCGGTCTAGGATTTCCTTGGTTCTTCTTCAAAGGACAAATCGCATTCACTCAATTCTTCTACCGGTATAATGTGCAAAGGATCCGATCTATAACGCCTCAACATGGAAACATGAAAGACATTATGAATTTGATCTAACTCGGAGGTAACTCAATCGATATGCCCTTTGGACCAACACGCTTGACACGATAAGGTCAATATATCTAGGACTTAGCTTGCCCTTCCTTCCGAATCGAAGATCTTTTCCAAGGAGATACCTTCAAGAAAACCCGATCTCCCACACTATACTCGATGTCCCTCCGCGGATCTGCGTCGACTTACATCTATCTCGAGGCTTCTTTCAGCCGTGCTCGAATAACTTTTACCTTATCCTCGGTCTCGGATATCATCTCGGGACCTAACATCATCTTTCGCCTTTCGGTCCAACAAATAGGAAGCGACACTTACGACCATACAATGCCTCGTAAGGTGCCATCGAATGCTAGGCGATAGGCTGTTGTTATCATAAATTACGCGGTGGTAGATAATCCTCCCAACTACCCACGAAGTCGATTACATCCTCTTAACATATCTTCCAATATCTGAATTACCCTTTCCGTGACCATCGGTGAGGATGAAAAGCCGTCTTGAAATTCAACTTTGTCCCCAAGGCTTCATGCGAGCTTTCGAGAATCGTGATGTGAACCTAGGGTCCCTATCGATATAATAGAATCTGGTACCCCATGTAACCTCACAATTTCGGATCGTAAAGTTTAGCCAATTTACGCAATGAATAATCCGTCTGGCGGCAAGAAATGGCGGTCTTCGTCAGCCGATCAACAACTACCCAAGCGGAATTTTTCTTAGCGGGTGTTAGCGGTAACCCACTAACAAAATCCATAGTTATCCTCTCCCATTTCCAAAGAGGAATCTTTATCGGTTGTAACAATCCGAGGCGGTAATTGGTGTTACGCCTTCACTTGCGACAAGTCAAACATTTTCCCACGAACTCTGTAATCTCACGCTTCAACCACAGCCAATCATTCACGAAGATCTCGATACATCTTATTTCCTCCGGGATGCATAGCATAAGGGCTACTATCGCCTCCGTAGAATCAATTGCCTTAGATCTAAGTCCTTAGGCATGCATACTCTCCTCGAAAGCACAACACACCCTCGGTGTTTATTCCAAAATCCTCAATTTCACCATTTTCAACTTGCGAAGTAAAGGTCCCAACTTCTCATCGATGTCTGTTTTTCCTTGATTTGTTCCACCACGGAGGCTTCACGAGATTCGCTAACAAGCGCCATCCTCGTCTGAGACTCAAATGGGCAAACAGAGCTCTTAATTCAGAATCGCCTTACGACTTAACGCGTCGGCTACCACGTTAGCCTTTCGAGGATGGTATTCGATGGAGAAATCATAATCTTTTAACAATTCTACCCATCTTCTTTGTCTTAAATTCAACTCTTACGGATAAGGAGGTATTTAAGACTCTTGTGATCCGTGAAGATTATGGACTTCTCATAGTAGAGATAGTGCCTCCAAATCTTTAGAGCAAAGACAACGGCTAACTCCAAATCATGAGTAGGGTAGTTTACTTCGTGTGGTCTCAATTGACGAGAAGCATAAGCCACCACCTTTCCATTTTGCATCAACACACAACCCGGACCGTGTGAGGCGCATCACAATAAGCAGTGAATTCTTTTCCGACCTCGGGTTGAATTAAAGCTGGAGCTTACATCGGGATCTTCTTCAATTTCTCAAAACTCTCTTCTTGCTTTTCGGTCGAGATATCACGGAGCTCCCTTTCGCTTATGAGTTTAGTTAGGGTGCAGCAATCAATGAAAACCCTCTACAAAGCGTCTATAGTATCCGACCAAGCCTAAGAAACTCGAATCTCACTCTCGATGTTGGTGGCTTCCAATCGAGAATAGCCTCAATTTTCCGAGGATCCACCCTTATTCCTTGGTGATACTACATGACCAAGGAAAGTCACCTCCTTTAGCCAAAATTCGCATTTACCAAATTTGGCATACAATTGCTTATCACGAAGTAATTGTAATACTATCATAAATCTTTGGTCATGTTCCTCCTCATTTCTCGAATAAACCAATATATCATCTATGAACACTACCACAAACCGGTCTAAATATGGTTGGAAGACTCGGTTCATCATGTCCATAAATGCAATTTGGTGCATTGGTTAATCAAGCAGCATCACTACAAACTCATAGTGTCCGTAGCGTGTCCGAAATGCCGTCTTATAAATGTCGCTTCTTTTACCTTAAATTTGGTGATAACCCGACCTTAAATCAATTTTGGAAAAGCGAAGCTCCTTCAATTGATCAAGCAGTCGTCAATTTCGGCGAGAGGATACCGATTCTTGATCGTCAATTTATTCAAGCTATGCGTAGTCAATGCACATACGCATCGATCCATCCTTCTTCTTGCGAACAAGTGGTGCTCCCCGGAGACACACTTGGTCGAATGAATCCCGATCCGACAATTCTTGAATTTGAGCTTTGAGCTCGACCAACTCCTTGATTGCCATTCTATAGGGAGCAATGGACCTTTGGAGCCGTCGAACAAAAGCTCAATGCCAAATTCTACTTCCGATCGGAGGTATACGGGAAGTTCTTGGGAAATACATCGGAAATTCCTTCACCGTCCTCACATCATTCACGGATAATTCTTTGGCATCCAAAGCACAAATAAAGGCTAGGAATGCCCGTACCCTTTCGCACCAACCTCTCGCTTTTAATGCGGATACCACATTTGCGGATAGTTCTTTCGTTCACCAATCATTATGATTTCCTTATCATCAAGGTCCTTCGACATTCGTTTTCAGCACAATCCAATTGCGTAGATGGTTAACCAACCGGTCCATGTCCGAATGAGATCGAACTCGCGAAAGGTAGTTCCATCAAATTTGCTAAGAATACTTCCTCTTGGATTTTAAAGGCACGTCTTTAAATATTTTATTATGATTCTTGTGTCTAAAGGGTGATTCTTGTCATCTCATTTTCGATAATTTGATTCTAAATTGATTTCCGGATATGGCACTAGATACATATGAATGAGTAGAGCCAATATCTATTAAGGCAATAACGGTACATCAAAAATGAAGAACGTCGGTTATCACATCAGTGCATTGCCATCCTCGCGGCGTCTAGCGCATAGACCGATCCGGTACATCTTGCATCTGCATTTCCTCTATTACCATTTCCTCGACCGGTGCACCTTGACCACGACCAGCCCCATTACCACCACGACTGGTCCACGACCTCTCGGTGGTGCTTGATTACCCGGCGGTTTTGTGCATCATTATTACGGACTTCTTGAGTCGTATCCATCCGTCGAGGACAACTTTTGTCTTGATGTTCCATTGAACCGCATTTGTAGCATGCACCGTTTTTCTCCAACATTCCCCAAAATGCCTCTTCCCACACTCGGTGCAATCTCGACTTGATTATTTGCTACAGGGGTTACGCCTTGAGCGATTCATCATTTGGGGTTTCTTACGGAATCTCTTGGAAGAACGATTCTTTGTGTCTCTCTCTTATTTGGGATCTTTCTCGGTTACGCGTTCGAGTTCTTAGCCTCTTGGCTATTTTGGCCTTCTCCACAGTCGAAAAATTTTTAACTTCTTTGCGGAGCAATCGAACCCTCGACTCATCATTAAGTCCATCCTCGAAGCGTACACAGCGTTCATGATCATTGCTACAATTGTCGGGCATAACGGCTCAGGCGTAAAACTTCGACTTCATATCTTGCCACGGTCTTACTTCCTTGAACAAGATTGAAATTCCTTCCTTGAGCATCTACATAGCTCGTTCGGCGTATTTTCCTTGAAAGGTAGCTTTAAAGAATTCCCGATTAATCGATGCGGCTTGATTGCCTTCTCGAGCGGTGAGCCACCAGCGTCGCCTCATCTCTCAATAAGGATCTGACCCTCTCGGTTTTTGCTCGGTAGTGCATTCCATATCATCCATAATCCGTTCCACGGCTTGAGCGATGTTCGGCCACATTCGAGCTACACGAGACTCCTCTGAAAACTTACGCATTATTAGCCTTAAGTCGCTCTGAAATTGACCCACGAGTTGTTGGCCCAATTCTAGTTCAATGACCCTTTCCAAGACTTCGTAGCATTGCTTGAGTCAATGCATGATCTTCTTCCATGTGATCGCGTGATCCGATCTCACTTTCTATTGGCCGGTCGTCCACTTACAGCATATGATTTGGTGCTTGGTAGTAGCACCTCGGCCTCTACCACAGCCACGTCTACGGCGTCCACGACCACGTCCTCTTGTACTCATGATTGCTTGTTCGTTTATCGATTACAAGTTTTATGAATCGAAATTTTTTGTTTGGTGTTTATTAACGATATTTTATGAGATTTGAGATATAAAGTTGTTTTTATAGCGTGTCCTATAGTCTCAATCTCTCAGTTTTCACATCTAAAACTAGAAGTTCTAGTGTGTTCCTATGATCATATCATAGTAATCATTAAGCAATATTACTTACTTGACTTGTCGCCGGATGCTTGTGGTGCCATACTGATCTTTAAAATATCATTGAGCATTTTCATACAGAAGTTATTTTTGAACCCAAACCACAGCCGAGTTTTTGAAACTGGGCTCTGATACCACTAAATGTAACACCCCAAACCCGGTCTATGCGTTGAGACTAGATTTGGTTTGTTACATGATTCGAACTATTCTTAAATCTTTAATGAGTTGAAAACTACAATATTATTCTGAGTTTAAAATTTGAAGAGTATTAGATTTTGATAAATATTTAAAACATTAGTTGAAAATCATTGTATTATCAAAAACCGTTAGGAGATTTGTTAAAGAGTTAACAATAAAAAGAATTATTTATAAAAGAATTCCATATACTTTGAAAACCCAAATTTATTTTAGTAAAGCATCATAAATCACAGCCCATGATTTAAAAGCCCAAAATAAAGTTTAAATTCCAAACACATAAAATCCATAAGTTATTTATAGAGGCCATTTATTACAACATCCCAAAATAGTAAAAATAATAATTAAAAGTTCGAATTTAAATAACCCTTATTTAGCGGTATGGCCTCACGAAGTCATCCTCATTTAAGTCCACATCGGTTTCCATTACGAGATGGAAAGAAATTAAAGGGTGAGTTACTTAGAACTCGATGTGTAACTCACTTACCACCATTATTGGGCAGATTGTCAAGATATTATCTTTGGGCTTGAGCCCAATTGAGAATTCAACAATATATCATAATTTAAAAAAAATATAATGCATGAAAAAATAATTCCCAACCCAAACCTAATATCCATCCGCTAACACCCCGTACCAACCATCACACTGTGGGGATCAAGTCAACCCACCCGCCATCACACCAATCGTAGGCATTAAGCCTTTTTATAATTGTGGCATAGCCATAGAACTAGAGCAATAAGCCGATATTGTGGCGAAACCACCGAACTAGAGGCAATAAGCCGATATTGTGGCGAAACCTTAGAACTAGAAGCAATAAGCGATATTGTGGCGAAACCACCGAACTAGAGCAATAAGCCGATATTATGGCGAAACCACTTAGAACTAGAGCAATAAGCGATATTGTGGCAAGCAGCCATTCTTCTCTTCATATATCCCACCCATGCAATTATACATGTACTTTAAAATATAAAATTTATTAACAATACATAACATGGTGGGTTTATCAATGACATTTCATTTGGCCCATAATTATAGTAATTTATCCATTTAGCAATTTAGTGGGCTTTGGCCCATTTACCAAACTAGAGTGTTTTGGCTAAATTCTAACGAACTAGAGTGTTTTGGCCCAATTTATCGAACTAGAGTATCTACGGCCCATTTTCACGGACTAGAGTATTTACGGCCCATTTTCACGAACTAGAGTATTTACGGCCCATTTTCACGAACTAGAGTATTTACGGCCCATTTTCACGAACTAGAGTATTTACGGCCCATTTTCACGAAACATCCAATTTTCATAATAACAATTAATATCTCGAGGGCATTTTCGTAATTTTTCACGATTTTGTCGTTTTTACGTATTTTTGTTATAATATCAATTTTTACGTTTTTACCGATCTAATCGTTTTTACGATTTACTTCCATACCGAAATTTGACATCCAACCAAAATAATGAGTGTGAAATTACACACCTCGATCCGTGAGTATTAACCCTTCTCGCTCCTCGGCACCTAAAATATATTTCGATTAGTTAGTCAACTAATTCGTAAAAATAATTTTAATTGTTAATGGATCCAAAATCTTACCCTCTTGATTTTGAATCACTTGATTTCGGTTTTCCTTCGTTTATCGATTCACTAGCCGTAGAGAATCCACCAGCATTATAACGGCTCAGGGTTCGTACTACTTGAATAATGGACTCCTTTAGGAAGATGGCCCACAACCCGTGGAAAATCCGGATGCGAAACCGCTCTTCGTTTGAATGGGGATTCTGAGATCCACCCTCTTACGATAACTAAACACCGCCTTTTCTTCCCTATTTTGTGAGTCTTCAAGATCCAAAGGAATTTAGTTAGATCTAAAATAATATCAATGTTACTAGAGATTTAAAGAGATTTGATTTCCTTACCAAAATAAAAGCGTCTCCAACGTTTCTCCGATCTCTTGAGTTCCGATCTCGTTATTGCACTAAATAATAACGAAAAGCGTTATTAATATGAATGCTATATCAATCCAAAAGACCTTCAATAATCTAATGATATTTGGCCATAATATCACTTATTAAAGCGAAAATGGAAAAGAAAAACCCTTACCTATGATCCACAATCGAAAAGAAAAGGATGGAAAATAGTGTCTAAATAATGAAGGATTAAATTAAGTATATTCAAGGAAAAGTAAAATATTTGGTTTATAGGCACAATAGCATTCGGCCAAGAGAGTGAATATGGAGAGAATTTTCGATTGAAAAGAAATAGTATAAAACGAAAGGATGATGGTGATGATGTTTTGATTTCAAGGAGATTAGAAGAAAAGAAAAAGAAAAATATGAACTTAGGTCTTTGGTATATTCGGCCATGGCAAAGAAAAAGAAAGAGATTGATTTTGGTATAGGTGATTTGGCACAAGGAGAATACAAAAGAAAATTAACAAAGTGGATGAAAGTGACCAAATGGTCAAGAGATTTTGGCTTTGCCAAATGCAATATTCGACCAAGAGGGATGTTGAAAGGAGAAAACAAAGAAAATCTGCACAATGTGCAAAGAATAACCAAAGAGAAAAGAATGAGATTTTTGCCAAACTAACAAAATTTTGGCTCTTCCCCTTACCAATATTGCCGTCGACACATGGTCAAATGGCCATGATTTCTTTCAATTTTTCCCTTGATATGTGCCTTATGTTCCCCTATCTTTCCTTAAACCTTTGATTCCATACCATATGTTAGTTGTTACCTTAATCCATTGATACACTAACCAAAAATACATGGTCAACACCTTCCTTATATGTCCCCTTGCAGACACTTCCTAGCCATTAGCGAGAAAATTAAAACAAAATTTTATCTAGGTGCTATACAAGGGATTGAACCTCTTCCCTCTTACTTGAACCCATGCGCCAACTCCACCTTACCATATGCTCAACTTATGACACTTTTTAGCACATAATTTAGCTTAAGTCTTAATCACCTTTGTTTCACTTCCATAAATCTCAATTTAATAAATTTTATTTCTTCTTCAAATTATGCTTTACCCTCTCAAAGATTTCAATAAACACCAAATTAAAATAAAAGATTTTCCTTTAAAATCTAAACACCAAAATTATGCAAATTTAAATACTCGATTTTTAGGGTGTTACAACTCTACCCTCCTTAAAGAAAATTTAGTCCTCGAAATTTACAGTTGAAAAAGGTGAGGTATTGTTCTTGAATTGCATCCTCTGGCTCCCACGTAGCTTCTTCCACTCAGTGGTTCGCCATAGAACTTTGACCAGCAGATGCAGTTTTCTTCCTTAATACCTTGACATCTCGGTCTAGGATTTCCTTTGGTTCTTCTTCAAAGGACAAATCGCATTCAGCTCAATTCTTCTCTGGGTATAATGTGCAAAGGATCCGATCTATAACGCCTCAACATGGAAACATGAAAGACATTATGAATTTGATCTAACTCAGGAGGTAACTCAATCGATATGCCCTTTGGACCAACACGCTTGACACGATAAGGTCCAATATATCTAGGACTTAGCTTGCCCTTCCTTCCGAATCGAAGATCTTTTCCAAGGAGATACCTTCAAGAAAACCCGATCTCCCACACTATACTCGATGTCCCTCGCGCGGATCTGCGTCGACTTACATCTATCGAGGCTTCTTTCAACCGTGCTCGAATAACTTTTACCTTATCCTCGGTCTCGAGATATCATCTCGGGACCTAACATCATCTTTCGCCAACTCGGTCCAACAAATAGGAGAGCGACACTTACGACCATACAATGCCTCGTAAGGTGCCATCGAATGCTAGGCGATAATTTGTTGTTATCATAAATTACGCGGTGGTAGATAATCCTCCCAACTACCCACGAAGTCGATTACACATCCTCTTAACATATCTTCCAATATCTGAATTACCCTTTCCGTGACCATCGGTGAGGATGAAAAGCCGTCTTGAAATTCAACTTTGTCCCCAAGGCTTCATGCGAGCTTTCGAATCGTGATGTGAACCTAGGGTCCCTATCGATATAATGAATCTGGTACCCCATGTAACCTCACAATTTCGGATCGTAAAGTTTCGCCAATTTACGCAATGAATAATCCGTCTGGCGGCAAGAAATGGCGGTCTTCGTCAACCGATCAACAACTACCCAAAGCGGAATTTTTCTTAGCGGTGTTAACGGTAACCCACTAACAAAATCCATAGTTATCCTCTCCCATTTCCAAAGAGGAATCTTTATCGGTTGTAACAATCGGACGGTAATTGGTGTTACGCCTTCACTTGCGACAAGTCAAACATTTTCCCACGAACTCGTAATCTCACGCTTCAACCACGCCACCTCATCATTCACGAAGATCTCGATACATCTTATTTCCTCCGGGATGCATAGCATAAGGGCTACTATCGCCTCCGTAGAATCAATTGCCTTAGATCTAAGTCCTTAGGCATGCATACTCTCCTCGAAAGCACAACACACCCTCGGTGTTTATTCCAAAATCCTCAATTTCACCATTTTCAACTTGCGAGTAAAGGTCCCAACTTCTCATCGATGTCTGTTTTTCCTTGATTTGTTCCGACCACGGAGGCTTCACTGAGTTACGCTAACAAGCGCCATCCTCGTCTGCAGACTCAAATGGGCAAACAGAGCTCTTAATTGAGATCTCGCCTTACGACTTAAGCGTCGGCTACCACGTTAGCCTTTCGGGATGGTATTCGATGGAGAAATCATAATCTTTTAACAATTCTACCCATCTTCTTTGTCTTAAATTCAACTCATACGGATAAGGAGGTATTTAAGACTCTTGTGATCCGTGAAGATTATGGACTTCTCACCGTAGAGATAGTGCCTCCAAATCTTTAGAGCAAAGACAACGGCACTAACTCCAAATCATGAGTAGGGTAGTTTACTTCGTGTGGTCTCAATTGACGAGAAGCATAAGCCACCACCTTTCCATTTTGCATCAACACACAACCAGACCCGTGTGAGGCGCATCACAATAAGCAGTGAATTCTTTTCCGACCTCGGGTTGAATTAAAGCTGGAGCTTCATCGGGATCTTCTTCAATTTCTCAAAACTCTCTTGCTGCTTTTCGGTCCGGATATCACGGAGCTCCCTTTCGCCTTGAGTTTAGTTAGGGGTGCGACAATCAATGAAAACCCTCTACAAAGCGTCTATAGTATCCGGCCAAGCCTAAGAAACTCGAATCTCACTCACGATGTTGGTGGCTTCCAATCGAATAGCCTCAATTTTCCGAGGATCCACCCTTATTCCTTGGTGATACTACATGACCAAGGAAAGTCACCTCCTTTAGCCAAAATTCGCATTTACCAAATTTGGCATACAATTGCTTATCACGAAGTAATTGTAATACTATCATAAATCTTGGTCATGTTCCTCCTCATTTCTCGAATAAACCAATATATCATCTATGAACACTACCACAAACCGGTCTAAATATGGTTGGAAGACTCGGTTCATCATGTCCATAAATGCATTTGGTGCATTGGTTAATCAAGCGGCATCACTACAAACTCATAGTGTAAAGTAGCGTGTCCAGAAATGCCGTCTTATAAATGTCCGCTTCTTTTACCTTAATTTGGTGATAACCCGACCTTAAATCAATTTTGGAGAAAGCTGAAGCTCCTTCAATTGATCAAGCAGTCGTCAATTCGTGAGAGGATCCGATTCTTGATCGTCAATTTATTCAAGCTATACGTAGTCAATGCACATACGCATCGATCCATCCTTCTTCTTGGCGAACAAAGTGGTGCTCCCCCGGAGACACACTTGGTCGAATGAATCCCGATCCGGCAATTCTTGAATTTGAGCTTTGAGCTCGACCAACTCCTTGATTGCCATTCTATAGGGAGCAATGGACCTTTGAGCCGTCGAGCAAAAGCTCAATGCCAAATTCTACTTCCGATCTGGAGGTATACGGGGAAGTTCTTGGAAATACATCGGGAAATTCCTTCACCGTCCTCACATCATTCACGGATAATTCTTTGGCATCAAAGCACAAATAAAGGCTAGGAATGCCCGTACCCTTTCGCACCAACCTCTCGCTTTTAATGCGAGATACCACATTTGCGGATAGTTCTTTCGTTCACCAATCATTATGATTTCCTTATCATCAGGGTCCTTCACGACATTCGTTTTTCAAGCACAATCCAATTCGCCGATGGTTAACCAACCGATCCATGCCCGAATGAGATCGAACTTCGTAGAAAGGTAGTTCCATCAAATTTGCTAAGAATACTTCCTCTTGGATTTTAAAGGCACGTCTTTAAATATTTTATTAACGATTCTTGGTGTCTAAAGGGTGATTCTTGTCATCTCATTTTCGATAATTTGATTCTAAATTGATTTCGAGATATGGCACTAGATACATATGAATGAGTAGAGCCAATATCTATTAAGGCAATAACAGTACATCAAAATGAAAACGTCTGGGTTATCACATCCAGTGCATTGCCATCCTCGCGGCGTCTAACTGCATAGACCAGTCCAGGCTGTCTTGCATCTGCATTTCCTCTATTACCATTTCCTCGACCCGGTGCACCTTGACCACGACCAGCCCCATTACCACCACGACCTGGTCCACGACCTCTCGGTGGTGCGATTACCCGGCCATTTGTGCATCATTATTACGGACTTCTTGAGTCGTATCCATCCGTCGAGGACAACTTTTGTCTTGATGTTCCATTGAACGCATTTGTAGCATGCACCGTTTTCTCCAACATTCCCCAAATGCCTCTTCCCACACTCGGTGCAATCTCGACTTGATTATTTGCTCTAGGGGTTACGCCTTGGCGATTCATCATTTGGGTTTCTTGGAATCTCTTGGAAGAACCAGATTGCTGTGTCTCTCTCTTATTTGGGATCTTTCTCGGTTACGCGATTCGAGTTCTTAGCCTCTTGGCTATTTTGGCCTTCTCCACGAGTCGAAAAATTTTTAACTTGTCTGCGAACAATCGAACCCTCACTCATCATTAAGTCCATCCTCGAAGCGTTACAGCGTTCATGATCATTGCTACAATTGTCCGGGCATAACGGCTCGGGCGTAAAACTTCGACTTCATATCTTTGCGGTCTTACTTCCTTGAACAAGATTGAAATTCCTTCCTTGAGCATCTACATAGCTCGTTCCGACGTATTTTCCTTGAAAGGTAGCTTTAAAGAATTCCCGGTTAATCGGTGCGGCGGTGCCTTCTCGAGCGGTGAGCCACCAGCGTCGCCTCATCTCTCAATAAGGATCTGACCCTCTCGGTTTTTGCTCGGTAGTGCATTCCATATCATCCATAATCCGTTCCACGACTTGAGCAATTATTCGCCACATTGAGCTACACGAGACTCCTCGAAAACTTCGCATTATTAGCCTTAAGTCGCTCTGAAATTGACCCACGAGTTGTTGGCCCAATTCTAGTTCAGTGACCCTTTCCAAGACTTCGTAGCATTGCTTGAGTCAATGCATGATCTTCTTCCATGTGATCGCGTGATCCGATCTCACTTTCTATTGACGCTGGTCGTCCACTTACGGCATATGATTTGGTGCTTGGTAGTAGCACCTCGGCCTACCTACGGCCACGTCTCTACGCGTCCACGACCACGTCCTCTTGTACTCATGATTGCTTGTTCGTTTATCGATTACAAGTTTTATGAATCGAAATTTTTTTTGTTTGGTGTTTATTAACGATATTTTATGAGATTTGAGATATAAAGTTGTTTTTCATAGCGTGTCCTATAGTCTCAATCTCTCAGTTTTCACATCTAAAACTAGAAGTTCTAGTGTGTTCCTATGATCATATCATAGTAATCATTAAGCAATATTACTTACTTGACTTGTCATGGGATGCTTGTGGTGCCATCTTGATCTTTAAAATATCATTGAGCATTTTCATACGAAGTTATTTTTGAACCCAAACCACGGTAGAGTTTTTGGCGGGCTCGATACCACTAAATGTAACACCCCAAACCCGGTCTATCGTTGAGACTAGATTTGGTTTGTTACATGATTCGAACTATTCTTAAATCTTTAATGAGTTGAAAACTACAATATTATTCTGAGTTTAAAATTTGAAGAGTATTAGATTTTGATAAATATTTAAAAACATTAGTTGAAAATCATTGTATTATCAAAAACCGTTAGGAGATTTGTTAAAGAGTTAACAATAAAAGAATTATTTATAAAAGAATTCCATATACTTTGAAAACCCAAATTTATTTTAGTAAAGCATCATAAATCACACCCATGATTTAAAAGCCCAAAATAAAGTTTAAATTCCAACACACATAAAATCCATAAGTTATTTATAGAGGCCATTTATTACAACATCCCAAAATAGTAAAAATAATAATTAAAAGTTCGAATTTAAATAACCCTTATTTAGCGATATGGCCTCCACGAAGTCATCCTCATTAAGTCCACATCGGTTTCCATTACGAGATGGAAAGAAATTAAAGGGTGAGTTACTTAGAACTCGTGTGTAACTCACTTACCACCATTATTGGGCGAGATTGTCAAGATATTATCTTTGGGCTTGAGCCCAATTCGAATTCAACAATATATCATAATTTAAAAAAAATATAATGCATGAAAAAATAATTCCCAACCCAAACCTAATATCCATCCGCTAACACCCCGTACCAACCATCACACTGTGGGGATCAAGTCAACCCACCCGCCATCACACCAATCGTAGGCATTAAGCCTTTTTATAATTGTGGCATAGCCACCGAACTAGAGCAATAAGCGATATTGTGGCGAAACCACCGAACTAGAGCAATAAGCGATATTGTGGCGAACCACCGAACTAGAGGCAATAAGCCGATATTGTGCGAAACCACCTAGAACTAGAGGCAATAAGCGATATTGTGGCAACAATGGCCATTCTTCTCTTCATATATCCCACCCATGCAATTATACATGTACTTTAAAATATAAAATTTATTAACAATACATAACATGGTGGGTTTATCAATGACATTTCATTTGGCCCATAATTATAGTAATTTATCCATTTAGCAATTTAGTGGGCTTTGGCCCATTTACCAAACTAGAGTGTTTTGGCTAAATTCTAACGAACTAGAGTGTTTTGGCCCAATTTATCGAACTAGAGTATCTACGGCCCATTTTCACGGACTAGAGTATTTACGGCCCATTTTCACGAACTAGAGTATTTACGGCCCATTTTCACGAACTAGAGTATTTACGGCCCATTTTCACGAACTAGAGTATTTACGGCCCATTTTCACGAAACATCCAATTTTCATAATAACAATTAATATCTCGAGGGCATTTTCGTAATTTTCACGATTTTGTCGTTTTTACGTATTTTTGTTATAATATCAATTTTACGTTTTTTACCGATCTAATCGTTTTACGATTTACTTCCATACCGAAATTTGACATCCAACCAAAATAATGAGTGTGAAATTACACACTCGATACCGTGAGTATTAACCCTTCTCGCTCCTCGGCACCTAAAATATATTTGATTCGTTAGTCAACTAATTCAAAAATAATTTTAATTGTTAATGGATCCAAAATCTTACCCTCTTGATTTTGAATCACTTGATTTTCGGTTTTCCTTCGTTTATCGATTCACTAGCCGTGAGAATCCACCAACGTATAACGGCTCAGAGGTTCGTACTACTTGAATAATGGACTCCTTTGGAAGATGGCCCACAACCGGTGGAAAATCCCGATTGCGAAACCGCTCTTCGTTTGAATGGGGATTTCAGATCCACCCTCTTACGATAACTAAACACCGCCTTTTCTTCCTATTTTGTGATCTTCAAGATCCAAAGGAATTTAGTTAGATCTAAAATAATATCAATGTTACTAGAGATTTAAAGAGATTTGATTTCCTTACCAAAATAAAAGCGTCTCCAACGTTTCTCCCGATCTCTTGAGTTTCGATCTCGTTATTGCACTAAATAATAACGAAAAGCGTTATTAATATGAATGCTATATCAATCCAAAAGACCTTCAATAATCTAATGATATTTGGCCATAATATCACTTATTAAAACGAAAATGGAAAAGAAAAACCCTTACCTATGATCCACAATCGAAAAGAAAAGGATGGAAAATAGTGTCTAAATAATGAAGGATTGGCTAAGTATATTCAAGGAAAAGAAAAATATTTGGTTTATAGGCACAATAGCATTCGCCAAGAGAGTGAATATGGAGAGAATTTTCGATTGAAAAGAAATAGTATAAGAACGAAAGGATGATGGTGATGATGTTTTGATTTCAAGGAGATTAGAAGAAAAGAAAAGAAAAATATGAACTTAGGTTTGGTATATTCGGCCATGGCAAAGAAAAAGAAAGAGATTGATTTTGGTATAGGTGATTTGGCACAAGGAGAATACAAAAGAAAATTAACAAAGTGGATGAAAGTGACCAAATGGTCAAGAGATTTTGGCTTTGCCAAATGCAATATTCGCCAAGAGGGATGTTGAAAGGAGAAAACAAAGAAAAATCTGCACAATGTGCAAAGAATAACCAAAGAGAAAAGAATGAGATTTTTGCCAAACTAACAAAATTTTGGCTCTTCCCCTTACCAATATTGCCGTCCACACATGGTCAAATGGCCATGATTTCTTTCAATTTTTTCCCTTGATATGTGCCTTATGTTCCCCTATCTTTCCTTAAACCTTTGATTCCATACCATATGTTAGTTGTTACCTTAATCCATTGATACACTAACCAAAAATACATGGTCAACACCTTCCTTATATGTCCCTTGCCGACACTTCCTAGCCATTAGCGAAAATTAAAACAAAAATTTTATCTAGGTGCTATACAAGGGATTGAACCTCTTCCCTCTTACTTGAACCCATGCGCCAACTCCACCTTACCATATGCTCAACTTATGACACTTTTTAGCACATAATTTAGCTTAAGTCTTAATCACCTTTGTTTCACTTCCATAAATCTCAATTTAATAAATTTTATTTCTTCTTCAAATTATGCTTTACCCTCTCAAAGATTTCAATAAACACCAAATTAAAATAAAAGATTTTTCCTTTAAAATCTAAACACCAAAATTATGCAAATTTAAATACTCGATTTTTAGGGTGTTACAAAGTCATGATTAATTGTACCAAGTTGCTCACTTTCAAAATTGAAAGAGATTAAATTGCTTCAATTTTGTTGAGAGTGACTAATTTACTCAATTTTAAAATTGAGAGGGACTAAATATATCTTTTTAAAAGTTAGGAAAATACTGTAAAAAATAATATTTTTGTTATGAATATCTTATTAAGTGGATGTCCATCATGATCAAGATAATGTTTTGATTTACTTTAAATTCTAATGCCTATAAATAGAGACTCTGATGAAGCATTGTAATCACCCCTTTTGATCAATAAATTACATTCTCTATTGCTTTCATATTTTCTTTGTTCTTTATTCTCTCCATCTCTCTTTATTTTATAATAGGTCATCAACACGATGATTCTCTATTTTCTTAAAATCTTTTGAAGTTGTCCCACAAATCAATCTTTAGGATGTTGAAATATTCAATCTCAGAATGGATGCTAGTGATAATAGTCAAGGTGACGACGACGATGTTAAAGATCTTCATGTATATTTTACTACGTTTTATTTATTATATTATATTTATTATAATTGGAGAATAATCATGACAACATGAATGGATAGATTCTGATTTAAAATCCACATATATTTACGATGTTGATTACGAAATATAAAATCAATAAAGACATTTAGAAGTCTGTCCTACCAGAATTGTTGCATTCCCAAAACTGAATGTAAACATAAAGAAAATAAAAGATATACTCATGGACCACTAAAAGTGGGAACATAGTAATAAATAAGAGAACAATAAGAGTTCTCAAGATAACTCTTCAAAGGGTAAAGATAACTTATGTTATCAATGTGATATAAAATATTATTGGCCACATATGATATTTTGTTTTTGTTAATATCCTTTGAGGAAAGATATGTGTAACACCCCTCACCCGTATTCAACCTCGAATAGGGTTACAGATCATTATTGGACTTATAACACATATAACAACTTTTCTCATGTCAATTCATACAATCATTATTCAATCTCAACCAATTTGTCCCTTATAATAGCCTACAAGGCCTTAAACATGCTTTAGGAGCGGTTCGGGACTAAACCAATAAATGATAAAACTTTCATGAAACTTTGAAAAATTTCTCAAAACAGGGGATACACACCCGTGTGGCCAGGCGGTGTGTCTCACACGGCCACCAGACATGTTCGTGTCACAGTAGTGTGAAAACAAGGTACATATCTTGGCTTGGGTTGTAACACCCTTACCCGTATTCTATGCCTAAGCAAGTACGCAGGCATTACCGGACTTAACAATACATTTTGTCAAATTAATTAACACATATACATAATGACTTAGTCAAGCCCCTATACATGCCATAGTTTAAATCATTTATAAATAAAGATACCCATAGATAGCTTGATAGTGTGAAGCGATCTCCGGCGACCTCCAGCCGAGCTTGTTTAGTAAGACTACGTAACATGGGAAAGAATAGGGGGTAAGCTTATAAAGCTTAGTAAGTTCACATGTAAAAATAATAAGCATTAGCAATGAATTTAGCTTACTACTAAGCTGTCATAACTTGCATAAATAATGCCAAGTTTTTACTTTCCCAACTTACTCATTTGTAGCCTTATCAAAGCCTCAACATGACAAATCCTCACAACAAGTTCTTAAAGTGATACAATAATTAAATCACATGCTTATACCTTATTACTCATGTTCACATTAATTTGTCTACTTGAATCACTGTCACTAAATTATTTATTTCTTGAGCTAGAGAGCTCCAAATTTCAAACCGCTAATTTTCCTTGAAACTAGACTCATATATCTTCATACCATAAAATTTCCAGAATTTTTGGCTTAGCCAATTAGTACAGTTTATTCATTAAAATTTCCTCTATTTCACTGTTCATCTATTCTAACCACTTTTCACTACGAATCAATTTTATCCATGTGTAGAATTCAAATGATGTTATAATTTGTTTCATTTGAAACTACACTCATTAAGAATCTAACCATATAAATTATGTCCCAAAATTATTTTTGTACAATTTTTAATGATTTTTCCAAGTCAGAACAGGGGATCTCGAAATCACTCTGAACTAGTCTCATAAAAATCTAAATATCTCAAAATAAAGAATTTCTTTGCTTTCTCTGTTTATTTCATATGAAAATAGACTCAATAAGCTTTAATTTTATATCTCACTCAACTACTAATTCCATTTCTACCATTTTTGGTGATTTTTCAAAGTTTCTCTACTGTTGCTGTCCAAAACTATTTTATTTCTAAATTTCACTCTTTCATGTTTTCTTTATGGTAACTTTCATTGGAACACTTACTCTGTATCAATCTTACCAAAGTTGGATCACATATCGGCACATTGCTCATAATTTTACACGTATATACTTGCACTTATTCATCACATAATCTTATTCAATTACACTTAGTCGTTACATAGCCACATTGTATTTTCACTTAGTCAATTTCGTTGAACTCATTGGAATATTAGAGATACATGAATATTGCACATAGTGCCACACTTGTAGCCAAAGCTACTTCATATCAGTTATCACACATAGGCTCATTCTCGAGCTATTCATATTCGCTGGTCTGCTCACACAAGTCATCGGTCATACGTAACTACTAAGTCTTTGCTCACACAAGTCATTAGGTATCCATAACACATGCGAGATTACCCACCACCGGTAGAACTTATAAGACCAGCACCGTTTCACATAACCACAATCTCGGTCTGCTCACACAAGTACGTCGGTCATCGTAACTACTCGGTGCTGCTCACAAGTCGTCAGTATCCGTAACACATGTCGAAAACTTCACCACCTAGAGAACGTGACGGACCACAGACCGGATCACTTATTTCACTTAGATTTCACATAGGTTTCTAGTGAACATGTCACTCGTATCCATTTTATTCCTAAGGTTCAACCGGAAATTTCTCACTTGTCTATACTTTGTCAATTATATTAAATATTCAGCCACAATTCATATCATTTATCAAAATATGAAAACGTAAGTAAAAAGCGATGCATTATTTACATACAAACTTACATAATTACATTCTCAATCTCATCACATCATCAATTTAACTTATCCTCCCCAAATTATTCTATTCAATACAAAAGTATTAATAACTAAAATTTCAATCTAATATTCAAACTTGCATCATTAAATGCTTATTAAACATATGAACTTACCTCGATACCAAAACGGTCATTTTACCAACTTTCCCGATTTTCAATTTTCCTCCCGTTCTAGGTCCAAATCTCATTTTTCGGAGTCTAAAACATCACATTTCACTTAATTAGTTAATGTAATGTTCAAAACAATCCTTAACTCGACTTTTTCAAAATTACATTTTTGCCCCTAAACTTTTACATATTTGCACTTTTGCCCCAATACTCGAAAATTAAACTTCAGCCCTTATTCTTATGTTTTATAACATGCTGATCATTTTTCTCTTCTATGGCAACATCAAATTCTCACTAGTTCACACACTTATGACCAATTTATAACTTTTACAATTTAACCCCTTTTATACGATTTCATCGAAAATCATCTAATAAAACTCGTTTCTCTAATCATAGACATGCATAATATACCATAATTCATCAAAATTCACAATTATTCAACATGGGTCAATTTTTAAAATTAAAATCTAGCTCAAAATAATGGTAGAAATAGCTAGACTAAGTTAAGGGATTTCAAAATCGATGAACATTAAAAGCAGGGCTCAAAACACTTACTATGAAGCTTGAAAAGCTTGAAACCCTTAGCCATGGAGTCTAGAAATTTTTGGCAGCAACTTGAAGAAGATGAGCAGATTTTTTTCTTGTATTTTGTCTTTTTATTCATTTAAAACACTAAATGACTAAAATACCCTTAAGACTTTTCTTTCACTTTTGTCCTATTCATGCCCATTTTTGTCCATCAAGTTATTAAATGGTCTAATTACCTTTTAAGGGCCTCCAATTTAAAACTCATAGCAATTTGACACCTCTAATATATAGAACTCAACTTTTACACTTTTTACAATTTAGTCCTTTTGACTAAATTGAGTGCTCAAACGTCAAAATTTTTGAACGAAATTTTTACAAAATCTTTTTGTAAAATTGTAAAAATATAATAAAAATAGAATTTTACTTATCGAATTTGTGGTCTCGAAACTATCGTTCAGGCTGGACCCAATTTGGTCATATAACTCTCCCCTTTTAGGATTTTTGTCCCCGAAAATCTTACCGGAATAAAGTTTAATATCTTTCTCACGATTTCCAACATCACTAAATAACCCTTTTAAGAAGATACTTTTAGAAACACTCATCATCGATCTAAATCCCAATATAACTCATCAATTTCATCAAATAAAGAATCGATACATATTGAAATTATTATACTAATTCCATCAAGCGTTCAAAACAACCCACTAGCATATCTCTTGATCGAAGATTGAGGGAAACCTAATACGAATTCACAATAGTCCCGCCTTATTATCATTTTAATATTATCAACGATATCGTGAATCGAATACACTTAACATTCAACTTAATTTCAGCCGACATATCAACATCGAATACGAGTCGAAGTATCAAGTTCATATTCATATGCCCAAAACATTTACTTTAACTCTTTTGGGCCCTTTTTTTTCACTTATCATCCTTAATTAAATTAGGGAACAGTTACGGAAAATTGAGTACTTCACTTTCACTTTGCCATAGTATAACTATGGTCTTACGTATGATCACTTACCACTTTCCGAAGCCGTAGCCCTGCCACGGTCTTACACGGATCACATTTATCACTTGTCACTTATCACTAATTAGATAAGTGTAGCTGAAGCTACTACTTATCACTTGTCACTGATCAGAAGTACTCAAATCCGACGTTCCGCTCAATTTGATCATTACTTTTCGCATTGTCATTTTATTCTCAAATCTAGAGAAAGATTAAACTTATAGTAGAATTTACTTCAACTCTTACTCATCGAAGCACTTAACTATACTGATGCCACAATACTCATACAGCTTAAAAATCATAGTGCCATAATAAGACTAACTTCTCAATTACTTTAGTAGATAATGTCCCGGCTGAAAAGAAAACATCTCGATCATGATTGCACTATCTAATTTCATCATTACTAATCTAATCTTATTCCAATTGCAAATGGATAAAAATTCGAATAAATTCCAGAATTACATACTTTAGGTCTCATACGGATGAGTTAATTAATGAGCGACCTTTCTTTAACTATAACATTTTGAAATCCGAATGATCTTCATATTAATCGACTTCTTTTACGAATCGTGTTCATTTACTAAACCATTCTCAACTCTCGATCACATTGTCGTTAATATACAACTCAACTATTTAGTCTTCCACTTGTAAACCCATTCGATCTGAATTTCATAAATTTTCTTTATAACATACCTTATTGGAAGGGGTGAAGTTGTAACGCTTTTGACTTGCCTCTCGTATATTCATGCATATAACTTAACACTCATTAATATATATTTTGTTTCAAGTAACTTAACATGCATACTCATTTTACACAACCTTCCTATCATCTTATACAAACAAGTGCACTTATACTTTCATTCATAAATCTCAAGTAAAATTACTCATAATATTCACTTAATTTCACAGTTATATTCATAGCATCATATAAATGCCAATCAAACAAGAACACTTATCATAGTATAAACTTTCCTTTCATCTCATCTTTCATATTTTAAAAGAAATTCCTATCCACAATTTATACATCTTCACATAAACATCATAAACTATTATTCTTATTATTTTTATTTTCACGAGTCTCAACTCATCATAAACACACTTGTTTGTACTATCAAATTTAGCTCGGTTGAAGTGCGATCTGTCTAATAAAATAATTTACATCGATGTTTGGAGTCGTCACACTATCACACTCATTATGGCATGTATAGCTAGACTCTCACACTCACTATGGTAGTCCAAGAATCGACTAAACCATAGCTCGATACCACTAAATGTAACACCCTTACCCGTATTCTATGCCGGGCCGAGTACGAGGCATTACGGACTTAACAATACATTTTGTCAAATTAATTAACACATATACATAATGACTTAGTCAAGCCCCTATACATGCCATAGTTTAAATCATTTATAAATAAAGATACCCATAGATAGCTTGATAGTGTGAAGCGATCTCCGGCGACCTCCAACCCGAGCTTGTTTAGTAAGACTCGTAACATGGGAAAGAATAGGGGTAAGCTTATAAAGCTTAGTAAGTTCACATGTAAAATAATAAGCATTAGCAATGAATTTAGCTTACTACTAAGCTGTCATAACTTGCATAAATAATGCTAAGTTTTACTTTCCTAACTTACTCATTTGTAGCCTTATCAAAGCCTCAACATGACAAATCCTCACAACAAGTTCTTAAAGTGATACAATAATTAAATCACATGCTTATACCTTATTACTCATGTTCACATTAATTTGTCTACTTGAATCACTATCACTAAATTATTTATTTCTTGAGCTACAGAGCTCCAAATTTCAAACCGCTAATTTTCCTTAAAACTAGACTCATATATCTTCATACCATAAAATATCTAGAATTTTGGCTTAGCCAATTAGTACAGTTTATTCATTAAAATTTCCTCTGTTTCACTATTCATCTATTCTAACCACTTTTCACTACGAATCAATTTTATCCATGTGTAGAATTCAAATGATGTTATAATTTGTTTCATTTGAAACTACACTCATTAAGGAATCTAACCATATAAATTATGTCCCAAAATTATTTTTGTACAATTTTTAATGATTTTTCCAAGTCAGAACAGGGGATCTCAAAATCACTCTGAACTAGTCTCACAAAAATCTAAATATCTCAAAATACAGAATTTCTTTGCTTTCTCTGTTTATTTCATATGAAAATAGACTCAATAAGCTTTAATTTTATATCTCACTCAACTACTAATTCCATTTCTACCATTTTTGGTGATTTTTTAAAGTTTCTCTATTGTTGCTGTCCAAAACTGTTTTATTTCTAAATTTCACTCTTTCATGTTTTCTTTATGGTAACTTTCATTGGAACACTTACTCCGTATCAATCTTACCAAAGTTGGATCACATATCGAGCACATTGCTCATAATTTTACACGCATATACTTGCACTTATTCATCACATAATCGTATTCAATTACACTTAGTCGTTACATAGCCACATTGTATTTTCACTTAGTCAATTTCCCGTTGAACTCATTGGAATATTAACGGATACATCGGAATATTGCACATAGTGCCACACTTGTAGCCAAAGCTACTTCATATCAGTTATCACACATAGGCTCGTTCTCGAGCTATTCATATTCACGGGTCTGCTCACACAAGCTGTCGGTCATACGTAACTACTCAGTGCTGCTCACACAAGCTGTCAGGTATCCGCAACACATGCAGGATTACCCACCAACGGTAGAACTTATAAGACCAGCACCCGCTTCACATAATCACAATCTCGGTCTGCTCACACAAGCTTTCGATCATACGTAACTACTCAGTGCTGCTGCTCACAAGGTCGTCGAGTATCCGTAACACATGTCGGAAACTCACCCACCCAGAAACGTCGGACCAAAGACCCGGATCACTTATTTCACTTAGATTTCACATAGGTTTCTAGTGAACATGTCACTCGTATCCATTTTTATTCCTAAGGTTCAACCGGGAAATTTCTCACTTGTCTATACTTTGTCAATTACATCAAATATTCAGCCACAATTCATACCATTTATCAAAATATGAAAACGTAAGTAAAAACGATGCATTATTTACATACAAACTTACATAATTACATTCTCAATCTCATCACATCATCAATTTAACTTATCCTCCCCAAATTATTCTATTCAATACTAAAGTATTAATAACTAAAATTTCAATCTAATATTCAAACTTGCATCATTAAATGCTTATTAAACATATGAACTTACCTTGATACCAAAACGGCCATTTTACCAACTTTCTCGATTTTCAATTTTCCTCCCGTTCTAGGTCCAAATCTCATTTTTCGGAGTCTAAAACATCACATTTCACTTAATTAGTTAATGTAATGTTCAAAACAATCCTTAACTCGACTTTTCAAAATTACATTTTGCCCTAAACTTTTACATATTTGCACTTTTGCCCCAATACTCGAAAATTAAACTTCAGCCCTTATTCTTATGTTTTATAACATGCTGATCATTTTCTCTTCTATGGCAACATCAAATTCTCACTATTTCACACACTTATGACCAATTTATAACTTTTACAATTTAACCCTTTTTATACGATTTCATCGAAAATCATCTAATAAAACTCGTTTCTCTAATCATAGACATGCATAATATACCATAATTCATCAAAATTCACAATTATTCAACATGGGTCAATTTTTAAAATTAAAATCTAGCTCAAAATAATGGTAGAAATAGCTAGACTAAGTTCTGGGATTTCAAAAATCGATGAACATTAAAAACGGGGCTCAAAAACACTTACTATGAAGCTTGAAAAGCTTGAAACCCTTAGCCATGGAGTCTAGAAATTTTCGGCAGCAACTTGAAGAAGATGAGCAGATTTTTTTCTTGTATTTTGTCTTTTTATTCATTTAAAACACTAAATGACTAAAATACCCTTAAGACTTTTCTTTCACTTTTGTCCTATTCATGCCCATTTTTGTCCATCAAGTTATTAAATGGTCTAATTACCTTTTAAGGGCCTCCAATTTAAAACTCATAGCAATTTGACACCTCTAATATATAGAACTCAACTTTTACACTTTTTACAATTTAGTCCTTTTGACTAAATTGAATGCTCAAACGTCAAAATTTTTGAACGAAATTTTTACGAAATCTTTTCGTAAAATTGTAGACCATGAAAATATAATAAAAATATAATTTTAGTCGTCGAATTTGTGGTCTCGAAACTACTGTTCCGACTAGACCCAAATTTGGCTGTTACATGGGTCACACGGCCAACCACACGCCCATGTGTCTAGCTCGTGTGCCCTTCAAAGTGGCTACACAGGCCCGTGTGCTAGGCCGTGTGCTAGGTCGTGCCAATCCTGTAGGGTATATTGACTTATGTAACACGGCCAAGTCACACACCCGTGTGCTAGTCGTGTGCCAATTAGGGGGTATACTGACTTATACCACACGATCGGTCACACGCCCGTGTGTAAGACCGTGTGGAACATACTGACTTAATTTTAATATCAACACCAGGGGACACACAACCATGTAACATGACCGTGTGTCACACACGGCCAAACACACGCCTATGTCTCTGCCCGTGTGGACAAAAATAGGATATTTGCAAAGCCATTTTGCCATTCTATTTTTTACATACCTGCACAAGCATAAATTGCAACATTTTATAGCCCAATAGGTAGCCAATCCATAATATTTCATACACATATTATACCAACTTAACATAGTACTCTAATACCTAATTAATACCATGCATTTTCCATTTATATGCTTACTACATATCAAGACAATATTTGTATAATTCTATTCCATCTACTACTTGCCAAAACATACCATATTTGAATACTTATACACAACCAAAACATTATACCAAATTAAGCCAAATCACATGGCTTTAATTTATACCACAACATGTACCAAAATCACTATCTCAAGTAACCATAACTATCATCTTTATAACTAGCCTATACATGCCATATTTACATATATCCATAAGTTGAAAAGTACCAATTGGCAACTGGATAGTGTGATGATCCAAACCAAATGAGCTACCCAACCTTTATAAAACACAGAAAAGAAATAGAGTAAACTTTATGGCTTAGGAAGCCCATATAATTTAGAATTAAACTTACCATTTAGACATGATTAAGACAATAAATAAGTTGTACCCAATTCAATTATCAAATGCCTAAACACAAGCATTTATTAACAAGTTAGTCACATAAGTGCATATAATCGTCCATTATCTTAATTTAGTAGTCAATACATTGTATCCTATCAAATTCATATATCATGTACATCATTTGTAACATTTCACTCTTAATGATATGATCAATAATTCATTCAATAACAGTAACTCATCTGTATAAACAGTAATTCATCCATAATATCAGTAATTCATCCGTATAAACAGTAATTCATTCGTAATAACAAGAATTCATCCGTATAAATAGTAATTCATTCAGATAAACAGTAATTCATCCGTAATAACAGTAATTCATCCGTATAAATAGTAATTCATCCGTAATAATAGTAATTCATCCGTATAAACAGTAATTCATTCGTATAAACAGTAATTCATCTGTAATAATAGTAATTCATCCATATAAACAGTAATTCATCCGTATAATACATAGTTTTATCACATAACCAATAATAGAATTTATGCCCGTTCAACCAATTAGAATATCGAGGGATACTCGAATGATATACAATACATGTAATAATCAGTAATCCATCAATTCATTATCATTTTTGCTCTTTCGAGCTATGATCAGTAAGCTCCTCTTGAGCTAATGGACAGTAATCTTTATTGAGCTGAAAAAGCTCTGACGAGCTGTAAACAGTAAGCTCTTACGAGCTAAAATCAGTAAGCTCTTACTAGCTACGGTGAGTCCGTAACACATGCAGGATCTCAACCTAAACGATAACCTTAGTGACATGTCACTCGTATCCTACGAATTCCTACGGTTCAAGCGGGACTCGATAACCATCAGGATATATCAATAAGACATTCAAATTTCAAGTGGATCATTTACTCAATTACATACATTCATTTCAAATAATTACAAGTATTTAAAAGTTTGATTCTAATTATACGAACTTACCTCGAGTTGCTCGAATAAAAATATTGGCTAATCGTCAACCTTTCTTTTCTCCGATCTAATCCCAATCTCAGCTTATCTTAATCTATATAGTATTAAAATTAGCACATTCAGTATTCGATCTATTCAATTTAGTCCAAAAATCACCTTATGGAAAAATTACACTTTTGCCTCTATTATTTTGACATTTTTACAATTTAGTCCTTATCACATAAAATTGCAATTTCATGCAATTTAGTACAAACCCATGCTTAGTCGAATTTAATTCATATTATTAGCAGCCCATATTTTCAATTTATTCACACTTTTACCCACATAATTTTACATTTTCACAAATTAATCCCTTTTTGATATTTTTGTCAAAAATCACTTTACAAAACTAGTAAATCTATCAATAAACCTTAATAATATATCATCAACCATCAAATTACCCAAGCATTCAAAAATGGAAACATGATAAATCTTTAACAATTTCAAAATTTAAGGTATGGGCTAGCTAGAATACGAAACAACGATCTCAAAAACATAAAAATCATTAAAAATCGAATTAAAATAGACTTACAATTGAACATCAAAGTGACCGAACCCTAAAACACCAAAAATGGAGTCTCCCTTTCTTCTTTTCTGAACAATCAAAGAATATGAAAGCTTTTTCTTTTGTTTTTACTAATTTATCATAATTAATAACTAATTTACTATATTAACCTTAAGTATATAACATTAAAATTAATTTATACATGTCCAGTAATGTCCACTTACCTTTCAAATGGCTTAATTACCATTTAAGGCCACCATAATTAAAAGCCAAAGCTATTTGACACCTTTAACTAATAGAACATACATTTTACATTTTACGCGATTTAGTCCTTTACCGAATTAAGCATTCAAACAGTAAAATTTATTTATGAAACTTTCACACAATAATTCTATCATACTGTAAACTTTAATAAAATAATAAAATAAATATTTTGACTTTGGATTTGTGGTCCCGAAACCACTGTTCTGATTTAACTCAAAAACGGACTGTTACAACTCTCCCCTCTTATAGATTTTCGTCCTAAAAAATCTTATCAGAGAATAAATTAGAGATTTGCTTTCTTATAACCTTAACAATTTCTCACATAGCCTCAGATTTCTCAACTCTTTAATCTCACGAGCTAAGATTCCGATCTGTCCTTCACTATACGTCATATCAAGCTGAATTTCAACTTCTGAAAGAGATATTATATACAAAAGGTCTTATCTGAATCATTGCATCATAGATATAAGAAACACATTATGGATCTTCTCAAGTTTTGATAATAATATAAGTTGAATAAGCCGCTGTATTTATTTTCTCAATAATCTTATACGGCCCGATGAATCACAAACTCAACTTCTCTTTATAGCTAATTCAAGAAATTATATTCTCACAGTAATACTTTCACAAACACTCTATTCACTAACTGAAATTCAATACTTTTACGTATCAAGTCTACATATGTTTTCTGTCAATTTGAAATTGCTTTCTAACTGTTACAAATTACTTCCACTTTCTTTTCAATTTCTCTGTTGAAATCAATTCCGTGAATCTTTTTCTCGCAAAGCTCGATCCAATAACAACGGATTTTGGTAATTGAAATCATACAATACCATCTTTATACTCATATGATAAATATTAATATGCTCAACTCAACCAACAATAATTGTTTTTCTTAATTGCTTTCAGATTCTAAAATACAGTAACAAATCGTATCTTTGAGAATATGAATCACTTTCTCATATTATCCATCAGTTGGAGAATGAAATGTGGTGTTACAATGCAACCTCATACCCAAAGTTTATAGTAGTTTTCTTTAGAAACACAACATAAACCTCGGATCTCTATCCGAAATAATAGAGACTGGCATTCTGTAAAAACTGACAATTTCAAAAATGTATAACTTAGCTAGTCTGTCAAGAGAGAAATTATACGTACTAAGATAAAATGTACAGACTTCTTCAGCAATCAACAATAGTTTAGATAACATCTTCCTTTTACAAAATCGGATGAAATTATATTTCATCTCCACTCAGATAATGACACAGACTATAATAGTCCCCAAGGTACTTATGTAACATCCTGAAAAGGGTCTATGCATTTTCGGTTTAATTGTACGAAATGACATGTCTTATGTGTTATGAATGTATTTTGAACAATTTTGGAAACCTGGGAATGTATGGAAATGTTACGTTAAAAGAGGAAAGTGAACATTTTGGAAACATAAGTTAAAAGAGGAAAGTGAACATTTTGGAAACCTAAGTTAAAAGAGGAAAGTGAACATTTTGGAAACTTAAGTTAAAAGAGGAAAGTGAAACAAGGTGGCCTTAAGAAAATTAATAGAAGAAGTTTGACACACAAACAGGCTTGGAAAAGTGGCCCGGAGATGCCACTCAGGGCCTCTGGAAATGGCACCATATACAAGGGAATTGGGCCTAAGTTCGAGTCACATGGGAAGCAAATAAAAGAAATTTTATTTTTGCTTCCGTAAGCGAGAGAGGTGGACGACATTAAGGCTCTTAAAAGAGGAGTTTTATTCTCTTCAAATTTCACTAAATAGGGATAAATAATAGATTTAATATTAGATTATTTTAAGTGGATTATTGATGAGATTAATTAAGGTGATAAATAAAAGATAAACTTTATCAAAATAAGGAGAGTTGGTAGAATAGGGGAACTAAGTGTAGTATTTTCTACCAAAAGGAATAAAGGCCATTTGTTTCTTATTCTTTTCTTTTGAAAGTCTCTGTAAATTCCCTTGTCATCTTCTATTTTCTTTTGTTGACAAAACCGCAAGCTCCTCTCAAAGACTCACCATTGCTTAATCCTCCATCCCTATTCTTCTTCTTCTTTGATTCAATTCATCAAAAGCCGAAACCTCAAAGACAACCCCTAGCCGATTACTCCAATAAGTCCAAAAGTCAAAATCTGTGACAACTATTCAGTCTTCCTAGTCGATTTCTTTAGGGCTTCAAGCAAGGGAGGTTGTCGACTTATGTATAAAGGGGTAAGGATCTATAAGTTATCATCTTATTTCTTTTTCTTAGGCCGAAATTAGGACTCTAACCCTATTAATGTCTATGGCCAACTACTTGAAGGAAGTTTCAGGAATTAGGTGCTGTCGACTACAAAGAAGAAACTTTCGGGACTTCTAAGATCTAAGGTAAGTTATGAATACCATTCGGCCATAAGCTATATTATTATGATTTAATGCTAGATTAGATCTAACATGAGTATATAGGAATTTTGCCATCACTAAAGAAGTAAGGATCCAATTCGAGATTTACGAATCACAAGGGCCAGTCGATAATAATATACAAGGATTCCGGGATTTAGATCACAAGTACCTAGCCGATTGAAGGAAGGTAAGCACATAGGTATATTCGGCCAAGGCCTATTTTGGATATCTAGATCTATCTCTTACTTTGTTTTAAAAGCCGAAACTAACCTATGTAGAGATTCAGTGTTTGGCCAAATACAAGAAGGAGAATAGCAAAGTTTTCGGGATTTGACTATAGTCAATTCGATAGCAAGGTAAGTATATAAGTGTACTAATCCTACTGGAATTTGGTTTATGGCCGAATTGTTCTTTTTGTTAAAATCCTAGTATTGGCCGAATGTAGGAGTTAAGAATCTAAAGCGTTAGATCGAGTTTTCGGGTTTTCAGGAAAGCATTAATATAAGGTGTGTATTCCACACTAATTCTTAATATGTTTTATGGCAATATTTAATATGTGCACGTTCACCGTGTTACATTACAAAGTACTCAGGTACGTTTCCTACTCCTACTAGGATTACGAAATATGTTATATTTAACATGTGAAAAGTGACATAAATGTGAATTTAAGTATGATATGCATGATATGAATAATATGGGGCATTCGGGTTATATGAAAAAGGGGAAGTGAAAGTGGTGACTTCGGTCTCACTATCTGAATGTGGTGACTTCGATCACATTATCTGAATGTGGTAACTTCGGTTACATTATCTGAATGTGGTGTCTCATGACACAATTATTTAATCTGGTGGCTAAGCCACGAATTTTATATGGGCGATGAGCACGTCGACTGCAGCGACTGCCTTCGATGGTGTGTAGCGGATGGAGGGTTGACTTAGTAGTCCCCACGGTGTGCAGGTTGGTACGGGGATGTGTAGCGGATGGCATCTAGGTTTGGGTTCGGGTTGCATCATTATCTTGAATTATTATGTGAACATGATATGTATGGTATGCCTAAATCTATTAAATTTTAGTGTTGGTTACACATTGAGTCTGTTGACTCACCCCGTTGTGGGAACATGTTTCAGGTGATGAACAGTGATGGACCGGGACGGCAGAACTTGTGGTGGCCATGCTCAGCTTAAAGTTTTATTTAATTTGGACATTTTATTTTATTTAAGTACTATACAAATTTTATTTTGGGTTTTGTTTTATGTAATAAGGCCATAGTGATGATTTTATTGTTATTTTAATTACTATGCTACAAATTTATGTTATTTAAAGATTAAGTCAATTTAATTTAAAATAAACTTTAAATGTTTTGTCAACTGAAATAAATGGGTTTTCAATATAAAAAAATAAATTTGTTTTCAACTCGAGCCCAACCCACAAACAAACTATCTTCAAAACACACAGTTTACAAAGTAACAAAGAATTTTGAACCGATTTACATCGAGGAACATACCAGATCCGGTCCAGGCTCATGGGCCGGGTGTGGGGTGTTTCAACTTGATAATCAGCTTTAACCTGTTGATAAATCAGACATTTGGATACAAGTCAAAAGTATCACATTTTATGCTCATTAACCAGTAAAACTGTCTCAGATTATTTTACATCTTAGTATTCCCCGAATGAACAGATAATTACCACTGTGAGCTAGATATAATAATTTTTGTATAATCTCTAGATTTTTCGATACACAAACTCTGTCTCGAAACAACAAATAATCATCGGTTCCAACCTGAAGCTTTAAATCAGAAGCCAATTCAGGTTGAACTCTTTTAACTTGCAATTCACTGATACATTTCTGAGCTTCATAAAATCGCAGAATAAATATCAATTTAGCTTTTAACTCAGCTAATATCTATCCATCATCTGATAAGATCAATTGCATATTCATTGCTTGTAAGGCATACAAAGATTTCTTATTCAAAATATCTATGACTATAATCGTTTGTCCATGATGATAACCAATTACTGACTCAAAATCTTTCAACAATTCAAGCCATCTTTGCTGTCCCAAATTCAGATCTCTCTTTAACATCAAATATTTTAAACTCTTGCAGCCATCAATTTGGTTGCATTACTCACCAACAATTAATGTCGCTAACTATTCAATACAATTACAATGTCAACCATCTCTAATCCGCATGTCGGATAACTCTTTTCATGCAACTTTAACTATATGGAAGCATAAGCCATCACTATACATTATTGTACTAAAACACACTCCAAACCATTCAATGACGCATGACTGAAAATCATAAACTATTTACCCGATTTAGGCTGAACCAAAACTGATGCTTCAGTTAACAATGTTTTCAACTGTTTATAACTTTATTAACATATACTAAACTAAATCAAACTTTGTACAAATGAAAACTTCAACAATCGAAACAACTTTATTTTATAATAATATTTCTCAAATAGAACTGTTCCAATAGATATAATTATGTATCATGTCTTCTAAAATATGAATTCTTCATTCAGACTATCCATCTATTTACCTGACCCAAGGATAAACTCAAACAAATATAACTCAATTAACCTTTCAAAAAAATAACCCAATCAAACTAAACAACTGAATCGATCTTGGTTGTCAAACAATAACTTTTCAAAGAAAACCTTTCTTCTTGCTGTCAAGATAACTCAGACATATAATTTATTGCAATTTCTTCAAAATACTAGTCAAAGATCTTCTTAAAAACTGCATAACTCGAATATGACATAGCATTTCATCTTTACTCATTGACATATATCAAGATTTACCTGAAAATGATAACTATTATATAGATTTGAACTTGATCTTCTATTGTCTATGCATTTGCCGATGTCAATTCCCTTTCAAGAAAACTAGAAAGGATTATATAATAAAGCTATGTCAATTATTAATCATCGAAGCGTTGTACTATACTAAAACCACTTCCGTCAGATAAAAAAATCATAATGCCATAATAAGACCGACATCTCAACCGTATAAATAGATACTATCCCAGCTGTTAATAGTGCATTTTGAACACAAAAGAAAATCAAATATGGTTTCAACAGAAATAAATGCAGAAATATAACCTCTATAAGTCTGATGACAATACCACTATACTCCCCTGATCAAACCAGGAATTATAATCATAACAGATCTATTCCTCTCCGTCAAAAGAATATCTCTTGAGATAATCACATAGAATCATAATAAAACCGAGGTAGACAAATCTCAAAGTATGGAACTATATAGAATTTCTAAAAATTACAACCCATATAGAATGATAAAGATCTCAATGATATCCCAAAGAAATTCCAAAAGAAAACATCACTCATAAGCACTGAAATCAACTGTGACAGAAGCAATATAATTTTCATGTATATTCAACAAAACAATAACCAGTAGAAACAGAATACTAGCATCATACAGATTTTACTGTCGACTTTTCTATCAACACAATGGAATAGAATTCCAGGGAAAGTTAGAGTAGTGCCGATCATAACCCAAACAGACAAATTCGTCTATCAATATGTTTACCTAGCCTTCTCATACGATAAAAGTTTCATTTGAAAATAAACAACCACATAAACCTCTGAGAATAATTGATCACATAGAATACCCAGAAAAGATCATTATAAGCTATTCAACTATACTGCTGTACTCAGATATCTTTACAATTCAAATATTATTCCACTGTCTAATTTGTTATTATTGATTCCTCTTTATCCCATCACTAACAGAAATCAATTAAGTAGAACTGTAACATCTTGAAAATGGGCCTATGCATTTTTGATTTAATTATACGAAATGGCATGTCTTATGTGTTATGAATGTATGGTGAACATTTTTGGAAACTTGGAAATGTAAGGAAATGTTTTAGAAATGTTAAAAGAGGAAAGTGAACATTTTTGGAAACTTGGAAATGTAAGGAAATGTTTTAGAAATGTTAAAAGAGGAAAGTGAACATTTTGGAAACTTGGAAATGTAAAGAAATGTTTTAGAAATGTTAAGTTTAAAGAGGAAAGTGAACATTTTTGGAAACTTGGAAATGTAAGGAAATGTTTTAGAAATGTTAAGTTTAAAAGAGGAAAGTGAACATTTTTGGAAACTTGGAAATGTAAGGAAATGTTTTAGAAATGTTAAGTTTAAAAGAGGAAACTAAGGCAAGGAGGTCTTAAGAAAATTAATAGAAGAAATTTGACACAAGAATGGGCTTGGAGAAGTGGCTAGGAGGCACCACTTAAAGCCCAAAAGTGACGCCACAATCAAGGGAAGGAGCCTAGGTTCGAGTCACGTGGGAAGCAAATAAAAGAGTTTTATTTTGCTACAAGGAGCAAGGAGTTGGACGGCACCAAGGCACTTGGGGAAGAGTTTAATTATCTTTAAAATTTGGCTAAATAGGTGGATTAATGATAGACTATTATTATTATTATTTTTATTAAGAGATAAGAGATAAATATTGGATTAAGTTTTATTAAATTGAATGGGTGATAATTAAAGTGATAAAGTTATCAAAATAGGAGTGATGGCCAAGTAAAGGATTTTAAGTTAGTAATTTAGGCTACTAGAGGAAAAGAGAGCCATTCATCATATCTTCTTTCAACTCTTCTCTCTCGTCAATTTCCTAGAGCATCTCTTCTTCTTTTTTATTAGCCAAAGTCGAAAACTAAAGTAAGCCTAGTGAATTCTTCATAGCTTTTGTGATCTCCATTAAAATCGAATCCATAAACTCCTCAAGATACCATCATTAGCCGAAGTTCTTTATACCAATCAAAAGCCGAAATCAAGATCCTTCTAGCCTACATAGCCGAATATTGCTAAAGGTTCAAGCAAGGATTGCCGATCTCTAAAGTAAGGGTAAGATCTCATTCAGTTTCATCCTTTTTCTTTTAAGATTTGCTGAAATCTAGGACTAACCCCATTAATATCTTGTTGCTGAAACTTTGAAGAGATCTTTCGGGATTTACTAAGTGTCGACTACAAGGAAGGAGAAATTCTTTTTCCGAAGGTACACCATAGGCCGCGTGTTCCCTAGTTATTCGGTGAGTTTCGGGATTTAAAATCCACAAGGTAACTATCTATAGCATTCGGCCAAGGCCATGTTGAGTAAATAGATGTGTTTCATTAATATTTAAAAGCCGAAACTAATCTATTCAAGTAATCTAGTGATTGCCGATTTCAAGAAAGAAGGATACAAAGTTTCTGGCATTTGATTAGACATCAATCGGCAGCAAGGTAAGGATTTAAGTGTACTAATCCTACTAGGATTTGGATTTATGGCCGAATGGCTCTTTACTAAGTGTTAAATGATTGATTAAATGTAGAGATTTAAGATCTAAGGCATTAGATCAAGCATTTTGGGACTTCAGCGAATTTGTTAAGCGAATCAGGTGTGTACCCCACACTATCTTTTAATAAGAATTATGGCTAAAATTTAATATGAGCATGTTTATAAGAATGTGAATATAGCTAAAGTACCATGCTATGGTACAAAGTACTCAGGTACGTTTCCTACTCCTACTAGGATTATGTTAAATATCTGTTACGACACACATATGACATTATAAGAATGTGAAATAAGAATTTGGCATGTTAATGCATGATATGTATGATATGGGGCATATGGGTTATATGAAAAGGGAAGTGAATGTGGTGACCTAAGACCACGATATCGAACGTGGTGACCTAAGACCACGATAACTGAATGTGGTGACCTAAGACCACGATATCTGAATGTGGTGACCTAATACCACGATATCTGAATGTGGTGACCTAAGACCATGAATTTTATAAGGGCGATGAGCACGTCGACTGCAGCGACTGCCTTCGATGGTGTGTAGCGATGGAGGGTTGACTTAGTAGTCCCCACGGTGTGCAGGATGGTACGGGTGATGTGTAGCGGATGGCATATAGGTTTGGGTTTGGGTTGCATCATTATTTTATATCTGCTATATGATTATGTATGTGAACATGTATGATAATGTATGCCTAAATTATTAAATTTTAGTGTTGGTTACACATTGAGTCTGTTTGACTCACCCCTTGTGGGATTATTTTTCAGGTAATGATCAGTAATGGGCCGGGTCGATAGGAGCTTAAAGGTGGCCATGCACAGCAAGGAATTTATTTAATTTGGATTTTATTTCATTAAGTACTTTGAATTTTTTTTTTGGGAATTATTTAATGTAATAAGGCCATAGTAGAACTACTTTACTTTGCTTTTATTTATTAAGCTTACAAACTTTTATCTATTAAAAGATTAAGTAAATTTATTTTGAAACAAAGCCTAAACGTTTTGTCACCTAAAGTAAAGGATTTTAATAATGAAATAAACTTGTTTTCAACTCAAGACCAACCCAAAACAATCTTTCTTTCAAAACACACAAGTTTTTCCTAAGTAACAAAAGAATTTGAAACGGTTTACATCGGGAACATACCAGATCCGGTCAAGGCTCGTAGGCCGGGTTTGGGGTGTTTAAAGAACTTCTAGTTAATCCATTCTTTAGATATCATTTCGGAATATTTTGTTTCATCAAAGTCAACTTCTTCTTTAATAGTGACTTTGTATAATCCAAATAGCCTTCAAAAGGATCCGATATCTCTTCTAGTACTGTCTTTATTGTAACACCCCTAACCCGTGTCCGTCACCAAATTAGGGTTACGAGGCATTACTTGACCAAATACAAGTAAGTATACTTTTACATCATCAACTCATTCAATAAAATCTTAATACAAGGTAAATGCATAATTAATTTATTATGTCACAACTAAAAATCATCTCAATGTAATACCATGTGCATCATTCGGAGATACAATTCCATACAAATAACTCAATACTACCCCTTTGGTCTTTTTGAGTAGCATAACCAAATACATATATACATAAGTTAGACTCTATTCAACTTTTATCAATTAATAGACCACACATATTCTATCGCATGCATGACCAAGTATTTACAACTATATTATACTCTTATTAAGTCCTCATAACCGAATATGAACATATATACCAATCTAAGATAAATATAAACACCAATTAAAACAATTACTTAATCTAATATTTACAACCGAATATAATTCCATTGGATCATTAGATCATCAAACCTATTTATTCCATGCATATAAAATAATCCTATTCTTTCATGAATTACCTTATAGATACATGCAAAAATAAGCAAGTTTTATCCACTATCCACAATGTATTATAGGCTTTACTCAACTAAAACCAATACTCAAATAATGCACAAAACATAATATGGAACAGCCTTAAAGTTGAGGTTATAAGTCAAATATAAAATTTACTTAAACCTATTGATAATATTCATAAATTAATCTCATAAATCACACATACTAAAACCAAATTATATCATGTCTGGATATCCACATACATAACCAACAACTCAAATATATTGAACCAACGCAAGCATATTCAATCAACTCAAACCTACATATTAAGCCATTTTTGTATGGCATTTATATACATTCACTTAAACATCATTTGAGTCAATTCAAAAATGATTTAGCCTATACATGCCATAGACCTTAAGTTTATACACAAAAGAGATACCAAAAATTTCGACGATAGTGTGATGAGCTTCGACGATGATCCCCGAGCACGATATGAACATCCAAAAGAAATCTACAATACGTAACACAACCAAATATAAAGTAAGCTTTCATAGCTTAGTAAGTTTTAAGGATTTAATACACATATAAGCTTTGTCATGATTCAAATAAATTATTTCACTTATAAATTCCTTGCCAAAAAATTAAATATACAAAAATAGATTTCATAACAACATTATACGCATGTAATATATATATTTATGTATATATATTCATACACCACCTTTACAAAATAAAATAACCAGCATATGCATCTTTTACTCACCAAATTTCATCTTACATTACAAGCTACCATCAAATCATAAGTCGTTATATATAATACATACCTCTAGGTTATTTTCCTTTCCAACCGTAACTACCCGTACATATCATGTGACTTTATATTTGAACATTTTAATATCCTTATCAACATTAATAATAGGAATCTTTAAAGAGAAACATCAAACTTGTATACTTGTTATCAAGATTCGGTAATGTATCGCACACATAGTGCCATTACTTTGGCATTCCGCATAGTTAGTGCCTAGTTTCTGTAATGTATCGCACACTTAGTGCCGTTACTTATTTCCTGCACACATAGTGCCATACGACCGATTTCGCACACATAGTGCCCCAACAACCGGATCTCGCACACACAGTGCTCGGTATATAAGCTCGCACGCATAGTGCCATCAATCCAATTTCTCCTCATTATGAAATACACATATGTTTTAATATTTATTCACTTATACTCGTATAATTAAAGGTTTACAAATAATTCATTTATTCTGATACTCACTATTACATTCAGCACCCTTATCATACATAAAAACTTATATCAACCATTTTAAAATAATCATCTCTCATATCATCCTTACATATAACCATCTCATATTTCATACATACATATTCAAACAACTCAACTAATCAAAGTTCACTTATACAAATACCAAGTCTTACATTCGACCAACTCATGCTAAATTCATTAACACACATTCGGCACTATGATTATTAACATACCTAAAATCATTTAACATATGCGCATAATATAGAATAAAATTCAATTTAATCCAATTGCTTAAAACTTACCTCGAAATTGTCGGATTAAGGTTTTCCGGCTATTCGCTCAACTTTACCTTTCCCTGATCCAATCCCGTTTCCTTTTGTTCTTGATCTAAATAGTTCCAAATTGAGCTCATTCAAATTTATTTTCATTCAATTTAATCCAAAATCACATAATTATGCCAATTACCATTTTACCCCTGACATTTACATTTTTTACAATTTAGTCCCTAAACATAACTCACAAATTACACAAAATTTGGCGACCATTCCTTAGAGCCGAATTTTCCTAGGGACTTTATAAGTCCATATTTCTCATAAATTTCACAATTCAACCCTTCAAAATAATATTTTCACAAATTAACCTTAATTAACTAAAATCCATCAAAAACTCAAGAATAAAATATGTTCATCTAGCTCAACTCTTTCATTTAATACCAAAAATCATCACAAAACTCAATATATCATCAATGACATATCTCACATACATCATCAATATGCAAAATTAATACATGGGCTTGATAGTAGAGTAAACAACCACTCAAAAATACAAAAATCATCAAAAATCTAAAGCTAAAACTCACCTAAATTTGCTTGATGAGTGCCGAACCCTTGCTTGGTTTTTTTTTTCTTTTTCTTTTGTTAGTTTCGGCCAAGAGAGCAAGAAAAATGATGAACATGCAATCCTTTTTCTCCTTTTTGTTTTTATTATAATATGTATATAATGTATATTATATCATTATCATGATTTAACAAATAAAATAAACATATAATATATATTATAAAGTCATGTTATCGTCCACTATACCATTTAAAGGTAAATTTGGCATTTAAGTACTCATACTTAAGAAGTCAAATTAATTTTTCCACTTAATTAAATAAATGGCTACTTTTCCCACTTATGCAATTTAATCCTTTTTCTAAAATTAAACATCCAAATAGACAAATTAGTCTACAATATTTTAATACATGCTCAAACACATAACACAGATATCAAAAACGTAAAAATTATTAAAAACTGGGCTAAACACTTACCTTAATCAAACTCAAGCATGGCCGAATGGAGCTAAATCTTTTTCTTTTTTTTTTTTCTCTTTTCGATCAAAGCTAGAAGAAGATGAACATTTTTTTCATCTTTTATCTATTATATTATTATAACATATATTAAATTATTTTATTATAATATAATATAAAATAAAACAACCAAAATCAATCACTATTACATGCATAATCATGACCATCCACTATCTCCATTTTATGGTCAATTTGCAACTCTAAACCTCCAATTTATAAAGACATCATCAATTTAGTACTTACACATTTAACCACCAAATTTTCTTTTTATGCAATTAAGCCATTTTTCACAATTAAGCACTAAAACGATCAAATTTTAATACGAACTTTTCACACACACCAATACACATATAATGAGCATATAAAAATAATATTAATTTTTTAACTCGGATTCGTGGTCCCGAAATCACCGTTTCGATTAGGGTCAAAATTGGGTTGTTACATTTATTGTTGACTCATTCTCTTATCTGACCATAGTATTAATCCTTCAATCACGAAACTCTATAATTCCACACTCATGAATTTATTCAATCTAAATCTTATGAATTTCATTGTAACACTATACTGATAAGGGGGTGAGGGTCGTAAAGCCTCAAGTTTAACTCTCACATATACATATACATAACATAACATTTATCAATAACATAATACCATGAACTTTTATTCATACCTTTATGAATTTCAACTCATCATAAACACATTTTTGCTCAAATATTTGAGTACCACTTTCTGCACTATCAGAATTAGCTCGGTCGAAAAGCATATTTGTCTAATCAAAACAATATTCGTTAGAGTCGGGAGATACCAATAAATGTAACACCCCTCACCCGTATTCAACGTCGAAATAGGGTTACGAAGCATTACCGAACTTATAACACATATAACCGTACTTTTCTCATGCATCCAATCAATTCATACAATCATCATTCAATCTCAATCAATCTATCCGTTATAATAGCCTACAAGGACTTAAACATACTTTAGGAGCGGTTCGGGACTAAACCGATAACTTATAAAACTATTATGAAACTTTGAAAAATTTCTCAAAATAGAGGACACATGCCTGTGTGGCCAGGCTGTGTGTCTCACACGGCCACCAAATACCCCCATGTCGCAGGCCATGTGAAAACAGGGGGTATATACTGACTTGGGTCACATTGCCAACCACACGCCTGTGTGTCTAGCCCGTGTACCGTTCGAAGTGGCCACACACGCTCGTGTGCTAGGCCGTGTCCTAGGCCGTGCCAATCCTGTAGGGTAAACTGACTTATGTAACATGGCCAAGCCACACACCCATGTGCAAGACCGTGTGCCAATTAGGGGGGTATATTGACTTATATCACACGGCCAGTCACACGCCCATGTAAGAGACCGTGTGGAGTATACTGACTTCATTTTAATATCAACACCAGGGGACACACGACCATGTAACATGACCGTGTGTCACACACGGCCGAGACACATGCCCGTGTAGACAAAAATAGGCTATTTGCAAAGCCATTTTGCCACCCTATTTTTACATACCTGCACAAGCATAAACTGTAACATTTTATAACCAAATAGGCAGCCAATCCATAATATTTCATACACATATTATACCAACTTAGCATAGTACTCAAATACCTAATTAATACCATGCATTTTCCATTCATATACTTACTACATATCAATACAATATTTCCATAATTCTATTCCATCTACTACTTGCCAAAACATACCATATTTGAATACTTATACACAACCAAAACATTATACCAAATTAAGGCAAATCACATGGCTTTAATTTATACCACAACATGTACCAAAATCACTATCTCAAGTAACCATAACTATCATATTTATAACTAGCCTATACATGCCATATTTACATATATCCATAAGTTCAAAGGTACCAATCGGCAACTGGATAGTGTGATGCATAACTCCAAAATGTCCGAATCAAATAAGCTACCGAACCTCTATAAAACACTAAAAAGAAACAGAGTAAGCTTTATAGCTTAGTAAGCCCGTATAATTTAGAATTAAACTTACCATTTAGACATGATCAAGACAATAAATAAGGTGTTCCCAATTCAATTATCAAATGCCTAAACACAAGCATTTATTAACAAGTTTGTCACATAAGTGCATATAATAATCCATTATCTCAATTTAGTACTCAATATAATGTATCATATCAAATTCATATATCATGTACATCATTTGTAACATTTCACTCTCAATCATATGATCAATAATTCATTCAATAGCAGTAACTCATCCGTATAAACAGTAATTCATCCGTAATATTAGTAATTCATCCGTATAAACAGTAATTCATTCGTATAAATAGTAATTCATCCATAATAACAGTAATTCATCCATATAAACAGTAATTCATTCGTATAAACAGTAATTCATCCGTAATAATAGTAATTCATCCGTATAAATAGTAATTCATTTGTATAAACAGTAATTCATCCGTAATAATAGTAATTCATCCGTATAAACAGTAATTCATCCGTATAACACATAGTTTTATCACATAACCAATAATAGAATTTATGCCGCTGAACCTATTAGAATATCGAGGGATACTCGGGTGATAAACATTACATGTAATAATCAGTAATCCATCAATTCATTATCATTTCTGCTCTTTCGAGCTATGATCAGTAAGCTCCTCCTGAGCTGATGGATAGTAAGCTCTATTGAGCTGAAACAGTAAGCTCTTACGAGTTGAAAACAGTAAGCTCTTACGAGCTGAAATCAGTAATCTCTTACGAGCTGATATATCGGTAAGCTCATACAAGCTGTGGTGAGTCCGTAACACATGCAGGATCTCAACCTAAACGGTAACCTTAGTGACATGTCACTCGTATCCTACGAATTCCTACGGTTTAAACGGGACTCGGTAACCATCAGAATATATTAATAAGACATTCAAATTTCAAGTGGATCATTTACTCAATTAGATACATTCATTTCAAATAATTACAAGTATTTAAAAGTTCGATTCTAATTTTATGAACTTACCTCATGTTGCTTGAATAGAAATATCAGCTAGTTGTCAACCTTTCCTTTTCCCCGATCTAATCTCGATCTCAACTTATCTTGATCTATATATTATTAAAATTTAGAAATTCAGTATTAGTTCTATTCAATTTAGTCCAAAAATCACCTTAATGAAAAATTACACTTTTGCCCCTACTATTTTAACATTTTTACAATTTAGTCCTTATCACATAAAATTGCAAATTCATGCAATTTAGTACAAACGCATGCTTAGCTGAATTTAATACATATTACTAGCAGCCCATATTTTAAATTTATTCACACTTTTACCCACATAATTTTACATTTTCACAAATTAATCCCTTTTTGACATTTTTGTCAAAAATCACTTTACAAAACTAGTAAATCTATCAATAAATCTTCATAATCTATCATCAACCATAAAATTACCCAAGCATTCAACAATGGAAACATGATAAAATTTTAACAATTTTGAAATTTAAGGTACGGGCTAGCTAGAATCTGAAGCAACGATTTCAAAAACATAAAAATCATTAAAAATTGAATAAATATGGACTTAAAATTGAAGATCAAAGTGACCGAACCCTAAAACACCAACAATGGAGTCTCCCTTTCTTGTTTTCGGTGAACAATTGAAGAATATGAAAGCTTTTTTTTTTTTTTTATTAATTTATCATAATTAATAACTAATTTACTATATTAACCTTAAGTATATAGCATTAAAATTCATTTATACATGTCCATTAATGTCCAATTACCTTTCAAATGAATTAATTACCATTTAAGGCCACCATAATTAAAAGCCAAAGCTATTTGAAACCTTTAACTAATAGAACATGCATTTTACATTTTACGCGATTTAGTTCTTTTTACTGAATTAAGCATTCAAACAGTAAAATTTCTTTACGAAACTTTCACACAATAATTCCATCATGCTGTAAACTTTAATAAAATAATAAAATAAATATTTTGACTTTGAATTTATGGTCCCAAAATCATTGTTCTGATTTAACTCAAAAGCAGTCATTACAATATGAGAATGTAGTAATAAATTCTATCATTATAGATAGAAAGTATTTATCTTAGTTGGTACTAAAACAAACATAGATAGAAAGTATTTATCTTAGTTGGTACTAAAACAAACAAATTTTATTTCAATAATTGATAGTACACAATTAGAAGAAAGCTCTAGAAGAGCTAATTTATTAATATCTTATGATGGTTAATCCATTGGTTTTAAAAGATATTTGTAATGGATTTTATATTGAGGTTTTGAATTGGGAAAATATTATGTTTCATATGAATCGCTATTGCTATAAATATCTATTTTGAAAGGATGAAAAAGGGAGTATTGAGTTATTGATTACTCTTGTCATTAAATTGAATTGATTGTGATTATCTTTTGTGATCTCCTTTTGTCATCATCCCCATTAACGGGTTGGAAAAAAATATTTGACTGTAAAAGATCTATTTGTGAGCAATAAAATATGATAATTCTATCTAAAGCTCGTTATAGTGGGATGCACCTGAAGTTGCAATTTTTTTTTAGATATTTGAAGATTTTGGCATATTCCCTGAAGCGAATATTGCATATAATTGTTTGGAAATTATATTTATTTTGTTGACTTAGTGACATTATAATATTCACATCGATTTAGACATTTCCAGTAGTAAATGTCACAATAGCACTTATATGTGGATACAAAGTAAAATGAATGATAATAAAATTATCAATTTGTTACAATTTAGTACAATTGAAACACATATTAAAGTAAACCAGAAGTTTACTAATACAAATGCATGTATTACTTGGCATGACGAGTTAGACCATCCTAGACCATATATGATGCAAAAATTAATTGAGAATTCATATGGACATTCATTAAAGAACCGAAGATTCTTTAATTTAAAGAATTATCATTAGTTGCTTGTTCTCAATGAAAATTGATTCTTAGACAATCACTAGTTAAAGTTGAGATTTAATGTCTTGCATTTATGAAATGAATATGGTCTCATTCATCCACCATGTGGATGGTTTTGATATCATATGATTTTGGTAGATGCATCTACAAAATAATCACATGCGTTATCAACTCGCAACCTATCGTTTGGGAGATTGATTGTTTAAATGATTAATTTTACATTATGCAATTAAAACAATTCATCTTGCTAATGTTGGTGAGTTTACATCCCAAGTTTTCAATGATTATTGCTTGTCAGTTGGGATAAAAGTTGAACATCTTGTAGCTCATGTTCACACACAAAATGATTTAGCTGAATTGTTTATCAAATGCCTCCAACTAATAGCTAAATCATTACTTATGAGAACAAAACTTTCTATTTCAACATGAGATTGTATTGATTTACATGTTGTACGCATCAAACCAATAAATTATAAATACTCTCCATTACAATTGATTTTTGGTCATGAGCCAAATATTTCCCATCTTACAATTTTTGGATGTGCGGTATATGTTCCAACTGCTTCACCACAACATACAAAGATGGGTCATAATAAGATATTGGGAATGTATATTTATATGAGTCTCTTTATAATATTTGAGCTATTAATTCAAGATTTAATTAAGACATGAGTTGTCAGTTTTCCCAACATTAGGGGGAGAGGATAAAAAGTTGGATTAATAAAGTACTTCAAATGAATTATCAATGTATAAGATCCTCGTACAAAGTAATGTGAATCAGAAGTTCAACAAATGATTCATTTTACAAATCAACTGCCAGATTCATTAAATCTCACATACCAGCTGAAAATGCTCCAATACGAATTGATGTCCTAATAGGGCAAATTGTTAGTGCAAAAGAAAGTAATCCATGCCTAAAGCGTGGAAGATCGATCAGTTCCAAATATAAAAATCCTTGTAAAAGAAAAGGAGCAAACATTTAAGATGGTAATATAGTGGAGGTGGGGGTTCCTGAAGAGACCCATGACATAACTAATTATAAAACTTAAGAAGAGATTCAACTACCTAAAGGTGAAAATGAAAATGATGAAAATAAAGATATCTCAATAAGTTATGTCAATACGAGAAAAAGATGAAACCGAAAAAAATGTAGTTGTCGACAACAATTTTGCTTATAATATTGCTATTGAAATAATAAAAGAAAATGAGGATCCTGAGCCTAAATCTATTGAGGAATGTAAAAATAGAAAATATTGGCAAAAATGGAAAGATGCAATTCAAGTAGAATTGAATTCACTTTCTAAACGTGAAGTTTTTGGACCTGTAGTCCAAACACCTAAAGGTGTAAAGTTGGTAGGATATAAATGGGTCTTTGTATGAAAACAAAATGAAATTGATGAAGTCGTAAGATATAAAACTCGACTTGTAGCACAAGGATTTTCACAAAGACCCTAGCATTGATTATGAAGAGACATATTTTCCTATGGTGGATGCAATCACATTTAGATATCCTATTAGTATGGCAGTACGTGAAAAAATTGACATGCATCTAATGGATGTTGTTACATCCTATTTATATGGTACACTTGATAGTGAAATTTATATGAAAATACCTAAAGGATTTAAAATCCCAAAAAGATATAGAATTTATTGAGAAAATTGCTCGATCAGATTAAAGAAAAGTTTATATAGATTAAAAAAATTTGGACGTATGTGGTACAATCGTCTTAGTGAGTACTTGTTAAAAAAGGGGTTACAAAAATGACCTAATTTGGCTATGTGTCTTTATAAAAGGGTTTGGATCAGATTTTGTAATAATTGATGTTTATGTTGATGATCTAAATACTATTAGAACTCCTGAAGAGCTTCAAAATAATAGTAAATTGTTTAAAGAAAGAATTCGAGATGAAAGATCTTGGAAAAATAAAGTTTTATCTTGCCTTACAAATTGAGTATTTAAAAGATGAAATTCATGTTCATTAATCAACTTATATGGAAAAGATATTAAAGAAATTTTACATGGATAAAGCACACTCATTAAGTACTCCGATGGTTGTACGATCATTAGATGTGAATAAAGATCTTGCGAGGATGGTGAAGAGTTTCTTGGTCGTGAAGTACCATATTTAAGTGCCATAATAGCATTGATGTATCTTGCAAACAACACAAGACCTGATATAACTTTCGCTGTAAACTTGTTAGTAAGATTTAATTCTTCTCCAATACGTAGACATTGGAATGGAATTAAACATGTATTTAGATATCTTAGAGGGACTATTGATATGGGGTTATTTTATTCAAATGATTCAAAATCCCTATTAGTTGGCTATGTTGATGCTGGATACTTATTAGATCCACATAAAAGTCAATCTTAAACTTGATATTTATTTACATGTGGGTGTACTGCCATATCATAGCGCTCAACAAAGCAAACATTAGTTTTTTCTTCTTCAAATCATGCAAAAATAATTGCAATACATGAGGAAAGTTGAGAGTGTGTTTGGCTAAGGTTATAGACCCAACATATCCAAAAAATATGTAATTTGCCTTTACAGGATAAGATGCCAACTATCTTATACGAAGATAATGCAACATGTATCAATTGAAAGGTGATTATATCAAAAGTGACAAAACGAAACATATTTCACCAAAATTATTCTTCACTCATGATCTTGAGAAAAGAGGTGATATAAATGTTCAACAAATTCGTTCTAGTGAGAATTTAGTAGATCTTTTTACTAAGACATTGCCAACTTCAACATTTGAAAGACTACTACACAAGATTGGAATGCGTCGACTCATAGATGTAATGTAATGTTGCCATCAGGGGGAGTCTAAAAACAAGTTGTACTCTTTACCTTTAACCAAAATTTTGTACCATTGGGTTTTCCTGGTAAAGGTTTTTAATGAGGCAGCTTGTAATAGAAGATTGTGTACTCTTTTTCCTTCATTAGGTTTTTTTTTTATCCCACAAGGTTTTTCCTAATAAGGTTTTAACGAGTCACATTATCTATCAATAGACATCCAAGCGAGAGCGTTATGAATATCTTATTAAGTGGATGTCCATCATGATCAAGATAAAGTTTTGATGTACTTTAAATTTTAATAGTTATTAGAATTAGATCTCTACTTCTTTTATACTTCTTATGCCTATAAATAAAGACTCTGATGAAGCATTGTAATCACCCCTTTTGATCAATAAATTACATCCTCTATTGCTTTCATATTTTCTCTGTTCTTTATTCTCTCCATCTCTCTTTATTTTATAATAATTTTCTAATTTTCACCTAAAATTTTTGAAAATACTGAGATTTAAATAGTATTAAATACTTGTTTGTGATAATAACAAGTATAAATTACAAAATAAATCAATTTATATAAAGTTTAAGTAAAAATTAATAGTAAGTTCTATATTATAAAATTATTTAAGCACTACATGAAATATAAATGTAACACCCCAAACCCTACCCATGAGTCCTAACCGATCTAGTATGTCACAGAGTAAAATATTTTGAAGGACATTGATTTTCGGTGAAAATTGATGAAATTTGGCTAAGGAATTAAAACGGTGTTTGAAAGCTCAGTTGGGCTTTTTATAAATATAGTTGGGTTGTTCAACCCTTTGAAATTGTTTGATTATTTAAAATTTAAGGAATTTTCAAAATCATGATTGACGTGGTGAGTTTTTGTTACCCGATGGTAACATCTTTTAAAACACCGAGAAATTTATTAAGTTTGAAAAGTTGCTTTTAACCGGTTCAATTAATTTTTATAAAATTCCAATGTAATGTAACATGAGTAAAATAAAGCAATAAAATAAACATCCAACCATAATTATCTACTTTATTACAAACCCAAAATGAAAATTTAGAAAATAAATATTAATAACTTTAATAAAATGAATTTAAATCCTTCATCAAGCATGGCCGCCGAGTCCTCTCCTACTCCATCTCCACGTTCTACTCATCGCAAAATGTTAAGGAAGGGGTGAGTCACCAAGACTCATGTGTAATCCCCACCCAGAAAGCACTCATACACAAGATATTAATTAACATGCAAATATGCAACCCAACCTAACCATCCATAACACCTTTCTACCCTGTGGTTCCAAACCACTGGTGGTGCCAAACCACCGGTGATCAAGTCACGATATAAATGTGATACCAAATCACCGGTGACCAAAGTCACGAATAATCCATCTGTGAGGCCAACCCACGTGTGATACCAAATCACTGACGACGATCCCATATCTCAAAAGTGGGGCCAACCCATGGTGGTGTTAACCACGAGGACGAGTCGCTATGAGGTGCCAAACCTCCGGTGTGCAAGACACGAATGTGATACCAAATCACCGGAGGTACTAAACCTCCGGTGTCCAAGACACGAATGTGATACCAAATCACCGGTGTCCGTCGACACGAATATCACTTCCTCCACTCGCTTAACCCACCATCACATGCTTATACATCAATTATCATATTTCATGTCATAGCATTTAACATCATGTGATGGCATGCAAATCGATATCAAAATCACAAGTTAGGGGACTTACCGGAAACCATGATTATGCCACAAGCTAATCACAACCAAAAGATTAAAGCCAAACAATTAAATCATGTAAATTAATAAAGTGTGTAGTGAGTTTCTACACACTGCTTTACCTAGATTCCTAGATCCCAAGATCCGATCTACAATACTAGATCTTGCCCTATAATCGACCAAACATTATCATAATACCAAAGGCCTATTCGCCAAACCAAATTCATACTAAGGGTTCTTTGTGGACTTACCTTGAATGGATTTGATTTCCAATCAAATCTCAAGCCTAAATTAGTCCCTAAATCCATGGCACACGGTAGTTTCGCATTTAATCATAAACTTTTTAATTGAAAGGCCCTTGGCGAATGTGCTTACCAACTCACCTTGGAAAATAAATCCCAAAGCTTCCTACAATTGGTTTAGACATAGTGTTATAACCATAGATCTTGATCCAACAAAATGTAACATTCGACTAAGTCCACTTACCTCTTTTAACCGATTGAAGAAAAGAGCACCCTTTGCTTTGATGTTCGCCAAAGCTACACCAAATAGGGGAGTAGATTCGCTAAGGAAAACAAAAGAGATGCTGGAATTTTGTATAATTTTGGGCAGTTTGTCTAAGGGAATTTCGGCAGCAAGGTGGTGGATATTCGGCCAATGGTGGAAGAAATTAAAAGGGGAATAAGCAGGAGAAATCAAAGGTGGTTTTTGGCTAAATAAAAGAAGAGAACCCTAGAAGGTAAAAGAGGCCTTAGGAACTTTTTGGTTTTTAGTGTTAAAAAGGGGAATTGGGCTAAGGAGGCCTTAAGAATAATTTTTGGCATTTTTGGACACAAAGAATTAATTGGTAAAGTGGCTTCCATGCGCCACTTAAGGGGGGCTGATTAGAGAGCCAACAAGGGCTTGGGTTCGAAGTTCGGCAGCAGCAAGTGGCATTTTATTTTTAAGTGTTGGCGTTACAAAAAAAAGGGCCTGAGTTAAGGAGGGTTTAAAGGATGTTTTGGGCATTGGTGGACATGAAAGACGGTTCGGTGGAGTGGCTTGGGGCGCCACTTGAGGGTCTTGGAAAAAGGGCTCAAGTTCGAGCCATGAGGGAAGCGCCTGGTGTGTTTTATTTTTGTTTTAGGCGTTAAGGCAAGGGTGAGCTAAGGAAGGAGGCTTTAAAAGTATATGAGGGGAGTTTATGACACAAAGAGAAAACAGCAGAGTGGCGTGGAGAGTGCTACCTGCAAGCAAGTATTCCAGCAGGTCGTGGGTTCGAGGCGTGAAGGCAGCATAAGGGGTTTTATTTTTGTTTATTTTGCAGCAGTTTGGAAAGGCAGTAGACGACACAGGGGATCTTCAATTGGGATAAAGATAAGCTTAGCATTTTTGATCTTGAATTCGGCTGGAGTGTGGGATAAATATTAGTTTATTTTATTATTTTTTTGAAGAGGTGATAAAAGATAGGATGAGGAGATAATTGATGTGTTTTTTTTAATTATTTTTGATAGGTGTCAAGAGATAGAATAGGAGTTGTATTTGGGAGTTTGACGTATTCAAATTATTTTGAATTATTTCAAATGGTTGGCCAAGAGGAATTCTAGGTGGTGGCCGAATCTTAAACTCCTTGTTGGAGAGGAGTGAACGGCTTGGTGATTGAGCAAGGGGGTGCCGAATCTTCTTTAGGCACTTACTTGATAATTTCGGCTAGCCTTCATCTCCTTTGGTTCTTTCTTTTTCATTCTCTCTCAAAATCGAATCCTCCACTGCCATCCTTCTCTTTTCTTCTCTAGTTGCTAAACCGAAAATACTTTCCCCTCATACCTTCCTTTTCTCTCCTCAACCCCTTGGGCCGAAACTCCTATTTCACTTCTTTTTCTTCCTCTTTTTCACCCAAAGCCGAACCTTGATTATTATTTTTCCAACCAAAGCTGAACCCCTTCTCCTTATTTGGTGTAGTTTTGGCTGAACCTCAAAGCAAAGGTGATCTTCTCTAGTCGTTGCTCCAATCGATTTTTAAAAGGGGGTAAATGGTCAAGCCGAATGCCTTTTATTTTGTCTCTCTATTTTCTATCAACTTCTAAAAGAGTAAGAGCCGATTTTGGTATTTGAAGAGCAAGGTGTTAATTATTCTTGTTGGAATCAATTTTATCTAGGTACTGGGGATTGTTGAAGTAATCAATCCAAGCCTCTTTTCATCGACAAGCGATCTTGGTAAGTGGTGGTAAGTGAGTTATTTATTTGGTATTCAAAGTCAAGGCTATTGTTATGAAAATTGATGATCGCCGATTATAGGAAGTGAAGCGAGTCGCAAATCGGGTGCTATAGTTGTACTCGAAGGCATTTGGGTAAGGTTTTGATTCAAATATTAACCCTTCTGATATATGTTGGTTTGGCTGAATGGTCAATAGCACTAACGGCATGTTTGGCGAATATAGGCAAGGAGTCTTGTGTGGCGATTGTTTCTTCAAGGATTTAGAACGATCGTTGGTGACAGTGTGTACATACACACTTTATAACTGATTAAAATGCTAATTGCTATGCATGCTAAATCTGACTTGTGTAGATTTGGGATTTAATACCATAATGGTATAAGCAAGGATTCAGGTAAGTCCTTGTCGTTATGACTCTCTTTATGATGCTTTTGGGAGGCATGACATATTATGACATATTTGGTATATGTGGTTATGGCTAATGGTAAACTCTATATGTGTTGCTAAATGAGCATGTTGGCATGATTTCTATTAAAATATAAATTCTTGGTTGATATGGGTTAAATGAGTGGAGGGGGAAGTAATATTCGTGTCGACGGACACCAGTGGTTTGGTACCACATTTCGTGACTACGGTCACCAGAGGTTTGGCACCTCCAGAGGTTTGGTACCTCATAGCGTCTCGTCCCAGTGGCTTAGTACCACAGTGGGTTGGCCCCACGGATTATATTATGGGATTGACGCCAGTGATTTGGTATCACACGATGGGTTGGCCCCATCAATCGATTTGTGTCTTCGGACACCAGAGGTTTGGCACCTCCAGTGATTTGGTATCACATTTGTGACTTTAAGTCACCAGTGGTTTGGCACCACCAGTGGTTTGGTACCACACGGGGTAGAGAAAGGTGTTTGGATGGCTAGGTTGGGTGCATAATTTAGTGCATGTTAAATTGTTATAAATTGTGTATGTTGTTGCACTAAACCGGGAAAAGGGTTACACACTGAGTCTTGGTGACTCACCTTTTCCTTTAACATTTTCAGGTAATGCGTAAACTTTGGACCGGGTTTGGAGGGGATGCAAGGTGGCCCATGCCGAAGAAGATGTTTTAATTATTTTATGGAATTTAATATTAAGTACTTTATTTAAGTATTGGTTGTAATAAGGGCTTTTTTATTATTTTGGTATTATTTTATTATTATTATTATTATTTATGGCTTGTTTAAATTAAATTACTACGTGAAGATGATTTTATTTTTAGCAATCTATCTATTCTAAATATTTATAAGCTAAAGTTTTAATTGGGACATTTTTAATAACAAAATTTAAAGTATAATTTTTAAATGAACATGGTTTTCAATAGGTTAACAATTTTTCATGTTTACTCAAGTCATAAAAAGATTTTTCGCAGTGACATAACCGTTGATTGGCCGTGGTGAATGGGCCGGGTTTGATTTGTTACAAATTGGTATCAGAGCCAAGTTCAAAACTCGGCTTGAGGGTTTTGGCCCTAAAAATGTTTTTAGATGGGTTTTTCAAAATATGGGCTTTTATAAAAAGTTTTCTGGTTATTCTGGCATGGCACCTGTACCTCCGGCCCGAAGTCCACCAGGTAAGTACTTCTAGCTCTTGATGCGATTTGTTTGTGTGATTTATTAGGGGCTTGATTGGGCTCGTAGATTATAATATTAAGGCTTTTGGACCCTAGGATTAGTCTACTCAAACACATGCATAAGACTTAAAGATTGCTAAACAAACCTGTGAAGTAAGTCGCCGAGTTAAGGTGTGGTAATCACTGTACGCATGTCTAGGAGTGGTATTCAGTAAGAGCTTGGTATTTAAGCAGTCCTAGCGACTCACCTCCTCTTTACTCGAATCCTACCTGGTTCTTAGCTACGGTTTACCTTAACCAAGAGGACTCATTCATAGGCTAAACCAATTACTAAAACCCGAAAGGGATTAGCCTTACTGTTTTAAAACCCTTAGTTTTAAAATCTTCAAATTTACTCTTTGGTTTGTAAACCCTAAATTTGATTTTGAAAGATGTTTTCTCGATTTACAAAATTACCAAAATGCCCTTGAGGCAAAATTACAAAAATGCCCCTGTATTGTAAAATTATCGTACTACCCTCAACTTTTGTCAAAATAATTTTACTTTGCAAAATACCAAAATTTCGAGTTTTCAAAATATTAAGATACTCTGGTTTGTGGAAATTTACCAAAATACCCCTGGTTGATAAAATTACCAAAATGCCCTTGGTTTTTAATTTTTCATATGATCCTCGACTTTTACTAAAATATTTCTACTTTACAAAATATCAAGAAAATTCTATTTTGCAAAATATTGAGATACCCAGATTTGAAATTTACAAGGATACCCCGACTTACAAGATTATGAAACAACCCGATTTCAAAATTTTTGCAACATCACGATTTGAAAAACAAATTTTCAAGATGACCTCAAGATTTGGTAAATTCGAAATGTCTTTAATTTGAAAAAAATTTCAAATTGACCTCGATTTATTATCAAATACCTATAGGAAAATGACGAAATTACCCACGGGTTGGGAATGAAACTTTGATTGATCGAAGAACTACTTCCGAAACTTAATTTCATAAAATTGTTCGTGGATAAACAAAGAAACAAAATTTCTAATGCATGAAACTTTTAATCAGATTAAATCGCGATGCTAGATATGAGTTCTAGGGGGCGTGGTCGCAGACTGTGGACGCCAGAGAGAGGCAGGATGGCAGTTGTTATATTGCTAGTAAGGTATTTGGAACCTAGGGTAGACTTAGAAACTGTGTCTAGAAGATATGTTAGCTCTTGGAGATCAGAGTGCGCAGCTATAGCGTGGTATGGGGAATTAGGATGTACGACCGTTAGTTTAGCCAAGTAATTTCGAGGACAAAATTATTTTAAGGAGGATAGAATTGTAACACCCGGGTTCTAGGGGTTATGCATTTAGTGCCTAACTCAAATATTGGTAGGCTTATGGTGAGGTTGGATAAGTTTTAAGGGGTTTGGGGAACCCTAGAAGGTAAGAGAGGCCTTAGGAAATTTTTGGTTTTTAGTGTTAAAAAGGGGAATTGGGCTAAGGAGGCCTTAAGAATAATTTTTGGCATTTTTGGACACAAAGAATTAATTGGTAAAGTGGCTTCCATGCGCCACTTAAGCGGGGCTGATTAGAGCGCCAACAAGGGCTTGGGTTCGAAGCTCGGTAGCAACAAGTGGCGTTTTATTTTTAAGTGTTGGCGTTAAAAAGGAAGGGCCTGAGTTAAGAAGGGTTTAAAGGATGTTGTGGGCATTGGTGGACATGAAAGACGGTTCGGTGGAGTGGCTTGGGGCGCCACTTGAGGGTCTTGGCAAAGGGGCTCAAGTTCGAGCCATGAGGGAAACACCTGGTGTGTTTTATTTTTGTTTTGGGCGTTAAGGCAAGGGTGAGCTAAGGAAGGAGGCTTTAAAAGTATATGAGGGGAGTTTATGACACAAAGAGAACAGCAGCAGAGTGGCGTGGGAGAGCGCTACCTGCAGCAAGTATTCCAGCAGGTCGTGGGTTCGAGGCGTGAAGGCAGTATAAGGGGTTGTTTTATTTTTGTTTATTTTGCAGCAGTTTGGAAAGGCAGTAGACGGCACATGGGATCTTCAATTGGGATAAAGATAAGCTTAGCATTTTTGATCTTGAATTTGGTTGGAGTGTGGGATAAATATTAGTTTATTTTATTATTATTTTGAAGAGATGATAAAAGATAGGATGAGGAGATAATTGATGTGTTTTTTTTAATTATTTTTGATAGGTGTCAAGAGATAGAATACGAGTTGTATTTGGGAGTTTGACGTATTCAAATTCTTTTGAATTATTTCAAATGGTTGGCCAAGAGGAATTCTATGTGGTGGTTAATCTTAAACTCCTTGTTGGAGAGGAGTGAACGGCTTGGTGATTGAGCAAGGGGGTGCCGAATCTTCTTTAGGCACTTACTTGATAATTTTGGCTAGCCTTCATCTCCTTTGGTTCTTTCTTTTTCATTCTCTCTCAAACTTGAATCCTCCATTGCCATCCTTCTCTTTTCTTCTCTAGTTGCTAAGCCGAAAATACTTTCCCTCATACCTTCCTTTTCTCTCCTCAACCCCTTCAATAAACTCCTATTTCACTTCTTTTTCTTCCTCTTTTTCACCCAAAGCCGAACCTTGATTATTATTTTTCCAACCAAAGCCGAACCCCTTCTCCTTATTTGGTGTAGTTTTGGCCGAACCTCAAAGCAAAGGTGATCTTCTCTAGTCGTTGCTCCAATCGGTTTTTAAAAGGGGGTAAATGGTCAAGCCGAATGCCTTTTATTTTGTCTCTCTATTTTCTATCGACTTCTAAAAGAGTAAGAGCCGATTTTGGTATTTGAAGAGCAAGGTGTTAATTATTCTTGTTGGAATCAATTTTATCTAGGTACTCCGGGATTGTTGAAGTAATCAATCCAAGCCTCTTTTCATCAAACAAGGGATCTTGGTAAGTGGTGGTAAGTGAGTTATTTATTTGGTATTCGAAAGCCGAAGGCTATTGTTATGAAAATTGATGACTGCCGATTATAGGGAAGTGAAGCAGAGTCGCAAATCGGGTGCTATAGTTGTACTCGAAGGCGTTTGGGTAAGGTTTCGGATTCAAATATTAACCCTTCGGATATATGTTGGTTTGGCTGAATGGTCAATAGCACTAACGGCATGTTTGGCCGAATATAGGGCAAGGGAGTCTTGTGTGGCCGATTGTTTCTTCAAGGATTTAGAACGATCGTTGGTGACAGGTGTGTACATACACACTTTATAACTGATTAAAATGCTAATTGCTATGCATGCTAAATCTGACTTGTGTAGATTTGGGATTTAATACCATAATGGTATAAGCAAGGATTCAGGTAAGTCCTTGTCGTTATGACTCTCTTTATGATGCTTTTGGGAGGCATGACATATTATGACATATTTGGTATATGTGGTTATGGCTAATGGTAAACTCTATATGTGTTGCTAAATGAGCATGTTGGCATGATTTCTATTAAATATAAATTCTTGGTTGATATGGGTTAAATGAGTGGAGGGGGAAGTAATATTCGTGTCGACGGACACCAGTGGTTTGGTACCACATTTCGTGACTACGGTCACCAGAGGTTTGGCACCTCCAGAGGTTTGGTACCTCATAGCGTCTCGTCCCAGTGGCTTAGTACCACAGTGGGTTGGCCCCACGGATTATATTATGGGATTGACGCCAGTGATTTGGTATCACACGATGGGTTGGCCCCATCAATCGATTTGTGTCTTCGGACACCAGAGGTTTGGCACCTCCAGTGATTTGGTATCACATTTGTGACTTTAACTCACCAGTGGTTTGGCACCACCAGTGGTTTGGTACCACACTGGGTAGCGAAAGGTGTTTGGATGGCTAGGTTGGGTGCATAATTTGGTGCATGTTAAATTGTTATAAATTGTGTATGTTGTTGCACTAAACCGGGAAAAGGGTTACACACTGAGTCTTGGTGACTCACCTTTTCCTTTAACATTTTCAGGTAATGCGTAAACGTTGGACCGGGTTTGGAGGGGATGCAAGGTGGCCCATGCCGAAGAAGATGTTTTAATTATTTTATGGAATTTAATATTAAGTACTTTGTTTAAGTATTGGTTGTAATAAGGGCTTTTTTTTTATTATTTTTGGTATTATTTTATTATTATTATTTATGGCTTGTTTAAATTAAATTACTACGTGAAGATGATTTTATTTTTAGCAATCTATCTACTCTAAATATTTATAAGCTAAAGTTTTAATTGGGACATTTTATAATAACAAAATTTAAAGTATAATTTTAAATGAACATGGTTTTCAACCGTTAACAATTTTCATGTTTACTCTAAAGTCACAAAAGATTTTCCGCAGTGACATAACCGATTCTTCGTGGTGAATGGGCCGGGTTTGAGGATGTTACAATAAAATTTAGACACTACAACCATTATCGTTTTTTAATAAAAATTTTAAATAATATATGTGAAAATCACTTACTTTATTAATATTTAAATAGATATAATTTATTATAATTATAAAAGAAAGTATTTGTATTCATTCATATGTAAAAGTTTTTGTTTTAAATAATAAAATTAAAACAATTATGTAATTTCATAAAAGCATGACGTGGAAATTAATTGTTTAAAAGGGGAATTAAATAAGAAAAATTCCTTTTCTTAAGTGATTACTATAAAAACGATGGGGACTAAAATAATTAATAATATTAACATATATTTTAAATTATGGGGACTAAATGAAAAAATTGAAATGGGAAAAGCCTTTTTATAAAATAAATTAAAAACACTGAGGGGTTTATGTTGGATATAACCCCTCCACTTTTCCCATATATAAAAGGCATTTCCTTTCTTCTTTTTCACCTGTAATCGGATTGTTGGAAAAAAGAAAATAAAAAACATGAGTTTTCTTCTTCTTTTTCTTTATTTAATCCAATACCCGAAAATTTAAATGTTTCCAGTTTTCAATATCGGAAATATTATAGTAATTATGTAGGAAAGATTTCATTTTTTTTAAATAAAAAGTTAAAACAAGATGTTTTTGTTGCCGAGTACAGTATAATTACACAATACAAAATTCAACTTTTTTATTTTACATCATAAATTGATGTCGTTTTAGGGTTTGATGGGTTGTTTTCAACTTTGATGGTTAGGCTTCCAAAGTCAATGGTGTTGTTTAAATATATTTAAATATATATATATATATATATATATCTTATATCTTATTGCTGCATGCGATTATATTATTTTGTGATTTGTGTTGAGATTTTAGTTTTAATTTTATTTATAATTTAATACATGATAGTTTAAAATTGTTTATCATTTATTGTTATTATTATTAATGGTAAGAAAACTATATTTAAAATTAATTAAAAAAACCCACAATATAACTAAAAAAATAATTCGACTGACATAACTATTATTGTTAATGTAGGAGGACATGGGTTTGAGTGCGCCGAAACGAATTATCCTCTTATTTATGGGTCGGGAATGGGCTATGGATAGTTTTAGGCATTGTGTTAAAAAAATATTTTCGAATTTAAAAAATACATAAGTGTGAGGGGATTGGCAAGTGTACTATAGAAATATAGTAAAAATACAATTTCACCATTTTAATAGCTTATATCTTTATAATTTTTAAAAGATTAAATCAAATTCCTATCATTTTTAAAGAGATAAAGTACAATTTTATATTTATTAATTTAAAATTTTTAAAAAATTAAATAGTAAAATTTTTATTTTTAAGGGAAGCCGTTGCTAACCTCTAGTTATGGCCCCAATTGTAGCATAGTTAAATGAGTGAGAAATGCGTATTACTTTAAAAATGTTTTTCTAACATACATTCACTATCATTCCTTTTTGATCTAATTAAATTAAATTAAATGGATGAATTAAATATATTATATTTTATGTTTTACTTAAATTCACTTTTGAAAATTTGTATTTTAATTGAATTAATTTCCAATTCATATTTAATATATATATTTTTCATATTTTATAGTTATTTTTAATATTGACAATATCACAATGGAATCTACTAATGAAACTAGAAATGAGTTCATTGATTTAACCATAATTTTATTTCATCTTTCAGGAAAAATAATGTATATGTCACTGGGAAATTGAATGCTTGAAATTTTTAGTAGTTACAATCAACTCTCTCTCTCTCTCTTTTTAATAACCCTATTAAACAAATTTTATCTACCCATAGTTTAACATAATGCTCACTCTTTCAACAATAATTTTTATACTTACCTATATATATTTTATAATATAAAGATTGTCTAGCATTAAATTTATTTTTGCATATTTCAAATGTTTATTCTTAATAATTTTCTTCGCATATATTTAAAATATTACAAATATATTATATTCTAAATAATTTATACACAATAAATTGCAGTATCATGACGCGTAAAAATATATATATATATATATATATATAATTTGCATCTAATAATGATAAATTAATTAAGTCCTATTAATTTTAACTGCGTTGATTATTAAATTATAACAAATGATAACATGTGACGATGACACGTGGCATACCATATGAAATCGATGCTAACAACGTATAATCACAATAACAAATATTAGAAATATAAATTAGAAAATATTATAGGAAATCTTTAAAATTTTTAAAAGTGATGAAAATTTAAAAAGAAATTGAAAAAAAAAAATGTTCACATATTTCCTTTCGCCTTCCTTCTTTTCTTTTTCCTATGCAAACAAAGTAGGAAAGAAACTTTCCATTTCTTCTTCCTTATCTCTCTAATTTGTATCTCAAAGTTGGCTCACCACTAGAGCATCATGGTCACTTATTTTTTAAACTCATATTTTAGTCGTCAAAGATTTTCAGAGAATAGCCCAAAACCTGTTATGTAACACCTCAAAATCCTGTACAATAAACAGTAATATTCCTGGACTTGATATAGTGAAATATAAAAGAGAAATTGAAGATAAGTTTTATAAATGAAGCATTAAAAGATTGTTTTGGACTTGATATTGTGAAATATAAAACAGAATTTGAAGATAAGGTTTATAAATGAAGCATTAAAAGATTGTTTGGATTCCTAGAAGAAGAAATTTGAGAGAATGATTGTGAATATGAAGTTTTAGTATAAAGGATCAAATTGTAAATTTTGGAAGAGTTAAAAACAATAGTGTAATTTGACCAAAATGAGAAATGTGAGCTATTAGTGACAAATTGGGATAAGAATAAATTGGATTGTATGTTATTGTGATAAAAAAAACACTTTTGGGACCAAATTGGAAAAATTGAAAGTATAGGGACCTATATTGAAAATTTCCCAACAATGAAAGAAATGAGTTAAAAAGGATTATAAAGTGATTTACGATCAGTATTGTAACTATGTGTAAGAAATAAGGACTTATGGGACTGAATTGAATAAAAAATGAAAGTTTAGTGACTAAATCATAAATTTCCCATTTTTTTTATCAAAAAAGGTCCTACATGCAAATTTATATATAAATAATGGTGCTCATAGTTGATGAGTATAAACTATGAAAAATTTTGGGTATTAAGCTCCTTTATTGTAATATAGAAAAAGTGATGAGATAAAAAAGGGTTAAAGTGCAATTTTCCACAAAAAGAGCATTACGGTCATTTTCCCGTTAAATTCATGGTAGAAATATTATTTTATGAGATATTAAGATATTGAGATTAATTTGGGCCTTTGGATGTGTTTAAAGATCAAAGACTTAATGAAGACAACACATGAAGTAGATATTTTTAACAAATTTTGACTTTGACTATAACTAGTTTTTCAAATGAAAAAAGAAGAAGAAAAATATGATATTTTTCTCATCTCTTTCTGTAATACCCTCACCATGCCGACGTACGACAAGAAAGGAAGATGCTGCCAAAACACTTCCTTAGCTCCGTGCAAAACTTTTCTTCTAAGAAACATCATTTAAATGCTTAATAAAAAATTCCTTTAAAAACATTTTTAACATTTAGAAATCTTGAACACATTTTTAAATATTATTTTGGAATATTTATTAGGGGTTTGAAGATGTTCAAAACTTGAAATAGGATTTCGAGGGCTTAAAACGATCAAAACTTAAGTTGTACAGGTGTAAGGGTTGCAAGTATCGAGACTTGGCCTATAAGTCTCGATACTTAAGCCTTAAGTCTCCAAACTTAGGTGCAAAATTGTAGATATTTAGCTTTGATGTTTGTAAGTTTCAACACTTAGGTACAAGTCTCGAGACCTTGGACCCCTGAAGTAGAAATTGGTTGAAAAGCATTTCAAATCAATTCTAAACTTCATCAAAACATGCCAATAAGTTCAAAATTAATTTAAAAACCCATTCAAAACTAAATTAAAAAAAATATATAATCATACAAATGCTTGAATAGAGTAATGAAATAGAAGCATATAAAAGAGATATTAAAAGAGTTTAACTTTACAAATAACCTTACAATTTCAATTCTAATAAATGTCTTTGTGCATATGCCAAGATTCAAAACCAATTGCAACTAAATTAATGAATTACAACCTCAAACTCAAATGGCGATGTGATGCTCCCAGGTCAAGACACCATCTCCTTGAAAGTCTAAAACCTATGCGTTTTAAACAACTAACGCATGAGCTTAAAAAGCATAGTAAGTATCAATGGATAAAGTTACTTATCCTATCCTTATTAAGGTTGAGTCCCTTTTATGGATACTATGCTACTTTCATGCAAGCTCATTATAGTACTGCTCATTGGTCCATTTCGGTTTACAAAGAGTAAGGGCTCAACTTACATGTTGATGTTTTGTTAATCAATTCATTTAATGGAATTCCTATTTGAGACTTGTAATAAGCCAATTTAGCCTAGACCCATACAAAAAAATAATAAACCCAAAATAATAAAACAAAGTCCAAGTCCAGTTCAAAATATATCATTTGGCCCGATCGGAATGACCCATTACTTGAAAAGATTGAAGGTCCATCTACAAGCTTGACGTATATGGAAACATAATCTTTAAGGATGTGCAATCTTAAATATGATATACAATCCTAGAAGATATGATATGCAATCTGAGAAGATATGATTTTGTAATCTTAGAGATTTAATTTGTAGATACTTTTTAATCTTAGCCTTTGATGTAATTGATCTATACCGTTGGATTTTGGGAGGCTCAACTATAAATAGAGGCCTCTCCCTTCATTGTAAAGGACTTGAGTTTTGAGCAATAAAAATTCTTGAGAGCATTCACACAAATCTCTCTCTCTCTTGCGTTTTTACTTTCTAGGGCTTATTTTTATTTTGTTATTTGTTCATCTTCATTTTTTTTGAGTTGCTCTCGTTTGAGTTGGATTTAGGTGGTTGAATTTCGTTGAATCCTCATATTGTGAGAATTAGGTTGACTTAGGCATTTTTTTAACTTTTTTTTATTTATCCATTTAATTGCTTAATCATTAATTATTCTTTTATTTTTATTCATTTATTTATTAAATCAACTTTCTTATTTACATATTGTTCATTCATTTAACCATTCTTATCATTCTTTATTTTCTTCCATTAATTATATACTTTATTTGTTTTTAATGTCACACATGTTGTTTATTTAAAAAAAACTTGTTTTATAAATCATCTATTTTAAATTTTTGATTATTTGCTTTAAATTTTTTCCATATATTATCAATTGCAAATTTTTATATATTACTATCTATTTTATATACCATTTATTTTTAAGATGTTTTATGTATAACTTATTTGGTCTTTGATTATTGATGTTAGTATTTAAATAATTGTCATTACGTGTTTTATAAATTGTTTATTTGTATTTTAATATTGTTTTTTTATCAAAGTTTTTATTTATACATTGTTTTAATATTGCAATAACTTTCCCCTAAATGCTCGTATTTGGGAGCTTCGAGAAGATTATGCCCTAACTTACTGGGTTCCAATTTTCCTCGTTGAACCTAAGTAATCGAGCACCCATTTCAAATCAAAACATATGAGTTTCAAATAAAAGCTTATTCTCGGGAATTCGAGGTGTTGTGTCCTAACTCATTGGATATGACGTCTTGTTATCTTGAGGTAAGGATTTCTAAAAAAGTATAGACAATATTCTATGTTTGGAGTTTTGATAAATTGTGCCCTAACTAACTGGATTCCGATTTTTTCACTTGACCCAAATAACTGAATATCCTTCTAAAATTTAAATGCATGAGTTTTGAAAATCAAAAGACAAGCTTAGTTTCGAGGATTTAAAATGTCGTGTCCTAACGTATTGGATGTGATATTTTATTACTTCGAGACAAAAGGGTCTTAACATCCATTTCAATTTATTCAAACATTTTTTAAAATAATAAGGATCGTATTTCAAAATTTTCTTAAAATTTTGGCATTAAGACATTACTTAATCAATTAGGTACCAATTTTGGGTGTTACGAAGGTGCTAATCCTTCCTCGTGCGTAATCGACTCCCGAACCCATTTTCTCGAATTTTGTAGACCAAAATCATTGTTTTAATAAATCAAAATGTTTTTTATTAAAATGATCAATTTCAAGGTGACCCAATCACACCTCAAAAAAAGATTGGTGGCGACTCTATTTTTGTTTTTAAAGTCGATCCCCATTTTTTCAAAAATAAAAAATGGTTTCGACAGCTTGGCGACTCCACTGGGGATATAAAGAGAGTTAGGCCGTAAATTGATTATTTTCTGTCTTTTTATCGAAAATTGAAAATTTGGTTTTAATATACAATCCTTTCACAGCATCTCATCCATTTTTCCATATTTTTGTTTTATTTTCGAGTTTTTATCCATATATATTGCATTGCATGACCGTTGTGGCCGCACCCTTTTAAGTGGGAGCGAGAAGCTACTTCTTCGTGAGGTTTTCACCTTCATGCAAGATAGTGGATCGCTTTTGGGATACATCCGTACCTATGTCTTCGTGAAATTTTCATCTCTGTGCAGCCATAGGAAATGTATTCTCCTGAACTGAACTCGGTCCGTATGAGCCTATAATGGGTGAGGATCGAGGAATTTGCTGGTTCGGGTACCTCAACTTTAGAGCTAAACCACATGTAGAAAACCTAAGGGCTTACCCTAGGTAGAACTATGCCAAACCCTAGTGGTCACCTAGATAGGTGCCCTATTTTGTTATTTATTTCTCTTGTGCTAACGTGCTCTCTTTTGTTTTGATTGTATTGTATTCACATCATAGAAAAGAGGTGTTGATTCAAATTCGATTGCTATGTAGAAGAGTTTTTCATGAGAAAATGGATATCTTGATAAAGTGGATTATAATACGGTCGTCCGAATATGGTCCAAGTAAACACAATGAGAGAAGACTGATAGTCCGTGAAGGAATACAAGACTTTATTGCCCAAGGATTCAAGCTGACAAAAACTATTCGAGAATCACCACGTCTCGACTTTCTTGAAGAGGCTAACGAGCATTGTAGAAATAAGTGAGCAGTGAGTTGTGGCCCAGATCAAGTAAAAAGAGCTAGTAGAGACATTTATTAGAAAGTTCGCGAGATTGGACCTTACCGGATAAAAAGAAAGGGATCAATGTCTTCGCTTGGAATATAAGGGAAAGGCCGTATAAATATCTGTTTTATGTAAATGAATTTATTTTTTAGAAAAGTTGTTCTAATGGAATTGAATTCAGAATCAACACCTCTCTTTCTTTTTGCATTCATTTCATTTGCATTACATCGCATCATATGCATTAAAATCCATAGAAGGACCCTAATTAGTTGAAGTTATTTTAGAAAAAAAAGAGAAAGAGAGAAAGTTAATCTGGAAACTAAACATCATTATAGTAATCATGCTAAGACGAAAGATATGGATCAAAGACTTCAACAATTTCAAAGAGATATGCAAGACCAGCTACAAATACAACTGCAGGAGCAATTGGCATAGATCCAACAAGATATGAGGGGCCAAATGATGGAAGCCCAAAGAAGTATGATGTCTCAGATGACCCAACTACTAAATGGGGTGATAGACAAGGGAAAAAGGCCCCATGACTAATACTGGTGAGGATAATGAGGACTATCCTCCAGGTTTCACTCCAACGCATATACAGACACAACTTGAGGTGTACCCTCGAAGGCCATCTGTCACAATTAGGCCTCAACAAGGTCAAGCTGGTACTACAATACCCATGACCTTCCAAGCTAGCTCAGGATCTAACCCAGGAGATAACCCAGCTAATCTTGTTATCCCTAATTTGGATATAGTAGAGAGAGATTTTAATGTGTTTTAGATCAAGAGCAAAGAAAAGCAGTTTAGATCGGGAAAGACGAAGGTTCTCGAATAGCCAATTTGCACGGTCTATCGACAACCAAGGTCAGTTCTTAAGCTAAAATGAGTCATGGAATTATTTATGAAAGCTGTTAAATGATATTGTTCAATAAATTTAAAGGTGTATTATTGTAATAGCCGAATATACATAGTGAAATTGGCTTGAATGCCTAAATTGACAATACTGAGATTAATGTGTATCTTTGATATATTATTTAAAAAAATGTGAAGTATGTGATTGGTTTGTGTATGTATTAGGGCTTAGTGCCTAGCGTGCCTTATGCCGGTGATATATTCGGGCTTAGTGCCTAGCGTGCCTTGTGCTTGGTGATATATTCGGGCTTAGTGCCTAGCGTGCTTCGTCGTTTGATATATTCGGCTTAGTGCCTAGCAGAGCTTCGTCTTGGTGATATATTCTGCTTAGTGCCTAGCAGAGCTTAGTCTGAGTGATTTATTTCGGCTTAAAATGCCTAGCGGGCTTTATGCGATGATATGCTATAAGTGGAGATTTTGAACATCAAACAAGGTGAGATGTTTATATAGTGATATGTGGTAAAAGTTCAGGTAAGAACTAACCTACCATCTTAGTAAGGAATGAAGTGAACTAAAACTTTTATTGTATAGTTAAAGATCGTTGATGAGTGTGACAAAAGCACTTGTACTTGTGTATAATTAGAAATAAAAGACCGATGCCTAGATTGGTTCATATGAAATCTTGATATCTGAGTTCACGATGTCACAACAATGATATTTAAGTAAAGAGCATTACTATTATTCACTATCTATATTTTACATAATGAAATAATTATGTTTCATACTATAAGCTTGGATTTTAATATGTTTAAATGTATGCTCATTATATTTATATTTGCTTGAGACTTACTAAGCTAGTAAGCTTTACGTGTGTGTGTCTTTGTCTACCTCTGTTTTATAGATTTTGATTGAACTACGGGCTCAAGGATCATCCGTGAAGTCAACCACACTATCGACTTTCTTTTGGTATTGAAAACTTAGTTTGTTATTTAAAAGGGCATGTATAGGCTAGACTAAACCGTATAACTAATATTTTGTAATAGTGTAAATATGCTAGCCATGAAAATGGCTATCTATTTTGAATAACTTGTTTTGTGTTGTGATGATATAGTTTGCTCATGCCATGAACTATTATTATGCTTGATTATGGTTTAATCATGTGTGAGAGTGGTACTATTATTTATGCATGTTAGGTTATGACATGAATGACTTATAAATTAGTTCATGTTGATGAGCTTAATATATGGTATATACATTTATAATGTTTGGGTTCATGATTGACAATGAATAATGGTAAGCTTGATGTAATATTTGGTTTAGTCAATAAAGTAAATGATGAATGCATATTTAAGTTATAGTATGTGAGATATGTGTGTTAAATAATGTTATGACTTGTGTGTATTTGAATTGGTCACTTACTAGATAAGCATTAAGTTCAATAATGTATGATTGTATTAGACTATTTGATTCAATTTGTGTGAGTACATACATATATTATTCTTGGATAGTTGGATATTAGGTTCGAACTTTGTTTAATTTATTGAATGTTGGTCGAATGATGTTTAGATATGATATGTTTAATATGTGATCACCTATATGAGATTTTGATAGACCCTTTTTATATATGAATAGGGGTGGTTGTTTAGTGAGTTGGATTAGGACTCAGTGCATATTATTTTGGATGTGTAATTTGGAAGCATGAGTTAGCCTCGTAGACTTTGTATTTGGTAATAGAGAATATTAATGAACATGTTCCGGAATGGCAAATCCGGTATGGAAGTTATAGGTATATGAGTATTTAGTGTGTCCTATGTGAATCAGTAATGAGATAGCCAAATGAGGGGAATATGGTTTTGAAGGCATTCGGCCATATGTTTTAATATTGTATAAATTCAAAGTGGTAATATGCGTATGTATGTGATGAAAGATATCTTAATTTTGGGTCTAGTATGCCATGTATTACATTTACTAAATTAAGATTTTAGAAATTGATCTTATTCCTTATCTAGACAAAAGAGATTGTACATGTTTGAATTGTATGCAAATTTAATATGAATAGTGCATGCAAAAAGTAATGAATAAGTTGTTTAAATTTATGTGGCTCAATTATGCATGTTAACCAATTTCGGGTTTGCATTAGATCGATTGAGTGTTGGTTCTATTTGATTTTGGTATGAGAGAGGTTTATTTAAATGTCATGACTATTACATAATTAAAACTGATTATCTTGTATATGACTTAAGTGATTGATCAAAAGTTGTGATTTAAAAAGTAATGCCCGTAACCCTAATCCGACGACGGATATTGGTTAGGAGTGTTACATTTTATTGGTATCAGAGCTACGATTTAGTCGATTCTAGGACTACCGTAGTATGTAGGAGTCTAGCTATACATGCCTTTAAATTGTATATATGATAGTGTGGTGACTTGACAATTTCAATTGTATTTTATATAGTAAATGGATTCGATCTGATAGAGTCAGAGTCGATGATGTGGAGAGTGTCGCTACCGTCTCGCACATGGATCAGCGCCACTAGACTCTTAACCGATTCACGGGTAATCACGAGGAGAGGCTAAACAAGCCTTCTACCAAATGATGAATGAATGGTTTACCCGTTTATTCGAATAATCCAACTGTACAACAACCTCCACCCCGAATAATCCAACTCCGTACCTTCAAAGACTTCGATGATAGATCCAATGAGATCTAGTAGGCCTCTGTTGATAAAATTAGGAAATTTGGGGTCAAGAATTCAAGGCTAATGATGATGATGATGCGAGCGAAGTGAAATGTGGCTTGATAACACTATTCGGTACTTGATGAGCTATCTTGCACTCCAGACGAATGTTTGAAATGTGCTATATCTTTGCTTGAGGACCTGACCTATCATCGTGGAATACACTAGTATCAATGGTTCCAAAAAAAGTGACGTGGGATTTCTTCGAATGAATTTACAAAGAAATATATCACCGAGGTTCATCGACAAGAAACGTAAAGAATTTCTTGAACTCAAACAGGGGCAAATGACCGTGACTGAATATGAGCGAAAGTTTGTCAGATTGAGCCGATATGCTCGGGAGTGTGTATCAACTGAAGCCATTATGTGCAAAAGGTTTGAAGATGGTTTTAATGAAGAATTAAAGTTGCTTGTTGGAATTCTTGAAATCAAAGAGTTTGTGACACTTGTCGAGCGAGCTTGCAAAGCTAAAGAGCTTGGGAAGGAGAAAAGAAAGGCTGAGACAGAAGCTAGAGACACCGTAAAGATCGTCGGTAAGAATTTCCATTCCACATCTAAGAAATTTAGAGATGACTTGATCGACACAAAGCTACTTGATTCGTTTAGGCGTGATCGACTTCCGGTGGGCTCCCAAGCTACCTCGATGGCGGTGTTGGTAACGTCCCCAGAATCGAGTTGAATGCAAACATTATGGAAAATGGCATTCGGGAGTTGTAGAGTTCGTGACCGGTCTTGCTTTAAATGTGGATCCTCGGACCATTTTATTCGAGAGTGCCGATGTTAGCCGAGAATCTGACAAAGATGAACTCTAGACCGAGTAATGCATCGATGCAGGCGAGACCACCGAGCATTACGGCAATGTAGGTGGTAGTCGAGAGGACAAAGAACACAACAGATTGATTCGAGGCTAGAGCTCTAACTAGAGCTTATGTTACTCGAGCTAGAGAGGATCTTTGCTTCTCCAAATGTCATTACCGGTACTTTCACCCTTTATGATACTCTGTGATTGCATTAATTGATCCTGGTTCGACCCATTCATATGTATGTGACACTCGGTATTCGGTAAGACTCTTCCGGTTGAGTCTTACGAGTTTGTGATTCATGTATCCAACCCTTTGGGTAGATGTGTGTTTGTTAATAAAGTGTAAAGGTTGCCCATTGATGATTCGGATTTTGCTTCCCGATCGATTTAATCTTGTGCCTTTCGATGAGTTTGATATAATTTTGGGAATGGATGGTTAACATGATGATCGGTGGTCAATTGTAAAAGAAAGCTTATTGATTTGAGACATCGAGCGGTGAGATCGTTAGAATTGAATCCAGTGATTTAGGTGGGTTTCCTCGTTATACCTCGATGTTAGCCCGAAGTATGTGAGAAAAGGTGCGAAGCTTATTTGGCTTATGTCTTTGGATAATAGATTGTCGAGAAGCAGATTGAATCCGTCTGATTGTATGTGAATACCGGATGTGTTTCTGAAGAACTACCGGTTTACCCCGAGACGAGAGATTGAGTTTGGCATTGAATTAGCTCCGAAGCGACTTGATCTCAATAGCTCCATATCGGATGGCACCTCTCGAGCTAAAAGAGTTGAAAGCACAGCTTGCAAGAGTTAACAGATAGGGGCTTTGCACGACCAAGTTTCTCTCCTTGGGGTGCACCAGTTCTTTGTGAGAAAGAAAGATAGCGGGCCATCTGAAGCGAACTATTCGATACTTGAGGACATGTTGAGATGTTGCGTTCTCGAGTTTGAAGGTACGTGGGAACGATACCTACCTTTGATTGAATTTGCTTATAATAATAGCTTTTAATCTAGTATCAAAATGGCGCCCTATGAAGCCTTGTATGGTAAAGTGTCGAACACCATTATATTGGACTGAGCTCGTGAGAGTAAGATACAGGGTTGATTTGATTAAAGAAAGCGAAGAAAGTAGCTATTATTAGAGACAATTTGAAAGCGACGGATTGCCAAAAGTCTTATGCTGATTTGAAACGTAAAGATATTGAATTTGATTGGAGATCGAGTATTTTTAAAGGTTTCTCCGTGGAAGAAAGTGTTCGCTTTTGGCACGAAAGGCAAGTTGAGCTCGAGGTTCATTGGACCGTATGAAATCATTGAACGTGTTGGGCCTGTTGTTTATAGATTGAAGTTACCTCTCAATTAGAAAAGATACACGATGTATTTCATGTTTCTATGCTCCGTAGATACAGATCGGATCCGTCACATGTGATTGCTCTCGTTCGAGATTGAGATACAATCGATATGACGATGAGGAAAAGCCGATCCATATTTTAGCTCGGAAATGAAAGAGTTAAGAAACAAAAGATTTCCTTAGTGAAAGTGTTATGGAATCGACACGGAGTTGAAGAGGCAACGGGAGCTCAAGCTTCAATGAGGCAACAATATCCGACGTTGTTTAATGGTAAGATTTTCGGGACGAAAATCCTTAAGAGGAGAGTTGTAATGCATCAAATCGGACCATAATCGGAAAGGTGGTTTTGGGACCACGAATCGAGCCCGATAAATATTTAATATTTATATTTTGAGTTTATTATATATGAATTTATGTGTGAAAGTTTCAGAGAAAAATTTTATCGTTTGAGTATCGAATTTGACAAAAAGACTTAATCGCGTAAATGGTAAAAGTGGCATACTAGAGTGTAAAGTGCCTATTTGAGCATGGCTTTAATATGAAGCATTAAAAGGGTAAATAACCCATTTTAGAGTTAGTGGGTGGCTTATGTCAAAAATAACCTTAGTATATATGTTAGTTTTATTTTATATTAAAGGTTATATTAGTAATTTAATAATTTCTTTATTATATGTTAAAATAACATAAACAAAAGCCATGATATTATTCATTCTCTCAAGGCGAATGTTGAGAAAGAAAAAAGGGTTGTGTTCTTTAAATTTGACAATTTGAGGCTTGATTTCAAGGTTAGTTTGATTTGGTTTTAATAATTTTACGTTTTGAAATCGTTGCTTCAACCGTAATGTGAACCCATGTTGTAATTTTTGAATCTAAGCATGCTTGATGTTCGACCATTGTTGTGTTCATGTGGTTTTAATATTTGATGATTTTAGATGAAAGATATGTAAAAGATTAGTATGTTTTGCATTGGAAGTTTTGATGAAATTGAGTATTTAGGGCTAAATTGTAAAAATAAAATTTTAGAGGGCCTATTTGCAAAATAAATGAAATGTGAGGACTTGTAAAGTCCCTAGGAATATTCGGCCGTTGTATAGTTTTAGCTAATTTGGTGTATTTTGTGTGTTATGCAAATAGGACTAAATTATAAAGTTGTGAAATACTAGGGGTAAAATAGTAATTTGCCCATTTATATGCTTAGGGACTAAATTGAGATGAATGGTGCTTGAATGAGCTAAATTTTAATGTGTTTTAGATCAAGAGCAAAGAAAAACAGATTTAGATCGGGGAAAGACGAAGGTTCTCGAATAGCCGATTTGCATGGTCTATCGACAACCAAGGTAAGTCCTTAAGCTAAAATGAGTCATGGAATTATTTATGAAACTGTTAAATGATATTGTTCGATAAATTTAAAGGTGTATTATTGTAATAGCCGAATGTACATAGTGAAATTGGCTTGAATGCCTAAATTGACAATACGAGATTAATGTGTATCTTTGATATATTATTTAAAAAAAATGTGAAGTATGTGATTGGTTTGTGTATGTATTGGGCTTAGTGCCTAGCCTTGCCTTGTGCAGGTGATATATTCGGGCTTAGTGCCTAGCGGGCCTTGTGCTTGGTGATATATTCGGGCTTAGTGCCTCTTGCGCTCGTCTTCATGATATATTCGGGCTTAGTGCCTAGCAGCTTCGTTAGGTGATATATTCGGGCTTAGTGCCTAGAGCTTAGTCAAATTGATTTATTTCGGCTTAAAATGCCTACCGTGCTTTATGCTTGGGTGATATGCTATAAGTGGAGATTTTGAACATCAAACAAGGTGAGATGTTTAAATAGTGATATGTGGTAAAAGTTCAGGTAAGAACTAACCTACCATCTTAGTAAGGAATGAAGTGAACTAAAACTTTTATTGTATAGTTAAAGATCAGTGATGAGTGTGACAAAAGCACTTGTACTTGTGTATAATTAGAAATAAAAGACCGATGCCTAGATTGGTTCATATGAAATAATGATATCTGAGTTCACGATGTCACAAAGAATGATATTTAAGTAAAGAGCATTACTATTATTCACTATCTATATTTTACATAATGAAATAATTATGTTTCATACTATAAGCTTGGATTTTAATATGTTTAAATGTATGCTCATTATATTTATATTTGCTTGAGACTTACTAAGCTAGTAAGCTTCATCGTGTGTGTGTCTTTGTCTACCTCTGTTTTATAGATTTTGATTGAACTACGGCTCAAGGATCATCCGTGAAGTCAACCACACTATCGACTTTCTTTTGGTATTGAAAACTTAGTTTGTTATTTAAAAGGGCATGTATAGGCTAGACTAAACCGTATAACTAATATTTTGTAATAGTGTAAATATGCTAGCCATGCGAAAATGGCTATCTATTTTGAATAACTTGTTTTGTGTTGTGATGATATAGTTTGCTCATGCCATGAACTATTATTATGCTTGATTATGGTTTAATCATGTGTGAGAGTGGTACTATTATTTATGCATGTTAGGTTATGACATGAATGACTTATAAATTAGTTCATGTTGATGAGCTTAATATATGGTATATACATTTATAATGTTTGGGTTCATGATTCGGCAATGAATAATGGTAAGCTTGATGTAATATTTGGTTTAGTCAATAAAGTAAATGATGAATGCATATTTAAGTTATAGTATGTGAGATATATGTGTGTTAAATAATGTTATGACTTGTGTGTATTTGAATTGGTCACTTACTAGATAAGCATTAAGTTCAATAATGTATGATTGTATTTGGCTATTTTGATTCAATTTGTGTAAGTGAGTACATACATATATTATTCTTGGATAGTTGGATATTAGGTTCGAACTTTGTTTAATTTATTGAATGTTGGTCGAATGATGTTTAGATATGATATGTTTAATATGTGATCACCTATATGAGATTTTGATAGACCCTTTTTATATATGAATAGGGGTGGTTGTTTAGTGAGTTGGATTAGGACTCAATGCATATTATTTTGGATGTGTAATTTGGAAGCATGAGTTAGCATCGTAAACTTTGTCTTTGGTAATAGAGAATATTAATGAACATGTTCCGGAATGGCAAATCCGGGTATGGAAGTTATAGGTATATGAGTATTTAGTGTGTCCTATGTGAATCAGTAATGAGATAGCCAAATGAGGGGAATATGGTTTTGAAGGCATTCGGCCATATGTTTTAATATTGTATAAATTCAAAGTGGTAATATGCGTATGTATGTGATGAAAGATATCTTAATTTTGGGTCTAGTATGCCATGTATTACATTTACTAAATTAAGATTTTAGAAATTGATCTTATTCGCTTATCCAGACAAAGAGATTGTACATGTTTGAATTGTATGCAAATTTAGTATGAATAGTGCATGCAAAAGCAATGAATAAGTTGTTTAAATTTATGTGGCTCAATTATGCATGTTAACCAATTTCGTGTTTGCATTAGATCGATTGAGTGTTGGTTCTATTTGATTTTGGTATGAGAGAGGTTTATTTAAATGTCATAACTATTACATAATTAAAAACCGATTATGTCAGATATGACTTAAGTGATTGATCAAAAGTTGTGATTTAAAAAGTAATGCCCCGTAACCCTAATCCGGCGACGGATATTGGTTAGGGGTGTTACAAAGACACGAATACTCATATAGCTAATTTTTTAGAGATCTGTGATACTTTTAAAATAAATGGTGTTTCTGATGATGCCATACGTCTTCGGTTATTCCCCTTTTCATTAAGAAATAAAGCCAAGCAGTGGTTGAACTCGTTACCACGAGGGTCAATAACCACATGGGATCAAATGACCAAGAAATTTTTATTAAAATATTTTTCACCGGCCAAAACGACCAAATTACGGAATTATATTTCTTCTTTTGTGCAGATGGATTTAGAGACATTATACGACGCATGGGAGAGATACAAGGATCTCTTGAGAAGGTGTCCGCACCATGGTTTACCCTTATGGCTCCAAGTCCAAACTTTCTATAATGGTGTAAACCCTCAACGAGGCAACTAATTGATTCAAATTACGGTGGAACCCGAACAATAGAACTCTTGAAGCGACCTACGAGTTTATTGAAGAGATGTCACCGAATAACTATCGGTGATAAAGTTACAAGGACAAAACCAACAAAATCAATGGAGTTTTCAACCTCGACGCAAAGAACCATGCAATCAACACGGTAGAGATGATGAATAAAAAGCTTGATAGTTTGTGTTCTTCGCAAGTACATCCAATAATGCAGTGCAATACAAGTGGAACTGTGTCGAATCTTGAGTACCCACCCTACCAACCGGACAAAGAGAGCGAATAGATGAACTATATAGGTAATAATTTTAGATCTAATAATAATCTTTATAGTAATACCTATAATCCAGGTTGGAGGAACCACCCAAATTTTTCGTGGAGAGGTCAAGGAAATCAAGGAAATCAAAGGCAACAACCTCCTCAAAATTTCCAAAATCAGCTATATCCACAAGAAAAGAAGCCGAACCTTGAAGAGGTGCTGACAAAATTCATGGCAGCCATAGAAAATCGTCTCCAAGACACTGAGGCAACACTGAAAACCCAACAAACATCGATGGAAGGGATTAAGAACCAAGTTGGGGAACTTACTAAGTTAGTCGGGGAAGTTACAAAGTCAGTCGGATAACTTGCAAAGTTAATGTCCGAACGACCGCAAGGGCATCTACCAAGCAACATCGAGATAAACTCAAAAAAGCAAATCCAAGCCATAACAGCTCAGGAAAATGTCGGGATAGATGAACCCAATTCAACTCAAGAAAGTGAGGTAGAAAAAGGTAAAGTTGAGGTAACACCAGAAAAGCCAAAATCGGTAATCAAAGAGTACCAACCTCGCATACCTTATCCCGAAGCGTTAAAGAGAGACGATACAGAAGAACAGTTCGGTAAGTTCCTTAAACTTTTAAAGAAATTACATATTAACCTACCGCTTCTTAAAGCTCTGTCATAGATGCCAAATTCGAGGAAATTTTTAAAACAACTCTTGACGAGCAAGCGTAAGTTAGACGAGGAGTCGTATGTGGAGCTAAACGTAATGTGCTCAGTAATTCTACAAAATAGACTACCACAGAAGCTAAAAAATCCAGGGAGTTTTACAATTCCATGTTTAATTGTAGTTTAACTATTGACAATGCTTTAGCTGATTTAGAGGCAAGTATAAATGTCATGCCTTATAAAATGTTTAAACAGCTAGGTCTAGAGAAACCCAAACAAACTAGGATGAGTATTCAATTAGCTGATAAAACTATTAGAATTCCTAGGGGGATTATCGAAGATGTTCTTATGAAAATTGATAAGTTTGTTTTCCCAGTTGACTTTTTTGTCTTAGACATGGATGAGGACAATTCGATTCCTTTAATTTTAGGAAGACCCTTTTTAGCAACTGCCAGGACTAAAATTGATGTTGGTACAGGAGAACTCATTCTTCGTGTAGGTGACGAATCGATCAGTCTACAAGCTCTTGACTCGACCAAGACATCAATTGATGAAGGTGAGAAAGTAAATTCAGTTGATGACCAATTTGTTCACCTTTTACCACAGGATCTATCAAAAAGCCGCAGACTTGAGCCTGATTATAGACCTCGTGCAAATAAAGAAAAACTATATGAGAAGAAAAGTCTTAGGGTCGATAAACTAGAAGAATGGAAGACACACTTTAAAGAAGAACCGGAACCACACGAAGTAAAACCAAGGAGCCCCCAGAAGAGCTCATAGGAACATCAAATGACTTTAAAATAGGAGATCAGGTACAGTTCGATGAAGTACATCCTCGCATCACCACACCAGACCTGAATTCAAACGCAGACATCCCTCTCAAGGTACGAAATATCTTCCCATACGAAACAGTCGAGGTAAGCAATCCCATATTCGACAATCTTAAGGTAAATGCTTCCCGACTTAAAATTGATCATGAAAATAAAACTGATAGCATGAGGAAGGATATTCAAACATTTAAACCACCCTGATTTTTTGAACACGAGGAAAGTCTAGCTTAAGACTTTAAACAAGCGTTTCTCGGGAGGCAACCCGAGCATTAACACTATCTCTTTATTTCTATTTTTGGTTATTTCTTTTCTATTTTTATTTTTAATTTTCTCCTTATCCAGAATTTTAATGAATCGAAAGTGCAGATTCCCAGACCACACGGCCTAGCACACCGCCGTGGCTGTGGCCGTATGGGTACTCCGAATCACCGTACTAACATGGCAGGGATGGTACAAGTCAGGACGAATTAATTTTTTGAAGTCACGGACCCAACCACCATGCCACGGTCGTGCGATGCGTCCGTGGTCGACACTGAGAGTTCATACACGGTCGTGGCAAACTACACATGGGCGTGGGAAAAATGATATGCCCCACACCATGGCCGTGCGATGCGGTCGTGGTCGACACTGACTTATCACACATGGGCGATACGATCCACAACACGGCCGTGCGAGGTGGCTGTGTGCCTCGACACGCCCATGGTACACGGGCGTGGACAGTGTCAAAATCCAAAACTCTATTTAAATCTCCCCACCCCTCCCTATTTCACCCATTAACCTTCATCCATATCTTATTTCCCTTAGATTTCTCTTCTTTTCTCCTACCATTCTTACAACTCTTGAGACACCAAAGCCATGCTAAAGAAGCATAAGAGGCCAACCATAGTCTCCTCAAAGGAGACTGAGTCACATGAGTTCATGCCGGCCGCTTCAACCTTCCAACACGCCAAGGGTCTTCGAGACCTTTTCGATTCTATTTTTCTTTTCTCTTTTGCTTCAATTTCCTTATCTTTACTTCTCTTTTGTTTAATTTAGTTTATTTTATTCTAGTTTCATAGTTTTAGGTTCTAAAGGCTGCTAGGGAATCACGCACCACAGCCTTAGAAATCACCCCCACCTCGCGAACCATCTATCAATAAGGACTCTTCAGTCCATTAGTCTTCTCTTTTAATTTCAGTTTTCTTCTTAGTCTCCTTCTCTTTATTTTTCTTGTCGTTAATTATATTATTAGTATATTTTTAATGTTTCTTTAGATTTCTTGGCTATATCTTTACAGGCTCCCCAAGTTTTTCATCTAGTACAGAGATTGTCGGTAGCCACCCCACCAGGACCATAGAAAACACCACCACTACTCCTCCAACTCATCTTTTACCACGACCACTGCCAAGCTCCCGGAGTCATCAAAAATTCAAGAAGTATTACTTCTCCCCTTCTCTTTTGATATCATGCTTATTTATCTATCTTTGTACATTGAGGGCAATGTACATCTTAAGTGTAGGAGGGGGTAAAAGTACCTAACTTTTTGCATTATTCTCAAATCCTTGAATTTTAAATTTGTTCTTAAGTATTTTTCTCATATTACTAATTAGGATGAAATTTTGATGATTTATAATTTTTATTGATATGTTTTTTTAGTAAATCATAGTTAATTGTGCATTGATGATTTAAATTTTAGAAAACTAGAGAATCAAGCATGATAAGTCTATTCTTCAAGAATAAAAAATTTTCTAGGTTGTTGAGCTGAATTTGAATATTACCTTGAAGTTTGAAATTTATAGGGATTGATATCAAAAACCCATAATTTTAGTGAGATTTGAGCCTTATAGAGCATATATTCTCTTTCGTGCTCACTTTTTGATTATGAGTGTGTTAACACTGAATTGTTATTCTAGAACTTGCCTCGATTATACATGTCAAGACCACATTTTTGATTTGATATACTGAGATGATAAAGGCACCTAGGTTTTAACCCACCCACTCCACTAAAAAGCCTAGCTTCATATTTAACCCTTAGTGAACCCCGTTGATCCTAACAACCATCTTTATTGATTCACCCACTAATATTAACCCAAAACCCACTCGTATTTGTTATCACCATTCCTTTGACTACCCTTCTATTGAGAATTGATTTGATCAGTTGCCTAATTAGTTTATTTCAGTTGATAAAGTTCTTTCTTTATTATGTATTCATTTAGTTTGTTCTAAAAAAAAATCGAAGTATATTCAGTATCAGTAATATAAAAAGTGAGCTTGTAAATTTAATTTTCAATTTTTGAAGAAAAAGCTCGTATTATTAGTTTCAAAGTTTCAATTGATGTAATTATTTATTTTCTAGTTTATTGTTTTTAGTTAGGTGATTTGTCAATTCAATCTCAATTCTAAACCTTCTAATTCATCCTTTATCCACACCTTTAACCCAAACCCTATTACAACCCTGTTAAAGACCTTTTGATTTTTGTATCATCTCATATTACATTGGTGGAGATTTGATTTTTAGGCAAGCCTATGGGATTAACTTTTCAGGTTCGACTTATGAGTGCTTTTTTTTCTTGAACCTTAAACACTTCGAGTGCTTTGAGTGAATCTTTAGTGAGGATGTCAATCCTTGTCGGTTTTGAATTAGAGGTAATTATTTAGATAAAGGGAGACACCTATGTTTTCATGCTACAAATATATGACTTAGAATTGTTTGAATATTTAGGAGTCTTTGAGTTAAATTATCAATGTATAAATTATCTATGAATTATGATGAGGCATTATTGATGAGAATTATGAATTTTGGAAAGTTTATTTTAATTGTAAGTTGAGAATTTTGCTTGAGGACAAGCAAAAGCTTAAGTGTGGGGGTATTTGATAAACCGTAAAAATAACAAATCCCACATTTAGCATGTTTCCAGATGATTTGGCCCTTGATTTATGTAAAAAGGTGCTCTTAATCCTTTCTTTTCATGTTTTATACTCAGGAAAGCACCCAAGGACGAAAAGAACAAGAAATAGGCTTAAAACGGGCCAATTTGGGCCAAAGTGAAAACTGACACGGCCTAGACTTCAAGCCACATGGCTGTGCCTCATTAATTAACTAGAACACGGCCTAACCACGATTTACACGATCGTGCCTCCATTACTAGGCTCGAACATGACCTAAAGTCAATTCACACGGGCGTGTGCCATGGCCGTGCCCCTGTCGTGGAAGAGAGGAATTTCACTCGGATTGGGATACTTGAAGGTAAAGAAACACATTCCAAAGCCTATTCAAACACCCGAGTAGGAATCATACTTGAATTAGGATACTTAGGGGCTAATCAAAGCATTCCAAGAGCCTATATAAAGACCCTAAGTGTAACCTAAAAGAGGGCGGTCAGTTAGGTGGTCAGTTAGGTGGTCAGTTAGGAAGTCAATTAGGCAGTCAGCTAGGCCAAGGAGCCGAGCCAGAAGGCCAGATTCGTGGGAATCTCTCGAAGATAGCCAGTTGATTCATCTCAAGAAGCCGAAATTCTACTCAAGACGGTGGATCTCTCCTTCAATTCCTTCAGGGGGTTTTAGGGATTTCTTATGTTTTGTTTTATCTTTTCTCTTGAGATGTTTTCTTTTATCATTATGAGCTAAACCCTTCAGATACCTGATGGGGATGAAACCTAGATGAATCTTGTTATTGTTTTCTGAACTATATGATAAATACTTAGTTTGTTCTTAATTATGTGTGCTTAATTCTTGTGTTAATACTTCTGGGATATTAATCCAAGTTGAATGTGCTTAAATGGTGGAGCAAAGGTCCTGCCTAAGAGTAGATCTATCATAATTAAGTGGAGTTGATTGCACGCCTAGAGATATGGTGACGAGATTTTGCCGGATTAGGGTGAAACCTAATATGGGAGTCCATAGATCGAGTTAATGCGATTCTAGGGGTTTTAATTAGAAAGAGATTTCAATTAATCAACCTAGGTTTAGACGTTATTCGCCTCGAGAAAGGGTTTAATATAAATTAGGGAGTCTTACGGATCAAGCTAAATGAATAAATCATCTGGTTTAGTGTTAAATAACAAGTGAAGTCTAGGTGGATTCCTTCTAGGGTATTGGCGTAATCAACTGAGTTTTTCTAAAAGATATTTCTTCAATTTGTTCTTTTTGTCTTTGCATCTTAGTTTAGTAATTAGTTAGTTTTTAGTTTAATCAATCAATCACTTCATATTTAGGCTAAATAATAGAAAGAAAGTGAGTATTAGTACTTTTAATTCCCTTGGGTTGACAATCCGGTCTTGCCTAAGCTATACTACTGTTCGATAGGTGCATTTGCCTTAAGTCATTGTCAGAGTAAGTTTTTAGGTTCGATCATTCTCTTTATAAATTTTAAAACTCGACAATTTAGACGATCATAGGTCTCTAGATATCAACGATGTGAGCAACACTGCTACTGACTCAGAGTCTCCTTTCAAGAAAGATATGTGTCCAGAGGGATCTCAAGACTTTGAAGATGACAGAGATTGTAACTTATCTTCTGATTTGTTAAGAATGGTAGAACAAGATGAAAAATAGACCCTACTCTATAAAGGGTCAGTGGATATTATGATCCTAGAAAAGAGGTGAAGATTGTATCCTAACTCACCACAGAAATAAGGCAAGACATCATTGAGTTAGTTTTAAGAATTCAAAGATGTTTTTGCATGATCATATCAGGACATGCCTAGGCTACTGAGACACGGGTACGTTGAAATCTTAAAAGAGGTCCATAAGGATGTCAGAAGGACACATGCTAATGGTTTTACAATAGCCAAGCTAATCATTAAGTTTGGGTATTGCTAATCTACATAGAAGGGGATGGCATCAGTTATGCCGTATTTAAGGAGACAAGATTAATATGCCTCATTAATTTCTTCACAGACTTTCTCTATATGGGGCAGGCCAATCTCGGTAAAATTTCTAGTATACATCGATTTATCTTGATGGTTGTTGATTACTTCACTAAGAAGGAGAAAGTAGCTTCACATGTGAATTTTACAAGGTCGATAATAAAAAAAAGGTCAGGCGCCAACAAAGAATGCCGAAAAGGACAATGTCAAAAGTTTGTAGTCTGTTCAAAGATCAGACGCCATATCATAGAGCAACAAAGACAGCCAAAAAGAAAAAAAGAAAAAAAAACAAAACAAGGATTGTAGGAAAGATGACCGAGACTTGTAAAGATTGACATAAAGAAGTTACCATTTATCTCTATGATTATCGAACGTTGGCCAGGACCTTTGCCAGGGCAACATCTTACCCATTGGTTTATGAAATGGAAGCTTTTTGCCAATTGAACCTAATCAAAGAAAAGGTTAAAAGTTATCCATCATGGTCAGATGATGAAAACTTACGACAAAGAGGTTCATCCTAGAGAATTCCACGAGGGGAACCTGATGTTGAAAAAGATTTTTCTTATACAAAAGGATTTCAGAGGAAAGCAGATGCCAAATTGGGAAGGACCTTATGTAGTAAAAAAAGAGCCTATTCTAGAGGAGCATTGATATTGACCGAGACGGATGGCGTAGACTTGCCCAATTCGGTGAATTCAGGTTCATTCAAGAAGTATTTTACCTAAAAGGGGAAAGGCCAAGGTGAAAACCCGAAAAGGGCGCCTTGAGATCAAATTCAAAAAAAAAAGGAGAGGCCAAGGCGAAAACCCGCAAAGGGTGCTTTGAGACCAAAGGGTTTTGAGCCGAAAACTCAAAAAAGCGGGAGAGTTTAGTGAAGTGGATCAAGTGATTATGATGCTTAAGTTAATTTAAGTGTTTAATGTTAGCATAAATGAGCTAGTAGAAAAGTGGTATTGGCGCATGAGTAATTGCATGAGGGAAGAGGTTTGAATCCCATGAATAGCAATAAGGTGACTTTTATTTTTGCATGTGTATGGCATGTGTCGGTCAACTCTAATTAAGATAAGGTTGGACTTTATCATTTATGGATAGTAGACTAAAGGAATAAGGCAAGTTATTAGTTAAGGTATGGAATCAAGAAAATATGGTATGATAAGGGGACAAAAGACATGGATTAAGGGATGAGGTTTGGAAACTTTTTAATGGCATTTTGTCCATGAACATGGACGATTTCATGGACTAGGGGGAGTTGGCCAAATTTATTTTGGAAGGAATTAGGAGGAAGAATAGGAGGAAGATTAGGAGGAAATAAAGAGGAAATTGTAGGATTTATGATGAATATGTGAGTTGGATGGCTAAGGTAGGATAATTGATGATTACTTTATTCATTTTATTTTAGATGATAAGATAAGAGATAAGTTAGGAGGGTGATAAGGGATTAATGTTGGATTATTGTTATTTTTATTAAGGTGATAAATGAGGAGATGATTAAGGAATATGATAGGATAAGAGATAACATAAGAAATTAGGTGAATGATAATTGTGATTTTATTTTGATTATTTGATTAAGGGATAAAGGAGAAAATTTTGGATATGATAGGAGCTATTTTAGTGGCCAATTATGGGTCTCTTTGGTTGGCAAAATTCGGCTAGGAAGGGGGAGTTAAGTGTCAAATGTATATTATAAATAAGAGGGTGATCTTCTTGGCATCATTTTGTTTCTTTATTTCCTTTGTGTTAAATTGAAATCCTCCATTGTGCCGATTTCTTTATATGAAATAGACCACCTAGTTTCGACTTTTGTTTTGTGACCGAAACTTCAAAGACCCTTAAAGCCATTATCTTCTTCTCTTCTATTTGGTGTTATGGCCAAACCTATCCTCTTCCTAAACTCTCTTCTTTTATTTTGATAGCCGAATATTTCAACCTCTTTAGGGCCATAACCGAACCATATAGCCTAATTTTCTACTCTATTTCTCTTCATTATTAAAAGTACCAAACACCATAGTCAAATCTTTATTGAGGGGTCACGACTACGTGCTTGTGATCTTTTATTCTCTTCAACGTAGTGGTAAGTTCTTTCTTTATCATTCGATTTTGAGCTCTTTTGCTAGTGTGTCAAATCATGAGGATAGGCCTAGGGATGACCGAATATTCTTTAAGCTATGATTTTGTGTTCTTTTTGTGTAGCCAATGCTAAGGAGCCTTAAAAGAGATCTATCGGGTTTTGGAACATCAAGGTAAGTGATTGATAACATTCACCAAGGGCCATAATTTGGGTATTTAAGTGTTGACTGCTTTCGATTATGGCTTTTAGGGCAAGTCGGCTAGATTAAGGAAAGCTTTGGATTTATATCCGTAAGGGACTAATCGTCAGAATAAGCAAAGCCTTTGGGATTTGGTAGAGACCAAATTGGCATTAAGGAGGAGGAAAACCCGTTCATCGTGTTAGATAAAGTAGTTCAGATTGAGTAAATCGTATAAACAAAAGTGAGTTATCGACCGTTCTCTTGTTGTGTGTATGTGTTATATTTATGTATAAGTGATATGATGTGAATGGTAGTCAAGTAAGGGATAAAATGGTGGATACCCATGATAGGTAATCGCTCAACCAGTCGTAGATTTTATGATGTTGATTTACATTTGATATATGTATGAAATGTGATGGCATGTGATGTATAATTGTTCAAGTGATATGTTGCCATGATATATATATGTATGCATGGGACTTGGAATGTGACTATCGAAGGAAAGGGTGTACTTTATTTAAGTGGTCTAATGTTAGCCTTGTGCTACATTGGCGCTTGATGTTGGCTATGTGCCCCATCAGGGGAGGTGTTGGCTAGGTGCCACATCTCTGCGGTTGATAGTCGTGTGCATCACCGTGGATCGATTGATATGTGGGATCACTTATGTGATCGGTGGCTCACCACGGCCTTGTGGCAGCAGTCCGCCAAGGTAAGATATGTGGATCACTTGGTTGATCGGTGGATTAGCTTACGACCTTGGGCGATGGGTCCTGCCAAGGTAGGTGTGACGGATGGACATTAGGTTGGGTTGGGCTTCATGTTGCATATTTATGCATTTTGCATGACTGATTATGTGGATCAATGTGGATAAGGGCCAAGCCTAATATGTGGAATTATGTGGATGTATTGCCTTATCATCCGATATGTAATGATGTGTGGATGTGGGTCAAGCCCCATGCGGAGGCATGTGAAATAACTATGCACCGAGTCCTGTGGACTCACCCAAATTTTTACCAACATTGTGTGATGCGTAAGCTTGGACCGAGTTGGAGTGGATACAAGGTGGCCCATGCGTAAGATGTTTTTAATTATTTACGATTTTATATTTCCAAAGATTATTAAGTAAGGTTTATTGTAATAAGGGCCTTTTAAGGATTTGAGGTTTATTATTATGTTTAAAGTGGATTGACGATTAAAGTATTATTTGAAAATGTTTTTATTCTTGGCAATTTATACCTTAAAATATGCATTTAGCTTTTAATTGGATATTTGTAATAATAAAGTTTTACTTAGAATTTTAAACAAACAATGTTTTACAAAGGACAATAAATTTTATGTTTTTAACTCTAAGTCAAAAGTTTTTCAAACGCTTTTCCGCAGTGGTATTTCAAATTCTATCAGAGCGAATGGGCCGGGTTTAGGTGTTACATTTGGTATCGAGCCTAGGTTCAAAACTTCGGCTTTGAGGGTTTTGGGCCCAAAAATATTTTTTTAATGGGCTTTTCAAAATATAGATTTTCATGAAATTTTTCAGTTTATTCGCATGGCACCTGTATCTCGACCAAGTCCACCGTAAGTACCTCGACTATTGAAGTGATTTGTATATGTGAATGTTATGGGCATAATTGGGCTCAGACTAGAAGATTAGGGCTATTGAACCCTAGGGCTAGTACACTCAAACACATGCATAAGACTTAAGAACAACTAAACAAACACAGTGACTAAGTCGTAGGAGTTAGGGTGTGGCAACCATTATACGCATGTCTAGGAGTGGATTCAAGAAGAGCTTGGTATTTAAGCAGTCCTAGCGACTCACCTCCTCTTTACTCGAATCTTAAAAGTGTAGCTACTGTTCACCCTAACTAAGAGGACTATTCACTGCTAAACCCGATAACTAAAACCCCAAAGGGACTAGCCATCTGCTTTATAAAGATCTTAGTTTTAAATTTACCAAATTACCCTCTAATTTATAAAATCCTTTTAGACTTGAAACCGTCTCCAAATACACCGATTTACAAAATTACTAAAATACCCCGAAACAGAAATTACGAAAATGCCCTTGGTTTATAAATTACCATGTTACCCTCGACTTTTATGAAAATATTCTTACTTTACAAAAATACCAAAATCCCTATTTTGCAAAATGTTAAGATACCCTGAATTGGGAAATTTACTAAAATGCCCCTGACTTCCAAAATTATCGAAATAACCCCGATTTTTAAAAATTTCTGCAATACCCTTGATTCAAAGAATATTTTCCAAAATACCCTCGAGACTTTGAGATTTCAAAATGCCTTGATTTGTAAAGATTATTTTTAAAGTTGACCCCGATTAATTACGAAAATACCCCTGTAGGGAAAATGATGAAATTACCCCAGGTTGGGAATGGTCGAAATACCCATAATGATGTGTTGAATGTGTGTGATGGATATCAATGAATGTGTGTGTTTCTCTAAATTAGGTAGAAAACTTGAAATGAAAACTTTGAATGATCGAAGAACTACTATTAAGCTCTTTTCATAAAATTGTTCATGGTAATCAGTGAACAAAGACTAATGCATAAAACTTATTGAAGCGATTAGATCGCGATCAGACATGAGTTCTAGGGGACGTGGTGGTTGTGGATGTAGTAAAGGCCGAGGTGCTAGGGCTAGATCTTCAAGACCGAGGCATATTTTCTAAAAGAGGCGTTACTATCGCTAGTGGTCGAGACAGGTCTCATGATCGAGTTGGGATTGATGAGTGACTCGGATAGTTAAGGAAGTGCTAGTTTTATTAAGATCAAAGAGCGCAGAAGAGCATAGTGTGGTGAGTTAGGACGCACAATTGTTCGTTAGTAAGTAATTTGAGGACTAAATTATTTTAAGGAGGTAGAATTGTAATATCCCCAAATTGGGCCTAGTAGGATTGGGTCGATCCTGGGCTTTAGGAAAAATTTGAGTATCATCTTATTGATTGTGTTAGCTCGGATATGATTTTGTTGTATGCCTAATATAGTCTTGAGAAGGCTTGGAATTAATTGGTTTAGAATAATTTTTAGTATGGAGAGTTTAGTGAAGTGGATCAAGTGATTATGATGCTTAAGTTAATTTAAGTGTTTAATGTTAGCATAAATGAGCTAGTAGTAAAGTGGTGTGGCGCATGAGTAATTGCATGAGGAAGAGGTTTGAATCCCATGAATGGAAATAAGGTGACTTTTATTTTGCATGTGTATGGCATGTGCTGGTCAACTCTAATTAAGATAAGGTTGGACTTTATCATTTATGGATAGTAGACTAAAGGAATAAGGCAAGTTATTAGTTAAGGTATGGAATCAAGAAAATATGGTATGATAAGGGAACAAAAGGCATGGATTAAGGGATGAGGTTTGGAAACTTTTTAATGGCATTTTGTCCATGAACATGGACAGTTTCATGGCCTAGGGGGAGTTGGCCGAATTTATTTTGGAAGGAATTAGGAGGAAGAATAGGAGGAAGATTAGGAGGAAATTAAGAGGAAATTGTAGGATTTATGATGAATATGTGAGTTGGATGGCTAAGGTAGGATAATTGATGATTACTTTATTCATTTTATTTTAGATGATAAGATAAGAGATAAGTTAGGAGGGTGATAAGGATTAATGTTGGATTATTGTTATTTTTATTAAGGTGATAAATGAGGAGATGATTAAGGAATATGATAGGATAAGAGATAACATAAGAAATTAGGTGAATGATAATTGTGATTTTATTTTGATTATTTGATTAAGGGATAAAGGAGAAAATTTTGGATATGATAGGAGCTGTTTTAGTGGCCAATTATGGGTCTCTTTGGTTTCGGCTAGGAAGGGGGGAGTTAAGTGCCGAAAATGTATAGTATAAATAAGAGGGTGATCTTCTTTGGCATCTTTTTGTTTCTTTATTTCGCTTTGTCGAAATTGAAATCCTCCATTGTGCCGATTTCTTTTGTGAACAACCACCTAGTTTCGACTTTTGTTTTGTGACCGAAACTTCAAAGACCCTTAAAGCCATTGGTGTTTTCTTTCTTCTATTTGATGTTTTGGCCAAACCTATCCCTCTTCCGGAAACTCTCTTCTTTATTTTGATAGCCAATATTTCAACCTCTTTTTAAGGGCCATAACCGAACCATATAGCCTAATTTTCTACTCTATTTCTCTTCATTATTAAAAGTACCAAACACCATAGTCAAATCTTTATTGAGGGGCTACTCGACGTGTTTGTGATCTTTATTCTCTTCAACGTAGTGGTAAGTTCTTTCTTTATCATTCGTTTTGAGCTCTTTTTGCTAGTGTGCCAAATCATGAGGATAGGCCTAGGGATGCGTAATATTCTTTAAGCCATGATTTTGTGTTCTTTTGTGTAGTCGACGCTAAGGAGCCTTAAAAGAGATCTATCGGGTTTTGGAACATCAAGGTAAGTGATTGATAACATTCACCAAGGGCCATAATTTGGGTATTTAAGTGTTGACTGCTTTGATTATGGCTTTTAGGGCAAGTCGGCTAGATTAAGGAAAGCTTTCTGGATTTAGATCCGTAAGGGACTAATCGTCAGAATAAGCAAAGCCTTTGGGATTTGGTAGAGATCAAATCGCATTAAGGGAGGAGGAAAACCCCTGCTCATCGTGTTAGATACAAGTAGTTCGATTGAGTAAGCAGGTTATACAAAGCGTAGTTATCGTGACCGTTCTCTTTGTTGTGTGTATGTGTTATATTTATGTATATGTGATATGATGAATGGTAGTGAAGTAAGGGCTAAAATGGTGGATACCCATGATGGTAATCGTTCAACGTGTCAATATTTTATGACGTTGATTTACATTTGATATATGTATGAAATGTGATAGCATGTGATGTATAATTGTTCAAGTGATATGTTGCCATGATATATATATATATGTATGCATGGGACTTGGAATGTGACTATCGAAGGAAAGGGTGTACTTTATGTAAGTGGTCTAATGTTAGCCTTGTGTTACATTGGCGCTTGATGTTGGCTATGTGCCTCATCAAGGGAGGTGTTGGCTAGGTGCCACATCTCGGCGTTGATAGTTTTAATTGGACGGTTTGTAATAATAAAGTTTTACTTAGAATTTTAAACAAACAATGTTTTACAAAGGACAATAAATTTTATGTTTTTAACTCTAAGTCAAAAGTTTTTCAAACGTTTTCATGATGGTATTTCAAATTCGTCAGTAGCGAATGGGTCGGGTTTGGGGTGTTACATTTTGGTATCAGAGCCTAGGTTCAAAACTCGGCTTTGAGGGTTTTGGGCCCAAAAATATTTTTTTAATGGGCTTTTCAAAAATATGGATTTTCACGAAATTTTTCATGTTTATTCGGCATGGCTTTTTGTATCTCGATTCAAGTCCACCGTAAGTACCTCTGACTATTGAAGTGATTTGTATATGTGAATGTTATGGGCATAATTGGGCTCGTAGACTAGAAGATTAGGGCTATTGAACCCTAGGGCTAGTACACTCAAACACATGCATAAGACTTAAGAACAACTAAACAAACCTGTGACTAAGTCGCCAAGTTAGGGTGTGGCAACCATTATACGCATGTCTAGGAGTGGATTCAGTAAGAGCTTGGTATTTAAGCAGTCCTAGCGACTCACCTCCTCTTTACTCGAATCTTACAGTGCGTAGCTACTGGTTCACCCTAACTAAGAGGACTATTCACAAGCTAAACCCGATAACTAAAACTCGAAAGGGACTAGCCATCTTGTTTCATAAAGATCTTAGTTTTAAATTTACCAAATTACCCTATAATTTATAAAATCCTTTTAGACTTGAAAGCGTAAAATACACGATTTACAAAATTACTAAAATACCCCGAAATGTAAAATTACGAAAATGCCCTTGGTTTATAAATTACCATGTTACCTCGACTTTTATGAAAATATTCTTACTTTACAAAAATACCAAAATCCCTATTTTGCAAAATGTTAAGATACCTACGAATTGGGAAATTTACTAAAATGCCCTCGACTTCCAAAATTATCGAAATAACCCGATTTTTAAAATTTACGCAATACCTTGATTCAAAGAATATTTTCCAAAATACCCTCGAGACTTTGAGATTTCAAAATGCCTTGATTTGTAAAGATTATTTTAAAGTTGACCCGATTAATTACGAAAATACCCTCAGAGGGAAAATGATGAAATTACCTTGGGTTGGGAATGGTCGAAATACCCATAATGATGTATTGAATGTGTGTGATGGATATCATTGAATGTGTGTGTTTCTCTAAATTAGGGTAGAAAACTTGAAATGAAAACTTTGAATGATCGAAAGAACTACTATTAAGCTCTTTTCATAAAATTGTTCGCGGGTAATCAGCGGAACAAAGACTAATGCATAAAACTTATTGAGGCAGATTAGATCGCGATCGTAGACATGAGTTCTAGGGGACGTGGTGGTTGTGGATGTAGTAAAGGCCGAGGTGCTAGGGCTAGATCTTCGGCACTGAGGCATATTTTCGGAAAAGAGGCGTTACCATCGCTAGTGGCTGAGACAGGGTCTCATGATCGAGTTGGGATTGATGAGCTGACTCAGATAGTTAAGGAAGTGTGCTAGTTTTATTAAGATCAGAGTGCGCAGCAGTAGCATAGTGTGGTGAGTTAGGACGTACAATTGTTCGTTAGTAAGTAATTTCGAGGACGAAATTATTTTTAAGGAGGGTAGAATTGTAATATTCCGAAATTGGGCCTAGTAGGATTGGGTCGATTGGGCCTTGGGCTTTAGGAAAAATTTGAGGATCATCTTGTTGATTGTGTTAGCTCGGATATGATTTTGTTGTATGCCTAATATAGTCTTGAGAAGGCTTGGAATTAATTGGTTTAGAATAATTTTTAGTATGGAGAGTTTAGTGAAGTGGATCAAGTGATTATGATGCTTAAGTTAATTTAAGTGTTTAATGTTAGCATAAATGAGCTAGTAGTAAAGTGGTGTTGGCGCATGAGTAATTGCATGAGGGAAGAGGTTTGAATCCCATGAATGGCAATAAGGTGACTTTTATTTTGCATGTGTATGGCATGTGGTCAACTCTAATTAAGATAAGGTTGGACTTTATCATTTATGGATAGTAGACTAAAGGAATAAGGCAAGTTATTAGTTAAGGTATGGAATCAAGAAAATATGGTATGATAAGGGGACAAAAGGCATGGATTAAGGGATGAGGTTTGGAAACTTTTTAATGGCATTTTGTCCATGAACATGGACAGCTTTCATGGACTAGGGGAGTTGGCGAATTTATTTTGGAAGGAATTAGGAGGAAGAATAGGAGGAAGATTAGGAGGAAATAAAGAGGAAATTGTAGGATTTATGATGAATATGTGAGTTGGATGGCTAAGGTAGGATAATTGATGATTACTTTATTCATTTTATTTTAGATGATAAGATAAGAGATAAGTTAGGAGGGTGATAAGGGATTAATGTTGGATTATTGTTATTTTTATTAAGGTGATAAATGAGGAGATGATTAAGGGAATATGATAGGATAAGAGATAACATAAGAAATTAGGTGAATGATAATTGTGATTTTATTTTGATTATTTGATTAAGGGATAAAGGAGAAAATTTTGGATATGATAGGAGTGCTTTTAGTGGCCAATTATGGGTCTCTTTGGTTTGACTAGGAAGGGGGAGTTAAGTCGAAAATGTATAGTATAAATAAGAGGGTGATCTTCTTTGGCATCTTTTTGTTTCTTTATTTCCGTTTTGTCGAAATTGAAATCCTCCATTGTGCCGATTTCTTTTTGTGAAACAGCCACCTAGTTTCGACTTTTGTTTTGTGACCGAAACTTCAAAGACCCTTAAAGCCATTGGCGTTTTCTTCTTCTCTTCTATTTGATGTTTTGGCCAAACCTATCCCTCTTCCGGAAACTCTCTTCTTTCATTTTGATAGCCGAATATTTCAACCCTCTTTTAAGGGCCATAACCAAACCATATAGCCTAATTTTCTACTCTATTTCTCTTCATTATTAAAAGTACCGAAACACCATAGTCAAATCTTTATTGGAGGGGCTGTCGACTACGTGCTTGTGATCTTTTATTCTCTTCAACGTGTAGTGGTAAGTTCTTTCTTTATCATTCGATTTTGAGCTCTTTTTGCTAGTGTGCCGAAATCATGAGGATAGGCCTAGGGATGGCCGAATATTCTTTAAGCCATGATTTTGTGTTCTTTTGTGTGTAGCCGACGCTAAGGAGCCTTAAAAGAGATCTATCGGGTTTTGGAACATCAAGGTAAGTGATTGATAACATTCGACCAAGGGCCATAATTTGGGTATTTAAGTGTTGACTGTTTTCGATTATGGCTTTTAGGGGCAAGTCGGCTAGATTAAGGAAAGCTTTCGGGATTTAGATCCGTAAGGGACTAATCGTCAAGAATAAGCAAAGCCTTTGGGATTTGGTAGGAGATCAAATCGGCATTAAGGGAGGAGGAAAAACCCCGTTCATCGTGTTAGATACAAGTAGTTCGGGATTGAGTAAATCTGTGCTAAGCAGTGCGTAGTTATCGACCGTTCTCTTGTTGTGTGTATGTGTTATATTTATGTATATGTGATATGATGTGAATGGTAGTGAAGTAAGGGCTAAAATGGTGGATACCCATGATGGGTAATCGTTCAACCAGTCGAGATTTTATGACGTTGATTTACATTTGATATATGTATGAAATGTGATGGCATGTGATGTATAATTGTTCAAGTGATATGTTGCCATGATATATATATGTATGCATGGGACTTGGAATGTGACTATCGAAGGAAAGGGTGTACTTTATGTAAGTGGTCTAATGTTAGCCTTGTGCTACATTGGCACTTGATGTTGGCTATGTGCCTCATCAAGGGAGGTGTTGGCTAGGTGCCACATCTCGGCGGTTGATAGTGTGTGCATCACCGTGGGTGATTGATATGTGGGATCACTTATGTGATCGGTGGCTTAACCACGACCTTGTCTGCAGTGCCAAGGTAAGATATGTGGATCACTTGGTTGATCGGTGGATTAGCTACTGCCTTGGGCGATGGGTGCCAAGGTAGGTGTGACGGATGGACATTAGGTTGGGTTGGGCTTCATGTTGCATATTTATGCATTTTGCATGAATGATTATGTGGATCAATGTGGATAAGGGCCAAGCCTAATATGTGGAATTATGTGGATGTATTGCCTTATCATCGATATGTAATGATGTGTGGATGTGGGCCAAGCCCATGTGTGGAGGCATGTGAAATAACTATGCCTTTGATGCGTGTGACTCACCCAAATTTTACCAACATTGCGGTGATGCGTAAGCTTGGACCGAGTTGGAGTGGATACAAGGTGGCCCATGCAGAAGATGTTTTTAATTATTTACGTATTTTATATTTCCAGTATTATTAAGTAAGGTTTATTGTAATAAGGGCCTTTTAAGGGATTTGAGGTTTATTATTATGTTTAAAGTGGATTGACGATTAAAGTATTATTTGAAAATGTTTTATTCTTGGCAATTTATACCTTAAAAATATGCATTACGCTTTTAATTGGACGGTTTGTAATAATAAAGTTTTACTTAGAATTTTAAACAAACAATGTTTTACAAAGGACAATAAATTTTATGTTTTTAACTCTAAGTCAAAAGTTTTCAAACGTTTTCGCAGATGGTATTTCAAATTGATTAGTAGCGAATGGGTCGGGTTTGGGGTGTTACATTTGGTATCGAGCCTAGGTTCAAAACTTCGGCTTTGAGGGTTTTGGGCCCAAAAATATTTTTTAATGGGCTTTTCAAAATATGGATTTTCACGAAATTTTTCATGTTTATTCGGCATGGCTTTTGTATCTCGACCAAGTCCACGGTAAGTACCTCGACTATTGAAGTGATTTGTATATGTGAATGTTATGGGCATAATTGGGCTCGTAGACTAGAAGATTAGGGCTATTGAACCCTAGGGCTAGTACACTCAAACACATGCATAAGACTTAAGAACAACTAAACAAACACATGACTAAGTCGTAGGAGTTAGGGTGTGGCAACCATTGTCACGCATGTCTAGGAGTGGATTCAGAAGAGCTTGGTATTTAAGCGGTCCTAGCGACTCACCTCCTCTTTACTCGAATCCTGCAGTGCGTAGCTACTGGTTCACCCTAACTAAGAGGACTATTCACAGGCTAAACCCGATAACTAAAACTCGAAAGGGACTAGCCATCTTGTTTCATAAAGATCTTAGTTTTAAATTTACCAAATTACCCTATAATTTATAAAATCCTTTTAGACTTGGCGTCAAAATACACGATTTACAAAATTACTAAAATACCCAGATTTGTAAAATTACGAAAATGCCCTTGGTTTATAAATTACCATGTTACCCTCGACTTTTATGAAAATATTCTTACTTTACAAAAATACCAAAATCCCTATTTTGCAAAATGTTAAGATACCCTGAATTGGGAAATTTACTAAAATGCCCCTGACTTCCAAAATTACAAAATAACTTGGATTTTTAAAAATTTACGCAATACCCTTGATTCAAAGAATATTTTCCAAAATACCCTCGAGACTTTGAGATTTCAAAATGCCTTGATTTGTAAAGATTATTTTAAAGTTGACCCCGATTAATTACGAAAATACCCCTGTAGGGAAAATGACGAAATTACCCTTGGGTTGGGAATGGTCAGAAATACCCATAATGATGTATTGAATGTGTGTGTGATGGATATCATTGAATGTGTGTGTTTCTCTGAATTAGGGTAGAAAACTTGAAATGAAAACTTTGAATGATCGAAAGAACTACTATTAAGCTCTTTTCATAAAATTGTTCATGGTGTCAGTGGAACAAAGACTAATGCATAAAACTTATTAAAGGCGATTAGATCGCGATCGTAGACATGAGTTCTAGGGGCGTGGTGGTCGTGGATGTAGTAAAGGCCGAGGTGCTAGGGCTAGATCTTGACGAGGCATATTTTCGAAAAGAGGCGTTACCATCGCTAGTGGTGAGGCGGGTCTCATGATCGAGTTGGGATTGATGGTGACTCGGATAGTTAAGGAAGTGTGCTAGTTTTATTAAGATCGAGTCTTGTGATAGCGCGTAGTGTGGTGAGTTAGGACGTACAATTGTTCGTTAGTAAGTAATTTCGAGGACGAAATTATTTTTAAGGAGGTAGAATTGTAATATTCGAAATTGGGCCTAGTAGGATTGGGTCGATTGGGCCTTGGGCTTTAGGAAAAATTTGAGGATCATCTTGTTGATTGTGTTAGCTCGGATATGATTTTGTTGTATGCCTAATATAGTCTTGAGAAGGCTTGGAATTAATTGGTTTAGAATAATTTTTAGTATGGAGAGTTTAGTGAAGTGGATCAAGTGATTATGATGCTTAAGTTAATTTAAGTGTTTAATGTTAGCATAAATGAGCTAGTAGTAAAGTGGTGTTGGCGCATGAGTAATTGCATGAGGAAGAGGTTTGAATCCATGAATGGCAATAAGGTGACTTTTATTTTGCATGTGTATGGCATGTGTGATTAGACTCTAATTAAGATAAGGTTGGACTTTATCATTTATGGATAGTAGACTAAAGGAATAAGGCAAGTTATTAGTTAAGGTATGGAATCAAGAAAATATGGTATGATAAGGGACAAAAGGCATGGATTAAGGGATGAGATTTGGAAACTTTTAATGGCATTTGTCCATGAACATGGACAGTTTCATGGACTAGGGGAGTTGGTAGAATTTATTTTGGAAGGAATTAGGAGGAAGAATAGGAGGAAGATTAGGAGGAAATAAAGAGGAAATTGTAGAATTTATGATGAATATGTGAGTTGGATGGCTAAGGTAGGATAATTGATGATTACTTTATTCATTTTATTTTAGATGATAAGATAAGAGATCAGTTAGGAGGGTGATAAGGGATTAATGTTGGATTATTGTTATTTTTATTAAGGTGATAAATGAGGAGATGATTAAGGGAATATGATAGGATAAGAGATAACATAAGAAATTAGGTGAATGATAATTGTGATTTTATTTTGATTATTTGATTAAGGGGATAAAGGAGAAAATTTTGGATATGATAGGAGCTGTTTTAGTGGCCAATTATGGGTCTCTTTGGTTTCGGCTAGGAAGGGGGGAGTTAAGTGCCGAAAATGTATAGTATAAATAAGAGGGTGATCTTCTTTGGCATCTTTTTGTTTCTTTATTTCCTTTTTGTCGAAATTGAAATCCTCCATTGTGCCGATTTCTTTTTGTGAAACAGCCACCTAGTTTGGCTTTTGTTTTGTGACCGAAACTTCAAAGACCACTACTGACCATTGGCGTTTTCTTCTTCTCTTCTATTTGATGTTTTGGCCAAACCTATCCCTCTTGGAAACTCTCTTCTTTCATTTTGATAGCGAATATTTCAACCCTCTTTAAGGGCCATAACCAAACCATATAGCCTAATTTTCTACTCTATTTCTCTTCATTATTAAAGTACTAGAAACACCATAGTCGAATCTTTATTGGAGGGTACATCGACTACGTGCTTGTGATCTTTTATTCTCTTCAGCGTGTAGTGGTAAGTTCTTTCTTTATCATTCGATTTTGAGCTCTTTTTGCTAGTGTGCCAAAATCATGAGGATAGGCCTAGGGATGGCCGAATATTCTTTAAGCCATGATTTTGTGTTCTTTTGTGTGCCAGACACTAAGGAGCCTTAAAAGAGATCTATCGGGTTTTGGAACATCAAGGTAAGTGATTGATAACATTAGACCAAGGGCCATAATTTGGGTATTTAAGTGTTGTTGTTTTCGATTATGGCTTTTAGGGCAAGTCGGCTAGATTAAGGAAACTCAAATTTTGATCAAAGATAGCGAATGTGTAGTGTTTCTATGCCTAAATTAACAATGGGGAAGTATTCTACATCTTGGGGCATTGACAAACTACTCCGGATCCTCTAAACACGTATTGAGCTCAAAATGGTCCTCAAGAAGTTTGTATAGAGAAGCTCAGGCTATGATATCTTGGGCACCTAGCTTCTGTCTTACCCATTTTGAATTTGCTATCTTTGATTACTTTATTCTTTTCAAGATACACCCTAATAAATTTTCTTTTATGGCCTTGTCTATCTTTGATTACTTTATTCTTTTCAAGATACACCCCAATCAATTTTCTTTTATTGCCTTGGTTATCTTTGATTAACTTATTTGTTTCGAGCTATGCTCCTGATTAATTTCCTTCTTGTCCATTGTTATGAACTTTTTCAAGCGTTTTATATTGAAATAACGATTAATGGACTAATAATACTTTTATAAAAGGAGTTTTGCATATTACTCTGGAAGTTTCTAAATAATACGAGAATCTGAAACAGGATTATTGTTTAGAACTCACCAAGCCTAAGGGTTGGAAATATTGAAAGATGATTATCTCTTCAGATTTTTATTGGATAAAACATTTCGTCGGTGATACCATCTTTACAAATGACGAGCACTGTCAACCCAAGTGTAAAAGGGGATCATTCTCGGGAAAAGAAAAATGATACCCTACATTCATGCAAATTTCAGGCACATACATCTGGTCATTACACCCAGGGAATGGTGTAATAGATCAACTTGATTGAAAATGATACAAATTCTATACCTCTAAGTGATAACAAGATGGATGGAAGAAACCAAATGTTATTTCCCTAAAGTTGCAGTGGGAGGTACAAAATTTATGTCCCAAGGTTCAAGTGGAGTGGACTCAGAATTGCCATGGGGAAAATTATTTGAGCAGAATATGATTGATACTTCGAGAGAAACGAGGATAAAGAACAAATGAGTGATGACACCTTAAGTAGGAATCATGCTCATAACATTTCTGCATTCATATATCATAGCGCATCTAATTAGGAGCATTTGATTCATTTTGATTAGGGCATCTTAATCATTCGACATAAGTATATACCCATTCTACAGGGTATGTCATCTGTAAGATAATGTACTAGGGTAGATTGAAGCTTTTCGCCTGGCTCGCTGAAGTTGCAGCAGAGCAGACTGAAGATAGCAGATCTTATCTTCCTGAAGTTGCAGGAAGCAGATTGAAGATATTAGCCTGCTTCCCTGAAGTTGCAGGAAGCAGATCGAAGATATTAGCTTGCCTCTCTGAGTTTGTAGCGGAGCAAACTGAAGACAGCAGATCTTATCTTCCTAAAGTTACAAGAAGCAGATCGAAGATATTAGCCTACCTCCCTGAAGTTGCAGCGGAGAAGACTGAAGACAGCAGATCTTATCTTCCTGAAGTTGCAAGAAGCAAATTTAAGATATTAGCTTGCCTCCCTGAGTTTGCGGTGAGCAGATCGAAAATGGCGATCTTGTCTTCCGAATATTGCGGTGAAGCAAGATAAAAATACTAGTCTCACTTTCACGGGTTACTGATGGGATGGATTAAATCTACAAGAGTAGGTCTTATCTCCCGAAGTTGCAATAGAATAAGATTAAAGCTATAGATTCAATCTCCTTGAAGTTGCAGTTGGGTTAGAGACTACTTGAAGAAGATGAGGATCAAGAAGTTAAAGCTCGACAAGATCAGGTAAAATTGGTCCTTTTATAGTCTTTGCTCCATTCTCGTTACATGACAATAAGCAAGGAGGGGCAGCTGTAATAGGCCAATTTAGCCCGGGCCCATACAAAAAATAATAAACCCAAAATACTAAAACAAAGTCCAAGTCCAGTCCAAAATATATCATTTGGCCCGATCAGAATGGCCCATTACTTGAAAAGATTGAAGGTCCATCTACAAGCTTGGCGTATATGGAAACATAATCTTCAAGGATATGCAATCTTAGATATGATATGCAAATATTAGATATGATATGAAATCCTAGAAGATATGATATGCAATCTTAGAAGATATGATTTTGTAATCTTAGAGATTTAATTTGTAGATACCTTTTAATCTTAGCCGTTGATGTAATTGATCTGTACCATTGGATTTGGGGAGACTCAACTATAAATAGAGGCCTCTCCCTTCATTGTAAAGGACTTGAGTTTTGAGCAATAAAAATTCTTGAGAGCATTCACACAAATCTCTCTCTCCCTTGCGCTCTTATTTTCTGGGGCTTGTTTTTATTTTGTTATTCGTTCATCTTCGTTTCTTTTTGAGTTGCTCTCGTTTGAGTTGGATTTAGGTGGTGAAATTTCGTTGAATCCTAATATTGTGAGAATTAGGTTGGCTTAGGCCTTTTTTTAACTTGTTATTTATTTATCCATTTAATTGCTTAATCATTAATTATTCTTTTTATTTTTTATTCATTTATTTATTCGCCAACTTTCTTATTTACATATTGTTCATTCATTTAACTATTCTTACCATTCTTTTATTTTCTTCCATTAATTATATACTTTATTTGTTTTAATGTCACACATGTTGTTTATTTTAAAAAAAACTTCGTTTTATAAATCATTCATTTTAAATTGTTTGATTATTTGCTTTAAATTTTTTTCCATATATTATCAATTGCAAATTTTATATATTACTATCTATTTTATATACCATTTATTTTTAAGATGTTTTGTGTATAACTTATTTGGTCCTTGATTATTGATGTTAGTATTTAAATAATTGCCATTATGTGTTTTAAAATTATTTATTTGTATTTTAATATTGTTGTTTTTTTATCAAAGTTTTTATTTATACATTGTTTTAATATTGCAATAATTTTCCCCCAAATGCTCGTATTTGGGAGCTTCGAGAAGATTGTACCCTAACTTACTGGGTTCCAATTTTCCTCGTTGAATCTAAGTAATCGAGCACCCATTTCAAATCAAAACATATGAGTTTCAAATAAAAGCTTATTCTCAGGAATTCGAGGTGTTGTGTCCTAACTCATTAGATATGACGTCTTGTTATCTTGAGGTAAGGATTTGTAAAAAAGTATAGACAATATTCTATGTTTGGAGTTTTGAGAAATTGTGCCCTAACTTACTGGGTTCCGATTTTTTCACTTGACCCAAATAACCGAATATCCTTCTTGTCGAAACCATTTTTTTTGAAGGTTAAAAAGGGGAATCGACTTTTAAAAATATGGAAAGAGTCGCCACAGATCTTTTATTTAAGATGTGATCGGATCACCTTGAGATGAATTATTTTAATAAAACATTTTTATTAAAACAATAATTTTGGTCTACGAAATTTAAGAAAATGGGTTCGGGAGTCGGTTACGCACGAGGAAGGGTTAGCACCCTTGCAACGCCCAAAATCGATACCAGATTGATTAATTAATGTCTTGATGTCAAAAATTTGAAAAGATTCTAGATTACGATCCATTTACGTAATATATATTCATATTGGATGCCAAAGCTTCTTATTTCAAAGAAATAAAATGTCGTACTCAGTAAGTTAGGGCACCACATCTTTATATTCTTGAAATTAGGTTTATCCTTCGACATTCAATACTCGTACACTTAAAAATAAGAAGGATATTCAATTATTTGGGTCAAATAAAAAATCGCAACCCAATAAGTTATGGCACTATTTCTCAAAATTCCCGAATACGGAATATTGCCTTTGTTCTTTTGAAATTATTATCTCGAGATGATGAAATATGACACCCAGTAAGTTAGGGCGCAATATCTCAACTTCTCGAGAATAAGTTTTTTATTTAAAATATCATACATTTTGATTTAAAAGAGAAAGGATACTCGGTTGCTAGGTTTTAAATGAGGAGAATCGAAACTCAGTAAGTTAGAGCACGATTTTCTCGAAACCACTAAACACGAGCATTGCCTTATGATTTTAAAATCGAAATGACATTAAAACACTACATCTTTCGTATGATACAATGGAATACTGATACACAAAGCAATATATTAATCCATACATCAAACATTTCAATGATGAATCACAAATAATTAATAGTTACAAATTAACAAATTACAATTCATATGCTAGCAAAAATCATATAATGAAATTAACAATTGAAGAAAATGGAGCAAAATAATATATAAGCAATCATAGGAAATAAACCTAAATCCAATAATAAATAAGTTTAAAACAAATGATGTAAAAAAAAAGAGATTTTAAATAGATAAATAAAATCTAAAATAAAGCACATAAAATAATTTAATATAAAAGATATAAAAAATTTAAAATAATATATACATGAGAAAATTATGATATACAACAATTTTGAAGGAATACACACACACACACACACACACACACACATATATATATATATATATATATATATATATATATATATAAAAGAACAAACTATATAATATGAAAATAATCTAAAATAAATAATATTAAAACATGTTAAAATAAATAATACATATAAACAATAATTTAAAAAATAGTATAAATATCTTTTATATCATATGATAAAATAATTTAAAATTTAATTAATAAATAAATTAAAAAAGGCAAGGATTGTATATGAAAACAAAAAAAGTACTTAATTGAAACGAAAAAAATTAAAAGACTATAAAAAATCATTTTTACATATGGGATAGAATTGAAATACGCGTGGACTATCAGGGACTAAATCAGAAAATATTTCCCAAGCCCAAAACACATCGTATACATGGGGACTAAATTAAAACAGAACAAAAATTAAAAGAAAAATTAAAATAAAATAGAACTTAATTAGAAAAGACACAAAATGCGGAAGGACTAAGAGGGTAAATAACCCAATTCCATAAAACGCGCGGATCCTTCCCCGGGTCGGGTCACTCGCACGGGTATGGCCTCTGAACGACGCCGTTTTGGGCATTGAATTGCTACTCCAAAACGACGTCGTCTGATTTTTTCCTTAAATACCAAAAATCAGTTTTAAAAAACATTTTAACACTGTCTTTAAAAAAAACAAAGAAAATTCTCTGAAAACTCCCTAGGGCTCTGACCTAGCCCCGTCTCCAAGCCGCCGTACTCTACCACCGTTCACCTCCGTGCGCGGTGGTCAGAGACCCCAAAAGTCGGCCGTTTCAGACCTTTCAAACACCCCAAGTCAGATCTAAACTCGAAAAACTAGAAACCGTCACCAAAATAAAAAAAACAACCAGAAACCTTTCGAATTTGGGTTCTCCGATCAACACAAAGATGGGTAAAAGTTTCTATCTTTCTTTATCTATATATATGTATAGTATATTAAAAGCTAAAATGAGATGAAAAAAAGATTAATAGGCAATATACCTCTGTTCTATTTTTTTGAATTATGTGTGTAAAAATCCCCCCTTTTACAGCGGTTTGTTTCGGTCCTTTTAAAGGCCGAAATCAAAATAAAAATAAAAATACAACTGTCTCTTTTTTTTGTTTTCTCTGCTGTTATTTTTTCATTTGCTGCTGTTTCGTTTCTTTGCAAGTACGATTATGTATTGTGACGGAGGCCGTACGGAGAGGCGAGTTGGAGGCTCTGCGCGACGTGAAGGCTTCTTGGCTTGGCTTCTTAGGGTTTTTTTTTTGGTTTTAGGTCAGGGTTTGTGTATTGGGCTAGGCTTAAGATAGTTTGGTTTTTGGGCTAGTCGGGCCATGTATTTGGGTTTGGGTCTACTGTTTTATTTTAATCGAGCTATTGTAATTTTGTTTTTTAATATTTGTTTGGTTTTAATTTGGTTAATGGGCTGGTTGACTAATAGGCCCGGGCAAATTTGGGCTCTTACACTTCTAAAATTTAAATGCATGAGTTTTGAAAATCAAAAGACAAGCTTAGTTTCGAGGATTTAAAATGTCGTGTCCTAATGAATTGGATGTGATATTTTATTACTTCGGGACAAAAGGGTCTTAACATCCATTTCAATTTATTCAAACATTTTTTTAAAATAAAAAGGATCGTATTTTAAAATTTTCTCAAATTTTCTACATTAAGACATTAATTAATCAATTAGGTACCAATTTTGGGCGCTACGAGGGAACTAATCCTTCCTCGTGCGTAACCGACTCCCGAACCCGTTTTCTCGAATTTCGTGGACCAAAATCATTGTTTTAATAAATCAAAATGTTTTTTTTATTAAAATGATCAATTTCAAAGTGACCGATCACACCTTGAAAAAACATTGGTGGTGACTCCATTTTCGTTTTTAAAGTCGATCCCCATTTTTCAAAAAATAAAAAAATGGTTTCGACAAGGCTAATATGTATAGTTCCATAGTCTCTTGACATGTTCTTTATAACATATATATTATATAGCAAATGCTTCCTATATGAACCATGCACTTCATTTTCATTTCTTCAAACTAGAGTATGCTTGAATCATCAATTTCCTTAATATCATTAAGGTAAGTTCACTAGGCCATATACTTTTAGAGCACATTAATCATATTAAATTCTTATCAACCTACCTATTCATGTACTTTCTTTTCATTCCACTTAGTTATAACTCTTTTATCTCATAAAACTACATTTTTGCTTTTAACCATTTATATTCATTCTTACCATTTATCATCATCCTTTTAGTTCATTATCACTCATAGCAAACTCTAGTAAAATATGACTATTGAGAGCCAAGTGCTAAACTATCAGATAGCATAACATATCCCTTCACCACACTAATGAGCTCATGAGAGCATAACTACACCACACCAAGATGCACATAAGTGTAAGGCTTGAAGGCAATATAAATCACACATGAGTTCAAAACCTCTAATAGAACTCCAAACATGCTATAACCCCTAATTGGCATGCCAAAAGTATCCTAACATTTCACCAAGTCTACTAGGGAACATTACAATTATAATTAACATATATCCATTAAGGCCATTAAATCTTCTTCAAAGGCAGCAAAGCCTAGCAATCTTCTGCAAATTAGTGATTGTCTTGGAGCAAAAACTCTTATTAAATTGCTGAAAAATTACCAAGAAGTCATAAGGTACATTCAATTGTTGTTTTGAGGTTGCAATATAATTTTCTCTCATTGTTGATTCTTAGCAGTAATTCCATCCTATATGTTAGGTACTCTTCTAGTTATTTGCCTATTCAAATTCATGACTTTGAATCCCTTATTGTAATACAAATATCAATTTCATTTTTGCAAATAAAGAAGTCCATAACTGTAGGTGTTATTGGCTTGCTTAATGTTGGCAAAAGTAGCCTAATTTACAGCTTAAAAAAATGCCATGTTGTCAATTTTGGTGCTACTCCTATAACACCCCTAACCCGTAATCATCGTCGAATTAGGGTTAAAGGCATTATCGGACAGATCAGAAACATTTATAGAAATTCAATCAATCCATCATCAATCACAATCATAATGTCCTTTAAATGAGTCATCAAGACTCTAAGCATACTTATAAACCGAGTCAGGACTAAAATAAAACACATACAAAAGTGCTCAAAAACTTAAAAACTTTTATAAAATATAGGGGATGTACGCCCGTGGGAGTAGGCCGTGTACCACCCACGGCTACTAGACACACCGTGTGTCCTCCCCGTGGTCAATCTTGCCAAAACCCACACGGCTACCAAGCACTCTCGTGTGCTAAGGCCATGTACTACTAAGCCATATACTGACTTTCTCACATGGCTTCTAGGCACGCCCGTGTGCCATGGCCGTGTGACATTATAGGTCATTTGCAAGACCAAAATGACACCCATTTGGGTCATACCTACAAGAAACATTTACCATTCCATTTCATGCATATATGACAACCGAAAACATACCAAAATAACCATTCAAACCATGCATTCAATACCAATTCCAATTATGACAAATTTCTAGACTAAAACTCATCTTATCACAAACATAATTCATTCATTTGCCTACTCAAAACTTGACCAATTCATGTGTCATCTAACCATGCCAAAACATACTTCACATATCACATACATTCAAATAATTTGCAAGTCATAATTAGCCAAATCACATGGCTAAGATTACAAGACAAACTTATAGGAAATACTAACCTATACATGCCATAACTAGCTATATACATTTCCAAAGTGTACCATAAAGAGTTTAGTAGTGTGATAACGATCCTTGACAGTCCCGAGCCTTCAGTAGCTTTGACGACCTATAAAACAGAGAAAACAAACACGAGAGTAAGCTTTCCAAAAGCTTAGTAAGTCAATATACAAACAAACTTAGCATGGAAGGCATATATGCAATTAGATACATTGGCACATCCCAATCACTTAACATAACTATCACATATATGCTTTGGTTCATATACTTGTGGCCACATTCGCCACATTCATCATTTTAAGATTCACATTCTCACATTTAAGCATACATTTCTTCAAATCAAAAATCACATAAGTACTTACCTTTTTATACACACTTTGTGTTTATACCAAACATACTTGAAACAGACATTCGTTCATTTAATTGATTCTAGCTCGGATTTGCAATTCGTATCATAGACTTGCCCGTTGAACCAATAGGAATCTAGTAGGATGATCAGAAAACTCGGAATAGTTGTACAATGCCAATGTCCCAGACGAGGTCTTACATGCACTCAGATATCGATGCCACTGTCCCAGACATGGTCTTACACGTAAAGCTCATATCGATGCCAGCGTCCCAGACGTGGTCTTACACGTAAAGCTCATATCGATGCCAACGTCCCAGACGTGGTCTTACACGTAAAGTTCATATCGATGCCAACATCCCAGATGTGGTCTTACATGAAATCTCAAATCAACGCCAACATCCCTGACGTGGCCTTACATGATAAAACAGAACAGATACCTATGTCATGACATAGCTAATCCTATCTATTCCTAGGTTGTATGGGACTTCTTGGACATTGTCGCTATATCGACCTTATCTCGTAATTCATATGCACAACCTCTCATAAACATTCATTATCATTATTAGTCATATGAGCATTTACAATTTCATACAAGTACGTTTATTTGCATAGTGAATTACCTCGGATTCGATCTATCGGAATGGAAATGGCTACTCGATTACTTTCGCTTTCCTGTGATCTAAGTCTGTTTTCCTTGGTTCTTGATCTAAAAATATTCAGAATTAACCTTTTTATTCACTAACTCATTCAATTCAATCCAATGTCACACATTTAGGGCTATTTGTAAATTAACCCTCATACTTGCACAATTTATCAATTTAGTCTATTTTTCTCAAAACATCAAATTCAATAAATCAACCCATACTCATGCTTAGCTGAATGTTCCTACATCTCATAAAAGCCCATATTTTCCATAAAATTTTCAATTTAGTCCCTTAAATTACTATTTTCTCAATTTAGCCCTAATTAGCTAAATTTATCAAAAATTCAAGAATAAAGTATGTTTATCTAGCTCAAATCTTTCATTTAACACCATAAATCATCACAAAGCTTAACATAGCATCAATGCCATATTTCATGAACAACATCAATTCATCAAGTTGAGACATGGGCTTGATAGTAGACTAAGCAACAATCTCAAAAAATATAAAAATCATCAAAATTTAAAGCCAAAACATACTTAAATTTTGCTTGAAATAGCCAAACCTAGCTTAAGGTTTTCTTCTTTTTCTTTCTTTGATTTTTGGCTAGGTGAAGGATGATAATGGCTTATTATCATGTTATTTTCATTATAACATCAATATTATTTCTTTTACTAAATTAGCCTTATACATAATGCATATACAACACATGAATTAAGGCCATTTTTGTACTTGTGCCATCCACTAACTATAGTAATGGCTAATTTGCCATATAAAGCCTCCATCCTTACAAAGCCACAACACATTGGTACTTAACAAATAGCATACAACTTTCACATTTAATGCAAATCAATCCTTTGCTCAAATTAAACACATGAACAGACAAATTCGCTTACGAAAATTTACCACACGCTTAGTCACTTATCAACGACACAGAAAATAATATTAAAATATTATTCAAACTCAGATTCGTGGTCTTGAAACCACTGTTCCAACTAGGGTATAAATTAGACTGTTACAATTCTCCCCCTTAGGGATTTTCATCCCCTAAAATCTTACCGTTAAACTAAATCGGATATTGTTGTGTCATTGAGTCCTCAAGCTCCCACGTAGCTTCTTCTATTTCGTGTCGATTCCACAGTACTTTTAATAACAAAATTTTCTTGTTTCTCAACTCTTTCACTTCACAAGCTAAGATACGGATCGGTTCCTCTTCGTATGTCATATCAGATCTGTAATACCCCTAACCCATATTCGACGTCGGATTAGGGTTAAAGGCATTACTGGAACGATCGAAAACATTTACAGAATTAAACATACAACTATTCATCAATATCAATCATAATGTCCCTTAAGTAGGTCATTGAAACCTTAATCATGCTTATAAACCGAGTCGGGACTAAATCGAGACACATACAAAATTCCATGGAAAATTAAAAACTTTTCTAAATACAGGGGATACACGCTCGTGGGGGTAGGCCGTGCCTCACCCACGACTACTTGACACACCCGTGTGTCCTCCCCGTGGTCATATACTACAAAAACCAACACGGCTACCAAGCACGCCCGTATGCTAAGGCCATGTCCTACTATGTCATATACTACCATTTCTCACACGGCCTTTAGGCACGCTCGTGTCATGACCGTGTACTTCTTAAGCTAGCTACTAATTTTACCCCATGGTTACTAGGCACGCCCGTGTGCCATGATCGTGTGACATAATATGCCATTTGCAAGGCCAATAAGCCACCCATTTGGGTCACACCTACAAGAAAAAATTTTCCATTACAATTCATATACATATAACCACCAACGGCTTACCAAAATAACCATTTAAAACATGTATTCAATACCAATTCCATCCATAACAATTTCAAAGGTTAAAACTCATATCATTACAAGCATAAACCATTCATTTGATCATTCAAAACTTAACCATTTCATATACCAAGAAACCATGCCAAAATATGCATCATATAACTCATTCACTCAAGCATATTACCAACTCAAAGCTTGCCAAAACTCATGGCTAAGTTCACTTCATAAGCATATACACATATCTAGCCTATACATGCCATAATTAGCTATATACATTTTCAAAAGGGTACCAGAATAAATTTAGTAGTGTGATGACAAATCCTTGATAGTCCCGAGCCTTTAGTAGCTTTTACGACCTATAAAACAAAGAAAACAAACACACAAAATAAGCTTTCCAAAAGCTTAGTAAGTCAATATACAAACAAAATTGGCATATAAAGCATATAAGCAATTTGATACCTTTGCACATCTCATTCACTTAACAAATTATCAAATAAATACTTTGATTCAACTTATGGCCATGCTTGCCACATTCATCAACTCAAGAATCATTTGTACACATAGCTCTTACATAATCATTCTTGCATTGTATTTAATCTTACTTCTCTTCAAAACAAAGTCGTATAGGTACTTACCTTTTTATACACACTTGTATATATACCAAATGTACCTGAATCAAACATTCGTTCACTTGAATTTTCAAAGCTCGAATTTACTATTCGTATAACAGACTTTCCGTTGAACCTTTAGGAATCTAGTAGGATGCTCAGAAAGATTGGAATAATCGTACAATGCCAACGTCCCAGACAAGGTCTTACATGCCCTTGAATATCAATGCCACTTCCCAGATAGGGACTTATACGAATCGATACGATGCCGATGTCCAAGACATTATCTTACATGTAAAACTCATATCGATGCCAACGTCCCAGGCGTGGTCTTACTCGTAAAGCACATATCGATGCCGATGTCCCAGACGTGGTCTTACACGAAATCACAAATCAATGCCAACGTCCGGATGTGGTCTTACATGATAAAACAGAACAGGTTCCTATGTCATGACATAGCTAATCCTATCTATTCCTAGGTTCGAACAGAACTTCTCGGACTTTATCACTATATCAAACATATCTCGAATTTCATGCACGTAACATCTCATACACATTCATTTTCATTAGTAGTCATATGCATATATCCAATTCAATACAAATACATTTATTTGCATAGTGACTTACCTCGGATTCGATCTATCGGAATGAAAATGACTACTCGATAACTTTCGCTTTCCCGCTATCTAAGTCTATTTTCCTGAAACACCCCAAACCCATTTAAAAAGCCTAACCGGATTTGGTATGTTTCTAGTAAATATATAGCTAATTCTCATTTTTGTTTAAGAAAACTTGATGTTTTTGTAGAAAGCAGATTAACTTAACATTTTAGGTTAAAATAAATTTGTAAAGTAAAATTTATATCTTTTAAAAACATTACTTGTAGGAGGAATTGATAAATCAAAAGAAAACCACATTTAAGGAAATTACTTTAAAAACATATATATATATGTTAGTGACAAAAACATTTTTAAATTTTTATTTATCGAAAACTATTTAGTTATTTAATAGTTATTGTTCATGGCAAAATAAAATAATTCCAAACACAAAATTAAAGATAGTTTATAGTGGCCTTATTACATAAAATTGGCAAACCCATAATAAAGTCTAAATAATAAAATTAACTTAATAAGTTTAAGTAGGAAAATTTCCAAACTTCATTATTTGGGCATTGGCCACCTCGAAATCCTTGTCGACTCGATCCATCGCTACGAATCATCTAAAAGTTTATCCCACAAAAGGGTGAGTCATAAACTCAATGTATAACACATACATGAAAAAGCCCATTTTTCATATCACATTTATTCATAGGTCCATTTAAGTCATATTTGGCCCAAAAGCCCATTTAGCTCATATTTAGCTTAAAAGCCCGTTTAGCTCACATTTAGCCCAAAAGCCCATTTTCATAGCAGATCAAATAATAATCATTCAATATTCATGATTATGTACATGAAATGAAATGCAAGCCCTACCACCTAAATATCCATCCGCTACACACCACCGTACCAACCAACACACCGTGGGATTACTAAATCGACCATCCATCCGCTACACACCATCGAAGGCGATTGTCATATCAACATGCACATCGCCTTATAATTTTGTGGCAAGGCCACCGGACAAAAGTGACAATAATTTGGTATCAAAAGGAGATAAAATTTTGAGAGGAAAAGATGAAATAAAGGTACCTATTTGGTCAAAAATACAAAGGCCAAAACAAAGCAAACTTTGTACCAAATGTCACTAGACAATTTCGGCTAAGAGAAGAAGAATATTGGACAAAGGAAAAATGCATAATTGACAACCTTTTGGTTAACTAAAACCTCCCTAATCCCATACCAAAATTCGGCCAACAAGGAAGCCAACATACTCCCCCTTTTTGCTCCACCTTTCTTCCCTATCAACCTTAATTTTGCTATCACCATTAACCACTCCCTTTAGCCCCTAAAATCGTCTAGGTTCATGGTCAAATGACCATGAACAAGCTCCCAAAACATTGCCCAATATCATGCCTTTTGTCCCCCCTCATCTTATCATCCTTCATGATTCCATACCATAAGTTCTTAGCTTCCTTTTTCATATGGTCAAATGGCCAAAAATAAAAGAATACTCATCCACTCTAGAATATTCTTGGCCGACACTATAGGGAAGGAAAAAATTAAAATTAAAATTTTTCCTATTTGCTAGCTAGGGATTGAACCTCTCCCTCCAAAGACTCATCCATGCATCCTAACCACTTTGCCAATTACTCAACTTATGCTTAAAACTCCTTGTCATTAATTCTTAAGGCCTAACTTGCTTAGCTCTCTTAATTATTAGAAATTAAAAGTTTCACTAAGCATTCACTTAATTAATGAAGCTCAAATAACTTCCAAAATACACTCATTAATAATTAAGCATGCAACATCATTCAATTAAGTAAAATGCATAACCCCTAATTATTCGGTTCTTGATCTAAACATATTCAAAATTAACCCTTTTATTCACTAATTCATTCAATTCAATCCAAGGACACACATTTAGGGCAATTTACAAATTAGCCCTCATACTTACGTAATATATCAATTTAGTCCATTTTTCTCAAAACATCAAATTCACAAAATCAATACACAACCAAGCTTAGCCGAATGTATATAAACATCATACAAGCCCATACTTTTCATCAAATTCACAATTTAGTCCTCCAAAATAATATTTTCTCAATTTAGTCCTATTTAGCTAAATTCATCAAAAATTCAAGAACATATCATGTTCATCTAGCTCAAATCTTTCATTTTTCATCATCAAACATCATAAATCCCATGAATTCATCAATAGCATATTTCACATACATCATCAAAACACAAAATCAAGGCATGGGTTTTGTAGCTCTCAAAGCAATGATTGCAGAAGTGTAGAAATTATCAAAAACCAAAATCAAAACTTACCTTAATATAGCTCAAACTTAGCCGAAACCTTGCTTAGGTTTTCTTCCTTTTTCTTTTCCCCAAATTTGGCACTAAGAAGATGATAACCATCATCTTTCATTTGTTTTCTTTTACTAACATAATATTAATCTATTTACCAAATTAGCCTTATTACTAAATATATAACTATCATAGAATGTAAGGTTACTCTTGACCATAGCCATCCACTATCTCATTAATGGTTCAATTGCCATACAAGTCCTCCATCTTTTCAAAGTCACAACACATTGATACTTTAACAAATAGCATACAACTTTCACATTTAATACAAAACAATCCTTTTGTCAAATTAAACAAACAGACGGACAAATTTGCTTATAGAAATTTAGCACATGCTAATTCACATATCAACGGCACATAAAATAATATTAAAAATATTATACAGACTCGGACTTGTGGTCCCGAAACCACTGTTCCGACTAGGGTATAAACCGGACTGTCACAATTCTCCCCCTTAAGGATTTTCGTCCTCGAAAATCTTACCGTTAAATAGAGTTGGATATTTTTGTCTCACTGAATCTTCCGGTTCCCACGTTGCCTCTTCAATCCCGTTCTGATTCCATAATACTTTCACTAATGGAATTTTTTATTTCTCAACTCTTTCACTTCACGAGCTAAGATACGGATCAGTTCCTCTTCGTATGTCATATTAGATCCAATTTCAATTTCAGACGAAGCAATTACATGTGACGGATCAAATTGATATCTATAGAGCATCGAAACGTGAAATACATTATGAATCTTTTCTAGCTCAGAGGGCAACTTCAATCAATATACAATAGGCCCGACACGTTCTATGATCTCATATTATTCGATGAATCTCGGACTCAATTTGCCTTTACATCCGAATCGAAGCACTTTCTTCCACGGAGACACTTTCGAAAATACTTTGTCGCCGATCTCAAACTATATATCTTTTCATTTCAAGTCTGCATAAGACTTCTGGCGATCAGATGCTGCTTTCAAAAAATCTCGGATCAATTTCACTTTCTGCTCTGAATCTTTTATCAAGTCAACCCGTGTTGCTTATTCTCACTAAGCTCAGTCCAATATAGAGGTGTACAAAATTTATGTCCGTACAAAGCTTCATATGGTGCCATTTTGATGCTTGTCTGAAAACCATTATTATACACAAATTCGATCAATGGCTGATACTGTTCCCACGAACCATCAAACTCAAGTATACAACATCTTAACATATCCTTTAGAATCTGAATAATTCGTTCAGACTGACCATTTGTCTGCGGATCAAAAGCTATACTGAAGTGTAATTTCGTGCCCAAAGCTTCTTGCAATTTCTTCCAGAACCGCTATGTGAATCTCGGATCTCTATCTAATACAATGGATAATGGCACACCATGCAATCTAACAATCTCATAAATATACAGCTCGACTAATCTTTCAAGTGAGTAGTCAGATCTTACCGGAATAAAATGGGTAAATTTTGTCAATCGATCAACTATGACCCAAATCATATCTTTCTTTCTCGGAGTCTGAGGTAAACTAGAAACAAAATCTATCATCACTCTATCCCATTTCCATTCAGGAATCAGAATTGGCTGTAGCAAACCAGACAGAACTTGATGTTCTGCTTTCACTTGCTGACAAACTAAACATTTCAAAACAAAGTCAGAAATGTCCCGTTTCATACCAGACCACCAGTAATGTTTCTTCAAATCATGATACATTTTAGTACTTCCCGGATGAACAGATAAACGACTATTATGTGCTTCACTCAAAATTAGCTGAATCAACTTTGGATTTCTCAGAACATAGATACGATCCCGGAATCTCAAGTAATCATCAACAATTCTAAATTTAGATTCAGAATTCATTTCACACTAAGCTCGTTTCAATAACAATTCATTATCAAACTTTTGAGCATCACATATTTGCTGTATAAACAACAGTTTGGCTTTTAATTTAGCTATCACAGAACTATCATCAGTCAAATCTAACTGAGCATTTAAAGCACGTAATGCAAACAATGATTTTCTACTCAATGCACCAGCAACAATGTTTGCTTTACCTAAATGATAATCTATCACAAGCTCATAATCTTTTAACAGTTCTAACCATCTTATTTGACGCAGGTTCAAATCTTTCTGGGTCATCAAATATTTCAGACTTTTATGATCTGAAATCACATGACATTTCTCACCATACAGATAATGGCGCCAAATCTTGAGTGCAAATAAAATCGCAGCTAACTCAAGGTCGTGTGTTAGATAATTCTTTTCATGAGGCTTCAATTGTCTCGAGGCATAAGCTACAACTTTACCTTCTTGCATCAAAACACATCCCAGTCCATTTATCAAAGCATCACTATAAATAAAAAATTCTTTGCCTGGTTCTGGTTGTACTAATACTGGGGCTTCGGTTGATAGAGCTTTCAACTGATCGAAAATTTTCTGACATTTCTCTGACCATTCAAATCTAACATCTTTCTAAAGTAATTTGGTCAACAGAGTAGCTATCACTGAAAATTCTTTCACAAATCGATGGTAATAACCAACTAGTCCCAGAAAACTACGGACTTCAGACACATTCTTCGGAGGCTTCCAATCCAAAATAGTAAATATCTTACTCGGATCCACTCATTTTCTAGAAGCTGACACAATATGTCCCAGAAAACTAACCTCATACAACCATAATTCACATTTGCTGAATTTCGTGTACAATTGCTTTTCTCTCAAAGTTTGCAACGCAATCCTCAAGTGTTCAGCATGCTTATTTTCATTCCGTGAATAAATCAATATGTCATCTATGAAAACTACAACAAATTGGTCTAGGTACAGTCTAACAATTCTGTTCATCAGATCCATAAAAATAGCAGGAGCATTGGTTAGTTCAAATGGCATCACTAAAAACTCATAATGTCCGTACCTCGTTCTGAAAGTAGTCTTCGGAATGTCTGAATCTCTAACTCTCAACTGGTAGTATCCCGATCTCAGATCAATCTTTGAAAACACAGTAGCTCCTTTTAACTGATCAAATAAATTTATTCTTTATTGTCACTTTATTCAACTGAGGATAATCGATACTCATCCTCATCGTGCCATATTTCTTTTTCACAAACAGAATAGGAGCACCCCAAGGCAAAAAACTCGGTTTAGCGAACCCTCTATCTGTCAACTCTTGCAACTGCGACTTTAACTCTTTCAACCTGCTGATGCCATTCTATACAGAGCTATCAAAATAGGCGTAGTACTAGGCATCAAATCAATACCAAACTCATCTTCACGAATTGGAGGTAAACTCGGTAACTCTTCAGGAAACACATCAAAAATTCACAAACAATAGGTACTGACTCAACTTTCTTTTCAGACACTTTCGAATCAATCACATAAGCGAAATATACCTCATATCCCTTTTTCACATAACTTTGAGCTTTTAAAACTGATATCACAGCAGGCAGTCCACTCAAATAATTAGATTCAACCGTACTATCTTATCATTCGAACATCTCAAATCAATAGTCTTTCTCTTACAGTTCACAAGAGCATTATACACAAACAACCAATCCATACCCAGAATAATATCGAATTCATCAAATGGCAGAAGCATCAGATCAGCAGGGAAACAATTATCTCGAAACATTAACGGACAGTTCTTGTATACTTTGTCAACAATAACACTTTTACCTAAGGGGTTCAATACTTTTATAGCAAACTCAGTAGACTCTATAGGCTAAGTCTTATTGTAAACTAAATTCATGCATATATATGAATGCGTAGAACTAGGGTCTATCAATGCAATCACATAAGTATTATGAAGTGTAAAAGTACCCATTATAACATCAGGTGATGAAGCTTCCTCACGAGCTCGGATAGTATACACTCTGGTAGGCGCTTTAGCTTTAGATCTTACAATAGTGTCTCTCGTAGTTCTTTGACTACCACAGACATTTCTTACATTCCTAGAAGGTCTACCTCTCATTGGTGCATTATCCAATCTCAGATTCTGATCAGTCTCTGGCTCGATGGACTCAGGACAATCATAGATAAAATAGACAAGCGATCCACATCTGAAGGAAGCTCTGTCGTTTAATCTACAGCTTCCCGGATGCCTTTTTCCACAATGTTTACATTCAGGTCTGTTAGTCCAAACATTACCAACATTGGCCATTGAAGTTGCAGGAGTTTTGGAACTCATCTGTGATCTATCTCGAGTCCTGTTCAAATGTATGACATTATCCTTGGTATGACTCCGATCATCTCTAAATCTCTTCGGAGCAGACTGAAATAATTTGCTCTTATCTCGGGTTTCAGTCTCAGCTTTTCTTTTATCTTTCCCAAGTGCTTCAGCTTTGCATGCTCGATCAACAAGTACAACGAACTCTTTTATCTCTAAAATCCCAACTAACAAACGTATATCTTCATTAAGACTATCTTCAAATCTTTTACACATTATAGCTTCAGATGATATACACTCTCGGGCATATTGACTTAGTAGCACGAACCCTCGTTCGTACCCAGAAATAGTCATTCGGTCCTATTTAAGTTCTAAGAATTCCTTCTATTTCTGATCAACAAATCTCTCACTGATATATTTCTTTCAGAACTCAATCTGAAAGAAATCCCATGTAACTCATTCTCTCAGAACAATAGAAATTAAGGTTTTCCACCATTGATAAGCTGCATCTCGGAGTAATGATACCACACATTTAAAACATTCTTTCGGAGTCAGATACATCTCATCGAACACTCGGATCGTATTCTCTAACCAAAACTCGGCCTTTTCAGCATCATCATCATTGGTAGCTCGGAACTCTTCAGCCCCATATTTACGAATCTTATAAATTGAAGGCTTATTCCACAGATTCAGATTTGCAGTCGGAGGTATATTAGATGCCTGAGGGGGATTAATCGGGGCGGGGTTGTGAAATAGTCGGGTTATTTCTCATATATTGAGTGAACCATTCACTCATCATTTGAAAGAAAGCTTGTTTAGCTTCTCCCTTATGACCGCTCGTAGCCGGTCTCGAATCAGAAGGCACTGTACCTTGCGCGAGAGCAGGCGCATTACTTTTTACGTCATTGGCTACGGCTCTTTCAGGATCCATTACTATACGAAATTCACATTTATACTTCAAGATTCATCACACTATCACAATTCAGATATATGGCATGTATAGCTAGACTCTGACACGCTACGTTAGTTCGAGAACTGACTAATCCGTGGTTCTGATACCAACCAAATGTAACACGCCTAATCAGTATCCGATGCTAGATTAGGGTTAAAGGCATTACCGGACAGATCGAAAACATTTATAGAATTACACATACAACTATTCATCAATATCAATCATAATGTCCCTTAAGTAGGTCATCGAGACCTTAATCATGCTTATAAACTGAGTCGGGACTAAATTGAGACACATACAAAATTCCATGGAAAATTAAAAACTTTTCTAAATACAGGGGATACACGCTCGTAGGGGTAGGCTGTGCCTCACCCACGACTACTTGACACACCCGTGTGTCCTCCCCGTGGTCATATACTGCCAAAACCAACATGGCTACCAAGCATGCCCGTATGCTAAGGCCGTGTCCTACTAAGTCATATACTGCCATTTCTCACACGTCCTTTAGGCACGCCCGTGTCATGACCATGTACTTCTAAGCTAGCTACTGATTTTACCATACGATTACTTGGCACGCCCGTATTCCATGTAACACCCTACACCCAAGACCGATACTGGGTCTGGATACAAGACATTACTATGCTTGAACTCACTGGAACATGTACTTACGGGCTATAAAATTTCGTTCCAACTTAAAAACTTCACTTTCTTAGTCAACACATATAACAAGGGCCTACGAGGCCTTTAACTCATGTAAAAAAACTTTCGAAATTAAAATCAAATAACTCCTTTTTGAAGCAGGGTTCATACGCTCGTGTGACTTGAAACACGCCCGTGTACCCTTAAGCACGCCCATGCCCTCAAACTATGTAGAACTACTGACTATTTCCACACGGCTTAGACACGCCCATGTCTACCAACCGTGGGAGGTTACTGACTAATTTCACAAGGCCATGACACGTCCGTGGGCTTAGACAATGTGCTAATCCTTGATATATTGACTAAATTAACATGGTCTATGCACACGTCCATGTCCAAACCGTGTGTCTTACACGGCATACACACACGGCCATGGGATTTGCCCATGGCCTATTTTGATTAATAATACTAAGGTGCAGGGTTAACACGGTCTTGACACACGCCCGTGTGTCCAACCGTGTGGGCACTTACAGGCTATTTACCAAGTCATTAGCCACCCTGAAATGAAGATCATATACATACACAATTCAGTGATGCAATAACAACCCAATTTTATGAATAATACTACATGCTTCATTGATCTCAATAAACATACATGCTTAGTCAAATTTGGCCAATCACTTAGCCATATACAAAAGAATAATAAACTTGATAGCCTTTACAAAGGCCCTTCTTAAAACATGTCCACAAAATGAATGTTTCCTATACATGCCATACTTAGTAAAGTAATTTGGCTATACCAAAATAAGAGTTGATAGTGTGTTGCGAGCTCCGACTTTAATGATCCACGAGTTAGCTTGGCGGGACTGCATAGAAAGAAAGAATCATAACGTAAGCATATAACTTAGTAAGTTTGCATGTAACAACTCATAGCATCATCATTGCTTAATATAAACCATTTCACATAAACAATGGTATCATGAATTTTAGCTAAAGAGCTTACTTACTCATATAGATTCTTACATGTCTCATGGCACTTACTATTATCATACTTGTAAGGTAACCTTGATACCTGTATCACTTGATCACATTGATCAGTATACTATAATAACAATAATCATGATATCTACTTTCTCATAAACAATATGAATAATACTCAACTTCATCTAACTTCATCTTGATACTAACTTTACTTTCTTAGCTTTCTTGCTATCTTCTTTTAGCTTACTCATTTGCTCGATGAATTTCTATGAATAACCGAGGATACTAAATCTCTTCCCACATAATATGATGCCAAAGCCATATACTTACATGGGTTATCTCATCTTGGTTTCACGACCATGTCTTGACATGGACTTATATGAAGTCTTGCTCTTGATAACATACTCAATGCCAAGCTTGAGTCCTTGGACTTACATGATAAGCTTGCCTTGGACTTACTGATATCTTGATCAATGCCAAGCTTGCCTTGGACTTACATGATATCTTGATCAATGCCAAGCTTGCCTTGGACTTACATGATAGCTTACCTTGGACTTACATATATCTTGATCAATGCCAAGCTTGCCTTGGACTTACATGATATCTTGCATGGTAGATCGAGTATCCAGAAATTCATCTCCCATTGGGACTTGCTTGTACTTATCATCATGATTTCTTGCTTGAACATAACATGATCATTTCATACAATTATTGTACATTATATTAAGCAATTTAATGATAATAATCATAAAGCTTAGAAAACATACAAACTTACCTCAATATACAGAATGTATGTAGATGTACAATTTAGTCCTCGACTTTGTTCTTGCCTCGGTTTCGATCTGAGCTTCGTTTTTCTTGATCTATAATCATAAATAGATCATTTAAAACCCATATTGACTAAATTGACTCATAACTCATACTTTGGAAAAATTACTATTTTACCTATATACATTTTAATATTTGCACTTTTGCCCCAATTCTTGTAAAATGATTTTCATGCAACTTTCTTAAACTTCATGCTCAACTGAATCATTTTCTATTCTATAACAATCATCAATTCTCACTATTTCTGGTAGGTATGACCAATTTTATAACTGTTACAAAATAGTCCCTACTACTATTTTTTATGAAATTCATTAAGGAAAAGATGTTTATCTAACATCAAACTCTCTTAAACTTCCATAAAGCATCATTCAACAAGCATGTCATTCAAGGGTAGATTTTTGAACATGCATCTTAGCTCATTTTATAGCTAAAATTAGCTAATTCATAATACGAGAACTTTAAAAATACGAAGAATATTAAAAAGGGGGCTAAGATGAACTTATTATGAGCTTGAAAAAAATGAAGAACCCTAGCTATGGTGTCTCCCAATTTTCAGCAGCAACAAGGAAGAAGATGAGTGAATTTTTCTCATCTTTATCCTATTTTAATCACTAATGAGGCCAAATGACCAAAATGCCCTTCCTCTTAAAAATTTCCATAAGTCTCTTAAGGCCAATTTTGTCCAAAAATTAAATTTTGGGCAAATTGCTATTTAAGGGCTCATAATTATTATTCTAAAGCTATTTCATGCAAAAAGCTTCTAGAAATTCATATATTGCAACCAATTGACCTCAACTTAATAAAATTGCTTTACAAAACTTTCATACTAACATGCAAACATGGCATAAACTTTAAAAACTCATAATTTCACCTTGGGTTCGTGGCCTCGCACAACTATCCCGACCAGGCCCTAAATCGGGCTGTTACATGCCATGACCGTGTGACATAATATGCCATTTGCAAGGCCAATAAGCCACCCATTTGGGTCACACCTACAAGCTAAAATTTACCATTACAATTCATATACATATAACTACCAAAGGCTTACCAAAAAATCATTTAAAACATGTATTCAATACCAATTCCATCCATAACAATTTCAAAGGTTAAAACTCATATCATTACAAGCATAAATCATTCATTTGATCATTCAAAACTTAACCATTTCATATACCAACTAACCATGCCAAAATATGCATCATATAACTCATTCACTCAAGCATATTACCAACTCAAAACTTGCCAAAACTCATGGCTAAGTTCACTTCATAAGAATATACACATATCTAGCCTATACATGCCATAATTAGCTATATACATTTTCAAAAGGGTACCAAAATAAATTTAGTAGTATGATGAAAAATCCTTGACGGTCCCGAGCCTTCAGTAGCTTTTACGACCTATAAAACAGAGAAAACAAATACACAAAGTAAGCTTTCCAAAAGTTTAGTAAGTCAATATACAAACAAACTTGGCATATAAAGCATATAAGCAATTTGTTACATTTGCACATCCCATTCACTTAACAAATTATCAAATAAATACTCTAATTCAACTTATGGCCATGCTTGCCACATTCATCAATTCAAGAATCATTTGCACACATAGCCCTTACATAATCATTCTTGCATCATATTTAATCTTACTTATCTTCAAAACAAATTCATATAGGTACTTACCTTTTTATACACACTTGTATATATACCAAATGTACCTGAATCAGGCATTCGTTCACTTGAATGTTCAAAGCTCAAATTTACTATTCATATCATAGACTTGCCCGTTGAACCTTTTGGAATCTAGTAGGATGCTCAGAAAGATCGAAATAATCGTACAATGCCAACGTCCCGACAAGGTCTTTCATGCTCTCGGATATCGATGCCATTGTCCCAGACAGGGCTTATACGAATCAATACGATGTCGATGTCGCAGACATGGTCTTACACATAAAACTCATATCGATGCCAACATCTCAGGCGTGGTCTTACTCGTAAAGCACATATCGATGCCGACATCCCAGATGTGGTCTTACACGAAATCACAAATCAATGCCAACGTCCCGGATGTGGTCTTACATGATAAAACAGAACAAATTCCTATGTCATGACATAGCTAATCCTATCTATTCCTAGGTTCGAACGGGACTTCTCGGACTTTATCACTATATCAAACTTATCTCAGATTTCATGCACGTAAAATCTCATACACATTCATTATCATTAGTAGTCATATGCATATATCCAATTCAATACAAATACGTTTATTTGCATAGTGACTTACCTCGAATTCAATCTATCGGAATAAAAATGACTACTCGATAACTTTCGCTTTCCCGCGATCTAAGTCTGTTTTCCTCGGTTCTTGATCTTAACATATTCAGAGTTAACCCTTTTATTCACTAATTCATTCAATTCAATCCAAGGACACATATTTAGGGCAATTTACAAATTAGCCCTCATACTTACGCAATATATCAATTTAATCTGTTTTTCTCAAAACATCAAATTCACAAAATCAGTACACAACCAAGCTTAGCTGAATGTATATAACCATCATACAAGCTGATACTTTTCATCAAATTCACAATTTAGTCCCCCAAAATAACATTTTCTTAATTTAGCCATATTTAGCTAAATTCATCAAAAATTCAAGAACATAACATGTTCATCTAGCTCAAATCTTTCATTTTTCATCATCAAACATCATATATCCCATAAATTCATCAATAGCATATTTCACATACATCATCAAAACACAAAATCAATGCATGGGTTTTGTAGCTCTCAAAGCAGCGATTGTAGAAACGTAGAAATTATCAAAAAGCAAAATCAAAACTTACCTTAATATAGCTCAAACTTAGCTGAAACCTTGCTTAGGTTTTCTTCCTTTTTTTTTTCTCCAAATTCGGCACTAAGAAGATGATAACCATCATCTTTCATTTGTTTTCTTTTACTAACATAATATTAATCTATTTACCAAATTAGCCTTATTACTAAATATAGAACTATCATAAAATGTAAGGTTATTCTTGACCATAGCCATCCACTATCTCATTAATGGCCCAATTGCCATACAAGTCCTCTATCTTTTCAAAGTCACAACACATTGATGCTTTAACAAATAGCATACAACTTTCACATTTAATGGAAAACAATCCTTTTGTCAAATTAAACACACAGACGGACAAATTTGCTTACAGAAATTTAGCACATGCTAATTCACATATCAATGGCATAGAAAATAATATTAAAAATACTATACAGACTCAGATTTGTGGTCCCAAAACCACTATTCTGACTAGGGTATAAACCGGACTGTTATAAGATCGAATTTCAATTTCAGATGGGGCAATCACAAGTGGCAGATCGGATCATTATCTACGGAGCATTGAAACATGAAATACATTGTGTGTCTTTTCTAACTCAGATGACAACTTTAATCTATATGCAACAGGCCGACACGTTCAATGATCTCATACGGTCCGATGAATCTCGAACTCAATTTGTCTTTACTTCGAATTGAAGCACTTTTTCCATGGAGACACATTCGAAATACTTTGTCACTGATTTCAAATTCTATATCTTTTCGTTTCAAGTCCGCATAAGACTTTTAATGATCAGATGCTGCTTTCAAACAATTTTGGATCAATTTCACTTTTTGTTCGAATCCTTTATTAAGTCAACCCCACGTAGCTTATTTTCACTGAGCTCGGTCCAATACAGAGGTGTATGACATTTACCTCCTTACAAAGCTTCATAAGGTGCCATTTTAATACTTGACTGAAAACTATTATTATACGCAAATTCGATCAATGGCAGATACTGTTCCCACGAACCATTAAACTCAAGCATACAACATCTTAACATATCTTCGAGAATCTGAATGATCTACTCAGATTGACCATCTGTCTGCGGATGAAAAGCTGTACTAAAATGCAATTTCATGCTTAAAGATTCTTGCAACTTCTTCCAGAATCGCGATGTTAATCTCGGATCTCTATCTGACACAATGGATAGTGGCACTCTGTGCAATCTCACAATCTCAGAAATATAAAGCTCGGCTATTCTGTCAAGTGAATAATTAGATCTTATCGGAATAAAATGAGCAGTTTTCGTTAATCTATCAACTACGACCCATATCGCATCTTTCTTTCTCAGAGTTAAAGGAAAACTAGAAACAAAATCCATTGTCACTCTATCCCACTTCCATCCAGGAATTAGAATCGGTTGTAACAAACCTGATGGAACTTGACGTTCAACTTTCACTTGCTAACAAACTAAACATTTTGACACAAAATCAGATATGTCTCGTTTCATACCAGACCACCAATAGTGTTGCTTCAAATCACGATACAGTTTAGTACTTCCCGGATGAACAGATAAACGATTGTTATGAGCTTTACTCAAAATCAACTAAATCAACTCTGGATTTCTCGAAACACAGATACAATCTCAAAATCTCAAGAAATCATCAACAATTTGAAATTCAGATTCAAAATTCAATTCACACTGAGCTCGTTTCGATAACAATTTATTATCAACTTTTGAGTATCACATATTTGCTGTACAAACAACGGTTTCGCTTTTAATTCGGCTATCACAAAACTATCATCAGTCAAATCTAACTGGGCATTCAAAGCTCTCAATGCAATTGATGATTTTCTACTCAAAGCATCAGCAACAACGTTTACTTTACCCGGATGATAATCTATCACAAGCTCATAATCTTTCAACAACTCAAGCCATCGTCTTTGACGCAGGTTCAAATATTTTTGAGTCATTAAGTATTTCAGACTTTTATGATCTGAAAACACAAGACATTTTTCACCGTATAGATAATGACACCAGATCTTAAGTGCAAATACAATCACAACTAATTCAAGGTCGTGAGTCAGATAATTCTTTTCATGAGGCCTCAATTGTCTCGAGGCATAAGCTACAACTTTGCCCTCCTGCATCAAAACACATCCCAGACCATTTAACAAAGAATCACTGTAAATCACAAATTCTTTGCCCGGTTCTGGTTGTACTAACACTAGAGCTTCTATTAATAGACCTTTCAACTGATCGAAACTTTTCTGACATTTATCCGACCATTCAAATCTAACATCTTTCTGAAGTAATCTAGTCAACGGAGTAGCTATCACTGAAAATCCCTTCACAAATCGACGATAATAACAAGCTAAAACCAAAAAAAATACGGACTTTAAACACGTTCTTCGGAGCTTTCCAATCCAGAATAGCAGAAATCTTGCTCGGATCAACTCGAATCCTAAATGCTGACACAATATGTCCCAAAAAACTAATCTCGTGCAACCAGAATTCACATTTGCTAAATTTTGCATACAATTTCTTTTCTCTTAGAGTTTGCAACACAATTCTCAAATGTTCAGCATGCTTGCTTTCATCATGCAAATAAATCAATATGTCATCTATGAATACTGATCGTTGTTTTGTCGAGTTTTAAAATTTATAAAGAGAATGATCGAACCTTGAAACTAACTCTGACAACGACTTAAGGCAAGTGCACTTATCGAACAATAGTATAGCTTAGGCAAGACCGGATTGTTGAACCCAAAGAAACTAAAAGTACTAATACTAACCTTCTGTCTATTATTTAGCCTAAATATTAAGTGATTGGTTGTTTAATCTAAAACTAACTGATTACTAGGCAAAGATTCAAAGACAAAAAGAATGAATTGAAGAAATAACTTTAGGAAAACTCAGTTGACTAAGACGATACCCTTAGGAAGAATCTACCTAGACTTCACTTGTTATCTAACACCGAACCAGACGATTTATTCACTTGACTTGATCCGTAGGATTCCCTAATTTAAATCAAACCCTCTCTCGAGGAAAATAACGTCTAACCCTAGGTTGATTAATTGAAATCTCTTTCTAATTAAAACCCATAGAATCACATTAACTCGATCTATGGACTCCCATATTAGGTTTCACCCTAATCCGGCAAAATCTTGTCACCCTATCTCTAAGCGCGCGATCAACTCCGCTTTATTATGCTAGATCCACTCTTAGGCAGTGACTTTTGCTCCACCACCTAAGCACATCCAACTTGAATCAATATCCCGAAAATATTAACACAAGAATTAAGCACACATAATTAAGAACAAATCAAATATTAACACAAGATTCATCTTAGGTTTCATCCCCTTCAGGTATCTAAAAGGTTTAGTTCATAACAATAAAAGAAAATATCTCAGAAGAAAAGATAAAACAAAACATAAGAAATCCTTAAAACCCCCTGAAGGAATTGAAGGAGAGATCTACGATCTTGAGTATAATTCCAGCTTCTTGAGATGGATCAACTGGCTATCTTCGAGTGATTGCCACAAATCTGGCCTTTTGGCTCGGCTCTTTGGCCTAGCTAACTGCCCTCTTGAATGTTATGCTTAGGGTCTTTATATAGGCTCTTGGAATGCTTTATTTGGCTCATAAGTATCCTAATCTGAGCGGAATTCCTACTAGGGTGTTTGGATAGGCTTTGGAATGTGTTTCTTTGCTTTCAAGTATCCAAATCTGAGTAAAACTCCTCTTGGCCGCGGCAAGGACACGGCCATGGCACATGCCCGTGTGAATCGATTTTAGGCCGTGGTTGAGTTTGTTGAAGAGACACGCCCGTGTGTTTCAGGGTCCAGGCCGTGTTAGAGTAAATTAGGGAGGCACGATCATGTAGTCTTGGGCCCAGGCCATGTCGATTTCTTCTTTGGCCCAATTTGGTCTGTTTTAGGACCATTTTTCGTTCTTTTCGTCCCTAGGTGCTTTGCTGAGTATAAAACATGAAAATAAAGGATTAAAAGCATGTTTTTACACAATTCAGGGAATAAATCATCCAAAAGTATGCTAAATGTGGGATTAAAATATGTTACTTTTATGGTTTATCAAATAACCCCACACTTAAGCTTTTGCTTGTCCTCAAGCAAAATTCTCAACTTACAATTAAAACAAACTTTCCACAATTCATAATTCTCATTAACAATGCCTCATCATAATTCATGGATAATTTATACATGGATATTTTAACTCAAAGAGTGCTAAAGATTCAAACAATATAAGTCATACATTTTGTAGCATGAAAACATAGGTGTCTTCCCTCATCTAAATAATTACCTCTGATTCAAAATCGACAAAGATTGACATCCTCACTAAAGATTCACTCGAAGCACTCAAAGTGTTTAAGACTTAGGAAAAAGCACTCATAAGTCGAACCTAAAAAGTTAATCCCATAGGCTTTCCTGAAAATCAAATCTCCACCACTGTAATATGAGATGATACACAAATCAAAAGGTCTTTAACAGGGTTGTAATAGGCCTTAGGTTAAAGGTGTGGATAAAGGCTGAATTGGAAGGTTAGAATCGAGATTGAATTGACAAGTTACCTATCTAGAAAAATGAATTGATAATAAAATTACATCAATTGAAAATTTGTAATACTAATACTAATAATACGAGCTCCTTCTTCATTAGGTGGAATTTTAATTGCAAAAGCTCATTTTTCATAATACTAATACTGAATATACTTCATTTTTTTTAAGAATAAATCAATAAATACATAATATAAGAAAGAACTTTTATCAACTGAAATAAAGTAATTAGGCAACTGATCAAATCAATTCTCGATAGAAGGGTAGTCAAAGGAATGGTGATAACAAATACGAGCGGGGTTTTGGGTTAATATTAGTGGGTGAATCAATAAAAAAGGTTGTTAGGATCAATGAAACACCCCACACCCGGCCCACGAGAATGGACCGGATCTGGTATGTTCCTAAAGTAAACCGGTTTCAATAATTTTTCGTTACTTAGAGAAAAACTTGTGTGAATTTGGAAAAAAAATTGGTTTGGGTTGGACTTGTGCTGAAAACCAATTTATCTAACATTAAAATCCATTTATTTAAAGTGACAAAACATTTAGGTTTTATTTTAAAAATGTATTTGCTTGATCTTTACTTAATAAAAATTCGTAAACATAATAATTAAAAGTAAAAAGAAATAAAGAAATCCAACTTGGGCCTTAAGGCCTTATTACATCAAGTAAAACCCAAAATAGAACAAACGTGACTAAAAATAAAATTAAGTCCAAACTAAATGAAATTTTCGCATGTAGCATGGCCACCTCATGGTCCACCTACCGGTCAAATCACCGCTTATCACTGAAAAAATAATTCCCACAATGGGGTGAGTCAACAGACTCAATGTGCACACAATAATATCATTCAATAAATCAGGCATTCATGTTTAAATCATCAGGTCCATAAAGTAATGAAATTATGATGCAACCCAAACCCAATCCTAGTTAGCCATCCACTACACTCCCCCGTACCAACCTGTACACCGTGGGGACTACTAAGTCAACCCTCCATCCGCTACTCTCCACATTGTGTCATTAGACACTATAATCAAATTTAAACGTTGTGTCATTAGACACTATTGTAACCGAAGTTACCAAAATTTCGCAATGTGACCGTAGTCAACATACTTCGTTGGTGAGACCGAAGTTAACACCTTCGTTGGTGAGACCGAAGTCAACACCTGTTCTCCCCCTTTCACATAAATCCCGAATGCCCCAAAACATATATATAGCATAACTTAATTTCATGTTCATATTCATATATTCGCATGTTATTAAATAACATTTTTCACAATCCTATCAAGTAGGAAGCGTGCACAGGTACTTTTTGCCACATTTGTGGTACATAGCCACATTCACATTATTATTCATATCATATATTAAAATATTTAGCGATATAATATCGAAGGATAGTAAGTGTACACACCTGATTTGCTTAATAGTTTCCTTGAAATCCCGAAGAACGATCTACCGATCTAGATCTTTATCTCCTAAATTCGGCCAAATATTAAAACATATTAACAAACCTATTTGGCTTAAAAACCAAATCCTAGTAGGATTTGTATTACTTACCTTGTTGCCGAATTCAATACTAATCGAATCCCGAAATCTATGCTATGCTCCTCCTTGTATTAGACCAAGCACTAAATCTCATCCGGGGTTAGTTTCGGCTTTTTAAACAAAAAAGAATTAGATCTAATTATCAAAATAGGCCTTAGCCGAAAGCTATAGACACTTACCTTGTGGATTTTAAATATCGAAACTCACCGAATAACTAGGGAACACGTGGCCTATGGTGTACCTTCGGGAAAAGAACTTCTCCTTCCTTGTAGCCTACACTTAGTAAATCCCGAAAGATCTCTTCAAAGTTTGGCAACCATGAACGATAATGGGATTAGCCCTAGATTTCGATAAGTCTAAAATATAAAAGAAATCAAACCAAACTTAGATCTTACCCTTATTTGAAGGAATCGATTGCACCTTCGCTTCAATCTTGTAAATTGGCTTAGAGACTTGATGAACAATCGGCTATGATTCCCTTATGTATTCGATTTCAAAGATGAAAGAAGAGAGGAATAATAGGCTTAGAAGGAATCGGCTAGGAGGCTAAAGGAAAAGAAGAAAAGAATGGATGCTCAAGAAGAATATTCATGCGAGAAGAAGAGAGAGGAGAATGAATAATGAATGGCCCTAGTCTCATCCTTTTATAGCCAAAATTACTAGGCCAAGAATCCTTAACTTGGCCACCACTCTTCCTTATTTTCCTAATTAAAGAATAATTCTTCATTTATCTCTTATTATTCACATATTTATGTGAATAAAACTCCTTTATTTATCTCTTATTATTCACATATTTATGTGAATAAAACTCCTTTATTTATCTCTTATTATTCACATATTTATGTGAATAAAACTCCTTTATTTATCTCTTATTTTTCACATATTTATGTGAATAAAACTCCTTTATTTCTCTCTTATTATTCACATATTTATGTGAATAAAACTCTTCCTTTTCTAGAAACCCATGCCGTCCACCTCATTATACGGAAGCAAAAATAAAGCCTTCATTATTGGCTTCTGGATGACTCAAACTCAGCCCAAAAACCTCTTGTATTTGGGCCATTTCCTAAGACCTTAGGTGGCATCTTGAGCCACATTTCCAAGTTCGTTATTGGGGCAAATGTCATGTCTTGTATATTTTTAGGGTCACTTGGCCCTAAGTTCCTTTGAGGCTCTGAAATTTGACATTAGGGGTCATTTTAAGTTTCCTAAAATTTTCACATGCTCAGATTTTCTGGTCTCCAAAATGTTTAGGTTTCCAAAATGTTCACTTTCCTAATTTACTTAGGTTTCCAAAATGTTCACTTTCCAAAAATGTCTAAGTTTCCAAAAGTGTTCATTTCCATTTCCATTTCCATTTTCATTTCTATCTTCATTTTCATTTCCATTTTCCTTTCCATTTTCATGCATTTCTAGATTTCCAAAAGTATCAAAATTTATTCATAGTACTTGAAACTTGTCATTTCATACAATTAAACTGAAATGCATAGGCCCTATTCGAGGATGTTACGTTCTACCCTCCTTAAAAATAATTTAGTCCTTGAAATTACTTACTTGACATCGTACAATCTTTCTCACGTGACTATGCTTACTGCAGACTCGATCTTAATAGAACCATCATACTTTCTAGGCACAATCTCTAAGTTCACATCCCTTAGAACTCATTTTCTAACGTCGCGATTTAATCGATTTAAAAGTTTATACATTAGTACTTGTTTCACTTTATTACTCATGAAGAAATTTTATGAAAAAGAGTTTAGGAGTGGTTCTTTCGTATTCATACATGCACAGTCTTTTCATCCATTCATACATCCATCAAACAATTATGAACCTTAGTTCATTCGGAGAAACGTTGTAGTTTTTTCCTTTGTTGTTGTTTTACCACTACCCGGGGTATTTTTGTAATTTGTCCCTCTGTGGGTATTTTCGTAATAATTTTTTAGAAGAAAACGTTCCTTGGTGTTTTTGTCAAAATTATTTTGAAAATTTTGAAGTCTAAGGGTAATTTGGAAAAATTTTAAAAATTGAGGTTATTTGGTAATTTTTTGACCTCGAGGGTATTTTAGTAATTTTTTCATAAATCGAGGTAAATTTATAATTTTAATAAATTATGGATATTTCAGAAGTTGCAAAATTTTGAAGGTTCTTTTGAGAAATTTATTTTCCAAAATGATGAAGTTGTAAAAATTTTGAAAATCGAGGTCATTTTGGTAATTTTGGTGAGTTAGGGCAATTTTGTAATTTTCCAAAATCGTGGTATTTTTCCGATAGTTTGCAAATTAGGGTTTTGAACATTTATAACAAAATGAAATTTTGGCAAAACTATTGAGTAGTTGGACATTTTATAAACCAAGGGCATTTTGTAATTTTACCACTAGGGGTATTTTAGTAAGTTTGTAAATCGAAATATTTAGGAAAATTTATAAAAATATTCTTTTCAAATCAAGAGGGTAATTTAGAAATTTTAAAATTAGGGTTTCCATAAAAATACGGCTAGTCCCTTTCGGGTTTTAGTTATTGGGTTTGGCAGTGACTAAGTCCACTTGGTTAGGGTGAAGTTACTACGCACTGTAGAATTCGAGTAAAGAGGAGGTGAGTCACTAGGATCTGCTTAAATACCAAGCTCTTCTTGAATCCACTCCTGAACATGCGCACAACATTACCACACCCTAGCTCGGTGAATTAATCAGAGTTTGTCTAGTGTATTAAGTCTTATGTATTTGTGTTTGAGTAGACTAATCCTAGGGTTCAAATTCCTATCATTCTATTCTCGTTCCATGCCTTTTCTACCCTTATATAAATCACGAATCACACATATAGTTAGGGGTACTTACGGTGGATCATGAATTGGAGACTTAGGGGCCATGCCGAAGCCCGCTTATTTTCAAAGAAAATCATTTGGCTCGCTTTGAAAACGTTTTGGGCCTTAGCCCACGTGCCGAGAGTTTAAAACACTGCTCGATACCAAATTGAAACACCCACACCGCCCACGAGAATGGACCGGATCTGGTATGTTCCTAAAGTAAACGGTTTCAATAATTTTTCGTTACTTAGAGAAAAACTTGTGTGAATTTGGAAAAAAATTGGTTTGGGTTGGACTTGTGCTGAAAACCAATTTATCTAACATTAAAATCCATTTATTTAAAGTGACAAAACATTTAGGTTTTATTTTAAAAATGTATTTGCTTGATCTTTACTTAATAAAAATTCGTAAACATAATAATTAAAAGTAAAAAGAAATAAAGAAATCCAACTTGGGCCTTAAGGCCTTATTACATCAAGTAAAACCCAAAATAGAACAAACGTGACTAAAAATAAAATTAAGTCCAAACTAAATGAAATTTTCGCATGTAGCATGGCCACCTCATGGTCCATAGGCCCGGTCAAATCACTTGCTCATCACTGAAAAAATAATTCCCACAATGGGGTGAGTCAACAGACTCAATGTGCACACAATACTATCATTCAATAAATCGGGCATTCATGTTTAAATCATCAGTCCATAAAGTAATGAAATTATGATGCAACCCAAACCCAATCCTAGTTAGCCATCCACTACACTCCCCGTACCAACTTTGTACACCGTGGGGACTACTAAGTCAACCCTCCATCCGCTACTCTCCACATTGTGTCATTAGACACTATAATCAAATTTAAGCGTTGTGTCATTAGACACTATTGTAACGAAGTTACCAAAATTTACAATGTGACCGTAGTCAACATATTTCGTTGGTGAGACCGAAGTTAACACCTTCGTTGGTGAGACCGAAGTCAACACCTGTTCTCCTCCTTTCACATAAATCCCGAATGCCTCAAAACATATATATAGCATAACTTAATTTCATGTTCATATTCATATATTCGCATGTTATTAAATAACATTTTCACAATCCTATCGAAGTAGGAAACGTACCTAGGTACTTTTTGCCACATTTGTGGTACATAGCCACATTCACATTATTATTCATATCATATATTAAAATATTTAGCCATATAATATCGAAGGATAGTAAGTGTACACACCGATTTGCTTAATAGTTTCCTTGAAATCCAGAAGAATGATCTACCGATCTAGATCTTTATCTCCTAAATTCGCCAAATATTAAAACATATTAACAAACCTATTTGGCTTAAAACCAAATCCTAGTAGGATTTGTATTACTTACCTTGTTGTCAATTCAATACTAATCGAATCCCAAATCTATGCTATGCTCCTCCTTGTATTAGACCAAGCACTAAATCTCATCCGGGGTTAGTTTCGCTTTTAAACAAACAAGAATTAGATCTAATTATCAAAATAGGCTTTAGCCGAAAGCTATAGACACTTACCTTGTGGATTTTAAATCCGAAACTCACCGAATAACTAGGGAACACGTGGCTTATGGTGTACCTTCGGAAAAGAACTTCTCCTTCCTTGTAGCCTACACTTAGTAAATCCGAAAGATCTCTTCAAAGTTTCAGCAACCATGAGCAAGTAATGGGATTAGCCTAGATTTCGATAAGTCTAAAATATAAAAGAAATCAAACCAAACTTAGATCTTACCCTTATTTGAAGGAATCGATTGCACCTTCGCTTCAACCTTCGAAATTGACTTAGAGACTTGATGAACAATCGGCTATGATTCCCTTATGTATTCGATTTCAAAGATGAAAGAAGAGAGGAATAATAGGCTTAGAAGGAATCGGCTAGGAGGCTAAAAGAAAAGAAGAAAAGAATGGATGCTCAAGAAGAATATTCATGTAAGAAAAGAGAGAGGAGAATGAATAATGAATGGCCCTAGTCTCATCCTTTTATAGCCGAAATTACTTGGCCAAGAATCCTTAACTTGGCCACCACTCTTCCTTATTTTCCTAATTAAAGAATAATTCTTCATTTATCTCTTATTATTCACATATTTATGTGAATAAAACTCCTTTATTTATCTCTTATTATTCACATATTTATGTGAATAAAACTCCTTTATTTATCTCTTATTATTCACATATTTATGTGAATAAAACTCCTTATTTATCTCTTATTTTCACATATTTATGTGAATAAAACTCCTTTATTTCTCTCTTATTATTCACATATTTATGTGAATAAAACTCTTCCTTTTCTAGAAACCCATGCCGTCCACCTCATTATACGGAAGCAAAAATAAAGCCTTCATTATTTGCTTCTGGATGACTCAAACTCAGCCCAAAACCTCTTGTATTTGGGCCATTTCCTAAGACCTTAGGTGGCATCTTGAGCCACATTTCCAAGTTCGTTATTGGGGCAAATGTCATGTCTTGTATATTTTAGGGTCACTTGGCCCTAAGTTCCCTTTGGGCTCTGAAATTCGACATTAGGGGTCATTTTAAGTTTCCTAAAATTTTCGCATGACTCTATATTTTCGAGTTTCCAAAATGTTTAGGTTTCCAAAATGTTCACTTTCCTAATTTACTTAGGTTTCCAAAATGTTCACTTTCCAAAATGTCTAAGTTTCCAAAAGTGTTCATTTCCATTTCCATTTCCATTTTCATTTCTATCTTCATTTTCATTTCCATTTTCCTTTCCATTTTCATGCATTTCTAGATTTCCAAAAGTATCAAAAATTTATTCATAGTACTTGAAACTTGTCATTTCATACAATTAAACTGAAATGCATAGGCCCTATTCAGGATGTTACAATCAAAGGGTTCACTAAGGGTTAATTGTGAAGGTAGGCTTTTTAGTGGAGTGAGTGGGTTAAAACCTAGGTCCCTTTATCATCTTAGTATATCAAATCAAAAATATGGTCTTACCCTGTATAATAAAGGCAAGTTCTAGAATAACAAATCAAGGTTGACACACTCATAATCAATAAAGTGAGCACGAAAAAGAATATATGCTCCATAAGGCTCAAAATCTCACAAAAATTATGGGTTTTTGACATCAATCCCTGTAAATTTCAAAATTCAAGGTAATATTCAAATTCAGGTAGACAACCTAAATTTTTTTCTTCAAAAATAGACTTATCATGCTTGATTCTCTAGTATCTTAAAGTTTAAATCATCAACACACAATTAAATATGACTTAATCTAAGACATATCAATAAGAATCATAAACCATCAGAAATTTCATCCTAATTAGTAATATGAGAAAATTACTTAAGAACCAAGTATAATTCAGTAATTTGAGAATAATGCAAAAAGTTAGGAACTTTTACCCCCCACACTTAAGATGTACATTGCCCTTAATGTACAAAGATAGATAAATAATCATTTGATACTGAAATCAAAAGAGAGGGGGAGAAGTGACACTTCCTAAATTTTTCCGGGATCACTATTCACGGCCCGATTTGGAGGAGGAGGTGGTGGTGCTGTGGTAGATGCCAATATTCACTGTGCTAGATGAAGAAATTGGGAAACTCTTGACGGATTAGCCAAGAATTATTAAGACACATTTAAAATAAACTAATTATGTATTTAAGGACAAGAAAACTAAAGGGAAAGAAAACAAAAGTAAGATAAAATTAACTTAAAAAATGAATGGACTGAGGAGTCCTTATTGTTAGATGGTTCACTAGGTGGGTGTGATTCTTAAGGCTATGTTGAGCCGATGGTCGTGGTTTGGTGTGATTCTCTAGTAGCCTGAAGAACCTAAAACCAAGAAACTAGAATAAGATAAACTAAATTAAGTAGAAGAGAAGTGACAATAAGGAAAATAAATGAGAAGAGAAGAATAGAAGAAAAATTTAATGGTCTCAAAGACCCTTGGCCTGTTGAGTAGCTGAAGCGGCCGGCATGAACTTATGTAGATTGGTCTCCTTTGAGGAGACTATGCTTGGCTTTTTCCGCTTGTTTGACATGGTTTTGGTGTAGCTCAAGAGTATAGAGAATTGATAGGGAGAGGAGAAATCTGAGAAAGGGAAAAAGGAGGTTGGGTTTAAATAGAGTTTTGTGGTTTAACGCTCCCCATGCCCGTGGACTGTGGGTGTGTCGATTCACACAGCCGTGTTGAACGATCGTGTGTCTAGACGTGTTGGTTCACACATGCCCGTTTTATAGATTGCTACGCCCGTTGGTGATGAGTCAGTGTCATCCAAGGCCGCGTCGCACGGCCGTGGTGTTTTGTTGGTGCCGTGGGGTGGTGGTTGGAGTCCGTGACTCTAAGATTTGATTCTCTCTGACTTGTACCTTTTCTTCCATTGCTAGTACGGGGATTATGTACTTCCATACGGTATAGCCACGGCCATGTGCAAGGCCGTGGTCTGGAAATCTGTACTTTTGGTTAGTTTAAAACTAGGTGTTTAAGATGAAGAGAAGAAAAGAAACTAAAATGAAAACAAATGTGTAAATAAATAGGGTTAGTGCTTGGGTCACCTCCCAAGAAGTGCTCATTTAAAATCTTAAGCTAGACTTACCTTATTTTCATTCCTAAAAGAAGGTTCACGGAGTTGAAGCTCCTCTCTCATATCCCTAAAATCTTCACCATTATAAATTTTGAGTTGGTGACCACTTACCTTGAATGTGCTCTTAGTGGGGTGAGTTACCTCGATTGTGCCATAGGGAAAAATTGTTTTGATCATGAATGGGACTGACCATCTTGATTTCAGCTTCCCAAGAAACAGTTTAAGCCTTGAGTTGTATAGCAGGACCAAGTCCCCTACTTGAATTGTTTCAATTTACTTAGACGAGCATCATGGCGTCGTTTTGTTGCCTCTGTAACATCCTAAAATTGGGCCCAATAGGCCTTAAGAATGGGAATATTTAAAATTTTGAGATGCATGTAGCACTTAGAATGTTATGGTAAGGTATTAATGGGCTTGTGCATTGTGTGTAATGTTATGTTTAATATGTTAATTTGAGGTTCAGTTGGGCCCAAAGAATTGGGTCAAAATTTTGGCGACCAAGGTGAGCTAAGAGGGACGGCACAAGGCTATAATTTAGGGATTATTTTGTTTAATTAATAAGGATAACAAGTGATAAAATAAAGGGAGAGTTGGTGCAAATGTGGCCTCTTATGGATGAGTGTTTTGATAGGGATAAGGGATAGAAGGATAGAGGAGAAAAGATAGGAGTTATCTTACGAGTCTGAGTTGGCGAAATTCCATCTCCGGAGGGGGTGCCGAAATTCCCTATAAATAGGGGGTACCTCTTCAATTTTGGCATTTTGAACCCCATTCTCTTCTCTCATCTTCTGTGCCGAAATTCTCAGTTCTTCTTGGTAATCTCTTTTCTTTTGATTTCTTCTGAAAGATGAAACCCCTAAGTATTCTTTATCTCCACTTTCTTTTCACTTTCCTTCTAAGCCGAAACACTTCACTCAGTCTTTTCTAAAGGCTGAAAATGCATCAATTCATCTTTTTTCGGGATTTTCATAAAAGCCGAAATCGCTAGATATCATCTCTTGTGGTTGCCGAATCCTCTTTAATGGAGTCTGCTTGTGCCGAAATCTAAAGGAAATAATAGGTAAGTGTTGATTTCGGGATTTTAATGTTCTTTCGGCTTTTCAAAGTCCTTAGCCAAATGGCTATTAGAAACTAATCTCTTATTTCACACTTCTTTTCGGCATTCCGGGATTTGAAGAAGGAGGCCAATCGTATAGATCTCTAAGTTATAGAATCGTGTTACTTTCGGGATTTCAAGATAAGAGGATTTGTTTATTTATATATATAAAATCGGGTAGAAAATTAACCATGGCCGAATATAGGAGAGGGCATATTTTCACGCTTTTTGACTTTTAAGCAAAGTTATAGATTGAGGATAATAGATCCGGATATCAAGGACATCGACTAAGAATATTGGATTTCATGATATCGGTGTGTAATACTTCCCACCATTTAGATCTATCATTAAATACACATTTATAAGTATTATATGTTGTGATAAATCTGAAATCCGGCATAAAGATGGAAGCCAAAGAGGGTAAGCGAATCACCAAGTCGGTGAATATTACGATTATATGTTATAAGTGTATTGATTTTGTGATTGCATGGGGTGGGTTTGATGAAAGGAGGAAGTTATATGTTATATGTGTAGCGGTTTTACCGTGATCATTATATGTTGTAGCGGCTTTTTAGTGATACATTATAAGGGCTTTGGCCATGATATGTTGATGAACGACATGAGCGCCATCTTGGCGTGTAGCGGTGTGGGTTGATTGTAGAAATCCCCAATGGTGTGAATGGTTGGTACGGGGGCGTGTAGCGGATGGAAACCTAGGCAAATGGGTTGGGCCTTGCATATTATTTGTTATATATGTACATGAATTTATTATTCTATTTTTATGGGTTAAGGCCCAAATCTAATGGTGCATGAAGGTTGCATACTGAGTCTCGTGACTCAACCAATTAATTAACATTTCAGGTAACACTTAGTGCATCGGACCGGGCTGGAGAGGAGCGCAAGGTGGCCATGCAAAAGAATATGTGGATCCGGCAAAAAGACTCAAGTTAATTATTTTTATATTATGTTTTATTTAATGGATTTTAAACCTCATTGTAATAAGGCCATGGGCCACTAGTTTATATCTTGTTTTATTATGGGATAAATTATTTTTAGTTATTCAAACATTTATTTTATTTAAACTATTAACTATTAATTTTTTTGGATAAAGGGTTAAACATAAGAAAAATATTTTTTGAAAATACGACATGTTTTACAAAATTTCCTTAGTGACATACTCGATCCGGTCGTGGTGTTTGGGCCGGGTTTGGGGTGTTACAGCCTCTTTGTATAGTTTTGAGTTCTCGTAGGCCTCAACTCTCCATTCATCTAGTTCGTTCATCTGCATCATTCTTTTCTCTCCTGCAATTTTTAGATCGTATTTTAAAAGTTTTATAGCCCAAAAAGCTTTGTCTTCTAACTCGAATGGTACATGACAACTTTTCCCGTACGCAAGTTTGTATGGGGATGTTCCTAGGAGTTTTAAACGCTATTCTATAGGCCCATAGGGCATCATCTACTTTCAATGCCTAATCTTTTCTATTTGAATCAACCATTTTCTAGGATGCGTTTGAGTTCTCGGTTTGCTACTTCAACTTGCCCACTGGTTTGAGAATGATATGGTGTAGCTATCCTGTAGTGTACGCCATACTTTTTAAGACTCTGTCAAATTGAGTATTTGAAATGAGTGCCCCTTTCACTAATGATAGCTCTAAGAGTTCCAAATCGAGAGAACAGTTTCTTGAGAAACTTAACTACTACTCTAGCATCATTGGTAGGTAAAGCTTCGGCTTCCACCCATTTTGACATATAATCAACTGCCACTAGGATGTATTTATTTCCAAATGGACTAGGGAATGGTCCCATAAAATCAATACCCCATATATCAAATATTTCATATGATAGCGTATATGTTTGAGGCATTTCATCGCGTTTAGAAACATTTCCTGTTCTTTGGCATTTATCACACAGAGCGACATACCTGTTGGCATCTTTGAATAGAGTGGGCCAATAAAAACCTGATTCGAGTATTTTATATGCTGTCTTAATACCACTGTACTGTCCTCCTGAAGGTCTTGAAGGTCCTGAATGGCAATGTTCCAGGATTTTGCTTGCTTCCGCCCTTGTAACGCATCTCCGAATTACTTGATCTGCACATATGTGAAAAAGAAAAGGATCTTCCCAAAAATAGTTTTTCGCATCAGCAAAAAATCATTTCTTTTGATGATGTGTTAATATTTTTTGTAAGATGATAGCAGCTAAATAATTCGCAATATCTGCAAACCATGGTACCTCGAAGTTGGTTATAGAAAAGAGTTGTTCTTCAGGGAACGAGTCGTTTATCTCACTTTTGTCGAGCTCTTCGATATGTTGATTCTTAAGCCCAGAGAGGTGATCTGCTGCAAGGTTTTCAACTCCCTTTTTATCTTGTATATCCAAGTCAAATTTCTGTAAGAGTAAAATCCATCTTATGAGTCGAGGTTTTGAATCGGGTTTAGTTAAAAGATAACGAAGAGCGGAATGGTCAGTGTAAACGAAAACTTTAGATAATACTAACTATTGCCTGGATTTATCAAATGCAAAGACCACAGCTAGTAATTCTTTTTCAGTGGTGGTATAATTTTCTTGCGCGGCTGTTAATGTCTTGCTGGTGTAATAGATCGGTTGGAAGTGCTTGTCTCTTCGCTATCCTAAAACTGCACCTACTGCAAAATCACTTGCATCACATACTAGTTCAAATGGAAGATTCCAATAGGGGGCAATTATAATTGGGGCATTAATTAATTTTTCTTTAAGGATATTAAATGCATCTAAACATTCCTGATCAAACTTAAAAGGTGTATCTCTTTCTAGCAATTTCGTTAGAGGCTTAGCTATTTTAGAAAAATCTTTAATAAATCTTCTATAAAATCCTTCATGACCTAAAAAACTTCTAATAACCTTAACTGATCTAGGAGGAGGTAATTTTTCTATAGTTTCGACCTTTTCTTTATCTTCTTTGATTCCTTTACTAGAAATTTTATGTCCCAATACAGTTCCCTCTTGTACCATAAAGTGGCATTTTTCCTAATTTAAAACAAGGTTTGTTTCCTCACATCTCATTAGAACTCATTTTAAAATTTTAAGGAAAATATGGAAAGAATTACAGAATACCGAGAAATCGTCCATAAATACCTCCATAATGTCTTCACAAGTTCGTCAAAGATTGCCAACATGCAACGCTGAAAAGTAGCAAGAGCATTACATAATCCAAAAGGCATTCTATGATAAGAAAACATACCGTATGGGCATGTGAATGCTGTCTTCTCTTGATCTTCAGGTGCTATTGGGATTTAGAAATAGACGGAGAGTCCATCTAGGAAGCAATAGTACATATGCCCAGATAACCTTTCTAGCATTTGATCAATGAAAGGTAAAGGAAAGTGATCTTTTCTAGTGGCGTCGTTCAACTTCCTGTAATCAATGCAAACTCTCCAACCTGTGACTGTTCTGGTGGGAATTAGTTCATTCTTTTCATTGGCTACCATCATCATGCCTCCTTTCTTTGGAACAATGTAATATCCGAGATCTAGGGGTTAGGCATTTTTAACTTAATTGTATGTGGTAGTGTGCCTATGTGTGGTTTGAGTGTGTTTTGGGAGTTTTGGGAATTTTAGAATGTAGGAGAATGCCTTAGAAAAATATCATATTTTTAATTCTTAAAAAGGGAGCTAGTCAAGATAGGCCTTAAGAAAATTTGTTAGAGGATTTAATCACAAGAATTCAATTGGCAAAGTGGTAAGGAGGCGCCACTTAGGGCCTTGGAAAGTGACGCCACAAGCAGTGTGAGGGGGGCTTAGGTTCGAATCCCATGGATAGACTTAAGGTGACTTTTATTTTGCATTTGTATGGCATGTGTTGGTCAAACTTTAATTAAGGTAAGGTTGGACTTCATCTTTTATGGATAGTAGACTAAGGGAATAAGGTAAGTGTTAACTTAAGGTATTGAATCAAGAAAATTTGGTATGATAAGGGGACATAAGGCATGAATCAAGGGCTTTGTTTATAGAATTGCTTGATGTTGGGGATAGAATTTCTTAAACTTTGGGAAAGTAGAGGATTACAAGGCATGTATCAAGGTGGATGTTTTGGAAATTATTTCATGGCCATTTTGACCATGAATGTGGACGGCATTATGGACAAGTGGAGTGTCTGGTGTAGTGGCAAAGTGATGCCACATAAGAGACAAGAGGAGCTTGTAGCCTAGTGGCTAGCGGCGTGGATTATCTTGTGATTTATTTCACGTGGACCGTTGGCTTGACCACTTGGTGGATGGCATTGCTTGCCGATTGGTGTGTAGAGGTTGGAGGGTTGATTTAGTAATCCCCTGGTGTGTGGTGGCTGGATACGGGGGTGTGTAGAGGATGGACCCTAGGCTGGGTTGGGTGCATTTTGCATTATTATTTGATATGTGGATTGGTGTGGTTTGGGCTAAGCCCATGTGTGGAAATCTGTGGACTAATTACACACTGAGTCGGTTTGACTCACCCAATTTTTTACCAAACAATGCAGGTGATACATGATTCTTGGACCGGGCTGGAGCGGATACGAGGTGGCCATGCAGAAGATGTTTTTAATTATTTTATGCACTTTATATTTTCAGTATTTTGAGTAAATATTTATTGTAATAAGGGCCACTTAAAGTATTTGGGGACTTTTATTGTGTTCGAGTTGGATTGACGATCGAGATGATATTTGGAATGTTTTATTTTAGAAAGCGATTTACATCATCAAAACGTATATTAAAGTTTTAATTCAAAAATTTGTAACAACATAATTTTACTTAGAATTTTAAATATACAATGTTTTTATAAATGACAGAAAATTTTTATGTTTTCACCCTTATGACAAATTCTTTTCAAACTTTTTCCTCAGTAGCATTCTAGATTCGGCCGTAGCATTTGTGCCGGGTTTAGGGTGTAACAATTTTGTATCAGAGCCAAGTTCAAAACTCAGCTTTGAGGGTTTGGGTCCAAAAACATTTTTCAAAGATGGGCTTTTCAAAAACATAGCCTTTCATGAACTATTTCAGGTTTATTCTGGCATGGCACCTGTATCTCCGGCTCGAAGTCCACGAGGTAAGTACCCCAAACTATTGAAGTGATTGGTATGTGAAACTTCATGGGCATTACGGGATCGTAGATTAGTAGATTAGGAGCTGTTGAACCCTAGGACTAGTTTACCCCAACACAAGATACATAAGACTTAAGTGCAACCAAATAAACCTGTGAGTAAGTCGCCGAGTTAGGGTGTGGCAACAATTGTGCGCATGTCTAGGATTGGATTCGATAAGAGCTTGGTATTTAAGCAGTCCTAGTGACTCACCTCCTCTTCACTCGAATCCTACCTGGTGCGTAGCGGTGGTTCACCCTAACCAAGAGGACTTATTCACCGGCTAAACCCGATAATTAAAACCCGAAAGGGACCAGCTACACTGTTTTGTAAAAAATTACCTCAGATTGAATACAAACCTTAGTTTTGTAAAAACTACACTGTTTTGACTAAAATATCCTAGTTCGGAAAATTTACTAAATTACCCCGATTTATAAAATTACCAAAATAACCTCGATTTTGGAATTTCCAAAACACCTTTGATTTGGAAAAATTTTCAAAATAACCACGAAATTTGTAAATTCGGAATGCTTTTGATTTGTAAAGATTTTGAATTAATCCCGATTTATTACTAAAATACCCTTGTAGGATGAGTTACGAAAATACCCCTGGGTTGGGAACGGACAAAATGCCCAAAGTAGTGTAGTGGATGTTGTGGATGAATGAATGTGACTCTCTAAATTAGAGTAGTAAACTTGAGATGAAAACTTTGGTTGATCGAAAGAATCACTACTAAAAACTTCTTTACATAAAATTGTTCGCGGATAATCAGTGGAACAAAATACTAATACATAAAATTTCTTAAATCAGATTAAATCGCGATGTTAGACATAAGTTCTAGGGGACGTGGTCGCAATACTCGTGGGCGTGGTAGAGGCAGGATGGCAGTGTCGGAACCAGTGGGGTTATAGTGATAGGTGAACAGAGGGATTACTTATCCAATGTAGTATCTGCTTGTAAGGCAGAGAAGATGGTGAGGAAGGGTTCCAAGATTTAGTAGAAATTCTATTAGTTTTATTAAGATCAGAGTGCGGAGCAAGAGCTTAGTGTGGTGAGTTAGGATGTAATACTATTAGTTAGTTAGTAATTTCGAGGCCAAAATTATTTTTAAGGGGGGTAGAATTATAATATCCGAGATCTAGGGGTTAGGCGTTTTTAACTTAATTGTATGTGGTAGCGTGCCTATGTGTGGTTTGAGTGTATTTTGGGAGTTTTGGGAATTTTAGAATGTAGGAGAATGCCTTAGAAAAATATTAGATTTTTAATTCTTAGAAAGGGAGCTAGTCAAGATAGGCCTTAAGAAAATTTGTTGGAGGATTTAATCACAAGAATTCAATTGGCAAAGTGGTAAGGAGGCGCCACTTAGGGCCTTGGAAAGTGACGCACAAGCGGTGTGAGGGGGCTTAGGTTCGAATCCCATGGATAGACTTAAGGTGACTTTTATTTTGCATTTGTATGGCATGTGTTGGTCAAACTTTAATTAAGGTAAGGTTGGACTTTATCTTTTATGGATAGTAGACTAAGGGAATAAGGTAAGTGTTAACTTAAGGTATGGAATCAAGAAAATTTGGTATGATAAGGGGACATAAGGCATGAATCAAGGGCTTTGTGGATAGAATTGCTTAATGTTGGGGATAGAATTTCTTAAACTTTGGGAAAGTAGAGGATTACAAGGCATGTATAAAGGTGGATGTTTTGGAAATTATTTCATGGCCATTTTGACCATGAATGTGGACGGCATTATGGACAAGTGGAGGGTGTGGTGTAGTGGCAAAGTGATGCCACATAAGAGACAAGAGGAGCTTGTAGCCTAGTGGCTAGCGGCATGGATTATACTATGATTTATTTCACGTGGACCAATGGCTTGACCACTTGGTGGATGGCATTGCTTGCCAAATTGGTGTGTAGAGGTTGGAGGGTTGATTTAGTAATCCCCGGTGTGTGGTGGTGGATACGGGGTGTGTAGAGGATGGACCCTAGGTGGGTTGGGTGCATTTTGCATTATTATCGATATGTGGATTGGTGTGGTTTGGGCTAAGCCCATGTGTGGAAATCGTGGACTAATTACACATTGAGTCGGTTTGACTCACCCAATTTTTTACCAAACAATGTAGGTGATACATTATTCTTGGACCGAAATTTGGAGCGGATCTGAGGTGGCCATGCAGAAGATGTTTTTAATTGTTTTATGCACTTTATATTTTCAGTATTTTGAGTAAATATTTATTGTAATAAGGGCCACTTAAAGTATTTGGGGACTTTTATTGTGTTCGAGTTGGATTGACGATCGAGATGATATTTGGAATGTTTTATTTTAGAAAGCGATTTACATCATCAAAACTTATATTAAAGTTTTAATTCGAAAATTTGTAACAACATAATTTTACTTAGAATTTTAAATATACAATGTTTTTATAAATGACAGAAAATTTTTATGTTTTCACCCTTATGACAAATTCTTTTCAAACTTTTTCCACAGTAGCATTCTAGATTCGGCCATAGCGTTTGGGCCGGGTTTTGGGTGTAACAATTTGGTATCAGAGCCAAGTTCAAAACTCGACTTTGAGGGTTTGGGTCCAAAAACATTTTTCAAAGATGGGCTTTTCAAAAACATAGCCTTTCATGAACTATTTCAGGTTTATTCTGGCATGACACCGTATCTCCATTTCGAAGTCCATGAGGTAAGTACCCCAAACTATTGAAATGATTGGTATGTGAAACTTTATGGGCATTACGGGATCGTAGATTAGTAGATTAGGAGCTGTTGAACCCTAGGACTAGTTTACCCCAACACAAGATACATAAGACTTAAGTGCAACCAAACAAACCTGTGAGTAAGTCGCCGAGTTAGGGTGTGGCAACAATTGTGCGCATGTCTAGGATTGGATTCGATAAGAGCTTGGTATTTAAGCAGTCCTAGTGACTCACCTCCTCTTCACTCGAATCCTACCTGGTGCGTAGCGGCGGTTCACCCTAACCAAGAGGACTTATTCACCGACTAAACCCGATAATTAAAACCCGAAAGGGACCAGCTACACTATTTTGTAAAAAATTACCTCAGATTGAATACAAACCTTAGTTTTGTAAAAACTACACTGTTTTGACTAAAATATCCTAGTTTGGAAAATTTACTATATTACCCCTGATTTACAAAATTACCAAAATAACCTCGATTTTTTGAATTTCCAAAAATACCTTTGATTTGTAAAAATTTTCAAAATAACCATAAAATTTGTAAATTTTGGAATGCTTTTGATTTGTAAAGACTTTGAATTAATCCTAATTTATTACTAAAATACCCTTGTAGGATGAGTTATGAAAATACACAGGTTGGGAGCGGACAAAATGCCCAAAGTAGTGTAGTGGATGTTGTGGATGAATGAATGTGACTACGAATTAGAGTAGTAAACTTGAGATGAAAACTTTGGTTGATCGAAAGAATTACTACTAAAACTTCTTTACATAAAATTGTTCACGGATAATCGGTGGAACAAAATCTTGATGCATAAAATTTCTTAAATCGATTAAATCGCGATGTTAGACATAAGTTCTAGGGGCGTGGTCGCAATACTGTGGGCGTGATAGAGGCGGGGATGGCGATGTCGGAACCGGTGGGGATATAGTGATAGGTGAACAGAGGAATTACTTATCCAATGTAGTGTGCGCTCGTAAGGCGGAGAAGATGGTGAGGAAGGGTTCCAAGATTTAGTAGAAAGTCTATTAGTTTTATTAAGATCGAGTCTTGTGACAAGAGCGTAGTGTGGTGAGTTAGGATGTAATCTTTGTTAGTTAGTTGGTAATTTCGAGGTAGAAATTATTTTTAAGGGGTAGAATAATATTCGAGATCTAGGGGTTAGGCGTTTTTAACTTAATTGTGTGTGGTAGCGTGCCTATGTGTGGTTTGAGTGTATTTTGGGAGTTTTGGGAATTTTAGAATGTAGGAGAATGTCTTAGAAAAATATTAGATTTTTAATTCTTAAAAAGGGAGCTAGTCAAGATAGGCCTTAAGAAAATTTGTTGGAGGATTTAATCACAAGAATTCAGTTGGCAAAGTGGTAAGGAGACGCCACTTAGGGCCTTGGAAAGTGACGCCACAAGCAGTGTGAGGGGGGCTTAGGTTCAAATCCCATGGATAGACTTAAGGTGACTTTTATTTTGCATTTATATGGCATGTGTTGGTCAAACTTTAATTAAGGTAAGGTTGGACTTTATCTTTTGTGGATAGTAGACTAAGGGAATAAGGTAAATGTTAACTTAAGGTATGGAATCAAGAAAATTTGGTATGATAAGGGGACATAAGGCATGAATCAAGGGCTTTGTGGATAGAATTGCTTGATGTTGGGGATAGAATTTCTTAAACTTTGGGAAAGTAGAGGATTACAAGGCATGTATCAAGGTGGATGTTTTGGAAATTATTTCATGGCCATTTTGACCATGAATGTGGACGGCATTATGGACAAGTGGAGTGTGTGGTGTAGTGGCAAAGTGATGCCATATAAGAGACAAGAGGAGCTTGTAGCCTAGTGGCTAGCGGCGTGGATTATACTGTGATTTATTTCACGTGGACCAATGGCTTGACCACTTGGTGGATGGCATTGCTTGCCAAATTGGTGTGTAGAGGTTGGAGGGTTGATTTAGTAATCCCCTGGTGTGTGGTGGCTGGATACGGGGGTGTGTAGAGGATGGACCTTAGGCTGGGTTGGGTGCATTTTGCATTATTATCTGATATGTGGATTGGTGTGGTTTGGGCTAAGCCCATGTGTGGAAATCTGTGGACTAATTACACACTGAGTCGGTTTGACTCACCCAATTTTTTACCAAACAATGCGGTGATACATTATTCTTGGACCAAATTTGGAGCGGATCTGAGGTGGCCATGCAGAAGATGTTTTTAATTATTTTATGCACTTTATATTTTCAGTATTTTGAGCAAATATTTATTGTAATAAGGGCCACTTAAAGTATTTAGGGACTTTTATTGTGTTCGAGTTGGATTGACGATCGAGATGATATTTGGAATGTTTTATTTTAGAAAGTGATTTACATCATCAAAACTTATATTAAAGTTTTAATTGAAATTTGTAACAACATAATTTTACTTAGAATTTTAAATATACAATGTTTTTATAAATGATGAAAATTTTTATGTTTTCACCCTTATGACAAATTCTTTTCAAACTTTTTCCTCAATAGCATTCTAGATTCGGTAGTAGCGTTTGGTAGGGTTTGGGTGTTACAAACAACCCTGCAGGACTTACCGATTCTTTGTCGAAATAGGATAAACTACTCCAACATCTAGAAGTTTAGTTACCTCAACTTTCACAACTTCTTTTACGTTGGGATTCAATCGTCTTTGAGGTTGCACACATGACTTGTATTCCTCTTCCATTAAGATTTTGTGGGTGCAAAATGATGGGCTTATTCCTTTAATGTCAGAGATTTTCCAAGCTATGGCTCTTTTATGTTCCTTAGTACTTGTATCAACTCCTCTTTTTCCTTATGTTCTAGTTCTGCAGAGATAATTACTGGTAGCGTAGAATTGTCCCCGAGGAATGCATATTCTAAATGTTTCGACAGTTGTTTTAATTCTAATTTGGGCGGCTCATCAATGGAAGGCTTTTGTTTTAGATCGTCATTGATTTCAATGCTTTCTTTTTCCATATGTCTAGATGAAGATGTATTCCAATTCAACTCGTCGACTTCACCTTCTTCCCCCTCTTCTTGAGTAAGGAACAGTTCCATCATGTCATCATGTATGATTTCCTGTAATGAGTTTTGAATGATATGATCAGTAGTATCAACAAAATAACAGGAATCATCTTGTTCTCTAGAATATCGCATGGCATCATAAATTTGAAAAATAATTTCCTCATCGCCTATTTTTAATGCAAGCTTACCATCACCTACATCGATAACAGCCCTAGCAGTAGCTAAAAAAGGGCACACTAAAATTAAGGGAACCTCAATGTCCTCATCCATGTCAAGTACAACAAAATCAACAGGAAAAATAAATTTATCAATTTTTACCAAGATATCTTCGATAACTCCTCTAGGATATTTAATGGATATGTCGGCTAACTGAATACTCATCCTAGTGGGTTTTGGTTCCCCAAGATCTAGTTGTTTAAACATTTTATAAGGCATTAAATTTATATTGGCACCTAGGTCAGCTAATGCTTTCTTAATATTTAAGTTACCAATTAAACATGGAATAGTAAAACTTCCTGGGTCTTTTAGTTTGGTTGGTAACTTGTTTTGGAGGATGGCTGAACATTCTTCATTAAGCTCCACAGTTGATATTTCTTCAAGCTTCCTCTTATTCGTCAGGAGCTCTTTTAAGAATTTTGCGTACGTCGGCATCTGTGAAATGGTTTAACAAAGGGTAAGTTAATATGTATTTGTTTAAAAAGTTCAAGAAATTTACTGTATCGGGCATCTAATCGGTCTTTGTTCAACTTTTCCGGATATGGGATTGGTGGTTTACTTTCTTTGTGTACATCCTCAACTCCCTCATCCTTTGCTTTGTTATCTTCGCATGGTATTTTTTTTCTTTGGTTCGACTAACTTCTTTCCACTTCTCAGTGTAACTGCCTTTACCTGTTCTGTTCCTTTAGAAAGAATTTCTGATTGTATTTCAGAAACCATCTTAGTAAGTTGTCCAATTGACTTAGTAAGTTCCCCAACTTGGTTCTCGATTGCCTTGATCGATGCTTGTTAATTATCGAGAGTTGTTTCAGTTTTTTGGAGATGGGTATCTGCGGTTGCCATGAATTTTGTCAGCATCTCTTCAAGGTTCGGCTTCTTTTCCTGTGGATAGGGCTAATTTTGGAAATTTGGAGGAGGTTGTTGTCTCTGATTTCCTTGATTTCTTTGACCTCCCCACGAAAAATTTGGGTGGTTCCTCCAACCTGGATTATAAGTATTACTATAAGGATTATTATTAGATCTGAAATTGTTACCTATATAGTTCATCTGCTAGCTCTCTGGTTGGTCAGGTGGGTACTCAGGATTCGCCACAGTTCCACTTACGTTGCACTGCATTACTGGATGTACCTGTGAAGAACACAAACTATCAAGCTTTTTATTCATCATCTCTACCTGCGTTGATAGCATGGTTGATCGCTGCAAAACAATCTAGTTTTAATATTTATAAAAGAGTGATAGAAGTTGTAGACTGACTGCGACAATGATAGAGGCAAGCGCACCAATCGAACAGTAGTATAACTCAGGCAAGAATATCTTTATCGAACCCAAGGAACCTAAAAGTACTATTACTTACTTTCTTTCTATTATTTAGCCTAAAATATGGAGTGATTGGTTTATTAAACTAAAACAAATGAAATATTTAAACTAAATGCAAAGATAAAAGAAATGAAACATTGGGAAAAGACTTTGAAGAAAACTCAATTGATAAAGACGATACCTTCGGGAAGAATCCACCTATGACTTCACTTATTATCTAACTTCCAATTCATATTATTTCTTTTACTTAGCTTGACCCGTGAGACTCCCTAACCTATATTAAACCTTCTCTCGAAGCAAATAACGTCTAACCTTAGGTTAATTAGTGAAACTCTCGTTCTCTTATAATAACCCCCTAAGGAAGCAGTAAATCGATCAATGGACTCCCATATTAGGTTTCACCCTAATTCGGCAAAATCTCGTAACCCTATCTCTAGGCGCCCGATCAACTCCGCTTAATTATGCTAGATCTACTCTTAGGTAGGGTCTATTCCTCCTCCACCTAAGACATCAGATAAATTAAGTAACATAATTAAGAACAAACTAAGTATTTATCATATAAACCGAAAGAATTAAATAAAAAATTCCATCATAGGTTTCATCCCCTTCAAGTATCTGAGGGGTTTAGTTCATGATTAAAGAAGAAAACATCTCAAGAGAGAAGATAAAACAAAACATAGGAAATCCTTAAAAACCCCTAAAGGAATTGAAGAGGAGATCCTCTGTCTTGAGTAGAATTTCGACTCTTCGAGATGGATCAATTGGCTATCTTCGAGTAATTCCCTAAACGAGTAAAGCTCTGGCAGAAAACTTTGCTAAAACCTGACACCCTTGAATTGCTGCCTTGGATTGTTTATATAGATGTTTGGGATGCTTTACTTCGCTCCTAAGTACTTGTAATTCAGGTATAATTCGTCCTAGGTGTTTGAGTGGACTTAGGATTGCGTTTCTTGGGCTCCAAGCATCCAATTCCGAGTGAAATTGCTCTTTTCCGCCGCAGGGGCACGGCCTTGACATGCCCGTGTAAATCGTGGTCCAGCCCGTGTCTCCATCCTGTCGATTTAGGCACGGCTATGACACGCCCGTTCAATATATGGGTAGAGGCTGTGCTTCGATTTTACCATCTTAGGAACGACCGTGAAGATCACTAGGCATGCCCGTGCGTGGACTTTATCGATGGGAAAACGGCCGTGTGAATCAGGGTAAGGCCATGGTCTAGATGACTATCGAGGCACGGCCGTGTGGCATGAAGTCCAAGCCATGCTGACTTCTTGGGTCAGCCCACTTTGGTTCGTTTTAAGCCCGTTTTGCGTTCTTTTTATCCTTGGGTGCTTTCACACGAAAAGAAAGGATTAAGAGCACCTTTTTACATAAATTAAGGATAAATTCATCCAAAAGCATACTAAATGTGGGATTAAAATGTGTTACTTTTACGGTTTATCAAATACCCTCAGACTTAAGCTTTTGCTTGTCCTCAAGCAAAATTCTCAACTTACAATTAAAACGAACTTTTCATAATTCATAATTCCTATCGATATTGTCTCATCATAATTCATAGATAATTTATACATGGATGATTTAACTGGAAGTGCCCTAAAGTTTCAATTACGATAAGTTATACCTTTATAGCCTGGAACCATAGGTGTCTCCCCTTATCTAAGTAATTACAGTGTTAATTTATCGATAAGTCTATTGGGAACCGTAGGTGTGATTCCTTAGTAGCCTTTAGAACCTAAAACAAAAAAACTAATATGAAACAAATTAATTTAAGCAGGAAATAAGTAAAGATAAGGAAAATAAAGGAGACGAGAAAAGAAAAATGGAACCGAAAAGGTTTCCGAGACCCTGGGCATGTCAATTAAGTGAAGCTGCCGGCATGAACTCATGTTGAGGTCTCCTCTAAGGAGGTGATGCTTACATTTCTTCGGCATGATCTTTGTGTTGCTCAAGTGTCTTGGATCTTTTCTATGAATAGGAAGAAAAATTTGAAAGAAAAGAGAAAGAAGAAATAAGAAAAGAGATGGGACAAAGAAGATGGGTTGTGGGGATTTAAATAGGATTTCAACTCTGGTACGTTCCCACGCCCGTGTACCGAGGGTGTGTCCTCTCACACGGCTGTCTAGCACGGCCGTGGCTAATGGCGTGTTGCTTCTTACACGCCCATTTCTTAGTCAGCCATGCCTATTTCGAGAAAGTCAGTAGCTTCACACGGTTTATAGGCACGCTCGTGCTGTTCTTGTCGATGGCCGTGCTTTAGGGTTGTTGGGCTCGAACATCGCAGAGTGGTTGGACTGGCTTGCACGGCCCTGCTCCTGTCAGTGTGGTGGTTTTGGTGGTCCACACGGCCACAGACACGGCCATGTGTAAGGCCGTATGGTCTGGAAATTTACACTTTTGTGTTAGTTTCCGACTGAATACTTAGGAAAGAAAGATGGAAAGAAAAGAAACTGAAATCAAATCTGAAAATAAATAGTGTTAATGTTCGGGTACCCTCCCGAGAAGCGCTCGTTTATAGTCTTAAGTTAGACTATCCTCATGTTTGAAAATTTTCAGGGAGGTTTAAAGGTTTGAATATCTTCCCTCATACTTGCGATTTTATTTTCATGACAAGATTGGAATTGAGAAGCATTTACCTCGAATTTTTTGAATTTTGGCTTACTTACCTCGACTGTGTTGTGGGGGAAGATTTCGTGTACCTTGGGGAGGATTTCTCCCTTTGCCCTCAAGTCTGTTGAAGTGTTGTGAAGACCGGTTTTGTCTAACAGCACCTGGTCTACTATTTTAAACTGATTGGATGTTCCTATGAGCTCTTCTGGTGGTTCCTTAGGTTTTACTTCGTGTGGATCCGGCTTTTCTTTGGTGTATATCTTCTGTTCTTCTAAATTGTTGATTGTATGCTTCTATGTTGGTTCAGTTTTGATGTTTCGTAATGTTTCCTGCGATGGAGGTTGAATAATTTGATTATCTATTGAAACGTCTTTCTTACCTTCATCTTCTGTGGTTCTAGCTGAGTCGAGAGCTTGAAGATTGACTAATTCATCTCTTACAAGAAGTATGAGTTCTCCTGTGGCAACATCGATTTTAGTCTTGGCAGTTGCAAGAAAAGGTCTTCCTAAAATTAAAGGGATTGAATTTTCCTCATCCATGTCTAAAACAACAAAATCTACTGGGTAAACAAATTTATCGATTTTGACTAAAACATCTTCAATAATGCCCCTAGGGATTCTGACATTTTATCAGCTAGTTGAATACTCATCCTAGTTTGTTTTGGCTTCCCTAGACCTAGTCGTTTAAACAGTGCATAAGGCATAACATTTATACTTGCCCCTAAATCAGCTAAGGCATTATCAATAGTCAAACTACCAATTAAGCATGGAATCGTAAAACTCCCTGGCATGTTGCGTTTAATTCCACATGGTGCTCTTCATCTATTTTGTGTTTGTTCGTCAAGAGCTTGCTTAAGAATTTCCTTGCATCGGGCATCTGAAAAAAAGCTTCAAGAAGAGGTAAGTTAATATGTAATTTCTTCAAGATTTTTAGAAACTTACCGAATTGTTCCTCTGAATCATCTTTTTTCAATGCTTCGGGATAAGGTATGTGAGGTTGGTATTCTTTGATTACCAGTTTTAGCTTTTCTTGAGCTACCTCGGTCTTATCCTTCTTTTCTTGCGCTGATGTGGTTCTATCTACTTCGATACCCTCTTGAGTTGTAATGGCTTGGATTTGCCCTTTTGGGTTTTTTTCTGTGTTGCTTGGTAGACGTCCTTGTTGGCGTTCAAAAATTAACTTTGTCAGGTGTCCTACTGACCTAGTAAGTTCTCCAACTTGATTCTCGAGTCCTTTCATCGACTTTTGTTGTTCATCAAGGTTTGTATCAGTCTTTTGGAGATGAGATTCTGTGGCTGCCATGAATTTTGTCAGCATCTCTTCAAGGCTTGATTTTTTTTCCTGTGGATAAGGTTGTTGAAAATTTGGAGGAAAATCCTGTCTTTGATCATTCCACAAGAAGTCGGGATGGTACCCCATCCTGCATTATAAGTGTCACTATAAAAATTATTTTTACATCTAGAGTAGTTCCCTATATAGTGGACTTGTTCTTTTTTCATGTCGTATCCGTAGGGTGGGTATTCAGGATTCACTACGCTTCTCAGATTCGAGTTATATTGCATTTCTGGGTGTACCCGCGAGAGATTATTCAAACCATCAATCTTTTTATTCATTATTTCGAACTGATTAGATAACTTGGTGACCACGTCAAGGTTGAAAACACTAGTTGCTTCAGTAGGAATTATCCCCATGCCTTGCCACTGATAATTATTCAGTGCCATTCCTTTGAAAAACTAGAATTATCTGTAAAAAAAATAAAAGAAAAGTTAGCAAAGTAAAATTAATAATAATGGCTAAAGTAATAAAAATAAAGCTTTCGTAATATTTTAGAATTCCCCGGCAATGGTGCCAAAAACTTAGTCGCTGCAAAACAGTCTAGTTTTAATATTTATAAAAGAGTAATCGAACATGTAGACTGACTGCGACAATGATAGAGGCAAGCGCACCTATCAAACAATAGTATAGCTCAGGCAAGAATATCTTTATCGAACCCAAGGAACCTAAAAGTACTATTACTCACTTTCTTTCTATTATTTAGCTTAAAATATGGAGTGATTGGTTTATTAAACTAAAACAAATGAAATATTTAAACTAAATGCAAAGATAAAAGAAACAAAACTTTGGGAAAAGATTTTGAAGAAAACTCAATTGATAAGACGATACCTTCGGGAAGAATCCACGTATGACTTCACTTATTATCTAACTTCCAATTCATATGATTTCTTTTACTTAGCTTGATCCGTGAGACTCCCTAACCTATATTAAACCTTCTCTCGAAGCGAATAACGTCTAACCTTAGGTTAATTAGTGGAACTCTCGTTCTCTTATAGTAACCCCCTAAGAAAGCAGTAAATCGATCAATGGGCTCCCATATTAGGTTTCACCCTAATCCGAAAAAATCTCATAACCCTATCTCTAGGCGCTCGATCAACTCCGCTTAATTATGCTAGATCTACTCTTATGCAGGGTCTATTCCTTCTCCACGTAAGCACATCAGATAAATTTAAGCAACATAATTAAGAACAAACTAAGTATTTATTATATAAACTGAAAGAAATTAATAACAAATTCCATCATAGGTTTCATCCCCTTCAGTTATCTGAGGGGTTTAGTTCATGATTAAACAAGAAAACATCTCAAGAGAGAAGATAAAACAAAACATAGGAAATCCTTAAAACCCCCTAAAGGAATTGAAGAGGAGATCCTCCGTCTTGAGTAGAATTTTGACTCTTCGAGATAGATCAATTGGCTATCTTCGAGTAATTCCCTAAACGAGTAAAGCTCTGCCAGAAAACTCTGCTAAAACCTGACGCCCTTGAATTGCTGCCTTAGATTGTTTATATAGACGTTTGGGATCCTTTACTTCGCTCCTAAGTACTCGTAATTCGAGTATAATTCGTCCTAGGTGTTTGAGTGGACCTAGGATTGAGTTTCTTGGGCTCCAAGCATCCAATTCCGAGTGAAATTGCTCTTTTCATGGTGAGGCACGACTATGACACGCCCATGTAAATCGTGGTCCAGCCCGTGTCTCCATCCTGTCGATTTAGGCACGGCTATGACATGCCAGTGTAATATATATGTAGAGGCCGTGCTTCGATTCTGCCATTTTTGGAACGGTCGTGTAGATCACTAGGCACTTCCGTGCGTAGACTTTATCGATGGGAAAACGGCCGTGTGAATTGGGGTAAGGCCGTGGTCTAGATGACTATCGAGGCACGACCGTGTGGCATGAAGTCCAGGCCGTGCTGACTTCTTGGGTCGGCCCACTTTGGTTCGTTTTAAGCCTATTTTGTGTTCTTTTTATCCTTGGGTGCTTTCCTGTATAAGACACAAAAAGAAAGGATTAAGAGCACCTTTTTTTACATAAATTAAGGATAAATTCATCCAAAAGCATACTAAATGTGGGATTAAAATGTGTTACTTTTACGGTTTATCAATGATTACTATGTCGAGGTTAAAAACTCCGGCTGATTTTGTTGGTTTTGTCCTTGTAACCTGCCACTGATAGTTATTCAGTGACATCTCTTCAATAAACTCGTAGGCTGCTTCAGGAGTTCTATTGTTTAGGGTTCTACTGGTGGCTGGGTCAATTAGTTGCCTCGTTGAGGGGTTTACACCATTATAGAAAGTTTGGACTTGGAGCCATAAGGGTAAACCATGGTGTGGACACCTTCTCAAGAGATCCTTGTATCTTTCCCATGCATCGTATAATGTCTCTAAATCCATCTGCACAAAAGAAGAGATATCATTTCATAATTTGGTCGTTTTGGCTAGTGGGAAATATTTTAATAAAATTTTTTCGGTCATTTGAACCCATGTGGTGATTGACCCTCGTGGTAACGAGTTCAACCACTACTTGGCTTTATTCCTTAATGAAAAGGGAAATAACCGAAGACGTATGGTATCATCAGAAATGCCATTTATTTTAAAGGTATCATAAAACTTTAAAAAATTAGCTATATGAGTATTTGAGTCTTCGTCCTGCAAACCATCAAATTGAACAAATTGTTGAATCATTTGTATAGTGTTAGGCTTTAATTCAAAATGATTAGCACCTATAGCAGGCCTAACAATACTCGATTCTGCTCCTATTAAATGAGGTTTAGCATAATCATACATAGTACGTGGAGCATTATTTTCTGCCACATCTTGTGGTGATGGGTTATTCTCGTCCATCCCTTCAGTAGGATTGGATCCGCCTTGTTTTCTTCTTCTCTGTAATTTAGGGCTCACCTAATTTCTCTGCGATTCCTGCGAGTGGTAGCTTCAATATCACTGTCGTATACTAGTAGTCCTTTCGGGTTCCTTCTAGTCATAAACTAGTGGTACCTGTGTTGGAAAAGAAAGAAAGAAAATTAGCAAGGTTAAAACTAAAATAAAAATAAATTGCGGAAAAATAAAAATAATGGCTAAAGTAATAAAAAATAAGTTTTCTTAATATTTTAGTTCCCCGACAACGATGCCAAAAACTTGATCGTTGTTTTCTCGAGTTTTAAAATTTATAAAGAGAATGGTCGAACCTGGAAAATAACTCTAACAACGACTTAAGGCAAGTGCACCTATCGAACAGTAGTATAGCTTAGGCAAGACCGGATTGTCGAACCCAAAGGAACTAAAAGGACTAATACTAACCTTCTTTCTATTATTTAGCCTAAATATTAAGTGATTGGTTGTTTAATCTAAAACTAAGCGATTACTAAGCTAAGATTCAAAGAAAAAAGAATGAATTGAAGAAATAACTTTAGGAAAACTCGGTTGACTAAGGCGATACCCTTAGGAAGAATCCACCTAGACTTCACTTGTTACTAACCTTTGAACTGCATTTATTTATTCACTTGACTTGATCCGTAGGATTCCTAATTTAGATTAAACCCTCTCTCAAGGCGAATAACGTCTAACCCTAGGTTGATTAATTGAAATCTCTTTCTAATTAAAACCCCTAGAATCGCATTAACTCGATCTATGGACTCCCATATTAGGTTTCACCCTAATCTGGCAAAATCCCATCACACTATCTCTAGGCGCGCGATCAACTCCGCTTAATTATGCTAGATCTACTCTTAGGCAGGGACTTTTGCTCCACCACCTAAGCACATCCAACTTGAATCAATATCCCAAAAATATTAACACAAGAATTAAGCACACATAATTAAGAACAAATCAAATATTTATCATATAGTTCAGAAAACAATAACAAGATTCGTCTTAGGTTTCATGCCCTTCAGGTATCTGCAAGGTTTAGTTCATAACAATAAAAGAAAACATCTCAGAAGAAAAGATAAAACAAAACATAAGAAATCCCTAAAACCCCCTGAAGGAATTGAAGGAGAGATCTGCCATCTTGAGTATAATTTTGGCTTTTTGAGATGGATCAACTGCCTATCTTTGAGTGATTCCCACAAATCTGGCCTTTCTGGCTCGGCTCCTTGGCCTAGCTAACTGCCCTCTTTAAGGTTATGCTTAGGGTCTTTATATAGGCTCTTGGAATGCTTTATTTGGCCCCTAAGTATCCTAATCTGATTGGAATTCCTACTAGGTGTTTGAATAGGCTTTGGAATGTGTTTCTTTGCCTTCAATTATCCAAATCAAAGTAAAACTCCTCTTGGTCGCAGCAGGGACATGGCCATGGCACACGCCCGTGTGAATCGATTTCAGGCCATGGTCGAGTCTACTGAAGAGACACGCCCGTGTGTTTTGGAGTCCAGGCTGTGTTAGAGTTAATTAAGGAGGCACGGTCTGCCGTGTGGTCTTAGGCCCAGGCCGTGTCGATTTCTTCTTTGGCCCAATTTGGTCCATTTTAGGCCCGTTTCTCATTCTTTTCATCGTTAGGTGCTTTTCTAATTATAAAACATGAAAAGTACCTTTTACACAATTCAGGGAAGAAATCATCCAAAAGTATGCTAAATGTGGGATTAAAATATGTTACTTTTACTGTTTATCAAATACTACAATAAATTGATCTAGGTACGGTCTGAAAATTCTATTCATCGGATCCATAAAAACAATAGGAGCATTGGTTAATCCAAATGGCATAACTAAAAACTCATAATACACGTACCTAGTTTTGAAATCAGTTTTAGGTATATATGAATCTTTCACTCTCAACTGATAGTATCCTGATCTCAGGTCAATCTTTGAAAATACAGTAGCTCCTTTTAATTGATCAAATAAATCATCAATTCTGGGCAACGAATATTTATTCTTTATGGTCACCTTATTCAACTGTTGATAATTGATGCACATTCTCATCGTACCATCTTTCTTTTTCACAAACAAAACAGGAGCACCCCAAGGCAAAAAACTCGGTATAGCAAACCCTCTATCGATCAATTCTTGCAACTGTGACTTTAACTCTTTCAACTCAGTTGGTTCCATTCTATACAGAACTATCAAAATAGGTGCAATACCAGGCAACAATTCAATACCAAATTCAACTTCCCGAATCGGAGGTAAACCCGGTAACTCTTCAGGAAACACATCAAAAAACTCGCAGACAATAGGTACTGACTCAATTTTCCTTTTAGACATTTTCGAATCAATTACATAAGCAAAATATGCATCATATCCCTTTTTCACATAACTCTGATGTAACATCCTAAAACTGGGGCTATTTGTAATTAAATGTTTTTTTCCTTAAATTGAATTGCTGTGTTATTGATTGTGGTATTATAAAGCTTAATTGAAGGTCTTGAGTAGGCTCGGTTTAGTAGAAAAAAATTGTATTTGGAAACTTTAAAGGTAAGGAGCTCTAGCAAGTAGGGGTTACAAGATTAAATAGAGGATTTATTGACACAAAATGAGCCTTGGAAAAGTGGCAAAAGGAGGACTACTTGGGAGTTACATGTGACGCCACAAGGGATAAGGGAGAGCCTTGGTTCGAGTCGCAATTCTCCCTTTTTACTCTTTATTTTGGACGGCATAGGAAGGGAGAGTTCTTTCTCTCTTTAAACTCTTTTTATTAATTATTTAGATAATAAGTTAACAGAAGATAAATAAGGATATTAATTGAATTTTAAGAGATTATTAATTGATTATTTGAGGATTATTTCAAATTATTTGAATGGTTTCAAATTAAGTAGCCTAGAGTAAATTAAGGTAGTGGGATGAATTTGAACTCCTTTGAAAGGAGTGGACGGCAAGTAAAAGGGGATAGTGCCGAATTTGCTAAGTCTTTTATTCTTAATTTTCGGCTAGCAATTACCATTCTTCTTTCTTTCCTTCTCAAAACCGATTTCTACATCACCATCTTTCTCTTCTTCTACTTTTGATCTCTGACCAAAAACACCTACTCTTTCCTTTCTCTTCTCTCCTTCTTCATTATTGCCAAACCGAAACCACCTTCTCTTTACACCCTTCTCTTCTCAAAATCCCCCTTAAGCCGAAACTTTTAACACCTTTCTTCTCCATTATTTTCTTTCTCCCCTTGGCCGAATACACTCCCTTGGAAGTGCCGATTTCTTTTCCTCCTATTTACTCACTTTGGCCGAATAGTATAGTGGCATAGACACTTCGGGATTTCGCTAGTATTCAATCAATTGTGAAGGTAAGTAAGGTTGGCCGAATGCCTATGTTCCCTTTCCCTATCTTTGTCGACTTTTTAAGGATTAAGGGCCGATGTCGGCATTTATTTACAAGGTGCTAAGTATCTATTTTGAAAACCGAATCTGTCTAGGTGTTCCGGGATTTTGGAGATCGACAAAGCAAGCCGTCATTCGGGATCAAACGGGTGGTAAGTGGTGGTAAGGATCGATTTTCATAAGATTTAGCTTTCAAGGATTTAAAGCCGAAGGCTATTAGCTTTATTTATTAACCGATGGTAGTTGGTGAAGCGATTCGAGAATCGGTGTTGTGATTAGTATCCAAAAGCGAGAAGGTAAGGATTCGGGTTCCAAAAGATGCCCCTTTAAATTATTTGATTTGGCGAATATACTAACCCATGTATTTGGCGAATATAGGGACAAGTAGATCTATTGTGACCGACTCCTCCATTCGGGATTTAGATTATTCGTGGTGTGGTGTGTACATACACACTTATAACAATTAATAAAGCTGTATTAAGTACATGTTGTATGTAAATCGATTTATGTAGATACGAATTTAGTACCATAATGGTACAAGTGAGGATCTCGGTAAGTCTCTGTCATTATGAGATTGATAATAATGCTTTTGGGAAGCATAGCTTATGTGATACATGTGATAAATGTATGTTGTTATAAACTCTGTTATAATATGATTTGATATGGGTTGATGAGTGGAGGGGCGGTTATATTGTGTCGCGGACACGGTGTTTTAGTAACACTGCTGTGACTACGGTCACCGGAGGTTTGGTACCTCGGAGGTTTGGCACCTCATAGCGTCTCGTCCCTCGTGGTGAGCACCACCGTGGGTTGGCCCCACTTTGAGATATGGGATTGGCGCGGTGATTTGGTATCCGCGATGGGTTGGCCCCATCAACCGATTTGTGTCTTCGGACACGGAGGTTTAGCACCTCCGATGATTTGGTATCACATCGTGACTATCGTCACCAATGGTTTAGCACCACTAGTGGTTTGGTACCACAATGGGGTAGACAGAGGCGTTTGGTTGGCTAGGTTGGGTATATGTCTTAATGCATGATTAATGTGTTATATAGTGTGTATGATGTGGTATTTACCGGGGAAGGGTTACATCTTGAGTCTTGGTGACTCACCTTCTCCTTTATTTTTTCGGGTGACACATAGTTCGCGGATATGGAGTAGGAGGGACTTGAGGTGGCCATGCGTTGGAGTTTTAAATTTATTAGACTTTAAATTTGGTTCTTTACATTTTCTTTATTTTTGGTTGATTTTAATTGGGTTGTAATAAGGCCTCCTAAAAAATTATTTTATTCTGCGATATGCTTGAATACTCGTTTCAAACTTTATGATTATAAGAATGAATGCACATGTTTTTTTCAAAGCAATCGACAAGGGTTTTCAAGTACCATCGAATTACATATAAGATATGCATAATAACTTGACTTAACAAATATTTCCAAAACAAATCCAAGTATGGGAATCGTACACCTCAACCTGCTTTTTTTCAAAACGCTATCTTTTCCCAAAAACTTAAACCGATTTTAAAAGATTTCAAAGGGTTTTCTCGTAGCAAACCAAATCCAATTTAAACGTTTGGTAGGGTTTGGGCGTTCTAAATTGGTATCGAGCAGGTTCAAAACTTCATTTGTGGGGTCCAAGGCCCAAAAATGTTTTGGTAGGCTTTTTTGAAGTATTTTCGGGTTTTTGAACAGCATGGCACCGAGTCTCCGGCACCTATCCGCCCATGTAAGTACTCCTAACTCCTGTATGATTTAATTTCTGTAGAAGGGTAGGAAGCATGGAACGTAGAATAGACTTATAGGAATTTTGAACCCTAGGATTAGATTGCTCAAACACACAAACAGAACATAAGACTTAATGAACTCAACCAACCTATGACCAAGTCACTGAGCTAGGGTGTGGTAACTCACTGACGCATGTCTAGGATTGGGCAAGAAAGAGCACGGTATTTAAGCGGTCGAGTGACTCACCACCTCTTGCAGTATCCTACAGTGCGTAGCTTCGGTTCACCCTAACTCGGAGGGCTCGGTGGTGTGGTAACCTCTGTGCGCATGTCTAGAAAGGTTCGGTGGGAGCTTGGTATTTAAGCAGTCCGCGTGACTCACCTCCTCTCCACTCGAATCCTGCCTGGTGCATAGCTCTGGTTCACCCTGACCAAGAGGGCTCGGTCATAGGCTAAACATAACGACTAAAACCCGAAAGGGAACTAACCATGTTTTAAAAAAAAACCCTAATTTCTTCAAAACCTTTAAAATCACTCTTTCAAATATGAGAACAACCATTTTTACAATGTTTTTCCCGAAAAAGTTGATTTGTGAAAATTACAGAAATGCCCTTAGGGGTGAAATTACTAAAATACCCTTGACTCATAAAATATCAAATCAATGGTTTTGCCCAAAAAAATTTATTATTTTTAGAAATATCCAAAAACTTTACTTTACAAATCACCAATAAAATACTTTGGTTTTGGAAAATTACGGAAATGCCCTCAACTTGTAAAATTACCAAAACGACCCTGAGTACAAAATTTTTGCAACATTATCGTTTCAAGAAGAGGAAACTCATAAAAGGAACCCTCGAGTTTTACAACCTGTTAAAAACCTCGAATTTGTTTAAAATTACAAAATTACCCCGTAGGAAATGGCGAAAATACCCTTGGGTTAAAGCAGAGACGAAATGTCAGGAGTGAATAGGTATGGAAAGTACTAGGGAATGAATGTGGCCTACAGTGTGAACTAGGGTAGAAGACTTAAAACATTGTTTGATCGAAAGAATCCTTATTAAACTTTTCATAAAATTCTTGGCGGATAATCAAGCGGAACAAATTACTAATCCATAAAATTTTTCTTAATCGATTAAAAGCGCGTTAGATAGAATGAGTTCTAGAGGGCGTGGCGGCGTGGGACGTGGTAGGGAAGAATGACCATATTTGAACCCGTTAGGTCGGGACATGGTTCTAAAATGAGGTACCATCGCCACCACCACCTCCACTTTTGGAGCCGAGGAGCAAGATCGACGGGAGGAGAGGCGATGCTCATGGTGTGTTGCGAGTTCTCGAGTTAGTGGTGGGGTGGTGGAAATTTAGGAGCTCAAAATCAGTTCAAGAGCATTCGGTCTAACTGAATTTGAGGTGTTAAGGTGTGTCGGGAGTGGCACCGGTCTGTGGAATCTTGGCTAGAATCTCTGAAAGGATCATGGACGATCTTGACTGATTAGCGAGGAGAAAGTGAAAGGGCCGTGTAAACCGAAGGATGAAGCATATCGGTGGTGGCTCACCGTTCGAGATAGGGCTACGGCGGATGATCTTACATGGGATTACTTTAAGGCTACTTTCGGTAAAAAGTATGTGGGTACCAGCTACTGGCCTTTGAGAGAAAGGCTTTTAGGGGTTAGTACAAGGAACTAAGTGCGTGTTTGAGTATGAGGCGGAGTTCCTAAGGTGAGTAGATATCGAGAGGCATTGTGGCTACTGAGCATGAGCGTTGTGTTCGCTTTGAGGGCGAATTTGAGAGATTATTTGAAATTCTTGATTGCTCATGACGAGTTCGTGAGTTTTAATCCCTAGTAGAAAAGGATAAGGTAGCCAAGGGTATCAAGGCAAGCTGTGAGGCAAAACTACGATAGGCTCAAGCGAAGAGAGGTTTTGGGCCATCTGGGTCAGTGGTAATGATCGAGAAAAAGGCTAAGCGAGTGGGCCAAGTCGGTGACAAGGCCCATGACTGCTAATCGAAACCGATTCGATGTAATCATTGTGGAAAAGCCCATTAGGGAGATTTGTTGGGTGGTGGCGAGGTTGCTTTGAATGTGGGTCTTTGGAACACCATGTGAGGATTGTCCCAAAGCGAGCTCGAGAATCGGTCGAAAGGGCGAACAGTACTCGGGATAGAAGTGTGGGACCACGAGAGGTCGTGGTAATGGTAGGGAAATGGTGCTAATCGTGGTCATGGAACTCGAAGCGAGGCGCTTGAACATCTGAGCTAAGCGACTGGCTTAGTTTATCTGAGGCGTCATGAGGAGGTGATGCGGATGTCATAACTGGTACATTTCTAATTTTCGGTCTTCCTTATGTTGCATTAATTGATGTGGGTTCTACGCATTCATCGTGGCGAGTAGTATGGTAGAGACTTTGAACCTAGACTCGAGATTCTTTGCTAGGGAGATGGTGTAATTAGCCCTTTAGGCCATTACAGTAGTTGTGAACAAGCTTTATAGGGATGTACCCTAGAACTTCAAGGGTCGTGTTTATGGTCGATCCGATGGAACTCTTGTTTGGGGAGTTCGATTTGATCCTTGGAATGGGTGGTGGTTAGGTACCGAGCGAGGTTGGATTCTTGTTGCTAAGCGCATGGTTCTTAAGATGGTAGAAGAGGATGAAGTGGTTATGATCGGTAATCGAAGAAATTACCTATCTAATGTGGTGTCGACCTTGAAGGCTGAAAAGATGGTTAGGAAAGGGTGTGAGGCATTTATAGTTTGAATTTGTGCCTTGGAGGCTAAGGAGTCAGCGGTTGAAAAGGTCCAAATAGTAGGGGAATTCATTGATGTATTCCCAGAGGAACTTCCGGGTTTGCCTCCAGATCGGGAAGTCGAATTCGGTATAGATTTGCTACCGGGCGGCACTTTGTATCTATAGCACCGTATCGAATGGCACCAAAGGAATTGGTGGAGCTGAAGGATCAAATTCAGGAGCTCTTAGATAGAGGGTTTATTCGACCTAGTATATCTCCGTGGGGAGCGCCTGTATTGTTTGTCAAGAAGAAGGACAGTTCTATGCGGATGTGTATCGACTACCGTCAGTTAAACAAGTTAACGATTAAAAACAAGTATCCGTTGCCTCGAATCGATGACTTGTTTGACCAAGCTGAAAAGTGCGTCGGTATTTTGAAGATTGACCTTAGGTCGGGTTATCATCAATTAAAGGTGAAGGAAGTTGATGTTCACAAGGCGACATTTGAACTCGGTATGGGCATTACGAGTTCTAGTGATGCCATTTGGGTTGACCAACGCCGTGGCGTTCATGGACTTAATGAATAGAGTATTCCAACGATTACTTGGATCAATTTGTCATGGTGTTCATAGGCGACATATTGGTTTATTCAAGGCGGAGGAGGAGCATGACCGACATTTGCGAATAGTTCTACAAATCTTGAGGAGAAGCGGTTATATGCCAAATTGATGAAGTGCGAATTTTGGCTTAGGGAGGTGGCTTTCTTAGGTCACATGGTGTTAGCGGAAGGATTAGAGTGGATCCCACAAGATTGAAGCGGTGTTGGAGTGGAAACCGCCTAAGTCGGTGGTAGAGATTGAAGCTTTACGGGTCTAGCCGGTACTATCGAAGGTTTGTGGAAGGATTCTCGTTAATTCTTTGCAGATTAACTAAGCTATTGAGGAAGGAGTACCATTTGTTTGGTGAAAAGCAAGCAAGAAAATTTTGATAAGTTGAGAAGGATTACGACGAAGCTCGGTCTTGGTACGACTGAGGCGGGGAAGTTGTTCTGATTTCTTGTGATCGTCCCATCTACGGGTTGGGATGTGTATTGATGCAGGAAGGAAGGTAGTAGCCTATCGTCCGTCGGCTAAGACCGCATGAGGTTAACTACCCAACTCACGACTTGGAGTTAGCGGTAGTCTTCGCCTTGAAAATATGGAGGCATTACTTGTATGGGGAGAAGTCGATAGTCTACGGATCACAAAAGTTTAAGGTATCTCTTGACTCGGAAGGACTTGAACTTGAGCCAGCGACGGTGGATTGAGCTGTTAAAAGACTATTTGTTCAATTGAGTACCATCCGCAAAGCTAACGTGGTGGGTGATGCGTTGAGTCGGAAGGTCGTGGCGGACTTCTGGCGATGTTTGCTCATTTGAGCCTATACGATGATGGAAGTCTTTTGGCGGAGCTGCAAGTTAAGCCAACTTGGATCGAGGAGATTAAGGATAAGCGGTTGGTAGGCGAGGGATTGAATGCAAAGAGATTGCAAGTCCAAAATAGTGGTTTGGAAGAGTATAGTTTGTCGATCATGGTGTGTTAGGTTTCGGGGGGGAATACCATGTCTTAGAAGGATGTAGAAGCGAGACAAAGAATTCTCCATGATGCACATAGTAGCCCATACGCTATGCATCACGGAGGTAGCAAAATGTCGGAGACTTGCGGAGGCGATTACAGTGGCACAGGTTGAAGCCGAAGTGGCCGAGTTAGTGGGAAGGTGTCGGCGTGTCGTGAGTTAAAGCTGAACATCAGTTACCATTCGGACTACTTCAACCAGTAAAGATTCCTCAATGGAAATGGGAGAGGATCACTATGGATTTCGCCCTCACGACCAGCAAGAAGGATGCAGTTTGGGTAATCGTAGACCGCCTGACTAAATCAGCTCATTTCGTACCGGTGAGAATGGATTACTCACTCCAGAAGCTAGCAAAGTTGTATGTGGCCGAGATAGTCAGATTGCATGGTGTGCCAGTATCAATTATCTCAGATAGGGATCCAAGGTTCACGTCGAGGTTTTGGAAAGCATTGCATCAAGCTTTGGGAACACGATTGGATTTCAGTATAGCTTTCCATCCACGATCGACGAGCGATCGAAAGGGTCATACAAATCTTAGAGGATATCTTTGAGGGTTGTGTCTTGGAATTACGAGGTAGTTGGGAGGAATTTTACCATTAGCGAGTTCGCCTACAACAATAGTTACCAGCGAGTATCGAGATGGCACCATCTGAAACACCGTATGGGCGGAAATGCCAAACTCAAGCGTGTTGGGCGAGTTGGGTGAACGACAAGTGTTGGGCCCGAGTTGGTTGCGAAGCGGAGGACAAAGTTAGGGTGATTCGGGCTCGTCTTAAGGAAGCATCGAGATAGAGCGAAGTCTTATCTTGTCTGAGCGCAAAGAAATGGAGTATGATGTAGGAGACAAGGTTTTCTGAAGGTATCACCTTGGAAAAAGGTGTTGAGATTTAGGCGAAAAGGAAGCTAAGCCCAAGATTCATTGGCCCATATCTGATGTTGAAGCGAGTAGGACCGGTGGCTTATCATCTCAAACTACCGACGGAGTTAAGTCAGATCCATAACGTCTTTCATGTGTCGATGCTTAGGCGGTATCGGTCAGATCCATCACACGTGGTGCCTGTGGCAGAAATTGAGGTCAACTCAGACTTATCTTTCGAGGAAGAGCCGGTTCAGATTTTGGATCGGGATGTGAAGGTTCTGCGTGGGAAGTCGGTGCCCTTGGTGAAAGTGCTATGGCGGAACCATGGTGCGAGAGGAAGCTACGTGGGAACCTAAGGATGTGATCTGTGACAATACCCCACCTCTTGACCGAGGTAATTTCGAGGGACGAAATTCTTTTAAGGGGTAGAAGCGTAACATCCTAAAAGCTGGGGCTATTTGTAATTAAATGTTTTTCCTTAAATTGAATTAACGTGTTATTGATTGTGGTATTATAAGGCTTAATTGAAGGTCTTGAGTAGGCTCGGTTTAGTAGAAAAAAATTGTATTTGGAAACTTTAAAGGTAAGGAGCTCTAGCAAGTAGGGGTTACAAGATTAAATAGAGGATTTATTGACACAAAATGAGCCTTGGAAAAGTGGCAAAAGGAGGACTACTTGGGAGTTACATGTGACGCCACAAGGGATAAGGGAGAGCATTGGTTCGAGTCACAATTCTCCCTTTTTACTCTTTATTTTGGACGGCATAGAAAGGGAGAGTTCTTTCTCTCTTTAAACTCTTTTTATTAATTATTTAGATAATAAGTTAACGAGAAGATAAATAAGGATATTAATTGAATTTTAAGAGATTATTAATTGATTATTTGAGGATTATTTCAAATTATTTGAATGGTTTCAAATTAAGTAGCCTAGAGTAAATTAAGGTAGTGGGATGAATTTGAACTCCTTTGAAAGGAGTGGATGGCAAGTAAAAGGGATAGTCTGCGAATTTGCTAAGTCTTTTATTCTTAATTTTTGCTAGCAATTACCATTCTTCTTTCTTTCCTTCTCAAAACCGATTTCTATATCACCATCTTTCTCTTCTTCTACTTTTGATCTCGACCAAAACACCTACTCTTTCCTTTCTCTTCTCTCCTTCTTCATTATTGCCAAACAGAAACCACCTTCTCTTTACACCTTCTCTTCTCAAAATCCCCTTAAGCCAAACTTTTAACACCTTTCTTCTCCATTATTTTCTTTCTCCCTTGGCGAATACACTCCCTTGGAAGTGCCGATTTCCTTTCCTCCTATTTACTCACTTTGGTAGAATAGTATAGTGGCATAGACACTTGGGATTTCGCTAGTATTCAATCAATTGTGAAGGTAAGTAAGGTTGGTAGAATGCCTATGTTCCCTTTCCTATCTTTGTCGACTTTTTAAGGATTAAGTAGATGTCGGCATTTATTTACAAGGTGCTAAGTATCTATTTTGAAAACCGAATCTATCTAGGTGTTCCGGATTTTGGAGATCGACAAAGCAAGTAGTCATTCGGGATCAAGCGGGTGGTAAGTGGTGGTAAGGATCGATTTTCATAAGATTTAGCTTTCAAGGATTTAAAGTGAAGGCTATTAGCTTTATTTATTAACCGATGGTAGTTGGTGAAGCAGATTCGGGAATCGGGTGTTGTGATTAGCATCCAAAAGCGAGAAGATAAGGATTCGGGTTCCAAAAGATGCCCCTTTAAATTATTTGATTTGGCGAATATACTAACCCATGTATTTGGCGAATATAGGGACAAGTAGATCTAGTGTGACCGACTCCTCCATTTGGGATTTAGATTATTAGTGGGTGACGGTGTGTACATACACACTTATAACAATTAATAAAGCGTATTAAGTACATGTTGTATGTAAATCGATTTATGTAGATATCTGAATTTAGTACCATAATGGTACAAGCGAGGATCTCGGTAAGTCTCTGTCATTATGAGATTGATAATAATGCTTTTGGGAAGCATAGCTTATGTGATACATGTGATAAATGTATGTTGTTATAAACTACTGTTATAATATGATTTGATATGGGTTGATGAGTGGAGGGGACGGTTATATTGTGTCGACGGACACGGTGTTTTAGTAACACTGCTGTGACTACGGTCACCGGAGGTTTGGTACCTCAGGAGGTTTGGCACCTCATAGTGTCTCGTCCTTGTGGCTTAGCACCACCAGTGGGTTGGCCCCACTTTGAGATATGGGATTGGCCTTGATGATTTGGTATCCGCGATGGGTTGGCCCCATCAACCGATTTGTGTCTTCGGACACGGAGGTTTAGCACCTCCAGTGATTTGGTATCACATCTGTGACTATCGTCACCGGTGGTTTGGCACCACCGGTGGTTTGGTACCACAATGGGGTAGGCGAGGCGTTTGGTTGGCTAGGTTGGGTATATGTCTTAATGCATGATTAATGTGTTATATAGTGTGTATGATGTGGTATTTACCCGGGGGAAGGGTTACATACTGAGTCTTGGTGACTCACCTTCTCCTTTATTTTTTTTCAGGTGACACATAGTTCGCGGATATGGAGCCGGAGGTACTTGAGGTGGCCATGCAGTGGAGTTTTAAATTTATTAGACTTTAAATTTCGGTTCTTTACATTTTTCTTTATTTTTGGTTGATTTTAATTGGGTTGTAATAAGGCCTCCTAAAAAAATTATTTTATTACTGTGATATGCTTGAATACTCGTTTCAAACTTTATGATTATAAGAATGAATGCACATGTTTTTTTTTCAAAGCAATCGAAAAGGGTTTTCAAGTACCATCGGGTACATATAAGATATGCATAATAACTTGACTTAACAAATATTTCCAAAACAAATCCAAGTATGGGAATTGTACACCTCAACTGTTTTTTTTTTCAAAACGCTATCTTTTCCCAAAAACTTAAACCGATTTTAAAAGATTTCAAAAGGGTTTTCTCCGTAGCAAACCAAATCCGGTCGAAGCGTTTGGGCCGGGTTTGGGCCGTTACATCTGAGCTTTCAATACCGATATCATAGAAGGCAATCCATTCAAATCATTAGACTCAACCCAAACAATTTCATTATTCAAGCATCTTAAATCTATAATCTTTCTTTTGTAGTTCACAACAGCATTATGCAAAGACAACCAGTCCATACCCAAAATAATATCGAACTCATCAAATGGCAAAAGCATCAAATTAGCAGGGAAACAAATATCTCAAAATATTAATGGAAAGTTCTTGCATACTTTATCAACCAAAAACTTTTACCTAAGGGGTTCAATACTTTTATGGCAAACTTAGTAGACTCTATAGGCAAAGTCTTACTGAATACTAAATTCATGCATATATACGAATGCATAGAACCAGGGTCTATTAATGCAATCACAGAAGTATCATAAAGTGTAAAAGTACCAGCTTATAACATCAGGTGATGAAGCTTCCTCACGAGCTCGGATAGCATACTCTCTGGTAGGCACTCTAGCTTCAGATCTTGCAACAATGTCTCTCGTAATTCTCTGACTACCACTGACATTTCTCACATTCTTAGAGGGTCTACATCTCACAGGTACATTATCAGGTTTTAGATTCTAAACAATCTCTGGCTCGACAGATTCAGGACAATCACGGATGAAATGATCAAGCGATCCACATCTAAAGCAAGCTCTGTCGTTTAATCTACAGCTTCTCGGATGCCTTTTTCCACAATGTTTACATTCAGGTCTCTTAGTCCGGACATTACCAACATGGCCACTGAAGTTGCTGGAGTTTTGGAATTTATTTGCGATCTAGCTTGATTTCTATTTGAATGTCCCACATTGTCTCTTGAACGAATTTGATCATCTCTGAATCTCTTCGAAGCAGACTGAAATGACTTGCTTAGATATCTCTTTGTCATATCTCGAGCTTCAGACTTAGCTTTTCTTTTATCTTTCCCGAGTGCTTCAGCTTTACATGCTCGATCGATGAGTACAACAAACTCTTTTATTTCTAAGATCCCTACTAATAAACAAATATCTTCACTAAGACCATCTTAAAATATTTTTCACATTATAGCTTCAGATGATATACACTCTAGAGCATACTGACTTAATCGCACAAACTCTCATTCATACTCAAAAATAGCTATTCGACCCTGTTTAAGTTCTAGAAATTCCTTTCGTTTTTGATCGATGAATCTTTCGCTGATATATTTCTTCCAGAACTCAATCTGAAAGAAATCCCATGTAACTCGTTCTTTCAAGACAACAGAAATTAAGGTTTTCCACCATTGGTAAGCTGCATCTCGAAGCAACGATACAACACACTTTATGTATTCTTTCGGAGTCAGAGACATTTCATCAAATACCCGGATAGTATTTTCAATCTAGAACTTGGCCTTTTCAGCATTATCATCATTAATAGCCCAAAATTCTTCGGCCCCATACTTATGAATCTTGTTAACCGAAGGCTTATTCCACAGATTCAGATTTATAGTCGGAGGTATATCAGATGTCTGAGGGGGATTAACCAGGGGCGGGGGTTGCAAAACAATCGGGTTATTCCTCATAAATTGAGTGAACCATTCACTCATCATCTGGAAGAAAGCTTGTTTATCTTCTCCCTCTTGACCGCTCGTAATCGGTCTCGGATCAGAGGGCACTGTCCCTTGCACGGGAGCAGGCACATTACTTTCTACGTCATTAGCTACGACTCTTTTGGGATCCATTACTATACAAAAATCACATTTTATACTTCAGGTTTCATCACACTATCACATTTCAGATATCTGGCATGTATAGCTAGACTCTAACACACTACGTTAGTATGAGAATTGACTAAATTGTAGCTCTGATACTAACCAAATGTAACACCCCTAACCCATAACCATTGTCAAATTAGGGTTAAAGGCGTTATTAGACAGATCTAAAACATTTACAGAAATTCAAACAATCCATAATCAATCACAATCATAATGTCCCTTAAATGAGTCATCGAGACTCTAAGCATCCTTATAAACCGAGTCAGGACTAAAATAAAACAAATACAAATGTTCTCAAAAACTTAAAAACTTTTATAAAATATAGAGGATGCACGCCCGTGGGAGTAGGCCATGTACCACCCATGGCTACTAGACACACCCATGTGTCCTTCTCGTGGTCGATCCTACCAAAACCCACACGGCTACCAAGCACCCCGTGTGCTAAGGCCATGTACTACTAAGCCATATATTGGCTTTCTCACATGGCTTTTAGGGACACCCGTGTGCCATGGCCGTGTGCTCTTAAACTAGCTACTGACTTTACCCCACGGTCACTAGGCACACCGTGTGCCATGGACGTGTGACATTATAGGTCATTTGTAAGACCAAAATGCCACCCACTTGGGTCATACCTACGAGCAACATTTACCATTCCATTTCATGCATATATGACAACCAAAAACATACCAAAATAACCATTCAAACCATGCATTCAATACCAATTCCAATTATGAAAAATTTCAAGACTAAAACTCATCTTATCACAAATATAATTCATTCATTTGCCTACTCAAAACTTGACCAATTCATGTGTCATCTAACCATGCCAAAACATACTTCACATATCACATACATTCAAATAATTTCTCAAGTCATAATTAGCCAAATCACATGGCTAAGATTATAAGACAAACTTATAGCAAATACTAGCCTATACATGCCATAACTAGCTATATACATTTCCAAAGTGTACCAAAAAAGTTTAGTAGTGTGATGACGATCCTTGACGGTCCCGAGCCTTTAGTAGCTTTGACGACCTATAAAACAGAGGAAGCACATACAGAGTAAGCTTTCCAAAAGCTTAGTAAGTCAATATACAAACAAACTTAGCATGTAAGGCATATATGCAATTAGATACATTAGCACATCCCAATCACTTAACATAACTATCACATATATGATTTGGTTCATATACTTGTGGCCACATTCGCCACATTCACCACATTCATCATTTTAAGATTCACATTCTCACATTTAAGCATACATTTATGCAAATCAAAAATCACATAAGTACTTACCTTTTTATACACACTTTGTGTATATACCAAACATACCTGAAACAGACATTCATTCACTTAATTGATTTTAGCTCGGATTTGCAATTTGTATCACAGACTTGCCCGTTGAACCAATAGAAATCTAGTAGTATGGTTAGAAAACTTAAAATAGTTGTACAATGCCAACGTCCCAGACGAGGTCTTACATGCACTCAGATATCGATGCCACTGTCCCAGACATGGTCTTACACGTAAAGCTCATATCGATGCCAACGTCTTAGACATGGTCTTACACGTAAAGCTCATATCGATGCCAACGTCCCAGACGTGGTCTTACACGTAAAGCTCATATTGATGCCAAAGTCTTAGACGTGGTCTTACACGTAAGTTTATATCGATGCCAACATCCCAGACATGGTCTTACACGAAATCTCAAATCAAAGCCAACTTCCCTGACGTGGTCTTACATGATAAAACAAAACAGATACCTATGTCATGACATAGCTAATCCTATCTATTCCTAGGTTCGTACGGGACTTCTCAGACATTGTCGCTATATTGACCTTATCTCATAATTCATATGCACAACCTTTCATAAACATTCATTATCATTATTATTCATATGAGCATTTACAATTTCATACAAGTACGTTTATTTGCATAGTGAATTACCTCGGATTCGATCTATCGAAATGGAAATGGCTACTCGGTTACTTTCGCTTTCCCACGATCTAAGTCCATTTTCCTCGATTCTTGATCTAAACATATTCAGAATTAACTCTTTTTATTCACTAACTCATTCAATTCAATCCAAGGACACACATTTAGGGTTATTTGCAAATTAACCCTCATACTTGCATAATTTATCAATTTAGTCTATTTTCTCAAAACATCAAATTCACAAAATCAACCCATACTCATGCTTAGTCGAATGTTCCTTCATCTCATACAAGCCCATATTTTCCATCAAATTTGCAATTTAGTCCCTTAAATTGCTATTTTCTCAATTTAGCCCTAATTAGCTAAATTCATCAAAAATTCAAGAATAAAGTATGTTCATCTAGCACAAACCTTTCATTTAACACCATAAATCATCACAAAGCTCAACATAGCATCAATGGCATATTTCATGAACAACATCAATTCATCAAATTGAGATATGGGCTTGATAGTAGACTAAGAAACAATCTCAAAATCATAAAAACCATCAAAATTTAAAGCCAAAACATACCTAAATTTTGCTTGCAATAGCCGAACCTAGCTTAAGGTTTTCTTCTTTTTCTTTCTTTAATTTTTGGCTAGGTGAAGGATGATAATGGCTTATTATCATGTTATTTTCATTATAACATCAATATTATTTCTTTTACTAAATTAGCCTTATACATAATGCATATACAACACATGAATTAATGCTATTTTTGTACTTGTGCCATTCACTAACTATAGTAATGGCTAATTTTCCATATAAAGCCTCCATCCTTACAAAGCTACAACACATTGGTACTTAACAAATAGCATACAACTTTCACATTTAATGCAAATCAATCTTTTGCTCAAATTAAACACACGAACAGAAAAATTCGCTTACGAAAATTTACCACATGCTTAGTCACTTATCAATGACACAGAGAATAATATTAAAATATTATTCGAACTCAAATTCATGGCCCCGAAACCACTGTTCCGACTAGGGTATAAACCAGACTATTACAACTCTAAGGTTGACAAGATCAATACAAGAGGTTGAATTGGATAAGAATGTAAAATTATTGAATTATCCTGATGTTGTTATGTTCGATTTAAAGGGAACGATGCATCAATATCTCTTGAAACTGCAAAAGAATTAAGAAACTGGATGATCCAGTTGGCCTATGTATTTCAACCAGTGAAATTTGAGGGTGCTATACAGTTTCAATTTTAACAAAAAAAAGATCCTACCCCACAGCTGCACACCACAATTGGAGTTCCCTTGAACTCCAACCACCAACACACCGGATTGTGGATTAGCCACTATTAGTTCGTAGATAAACTGTCAATGGCTGTGGGTACACAACAAAGTCTTGCAAATGGAATTTACCTCTAGATATGGATTACACAACATTTAACCCCAAATGGAATCTGCCCTTGGATGTAGATAGCCAACAAATAACCTGCAGATGGAATCTACCACTGGATGTGGGAACACAAAATTTTTTTACAGATAAACTACCAATACTTCCTCGATTCATCGTCCCACCCCGTGTAGTGCAATATTTCATGCTCAAAATAGATCAATATGATAGCATTTAATATGATTTTAGCATAACAATATGGGTGCAATCAATATGCTTATAACAATTCGATATAATAGCAAAATAATATGCTTATAACAAATCTATTCGGTAACAAATATCATGCTTATTATTTGTTCGATTTAACAGTAACATAAGGCATGCTGAACGTACAATTTCAAATGCAGATAGACATACATATTAATCACAATTCAAGCAAATTATATAGTATTAATTTAGTCAATCAGATAATGTATTCTAGTATTATTCATATAATTAGGGACTTAATTGAATAAATTAAAAAACTAAAAATATTTCAGTAACCATTTAGGTACTAGATTGAAAAAATCATAAAATTTTGGGTAAAATTGTAAAATCTAAGAAATAGGGGCACATGGCTGAGTAGGATGCTATAGACCATTTGGAGGGGTTGCACACTGTGTGGCCAGGCCATGTAACAGACTGTGGCTGGGTGGAAATTATAAAATTAACCTACAAGAGAGACACGATCGTATGGTAGGTAGTGTTTAGGGCTCTTAACTGTGTGAGATTTGAATTAGCCTAGGGTTTTAGTGGCACATGGTCGTGTGAGAGGCAGTGTGGTCCACATGCCCATGTGATTGGCAATATAACCCTAATTTGATACACGATTTGCCCCAATTCACTTGTAAAAGAGCACACAACTGTCATTGGAATCTCGATCGACATTCCTCACACTCAAATCTAGGTCGATGCACCTAATATGAATTCTTCAAATGAAATTTATACATGAGTTAACATTTTATTTCAAGATTTATCAAGATTATCGAGAATTTTGACAAGATTCGTAAAAGATTCATTAGTTTGAATGAAAGATTGACATCAAATTTAAATACTATGAGAATTTGGGTTTAATTATTGGGATTGAATTGTACTTACCGATTCTTGGAAAAGATCGGGATTCTATTGACGATAACTCTAAAATTGATGTACAAAACGATCGAATAGATTATATTTTTATCAGAAACAATAAACTATTTGGCATCAAAATATATAAAATTTGATGTAAAAAATAGGAAAGAAAAGAAAAGAGAGAAGAAACAGCGAAAAGAAAGAAAATCCTATTTGGATTTGAAGAGAAAACAAAACCCTAGTTCAATTGGGGAAAGTTGGATTAAATATCTAGGGTTTGGGAACCCTAGGGCAATAAGAGCAATTTTCCCAAAATTATGGGTTGAAATTTAAAAGAAAAATTTAAAATAAAAATAAAAGAGATGATTTTGAGGATGGGGTGGCTCAAACTTAGGTATGTAAGAGGAAGGATGAATGCTTAATCATTAGGCTATTGCACATTTCTTGATAAGATTTTACTTCAAATATTATAAGTTCTAATGTGGTTTTTATCTTAGCTTGCTGAAAATAAAAAGAAAATAGATGAGAGAGGAATGGATAGAACCTAAGATGTAACGCCCCGAAAGTTGTTAAGTTGCCTCTATAAAATTTTGACACAATTGTGTATCTGCTTCAATGGTTAAGTATTATAGGAGTGTGTGAGAGGTCCCAAGTTCAAGCCTTACCTTTGGTAAATTTTGGTATTGTTTCTGACTTAAGCCATATGATCGTTGCAAAACAGTCGAGTTTTCATATTTATAAAGAATGATCGAACCTGTAGACTGACTGCGACAACAATAGAGGCAAGTGCACCTATCGAACAGTAGTATAGCTCAGGCAAGAATATCTTATTGAACCCAAGGAACCTAAAAGTACTACTAATTACTTTCTTCCTATTATTTAGCCTTAAATATGGAGTGATTAATTAACTTATCTAAGACTAATGAAATACTTAAACTAAATGTAAAGACAAAAGAATAAACTGAGAAAAGACTTTGGAAAACTCAGTTGATAAAAACGATACCCTGGGAAGATTCCACCTATGACTTCAACTATTATCTAACTGTCAATTCATATGATTTCTTTTACTTAGCTTGATATGTGAGACTTCCTAACCTATGTTAAACCTTCTCTCAAAGCGAATAACGTCTAACCTTAAGTTAATTAGTGAAACTCTCGTTCTCTTATAATAACCCCCTAAGAAAGTAATAAACCGATCAATGGACTCCCATATTAGGTTTCACCCTAATCTAGTAAAATCTCGTAACCCTATCTCTAGGCGCCCGATCAACTCCGCTTAATTATGCTAGATCTACTCTTAGGCAGAGTCTATTCCTCCTCCACCTAAGCACATCAGATTAAATTGAGCAACATAATTAAGAACAAACTAAGTATTTATCATATAAACCAATAGATCAAATAACAAAATCCATCATAGGTTTCATCCCTTGGTATCTCAAGGATCTAGTTCATAATAAAATAAGAAAACAACTAAAAAAGAAAAGATAAAACAAAACATAAGAAATAAAAAATAAAACATAAGAAATCCCTAAAACCCCTGAAGGAATTGAAGGAGAGATCCTCCGTCTTGAGTAAAATTCTGACTCTTCAAGATGGATCAACTGGCTATCTTCGAGTAATTCCCTAAACGAGTAAAGCTCTGGCAGAAAACTCTGCTAAAACCTGACGCCTTTGAATTGCTACCTTGGATTGTTTATATAGACGTTTGGGATGCTTTTCTTGGCTCCTAAGTACTTGTAATTCAAGTGAAATTCGTCCTAAGTGTTTGAGTGGACTTAGGATTCCGTTTCTTAGGCTCCAAGCATCCAATTCTAAGTGAAATTACTCTTTCTTGCGGTAGGGGCACGGCCTTGACACGCCCGTGTAAATCGTGTTCCAGCCCGTGTCTCTATCCTGTCAATTTAGGCACGGCTATGACACACCCGTGCAATATCTAGGTAGAGGCCGTGCTTCAGGTCTGCCAATTGGGGCACGATCGTGTACATCGGGGTCAGGCCGTGTTGGGCTTTTTTGTCGACGAGGCATGGTCGTGTAAATCAGGGTGTGATCGTGTGCAGTCTAAATATTGGGGCACGACTGTGTGGCATGAAGTCCAGGCCGTGCCGACTTCTTGGGTTGGCCCACTTTGGTCCGTTTTAAACCCATTTTGTGTCCTTTTTATCCTTAGGTGCTTTCCTGAGTATAAGACATGAAAAGAAAGGATTAAGAGCACCTTTTTACATAAATTAAGGATAAATTCATCCAAAAGCATACTATATGTGGGATTAAAATATGTTACTTTTACGGTTTATCAAATACCCCCACACTTAAGCTATTGCTTGTCCTCAAGCAAAATTCTCAACTTACAATTAAAACGAACTTTCCAAAATTCATAATTCCCATTGACAATGCCTAATCATAATTCATAGATAATTTATACATGGATCATTTAGCTCGAAGTGCCCTAAAGATTCAAACGAGATAAGTCATGATTTTGTAGCATGAAAACATAGGTGTCTCCCCTTATTTAAATAATTACCTTTGATTCAAAACCGACAAGGATCGACATCCTCACTAAAGATTCACTCAAAGCACTCAAAGTGCTTAAAGATCAAGAAAAAGCGCTCAAAAGTCAACCCTGAAAAGTTAATCCCATAGGCTTGCCTAAAAATCAAATCTCCACCACTATATATGAGATAATAAACAGATCAAAAGGTCTTTATTAGGGTTATAACGGGGCTTTGGTTAAAAGGTGTGGATAAATTTGAATCGGAGGGTTAAAATCAAGATTGAATTGACTAATTACCTAATCTAAAAGTAATGAACTAAATATGAATATTTACATCAAATTAAAAGTAATAATACCACTATTGATAATTACTCTATAATAAAGAGTATTTTCTTCACTTTAAAATTTGATAATACTTTAATCTGAGCTTTTTCTTCAACAATTGGATTTTAATTGCTCTAAGCTCTTTTATTGAATAAACTTGGATTTTTTTTTTAAGAACAAACTAAGAAAAACTTAATAGAAGGAACTTTGAAAATTGAAATAACCTAATTTGGCAACTGATCAAGCCAATTCTTGATAGAGGGGTAGTCTAAAGAATGTTGATAACAAATACAAAGGGATTTTGGGTTAATATTAGTGGGTGAGTCAATAAAAAGGTTGTTAGGATTCAACGGGGTTCACTAGGAGTTATTTATGTAGGTAGGCTTTTTAGTGGAGTGAACGGGTTAAAACCTAGGTGCCTTTATCATCTCAGTATATCAAATCATTATTGTGGTCTCGACATGCATAAACGAGGCAAGTTCTAGAATAACAGTTCAAAGTTGACACATTCAATATCAATAAAAGTGAGCATGAAAAATAATATATGCTCTATAAGGCTCAATATCTCATAGAAATTATGGGTGTTTTTGACATCAATCCCTATAGGTTTCAAATTTCAAAGTAATACTCGATTTAGTTCAACAACCTATCAATTTTTTTTTAAAAAAAATAGACTTATCATGCTTGATTCTCTAGTATTCTTCAAATTTAATCATCAATGCACAATTAACTATGACTTACTCTAAAGCATATCAATAAAAATCATAAATCATTAAAAATTTCATCCTAATTAATAATATGAGAATAATATTTAAGATCAAGACTAAATTCAGGATTTGAGAATAAAACAAAAAGTTGGACACTTTTACTCCCCCACACTTAAGATGTACATTGCCCTCAATTTACAAAGATAAATAATGATAGTAATGGGATAAATCAAAAGAGAAGGGAGAAAGTGACACTTCCTGAATTTTTGGATGGAGTCCAAAATACATTCCTCGGGTGACTTTTATGTGAATATGTGTTTGTGCGGCATGTAATTGATTCTGCAAAGTCACTTGATTAATAATTTTTGAATAGGGATTGCTTATGAGGTTAGATAGCCAATGGTATAAAAATAAGAATAAAAATAAAAATAAAAATATGAAATACTAATAAAGTTCAAAAATAGAAGCATCATTAATCAAACATTTAAAATAGGAAAATATATGTGAAAAATAATCTATGAGAACTCGAAGTCCTCATTGTTATTTCGGATCCAGGGTGGTGCTTGATGGCGATATGTGAAAGTGATGATGATTCTTTGAAGGGTGGCCTCGATCCCATCAAGGCGTCGAGCATTGCTAGTAAACTACTGGGTACAATAGTGCTCGAGCTGAGTGAGGCGTGTAGAGATATCTGCTAATGAAGTCGCTGAACATGATGGCTGCTGGCTTCGGACTGGTGGCACATCATCAGGAATGTCCTCGGGCACCTCCTCTTCTGTAGCTAGTTTGTATTGAGGAGGGTCCGTTCCGTGACGTCGTTTGATCATATTCATATGTAACATTGTTTGTATCCCTTGAGGTTTCATGTATCCAATCAGTGTGAGTGAGGACCTCTACTGATCGGTGTCGAGGAGATTAAATACCAAGCTAATCGCGATATGTATGGCCCCATTGAAATGATGCCCTTTCTATATGCCTCTGCGTCTGATGCTGCATTGCGCATGCGATAAAATATGCCACATCGAAAACATGTCCCTCAGACATGCATGACAAGAAGTAGACATCTTGTTTATTAACGATGCCTATGCTCTCTTTGCGACCTGTAATTGTATGAGCAAGGATAGCATGAATATACCTGAGAGCTAGGGAAAGGGCGGTCGCCTTTGAACGACTGGGGTTATAATTTCTTGTAGTAGGGTGTAAGCTTTGCCAGTAGGCGATTTGAGTGATGTGCAGGTCATGGTTTAAATTGTCTAGAGGATTTTCTTCAATAAATTCCAAAGTGTAGAGACCAAGGGCCGTACCAAATTGTGGTACGCTTAATCGTCGTATTGTGCCCCCAAGACAAAATTGGATAGTGTTGGGGTCATCATACTGAGCCATCACTGTTTGCAATGTGAAGGTGGAACAAAATTCGAGTGTGAGTTCCAAGCATGTAGGCTCGATTATAGAGAAAAATCGCTCCCATGGCTCTGTTGCTATGAGGGCTCGAATATCGGTTGTCAGTCCAATTTGTTCTATCGAGTTCCAGTCCATACATCTTACGGTGCCTAAAGGGCATTCCCGGAGTGCCTTATATCGTTCTTCCTGAGTGTTTTGATTAAATTGGAGGAAGTGGTGTCAAATTTCTAATGAGGCACTAGCCGAAGATGGTCCAGGTGCTTTTCTTTTCTTGCTTGGAACGGCCCTTTTAAGACATGATGACGACATAATTCCTAAAACATAATCAAAAAGAGATACACCTCCTTTATGCAACCATGAATTTAACAATAATCATAGTCAATAGCCAAGATAGATGCTTCTTTGAAGAACAAATACTAAAATCGTAATCTTATGAACAATTCTTAACTAAAATCATTATTTAGTTCTGAATACAATAACAAAAAACAAAGATTTCATTGGGATTAGTCATGGTGTATAAGAGCTATAATTTAACGTTTAACTAAATTTAGTCAATAGAGTATCAATTCTGCAATGAAGGGGAAGAAAAATCAACATAAAAAATAAAATGCTAAAACAGAGAATATATTAAAAAGAATTGAAATCAAAATAGAAGGAAACAATTAATAAATAAATTAAGAAGAAGATGAAAGTAAAATACTAAAAACTAAAATGAATCGTGTCTTTTGAGTCTAAAATTAACTATAACTTTTAAATAAAGAAAAAATAATTGAAAATATGAAGAAAAAGGAACCAGGGATGGTTGTATGCGACGAACACGGGTGAAGCACGACGGTGGCAGTGGCGTGGCGTGTGATAACACGATTGTGTTGCAGGCGTGCAACTTGTTTTTGATTGGTTATGTTGAGGAAAAGGTAGGGAGAGGTAGTTTCGGGTGGTAAAGGTGTGGGTATGGTGGAAATTTTGGGGAAGGAGGCTGATAATTGTGTCTAGGGTTTAAAATGGGAGAGGGTTTCCAGTTAATTTTCTTATATAAGGAGGGGAACATGGCCACCTGACACGGCCGTGTTAAATTTGAACTGCTCGTGCTTTTCACGATTGCTTAGAATTGGGCGCGATATAGGGTCTTTAGCACACCCGTGTGATAATTTGACACACCCGTTCTTGATAAGTCAGTATGTTCACATGGTCACGGTGGATGCCCGTGTTCCAGCTGTGCTTGATATGTCAGTAGCCTCACACGGTTATGAGGAACGCCCGTGTGATTTTATCACAGCCCGTGTTGGAAAAGAGAAGTTTTCCCTATTTATGCACGGTTATGGGCACGCCCATGTTCAAGGCCGTGTTAATGATCCTGCATTTTTGTTAGACTTTGCAAAACAAAGTTAATGTATTTAGTGCTTGGGTTGCCTCCTGAGAAGCGCTTGTTTATAGTCTTAAGCTAGACTCTTCCTGTTTTTAGTTCTAAAGGAAGGCTCATGGAGCATAAACTCCTCTCTTGTATCTCCAAGATCTGCACCATTATAAATCTTAAGTCGGTGACCATTTACCTTGAATGTACCTTTATTCGTTGAGTTACCTCAATGGTGCCATATGGAAATATTGTTTTGATCATGAATGGCCCTGACTATCTCGATTTTAACTTCCCAGGGAATAATTTAAGCCTTGAATTGTATAATAGGACTAGGTCTCCTACTTCAAATGTCTTGATTGCGGGCATCATGACATCGCTTTGTTGCTTTTTTGTACAACCTTGAGTTCTCATAGGCTTCCGCTCTCCATTCATCTAACTCGTTTATCTACATCATTCTTCTCTTTCTTGCAAAGTCAAGGTCAGTAGTTAAAAATTTTATTGCCCAGAAAGCTTTGTGTTCTAACTCGAATGGTAGATGACAACTTTTCTAGTATACGAGCTTGTATGGGGATGTCCCTATAGGTGTTTTGAATGTTGTTCTATAAGACCATAAAGCATCATCTACTTTAACTGCCCAATCTTTTCTATTTGATTCAACTATTTTTTCTAGAATGCGCTTAAGCTCTCGGTTTGCTACTTCAACTTGCTCACTAGTTTGGGGATGATAAGGGGTGGCTGTTCTGTGGCATACTCCAAATTTCTTTAAGACTTTTTCAAATTGTGTATTACAAAAATGAGTACCCCTATCACTGATGATGGTTTTAGGTGTACCGAATTGGGAAAATAGTCTCTTGAGAAATTTAACTACAACCCTAGCATCATTGGTAGGTAAGGCTTCCGCTTCTACCCATTTTGACATGTAATCAACTGCTACTAGGATGTATTTATTTCCAAATGAACTCGGGAATGGTCCCATAAAATCAATACCCCACACGTCAATTATTACACATGATAGCATATATGTTTGAGGAATTTCATCACGTTTAGAGATGTTACCTGTTCTTTGGCATTTGTCACACGAGGCAAAACCTAATTCGAGTATTTTGCGTGATGTCTTAATACCACTGTAGTGTCCTCCTGATGGTCCTGAATGACAATGTTCCAGGATTTTGCTTGCCTCTATCCTTGTAACGCATCTTCGAATTACCTGATCTGCACATATGCGGAAAAGAAAGGGATCCTCCCAAAAATAATTTTTCACATCAGCAAAAAATCGCTTCTTTTGGTGATGTGTCAATTTTCTCGGTAGGATGTTAGCTGCTAGATAGTTTGCAATATTTGTAAACCAGGGTACTTTAGAATGTGTTATAGAAAAGAACTGTTCTTCGGGAAACGAATCATTTATTTCATGTTCAACAAGCTCTTTGGTGTGTGGATTTTTGAGTCTTGAAAGATGATCTGCCGCGAGATTCTCAGCTCCCCTCTTATCCTGTATTTCCAAATCAAATTCCTGTAAGAGTAAAATCCATCGTATTAGTCTAGGTTTTGCATCAAGTTTGTTTAAAAGATAACGAAGAGCCGAATGATCAGTGTAAACAACAACTTTAGATAATATTAGATATTTTCTAAATTTTTCAAAAGCAAAAACTACAGCTAGCAATTCTTTCTTAGTCGTGGTGTAATTTTCTTGCGCAGGTGTTAATGTTCTGCTAGCGTAGTAGATTGGTTGAAAATGCTTGTCTCTTTGTTGTCCCAAAACTGCACCTATTGCAAAGTCACTTGCATCACACATTAATTCGAAGGGTAAGTTCCAATCAGGTGCAATTATAATCGGAGCATTTATTAATTTATCCTTAAGGACATTGAATGCATCTAAACATTCCTGATTGAAATTAAAAGGAATATCTTTTCCTAGTAATTTTGTCAAAGGCTTAGCTATTTTAGAAAAATCCTTAATAAATCTTCTATAAAAACCTGTGTGTCCTAAAAACTTCTAATAGCCTTGGTGAGCTAGGGAGGTAATTTTCTATGGTTTCAACTTTTGCTTTATCTACCTCAATTCCTTTACTAGAAATCTTATGTCCTAATACAATCCCTTCTCTAACTATAAAATGGCATTTCTCCCAATTGAAAACAAGGTTTGTTTTTTCACATCTCGTTAGGACTCGTTTTAAATTTTTAAGGCAAAGATGGAAAGAATTACCGAATATCGAGAAATCATCCATAAATACCTCCATGATGTCCTCCACGACTTCATCGAAGATTGCCAACATGCAACGCTGAAAAGTAGCAGGAGCATTACATAATCCAAAAGGCATTCTACGATAAGAAAACGTACCGTATGGGCATGTAAATGTTGTTTTTTCTTGGTCTTCAGGAGCTATGGGGATTTGAAAGTATCCGGAGAGTCCATCCAGGAAGCAGTAGTACATATGCCCGGAAAATCTTTCTAGCATTTAATCTATGAAAGGGAAAGGAAAATGATCTTTTCGGTGGCATCATTCAACTTTCTATAGTCTATGCGACTCTCCATCCTCAGAATCTATTCTTGTGGGAATTAACTCATTTTTTCATTGGGTACACTGTCATTCCTCCTTTCTTTGGGACTACTTGCACATGACTTACCCAAGTGCTATCAGAAATAGAATAAATTATTCCTGCATCTAGAAGTTTAATTACCTCAGCTTTGACCACTTTTTTCATGTTGGGGTTTAAACGTCTCTGAGGTTGCACACATGGTTTATATTCTTCTTCCATCAAAATTTTGTGGGTGCAGAATGTGGGGCTTATTCCCTTGATATCAAAAATTTTCTAAGCTATGGCTTTCTTGTGTTCTTTTAGTACTTTTATCAGTTCCTCCTTTTTTTTGGATTTTAATTCTGAGGAGATGATTATTGGTAGTGTAGAATTGTCTCCAAGGAATGCGTATTCTAGGTGTTTTGGTAACTGTTTGAGTTCCAATTTGGGTGGCTCTACGATGGAGGGTTTTTGTTTTATTTCATTATCATTCTTGATGCTTTCTTCTCTCCGTTGTTCATATGATGACATTTTTAGATTCGACTCATTATCTTCATCTTCTTCCCCCTCTTCTTGAGCCGAACACAATTCCAATGTGTCACCTTGTATAATTTCCTGTAATGAATTCTTTATAATATGATCAGTAGTGTCAACAAAATAACAGGAATCATCTTGTTCTTTAGAATATTGCATGGCATTACTGAGTTGAAAGATAATTTCTTCATGACCTATTCTCGAGCTAGTTTACCATTACCTACATCAATAATAGCTCTAGCAAGTGGCTAAAAAGGACGCCTAAGATTAAAGGAACATTAATGTCTTCATCTATGTCTAACACAATGAAATCAACGGGAAAAATAAATTTATCAATTTTGACCAAGACATCTTCAATAATTCCCCTAGGATATTTAATAAATCTATCGGCTAATTGAATACTAATCCTAATGGGATTTGGTTCCCCAAGATTTAGCCGTTTAAATAATTTGTAAGGCATTAGATTAATACTAGTTCCTAAGTCTGCTAATGCTTTCTTGATGTTTAAACTACCAATTAAGCAAGGAATAGTGAAACTCCATGGATCTTTTAATTTCCGTGGTAGTCTGTTTTGGAGAAGGGCTGAACATTCTTCGTTAAGCTCCACCATGGATACCTCCTCAAGCTTCCTTTTGTTCGTAAGAAGTTCCTTTAAGAATTTTGCATACTTCGGCATCTGTGAAATAGCTTCAATGAAAGGTAAGTTAATATGTATTTGTTTAAAGAGTTCGAGGAACTTACCGTATTGAGCATCCAATTATTCTTTCTTCAATTTTACTGGATATGGAATTTTTGTTTTATTCTCTATAGGCAATGGATTATCGTTTTCACCTTTTACACTCTTTTTCTTGATAATATCATGTGGTGTCTTTCTTTGTGGTTCAATTAACTCTTTGCCACTCCTTAGTGTAACTGCTTTTACCTGCTATGTGCCTTTGGAAAAAATCTTTGTCCGTATTTAACATAATATCTCAATAAGTAGTCCAACCGACGTGATGATTTCTCTTACCTAAATTTTGATTCCCTCGATTGATCTTTGTTGTTCATCGAGTGTTTCTTCAGCCTTTTGAAGACGAGATTCTGTGGTTGTCACCAATTTTGTCAGAATCTCTTCAAGGTTTGATTCCCCTTCCTGTGGATAAGGTTGTTGAAAATTTGGAGGAAAATCTTGTATTTGATCATTCCACGAGAAGTCGGCATGGTACCTCCATCCTGTAGTATAAGTGTCACTATAAAAATTATTTTGACATCAAGAGTAGTTACCTATATAGTGGACTTGTTCATTTTTCATGCCATATCCGTAGGTGGGTACTTAGGATTCGCCACACCTCTCATATTCGAGTTATACTGCATTACTGGGTGTACCTGCGAGAGATTATTCAAACCATCAATCTTTTTATTCATTATTTCGATCTGATTAGATAACCTGGTGACCACGTCGAGGTTGAAAATACTAGTTGCTTTAGTAGGAATTGTCCCCATGCCTTGCCACTGATAATTATTTAGTGCCATTCCTTTGAAAAACTAGAATTATCTGTCAAAATTTAAATAAAAGAAAAGTTAGCAAAGTAAGAATAATAATAATGGCTAGAGTAATAAAATAGAGCTTTCGTAATATTTTAGAATTCCCCAGCAACGGCACCAAAAACTTGATCACTGCAAAACAGTCAAGTTTTAATATTTATAAAGAATGATCGAACCTGTAGACTGATTGCGACAACAATAGAGGCAAATGCACCTATCAAACAGTAGTATAGCTCAGGCAAGAATATCTTATCGAACCCAAGGAACCTAAAAGTACTATTACTCACTTTCTTCCTATTATTTAGCCTTAAATATGGAGTGATTAATTAACTTATCTAAGACTAATGAAATACTTAAACTAAATGCAAAGACAAAAGAATAAACTAGGAAAAGACTTTGGAAAACTCAGTTGATAAAAACGATACCCTCGGGAAGAATCCACCTATGACTTCAACTATTATCTAACTGTCAATTCATATGATTTCTTTTACTTAGCTTGATCCGTGAAACTCCCTAACCTATATTAAACCTTCCCTCGAAGCGAATAACATCTAACCTTAGGTTAATTAGTGGAACTCTCGTTCTCTTATAATAACCCCCTAAGGAAGTAGTAAATCGATCAATGGACTCCCATATTAGGTTTCACCCTAATCCAGCAAAATCTCGTAACCTTATCTCTAGGCACCCGATCAACTCCGCTTAATTATGCTAGATCTACTCTTAGGCAGGGTCTATTCCTCCTCATCCTAAGCACATCAGATTAAATTGAGCAACATAATTAAGAACAAACTAAGTATTTATCATATAAACCAATAGATCAAATAACAAAATCCATCATAGATTTCATCCCTTTCAGGTATCTGAAGGATCTAGTTCATAATAAAATAAGAAAACAACTCAAAAGAAAAGATAAAATAAAACATAAGAAATCCCTAAAACCCCTGAAGGAATTGAAGGAGAGATCCTCCGTCTTGAATAGAATCTCGACTCTTCGAGATGGATCAACTGGCTATCTTTGAGTAATTCCCTAAACGAGTAAAGCTCAGGCAGAAAACTCTGCTAAAACCTGGCGCCTTTGAATTGCTGCCTTGGATTGTTTATATAGACGTTTGGGAAGCTTTTCTTGGCTCCTAAGCACTCGTAATTCAAGTGAAATTCGTCCTAAGTGTTTGAGTAGACTTAGGATTGCGTTTCTTGGGCTCCAAGCATCCAATTCTGAGTGAAATTGCTCTTTCCCGTGGTAGGGGTACGGCCTTGACACGTCCGTGTAAATCGTGGTCCAGCCTGTGTCTCCATCCTGTCGATTTAGGCATGACTATGACACGCACGATCAATATCTAGGTAGAGGCCATGCTTCGGGTCTGCCAATTGGGGCACGGCCGTGTACATCGGGGTCAGGCCGTGTTGGGCTTTTTTGTCGACGAGGCGCGGTCTTGTAAATCAGGGTGTAACCGTGTGCAATCTAAATATTGGGGCACGGCCGTGAGGCATGAAGTCCAGGCCGTGCCGACTTCTTGGGTTGGCCTACTTTGGTCCGTTTTAAACCCGTTTTGCATCCTTTTTATCCTTGGGTGCTTTCCTAAGTATAAGACATGAAAAGAAAGGATTAAGAGCACCTTTTTACATAAATTAAGGATAAACTCATCCAAAAGCATACTATATGTGGGATTAAAATATGTTACTTTTACGGTTTATCACCATATACTTGCCCAATGGGCTTACATTAAATTATTTGAAAACCATATCAGAATGAGCCTGCTGGTTTAAGTGGTGAAGGAGTCTGTGTGTTGTGTAGAGGTCCTGTGTATTAATCCTTGCGCGAGCATGAGTATTTATTTTTGTTCGATTTTGTAAGAGACTATTGATGGAATCTGAATTTTGAGAAGTGGGTTAGTGGGAGAGGGAATTTAGGGATATGTAGATTTTCCTGATCATCTCTGAATATCTTATATTATTTTATTTTTTTTTTAATTTTGGTCCCTCTAGGAGATTTCTAATGTTCTTTTTGGTTTTTCTTCTCTTCTTCTTTCTCTTTGTCATTTTTTTCTTTCCCATTCGACGTCGTCTTCTTGTTCTAAATTACTGTTCTCTTCTCACGAAATTCGTACGTTGGTAAGTGATATATTTCATTCATATAGGTTGCTTTGGCTTTTAATCCATTTAGAGCTACATGGTTACTCATTGATATGGAAATTTACGTTTCAGCAAAAGCAAATCAAGAAGATCGTGCCCCTACTATTGCGAAATGTAGACGTAAGGTTCAGAGTGTTGGGGTAAGCGTTAGACGTTTGATTTGAGTTATTGTTGGTTTGAGTTTTCGGTTCTATCGTATTTTAAGACTAATTTTGAGTAATGATATGTTGACTTTTAGGTTCCAGGAGACTCGTGAGTGCTTTAGCTATGAAACAGTACCAGGTGTGTACCCAAAATGCAAAAAAATGATGTTCGAAAAAAGTTGAAAAACCCCATTGTCGATGCCATACGGCCGTGTGGTAGGCTGTGTAGTAGGCCGTATGCGATGACAAGGCTGTGTGCTTAATGAAGTCCAGGCCGTACGTAAGACACGACTGTGTGATGGCTAGAGTGTGGTCGTGTGGGCCAAACGGGCGTATGGTAACTGAGCTAGGCCGTGTGATCCACACGGGCAACCCACACAGGCGTGTTGGCCTATATTACTAAAATTTTTCTTAAGGTCACACGGGTCATCCTAATCGACTGTGGGCTACCGTAAGGTTGGTAAATGTTATCTAACCCTTAAACCAACTAATCTGTTAGACTGAAATATGGTTATGAGCATGCCTATGTTTGTTTATATGTTATCTATTAATGAAAGCATGTTAAGCATGATTTATCTATAAACTCTATATGCATGTTATGTTACTGTGATTGAGGTGGAATGATGCATATTGGAGGAAGTGTTCTGAAAGGCAGATTATGCCTAATATCTGGCAGCACGACTGCATTATATCTGATATGTACCACATCGATACAGCGTGTTGTGTAGGGCTGGTTGGGTTTTTAAACCCCACATGGTGTGTAAGGATGGTCAGAGATGGTGTGTAGAGGATGGGAGTAGGATTCTGATATCTGATTTGCATATCTGTAACTGTATTTGTATCTGATATGGGCCCAGGCCCAATTGTAAATCTGTCTGATTTGTGATATTCTGTATGTGTACCCGCTTAACTCTACTGGGTTACACACTGAGTTTACGTAAACTCACCTATTTTCTGTTTGTCTGTACAGGTAACCCACAGTCTTAGGTGGATCGATGCAGCGGAGGACTCGACGGTGACAACCTATTTTACTGCTTCATTTTGTTTTTGGGTTATTAAGTTTTGGCATTGAAGTTGTATTTTTTGGGACCCTGGACTCTTTTAAAATTTTGACGTTGGTTTTGGGTTTTGGGTTTTTACTTATTTATAGCTGTAATGGCTTTCTAAAATCTTGAACAAATTTTCTGGGCACAACGTTTTTCCAAGCTTTCGCAACAAACACATTTTATCTCTAAATAATTTAATGAAAGAAAGCTTTGAAATTAATAACAACTCTAAAGGGTAATGAACTATTAAGGTTTTAACTTAACGACAATGGTTTATCAATCCATTTCATGTGACACTTCCGGATTTAGCCATAACGTCTAGGCCGGGTTTGTGGTGTTACATAGGACCTTTAAGGAGTGCACTAACTACTTAACCATCAAGCCTAGGTTATTTCTTGGTTAATTATTTCAATTAACCCCCTATATTTTGGGGCATGACAAATTTACTATAGTTCTCCGGGCAAAACTATGTTATGAATATGAATCAGAAAGAAATGTCATATGAGTATGAGTGATGGTTCATAATTTGATTTTGGTTAATACATTTATTATGTTACTTGTGTACATGTTAAGTTTATTATGTGATAATGTAGTAACCTATTTTTGTTATAGAATGAGTTATGTAAGGTGATAAAGAAGACTATGTTTGTATGTTATTTTCAATTATTAATATATGAAATGTCAGGTATGCTGTGTTTAATTTTATACGAACTTAATAAGCTCTGAGTAAGCTTACCTTTGTTTCATCTTTCTTCCTTGTAGATTTTGGAAATTGGGCATTCAATTGGATCAAGTCAGAGCTCACACTATCTTCAAATCCCTCTGGTAGACTTTTGAACATTTTGGCCCAGTTATAAGTGGCATGTGAATATGTGTAAACAATTATGTATATATATGTGTGTGTGAGATTGAAACTTATGTTTTTGGTACAATTTGATGTAGAAATAGGTGTAATGTATGAAAGTAATAATGTTGTTTTGGTTGGTTCGTTACATGAAATGGCATATATGCTTTGGTTAAAATTGTGTATCTTTGTAATAGCCCGTATTTAGTGAAATTGAAATAGTGGTTTCAAGACCACAAATCTGATGAGTAAAAAATTTTTTATTATTATTTTAATGTCTACGATATGTTAGTAAGACCGTATAAAAATTTTGCTAAGAAATATTTTCGTTTGTATGCTTAATTAGGTAAAAAGGACTAAATTGTAAAATATACAAAAGTAGAGTTCTAGTAGCTAAAGTATTAAATGGCTATAGAAATTTAATTTAAGAGTATTTAAATTGTAATTTGACCATTCATAGAGTTAATGAACATTTATGGACATTAAATTAGGTGATTTTGATGTTATAAGTTAAGGTCAAATTTGTAATTTAATAAATAACTGATCGCTACAAAACAGTCTAGTTTTAATATTTATAAAAGACTGATCGAACCTGTAGACTAACTGCGACAACCATAGAGGCAAGCGCACCTATCGAACAGTAGTATAGGTCAGGCAAGAATATCTTATCGAACCCAAGGAACCTAAAAGTACTACTACTCATTTTCTTTCTATTATTTAGCCTAAAATATGGAGTGATTGGTTTATTAATCTAAAACAAATGAAATACTTAAACTTAAATGCAAAGAAAAAAGAACAATACTTTGGGAAAAGACTTTGAAGAAAACTTAATTGATAAAGACTATACCTTCGGGAAGAATCCACCTATGACTTCACTTATTATCTACCTTTTCAATTCATATGATTTCTTTACTTAGCTTGATCCGTGAGACTTCCTAACCTATATTAAACCTTCTCCCGAAGCGAATAACGTCTAACCTTAGGTTAATTAGTGGAACTCTCGTTCTCTTATAACAACCCCTAAGGAAGCGATAGAATCGATCAATGGACTCCCATATTAGGTTTAACCCTAATCCGCAAAATCTTGTAACCCTATCTCTAGCGCCGATCAACTCAAACTTAATTATGCTAGATCTACTCTTAGGCGTGGTTTATTCCTCCTCCACCTAAGCACATCAGATAAATTTAAGCAACATAATTAAGAACAAACTAAGTATTTATCATATAAATCAAAAGAATTAAATAACAAAATCCATCATAGGTTTCATCCCCCTCAGGTATCTGAGGGGTTTAGTTTATAATTAAACAAGAAAACATCTCAAGAGAAAAGAAAAAACAAAACATAAGAAATCCCTAAAACCCCCTGAAAGAATTGAAGAGGAGATCCTCCGCCTTGATTAGAACTCTGACTCTTCGAGATGGATCAATTGGCTATCTTCGAGACAATCCCTAAATGAGAAAGGCTTGGCAGAAAACTCTACTCAATCATCGACCCTTTGAATAGCCGCCTTGAGGTGTTTTTATAGACTTTTGGGATTCTTTACTTGTCTCCTAAGTACTCATAATTCAGGTATAATTCATCCTAGGTGTTTGAGTAGACTTAGGATTGCGTTTCTGAGGCTCCAAGCATCCTATTTCGAGTGAAATTTCTTTTTCCCATGGCAGGGGCACGGCTAAGGCACGCCTGTGTAAATTGAGGCTCAACCCGTGTCTCTATTCTGTTGATTTAGGCACGGCCGTGGCATGCCCGTGCAAGTCGAGGTCAGGCCATGCTTCGGGTCTGTGATTGGGGCACAGCCATGCAAATTGAGGATAGGCCGTGTTGGGCTTTTTGTCGACGAGACATGGCCGTGTAAATTGGTGACAGGCCGTGTTCTAGGTGGATAGCAAGGCACGGCCGTGTGGAATAAAGCCTGTGCCGTGTCGACTTCTTGGGTTGGCCCAATTTGATCCGTTTTAAGCCCGCTTTATGTTCTTTTTATCCTTAGGTGTTCTCCGAGTAAAGACATGAAAAGAAAGGATTAAGAGCACCTTTTACATAAATTGAGGATAAATTCATCCAAAAGCATACTAAATGTGGGATTAAAATATGTTACTTTTCTTTGCTTATCAAATACCCCACACTTAATCTTTTGCTTGTCCTCAAGCAAAATTCTCAACTTACAATTAAAATGAACTTTCCATAATTCCTATTAATAATGCCTCATCATAATTTATAGAAAATTTATACATAGATAATTTAATTCAAAAAGCCCTAAAGTTTCAAACGAGATAAGTCATGATTTTTTAGTATGAAAACATAGGTGTCTCCCCTTATCTAAGTAATTTCCTTTAATTCAAAACCGACAAGGATTGACATCCTCACAGAAGATTCACTCAAATCACTCGAAGTGTTTAAGGTTCAAGAAATAAGCACTCTAAGTCAAACCTGAAAAGTTAATCCCATAGGCTTGCCTGAAAACCAAATCTCCACTATTGTATATGAGATGATACACAAATCAAAAGGTCTTTAATCAGGGTTGTAATGGGGCTAGGGTTAAAGGTGTGGATACATGCTTAATTAGTGGTTATAATTGAGACTGACTTGACAAATTACCTAACTACAAACATTGAATTAAATATTGACTTGAATGAAAACTAATAATATCTTTGTTGATAATTACTCTATAGTAAGGAGTACTTTGATAATACTTTAATATGAGCTTTTTCTTCAACAATTAGAGTTTAAATTCTCTAATCTCTTTTATATAGTACTAATATTGAATATATACTTGAAATTATTATTATTATTTTTAAGAACAAACTAAGTTAAACATAATAGAAGGAACTTTGGTGATTGAAATAACCTAATTCGACGATTGATCAAATCAATTCTCGATAAAGGGTAGTCAAAGGAATGTTGATAACAAATACAAAGGGATTTTGGGTTAATATTAGTGGGTGAGTCAAGAAAAGGTTGTTAGGATTCAATGGGGTTCACTAGGGGTTAATTTGTATGGGTAGGCTTTTAGCGTAGTGAGCAGGTTAAAACCTAGGTGCCTTTATCATCTCGAGGTATCAAATCATTAATGTGGTCTCGACATGTATAAACGAGGCAAGTTCTAGAATAACAATTCAAAGTTGACACACTCATAATCAATTAAAGTGAGCATGAAAAGGGGTACATGCTCTATAAGGCTCAAAATCTCACAAAAAATTATGGGTGTTTTGACATCAATCCTTATAAATTTTGAACTTCAAGTTGATAATTCAGTTCAACAACCTATCAATTTTAATTTTTTAGAAAGTAGACTTATCATGCTCGATTCTCTAGTATTCTTCAAATTTAATCATCAATGCACAATTAACTATGACTTACTCTAAAACATATCAATAAAAATCATAAATCATTAGAAATTTCATCCTAATTAGTAATATGAGAAATATACTTAAGATCAAGACTAATTTTAGGATTTGAGAATTATGCAAAAAGTTAGGCACTATTACCCCCACACTTAAGATGTACATTATCCTCAATGTACAAAGATAGATAATGAAATTTATGTGCCAAATCAAAAAGATAAGTGAGGAAAGTAATACTCCCTGAAATCTGGATGATCCCGGGCATCTTTGGTGGCGGTGATGGTGTTTTCTATGGGCCCGGTGGAGTGGCTACCGAGAAGCAATTTGCTAGATGAAGAAATTGGGTAGCCTGTGAAGATATAGCCAAGAGATCTAGAGAAATAATAACATTATACTAATAATAAATTTAAAGATTAAGGAAATAAAAAGAATGAGACTAAGAAGAAAACTGAAATTGAAAAAAAAGACTAATGGACTAAGGAGTCCTTATTGTTGGATGGTTTGCAAAGTGGGTGTGACCTTGAAGGCTGTGGTGTGTGATTCCCTAGTAGCCTCTAGATCCTAAAACCAAGAAACTACTATGAAATAAATTAAATTATGCAGAAAAGAAGTATAGATAAGGAAAATAAAGGAGATGAGAAAAGAAAAATAGAATCGAAAAGGTTTTCGAGACCCTTGATGTGTCAATTAAGTGAAGTTGTCGGCATGAACTCATGTTGAGGTTTCTTCTAAGGAGATGATTCTTTTGTTTTTTGGGCATGATCTTTGTATTGCTCAAGTGTCTTGGATCTTTTCTGTGAATAGGAAAAAAATTTGAAAGAAAAGAGAAAGAGGGAATAAGAAAGAAGATGGGACAAAGAAGACGGGATGTGGGGTTTTAAATAAAATTTCAAATTTGGCTTGTTCCCACACCCGTGTGCCGAGGGTGTGTCAATTCACACGACTGCCTAGCACTGCCATGGCTAATGGCGTGTTGCTTCTTACACGCCCGTTTCTTAGTCAGCCACGCCCATTTCGAGAAAGCCAGTATCCACACACGGTTTAGAGGTACACGCATGCTTATTTTATCGGCACCTGTGCTTCAGGGTGGTTGGACTCGTGACATTGAGGAGTGGTTAGACTGACTTACACGGCCCTACTCTTGTCAGTGTGGCAATTTTGATGGTCCACACGGCTATGGACATGGACACGGTCGTGTATAAGGCCGTGTGGTCTGGAAATCTGGACTTTTGTGTTAGTTTCCAACTAAATACTTAGGAAAGAAAGATGGAAAGAAAAGAAACTGATAACAAATTTGAAAATAAATAGTGTTAATGTTCGGGTTACCTCCCGAGAAGCGCTCGTTTATAGTCTTAAGCTAGACTGATGAATAAACTAAACAAAATGAATCATATTTTTCAGTCTAAAATTAAACAAAAACGTAAATAAGGAGGAAGTATGTAAAGAATGTGAAGAAAAAGAAACCAGGCAGGGTGGTGTTTGACGAGCACGGGTGGAGCGCACGGCGGTGGTGCTGGTTTTTCAGTGTAGGCACGGCCTGGTAAGGGCATGCGCTGCGGGCGTGTGGTTGGTTATGGTTGGGATTTTGAGAAGAATGGTCGGAAGGAGGTGAATTGGAGGGAGGGAAATGATTTGGTGGCTGGATTGAAGAAGGGGGGTTTGAAATCTGAGTTTTAGGGTTTGGGGAAAGGGGAGGGGACGGTTACTTTAATATATAGGGAGGGTAACACAGCCTTACGCCACGGCCATGTTAAATTTGAAATGCCTGTGCTTTACATGATTTCTTAAAATTGGGCGCGATTCATAGTTTTTAGCACGTCCATGTGTCATTTTGGCACGCCCGTGCTCGGTAAGTCAGTATGTTCGCACGGTCGTGGTGCACGGCCGTGTTGAAACATCCTTAAACAGGGCTTTGCATTTTCTGTGACTGCATGTAGATAGTATGGTCATCAAGCTTGTTCAGGGTGATTTAAGGGTCCAAGCATGAGTTAGGGGTAGGCTAGAGCCTTATCAAAAATTTTCTTGTTGGGCACTTAGAAGGGGGAGCTGAATGGGATAGGAGTTAAGGGTGGTTAGTGGTAGGTTTTGACGCAAGAGAAACCTTGGTAAAGTGGCAAGAAGGGCGCCACTTAAGGATCAAAGAAGTGACGCCTCAGGGGAGTTGATAGGGACTTGGTTCGAGCTGCAGGAATCCCCTTTTGGTTGTTTTTTTTTTTACGCCAAGGCCAAGAGGTGTTGCATTTGGTTTGGACTCTGGTGGATGAGCATTGAAGTGGTCAACAGATTTGGATAAGGGGAGGATAGAAATTTTAGGGGTGTGGTGAATTCAAATCAGTTTGAGGATAGGAAGATAGAGGGGACGACATAAGGGAGGTGTTAGCCGAATTCTTTTGAAGAGTTTAGGGGGAAAGGGACTCTCGATTTTGGGTCTTGGTGAGGGTGCCAAAATTTAGTTGCTAAAGAGTAGATTTTTGGCATTTAGGTGAGTTTTTCACTTTTCAGTCTAGCTTTTTCCTCCCAACTTCTCTTTGGTCGAAAATTACCTAAGCTTTCCTTCTCTTTTTCTTCTTTTGACCATAGCCGAAACCCAAAAGAAGCTTTAACCTTTGTCGAAAACTTTGATACTCTCCTTTCTCTTCATTCAACACTTTAGCCGAATATCTCTTGAAAAAGGGGCACCTTTCTTCTTCGTCTCTTTTCCTTCGTAGCGGAATGAATTCGGCTTTTGGGGTAATTTCTCTATGTTATTGGCCGAATCTCCCTAACTCTCCCTCATCTTGTTCTTCTCTCTTATCTCTTTCATTTTTTTAGAGAGAAAGGTCAAACTAGTTACTTGTTTTGTGGGGCTCTTATTTGTTTGTAAGTCGAATCCTTTCTTTTGGTTTCTGGATGCAGTGGATCGTTGATTGGTGATTTGTCACTACTCTCAATTGGGTTCTCTAGTGGTTGTGGTAAGGGTTTCTTTTGTTCCAATTAATTTCTTTACGGTTGAGTGCCGAAGGCAGTAAGCCTATAGTATTTTTTATGCTTGGCCGAATGTAGGTGGGGTGGTGCGCCTTCTTGAGGACTTTCAGGATTCGTTCGGCTTGGGAAGTGAATCTAGAGTTTCGGGATTTGTCGATCTAGGTAAGGGTTTCATTTTAAGTGTTATGTTAATCTCTTAGATTTGATTTCATCGTTTTAATTCGGTCTAGTGACCAAGGGTTGTTTATGGACTCAAATGCCAGCCAAGCGTTAGGAGAGGTTGGACATGTAAACCCAGCCCCTAAGTTCAAGAAGCGAGTAGTATCAGCAGTGCGAGATTGGCCACCGAGTTGTGGGCTGGCGTCGGAGCAAGATTGTAGACAGATAGCTGTAGTCTCGATTAACGATAGTGTTGACGTAGAGGGTGTGATATTGCGGGTTATCAAGTGTGTAACTTTTACACACTTCATATACTTACTATGCTATAATTGTGTTTTGTCAAAAGCTGAAGTAACGGTGGAAATCATTATGTTACCCTTGTGGGTAAAAGCAAGGACTCCGGGTAAGTCTATTTTGGTGGCTAACGTGATTTATCTATATTAAACATGCATGTGCCATTTTATATTTCCTTAATGTGTTAAGCATGATCATATGGGGTTGGAAAGCATATACATGAAAAATGGGTATGATGAGAGGAGGGGGAAGGTATGATTTATCAGACTGTCACCAGTGGTTAGGTACCACACGTGGGTTGGCCCCACATATCATTACTCTGTGACTAAGTCTCAGTGGTTTGGAACCACCAGTGGTTATGTACCACATATGCTTATCTTTGTGACTCGTCCCAGTGGTTTGGTACCAGAGTGGGTTGGCCTCACATAGCAATATAAGGGATTGTCATCAGTGGTTAGGTACCACAAGTGGGTTGGCCCCACATATGAATATTTGTGACTTCGGTCACCAGTGGTTAGGTACCACCAGTGGCTAGGTGCCACAAGGGGTAGACTTGGGAGATTCGGATAGATACCTAGGTTGGATGGGTTGCATGACATGCATATTTGCATATGAATCTGTGTAAGAGCTTAACATCTTTTGGGGATGGGGATTTACACACTGAGTCTCAGTGACTCACCCCTTCCATTACCTTTTTACAGATAATTCTTAGATCGCAGATATGGAGCCGAGATGGACTCGAGGTGGCCATGCTCAATATTTTGTTTATTTATTTTAATGCTTATTTCGGATTTATTTTGTTTCTACTTTAAGTTTGGATTTCAGCTTTGCAATAAGGCCACTTAGATTTTACTTTGGGATTATTTGTTTGTTTTAAATGCCTTTAAAATTTTGCTAATGTTGAGGGCATGCCTAGTAAACTATGAAATGGACGGTTTTTCCAAAACTTGAATAAACTTTTGGGATTTTTTTGAGGTTTTACATCAGGTAATTAAAAAACAAGGGATAACCACAAGGCAACTCTATTTTGCTAAACTAAGTTTCCAAAGTGTTTTAACAGTCCACTCGATCCAAACTCAATTCATTTATAAATATACAAAGGTTTCCTTCCCAACTCAAGATGACAAACTAGTTTCCAAAACATTTTCTTCCATGTGACATGCTAGATTCGATCGTAGCATTTGGACCGAGTTTAGGGTGTTACATTTTTTTTATCAGAGCCAGGTTCAAAAGCTCGGTTGTGGGTATAAGGCCCAAAATGTTTTCAATAAAGGGTCTGTAACATGATTTTTATGGAGATGCATATTTCAGGAAGCATAGCACCTGAGTCCCCGGCACCGATCCACCCAGGTAAGTATCCTAACCTTTGATGTGATATATATATGATGGGTTTAATGAGTTTTATAGGGACATAGATAGGTATGCTAGGGCTTATGGACCTTAGGCCTAGTTACCCAAACTCTTAAATTGCATAAAACTTAATTTCCCTAATTAAACATGTCTGTGAACAAGTTATACGGGTTAGGGTGTGATAACAGGCATACGCATGCCTAGGATTGGATCCAGGAAGAGCTTGGTATTTAAGCGGTCCTAGTGACTCACCTCCTCTTCTCTGGAATCCTACCTGGTGCGTAGTGACTATTCACCTTAGTCATGAGGACTTGTTGACAGGCCCAAATTTATAATGAAAACCCAAAAAGGGACCAGTACCCTGTTTTTAAAATTGCTTGTATGTCTCTGATTTTGTAAAATTGTCCACAGTACCCTAGGTTGAGGTAATTCACCGCTATACCCTTGATTTTGTAAATGACCAAAATACCCATGATTTACGTAAAATGATCGAAATACCTTTGTCTGGAAAATTACCAAAGTACTCTTGTTTGAAAAATTACTGAATTACCCCTAATTTACGAAAGTCATCAAAATTGGAAAAATTACCAAAATACCATTGGATTGTAAAATTACCGAAATACCCCTACTTTGAAAAATCACCAAGATACCTTTTTTTAAAAAAAATTTATGGAAATACCCCTAGGTAGTTAAATGACAAAAATACCCCTAGATGATGAATATGAGTTCATGGATGTACTTGTGTGTTTGGTGCATGTATTAATGCTCTGCTGGATGTTGATTGAATGTGAATTCTAGAATTAAGAAATACAGACTTGAGAACTGAACTATGTAGGTATAGATCGAGTTCGAGAGAACCACTGTTAAAAATCCTTTCCATAAGACTGTTCGTTATTAATCAGTGGAAGAAAGAATTATTAATTCATAAAAATTTCTAAACAGATAAATCGTGAATGCTAGTCATGAGCACTCGAGGGCGCGGGCGTAATGTGAGTGGTCGTATGGGGGTAGGATGATCGTGTCGAACCAAGAGGGTCTAGTTATGAGTCGAGAATGAGGTACCAGCCGCCGCCCGTGGGCGCCGAGTTTTAAGAGCAAACGGTGGTGATGACGCGGTGTCACAGGCAATGCTACGGGTCTTGGAGAAAGTTACTGGAGCAGGCATAGGTACGGGGACCGAGCGACTCTGAGCTAATGGAGCAGAGGTATTTAGGGGAGTTTCGGGTGTAGCTCCCAACACAGATGAGAACTGGTTAGAGGCGACAGAGCGAATAATGGATGACCTGGATTTCAAGACTGAGGAGAAGTTGAAAAGGATAGTGTCTCTTCTCTAGGATGAGTCTTATCAGTGGTGGCTCACGGTCAGGGAAGGTACGATGGCCGATGATATCACTTGGGATTTCTTTAAGGCGGCTTATTAGAGGAAGTACGTTGGGTCTAGTTAAATAGATGCGCAGTGTAAGGCATTTTTGAATTTGGTTCAGGGGAGTAAGTCATTATCTAAATACGAGGTGAAATTTCTGCGGGTAAGCAGGTATGCTCGGGGTATCGTAGCTACAGAGCATGAGCGCTGTATTAGGTTTGAGGACGAGCTAAGGGATAAGCTGCGGGTGTTGATTGCTCCACAATGAGAGAGGGAATTTGTCGTTCTTATGGAGAAGCCAAGATTGCTGAGGAGGTGAAGCAAATCGAGAAACAGAATCAGAACAGGAATAGGGATAAAAGGAGGTTTGGGCATTTAGGGTCTGCTGGGAGTTCTCAGAAAAGGGCTAGATTTGGTGGACCAAATCAAGCTAGGAGACCTGCTGCTGCTACTCAATTGGCCACCATGGTGTGCTCGATGTGGAAAGTCTCATTCGGGGGAATGTTAGGCAGGTAATAGAGGGTGCTTCGAGTGTGGGTCTGTAATATCCTGACTTTGGTGGGTCTGTGCTTTTGGTATGTTGCATGGATAAGTTAGTAGGTTAAAGGATTTGAGGTTTGTATTGGGCTCAGGGTTGGGCTTAAATTTGGGTTAAATTAATTAAAAATAGTGCTAGTAGTAATTTATTTGTAAATTATTATGTTTAGTAGCAAGCTGGGCTTGTGGCCCAAAATTTGGAGGTGCTTTAAGTGGACATGAGGGTGGCGTCACAAGGGGGAGGAGTTTGGGCCTGGTGTGGCTACTTGGGGCCCAAATTGATGGGTCAAATTTTGGCACTTCAAGGGGGAAGGGGTGGACGGCATAGAGGCTGCATTTTAGGAGCTTTATTTCTTTTATTTTAAGTGTTAAAAGCTGATAATTAAGGGGGAAGAGGTGGTTTTAAGCTGGGCTCTTCTAAAGGTAAGATAAGGGATGTGATAATAGATGGATGAGATAAGGGATAAAGGCTATCAAGAGAGAGAGAGTTGGTCAAACTCCAACTCGAGGTGTGTGCATGTGTAGCCAATTTTGTAAGCCAAAGTGTTCATCTTTCTTTAATCTTTTCTTTTCTAATCTTTCTCACCTACTCGCTTGTAGAAAATCCTCTCCTCCTATTGTCTCAAATTTTCTTTACCGCCACTCTCCAACATTTTCTTTTCTCTTTAGTCTTTTCTTTCAAAGCCAATACCACGGTCCTCATCATTTTCCTCCACGGTACCGATTCTACAAGAGTGGGTTCTTTTTCCGAAGGTGCACCATGTGAATACTCCTCTTTAATCTGGTAAGTTTCGGATTTTGCTTCTCCGTGATTTCTCTATTTTTATCAAGTTCTAATCAATCGCTTGTTCCAAAGGCCTGCTGATTTCACTCTCACCCTTAGAATCCAAATTCGTCTTGCTATAGTCGAGGTGCCGATTTGGTGAAAAAGTCAAGGTAGGTGGTGGTAGGTTCAAATTAATGGCCTTTCTTGTTCTTTCCCTTTGGCCGAATGTGTTATGGTACTCAATTGGTTGCATTTCGTGGATTGATTTAATATATGGGTGTTGGCTGAATGTAGGTGGGTTGGTGGTGATGCCAGAAAGACTTTCGGGATCAAAAGCTAGGTAAGGGTTTCGCTTAAACACCGTGTTTATTTATTAGATCTCATCGTTGATTGGTTTAATGACCAAAGAGTTATCATGGACAATATTAATATCAAGCAAAGAGGGTTGGATCTGTAAACCCAATGCCAAAGTACAAGAAATGATCAGTATCTGGAGTGCGAGATTGGCCTTTGAGGTGTGGGCCGACATCAAAAGTAGATCGTAGGCCGATAGTGGTAGTGTCGAGTGACAGTAGCAAAGAAGCAGTAAAAACATTAGTACAAAAACCAGGTGTGTAACTCTTACACACTTTCTATACTTAATATGTAAATGTTGTGTGTTGTTAAAAGCCAGAATGACGGCAATGGTTACTAAATTACCCTTATGGGTAAAAGCGAGGATGCCGGGTAAGTTGTTACTATTTCTCGCGTTGATTGTGATCTATGAGAGCATGATATTTTGTATGCATGATTTTCCTATGTTAAGCATGATCATACTGATATTGTTACCATAAATATGTGTTATGGGTGATGAGAGGAGGGAAGTATGATTTATCGACCGTCACCAAGTGATTTGGTATCACTGTTGGGTTGGCCCCACATATTAAAAATTGTGACTAAGTCTCAATGGTTTGGCACCACCAAGGGTTTGGTACCACATATGATATTTTTGTAACCCGGTTACCAAAGTGGTTTGGTACCACATGTGATATTTTGTAACCGGTTATTAGTGGTTTAGCACCACCAAGTGGTTTGGTACCACAGGGGTAGATTTGGGAGACCGGATGGATGCTTAGGTTGGATGAGTTGCATGACTTGCATATTAGTGTATGAATTTGTGTAAGAGCATAACTTCGTTGGGATGGGGATTTGTACACCGAGTCTAGACGACTCACCCTTCCATTACATTTTGCGATCGACCTAGATCGTGGATATGGAGCAGAGCGGACTCGAGGTGGCCATGCACATGATTTGGTTTATTTCAAAGTTTTCCATTCGGACTTAGCTATTTTATTAAATTTTGGTTTTCAGTTCTGTAATAAGGCCGCTTAAGTTTCATTTGGGTTCTTTTATTTAGTTGATTTTAAAGTTTCAATTTAATATGTTGATTAAGCTATGAAATTGATGTTTTCAAAAGCTAAATAAATACTTTTTTTTTTTTGTATACAAAGACTAAGTAATTAATACGGAGTAACAATATGACAACTAAGTTTCTCCAAACGAAGTTTCAACATGTTTTACATGATACAAAATACATCGACGTTTTCTCAAAAATCTTACAATGTTTTTTTCTAAAACAAATCGGTTTCCAAATGTTTTCTTTTCTGTGGCACGCCAGATTCGATTGTAGTGTTTGGACCGTGTTTGGGGCGTTACATTTTGGTATCAAAGCCCGGTTCAAAAGTTCAATTGTGGGCTTAGGGCCCAAAATATATTTTAAAAGTTTGTGAAATGATCATTTTTCCTGAAAGCGTGACACCGAGTCTCCCAAGACCGATCTACCCAGGTAAGTACCCTAACTCTTGTTGTGATATATATGTTGGGCTTTGTGGGCTTTAGACGTAGTTAAGCATGATAGTAGTAATGGACCTTAAGGCTAGTTATACAACTTCTTAATTAAATAAGATTTAAGTATAATTGAACAAACACAGGAGTAAGTCATTTGAGTTAGGGTGTGGCAACAGCCATGCGCATGTCTAGGATTGGATTTAGGGAGAGCTTGGTATTTATGCAGTCCCAATGAGTCACCTCCTCTTCGTTCGAATCCTACCTAGTGCGTAGTGACTGTTCACCCTAACCATGAGGACTTGTTCGCAGGCTAAATTCGATAATTAAAACCCGAAAGGGACTAGCCACCTTGTTTTCTAAAAACCCTAGTTTTGAAATTACCAAATTACCCCTAGATTTATGAAAACTACCTTAGATTTGGGAAATGACCGAAATACCCCTGGTTTGTAAAATTTCCAAATTACCCCTAACTTACAAAGTTACCAAAATACCCCCGAGTTGTAAAATTACCAAAATACCCCTGATTCATAAAATTACCAAAATACCCTTATTTTGAAAAAAAATACCGAAAACTTTATTTTGGAAAATTACAAAAATACCCCTATAGGTTAAAATTACGAAAATACCTCCGGTTAGTGAAATGACGAAAATACCCCTATTCATGGAATGAGGTCTGTGGATGTTGTTTGTGTGATGAATATACTTAGAACTAGGAAGATGACAGAGTTAGCCCTCAGGATACTCGTGGTGGTAGACAAATCAGATAGGATGTACCCTAGAACTTCAAGGGTCGTGTTTCAAGCGGATTTGATGGAACTACCCTTTGGGGAGCTCGATTTAATCTTAGGAATGGATTGGTTGGTTAAGTACCGTGCAAAGCTGGATCTGCTTGACTAAATGCATGGTCTTGAAAATGGTCGAGGGTGTAGAGGTGGTAATGATAAGTGAGAGAAGGAATTACCTATCTAATGTGGTGTCCGCGCTGAAAGGGGAGAAGATGGTAAGGAAATGATGTGAGGCGTTTGTAGTTTATGTTTGTGCTTTGGAAGGTAAGGAATCGGCTATAGGAAGTGTTCGAACAGTGAATGAGTTTATTGATGTCTTTCCGAAAGAGCATCCGAGTTTGCCCTCGGATCGGGAAGTAGAGTTCGGTATAGACCTTCTACCGGGAACTGCTCCAGTTTTAATTACTCCGTATAGGATGGCGCCAAAGGAATTGGTGGAGTTGAAAGCACAGATTCAGGAGTTGCTGGATCGGGGTTTTATCCGGCCAAGTGTTTCACCTTGGGAGCGCCTGTGCTTTTTGTTAAGAAGAAAGACGAGTCAATGCGGATGTGCATAGACTGTCGTCAGTTGAATAAATTGACGATTAAGAACAAGTATCCTTTGCCTAGGATAGATGACCTGCTCGACCAGCTTAAGGAAGCATCGGTCTTTTCCAAGATAGATTTGAGGTTGGGGTATCACCAACTTAAGGTAAAGGAGGCAGATATCCATAAGACGACGTTTCATACTCGATACGGGCACTATGAATTTTTGGTAATGCCGTTTGGGTTGACGAACACACCAACAACATTTATAGATATGATGAACCGGGTGTTTTAGCCGTACTTGGATCGGTTTGTGGTAGTATTTATAGATGATATTTTGGTGTACTCAAAATCGGAGGAGGAGCATGATGCGCATTTGCGAGTGGTGTTGCAGATTCTTAGGAAGAAGCATTTATACACCAATTTTAGTAAGTGCGAGTTCTAGTTGAAGAAAGTTACCTTTTTGGGTCATGTGGTGTCAGCTGAGGGGATTAGAGTGGACCCTCAGAAGATTGAGGCAGTTTTGGATTGGAAGCCATCGAAATCTGTGGCGGAGATTCAGAGTTTTCTAGGTTCAGCAGGGTATTACTGAAGGTTTGTGGAAGGTTTTTCTTTGATTGCGGCACCATTAACCAAGTTGCTGAGGAAAGGGGTTCCGTTTGTGTGGTCGGATAAGCAACAGGAAAGTTTTGAGAAGTTGAAAAGGATTTTGACGGAAGCTCCGGTGTTAATTCAACCAAAAGCGGGAAGGAGTTTATGGTTTATTGTGATGCATCCCATACAGGATTGGGATGTGTACTGATGCAAGAGGGGAAAGTAGTAGCGTATCCTTCTCGACAGTTAAGACCTCACAAAGTAAACTACCCAACGCATGATCTGGAATTGGTTGCAGTGGTTTTTGCCCTAAAAATTTGGCGACATTACTTGTATGGAGAAAAGTCTATCATGTATACGGACCACAAGATTTTGAAGTACCTTCTTATGTAGAAGGAGTTAAATTTGAGGCAGAGAAGGTGGATTGAGCTGTTAAAGGACTATGATCGCCGATTGAGTACCACCGGGAAAGGCTAATGTGGTAGCGGACCCTTGAGTCATAAGGTGGTGGCGAGTTAAGAGCCATGTTTGCTCACCTTAGTCTCAGATGATGATGGAAGCTTTGTTAGCGGAATTGCAAGTGAAGCTAACATGGATTAACGAGGTTAAGGAAAAATAATTGGTGGATGAAGTTTTGAGCGGACGAAGGTTACAAGTGCAGAATGATGGATTGGAGGGGTATAGTCTGAGCGGCGATGGAGTGTTATGTTTTCGGGGAAAAGTGTGTATGCCTAAGGATGTGGAGTTAAGGCAAAAGATTTTGTAGGAGGCACATAGCAGTCTGTATGCTATGCATCTGAGAGGTAGTAAGATGTACCGGGATTTGTGGGAGCAATTTTGGTGATCGGGCCTTAGCGAAAAGGTAACGGAATTTGTGGGTAAGTGTCCGACATGTCGACAAGTCAAGGCTAAACATCGCTGTTGCGTCGTGTCTCATGTAACCGATTAAGATTCCACAATGGAAGTGGGAAATGATTGCAATGGATTTTGTGGTGGGCTACCCTTACGCCTACCAAGAAGGATTCAATTTGGGTGATTGTGGACCATCGATGAAGTCTCGCTCATTTCAGCACTGTATGTATGGATTACTCTCTTGTGGTTAGCAAGACTATATGTAGCGGAGATTGTAAGGTTGTACAGGGTGCCAGTGTCAATTATTTCGGACAGAGACCCTAGATTTACGTCAAGGTTCTGGAAGGCATTGCACTAGGCACTAGGCATAAGATTGGATTTCAGTATGGTATTTTATCCCCAGTCAGATAGACAATCGGAGAGGGTGATTCAAGTTTTGGAGGACATGCTAAAGGGTTGTGTCTTGGATTTCAAAGGTAGTTGGGAAGAATTCTTACCATTGGCGAAATTTGTGTATAACAATAGTTATTAGGAAAGTATTAAGATGGCACCATACGAAGCGTTATATGGTCGAAAGTGTCGTACCCCTACATGTTGGACGGAGTTGGGGGAGTGACATTTGTTGGGTCCGGAGTTAATTGCAGAGACAGAAGATAAGGTGAAAGTGATTTGAGCTCGGTTGAAAGAAGCGACGGACATGAAAAAGTCTTATGCCGATCTTAAACGAAAGGATATAGAGTTTGCAGAAGGTGACAAGGTTTTCTTGAAGGTGTCGCCGTGGAAGAAGGTTCTGAGGTTCGATAGGAAAGGTAAGTTGAGCCCTAGGTTTATCGGGCCTTATTAGGTGTTGAAGCGAGTAGGACCAGTGGCTTACCAGCTTGAGTTGCCACCAGAGTTGAGTCAAATCCACGATGTGTTTCATGTTTCTATGCTTAGACGCTATCGCTCAGATTCGTCGCATGTTGTGCCAGTGAAGGAGATTGAGGTGAGCCCATATTTGTCTTTTGAGGAGGAACCAGTGCAGATCTGGGATTGGGATGTTAAGGTTTTACGTAGAAAATTAGTTCCTTTGGTGAAGGTATTATGGCTAAACCATGGATCAGAGGAAGAGACATGGGAGCCGTAAGATATTATGCGGGAGTAATACCCTCAACTCTTTTGACGGTGTAAATTTCGAGGGTAAATTTATTTTAAGGGGTAGAATTGTAATATCCCGATTTTGGTGGGTTTGTGCTTTTGGTATGTTGCATGGATAAGTTAGTAGGTTAAAGGCTTTGAGGTGTGTATTGGGCTCGTGGTTGGGCTTAAATCAGGTTAAATTGATTAAAATAGTGCTAGTAGTACTTTATTTGTAAATTATTATGTTTAGTAGCAAGCTGGGCTTGTGGCCCAAAATTTGGAGGTGCTTTAAATGGACATGAGGGTGGTGTCACAAGGGGGAGGAGTTTGGGCCTGGTGTGGCCACTTGGGGCCCAAATTGATGGGTCAAATTTCAGCACTTCAAGGGGAAGGGTGGATGGCATATAGGCTGCATTTTAGAGCTTTATTTCTTTTATTTTAAGTGTTAAAAGTCGATAATTAAGGGGAAGAGGTGGTTTTAAGTCGGGCTCTTCTACGTAAGATAAGAGATGTGAGAATAGATGGATGAGATAAGGGATAAAGGTTATCAGGAGAGGGGATAGTTGGCCGAAACTCCAACTCTGAGGTGTGTGCATGTGTAGCTGAATTTTGTAAGCCAAAGTGTTCATCTTTCTTTCATCTTTTTCTTTTCTAATCTTTCTCACCTACTCTGATAGCCGAAAATCCTCTCCTCCTATTGTCTCAAATTTTCTTTGTCGCCACTCTTCAACACTTTCTTTTTCTCTTCAGTCTTTTCTTTCAAAGCCGAATACCCTGGTCCCCATAATTTTCCTCCACAACCAAATCTACAAGAGTGGATTCTTTTTCCCGAATGTGCACCATGTTTCAATACTCCTCTTTAATCTGGTGAGTTTTGGGATTTTGCTTCTCTGTGATTTCTCTATTTTATCAAGTTCTAATCAATCGCTTGTTCCAAAGGCCCCATCAATTTTACTCTCGCCCTAGAAGCCAAACTCGTCTTGCTATAGTCAGAGGTGCCGATTTGGTGAAAAAGTGAAGGTAGGTGGTGGTAGGTTCGGCCGAATGGCCTTTCTTGTTCTTTCCCCTTTGGCCGAATGTGTTATGGTATTCAATTGGTTGCGTTTCATGGATTGATTTAATATATGGGTGTTGGTCGAATGTAGATGGGTTGGTGGTGACGTTTTTAAAGACTTTCGGGATCCAAAGCTAGGTAAGGGTTTCATTTATTAATCGTGTTTATTTATTAGATCTTATTGGGTTGATTGGTTTAGTGACCAAGGAGTTATCATGGACAATATTATGATCAAGCAAAGAGGGTTGGATCTGTAAACCCAACGCCAAAGTACAAGAAACGATCAAGTCGGAGTGCGAGATTGGCCTTTGGAGTGTAATGACATCGAAAGTAAATCGTGAGGTCGATAGTGGTAGTGTCAAGTGACGATGGCGTAGAAGCGATAAAAATGTTAGTATGAAAACTAGGTGTGTAACTCTTACACTTTCTATATAATATGTAAATGTTGTGTGTTGTTAAAAGCGGAATAGCGGCAATGGTTACTAAATTACCCTTGTGGTAAAAGTGAGGATCTGAGGTAAGTTATTCTTGTTTCTCGCGTTGATTGTGATCTATGAGAGCATGATATTTTGTATGCATGATTTTAGTATGTTAAGCATGATCATACTTGATATTGTTACCATAAATATGTGTTATAGGTGATGAGAGGAGGGGGAGTATGATTTATCAGACTGTCACCAGTGATTTGATATCACATAGTGGGTTGGCCCAACATATTAAAAATTGTGACTAAGTCTCAGTGGTTTGGCACCACCAGTGGTTTGGTACCACATATGATATTTTGTAACCCGGTTACGGTGGTTTGGTACCACATATGATATTTTGTAACCGGTTACCGTGAGTTTGGTACCACAAGGGTAGATTTGGGAGACTGGATGGATGCTTAGGTTGGATGGGTTGCATGACTTGCATATTAGTGTATGAATTTATGTAAGAGCATAACTTTTGTTGGGATGGGGATTTGTACCGAGTCTAGATGACTCACCCTTGATTACATTTTGCGATCGGACCTAGATCGTGGATATGGGCCGAGGCGGACTCGAGGTGGCCATGCTGACATTTGGTTTATTTCAAAGTTTTCCATTCGGACTTAGCTATTTTATTAAATTTTGGTTTTCGGTTACGTAATAAGGCCGCTTAAGTTTTATTTGGGTTCTTTTATTTAGTTGATTTTAAAGTTTCTATTTAATATTTTGATTAAGCTATGAAATGGATGTTTTCAAAGCTAAATAAACACTTGTTTTTTTTTGTATACAAAACTAAGTAGTGTCTGAGTAACAATATGACAACTAAGTTTCTCCAAACCAAGTTTCAACATGTTTTACGATACAAAATACATCGACGTTTTCTCAAAAATATTACAATGATTTTTTTCCTAAAATAAATCGGTTTACAAACGTTTTCTTTTCTGTGGCACGCTAGATTCAGTTGTAGTGTTTGGACCGGGTTTGAGGCGTTACAGGGTCGATGGATCACCGGATAAGGGATTGTCTGCGGAGGCTAGCTAGGACATAGGTTGAGGTCAAGGTCATACACAATTCGGGAGAATGGTCGACAAAGCAGAGGGGTCGAGGTTCACCGGGGGTGGTAGTGGTAGCGGTAGGCCGTGGAGCACACTGGTAAGGGTCTTTGAAATCTTGATGCAAGATGACTGGGTTGGTCTATCTGTGAGGCGTCGAGAGGAGGTGACGCACGGACATCATAAGGTATGTTTTAATTTTAGGTTGCCTTATCTGCTTTGATTGATGTTAGTTCGACGACTCCTATGTTGCTAGCGATATAGCGGAACTTTGAACCTAGCCTATGAGACATCTTTTAGGGAGATGGCGGTAATTTATGTTTTTGCCTTAGAGGTTAAGGAATCAAGCGTAGGGAATGTGCGAACGTTGAGTTTGATGTATTCCCGAGAAGACCTTCTACCGCGAAGTTGAATAGCGCCAGGTTCATTGCCCATCTGTAATGGTGCCAAAGGAATTGGATTTAGGAATTGTTGGATCGGGGTTTTATCCGGCCGAGTGTGTCACCTTGGGGAGCGCCTGTGCTTTTTGTTAAGAAGAAGGGCGGGTCGATGTGAATGTGCATAGATTACTATTAGCTGAATAAGTTGATGATTAGGAACAGATATCCATTACCATGGATAGACGACCTGTTCAACCAACTTAGGGGAGCCTCAGTCTTTTCCAAGATAGATTTGAGGTCGGGGTATCACCAGCTTAAGGTCAAGGAGGCGGATATCCATAAGATGACTTTTCGTACTCGTTACGGTCACTATGAATTTTTGGTGATGCCGTTTGGGTTGACCAACGCACCAGCAGTGTTTATGGATATGATGAATCGAGTGTTTCATCCGTATTTGGATCGATTTGTCATAGTATTTATAGATGATATTCTAGTGTACTCGAAGTCAGAGGAGGAGCACAACGCGCATCTGCGAGTAGTTTTGTAGATTCTAATAGAAAAGTAGTTATTCGCTAAGTTTAGTAAGTGCAAGTTCTAGTTGAAGGAAGTTACCTTTTGGGCATGTGGTGTCAGCTGAGGGGATCCGGTGGACCCTCGGAAGATTGAAGCCGTATTAGATTGGAAACCACCGAAGTATGTGGCGGAGATTCAGAGTTTTCTGGGTTTAGCAGGTTATTGTAGAAGGTTTGTAGAAGGGTTTTCTTTGATTGCAGCACCGTTAACCAAGTTGCTAAGGAAAGGGGTTCCGTTTGTATGGTCAGACAAGCAACAAGAGAGTTTTGAGAAGTTAAAGAGGATTTTGACTAAGCTCGGTCTTGATTCACTGAAGCAAGGGAAAGAGTTTACGGTTTATTGTGATGCATTGCATACAGGGTTAGGATGTGTGCTGATGCAAGAGGGGAAGGTAGTGGCGTATGCTTCTCAACAATTGAGACCTCACAAAGTGAATTACCCGATGCATGATCTAGAGTGGCTGCAGTGGTTTTCGCCCTAAAAATTTTGAGACATTACTTGTATGGAGAGAAGTCTATTGTGTACACAGATCATAAGAGTTTGTAATACCTCCTTACTCAGAAGGATTTGAATTTAAGGCAGCATAGGTGAATCGAGTTGTTGAAGGATTATGACTGCTCGATTGAGTACCACCCGGGTAAGGCTAACGTGGTAACTGACGCCTTGAGCCGCAAAGTGGTTGCAGATTTAAGAGCCTTGTTTGCCCACCTTAGTTTGTATGAGGGCAGAAGTCTGTTAGCGGAACTGCAAGTGAAGCCGACATGGGTAAATCAGGTTAAAGAAAGACAATTGGTGGACGAAGTCTTAGGCGTTCGATGTTTGCAAGTGCAGAATGGTGGATTGGAGGGGTATAGTTTGAGCAGCGATGGAGTGCTATGTTTTTAGGGGAAAGTTTGCATGCCTAAGGATAGGGAGTTAAGGCAAAAGATTCTTCAGGAGGCACATAGCAGTCCATATGCTATGCATCCTGGAGGTAGTAAGATGTACCGAGATTTATGGGAGAAGTTTTGGTGGCCGGGCCTAAAGCGGAAGGTAACTGAATTTGTGAGAAGGTGTTTGACGTGTCAGCAGGTCAAAGCCGAACATCAGTTACCTTCGAGATTTTTGCAACCAGTAAAGATTTCGCAGTGGAAATGGGAAAGGATCACGATGGATTTTGTTAGTGGGCTACCCCTCACGCCCACTAAGAAGGATTCGATCTGGGTAATTGTTGACCGTCTGACAAAGTTTGCTCATTTCATACCTGTACGTGTGGATTACTCTCTTCAAAAGTTAGCTAGATTATATATAACGGAGATTGTGAGGTTGCATGGGGTGCCAGTTTAGATTATTTCGGACAGAGACCCTAGATTTACGTGAAGACTCTGGAAGGCGTTGCATCAGGCATTGGGTACAAGGTTGGATTTCAGTACGGTGTTTCATCCCCAGTCAGATGGGAAGTCAGAGAGGGTAATTCAGATTTTGGAAGATATGTTGAGGGGTTGTGTCTTAGATTTCAGAGGTAGTTGGTAAGAATTTCTACCGTTGGTAGAGTTCACGTATAACAATAGTTACCAGGCAAGTATTCAAATGGCACCATATGAAGTGTTATATGGACGAAAGTGTCATACCCCTACATGTTGGACAGAGTTGGGGGAGTGGCAGTTGTTGGGTCCAGAGTTGGTTGCTGAGACAGAAGATAAGGTTAGGCTGATTCGAGCTCGTTCAAGGAAGCTTTGACAGCAAAAGTCTATGCCGATCTTAAGTCAAGGATATAGAATTTGCGAGAGGTGATGTGGTTTTCTTGAAGGTGTCGTCATGGAAGAAAGTGCTGAGATTTGGTCGGAAAGGCAAGCTAAGCCCTAGGTTTATAGGGCCTTATCGGGTGTTGAAGTGTATGGGACCAGTAGCTTACCAACTCGAGTTGCCATCGGAGTTGAGCCAGATCCATAATGTGTTTCATGTTTCCATGCTTAGACGCTATCGTTCAGATCCGTCTCATGTTGTGTCGGTAGAAGAAATTAAAGTAAGCCCAAACTTATCTTTTGAGGAGGAACCAGTGCAGATCCTGGATCGGGATGTTAAAGTATTACGTAGGAAATCAATCCCTTTGGTGAAGGTATTGTGGCGGAACCATGGATCAGAAGAAGCCACTTGGGAGCCAGAGGATGTTATGTGATAGCAATACTCTCAACTCTTTTGATCAGGTAATTTCGAGGCTAAAATTATTTTTAAGGGGGTAGAACTGTAACATCCTTAAATGAGGCCTTTGCATTTTGTGTGACTGCATCTAGATAGTATGGTCGTCAAGCTTGTTCAAGGTGATTTAAGGGTTCAGGCATGAGTTAGGGGTAGGCTAGAGCCTTATCAAAAATTTTCTTGTTGGGCACTTAGAAGGGGGAGCTGAATATGATAGGAGTTAAGGGTGGTTAGTGGTAGGTTTTGACGCAAGAGAAACCTTGGTAAAGTGGCAAGAAGGGTGCCACTTAAGGATCAAAGAAGTGACGCCTCAGGAGAGTTGATAGGGACTTGGTTTGAGCTGTGGGAATCCTTTTTTGGTTTTTTTTATGCCAAGGCCAAGAGGTGTTGCATTCGGTTTGGACTCTGGTGGATGAGCATTGAAGGGGTCAACAGATTTGGATAAGGGAGGAGAGAAATTTTAGGGGTGTGGTGAACTCAAATCGGTTTAAGGATAGGAAGATAGAGGGGACGACACAAGGGAGGTGTTAACTGGATTCTTTTGAAGAGTTTTGGGGGAAGGGGACTCTCGGTTTTGGTTCTTGGTGAGGGTGCCGAAATTTAGTTGCTAAAGAGCAGATTTTTGGCATTTAGGTGAGTTTTTCACTTTTCAGTCTAGCTTTTTCCTCTCAACTTCTCTTTGGCCAAAAATCACCTAAGCTTTCCTTCTCATTTTCTTCTTTTGACCATAGCCGAAACCCTCAAGAAGCTTTAACCTTTGTCGAAAACTTTGATACTCTCATTTCTCTTCATTCAACACTTTAGCCGAATATCTCTTGAAAAAGGGCACCTTTCTTCTTCGTCTCTTTTCTTTCGTAGCGAAACAAATTCAGCTTTTGGGGTAAGTCCTCTGTGTTATTGGCAGAATCTCCCAAACTCTCCCTCATCTTGTTCTTCTCTCTTATCTCTTTCATTTTTTTTTAGAGAGAAAGGCCAAACCGATTATTTGTTTTGTGGGGCTCTTATTTGTTTGTAAGCTGAATCCTTTCTTTTGGTTCCTAGATGCAGTGGATCGCTGATTGGTAATTTTCACTACTCTCAATTGGGTTCTCCAAAGGTTGTGGTAAGGGTTTCTTCGCTCCAATTAACTTCTTTGTTGAGTGTCAAGGCGTAAGTTTATAGTATTTTGATGCTTGGGCGAATGTAGGTGGGGTGGTGACCCTTCTTGAGGATTTTTGGGATTCGTTTGGCTTGGGAAGTAAATCTAGAGTTTTGGGATTTGTCGATCTAGGTAAGGGTTTCGTTTTAAGTGTTATGTTAATCTCTTAGATTTGATTTCATCGTTTTAATTCGGTCTAGTGACCAAGGGTTGTTTATGGACTCAAATGCCAGCCAAGCGTTAGGAGAGGTTGGACCTGTAAACCCAGCCCTTAAGTTCAAGAAGCAAGCAGTATCAGCAGTGCGAGATTGGCCACCGGGTTGTGGGTCGTCATCCAAGCAAGATCGTATGCAGATAGCGATAGTCTCGATTGACGATAGTGTTGACGTAGAGGGTGTGATATTGCAGGTTATCAAGTGTGTAAATTTTACACACTTCATATGCTTACTATGCTATTATTGTGTTTTGTCAAAAGTTGAAGTAACGGTGTAAATCATTATGTTACCCTTGTGGGTAAAAGCAAGGACTCCGGGTAAGTCCATTTTGGTGGCTAACGTGATTTATCTATATTAAACCTGCATGTGCCGTGTTATATTTCCTTAAAGTGTTAAGCATGATCATATGGTGTTGGAAAGCATATACATGAAAAATGGGTATGATGAGGGGAGGGGGAAGGTATGATTTATCAGACTGTCACCAGTGGTTAGGTACCACACGTGGGTTGGCCCTACATATCATTACTCTGTGACTAAGTCTCAGTGGTTTGGAACCACCAGTGGTTAGGTACCACATATGCTTATCTTTGTGACTTGTCCCAGTGGTTTGGTACCACAGTGGATTGGCCCCACATAGCAATATAAGGGATCGTCATCAGTGGTTAGGTACCACAAGTGGGTTAGCCCCACATATGAATATTTGTGACTTCGGTTACCAGTGGTTAGGTACCACCAGTGGCTAGGTGCCACAAGGGATAGACTTGGGAGATTCGGATGGATACCTAGATGGGATGGGTTGCATGACATGCATATTTACATATAAATCTGTGTAAGAGCTTAACATCTTTTGGGGATGGGGATTTACACATTGAGTCTTAGTGACTCACCCCTTCCATTACCTTTTTGTAGATAATTCCTAGATAGCGGATATGGAGCCGGGATGGACTCGAGGTGGCCATGCTCAATACTTTGTTTATTTATTTTAATGCTTATTTCGAATTTATTTTGTTTCTACTTTAAGTTTGGATTTCAGCTTTGTAATAAGGCCACTTAGATTTTACTTTAGGATTATTTATTTGTTTTAAATTCCTTTAAAATTTTGCTAACGTTGAGGGCATGCCTAGCAAACTATGAAATGGACGGTTTTTCCAAAACTTGAATAAACTTTTGGGATTTTTCTGAGGTTTTACATCATGCAATTAACAAACAAGGGATAACCACAAGGCAACTCTATTTTTCCAAACTAAGTTTCCAAAATGTTTTAACAGTCCACTCGATCCAAACTCAATTCCTTCCCAACTCAAGACGACAAAATGGTTTCCAAAATGTTTTCTTCCCTGTGACATGCTAGATTCCGTCATAGCGTTTGGATCGGGTTTGGGGTGTTACACGTGTGCTAGCCGTGCTCAATAAGTCAGTAGCTTCACAAGGTCATGGGGCACGACCGTGCAATGCATGTGCTAGACAAGTCAGTAGCTTCACGGTTGTTATGCCGCACTAGTGTCTTTTGTCATGACCGTGTTGAAGAAGAGATGTAACACCCTGAAAATGGGCCTATGCATTTTTGATTTAATTATACGAAATGGCATGTCTTATGTATTATGAATGTATGGTGAACATTTTTGGAAACTTGGAAATGTTAAGTTTAAAAGAGGAAAGTGAACATTTTTGGAAACTTGGAAATGTTAAGTTTAAAAGAGGAAAGTGAACATTTTGGAAACTTGGAAATGTAAGGAAATGTTTTAGAAATGTTAAGTTTAAAAGAGGAAACTAAAACAAGGTGGCCTTAAGAAAATTAATAAAAGAAATTTGACATACAATTGGGCTTAGGAAAAGTGGCTATAAGGCGCCACTTAAGGGCCTAGCATGTGACGCCACCTATATATGCAATTGGGCTTGTGTTCGAGCCACAAGGAAAGCAAAAAGAAGTGTTATTTTTTTCTGCTACAAGATAGGCAAAAGTGGACGGCAAGGGGACACTTACAAGATGAGTTTTATTTTTTTGGAATTGCCAGACAAGGGATAAATTGTTGGGATTAATTCTTTTGTTAATTTGGGTAAGGTGATAATTAAAAGATAAATTTATCAAGATATGTAGAGTTGGCCGATTGGGGACTCCTTGGGTTGGTATTTTGGCCAAAAATAGGAGGGAGGAGTAATAATTTCATAACATCATTTAGCCTCTCCTTCATTACTCTTTTCTCTCCAAAAACTCGCACTTTCTTTCCTCTTTCTTTTAACTTGTTCTAGTCGAAATCTCTTCCTAAAGGACCACTATTGTCGATTCTCCCTAAGGCCTTATACCTTTCTCTTTTACTCTTTTGAAGTTTGAATATACAAAGGGCTCATAGCCGACTATTCTTTAAGTCTCAGGCCAAATCTCTGTGGTTTAAGCAAAAGTGCCGTCGACTGTAGTATTAAGGGAGGCTTCGGGATTTAGTAGTTATCGACTACAAAGAAGAGATCTTTCGGGACTTTCAAGGATCTAAGGTGAGTGAATCGGTCAAAGACCATTTATCATATTTAAGTGATTAAAAATTAGATCTAATATGTGAATCTATAGGGATTTCGACAGAGGTATACAAGGATTCCGGGATTTGAGAATTTCAAGGTAAGTCCATGTGAATATTCAGCCAAGGCCTATTTTTGGTGTTTTAGATCTAGTTCATATTTATTCAAATAGCCGAAACTAACAAGTTAATAGATCTAAGGATCAGCCGATTACAAGGAAGGAGAAGTTCTTTTCCCAAAGGTACACCATAGGCCGCGTGTTCCCTAGTTATTCGGTGAGTTTCAGGATTTGAAAATCGTAAAGTATGTGCCTAAATATAATCGGCCATAGGCCTGTTTTGATAACTAGATCTCTTTCATAATTGTTTAAAAAGCCGAAACTAACCTGTGATGTGATTTGATGTTTGGTCGAATGCAAGAAGGAATACAACAAAGTTTCGGGACTTGATTCTTAAGTCAATTGGCAACAAGGTAAGATTTTTGCCACCAAGATCCTTCGGGATTTAATCTCATAGCCGAATAGACTTTTGCTAAACATCAAAGTGATTGACCAAATGTAGGAATTGAGATCTAAAGTGTTAGATCGAGTTTCGGGTTCTCAGGAAAGCATTAAACGAATCAGGTGTGTACCCTACCCTAAGTTTTAATATATTCATGGCTATGTTTTAAATTAAATGTGTTATTAAGAATGTGAAAAGCATGGCTAATGTACCATACAATGGTACAAAGTACTAAGGTATGTTTCCTACTCCTACTAGGATTATGAATATATGTTATATGTAACACGTGAAAAAGTGATAAGAATGTGAATTAAGGCATGATGTGCATGATATGTATGATATGGGGCATATGGGTTATGTGAAAAGGGGAAGTAAATGTGGTGACCTAAGACCACGATATCTGAATGTGGTGACCTAAGACCACGATATCTGATTGTGGTGACCTAAGACCACGAATTTTATAAGGGTGATGAGCACGTCGACTGCAGCGACTGCCTTCGATGGTGTGTAGCGGATGGAGGGTTGACTTAGTAGCCCCCACGGTGTGTAGGATGGTATGGGTGATGTGTAGCGGATGGCATATAGGTTTGGGTTGGGTTGCATCATTATTTTTTTTTTGTTTATAAACATGTATAATAATGTATGCCCGAATTATTAAATTTTAGTGTTGGTTACACATTGAGTCATTGATTCACCCCTGTGGGATTACTTTTCGTGTGATCGATGATGATGGACCAGCGTGAGATGTTTAGGGATGGCCATGCTCAGAAGAAGTTCATCTATATTTTATTTGGACTATTTTAATTTAAGTATTTTGAATTTAAATTTTGGGAATTATTTGATGTAATAAGGCCATAGTAGCACTACTTTACTTTGCTTTTATTTATTAAGCTTGCAAACTTTTATTTATTAAAAGATTAAATAAATCTATTTTAAAACAAGCCTAAACGTTTTGTCACCTAAAGTAAAGGTTTTTAGTAAAGAAATAAACTTGTTTTCAACTCAAGCCCAACCCAAAACAATCTTTCTTTAAAAACACACAAGTTTTTCCTAAGTAACAAAAGAATTTGAAACGGTTTTCACCGGGGAACATGCCAGATCCGGTCAAGGCTCGTGGGCCGAGTTTGGGGTGTTTCAAGAGTGGTTTTCCCTGTTTGTACACGATTATTGGCACGCCCGTGTTAAAGGCTGTGTTAATGTTCCTGCATTTTTGTTAGACTTTTACACAACAATGTTAACGTGTTAGCGCTTGGGTTGCCTCCCGAGAAGCGCGTGTTTATAGTCTTAAGCTAGACTCTCCCTGTTTTCAGTTCTAAAGGAAGGCTCATAGAGCATAAACTCCTCTCTCGTATCTCCAAAATCTGCACCATTATAAATTTTAAGTCGGTGACCATTTACCTTGAATGTGCCTTTAGTGGGATGAGTTACCTCGATGGTGCCATATGGAAATATTGTTTTAATCATGAATGGGCTGACTATCTCGATTTTAACTTCCCAGGGAATAGTTTAAGCATTGAATTGTATAGTAGGAATAGGTCCCCTGCTTCAAAATGTTTTGATCGCTTGAGGCGAGCATCGTGATGTCGCTTTGTTGCTTCCTTGTATAGCTTTGAGTTCTCACAGGCTTCCATTCTCCGTTCATCTAGCTTGTTTATCTACATCATTCTTTTCTTTCCTGCAAGTTCGAGGCCAGTATTTAAAAATTGTAATGCCTAGAAAGCTTTGTGTTCTAACTTGAATGGTAGATGACAACTTTTCCCGTATACGAGCTTGTATGGGGATGTCCCTAGAGGTGTTTTGAATGCTGTTCTGTAAGCCCATAAAGCATCATCTACTTTAACTGCCCAATCTTTTCTATTTGATTCAACCGTTTTTTTTAGAATGCGCTTAAGCTCTCGGTTTGCTACCTCAACTTGCCCACTAGTTTGAGGGTGATATGGGTGGTCGTTACGTGGCATACCCATATTTCTTTAGAACTTTTTCAAATTGTGTATTATAGAAATGAGTACCCTATCACTAATGATGACTCTAGGTGTCCCGAATCGGAAAATAGCTTCTTGAGAAATTTAACTACTACCCTAGCATCATTGGTAGGTAAGGATTGCTTCTACCCATTTTGACATGTAATCAATCGCTACTAGGATGTATTTATTTCCAAATGAACTAGGAAATGGTCCCATAAAATCAATACCCCATACATCAAATAATTCATATGACAACATATATGTTTAAGGAATTTCATCACGTTTAGAAATATTACTGTTCTTTGGCATTTGTCACACGAGGTAACTTACATTGGCATCTTTAAATAGAGTGGCCAAGAATAACTTTGATTCGAGTATTTTGTGTGCTATCTTAATACCAATCGTAGTGTCCTCCGATGGTCCCGAATGATAATATTCCGAGATTTTGCTTGCTTTTGTCTTTGTAACTTATTACGATCTGCAGATACCTTATCTTCCCAAAATAATTTTTCACATCGCAAGGAATCGCTTCTTTTGGTGATGTGTTAATTTTCTTAGTAAGATATTAGTCGCTAAATAATTTGCAATATTTGCAAACCAGGTACTTCGTAATGTGTTATAGAAAAGAGTCGTTCTTCTGGAAACGAATCATTTACTTCATGTTCATCAAGCTTTTGGTGTGTGGATTTTGAGTCTTGAAAGGTGATGCGCCACAAGATTCTCGGCTCCTTCTTATCCCTGTATTTCCAAGTCAAATTCTGTAAGAGTAAAATCCATCGTATGAGTCTAGGTTTTGCATCAAGTTTGTTTAAAAGATAACGAAAGAGTGAATGGTCAAGATAAACGACAACTTTAGATAATATTAGATATTGTCTAAATTTGACAAAAGCAAAACTACACTAGCAATTCTTTCTCATCGTGGTGTAATTTTCTTGGTGGTGTTAATGTTCTACTAGCGTAGTAAATTATTTGAAATTGCTTGTCTCTTCGTTGTCCCAAAATCGCACCTCATCGCAAAGTCACTTGCATCACACATTAATTCAAAGGTAAGTTCCAATCGGTTGAAATTATAATCGGTGCATTTATTAATTTATCTTTAAGGACATTGAATGCATCTAAACACTCCTGATTGAAATTAAAAGGAACATCTTTTTCTAGTAATTTTGTCAAAGGCTTAGCTAGTTTAGAAAAATCTTTAATAAATCTTCTATAAAAATCTGCATGTCCTAAAAAGCTTCTAATAGCCTTAACTGAACTAGGGGGAGGTAATTTTTCTATGGTTTCAACTTTTGCTCTATCTACCTCAATTCTCTTGCTAGAAATCTTATGTCCTAATACAATCCCTTCTCTAAGCATAAAGTGGTATTTTTCCCAATTCAAAACAAGGTTCGTTTCTTCACATCTCAGTAGAACTCGTTTTAAATTTTTAAGGCAAAGATGAAAAGAATTACCGAATACCGAGAAATCATCCATAAATACCTCCATGATGTCTTCGACGAGTTCGTCAAAAATTACCAACATGCAACGCTGAAAAATAGTAGGAGCATTACATAATCCAAAAGGCATTTTATGATAAGCAAACGTACCATATGGGCATGTAAATGTTGTCTTCTCTTGGTCTTCAGGAGCTATGGGGATTTGAAAGTAGCTGGAGAGTCCATTCAGGAAGCAGTAATACATATGCCCGGATAGTCTTTCTAGCATTTGATCTATGAAGGGTAGAGGAAAGTGATCTTTTCTAGTGGCATCATTTAATTTTCTATAGTCTATACAGACTCTCCAACCTATAACTGTTCTCGTGGGAATTAACTCATTTTTTTCATTGGGTACTACTGTTATTCCTCATTTCTTTGGAACTACCTACACAAGACTTACCCAAGTGCTGTCAGAAATAGGATAAATTATTCCTGCATCTAGAAGTTTAATTACTTAACTTTGACCACTTCTTTCATGTTGGGGTTTAGCCGTCTCTGAGGTTGCACACCCGGTTTATATTATCCTTCCATTAAAATTTTATGGTTGCAGAATGTGGGGCTTATTCCCTTGATATCAGAAATTTTCCAAGCTATGGCTTTCTTGTGTTCTCTTAGTACCTTTATCAGCTCCTCCTTTTCCTTGGATTCTAATTCTGAAGAGATGATTACTGGTAGCATAAAACTGTCCCCAAGGAATGCATATTCTAAGTGTTTTGGCAACTGTTTGAGTTCCAATTTGGGTGGCTCTTCTGTAGAGGGTTTTTGTTTTATTTCATATCATTCTCAATGCTTTCTTCTTTCCTTTGGTTAAATGATGACGTATTGATTCAACTCATTGTCTTCATCTTCTTCCCTCTTCTTGAGCCGAACACGCTCCATTGTGTCATTCTCAGATAATTTCTCGTAATGAATTTTTAATAATATGATCAGTAGTGTCGACAAAATAAAAGGAATCATCTTGTTCTTTAGAATATCGCATAGCATCACACAGTTGAAAGATAATTTCTTCATCACCTATTCTCAGTGCTAATTTATCATCACCTACATCAATAATTGCTCTAGAAGTGGCTAAAAAGGGATGCCCTAAGATTAAAGGAACATTAATGTCTTCATCCATGTCTAATACAACGAAATCAACAGGGAAAATAAATTTATCAATTTTTACCAAGATATCTTCAATAATTCCTCTAGGATATTTAATAGATCTATCAGCTAACTGAATACTCATCCTAGTAGGATTTGGTTTCCCAAGATCTAGCTGTTTAAACAATTTATAAGGCATTAAGTTGATACTAGTGCCTAAGTCTGCTAATGCTTTCTTGATGTTTAAACTACCAATTAAGCACGGAATAGTGAAACTCCCTAGATCTTTTAACTTCCGTGGTAGTCTATTTTGGAGAAGGGCTGAACACTCTTCATTAAGCTCCACCATTGATACTTCCTCAAGCTTCGTTTTGTTCGTGAGAAGTTCCTTTAATAATTTTGCATACTTCGGCATCTGTGAAATAGCTTCAACAAAAGGTAAGTTAATATGTATTTGTTTAAAGAGTTCGAGGAACTTACCGTATTGAGCATCCAATTGTTCTTTCTTCAATTTTGCTGGATATGGAATTTGTGCTTTATTTTACAGAGGTAATGGATTATCGTTCTCATCTTCTACACTCTTTTTCTTGGTAACTTCATGTGGTGTCTTTCTTTGTGGTTCTATTAGCTCTTTGCCACTCCTTAGTGTAACCGCTTTTACCTCATCGTGGCGCTTTTGGAGAAAATTGTCATGTGTCCGTATTTCAAATAATATCTCAATAAGTAGTCCAACCGACGTGATGATTTCTCCTACCTGAGTCTTGATTCCCTCAATTGATCTTTGTTGTTCATCAAGTGTTTCTTCAGCCTTTTGAAGACGAGAGTCTGTAGCTACCACAAATTTTTTTAGCATATCTGTAAGACTTGGCTTCTTTTCTAGTGGATAAGGTTGATTTTGGTAATTTGGAAGAGGTTGCTACCTTTGATTTCCTTGTCCTCCCCACGAAAAATTTGGGTGGTTCTTCCAACCTGGATTGTAAGTGTTACTATAAGGATTATTATTAGATCTAAAATTGTTACCTATATAGTTTGTCTGCTCGTTTTCTGCTCCTGGTTGGTAAGGTGGGTGCTCAGAATTCGCCACATTCCCGCTCGCTTTGCATTGCATGACTGGATGTACTTGTGAAGAACATAAATTATCAAGCTTTTTATTAATTAACTCCATTTGTGTTGACAACATTGTCATTGCGTCTATGTTAAAAACTCCAGCTGATTTTGTCGGTTTAGCCCTTGTAATTTGCCATTGATAGGTGTTCAAAGACATCTCCTCAATAAAATTGTAAACCGCTTCAGGATTTTTATTATTTAGAGTTCCACCGGCTGATGAATCAATCATTTGCCTTGTTGGAGAATTCACACCATTGTAAAAAGTTTGGACTTGAAGCCACATAGGTAATTGTGGTGTGGGCATCTCCTTAGAGATCCTTATATCTTTCTCATGCATCATATAATGTTTCAAGGCCATTCGCACAAATGAAGATATATCATTCCTAAATTTGGCCGTTTTGGCTGGTGGAAAATATTTTAAAAGAAATTTTTCATTATTTGATCCCATGTGGTGATTGACCGTAGTAACGAAGTTCAACCATCGCTTTGCTTTATTCCTTAATGAAAAGGAAATAATCAAGACGTATGGCATCGCCGTAAATGCCATTTATTTTGAAGGTATCATAGAATTCTAAAAATTAGATATATGAGTGTTTGGATCTTCATCCCGCAAACCATCAAATTGAACAAATTGTTAAATCATTTGTATTGTGTTAGGCTTTAATTCAAAATTATTAGCATTTATATAGCAGCCTAACAATACTAGATTCTCGCTCTCGTTAAATTAGGTTTAGCATAATCATACATAGTACGCTGAGCATTCTGTTTTTGCACATTTGGCAAGGGATTGTTTTCGCCCATCCCTTTAGTAGGATTGGATCCTTGTCGTTCTCCTCTTTGATAGTCTAGGGCTCGCCTAATTTCTCCGTGATTTCATGAGTGGTAGCTTCAATGTCACTTTCAGATTCTAATGGTCCTCTCAAATTTCTTCTAGTCATAAAATAGATGTACCGCTATGAAAAGAAAGGAAGAAATTTAGAAAAACAAAATATATGTATAAAAATAAGAGAAATAAAAAATAATGGCTAAAGTAATAGAAATAGAGTTTTCTTAATATTTTAGGAAGTCCCCAAGAATCGGTGCTAAAAACTTGATCACGCAAAAAATGTCTAGTTTTAATATTTATAAAAGTGTGATTGAACATGTAGATCGATCGCGATAATGATAGAGGCAAGAGCACCTATCTAACAAAGAGTATAGCTCTGTAAGAATATCTTATCGAACCCAAGGAACCTAAAAGTACTACTACTCACTTTCTTTCTATTATTTAGCCTAAAATATGGAGTGATTGGTTTATTAATCTAAAATAAATGAAATACTTAAACTTAAGTGCAAAGACAAAAGAACGAAACTTTGGGAAAAGACTTTGAAGAAAACTCAATTGATAAAGACCATACCTTCAGGAAGAATCCACCTATGACTTCACTTATTATCTACCTTTTCAATTCATATGATTTCTTTACTTAGCTTGATCCGTGAGACTCCCTAACCTATATTAAACCTTCTCTCGAAGTGAATAACATCTAACCTTAGGTTAATTAGTGGAACTCTCGCTCTCTTATAATAACCCCTAAGGAAGAAGTAAATCGATCAATGGACTCCCATATTAGGTTTCACCCTAATCCGCAAAATCTCGTAACCCTATCTCTAGGCGCCGGATCAACTCGCTTAATTATGTTAGATCTACTCAGGTGGTCTATTCCTTCTCCACCTAAGCACGTATAACTTTAAGCAATATAATTAAGAACAAACTAAGTATTTATCATATAAACCGAAAGAATTAAATAACAAAATCTATCATAGGTTTCATCCCCCTCAGGTATCTAAGGGGTTTAGTTTATAACTAAACAAGAAAAAATCTCAAGAGAAAAGATAAATGTAACATCCTGAAAAAGGCCTATGCATTTTCGGTTTAATTGTACGAAATGACATGTCTTATGTGTTATGAATGTATTTTGAATATTTTTGGAAACCTGGGAATGTATGGAAATGTCAAGTTAAAATAGGAAAGTGAACATTTTGGAAACATGGAAATGTCAAGTTAAAATAGGAAAGTGAACATTTTGGAAACTTGGAAATGTCAAGTTAAAATAGGAAAGTGAACATTTTGGAAACTTGGAAATGTCAAGTTAAAATAGGAAAGTGAGCATTATTGGAAACCTTGGAAATGTAAGGAAATGTATGGAAATGTATGAAAATGTAAGGAAATGTATGGAAATGTATGGAAACATATGGAAATGTATGGAAATGTAAGGAAATGTATGGAAATGTATGGAAATGTAAGGAAATGTATGGAAATGTATGGAAATATAAGGAAATGTATGGAAATGTATGGAAATGTAAGGAAATGTAGGAAATGTAAGGAAATGTAGGAAATGTCCTGAAATGTAAGGAAATGCTTTAGAAATGATAAGTTTAAAAGAGGAAACGAACGCTTTTGGAAACTTGGAAATGTAAGGAAATGTCTTAGAATGATAAGTTTTAAGGCAAGGTCGCTTAAGAAAATTAATAGAAGAAATTTGACACAAAAACGGGCTTGAAAAGTGACAATGAGGCACCACTTAAAGCCTAGTAAATGATGCCACCCAAGATGTGTGCAAGCTTAGGTTCGAGCAGCAAGGAGAGCATTTCGAGAGTGTTTTTATGCCTAAATTAGGCTTACGCCCAATTCATTATTAAAGCTAAACTAATCATAGGAGGCGCCACATAGGTGGATAATTTGGGCCTCAGATGGCCACAAGGAGTCCAAATAGAATAAGTTTAAATTCTACTCATCAAGGGAAGGGGTGGACTAAGATCCGGATAAGACTTTTAAGTGATTTTTATTTAATTACTTAAAGAGGAAGCAATGGACGACAATAGGGACTCTTAAAGGAAGAGTTTAATTCTCCTTAAAACTCGGCTAAATAGGTGGATAAATGATGATTTATTTTAGATTATCTTCAAAGAGATAATAAAGGGTTTATTCTTTAATTTTAATTAAAGAGATAAAGCTATCAAAATAGAAGAGTGATGGCCAAGTAAGGATTCTAAGTTAGTAATTTCGCTATAAAAGGAAAAGAGGGCCATTCATTCTTTCTTCTAACTCTCTTTCGCCAATTCTCTCTAGAAAATATCTCCTTTCTTCATTGTTTTTCCAAGTCGAAAATACACCTTGTGTAGTCAAACTTCATTACCAAATTGCTCAAACTATTTTCTTCTTCTCTCATAATCTTCCAAAAGTCAATAGTTTTGAGACTTCAAACAAGGGTTGTCGATCAGACAAGGGTAAGAACTAGTTATCATTCGATTTTCATCCTTTTCTTTAAGATTTGTCAAATCTAGGACTAACCCCATTAATATCTTGTTGCCAAAACTTTGAAGAGATCTTTTCGGATTTGTTTAAGTCAACTACAAGAAGGAGAAGTTCTTTTCCGAAGGTACACCATAGGTCGTGTTCCCTAGTTATTCTAAGTGAATTTTGGGATTTAAAATCCACAAGGTAAGACATGTGAATATTCGCCAAGGCCTATTTTTGGTGTTTTAGATCTAGTTCATATTTATTCAAAAGCCAAAACTAATTTGTTAAAGTGATTTAAAGCTTTGCCGAATACAAGAAAGAGTATAGTGAAGATTTCGGGATTTGGCACCAAGGTAAGTTTTAGTGTACTAATCCTACTAGGATTTGGTTTTATAGCCAAATAGGCTTTATGCTAACATACTAAGGTTGGCCGAATGTAGGGACTTGAGATCTAAGGCTTTAGATTGGATTTTCTGGATTTCAATTGAAATTGTTGTTTAATTAGGTGTGTACCCCACACTAAATCTCAATAGATTTACGGTTTTAAGTCATTATATGTGTTAATATGAAAGTGTAAGAATATGGCTAAGGTACTGTGTATACCTCACACTATATCATAATATGTTTTATGGCTACGCTTAATTAATATATGTGATATTAAGAATATGAAAGTGGCTAAGGTACCATGTTATGGCACAAAGTACTGTGCACGCTTCCTATTCCTACTAGGATTATGAAATATGTTAATTGTAACATGAGAATAAGAATAAGAATGTGAACTCTAGCATATTTATGCATATTACTATTATATGGGGCATATGGGTTTATTTTGGGGAAGTGAATGTGGTGACCTAAGACCACAAACACGGTGACCTAAGACCGTGATAGCTGAATGTGGTGACCTAAGACCACGTAAATCTAAACGTGGTGACCTAAGACCACGAACGCGGTGACCTAAGACCGCGATATGGAGTGTAGCGGATGAAAGGTTGACTTAGTAGTCCCCACTGCAAGTGAGGATGGTACGGTGGTGTGTAGCGGATGGCATATAGGTTTGGGTTCTGGTTGCATCATATTGTTTAAATGCTTGATAAACATGTATGATATTATATGCCCGAAATATTAAATTTTAGTGTTGGTTACACATTGAGTCTCTGACTCACCCTGCTGTGGGATTACTTTTCAGTGACGACCACTGATGGACCAAATTTGGCGTGATGCTTAGTGGAGGCCATGTGAAGTTCGATTTCTTTTATTTGGACTATTTTAATTTAAGTATTTTGAATTTAAATTTTGGGAATTATTTGATGTAATAAGGCCTTAGTAGGAATATTTTATTCGCTTTATTTGTTAAGCTTACAAACCTTATTTTATTAAAAGATTAAGTAAAATACATTTTTTTAAAACAAAGCCCAAACGCTTTGTCACCTAAAGTAAATGATTTTAACAATGAATTAAACTTGTTTTCAACTCAAGCCCAACCCAAAAACAATCATTCTTTCAAAACACACAAGTTTTTCCAAAGTAATAAAAGAATTTGAAATAGTTTACACCGGGGAACATACCAGATTCGGTCAAGGCTCGTGGGCCGGGTTTGGGGTGTTTCAATAAAACAAAACATAAGAAATCCCTAAAACCCCCTGAAGGAATTGAAGAGGAGATCCTCCGTCTTGAGTAGAACTCCGACTCTTAGAGATGGATCAATTGGCTATCTTCGAGACAATCCCTAAACGAGAAAGGCTTGGTAGAAAACTCTGCTCAATCATCGACCCCTTGAATAGCCGCCTTGTGGTGTTTTTATAGACTTTTGGGATGCTTTACTTGTCTCCTAAGTACTCATAATTCATGTATAATTCGTCCTAGGTGTTTGAGTAGACTTAGGATTGCATTTCTTGGGCTCCAAGCATCCTATTTCGAGTGAAATTGCTATTTCATGACAGGGCACGCTAAGGCACGCCCGTGTAAATTGAGGCTCAACCCGTGTCTCTATTCTGTTGATTTAGGCACGGCCGTGGCACGCCCGTACAAGTCGAGGGTCAGGCCGTGCTTCGAGTCTGTCGATTGGGGCACAACCACGCAAATTAGGGATAGGCCGTGTTGGGCGTTTTGTTGACAAGACACGGCTGTGTAAATTGGTGATAGGCTGTGTTCTAGGTGGATAGAAAGGAACGGTCATGTGGAATAAAGCCTAGGCCGTGTTGACTTCTTGGGTTGGCCCAATTTGATCCGTTTTAAGCCCGTTTTATGTTCTTTTTATCCTTAGGTGTTCTCCTGAGTATAAGACATGAAAAGAAAGGATTAAGAGCACCTTTTTACATAAATCGAGGATAAATTCATCCAAAAGCATACTAAATGTGGGATTAAAATATGTTACTTTTACGGTTTATCAATAACTTAAAACTAAAATATGTAAAAAGGAAGTATCATCTTCCTTATAGAAATTTTCCACTGAAAATAAAGAGAAAAACCACCATTTTTTCACTTGGAAGGTTCGACTAGTTTTCTTGGGTGTAAGTAATTGATTTTCGAGTCTGTTTTTAATGATTTTTATGTTTTCGGGATCATTGTAGCTTAATCTAGCTAGCTGAGTGACTAATTTGTAAAACTATTAAAGGATTAGGGTTTTTCCATGAACATGCTTGTATGATATTTGAAGTTTAATCAGAGGTTATGAGTCATTGTTGATAAATAGACAAGTTTTGTAAAGTAAATTTTGATGAAAATGTTAGTTAGGGATTTATTTGTAAAATAGTAAAATACATGGTGAAATTGTGAAATAATGATTTTTATGAGTTGATATGTGTACATAATAAATTCGCTAGCATGAGTTAGGGATGAAATTTCCATTTATAAGCTTAAAGATTAAATTGTAAATAAGTTAAAATGTTAGGGCAAGATGTAAATTTGTATAAGTATGAATTTTGATTTAAATTGATAGTATGCGATTAAATGATTGAATTTACTTATTTAGATCAAGATAGACCTCGCATTTAATTTAGATCGGGTAAAGCTAAAGCTTTAGATTAGTCGACTTCGCTTTCACGCTTTAATTGTCGAGGTAAGTTCGTATAGTTAAATACCGTATTAATGTTATTATGAATGATATATTAATTTGTTAAATGTTAAGTAAATTGAATGGTGAAAATCCAACGATGCCATGACGCCTATCGAGCCCCGCCTAACATTAGGAATTTGTAGGATACAAATGACATGTCATTAGGGTTTTCATTTTTTGGTGCCGGTTTTAAATGTCCTACCGATAATGAGGTCCTACATTTATTGTGGATACTCCATAACTTGTCCGAGAAAGATCGCAGTAGCTTACGCTCGACCCATACTCGTGTGAGTAGACCCATTTCATAGCTCGTGTAGGCAATGATGTAAAGGAAATGAGATGTTATGGTTATATGTTAGCACACTTCGTGTGAGCTATCCCGTATATCCGATGTATTCTAAACGATTCAACAAGCATGAATTGGAAAGGAAATGGTAAGTATTCAATATGAACCATGTTATGTATTTATGAAAAGGATTGAAATGGTGAGATATATTGAAAGCATGTTATGTTATGGAAGATGATGAATCCAATTGAATTATGTTTATGTGTAATGGTTTATCTATGTTAAACTCATATGGATTATGTTTAAATATGCTAACATGTGTTGTGGTTGGTGCTTAGGCTTGTGCCAAGCTTGTGGTTGGATTGTATTATGCATAGACTTAATGTTATGTAATGAAATGGTAAGTTATGTTTTATGTTTTATGAACTTACTAAGAATTATGTGCTTACGTAGTTTTCTTTCCTATGGTTTATAGATAATCTAAGCTCATTCAGCTTTGAAGCTCGTCAAGACCTACCACAAGATCCCACTGGATATATCAGAGATTTCAATGTTTTGGCCATGGTTATAATGGCATGTATAGGATACTTATGTTTAAAGTTTGAGTTGAATGCCAAGTGTTGAATTTGGTATGTATATATATATGATAGATGTTTTGGTACCATTTGGAAATGGTTAGTTTTGTGTCATTTAGACGGTTTTGATGCATGTATGAAATGGTCCAAATGATAAGGTTATTTGGATATGACATGAATCTAGTATGGTATGGTTGAATGGTGTTAATTGTGATATGTTTGATATGGAAATAGGTTAGTTGATGAATGGTTAAGTATGCATATGTATAGGTATGTTTGATGTATGTGTTTGAGGTGCCTATATGGCATATTGGTTGAATGGATCATTAGCCTATTGTACGAGTCTTTTTATGCAGCTTTTGAGCATGTTTTGAAGCCTTGGTCATGTGTGCAAGTGTACTTAGGCATATGCTTGAGAAGGGTGAAAAGAATGGATTGATTTTGGCCATTTTCATGTCCACATGGCTAAGACACTGACGCAGTGTCTCAGCTGTGTGACACACAACCATGCAACACGATCATGTGTCCCTTGTAGGTTTTAGGGTTGCATTTAAAGTTACATGGCCTAGCACACGTGTGTGAGGCCATTTCAAGAGTTACACGCAGGCGTGTGGTTTGGCCGTATGACCCAAGTCAAAGAATTACATGGGCACGGACACGGGCTTGGACACGACCTTGTGTCTCTATTTTGAATATTACACTACCTAAGACACGAGCTGCAGGACTCACCATGTGAGTCACATACCGCCACATGGTCGTGTGACCCTTGTAGTATGAAATTTTCTAACTTTTTCTTAATGTTTCAAATGCTCCTCATTTAGTCTCAAATCATTTCTAAAGTATTTCTAAGGCCTTGAGGGCTTGAATAAAAGACAATATGCTTATGTTTGAATGAATTATACTATGATTTATGAAATGTTTGAATGTGAATGTTTTAAGTTACGCTTTTACGGTAATGCTCCATAACCCTCTTTTGACGCATGTATATGTATTAGGGTGTTACAATCTTACTTGATGAGTTTTGGCACTTAGAAATGATAATGATGTGATGAAGCTATATGTATGGATGTTAAGGTATGTTTATAAGTGAATGGTTTGATTTAGTCTTGTTGTAATGTGGTGCCAATTGTGGCATATTGGTTAGATATCTAGGTGATATTAAGTAGTATTTTGGCATGAAATGTGAATGTTTTGACAGGTATTGATTAATGGATATGTGCATTATAAGTTCACTTATGGTTGGTCTAATTCATGCACTTAAAGACCTATACTTGTTCTACATAGCTTGACACACGCACTGCAGTGTCACACATGTGCTCTTGACACAACTGTATGAGCTTTAGAATTTAGATAGCATGTACAACACATGATTTCGATTATCACACGAGCTGGCCACATGCTCGTGGTACTATTTATTTGGTCATTGAGCTTGCACACGGTCTTAGTTAGTTACATGGCCCTAAGACACGCATCGTGTGACTTTTAATGAACTTCTTTGCATCCAAGTCCACATGGCTTTAGTGAGTTACACGGCCGTGCAACTCTCTTTCACACGCTTCAATTTATCAAACTACTGTGACCCCTTTTATCGAAATTTTGCAAACTTGTTGAAAAGTTTCCAATTAAGTCCCTATATGTTCTCGGGTTGGTTTAAGGGCTTTTATAAGCTCATTTGGGACTCGGATTTGTTTGAAAAACATGTTATGCTCGAATTATAGAATTTTTTAACAATTAATTGAATGTTTAAAGTTGAATATGTTCATTTTATGCTTGTTTAAATATTGTAGCACCCCATAGCTTGGGTCTAGTGGCCGGACTGGGTGAGGGGTGTTTCAACGGTTTTCTTGCACAACGAAAAATTAAAATTTTGAAAATCGGCGTAGTTTGTATTATTTATAAACCGAAATTGTATTAGATACAATCGCATTCTTGGACCGAAATTATACTGTGTTTTCGGATAAATGGATCCTTGATATTTTTGGCTTCCAATCAAATGATCTTCTCCGCTATTCTCGCATTCACGAGTTGCTTGAGTATGGGCTCAAACTAATTGAATCAAAACGCAGAACTAGAAAAAAATTTATTTTCTTTTGGGGTGAAAACAATAATTTTCTCTTGAAAATAGATATCTATAGAATTGATATTATGGAAAAATATATTTAATAGTTGAAAATAAATTTCTCTATTTTTGACAGAGGAATAATATCTTAAAGTTGTTTAAATAGCTCTACCAAGGCTAACTATTTATAGGGAGAGAAAATAGAATCTTGTTTAATTGTAAATGTTTATTTTAAATAGAAAAACAACTTCCTAATACAATTAGGAGAAGGGGAGGGACTAATAAGGTGTGCTTCCCCTCATATGTATTATGATGGGGATTTGGGCTTCTCATTGTATTGGACCCAATTGTATGTGCTTTATGGACATTTAATCTAGCATTTTATAATTTAATCCAGCCCATTGCATATTTTTCTATTTTCAAAAATAAACATTAATTTTCCAATTAAATAATTTTCTCATCCCAATTTTACACCTTGTAAAATTTCAAAAAAATATGTTCATTTCACAATTCAACTTGTTTGCTATGATCGAATGATTTATTTTCATTTTCAGGCTTAAAATGGATTAAAAGCATTAACTCATTCTTCTAATAATTATTAGCTAATTCATCTACATTTGCAAATTAATCATTTCTCATTTTCATTTCCATTTTGAGCTAGTTAGTCAATTCGCATACTACCATATATTGCGGCAGCTCTTGATTATGGGATCTAGAAATGGATGTCAAGACAATGTTTTTGAACGCCTAACTTGAAGAGAGCATTTATATGATGCAACCTAATCGGATATATAGCTAAAAGAGACGAGCATAAAGTTTGCAAACCGCTTAGATCCATATATGGACTTAAGCAAGCATCCTACTATGGAATCGAAGATTTGATCAAGCGATCAAAACTTTTGGATTTGATAAAAACGTAGATGAATCTTGTGTTTACAAATGTTTAGGGGATGGAAAGGTGGTCTTTCTCGTTCTACTCATTGGCAATAATGTAGGGACATTGTCATCTGTTAAACTGTGGTTAACCCAATAGTTTAGCATGAAGGACTTAGGAGAAGCTAATTTTGTTCTAGGCATTTGAATCCTAAGGGATCGAAAGAACTAAGTGATAGCACTGTCTCAAGCTTCATGCATAGACAAAATATTGGAGCATTATTCAATGACCGATTTGAAGAAGGGAAATCAACTCTCTTTATCGGGATTTCATCTCTCTTTAGAGAACTATTGTAAGACAGCGAAAGAAAGAGAGAACATAAGAAATGTTCCTTATGCTTCAGCAGTAGGAAGTCTCATGTATGCTATATTATGCACACGCCCAAATATCTATTTTGTAGTAGGGTTGGTAAGTCGATATCAGGCGAATCAAAGACCAAGGCACTGAAAAGAAATTAAGCATATACTCAAGTATTTATGAGGAATGATGGATTACATGCTTGTGTATTCCAGAGGAGATCTTACTCTTGTAGAATATACCTATTTTGAGTTCCAAACATGTCAGGATTTGAGGAAATCGACATCAGAATGTGTTTTTGTCCTACACGATGGGTCCATAGTGTAAACAAGTGTTAAGCAGTGTTACACTAGTAACTTCACTATGAAGGGTCAAATATGAGGAATGAAAAAGCTTTGACACTATAACAGTCTGGATATAGCTAAACTTAAAGAAACCACATAAGGACAAAACACATTGATGGAGACAATAGCGTTTAATGGAATAGTGAATGTAGTCAAAGAAAGCATTTGAGGACATAACCTGGGGATTTATTTTACCAAGACTTTACTAGCTAGAGAGTTCTCTGGGAAACATATGGAAAGGCATAAGAATGAGAAACATAATTCATCTACTTCACTAGGGCAAGTGGGGGACTGTTATATCTAGTGCCCTAAGTGTAGTATTTTCGTCTAAGTACACTTGTAATTTTTTGAACAGATTGGTTCATAACAAATTCATTTATTACAATTAATATAATTTGTATTGTTGTCCTCAAATGGTTTTTGTACGCAAAGAAAAATGGAAGCAAATGTTGCTCATTGGTTGTCTAATGTTTAACTAGTACTAAGTGATATTACGTGATAGATCGTAATACGAAAAGACAACTTGTATTAGTAGACGAGCCTAAACATGTCCTTAGTCTAATCAGAAATGAGCAAACCGATTAAAAGACTAATATGTCATTTATCAAGTCCAGTTGATGAACCTAAACATGTCTTTACTATAATCGGAAATGACTAGACTAATATGTGTTTTGACTAGCCTAAACATTAATTTTCTAATTAAATAATTTTCTCATCCCAATTTTACTCCAGGTAAAATTATGACGATTTTACCCCTGGTAAAATTTCTGGAAAAAATATGTTTAATACTTCACAATTCAACTTGTTCACTATGATCGAATGATTTATTTTTAGTTTCGAGCTTTAAAATAGCTCAAAAACATAAACTCATTCTTTCGATCATTTTTAACTAATAAATCTACATTTGCAAATGAATCATTTCTCATTTTCATTTTTATTTCCATTTTAAGAAAACCACATTCATTTCCAAATGATTCCATTTCTCCATCTTGGAGAAAACCATAATCAATTTCTGAATGTTTTCCATTTCTCTATTTCTATTCATTTTGTTCATTTTGATTCAAACACGAAATTCATTTCTAGTTTCAACGAGCTAGTGGAAGAACCGATTGAACATATATAACTAGGTCTCACATGATTTATAATTAAGTTTTGATTTTTGCCTATTAATTATAAACTTATTTAGTCAATAAGTCATTCCACTATAGTATCGTGATTGAGCTCTCCTTAACGACATACCATTACGAAAGCAACGAATCGTTGCTCGCCTAATGACCTTGTCATAAGTGTGTTACCATCATAGTGTTGGAACGCCGACACGCCCCATATAGCAGTTAGAAAAATTATTTCGCGATCATCAACCATGGATCCATGTACGAGTAACTAATCGGGTTGAATAAGAGTTGAAGATAAACCTTTAGGATCCGATTTATTTTGCGATGTCGATTCTAAACCGCAACCAAAAATATCTCCGCCTCTACGTAGTTCACCCAATCAAAGAACAAACAATGAAACTCTTTGAACTTTTTCGAGAGAATTCAAAAGTGGTCGCTAAACCTTTTTCGATTTGTTTTCTTGGTAACCCTAACACCATAAGAGATTCACTTTTTCCTTTGATATCACATAATAAAAATGAAATATTCCATTAGAGAACATATGAAAAGTTTTATTATATTCTTTCCAAAAGAATACTATTTTCTATGTTATTTATCTTTGATCGAAATTATTCTAACTATTTATTTTAATAATTTCGTAAATTATATTCGTTAATATTTTATATGACTCAAATTCATAAATTAATTTTAACTAATGAATCAAATTCATAAATTAATTTTAACTATGTTCTCTATTTGTACATATAATGCTTTTAATATTTAATCGTCAAATTAAATTAATTTAGTAATTAATTTAATTCATATGATAGCTAAATACAATACCAATTTTGTTAGGATTATGTTCGCTTCAACCATAAGGTATGACCTCAAGGCTCTTGTAATGTTAGTAGTAATACTAAAACATTTCTAACGTTACAAGCAATGAGTGGCATTCAGCAATGCATCACTGCTACCCAAGTTACAAGTATCTGTGAATCGACATAACCTTCTTGTGATAAATTGTCATGTATTATATCATTTTATCCTTTATATCTAGATTGGACACAAGTCATGGAATAGTCACACTTGTATAGTCCAATCTCATATTTATTGATATTCTGAGTAGACTAGAATAAACAAATAAGTGTTATATCTCATATTAACCTAATTGAGCATGGTCATGCATTTCTAGTCTCACTCCATCAAGTAGCCAAGATACTGCTTCCATTTTGTAGGAGGGACAAATCATATCTTGATTAATCATATCCCACTACATAAATTGTGGCATATCCAACATCAATCTTTATAGTACAACCTGTTATGGTAGACGCTTGACTGTATCAAAATATACAAATCACGATGTTGGGAAAATGATGATCTCAAGTCCGAGGATCGATATATAATTATCACTATAAGTAATATTGTGACTATTACATAATAATACAAGAAAAATACTCATAGCGGGTCAGTCTAGTATGTTGTTCTCTATCACGTACTCATGTATTGATTTTGACATCCCTATGTCAGTGACAACACTTTGTCATCAATCAACTACACATTAGTCTCAATGCATTATTATTGCCCAAGCCCACAATAATACTTGAATAAGGACCTTTTAAAAATAATCATATTATACTCAGGACTTTATTGTTAATAAATTTATTTACACACATAGAAAAAGAAACTGAAATAAAAATAGCAATGCCTTATATTAACAAACAAGATAAAGCGAGTAAATGATTACAATTATCTCATGATTGGTCTTTGGGCATACTCTAACACATAGGATATCCTCGATCCCTTTGGAATAATATCCGCTCTCCCAATATGATCCTATTTTATCTCATGGTAACCATTACATCTTCTTTCATGAAAAATCAATCACTACCATATAGTGATCAAGTCATCCATCACAATGACGGACGACGGTGGCCACATTTACTTTTCATCAACCATGTAATGTCAATCAGAGGATCTTTTACCCGTGTTTTGGGCTATGAATTCCATTGTTTTGAATGAAGCTACATACTGCAGAAGTCGTACACCTAACCCACCAGCTTTCGGTTCCTTATCTCAGGCTTTGACTTACATTAAAGTGTACGAGTCACGCATACATAGTCTGTCATCCACTTAGGATTTAGGTATGTCACACTATGAACGTCACAAGAGAATAAATCCATAAACAGATTCAAAATCTATTCTTCTTGGGTCCTGTATAATGTACTATCAGTTCAATCACATCTATGTCTCTATCTTCTGGGATTCATCCGCTCCGATCCCTAAGACAAAGTATCTCCCCGATTGGACTTGATAGATGACATATTATTCTTTCAATCGGTTTGCTCATTTTTATTAGAATAAGGACATGTTTAAGTTCATCTACTAATAAAATCTATCTTTTCAGACATAATCCAACTACGTAATACTGCTTAGTATTAGTTAAACATTAGATAACCAATGAGCAATATTTGCTTCCATTTTGCTTTGTGTGCAAAAAAACCATTTGAGGACAAATAATAAAAAGTATATTAATTGTAATCAATAAATTTTTATTGACCAATTTGTTCTAAAAATTACAAGTTTACAAACTAATATACTACACTTAGGCGCTAGATCCAACATACACCAATATATTTGACACTCAATGCCTCATCGGTATGTCCAAAGTATAATGTGCTTTGCACCTAATCAGATAAATCAAGTAAATATATAAATGTGCCTAGCACCTCATTGGTACGCTTGAAGTATAATATGCACTCCATGCCTCATCGATATAAACCAAGTAAAATCTTGTACACTAATCCTATGGCATGTCAACTATACCCAACTGCATTTGAGACAATTAATAGGGTAATCATTTTCTCCACACATATATATATATATATATGTATATTACATTATATCAACCATTATATAGCAAGTTCATATCAATCAAACCATTTACCTATCAATACAAAACATTACTTAACACATCCATATCTTCAATTTAATCATAACATGAATACTTACCAAATCATGAGGCAAGTACTTGTTACCTTAATTAAACTATATTTAACGAATCTCACACATATTGAATTTAAAGTCATGAAAGCACAAACCAAAATAGGCTACTGCTCTACGGCCTTCACCTTTCCTTTACCTCGATATGGCCCTAGGTCGTCTTTAGTTATGTATGATAAATTTAATATTAGAAATAATATTAGTTTCACAAAACACATGAAACACAACAATTTAACATAATTTGTATTTTATTCATTTTAGTCCGTATATCGTAAATGATCATATCTTTCAATATTTAGTATCGAATCAAAATTTTATTTTATATTTATTCACTGTGGACCTCATACTTTTAATCTATTGCTTAATTTCTTAACAACGTTTAATTTCTTCAATTTAGTCCTCAATTTCATAAATCAAGCATATAGCTTAAATGAATTTCTAATCAATTCCAACACTTTTTATATCTTTAACTTAGTCTTATCATGCTCAAAACTCATACTTCAAATCTCATAAAAACCAAACTTAATATTTCATCAATATTCATTAATGGCAATTAGATTAAAACTCAACAATTAGAGAATCTAATACATGGGCATGAACTGTTAAGCTTATATAATTAAAATTCTATAAAAAATAGAAATATTTCTCACCTTGATTAATTGATGATCGAATAAGGAAGAAAACTTATACACTTTATAACTTATTTTTCTTTGTTTCAGTTAGGAAAGATGAGAAAGATGATATTTTAATCTTCTCTCTCCCGCTAAATATCTAGATATATATGTAATTAGTATTTTAATTAAGTTAATAAATCACTAATTTATCACTAATCATGTGTTTAACGTTGATAAATTAATATTAGTGGAGAAAACCATGAAATTCCACTACGACCATATTAATTATGGAATATTTATTTCCAAGGACTCAATTATTAGCTTATTAAGGACTCATAAAATTGCAAATAAATTTTCTATTCCTTTTAATCACTATGCAATTTAAACCTCATACCAATTATACTAGCTTAATTGATTTAATTATTAACTAATTTTTCTTGATCCCAAATTTGACTAAAAATTTTCATGATTAAATTTTCCGAATAAATCAAATTAATATTTTGAATCCAAACTTGACTTTTTCGACACCAAGAGAATCAGGTCATTACAATCATACTAGGAGAGTTAGAAAACCACCATTCTTACCTTGTTGAAGCTTTCTTTCTAGCCTCAAGTTCTCACACTAAAATCCTTCAAACCCTATGTTGAAAATGACGTTTTTATAATGAAAACTATTATGTATGGTATTTTTTTTCTAAGAGATTTTAGCAAATTTTCAAAGATTAAGTGTTGGGTCTCTAGAAAATTTGGAGAGTAAAGTAAAGAAAAATGAAGAATAAGAAGGAGGGGAAGCCATGGGAGAGGGGTGGTAGTAGCAAGGGGAAAGTAGGCTTATGGGGTTTCTTTCATCCTTTCTTCCTCTTTAAAAACCCAAGTGGGCTAAAGGCCCATTTCATCAAATTTAAGCCCAAAACTTAACAATTGAAGCCCACTCTTCTTTAATCATGACCCAATGGTCCAAATAATTTTCATATATCAAATGTATCATCAAAATAATATTTCCATAAAAAATACTTGAAGAATGACCAAAATACCCTATTTTAACAAAGTTACTATTTTACTCTTTTTTACTACTTAGCATAATTTCTTTCCAAAATTAGACAGTTAATCCAATTACGACTCATAATGCATAATAAAAATTTATTACAATTCACTTGGTGGTAAAATTTAGACTTTTGCCTTTCTCTCAGAAAATATGGAAAATTTGAAATTTAGTCCCTATACTTTTGAATTTTTTCTAATTTAGTCCAATAAATCTCACTAACATATAATCCAACAAGTTTATATGTTAAAAATCAATAATAATTCATTTTTTCTTTTTGTTCAAATTTACACTTTAGTCCTTAAACTTTTTAAAATTTGTAACTTAGTTATTTCCTCACATTTTCATTTCCAAAATTCTTTTCATTAATTCTCATATCCAAAATCATTTATTTTCATAATAATTCCTTTAATTGACGGTTTTCCAAATATTCTTGAAACTTCACTATATCTGCTATAGAATAGTGTCGTTTGTCTAATTGAAAATTTTGGGATGTTACAATTCTCCCATCCTTAAGAAAATTTCGTCATTGAAATTTCGCCGAGATGGACACCAAGTAACTCTCTTGATGAACTAATTCTTTCCATAATTTCTTTTCAACTTTCCGGGCATCGATTCTTAATTCGATTAATATCACATGATCTCAATTCAAATAGATATTAGCTCGAGTCAACATTATGTCATCGTAATGAATTGAACAGATATGGGTTTTACTATTTATTTTCTTATAATATCAACTTATAGCTAATCTCAATGATCTATAACCAATTGAAATGAATTCACCTCACATCTTAAAAGTTCATGTTTTACATCATTTGCCAAAATCCATCGATTTCATATGCAAACACTTCCTAAATCATTTAGGCTCACGATGATCAACTTTTCAAAGAACTCATACCATATTAAATACTTGTTCGTACTAATAATTGAATGATCAATTCATCACACCTAAAAATATTAAAGGTTAAGGGCTACGAAAATTATGGGTATTAAATTAGAAAAGCTTTCTTTTAGTGGGAAACATTATGATACTGACCGACTTGGGATTAAGGGAAACGGTAGTGGAAATATTATATATGGGAGGATTCTTTCATTCTGATATTCATTTTTCTTTCTTCCATCTTCTTCTCTGGTTTGTTCGCAAAGAGAGAAAAGTTAAGAAGCAATCTCCATGAAGGGAGAGAATAATGTATTAGCTTAAGTGATTGATGATTTAGTAAATTGGTAATCTTTTAAGCTTTTTTGTATCTTTTGATTGAAGAAAATGGAAGGAAAATTGAAGATTTTAGTTTAATTCATTGAGCTTGTATTGAAATGTTTATGGTTGAAGCTAACCTTTAAATTCTCTCTACATGCAAATGAATAATCGCTTTCTCATATATGAATGTCTTCGTTTTGAGCTTGATATGGTTATTATGTTTAGATAACCGAGAAGGAGAAGGCTCAGTGATAAGAAAAGCTAAGTAGGTGTAGTCTGCACCAACTTTCGTGTATTTTGTTTGGTGAGTTTCTGAACTCATATCCTTAATGCTTGTTTTATGCATATTATTATGATGTAGTGGTATGTTTGACTTCTTGTTCTACTGATGATGAGTTTAATTATTATAAGTTGTTTGTTGTTTGGTTGAAGTATGCAAAATTATGATTTACATATGCATGTTTGATTGTACGTCTTATTTTGCTACTTTGATAAACTTTTACTAGTAAAATAATTATTAAAGAAGTTATCTTGGAATTGTCTGCTAGAAGATATGTTTAGTATGATCTATGTTCTGTTATTAATAGAATAATCGATTGAATGCTTGTTATATATGTCTGTCATGAATATGAATGATATATGTAGTATGGAAGGATGTTTTGGCGGATGAAAGATGAAGAAAAGACATGTTGAGCACTCTGTGCCACATGATGTTGGTTTTGCAAAGGTTCAGGCGAATTGTACGAAGAATGTATACGCATGGTATTTGGTTTTGTAGAGGTTCAGTTAGATTGTACGGAGATATTTGCGCACATATATATGATAACCCTACGTGGGTTCTTGCAAGTATGAGACTTTGTGGAGTCTAAGACTTAAAGGATTATATGTGTAAGTAAGTCCATGGCCATGGCATATGTAAGTTATGAAAGTTCGACAAACTTGTTCTTTAATTTTTCGTTAAAGTTATGTGTGGGAGTTCACCATACGAAGTCCACGAAAAAATCGGCATATGAAAGTCCGCCATATTCATGAATCTTTTTCTCTCAATCCAAATGCATGACAGTCCACCAGGCTTGTTCTTTAGGTTTCATGACAAAGTTATACGTGGAATTCTTTCATGGAAAAGTCTGCGAAACAGTCTGCATATAAGAATTTGCATATATACATAAATATTCATTTATGGATTCGTATGTATGATTCTGCCATATATGAGTTCGCACCCATGAATCTTCACTATGAATCCATATGTTTGACAGTTCGTTGGATTTATCATTATGATTCAAGCTATGATAGTCTGCTGATCTTATATTCATGTTTTAAGTTTAAGATAACAAAGAGACTATCTTTCGTAAAAGTCAGCATAGAATATTATCCAAGCAAGAGACCGTCTGGGCTTATTCTTATGTTCAAGCTACGAGGGTTTGAATGAACTAGTTATATCAAGCCAAAATTGCAAGTATCGTCTTCACATAAGAGTCCACCAAGGACTATCTTTAAACCGAGAGGTGACTATCCGCCAAACAAGAGTTTGGCAACAACTATTATTTAAGATGGAGTTTACAAGTAAGAACCTGCATGTATGAATCTGCGATTATGATTTTGTTTATAAAGGTTCGTAAGTAAGGTCTGTAGGTAAATGTTCGCCAAGCTTGAGTCTGCATATAAATGACTTTAATTGTAAATTCGCATATAAAAGTAATTCTCCAAATGCAAATCTCCATGCATGAGTCTTTTGAAATTAATGTGTTCTCCATAAATCTGTAATAATAACTATTGCTAAGGTAATTCGCATATGTTCTACTAGAAAATGCAGTAATGTTACATCTTGCAGGAAATCAGTACAAAAGGGTAAGTAAAAAATCAATTCGCATTGTAGCTTATAGTATGATTGATAGGAACAGAAGATTGTGTCAATGAAACAAGTGTACAAATTCTCAAGATGAGCCAATGTAATGGAGGACAGGAGTACACCAGAAAGAATGTGTATACCCTACTTGTGCAAGTGATGTCAAATAGGAAATCAAAACCATAAAGTTTTTACTTCTAATCCATAAAAGGTATATTGTATTGGAAACTCACTAAGTTCATTTGAACTTACTTAATATTTATTATGTTTGCTTTGTATGATGATTTATATAAGGAGCTGAATAGGTATCAAGCCAGAATTCGCTTAAGCTTAGGCCAACTTATGTTCTTTGTTGTAACACACATATAGTGGGGTAACCTTGAAGTTGAGATTGAAGGTCAAAATTATCTTTTTCTAACTAAGTATGAGATGTAGTGTTTTATTTACAATAAAGAGAAATTGATTTAAAATATTAGAATTGTTATCGTAATTTTCCATAAGTCCGTTTGATAAGACATTTGGTCTAGAAGTTGATAATTTTATTTTCGATTAGCAATTCAACAAACTAAGTTATGTATGATTAAGAAAGCGTATTTGGTTGATTTAGTTATGTTATATTTACAATTTAGTTGAAATTTGTTCATAGTTTTGTTTTGGAGTCGATGTGACACTTTGTATCGGACCCATCGATCGGATCGGGTATAAGGTGTTACAAATTCACTTATCTTCCCTAACTAGATCGACTCCTCATAATCATGTATTGACCAATATCACATAATTTTCTTCTTACATTTTCTCACGATATAATTTCATTACCAAGATCTCATGCATACAATTTTTTTGCTTCCCTAACTAGATCGCCTCCTCATAATCATGTATTGACCAGCTTAATAGAACAACTTGTTGATATTGAAATTTGTATTTATTTTGACCTTCAGGTTGGTCCTTGAGGAAGATGAGCCGTGTCACCTGTGCTCACCACACCAATTATTGTTACATTGAGTAGATTAAGGTAGTTAATGATGGTTCACATGGTAGCCTTGTGAAGAGTCATTTAAGATAATTGTATGGAGGTTAAATAAGAAGAGAAGGGTCTTAGAGGGATTTAGATAGAGTTTTCCCTAATAAAGGTTGTTCTTCTGTCTATATGGGTGAGAAGAGGGCTTATAGAGTCTATAATCTGGAAAATGGGTCCCTTGGACAAGTGTAGCATGAGTGAGCTTAAAGGATCAGTTATGGTAAGTCTCTCGCATGTGTGTTTGAATGTGGTGGAGTTGTTAGGTGTTTCCTTCAAGCATTTTCAAATAATATGGGTATGACTTACCTTTTGTACACTTGTAGAGCATGTATGGGACTAATAATGTAAGGTCCTACTAAATTTAGTTAATTATGATTAAGGATTTGTTAATTATAGTTTAATGAAATTAATTATGAATAATTTAGTTAATTAAAGTATATAATTTAAAATTCAAATAAAAACAAGTCATTTTCTATTCATCTTCTTCTCCACTGATTGTGAAAAGAAGAATAGGGTTTCAAAAGCTTAAAACTTTCAACCTAAAATTGGAAAGCTCAATTAAGTCATTTTCTTATAATTTTTATATTTTTGAGGTCATGGGAGCTTGATTTAGCTAAACCATGTACCAATTTGCAAAACTATTAAAGTTTTTGAAAGTTTTCAGTGTTGTTTTCTTGAAGAAATTGGTGTTAAATTGATAATTTTAGGTGTAACATCCTGAATAGGGCCTATGCATTTTCAGTTTGATTGTATGAAATGACAAGTTTAAGCACTAAGAATAAATTTTTGATATTTTTGGAAACCTGAAAATGCATGAAAATGGAAACCTAAATATTTTGGAAACCTAAACATTTTGGAAACCTGAACATTTTGGAAACCTAAACATTTTGGAAACTTGAAGATGTAAGAAAAATGGCAAGTTACAGAGCCGATTGAAAATTTTAGAAAACTTAGAAATGAGGCCAAAATGTCAAATTTTAAAGTCCAAAATAGGAAATAAGGGCAAGAGGGCCTTTAAAGTAAAAGTTGGTGAAATTTGACACACAATTGGGCTTGGAAAAGTGGCCTGAAGGTGTCACTTAAGGCTTATGGAAATGGCGCCATGTGTAAGAGAAAAGGGCTTGAGTTCGAGTCACTTGGAAAGCAAATATTGAAGGTTTTATTTTGCTTCCAAGACTAGGGTGGACGGCACCTACTTCTAGAAAAGGGAAGAGTTTTATTTGGTTAAAACTTGATAAATTAAGTGTTAAGTAAAGGATTTTCTTATAATAAGATAAATGAGGAGATAAAGGATGGATTAAATACTTTTAATTTAATAGGGTGATAATTAAAGGATAATATTATCACTTATGGGGAGTAGTGGCCAAGTCAAGGACTCTTGGCATAGCAATTTCAGTTAAAAGAGGAGAATTAAGGCTATTCTCTCATCTTTCCTAAGTGTGTCGAAATTCTCATAGCTCTCTCCCCTCTCTGCTAGAATTTTCTTTGAACAAAAAGCCATCCTCTTTTCTTCTATTTTCTTCTCTGTTTCTACTATCAAAGTCAATCTTGGTTGATTCTAAGTAAAGGAGCAATCAACTACAACATCAAAAGGGTAAGATATGTGGTCAATCAACTTCTATTCTTTTCTTTTACCAAAAATTGGTACTAATCCTATTAGCAAATTTTGGCCGAATATACAAGGGTCTCTCAAAGCTTTCACAATAACCGAATATAAGGATCAAGGATCTAAGGTAAGAACAATCAATTCTTGTTCTTCTAATTCGCTTAATCAAGATCTAAGGAAATAACCTCTTTTATGTCTCTTGGCAGAATATCAAAGGAAGAGTTTGAGGATTTGATTCAAGGAATTTAAGGTGAGACACATTCTACCAAAGGCCAATTACTACTTATTAAAGTTAGATCAAATCTAACATATGAATTTTAGGGATTTCAGATATTCAAGACAAGGAAACTTTCGAGATTTGGAAACTATAAGGTAAGTACATAGATCCAATCACCAAGGTTTGATTTTGATATTCGAATTATTTTCCACTTATTCAAAAGTTAAACCGACATAATTACATGATTTAGTGGCTAGCCGATTTAAGGAAGGAATACTATCATTTTTTCGCATTTGATTTACGCCTTTCAATTCGCAACAAGGTAAGTAATACAAATCCTACTTGGATTTGGTTTTAAGCCAAATAGGTTGTTAATATATTTTAATGGTTGGTAGAATATAGGATCTAAAGTTAGATCGAGATTTTCGAGATCTCAAGGAACCTATTAAGCAAATCAGGTGTGTACGCACGCTAACCTTCGATTTATCATATGGCAATTATTTTAATATGTGAATATGCATAAGAATATGAATGTGGCTAAATACCACAAATGTGGTAAAAGTACTGTGCACGCTTCCTACTTCCGATAGGATTATGAATTATGTTATTCTATAACATGTGAATATATGTATATGAATATGAAATTAAGTATGTTATGCATGATATATATATTTTGGGGCATTCGGGATTTATGTGAAAGGGAAGAAGGTGTTGACTTGGCCTCACTAACGTTATATGGTGACTACGGTCACAACATTTTGAATATGGTAACTCGGTTACATTATCCGAATTTGGTAACCGGTTACACTATTTGAATATGGTGTCTAATGACACAAATTATATAGGCGATGAGCACGTCGATCGCAGCCGATCGCCTGCGATGGTGTGTAGCGGATGGAGGGTTGACTTAGTAGTCCCACGGTGTGGTGACCGGAGTACGGGTGGTGTGTAGCGGATGGACCATTAGGCTTGGGTTTGGGTTGCATCATAATTTATTTTATATGAATCTGATGTTTGAACATGTATCCTAATTTGTTGAATGTTAGTATTGTGTGCACATTGAGTCTGTTGACTCACCCGTTGCTGGGAAATATTTTGGTGATGAGCGGTGATAGACCGGACGGTGAGACCTCGAGGTGGCCATGTTCCATTTGAAGATTTTATTCGATTTAGACTTTGTTATTTGTTTTGGGTTTTACTTGATGTAATAAGGCCATAAGGCCCAAATGGTTTTTTTTCTTATACGCTTTACTTTAAATTGTTATGTTACGAACTATTATGACTAAAAGTTAAATGTTATTTTCTTTAAAACCCTAAAAATCATTTTGTCACCTTAATAAAAATTGGATTTACAAGATTAATTAAATGGGTTTCCAATCTAAGCCCAATCCACAACAACATTTTGGAAAATTTTACAAATTTTCTCTAAGTAACGGAATTCTTTGAAACCGGTTTACTTTAGGAACATACCAGATCCGATTCAGGCTCGTGGGCCGGGTGTGGGGTGTTTCAATTTGGTATCAGAGCCCAATTTTAAACTCTCGGCCTGTGGGCTAAGGCCCAAAACGTTTTCAAAGTGAGCCAAATGATTTTCTTTGAAAATAAGTAGGCTTCTGGCATGGCCCCTAAGTCTCCAAACCCATGATCCACGTGTAAGTACCCCTAACTCTATGTGTGATTCGTGGCGGTATAAGGGTAGAAAAGGCATGGAGCGAGACTAGAATGATAGGAACTTGAACCCAGGATTAGACTACTCAAACACAAAACCACATAAGATTTAATACATCGAACCAACCTATGGCTAAGTCACTAAGCTAGTGGTGTGGTAACCTCGCACGCATGTCTAGGATTGGATCCGGAAGAGCTTGGTATTTAAGCGGTCCTAGTGACTCACCTCCTCTTCACAGAATCCTGCAGTGCGTAGCTTTGGCTCACCATAACTCAAAGGGCTCAGTGGTGTGGCAACCTCTGTGCATGTCTAGGAATGGTTTGGTGGGAGCTTGGTATTTAAGCGATCCGTGACTCACCTCCTCTCCACACGAATCCTCGCACTGGTGCGTAGCTTTGGTTCACCCTGACCAAGAGGGCTCGGTCATAGGCTAAACATAATGACTAAAACCCGAAAGGGAACTAGCCATGTTTTAAAAAAAAAGAGAACAAAACAACAAACCCTAGTTCTTCAAAATTTTAAAACTTTCTTTTAAATCTGAGAAAATTATTTTTACAACATTTTCTGAAAAACTCCTGATTTGCGAAAATTACAAAAATGCCCTTAGGGGTGAAATTACCAAAATGCCATTGGTTTATAAAATGTTCAACTACTCAACAGCTTTACCAAAATTTCATTATTTTATAAACATTCAAAAACCCTAATTTGTAAAATATCAAAATACCTTGATTTTAGAAAAATTACAAAATTGCCCCTAACTTACAAAATTACCAAATGACCCGAATTTCAAAATTTTACAACATTCCCATTTTGAAGGAACAATTTTGAAAAGAACCCTCGAGTTTTACAACTTTTGAAATACCCTGATTTATTAAATTTTACAAATTTACCCTGATTTGTGAAAAATTACCAAAATACCCCTGAGGTCAAAAATTACCGAAATAACCCTGGATTTTAAAATTTTTCCAAATTACCCCTAGACTTCAAAATTTTCAAAATAATTTTTGACAAAAACACCGAGGAACATTTTTCTTCTGAAAATATTATGAAAATGCCCCTGTAGGACAAAATTACGAAAATACCCCTGGGTAGTGGAAAACAACAACAACAAAAACTACAACGTTTCTCTGAATGAACGAAAGTTCATATTTGTTTGATGGATGAATGAATGAATGAAAAAGACTGTGTGTTTGTACGAATATGAAAGAACCACTCTTAAATCCCTTTTTCATAAAACTCCTTCGCTGGTAAATAAGTGGAACAATGACTAATTCATAAAATTTCTTAATCAGATCTCGATGTTAGAAAATGAGCTCTAGAGGACGTGGTCATCGTGGTCGAGGTAGAGGAAGGATGACCGTGTCGAACCCGATTAGATCGGGTCAAGGTCCGACAATGAAATGCCACCGCCACCACCACCCCTGTGTGTTAATGTTGAGCAGCGAGGCTCGGACGGAAGATCTTGTCGCAGTGGTGTCCGCGAGTTTTGGAATTGGTGGCAGTGTGGAGGAAATTCAGAAATCGAAAGTCCAGACTGAACGGCTCCAAGCTAATGGAGCGAAAATGTTCGAGGAGTATCTAATGTGGCACCCAAGATCTGGTGAGTCTTGGTTGAAAGCAACGGAGCGTATCATGGATGAGCTCGATCGACTCGGAGGAAAAGCTAAAAGGGATGGTGGCATTGTTACGCGATGAAGCGTATCGATGGTGGTTAACTGCTCGTGATGGTACCACGGTGAAAACTTGACCCGGAGTATGTTAAAGAGGCATTTCGGAAGAAGTATGTGGGAACGGTGTATGAGATGAACAAAGGAAGGCTTTTCTAGGGTTGGTGCAAGGGAGTAAGTCCATCGCATGAATATGAGGCGAATTCACGAGATTGAGCCGCTATGCTCGAGGGTAGTGGCAATCGAGCATGAACGTGTCCGCTTTGAGGACGGACTAAGAGATGACCGAGGTTATTGATAGCACCGCATCGGGGCGGGAATTCTCTTTGGTGGAAAAGGCCAAGGTGGTAGGGGATTAAGGATACTACTAAGTAGACCGTGGATAGGAATAAGGCCAAGAGAGGATTTGGGCCATCTGGAAAGGGTTACAAGAGGCCTAGGGTTGACGGGCCATGAAATCAATAGATCTGCACGGGCGGGCAGTATCGCCCTTGTGAGCATTGTGGGAAGAAGCACATGGGAGAGTGTTGGAGAAAGGCGGAGGATGTTTCAAGTATGGGTCCAAGGACCATATGCTTAAGGATTGTCCCAAACAACGGATGAGAGCCGATGGCGATTGAATGCTAGCTGGCCAGGTAGAGGCGAATGAGTAGCCTCAGCGGGTCGTGGTTCGAAACCGAGGTAGTGGTCTTGGCAGAGGCCGTGGAACATGTGGCAGGTAATCGCTAATGTCGATGCAAGACAACTGGTTTGGTTTATGCGGTTCATTGAAGGGAAGATAGAAAGTTACGGATGTTATAACCAAGATCGTTCCTTATTTTGACAAACCCTATTTTGCTCTGATTGATGTGGGCTCGACCCATTCCTATGTTACAAGTAGTGTAGTGGAAACACTAGGCCTAGACTCTGAACTTTCTGATAGACAGATGACTGTAGTAAGCCCATTAGGCCAAACTATAGTGGTAGACAAGATCTTTCGGAACGTACCCCTAGAAATTCAGGGAGTGAACTTTCGAGCAGATTTAATGGAGTTACCCTTCGGAGAATTTAAACTTATACTCGGAATGGATTGGCTAGTAGAACACCGAGCCGTGTTGGATTGTGCGGCTAAACGTATGGAACTAAGAACCACAGAGGATGAAGTGGTAGTAATGATCGGAGAAAGGAGGAACTACTTGTCTAATGTAGTTTCAAAGACCGAAGGCCGAGAAGATGGTTAAGAAAGGTTGCGGCGTTCTTAGCTTTCGTAAGTACGATAGGTGGAAAGGAGGAAGGTATTAATGGAGTTAGACGGTAAGGGACTTCGTGGATGTGTTTCGAGGAATTATCGAGAATACCCCAGACGAGGAGGTGGAATTTGGGATAGATTTGCTACCTAATGACCGTGTCAATCACTCCATACCGAATGGCACCAAAAGAGTTAGTGGAGCTCAAGGCTCGAGATACAAGAACTGTTGGATCATGGGTTCATCACCCCAGTGTGTCTCCGTGGGAGCACGGTCTATTTGTAAAGAAGAAGGACGGAACTATGCGTATGTGCATAGATTACCGTCAGTTGAATAAGTCGACCATTAAGAACAAGTATCCCTTGCCAAGGATTGATGACTTGTTCGATCGGTGAAAGGAGCCGCAGATGTTTTCAAGATCGATTACTGTCGGGATACCATCGCTTGAAGGTGAAGGAGGCGATATCCATAAGACCACTTTTAGGACAAGATATGGTCACTTTGAGTTTGTAGTAATCTTTGTTTGATTGACAAACGCCCGGTACCGCATTCATGGACATGATGAATCGGGTTTTCCAACCCTACTTGGATAGGTTCGTCGTTGTGTTCATCGACGATATTTTGGTGTACTCGAAGTCGGAGGAGGAGCATGATGAGCATCTCAGCCGTGTTGGAAGTGTTAAGGAGAAGAGCTTCATGCCAAATTCAGCAAGTGCGAATTTTGGCTTAAGGAGGTGGTATTCTAGGACATGTGGTATCCATGGAAGGAATAAGAGTGGATCCTAGGAAGATCAAGCGGTGTTGGATTGGAAACCACCTAGGTCTCGTGTTTGAGATAAAGTTTCTTAGGCTTGGCGGCTATTACGGAAGGTTCGTGGAAGGATTCTCGTCAATAGCCGCTCCTTTAACAAAGTTGCTAAGGAAGGAAGTACCTTTCGAATGGACGAATAAGAAGAAAGCTTTGAAAAGCTTAAGAAGTGCCGACGGAAGCTCCAGTGTTAATACATACAAGGGTGAAATGATTTTGTGGTGTCTTGTGGCGCAGCACACGGGTTAGGATGTGTGCTAATGCAAGATGGCAAAGTAGTCGCTATGTGTCACGGCGATTAAGGCGCATGAGGTTAACTACCCCACTCATGACTTAGAGCTAGCGAGTGGTTTTCGCCCTCAAGGTTTGGAGGCACTACCTTTATGGAGAAAGGTCATTATCTCACACGCACCACAAGAGCCTTAAGTATTTATTGACTCGAAAGAGTTGAACTTGAGGCAACGAAGGTGGGTGGAATTTGTGAAGGACTACGATTCGCTCAATAGAGTATCATCCGGGTAAGGCGAATGTGGTAGCCGATGCCCTAAGTCGAAGGTTGTATCGGATCTACGGCTTTGTTTGCTCATTTAAGTCTGTTTGATGACTAAGTCCATTGGCGAATTACAAGTCAGCCCACATGGCTAAAGGAAGTGAAAAAGGACAGTTATCGATAACAACTTAAGTACTAAGTTGCGCAAGTACGATGAGGGGATTAAAGGATTATGGTGTCAATGATGAAGGAGTATTGTGCTACAAGGGAAAAGTCGTATCTTGAGGAATAAGGAGTTGAGACAAAGGATTCTTCAGGAAGCGCATGGTAGCCCTTATGCTATGCATCCCGGAGGCATCAAGCTGTATAGAGATCTAAGGGAACGGTTTTGGTGGTCTGATCTGAAACGAGAGGTGACTAAATTTGTGGGGAAATGTTTGACGTGTCAGCAAGTTAAGGCTGAACACCAAGTCCCATCAGGATTACTTCAACCAATCGAAGTTCCCCAATGGAAGTGGGAGAGAATTACCATGGACTTCGTTAGTGGGCTTCCTCTTACGCCTACTAAGAAGGACTCGGTATGGGTGATAGTGGACCGTTTGACCAAGTCCGCACACTTTATCCCAGTAAGAATGGATTATTCTCTTCAGAAGTTGGCCAAGTTATATGTGGCAGAAATTATGAGGTTACATGGAGTACCAATGTCGATCATCTCTGATAGAGACCCAAGGTTTACGTCTCGATTTTGGAAGGCACTTCATCAAGCTTTAGGCACTAAGCTAGACTTCACTCTGACTTTTCATCCACAATCGACGGGCGATCTGAGCGGAGTTATACAAGTGTTGGAGGATATGTTGAGAGGTTGTGTAATGGATTTAGGAAGTTGGGAAGATTACTTGCCTTTAGTGAATTCGCCTACAACAATGCCTATCAAGCTAGCATTCGGATGGCACCATACGAAGCATTGTATGGAAGGAAGTGTAGAACACCTACTTGTTGGACCGAGTTAGGAGAACGCCGAGTTTTGGGTCCAGAATTAGTGGCAGAAACCGAAGAAAAGGTTGAGTTAATTCGGGCATGATTGAAGGAAGCCTCTGATAGGCAGAAGTCGTACGCAGACCTTAAACGGAAGGAAATAGAGTTTGAAGTGGGAGACCAAGTATTCCTGAAAGTCTCACCTTAGAAGAAGGTAATGAGGTTCGGTCGAAAAGGGAAGTTAAGCCCAAGGTTTGTAGGGCTTTATCGAGTACTGAAACGAGTTGGGCCAGTGGCATACCAATTAGAGTTGCCACCAGAATTGCAGCAGATGCACGACGTATTTCATGTGTCCATGTTACGTCGCTATCGATCGGATCCGTCGCATGTGGTATTTGTTGAAGAAGTAGAGCTAAGGCCAGACTTATCCTACGAGGAAGAACCGATTCGGATCTTGGAACGTTATATGAAAGTACTACGAAGGAAGACAGTGCCTCTAGTCAAGGTGTTATGGCGCAATCATAGATCAGAAGAGGCTTCGTGGGAGCCAGAAGAGACCATGCGACAGCAATACCCTCAATTATTTTAGTTAGGAAATTTCGGGGACGAAATTTTGTTTAAGGGGTAGAAGCGTAACATCCTGAATAGGGCCTATGCATTTTCGTTTGATTGTATGAAATGACAAGTTTAAGCACTAAGAATAAATTTTGATATTTTGGAAACACGAAATGCATGAAAATGGAAACCTAAACATTTTGGAAACCTAAACATTTTGGAAACCCGAACATTTTGGAAACCCGAACATTTTGGAAACTTGAACATTTTGGAAACACAAGATTTTGGAAACTTGAAGATGTAAGAAAATGGCAAGTTCTGAGCCGATCAAAATTTTAGGAAACTTAGAAATGAGGCCGAAATGTCAAATTTTAAAGTCCAAAATAGGAAATAAGGGCAAGAGGGCCTTAAAAGTAAATTTGGTGAAATTTGACACAATCGGGCTTGGAAAAGTGGCTGAAGGTGTCACTTAAGGCTTATGGAAATGGCGCCATGTGTAAGAGAAAAGGGCTCGAGTTCGAGTCACTTGGAAAGCAAATATTGAAGGTTTTATTTTGCTTCCAAGACTAGGGGTGGACGGCACCTACTTTAGAAAAGGGAAGAGTTTTATTTGGTTAAAACTTGATAAATTAAGTGTTAAGTAAAGGATTTTCTTTTAATAAGATAAATGAGGAGATAAAGGATGGATTAAATACTTTTAATTTAATAGGGTGATAATTAAAGGATAATATTATCACTTATGGGGAGTAGTGGCCAAGTCAAGGACTCTTGGTATAGCAATTTCGTTAAAAGAGGAGAATTAAGGCTATTCTCTCATCTTTCCTAAGTGTGTGCAAATTCTCATAGCTCTCTCCCCTCTCTTGAATTTTTTTGAACAAAAACCATCCTCTTTTCTTCTATTTTCTTCTCCGTTTCTCTTGTCAAAGCCGAATCTTGGTTGATTCTAAGTAAAGGAGCAATCAACTACAACATCAAAAGGGTAAGATCGTGGTCAATCAACTTTTATTCTTTTCTTTTACCAAAATTCGGTACTAATCCTTTTAGCAAATTTTGGCCGAATATACTGGGGTCTCTCGAGCTTCCACAATAACCAAATATAAGGATCAAGGATCTAAGGTAAGAACAATCAATTCTTGTTCTTCTAATTCGTTTAATCAAGATCTAAGGAAATAACCTCTTTTATGTCTCTTGGCCGAATATTAAAGGAAGAGTTTCGGGATTTCAGATTCAAGGAATTTAAGGTGAGACACATTCGGCCAAAGGCCAATTACTACTTATTAAAGTTAGATCAAATCTAACAAATGAATTTTAGGGATTTCGACAGATATTCAAGACAAGGGAAACTTTCGGGATTTGGAAACTATAAGGTAAGTACATAGATCCAATCGGCCAAGGTTTGATTTTGATATTTGGAATTATTTTCCACTTATTCAAAAGTTAGAAACTGACATAATTACATGATTTAGTGGCTAGCCGATTTAAGGAAGGAATACTATCATTTTTTTCGGCATTTGATTTACAGTCTTTCAATTCGGCAACAAGGTAAGTAATACAAATCCTACTTGGATTTGGTTTTTAAGCCAAATAGGTTGTTACTATATTTTAATGGTTGGCCGAATATAGGATCTAAAGTTAGATCGGGATTTTCGAGATCTCAAGGAACCTATTAAGCAAATCAGGTGTGTACGCACACTAACCTTCGATTTATCATATGGCAATTATTTTAATATGTGAATATGCATAAGAATATGAATGTGGCTAAATACCACAAATGTGGTAAAAGTACTGTGCACGCTTCCTACTCCGATAGGATTATGAATTATGTTATTCTATAACATGTGAATATATGTATATGAATATGAAATTAAGTATGTTATGCATGATATATATATTTTGGGGCATTGGGATTTATGTGAAAGGGAAGAAGGTGTTGACTTGGTCTCATTAACGTTATATGGTGACTATGGTCACAACATTTTGAATATGGTAACTCGGTTACATTATCTGAATTTGGTAACCCGGTTACACTATTTGAATATGGTGTCTAATGACACAAATTATATAGGCGATGAGCACGTCATTTATGTATCGCTTCGATGGTGTGTAGCGAATGGAGGGTTGACTTAGCAGTCCCACGGTGTGGTGGCAATGTAGGTGGTGTGTAGCGGATGGACCATTAGGCTTGGGTTTGGGTTGCATCATAATTTATTTTATATGAATCGATGTTTGAACATGTATGCTGATTTGTTGAATGTTAGTATTGTGCACATTGAGTGCATTGACTCACCCGTTGTGGGAAATATTTTCAGTGATGAACGTAAAGTGATTTTGACCGGGACGGTAGACCTCGAGGTGGCCATGTTCCATTTGAAGATTTTATTTGATTTGGACTTTGTTATTTGTTTTGGGTTTTACTTGATGTAATAAGGCCATAAGGCCCAGTGGTTTTTTTTTTCTTATTCTGCTTTACTTTAAATTGTTATGTTACGAACTATTGTGACTAAAAGTTAAATGTTATTTTCTTTAAAACCCTAAAAATCATTTTGTCACCTTAATAAAAATTGGATTTACAAGATTAATTAAATGGGTTTCCAATCTAAGCCAAATCCACAACAACATTTTGGAAAATTTTACAAATTTTCTCTAAGTAACGGAATTCTTTGAAATCGGTTTACTTTAGGAACATACCAGATCCGGTTCAGGCTCGTGGGCCGGGTGTGGGGTGTTTCATTAGGCCTAGATGTGAAAAAGGACAAGATTGTAAAATTTAAGTGTTAGTTTTTTCAAAAGGACCAAAATGCATAAATTGTATAATTTTTGTAAAATTTTTATAATAATAGATAATAGAGGTTCCGAGAAGGATGTGATTGAGATTAGTTTTGAAATCGAAGCTCAAAATTGAAAGATATTGTTATTTCGGTTTTAGGACTAAATTAAATCAAATGCAAAACTTTAGTGGCATTCAAAAAATGAAATTAAACTAGTTCATGCATATTATGTGATGATATAAAAATGTTTTGTATTGATAAATTGAATTGAATAATTGTATAGATCGAGAATTGAACCAAATCGAAGATAATTGGGGAAAAGGTAAAATTGTAGAATAGTTCTTAAAGATATAATTTGCTTGCTATTTTTCCAGGTAATTTCATATGGAACTTACTATTTCTTTTCATGTTATGTTTTATTCTATCGACATGTTTAGTCTTAAATGAAATTGGTGAAATTGGTATAATCGATTTATTTTGGATTGAATTGTAAAACATGAAAATGTTGGCTATTATGAAAGGGTACAATGTACCAATATGAATGTTAAATGTTTACACGATATGTGTGACATGTGTATAATGATACAAGATTCGAAATGATACGGTTACGATAACAATACCCGTGTGAACTTAGTAAAAGATTAGGATATGTATGGCATGCTATTAAGGTTAAATACGAAATTGATCAGGGATTGACATTATGATATGGGATCCAACATTTGTTACGAATTCTCAATTTATATGTATCGTTGGTTTAGCCTGGATTGGTAACCTTGATACAATGTTAGCTTGTGTGAGCAATTCTGATCTCTGTCAACTTGTGTGAGCAAAATAGTCTCGTGTATTTGAGTTCGATTTACTAAGGTTCTCCCTGGAAAAATTTAACCTAATAAAATTGGAAACATTGAAATGGTTTGGATATGAATTGAATGGTACATGCTTCTAAATTAAGTTGTTGTATATGATCATTGTTACAAGTTCTTGATATGAAAATTATATTAACCTATAGGTTTTATATGGTGTTATGCATTAGCCATTTCAACATATGTCAAAGAATGCCATATTGCTTGCTAATGTGTTAAATGTTTAGCTTATTGAATTATTAAGGTAAGTTAAGTAAATTTCATATGAACTTACAAAGCATTATTTATGGTTACCCCGTTGTTTTCCCTTCCCTTATAGATTTCACCTTGTGGAAATACATCAAACAAATTGTTTGAAGCTTTCATTGTCCCATTTTTAATCAATAGCTTTTTTACCGTTTAAGTCCGGATTTGTGGCATGTACATAGTTATTTTGTATATGTTAACTTTGAATGTTGAACATAGTTATTTTGTATATGTTAACTTTGAATGTTGAACATCGCTAAAATCAACCTAATGCACAATTTTGGCAGTGTTAATGTCTTGATGAAATGGCATGTTTTGGTAAATGGTTTGAGATGTGTATGTGGAACTTGAGTTGGCATTTTGGATATGAATTGGTGTTGACAAGTTGGTATTTAGGTGATTATTTGATATATATATATATATATATATGACATGGCAATAAGATGATATGTCTAATGGTCGATTAGGTGATATAAATTGCTAGGAAGTTGATTGTGTTATTTGCACTTGTTTTGGCATGTGTTTTGAATTGTTTTGGTGCAGGTGAAGTTATTCATTTGTGCACAAAATGATAAGTTTGTGTGGAAGCTTGAAATAAGCACCAAATGACTCAAAATTTACCAAAAACAGAATCCACATCCCGACGTGCAACTTAGCTCATCGCAACATCGACCAAAAAAGTGAGTCACGTCGCAACGTTGAATGGCTTAAAGTCAAGACGTAACATACTATTTTGACGACATCATGACGTGGAGAAAGTGACATCACGATGTCGGCCCTGAATTTTTAAAACTTTGCAATCTGGTCATATTTTGTGCTCAAGTTATCAAAAGAGCTTTCGTAAGATCGAATTTTATTGTTTATCATAATTTAAAGGTAATTGAATCATATTAGAATTTATAAATGATTTTTTTATTGCAAACTTGATAGTAGTTGCTCCGGCAACGATTGTGACATCCTATAGCTCAGACCCGGCAATCGGGTTGGGCGAGGGGTGTTACATCTATAGCCAACTGAAATGAATTCACTTCACATCTTAGAAGTTCATCCTCGACGCAGTAACCATGCTATCAACGCAGGTAGAGATGATGAATAAAAAGCTTGATAGTTTGTGCTCTTCACAGGTACATCCAGTAATGCAGTGCAATGCAAATGGAACTGTGGCGAATCCTGAGTACCCACATTACCAACCAGAGAGCGAGCAGATGAACTATATAGGTAACAATTTCAGATCTAATAATAACCCTTGTAGTAATACTTATAATCTAGGTTGGAGGAACCACCCAAATTTTTCGTGGGGAGGTCAAGGAAATCAAGGAAATCAGAGACAACAACCTCCTCCAAATTTCCAAAATCAGCCTTATCCATAGGAAAAGAAGCCGAACCTTGAAGAGATGCTAACAAAATTCATGACAACCAAAGATACCCATCTCCAAAAAACTGAAACAACGCTCGATAAACAACAAGCATCGATCAAAGCAATCGAGAACCAAGTTGGGGAACTTACTAAGAAAGTTGGGGAAATTACTAAGTCTATTGGACAACTTGCAAAGTTAATTTCGAACGACCGCAAGGGCGTCTACCAAGCAACACTGAGATTAACCCAAAGGAGCAAATCCAAGCCATCACAGCCCATGATAGTTTAGGGTTAGATGAACCCAATTCAATACAAGAAAATAAGGTAGAAGAAGGTAAAATTGAGATAATACAAGAAAAGCCAAAACGGTAATCAAAGAGTACCAACCAGTATACATTATCCCAAGAGATAAAGAGAGATGATACTGAGAAGAACAGTTCGGTAAGTTTCTTAAACTTTTAAAGAAATTACATATTAAATTACCACTTCTTGAAGCTCTTTCACAAATTCTAGATTCAAGGAAATTTTTAAAACAACTCTTGACGAACAACGTAAGTTAGACGAGGAGCCACATGTGGAATTAAACACAATGTGCTCAGCAATTCTACAAAATAGACTACCACGGAAGCTAAAAGATCCAGTGAGTTTTACAATTCCATGTTTAATTGGTAGACTAACTATTGATAATGCCTTAGCTAATTTAGGGGCAAGTATAAATGTCATGCCTTATAAAATGTTTAAGCAACTAGGTCTAGGGAAACCCAAACAAACTAGGATGAGTATTCAATTAGCTGATAAAACTGTTAGAACCCCTAGGGGTATTATCGAAGATGTTCTCGTATAAATTGATAAATTCATTTTCCCAGTAGATTTTGTTGTCTTATACATGGATGAGGATAATTCGATTCCTTTAATTTTAGGAAGACCCTTTTTAGCAACTGCCAGGACTAAAATTGATGTTGGCATAGGAGAACTTATTCTTCGTGTAGGTGACGAATCGATCAGTCTACAAGCTCTTGACTCGACCAAGACATCAATTGATGAAGGTGAGAAAGTAAATTCAGTTGATGACCAATTTATTCACCTTTCACCATAAGATCCACCACAAAACCGCAGACCTGAGCAGGATCATAGACCTCGTGCAAATAAAGAAGAACTATATAAGGAACGAAGCCTTAAGGTCGACAAATTAGAAACATGGAAGACACACTGTAAAGAGGAACCAGATCCGCACGAAGCAAAACCAAAGGAGCCCCCAGAAAAGATCTTAGATTTGATTTCATCATTTTAATTCGGTCTAGTGACCAAGGGTTGTTTATAGACTCAAATGCCAGCCAAGCGTTAGGAGAGGTTGGACATGTAAACCCAGCCGTTAAGTTCAAGAAACGAGCAATATCAGCAGTGCGAGATTGGCCACCGAGTTATGGGCTGACATCGGACCAAGATCGTAGGCAGATAGCGGTAGTCTCGATTGACGATAGTGTTGACGTAGAGGGTGTGATATTGCAGGTTATCAAGTGAGTAAATTTTACACACTTCATATGCTTACTATGCTATTATTGTGTTTTGTCAAAAGTCAAAGTAACGGTGGAAATCATTATGTTACCCTTGTGGGTAAAAGCAAGGACTCCGGGTAAGTCCATTTTGGTGGCTAACGTGATTTATCTATATTAAACCTGTATGTGTCGTGTTATACTTCCTTAAAGTGTTAAGCATGATCATATGGTGTTGGAAAGCATATACATGAAAAATGGGTATGATGAGAGGAGGGGGAAGGTATGATTTATCAGACTGTCACCAGTGGTTAGGCACCACACGTGGGTTGGCCCCACATATCATTACTCTATGACTAAGTCTCAGTGATTTGGAACCACCAGTGGTTAGGTACCACATATGCTTATCTTTGTGACTCGTCCTAGTGGTTTGGTACCACAGTGGGTTGGCCCCACATAGTAATATAAGGGATCGTCATCAGTGGTTAGGTACCACAAGTGGGTTGGCCCCACATATGAATATTTATGACTTCGATCACCAGTGGTTAGGTACCACCAGTGGCTAGGTGCCACAAGGGGTAGACTTGGGAGATTCGGATGGATACCTAGGTTGGATGGGTTGCATGACATGCATATTTACATATAAATCTGTGTAAGAGCTTAACATCCTTTGGGGATGGGGATTTACACACTGAGTCTCAGTGACTCACCTCTTCCATTACCTTTTTACAGATAATTCCTAGATCACGGATATGGAGCCGGGATAGACTCGAGGTGGCCATGCTCAATACTTTGTTTATTTATTTTAATGCTTATTTTGGATTTATTTTGTTTCTACTTTAAGTTTGGATTTCAGCTTTGTAATGAGGCCACTTAGATTTTACTTTGGGATTATTTATGTGTTTTAAATTCCTTTAAAATTTTGCTAACATTGAGGGCATGCCTAGTAAACTATGAAATGGATGGTTTTTCCAAAACTTGAATAAACTTTTGGGATTTTTCTGAGGTTTTACATCAGGTAATTAACAAACAAGGGATAACCACAAGGCAACTCTATTTTTCTAAACTAAGTTTCCAAAATGTTTTAACAGTCCACTCGATCCAAACTCAATTCCTTCCCAACTCAAGACGACAAAATGGTTTCCAAAACATTTTCTTCCCTATGACATGCCAAATTCGGTCGTAAGCGTTTGGATCGGGTTTGGGGTGTTACACGTGTGCTAGCCGTGCTCAATAAGTCAGTAGCTTCACAAGGTCATAGGGCACGACCGTGCAATGCTTGTGCTAGACAAGTCAGTAGCCTCACACGGTTATGCCGCACGGCCGTGTCTTTTTGTCGCAGCCCTTGTTGAAGAAGAGAGGTTTTCCCTGTTTGTACACGGTTATTAGCACGCCCGTGTTAAAGGCTGTGTTAATGTTCCTGCATTTTTGTTAGACTTTTACACAACAATGTTAATGTGTTAGTGCTTGGGTTGCCTCCAGAGAAGCGCTTGTTTATAGTCTTAAGCTAAACTCTCCCTGTTTTCAGTTCTAAAGGAAGGCTCATGGAGCATAAACTCCTCTCTTGTATCTCCAAAATCTGCACCATTATAAATTTTAAGTTGGTGACCATTTACCTTGAATGTGCCTTTAGTGGGATGAGTTACCTCGATGGTGCCATATGGAAATATTGTTTTAATCATGAATGGGCCTAACTATCTCAATTTTAACTTCCCAGGGAATAGTTTAAGCATTGAATTGTATAGTAGGACTAGGTCCCCTGCTTGAAATGTTTTGATCGCTTGAGGCGAGCATCGTGACGTCACTTTGTTGCTTCCTTGTACAGCTTTGAGTTCTCATAGGCTTCCATTCTCCGTTCATCTAGCTTGTTTATCTGCATCATTCTTTTCTTTCCTACAAGTTCGAGGCCAGTATTTAAAAATTGTAATGCCCAGAAAGCTTTGTGTTCTAACTCGAATGGTAGATGACAACTTTTCCGTGATCTGAGCTTGTATGGGGATGTCCCTAGAGGTGTTTTGAATCTTTCAGTAAGCCCATAAAGCATCATCTACTTTAATCGCCCAATCTTTTCTATTTGATTCAACTATTTTTTTTAGAATGCGCTTAAGCTCTCGGTTTGCTACCTCAACTTGCCCACTAGTTTGAGGGTGATATGGGGTGGCTGTTCTGTGGCATACTCCATATTTCTTTAGAACTTTTTCAAATTGTGTATTACAGAAATGAGTACCCCTATCACTAATGATGACTCTAGGTGTCCCAAATCGGGAAAATAGCTTCTTGAGAAATTCTAGCATCATCGGTAGGTAAGGATTCGGCTTCTACCCATTTTGACATGTAATCAACTGCTACTAGGATGTATTTATTTCCAAATGAATTAAGAAATGGTCCCATACATCAAATAATCCACATGAAAACATATATGTTTAAGGCATTTCATCACGTTTAGAAATATTACCTGTTCTTTGGCATTTGTCACACGAGGTAACATACCTGTTGGCATCTTTAAATAGAGTGGGCCAGTAATAACCTGATTCGAGTATTTTGTGTGCTGTCTTAATACCATTGTAGTGTCCTCCTAATGGTCCTGAATGATAATATTCCAGGATTTTGCTTGCTTTTGTCTTTGTAACACATCTTCGTATTACCTGATCTGCACATATGCAGAAAAGAAAGATATCTTCCCAAAAATAATTTTTCACATTAGCAAGGAATCGCTTCTTTTGGTGATGTGTTAATTTTCTTGGTAAGATGTTAGCTGCTAAATAATTTGCAATATTTGCAAACTAGGGTACTTCAGAATGTGTTATAGAAAAGAGCTGTTCTTCGGGAAACGAATCATTTGTTTCATGTTCATCAAGCTTTTTGGTGTGTGGATTTTCGAGTCTTGAAAGGTGATCTGCCACGATTCTCAGCTCCCTTCTTATCCTGTATTTCCAAGTCAAATTCCTGTAAGAGTAAAATCCTTCATATGAGTCTAGGTTTTGCATCAAGTTTGTTTAAAAGATAACGAAGAGTTGAATAGTCAGTATAAACGACAACTTTAGATAATATTAGATATTGTCTAAATTTGACAAAAGCAAAAACTACAGCTAGCAATTCTTTCTCAGTCATGGTGTAATTTTCTTGGGCGGGTGTTAATGTTCTGCTAGTGTAGTAAATTGGCTAAACTTGCTTGTCTCTTCGTTGTCCCAAAACTGCACCTACTGCAAAGTCACTTGCATCACACATTAATTCAAAGGGTAAGTTCCAATCAGGTGAAATTATAATCGGTGCATTTATTAATTTATCTTTAAGGACATTGAATGCATCTAAACACTCCTAATTGAAATTAAAAGGAACATCTTTTTCTAGTAATTTTGTCAAAGGCTTAGCTATTTTAGAAAAATCTTTAATAAATCTTCTATAAAAACCCGCATGTCCTAAAAAGCTTCTAATAGCCTTAACTGAACTAGGGGGAGGTAATTTTTCTATGGTTTCAACTTTTGCTCTATCTACCTCAATTCTCTTGCTAGAAATCTTATGTCCTAATACAATCCCTTCTCTAACCATAAAGTGGCATTTTTCCCAATTCAAAACAAGGTTTATTTCTTCACATCTCAGTAGAACTCGTTTTAAATTTTTAAGGCAAAGATGAAAAGAATTACTGAATACCGAGAAATCATCCATAAATACCTCCATGATGTCTTCGACGAGTTCGTGAAAAATTACCAACATGCAACGTTGAAAAATAGCAGGAGCATTACATAATCCAAAAGGCATTTTACAATAAGCAAACGTGCCGTATGGGCATGTAAATGTTGTCTTCTCTTGGTCTTCAGAAGCTATGGGGATTTGAAAGTAGCCGGAGAGTCCATTCAGGAAGCAGTAATACATATGCCAAGATAGTCTTTCTAGCATTTGATCTATGAAGGGTAGAGGGAAGTGATCTTTTCTAGTGGCATCATTTAATTTTCTATAGTCTATACAGACTCTCCAACCTATTACTGTTCTCGTGGGAATTAACTCATTTTTTTCATTGGGTACTACTATTATTCCTCCTTTCTTTGGAACTACCTACACAAGACTTACCCAAGTGCTGTCAGAAATAGGATAAATTATTCCTGCATCTAGAAGTTTAATTACCTCAACTTTGACCACTTCTTTCATGTTGGGGTTTAGCCGTCTCTGAGGTTGCACACCCGGTTTATATTATTCTTCCATTAAAATTTTATGGTTGCAGAATGTGGGGCTTATTCCCTTGATATCAAAATTTTCCAAGCTATGGCTTTCTTGTGTTCTATTAGTACCTTTATCAGCTCCTCCTTTTCCTTGGATTCTAATTCTAAATAGATGATTACTGGTAGCATAAAATTGTCTCCAAGGAATGTATATTCTAAGTGTTTTGGCAACTGTTTGAGTTCCAATTTGGGTGGCTCTTCTATGGAGGGTTTTTGTTTTATTTCATATCATTCTCAATGCTTTCTTCTTTCCTTTGGTTAAATGATGACGTATTCAGATTCAACTCATTGTCTTCATCTTCTTCCCCCTCTTCTTGAGCCGGACACAGTTCCATTGTGTCATTCTGTATAATTTCCTGTAATGAATTTTCAATAATATGATCAGTAGTGTCGACAAAATAACAGGAATCATCTTGTTCTTTAGAATATCGCATGGCATCACATAGTTGAAAGATAATTTCTTCATCACTATTCTCAGTGCTAATTTATCATCACCTACATCAATAATAGCTCTAGAAGTGGCTAAAAAGGGACGCCCTAAGATTAAAGGAACATTAATGTCTTCATCCATGTCTAATACAATGAAATCAACAGGGAAAATAAATTTATCAATTTTTACCAAGATATCTTCAATAATTCCTCTAGGATATTTAATAAATCTATCAGCTAACTGAATACTCATCCTAGTGGGATTTGGCTCCCCAAGATCTAGCCGTTTAAATAATTTGTAAGGCATTAAGTTGATACTAGTGCCTAAGTTTGCTAATGCTTTCTTGATGTTTAAACTACCAATTAAGCACGGAATAGTGAAACTCCTAGATCTTTTAACTTCGTGGTAGTCTATTTTGGAGAAGGGCTGAACACTCTTCATTAAGCTCCACTATTGATACTTCCTCAAGCTTCCTTTTGTTCGTGAGAAGTTCCTTTAAGAATTTTGCATACTTCGGCATCTGTGAAATAGCTTCAACAAAAGGTAAGTTAATATGTATTTGTTTAAAGAGTTCGAGGAACTTACCGTATTGAGCATCCAATTGTTCTTTCTTCAATTTTGTTGGATATGGAATTTGTGCTTTATTCTCTGTAGGCAATGGATTATCGTTCTCATCTTCTACACTCTTTTTCTTGGTAACTTCATGTGGTGTCTTTCTTTGTGGTTCAATTAGCTCTTTGCCACTCCTTAGTGTAACTGCCTTTACCTGCTGTGTGCTTTTGGAGAAAATCACTGTCCGTATTTCAAATAATATCTCAATAAGTAGTCCAACCGACGTGATGATTTCTCCTACCTGAGTCTTGATTCCCTCGATTGATCTTTGTTGTTCATCAAGTGTTTCTTCAGCCTTTTGAAGACGAGAGTCTGTAGCTACCACAAATTTTTTTAGCATCTCTTCAAGACTCAGCTTCTTTTCTGGTGGATAAGGTTGATTTTGGTAATTTGGAAGAGGTTGCTACCTTTGATTTCCTTGTCCTCCCCACGAAAAATTTGGGTGGTTCTTCCAACCTGGATTGTAAGTGTTACTATAAGGATTATTATTAGATCTAAAATTGTTACCTATATAGTTTGTCTGCTCATTTTTTCCTCCTGGTTGGTAAGGTGGGTGCTCAGAATTTGCCACATTCCCGCTCGCTTCGCATTGCATGATTGGATGTACTTGTGAAGAACATAAATTATCAAGCTTTTTATTCATTAACTCCATTTGTGTTGACAACATTGTCATTGCGTCTATGTTAAAAACTCTGGCTGATTTTGTCGGTTTAGCCCTTGTAATTTGCCATTGATAGGTGTTCAACGACATCTCCTCAATAAAATTGTAAACCGCTTTAGGATTTTTATTATTCAGAGTTCCACCGGCTGATGAATCAATCATTTGCCTTGTTGGAGAATTCACACCATTGTAAAAAGGTTGGACTTGAAGCCACATAGGTAATCCGTGGTGTGGGCATCTCCTTAGGAGATCCCTATATCTTTCCCATGCATCATATAATGTTTCTGCGCCATTCTGCACAAAAGAAGATATATCATTCCTAAATTTGGCTGTTTTGGCTGGTGGAAAATATTTTAAAAGAAATTTTTCGGTCATTTGATCCCATGTGGTGATTGACCCTCGTGGTAACGAGTTCAACCACTACTTTGCTTTATTCCTTAATGAAAAAGGAAATAACCGAAGACGTATGGCATCGTCAGAAACGCCATTTATTTTGAAGGTATCATAGAATTCTAAAAAATTAGATATATGAGTGTTTGGATCTTCATCCTGCAAACCATCAAATTGAACAAATTGTTAAATCATTTGTATTGTGTTAGGCTTTAATTCAAAATTATTAGCAGCTATAGCAGGCCTAACAATACTAGATTCTGCTCTTGTTAAATTGGGTTTAGCATAATCATACATAGTACGCGGAGCATTCTGTTCTTGCACATTTGGCGGTGGATTGTTTTCGTCCATCCCTTCAGTAGGATTGGATCCTTGCTGTTCTCCTCTTTGATAGTCTAGGGCTTGTCTAATTTCTTTGTGATTTCTGTGAGCGGTAGCTTCAATGTCACTTTCTTATTCTAATGGTCCTCTCGGATTTTTCTAGTCATAAACTAGATGTACCTGCTATGAAAAGAAAGGAAGAAATTTAGAAAAACAAAAATATATGTATAAAAATAAGAAAAATAAAAAATAAAAAATAATGGCTAAAGTAATAGAAATAGAGTTTTCTTAATATTTTAGGAAGTCCCCGGCAACGGCGCCAAAAACTTGATCGCTGCAAAACAGTCTAGTTTTAATATTTATAAAAGAGTGATCGAACATGTAGACTGACTGCGATAACGATAGAGGCAAGAGCACCTATCGAACAGTAGTATAGCTCAGGTAAGAATATCTTATCGAACCCAAGGAACCTAAAAGTACTACTACTCACTTTCTTTCTATTATTTAGCCTAAAATATGGAGTGATTGGTTTATTAATCTAAAATAAATGAAATACTTAAACTTAAGTGCAAAGACAAAAGAACGAAACTTTGGGAAAAGACTTTGAAGAAAACTCAATTGATAAAGACCATACCTTCAGGAAGAATCCACCTATGACTTCACTTATTATCTACCTTTTCAATTCATATGATTTCTTTACTTAGCTTGATCCGTGAGACTCCCTAACCTATATTAAACCTTCTCTCGAAGCGAATAACGTCTAACCTTAGGTTAATTAGTGGAACTCTCGTTCTCTTATAATAACCCCCTAAGGAAGTAGTAAATCGATCAATGGACTCCCATATTAGGTTTCACCCTAATCCGGCAAAATCTCGTAACCCTATCTCTAGGCGCCCGATCAACTCCGCTTAATTATGTTAGATCTACTCTTAGGCAGGGTCTATTCCTTCTCCACCTAAGCACATCAGATAACTTTAAGCAATATAATTAAGAACAAACTAAGTATTTATCATATAAACCGAAAGAATTAAATAACAAAATCCATCATAGGTTTCATCCCCCTCAGGTATCTGAGGGGTTTAGTTTATAACTAAACAAGAAAAAATCTCAAGAGAAAAGATAAAACAAAACATAAGAAATCCCTAAAACCCCCTGAAGGAATTGAAGAGGAGATCCTCCGTCTTGAGTAGAACTTCGACTCTTAGAGATGGATCAATTGGCTATCTTCGAGACAATCCCTAAACGAGAAAGGCTTGGCAGAAAACTCTGCTCAATCATCGACCCCTTGAATAGCCGCCTTGGGGTGTTTTTATAGACTTTTGGGATGCTTTACTTGTCTCCTAAGTACTCATAACTCAGGTATAATTCATCCTAGGTGTTTGAGTAGACTTAGGATTACGTTTCATGGGCTCCAAGCATCTTATTCCGAGTGAAATTGCTCTTTCCCGCGGCAGGGGCACGGCTAAGGCACGCCCGTGTAAATTGAGGCTCAGGCCGTGTCTCTATTCTGTTGATTTAGGCACGGCCGTGGCACGCCCGTACAAGTCGAGGGTCAGGCCGTGCTTCGAGTCTGTCGATTGGGGCACAGCCACGCAAATCGGGGATAGGCCGTGTTGGGCTTTTTGTCGACAAGACACGGCCGTGTAAATTGGTGACAGGCCGTGTTCTAGGTGGATAGAAAGGCACGGTCGTGTGGAATAAAGCCTAGATCGTGTCGACTTCTTGGGTTGGCCCAATTTGATTCATTTTAAGCCCGTTTTACGTTCTTTTTATCCTTAGGTGTTCTCCTGAGTATAAGACATGACAAGAAAGGATTAAGAGCACCTTTTTACATAAATCGAGGATAAATTCATCCAAAAGCATACTAAATGTGGGATTAAAATATGTTACTTTTACGGTTTATCAATAACTTAAAACTAAAATATGTAAAAAGGAAGTATCATCTTCCTTATAGAAATTTTCCACTGAAAATAAAGAGAAAAACCACCATTTTTTCACTTGGAAGGTTTGACTAGTTTTCTTGGGTGTAAGTAATTGATTTTCGAGTCTGTTTTTAATGATTTTTATGTTTTCGGGATCATTGTAGCTTAATCTAGCTAGCTGAGTGACTAATTTGTAAAACTATTAAAGGATTAGGGTTTTTCCATGAACATGCTTGTATGATATTTGAAGTTTAATCAGAGGTTATGAGTCATTGTTGATAAATAGACAAGTTTTGTAAAGTAAATTTTGATGAAAATGTTAGTTAGGGATTTATTTGTAAAAATAGTAAAAATACATGGTGAAATTGTGAAATAATGATTTTTATGAGTTGATATGTGTACATAATAAATTCGGCTAGCATGAGTTAGGGATGAAATTTCCATTTATAAGCTTAAAGATTAAATTGTAAATAAGTTAAAATGTTAGGGGCAAGATGTAAATTTGTAAAAGTATGAATTTTGATTTAAATTGGATAGTATGCGTATTAAATAGATTGAATTTACTTATTTAGATCAAGATAGACCTCGTACGAATTTAGATCGGGGTAAAGCTAAAGCTTTAGATTAGTCGACTTCGTTTCTACGCTTTAATTGTCGAGGTAAGTTCGTATAGTTAAATACCGCATTAATGTTATTATGAATGATATATTAATTTGTTAAATGTTAAGTAAATTGAATGGTGAAAATCCAACGATGCCATGACGTCTATCGAGCCCCGTTCTAACCTTAGGAATTTGTAGGATACAAATGACATGTCATTAGGGTTTTCATGTTTTGGGTGCTGGTCTTAAATGTCCTACCGATAGCTGAGGTCCTACATTTATTGTGGATACTCCATAACTTGTCTGAGCAGTATCGTGTAGCTTACGTTCTGAACCATAGCTCGTGTGAGTAGACCCATTTCATAGCTCGTGTAAGCAATGATGTAAAGGAAAGGAGATGTTATGGTTATATGTTAGCACACTTTGTGTGAGCTATCCCGCGTATCCGATGTATTCTAAATGATTCAACAAGCATGAATTGGAAAGGAAATGGTAAGTATTCAATATGAACCATGTTATGTATTTATGAAAAGGATTGAAATGGTGAGATATATTGAAAGCATGTTATGTTATGGAAGATGATGAATCCAATTAAATTATGTTCATGTGTAATGGTTTATCTATGTTAAACTCATATGGATTATGTTTAAATATGCTAACATGTGTTGTGGTTGGTGCTTAGGCTTGTGCCAAGCTTATGGTTGGATTGTATTATGCATAGACTTAATGTTATGTAATGAAATGGTAAGTTATGTTTTATGTTTTATGAACTTACTAAGAATTATGTGCTTACGTAGTTTTCTTTCCTATGGTTTATAGATAATCGGAAGCTCATTCAGTTTGGAAGCTCGTCGAAGACCTACCACAGTATCCCACGGATATATCGGTAGATTTCAATGTTTTGGCCATGGTTATAATGGCATGTATAGGATACTTATGTTTAAAGTTTGAGTTGAATGCCAAGTGTTGAATTTGGTATGTGTATATATATATGATAGATGTTTTGGTACCTTTTGGAAATGGTTAGTTTTGTGTCATTTAGATGGTTTTGATGCATGTATGAAATGGTCCAAATGATAAGGTTATTTGGATATGACATGAATCTAGTATGGTATGGTTGAATGGTGTTAATTGTGATATGTTTTGATATGGAAATAGGTTAGTTGATGAATGGTTAAGTATGCACATGTATAGGTATGTTTGATGTATGTGTTTGAGGTGCCTATATGGCATATTGGTTGAATGGATCATTAGCCTATTGTACGAGTCTTTTTATGCAGCTTTTGAGCATGTTTTGAAGCCTTGGTCATGTGTGCAAGTGTACTTAGGCATATGCTTGAGAAGGGTGAAAAGAATGGATTGATTTTGGCCATTTTCATGTCCACATGGCTAAGACACGGCGTGTGTCTCAGCCGTGTGTGACACACAACCATGCAACACGATCATGTGTCCCTTGTAGGTTTTTAGGGTTGCATTTCGAAAGTTACATGGCCTAGCACACGGGCGTGTGAGGCCATTTCAAGAGTTACACGGGCGTGTGGCTTGGCCGTATGACCCAAGTCAAAGAATTACATGGGCACGGACACGGGCTTGGACACGACCATGTGTCTCTATTTTGAATATTACACGGCCTAAGACACGAGCGTGTGTCTCAGTCATGTGAGTCACACAGCCTGGCCACATGGTCGTGTGACCCCTGTAGTATGAAATTTTCTAACTTTTTTCTTAATGTTTCAAATGCTCCTCATTTAGTCTCAAATCATTTCTAAAGTATTTCTAAGGCCTTGAGGGCTCGAATAAAGGACAATATGCTTATGTTTGAATGAATTATACTATGATTTATGAAATGTTTGAATGTGAATGTTTTAAGTTACGTTTTTACGGTAATGCTCCATAACCCTCTTTTGGCGACAGATACAGATTAGGGGTGTTACAATCTTACTTGATGAGTTTTGGCACTTAGAAATGATAATGATGTGATGAAGCTATATGTATGGATGTTAAGGTATGTTTATAAGTGAATGGTTTGATTTAGTCTTGTTGTAATGTGGTGCCAATTGTGGCATATTGGTTAGATATCTAGGGTGATATTAAGTAGTATTTTTGGCATGAAATGTGAATGTTTCGGACAGGTATTGATTAATGGATATGTGCATTATAAGTTCACTTATGGTTGGTCTAATTCATGCACTTAAAGACCTATATTTGCCCTACACAGTTTGACACACGACCGTGTGTCACACACAGGCTCCTGACACAACTGTGCGAGCTTTAGAATTTAGATAGCATGTACACCACACGATTCCCGATTGTCACACGGGCTGGCCACATGCTCGTGTGGTACTATTTATTTGGTCATTGAGCTTGCACACGGTCTTAGTTAGTTACATGGCCCCGGTACACGACTGTGTGACTTTTAATGAACTTCTTTGCATCCAGGTCCACACGGCTTTAGTGAGTTACACGGCCGTGCAACTCTCTTTCACACAGTTGCAATTTATCAAACGGCTGTGTGACCCCCTTTTACTGAAATTTTGCAAACTTGTTGAAAAGTTTCCAATTAAGTCCCTATATGTTCTCGGGTTGGTTTAAGGGCTTTTATAAGCTCATTTGGGACTTGGATTTGTTTGAAAAACATGTTATGCTCGAATTATAGAATTTTTTAACAATTGATTGAATGTTTAAAGTTGAATATGTTCATTTTATGCTTGTTTAAATATTGTAGCACCCCATAGCTTGGGTCTAGTGGCGGACTGGGTGAGGGGTGTTTTAACGGTTTTCTTGCACAACGAAAAATTAAAATTTTGAAAATCGGCGTAGTTTGTATTATTTATAAACCGAAATTGTATTAGATCCAATCGTACCTTGGACCGAAATTATACCTGTGTTTTCGGATAAATGGATCCTTGATATTTTTTGGCTTCCAATCAAATGATCTTCTCCGCTATTCTCGTACCACGAACTGCTTCGAGTATGGGCTCAAACTAATTGAATCAAAACGCAGAACTAGAAAAAAAATTTCTTTTCTTTTTGGGGTGAAAACAATAATTTTCTCTTGAAAATAGAAATCTATAGAATTGATATTATGGAAAAATATATTTAATAGTTGAAAATAAATTCTCTCTATTTTTTGACAGAGGAACAATATCTTAAAGTTGTTTAAATAGCTCTACCAATGCTAACTATTTATAGGGAGAGAAAATAGAACCTTGTTTAATTGTAAATGTTTATTTTAAATAGAAAAACAACTTCCTAATACAATTAGGAGAAGGGGAGGGACTAATAAGGTGTGCTTCCCCTCATATGTATTATGATGGGGATTTGGGCTTCTCATTGTATTGGACCCAATTGTATGTGCTTTATGGACATTTAATCTAGCATTTTATAATTTAATCCAGCCCATTGCATATTTTTCAATTTTCAAAAATAAACATTAATTTTCCAATTAAATAATTTTCTCATCCCAATTTTACACCTTGTAAAATTTCAAAAAAATATGTTTAATATTTCACAATTCAACTTGTTCGCTATGATCGAATGATTTATTTTCATTTTCAGGCTTAAAATGGATTAAAAGCATAAACTCATTCTTCTAATAATTATTAACTAATTCATCTACATTTGTAAATTAATCATTTCTCATTTTCATTTCCATTTTGAGCTAGTTAGTCAATTCGCATACTACCATATATTGCGGCAGCTCTTGATTATGGGATCTAGAAATGGATGTCAAGACAATGTTTTTGAACAGCTATCTTGAAGAGAGCATTTATATGATGCAACCCACTGGATATATAGCTAAAAGAGACGAGCATAAAGTTTGCAAACTGCTTAGATCCATATATGGACTTAAGCAAGCATCCTACTCATGGAATCGAAGATTTGATCAAGCGATCAAAACTTTTGGATTTGATAAAAACGTAGATGAATCTCGTGTTTACAAATGTTTAGGGGATGGAAAGGTGGTCTTTCTCGTTCTACTCATTGGCAATAATGTAGGGACATTGTCATCGGTTAAACTGTGGTTAACCCAATAGTTTAGCATGAAGGACTTAGGAGAAGCTAATTTTGTTCTAGGCATTTGAATCCTAAGGGATCGAAAGAACTAAGTGATAGCACTGTCTCAGGCTTCATGCATAGACAAAATATTGGAGCATTATTCAATGACCGATTTGAAGAAGGGAAATCAACTCTCCTTATCGGGATTTCATCTCTCTTTAGAGAACTATTGTAAGACAGTGAAAGAAAGAGATAACATAAGAAATGTTCCTTATGCTTCAGCAGTAGGAAGTCTCATGTATGCTATATTATGCACACGCCCAAATATCTATTTTGTAGTAGGGTTGGTAAGTCGATATCAGGCGAATCAAAGACCAAGGCACTGATAAGAAATTAAGCATATACTCAAGTATTTATGAGGAATGATGGATTACATGCTTGTGTATTCCAGAGGAGATCTTACTCTTGTAGAATATACCTATTTTGAGTTCCAAACATGTCAGGATTTGAGGAAATCGACATCAGAATGTGTTTTTGTCCTAAACGATGGGTCCATAGTGTAAATAAGTGTTAAGCAGTGTTACACTAGTAACTTCACTATGAAGGGTCAAATATGAGGAATGGAAAAGCTTTGACACTATAACAGTCTGGATATAGCTAAACTTAAAGAAACCACATAAGGACAAAACACATTGATGGAGACAATAGTGTTTAATGGAATAGTGAATGTAGTCAAAGAAAGCATTTGAGGACATAACCTGGGGATTTATTTTACCAAGACTTTACTAGCTAGAGAGTTCTCTGGGAAACATATGGAAAGGCATAAGAATGAGAAACATAATTCATCTACTTCACTAGGCAAGTGGGAGACTGTTATATCTAGTGCCCTAAGTGTAGTATTTTGTCTAAGTACACTTGTAATTTTTTGAACAGATTGGTTCATAACAAATTCATTTATTACAATTAATATAATTTGTATTGTTGTCCTCAAATGGTTTTTGTACGCAAAGAAAAATGGAAGCAAATGTTGCTCATTGGTTGTCTAATGTTTAACTAGTACTAAGTGATATTACGTGATAGATCATAATACAAAAAGACAACTTGTATTAGTAGACGAGCCTAAACATGTCCTTAGTCTAATCAGAAATGAGCAAACCGATTAAAAGACTAATATGTCATTTATCAAGTCCAGTTGATGAACCTAAACATGTCTTTACTATAATCAGAAATGACTAGACTAATCTGTGTTTTGATTAGATTGGTTTGAGCACACAATCAAAGCAGTTTGTGGTATGGGAATAGCGGAGAAGATAATTTGGTTGAAAGCCAGAAAATGTCAAGGATCTACTTATCAAAAAAGATAGGTATGATTCCAGTTTAAGTTTTATTACTATAAATAACACAAACCGGGTCGATTTTTAAAATTTTAATTTTCCACTATGCAAGAAAACTATTTTCAAATCGGATTTTTTCCAACATGGAGTGCCCATAGCGTTAGTTAGGATAGAATCTCATTCTCTATGAGGTACCCTAAGAACTCATCAAATAAATATTCCCTACCTCGATCTGGTCGAAGTGTCTTTATGGGTAAACCTAGTTTTCTTTCTCCACTTTCGTACAGAACTCTTTTAATATAATAAATGTTTCACTCTTGCAGTGCATTATGTATACATACTCATATCTAGAGTAGTCATCAATAAAGTTTACATAATACTCGTAACCACCTTTTGTACTAACGCTCATGGGGCCACATACGTTAGTGCGCACAAGTTCTAGGAGTTTTCTAACCCTCGTTCTTTTTTCATTAAAAGATTGCTTAGTAATCTTACCTTCCAAGCAAGATTCACATTTGGAAAATCAACTTCTTTGAGTGAACTTAAGATGTCATCTATCACAAGTCTATTGATTCTTTCTTGGTTAATATGACTAAGTCTCAAATGCCAAAGGTATGCCTTATTAGAGTGAGAATTTTTAAGTCTTTGGTTTGATAAAATAAATATTATTTGACATCTATCTATTACAGATAAGATTTCAATTTCTAAATATTTTAATTCCATTATTAAAAGTCACAATCAAGTCGTATTTATATAAACATGCAACAAAAATTAAGTTTCTTTTGAAACTTGGTACGTAGAAAATGACCCTTAAAATAATATTCTTAAAATTATCAAAATAAAGATGTACATCTCCTACTACTTTAGTTGACACACTTGTCTTGTTCTTGGTCCGCATTGATAACCTCTTATCTTTAAGATCTTGTGTGTCATCGAACCCTTGTAGAGAAACACAAACATGATTAGTGGCTCCCGAATTAATGACCTAGTGGTCTATCAAATCCTCCACTAAACAAGTTTATATAACAAAGAGTTCCATACATTTGCTTTTAGTGGCTAGGTATTCCTTTCACTCTTTGTTGTTTGCCTTGAAGAGCCCTTTCTTACTATAGAATAGGCATTTAGACTTTGATAAGTCTTTAGGCTTCCTGATTTCTTTCTTTGTACCTGTGGTGGCCCAAATACCTTAGCCTTGCCTTTCTTAGCATGCTTTCCCTTCCTTTTTGAGGAAAAAGCAACAACTATGTTTGCTTCTACTCTTCAGACCGGCTACCGCTATTCAACATCAACTTATAGGATTGTAACTCCTTCATGAGTTGTGTAAGCATCAAGTTTTTGTTGCTAAGGTTATATGCGGCCCAACAACCAACAAAATCCTTGGACAAGCTTTTGAACACCATCTCAATTTAAGTGTTCTAGTCTAAATTGGCCTCATTGTCCGCAATCTCGGCAAAGTTTCCCATAAAAGTAATCATATGGTCTTTAACTGGAGTGTCGGGCTTTTACTGGGCATTCATCAAGCTAGTTATAGCAGATTGTCGAGCCAAGGCAACTTGGCCTTCGAACATGTCTTCTAGCTCATCCAGAATCGCTTTTGCAGTCTTACAACTCTCTAATTGCTAATATATGGTGCTGGTCATGCTTGTTAGCATATAACAATGAGCTATCTCGTCAGACTTCTCCCATCATTTTATAGCCTCAGCTTGAGTAGCCAGAAGACACTGATTTTCAAAAACTGTTTTAAGTTTCCACAACTCAAGACAATTATTAGGTTCCTTTTCCATTCCTTATAATTATTTTTGTTTAGTTTGTTTTCAGTGAGTATGTTCAATAAGGGAGTTGGTGTCATTTTCAAAATGAAAATAAAACATTCATATATTAATATCTTTGTATTAAGCAAATGTTTGAAAAAGTTTTACAACATTACGATATGCATTAAGATGATGCAAGCCTCTTACATAAAAACTTGAAAGCATTTGAAAGTCGTTGCAATAATAATTCCTATACCCATTGAATCAAGACACGTTGGAGTGATCATGATCAACTAGTAAGAACATAAATTTCCATCCAATTAGTATATGAACCTAATTCCTTAGGCATTCACATGTACTAATTATCATCTAATGTTTGGCCATCATTTTAACTTAAGCATAGCTCTTTAGGGAGATATTTAACTTGATGACCTTGAGTGTATAACCATCAACTCAACACCTATCGCATCATACACCAAAATGAGTCATCTTGGGACAATCTCACCAAGTAGAATGTTGTGACTAGTTGTCCTCTTTGAGACAAAATTTCTTGATTAATCGGACGATAATACCTACCACAGAGGCCGATCCAACTTGAGGTAGGAAGCCTCCTCAGTGAGATCCACATGACAACGAATACCTTGAGGTAGGTTCATTTCATGCCATCACAAGATACCATTGATAGAGGTCATATGTATTTTTTAGGGACCTTTTCCCATTCAATATTTTAAAAACATGCAAGGTTTTTAATTTCCAATTTCAATCATGAATGATCAATATATGCATTACAAATACGTGTGACATTTTTCCCTAATCTATATGACATGCTTATCTCATATATGCATGAACATGCATTTGTAGTCATGTAATCATCATCATGCTTATCTCATAACAAAAAGTATAAAATTAAATGACTCTGACCAACCAAAGTTTCCATGATTTCATCCTAGAAAATAAAAATTGCAAAACTTCAAAATTCACCCCAAAACATGCTTTAGGTCTTCAATTTTGCCACCACGGACTTTTGTTACTGTACCGATTCACGTTTTCGTCGTCACAGCCTTTCCATCATCGTTTCCATGTCACTACCACCGTTGGCCATCATTGGGCCGTCGTCAGACCACTGTCGGCCATCGTCGTCAAACCACTACCGGCTTCAATAGGTTGGGTTTCCATCATTTTTTTTTGAAGTTTTTTTGAGAAAAAATTAGGTTACAAAATTCTTATGTCTCGTTTTCGGCTCACACATTTTATTCTAAATAAATAAATAATAAAATAAAACCCTACGTGGAGAAGATAATCCACGATCTAAAATATACATGCCTAAAAAAATTTTAAATTACAAATAAATATCTAGGAATCACAACTTTGTCAAAGTTACTTTATCATCCATAACAATTAAATAATTATATACATTCATTCACACACATTCCCCTAACCATGCAAATAATTACAAGAATGTCATATCTTATCAAATATTAATAAAACAAGATGGAGAGATTCGATCTTAATTTACACTATAAGTATAGCACAACCTGACTCTGATACCAATTGTTGGAAAAAATTCGGTTTGAAATTGGTTTTCTTGCAAAACAAAAATTGAAATTTTGAAAATAGACCCGGTTTGTGATATTTATAGAAATAAACCTTAGACCGAAATGGTACCTTTGTTTTTGGATAAGCGAATCCTTGATGTTTTCTGACTTTCAATTAAATGATCTTTTTTGCTATTCTTGTACCACAAATTGCTTCGAATGTGAGCTCGAACCAATTGAATCATAACATAGAACTAGAAAAAGTTTTCTTTTCTTTTTGGGGTGAAAAAAAATTCTCTATTCAAAATAGAAACCAATAGAATTGTTATTCCAAAAAATATATTTAATAGTTAAGAATGAATTCTCTCTATTTTTCGGCGGAGTAACAATATTCTAAAGTTGTTTTAAATAGCTTTACCGGTTTCATCTATTTATAAGGAGAGAAAGTAGAACTCTTCTTGAATTCTAAAAGTTTATTTCAAACGTAAAGGTCTATTTATAAAACAACTTACTAGTCCAACTAGGAGAGGTATAGGGGTTAATAAGGTGTGCTTCTCCTCATATGTATTATGATAAGGATTCCAGCCTTTTATTGTATTGGACTCAATTATATGTGTTTTATAGACTTTTAGCCCAACACTTTATAATTTAATTTTTCTATTTTTCAAAATAAACATTAATTTTCTAATTAAATAATTTTCTCATCCCAATTTTACTCTAGGTAAAATTATGACGATTTTACCCCTGGTAAAATTTCTGGAAAAAATATGTTTAATACTTCACAATTCAACTTGTTCACTATGATCGAATGATTTATTTTCAGTTTCGAGCTTTAAAATAGCTCAAAAACATAAACTCATTCTTTCGATCATTTTTAACTAATAAATCTACATTTGCAAATGAATCATTTCTCATTTTCATTTTTATTTCCATTTTAAGAAAACCACATTCATTTCCAAATGATTCCATTTCTCCATCTTGGAGAAAACCATAATCAGTTTCTGAATGTTTTCCATTTCTCTATTTCTATTCATTTTGTTCATTTTGATTCAAACATGCAATTCATTTCTAGTTTCAACGAGCTAGTGGAAGAACCGATTGAACATATATAATTAGGTTTCACATGATTTATAATTAAGTTTTGATTTTTTGCCTATTAATTATAAACTTATTTAGTCACGAAGTCATTCCACTATAGTATCGTGATTGAGCTCTCCTTAACGACATACCATTACGAAAGCAACGAATCAGTGCTCGTCTAATGACCTTGTCATAAGTGTGTTACCATCATAGTGTTGGAACGTCGATACGCCCCATAGCGCAGCAGAAAAATTATTTTGGCGATCATCAACCATGGATCCATGTACGAGTAACGAATCAGGTTGAATAAGAGTTGAAGATAAACCTTTAGGATCTGATTTATTTTGCGATGTCGATTCTAAACCGCAACCAAAAATATCTCTGCCTCTACGTAGTTCACCCAGTCAAAGAACAAACAACAAAAACTCTTTGAACTTTTTCAGAGAGAATTCGAAAAGTGGCTGCTAAACCTTTTCTGATTTATTTTTCTTGGTAACCCTAACACCATAAGAGATTCACTCTCTTTTTTCCTTTGATATCACATAATAAAAACAGAAATATTCCATTAGAGAACATATGAAAAGTTTTATTATATTCTTTCCAAAAGAATACTATCTTCTATGTTATTTATCTTTGATCGAAATTATTCTAACTATTTATTTTAATAATTTGGTAAACTATATTCGATTAATATTTTATATGAATCAAATTCATAAATTAATTTTAACTAATGAATCAAATTCATAAATTAGTTTTAACTATGTTCTCTATTTGTACATATAATGCGTTTAATATTTAACTGTCAAATTAAATTAATTTAGTAATTAATTTAATTCATATGATAGCTAAATACAATACCAATTTTGTTAGGATTATGTTCGCTTCAACCATAAGGTATGACCCTGAAGGCTCTTGTAATGTTAGTAGTAATACTAAAACATTTCTAATGTTACAAGCAATGAGTGGCATCTAGCAATGCATCATTGCTACCCAAGTTACAAGTATCTGTGAATCGACATAACCTTTTTGTGATAAATTGTCATGTATTATATCATTTTATCCTTTATATCTAGATTGGACACAAGTCATGGAATAGTCACACTTGTATAGTCCAATCTCATATTTATTGATATTTTGAGTAGACTAGAATAAACAAATAAGTGTTATATCTCATATCAATTTAATTGAGCATGGTCATGCATTTCTAGTCTCACTCCATCAAGTAGCCAAGATACTGCTCCCATTTTGTAGGAGGGACAAATCATATCTTGATTAATCATATCCCACTACATAAATTGTGGCATATCCAACATCAATCTTTATAGTACAACCTGTTATGGTAGACGCTTGACTGTATCAAAATATACGAATCACGATGTTGGGAAAATGATGATCTCAAGTCTGAGGATCGTATATATAATTATCACTATAAGTAATATTGTGACTATTACATAATAATACAAGAAAAATACTCATAGCGGGTCACTCTAGTATGTTGTTCTCTATCACGTACTCATGTATTGATTTTGACATCCCTATGTCAGTGACAACACTTTGTCATCAATCAACTACACATTAGTCTCAATGCATTATTATTGCCCAAGCCCACAATAATACTTGAATAAGGACCTTTTAAGAATAATCATATTATACTCAGGACTTTATTGTTAATAAATTTATTTACACACATAGAAAAAGAAACTGAAATAAAAATAGCAATGCCAGAAAAAGAAACTGAAATAAAAATAGCAATGCCTTATATTAACAAACAAGATAAAACGAGTAAATGATTACAATTATCTCATGATTGGTCTTTGGGCATACTCTAACACATAGGATATCCTCGATCTCTTTGGAATAATATCCGCTCTCCCAATATGATCCTATTTTATCTCATGGTAACCATTACATCTTCTTTCATGAAAAATCAATCACTACCATATAGTGATCAAGTCATCCATCACAATGACGGATGACCGGTGACCACATTTACTTTTCATCAACCATGTAATGTCAATCAGAGGATCTTTTACCCGTGTTTTGGGCTATGAATTCCATTATTGTGAATGATGCTACATACTGCAGAAGTCGTACACCTAACCCACCAGCTTTCGATTCCTTATCTCAGGCTTTTACTTACATTAAAGTGTACGAGTCACGCATACATAGTCTGTCATCCACTTAGGATTTAGGTATGTCACACTATGAACGTCACAAGAGAATAAATCCATAAACAGATTCAAAATCTATTCTTCTTGGGTCCTGTATGATGTACTATCAGTTCATTCAGTCACATCTATGTCTCTATCTTCTGAGATTCATCCGCTCCGATCCCTAAGACAAAGTATCTCCCCGATTGGACTTGATAGATGACATATTATTCTTTCAATCGGTTTGCTCATTTTTTATTAGAATAAGGACATGTTTAAGTTCATCTACTAATACAATCTATCTTTTCGTATTACAATCCAACTACGTAATACTGCTTAGTATTAGTTAAACATTAGATAACCAATGAGCAATATTTGCTTCCATTTTGCTTTGTGTGCAAAAAAACCATTTGAGGACAAATAATAAAAAGTATATTAATTGTAATCAATAAATTTTTTTATTGACCAATCTGTTCTAAAAAATTACAAGTTTACAAACTAATATACTACACTTAGGGCGCTAGATCCAACATACACCAATATATTTGACACTCAATGCCTCATCGGTATGTCCAAAGTATAATGTGCTTTGCACCTAATCGGTATAAATCGAAGTAAATATATAAATGTGCCTAGCACCTCATTGGTACGTTTGAAGTATAATATGCACTCCATGCCTCATCGATATAAACCAAGTAAAATCTTGTACACTAATCCTATGGCATGTCAACTATACCCAACTGTACTTGAGACAGTTAATAGGGTAATCATTTTCTCCACATATATATATATATATTACATTATATCAACCATTATATAGCAAGTTCATATCAATCAAACCATTTACCTATCAATACAAAACATTACTTAACACATCCATATCTTCAATTTAATCATAACATGAATACTTACCAAATCATGAGACAAGTACCGGTGTTACCTTAATTAAACTATATTTAACGAATCTCATACATACTGAATTTAAAGTCATGAAAGCACAAACCAAAATAGGCTACTCGTCTACGGCCTTCACCTTTCCTTTACCTCGATATGGCCCTAGGTCGTCTTTAGTTATGTACGATAAATTTAATATTAGAAATAATATTAGTTTCACAAAAACACATGAAACACAACAATTTAACATAATTTGTATTTTATTCATTTTAGTCCGTATATCAGAAATGATCATATCTTTCAATATTTAGTATCGAATCAAAATTTTATTTTATATTTATTCACTGTGGACCTCATACTTTTAATCTATTGCTTAATTTCTTAACAACGTTTAATTTCTTCAATTTAGTCCCGAATTTCATAAATCAAGCATATAGCTTAAATGAATTTCTAATCAATTCCAACACTTTTTTATATCTTGTAACTTAGTCTTATCATGCTCAAAACTCATACTTCAAATCTCATAAAACCAAACTTAATATTTCATCAATATTCATTAATGGCAATTAGATTAAAACTCAACAATTAGAGAATCTAATACATGGGCATGAACTGTTAAGCTTATATAATTAAAATTCTATAAAAAATGGAAATATTTCTCACCTTGATTAATTGATGATCGAATAAGGAAGAAAACTTAAACACTTTATAACTTATTTTCTTTGTTTCAGTTAGGAAAGATGAGAAAGATGATATTTTAATCTTCTCTCTCCCACTAAATATCTAGATATATATGTAATTAGTATTTTAATTAAGTTAATAAATCACTAACTTATCACTAATCATGTGTTTAACGTTGATAAATTAATATTAGTGGAGAAAACCATGAAATTCCACTACGACCATATTAATTATGGAATATTTATTTCAAGGACTCAATTATTAGCTTATTAAGGACTCATAAAATTGCAAATAAATTTTCTATTCCTTTTTAATCACTATGCAATTTAAACCTCGTACCAATTATACTAGCTTAATTGATTTAATTATTAACTAATTTTTTCTTGATCCCAAATTTGACTAAAAATTTTCATGATTCAACTTTCCGAATAAATCAAATTAATATTTTGAATCCAAACTTGACTTTTTCGACACCAAGAGAATCAGGTCATTACAATCATACTAGGAGAGTTAGAAAACCACCATTCTTACCTTGTTGAAGCTTTCTCTTTCTAGCCTCAAGTTCTCACACTAAAATCCTTCAAACCCTATGTTGAAAATGACGTTTTTTATAGTGAAAAACTATTATGTAGGGTATTTTTTTTTTCTAAGAGATTTTAGCAAATTTTCAAAGATTAAGTGTTGGGTCTCTAGAAAATTTGGAGAGTAAAGTAAAGAAAAATGAAGAATAAGAAGGAGGGGAAGCCATGGGAGAGGGGTGGTAGTAGCAAGGGGAAAGTAGGCTTATGGGGGTTTCTTTCATCCTTTCTTCCTCTTTAAAAAAACCCAAGTGGGCTAAAGGCCCATTTCATCAAATTTAAGCCCAAAGCTTAACAATTGAAGCCCACTCTTCTTTAATCATGACCCAATGGTCCAAATAATTTTCATATATCAAATGTATCATCAAAATAATATTTCCATAAAAAATACTTGAAGAATGACCAAAATATCCTATTTTAACAAAGTTACTATTTTACCCTTTTTACTACTTAGCATAATTTCTTTCCAAAATTAGACAGTTAATCCAATTACGACTCATAATGCATAATAAAAATTTATTACAATTCCCTTGGTGGTAAAATTTAGACTTTTACCTTTCTCTCAGCAAATATAGGAAATTTGAAATTTAGTCCCTATACTTTTGAATTTTTCTAATTTAGTCCAATAAATCTCACTAACATATAATCCAACAAGTTTATATGTTAAAAAATCAATAATAATTCATTTTTTCTTTTTTGTTCAAATTTACACTTTAGTCCTTAAACTTTTTTAAAATTTGTAACTTAGTCATTTCCTCACATTTTCATTTCCAAAATTCTTTTCATTAATTCTCATATCCAAAATCATTTATTTTCATAATAATTCCTTTAATTGACTGGTTTTCCAAATATTCTTGAAACTTCACTATATCTGCTATAGAATAGTGTCGTTTGTCTAATTGAAAATTTTGGGATGTTACAATTCTCCCATCCTTAAGAAAATTTCGTCATTGAAATTTCGTCCAGATGGACACCAAGTAACTCTCTTGATGAACTAATTCTTTTCCATAATTTCTTTTCAACTTTCCTGGGGCATCGATTCTTAATTCAGTTAATATCACACATGATCTCAATTCAAATAGATATTAGCTCGAGTCAACATTATGTCATCAGAATGAATTGAACAGATATGGGTTTTACTATTGATTTTTCTTATAATATCAACTTATAGCTAATCTCAATGATCTATAACCAATTGAAATGAATTCACCTCACATCTTAGAAGTTCATGTTTTACATCATTTGCCAAAATCCATCAGATTTCATATGCAAACACTTCCTAAATCATTTAGGCTCACGACAGATCAACTTTTCAAAGAACTCATACCATATTAAATACTTGTTCATACTAATAATTGAACAGATCGAATTCTGTCACACCTAAAAATATTAAAGGTTAAGGGCTACGAAAATTATGGGTATTAAATTAGAAAAGATTTCTTTTAGTGGGAAACATTATGATATTGACCGACTTGGGATTAAGGGAAACGGTAGTGGAAATATTATATATGGGAGGATTCTTTCATTCTGATATTCATTTTTCTTTCTTCCATCTTCTTCTCTGGTTTGTTCACAAAGAGAGAAAAGTTAAGAAATAATCTCCATGGAGGGAGAGAATAATGCATTAGCTTAAGTGATTGAGGATTTAGTAAATTGGTAATCTTTTAAGCTTTTTGTATCTTTTGATTGAAGAAAAGGAAGGAAAATTGAAGATTTCAGTTTAATTCATTGAGCTTGTATTGAAATGTTTATGGTTGAAGCTAACCTTTAAATTCTCTCTACATGCAAATGAATAATCGTTTTCTCATATATGAATGTCTTCGTTTTGAGCTTGATATGGTTATTATGTTTAGCTAATCGAGAAGGAGAAGGCTCAGGTGATAAGAAAAAGCTAAGTAGGTGTAGTCGGTACCAACTTTCAAGTATTTTACTGGTGAGTTTCTGAACTCATATCCTTAATGCTTGTTTTATGCATATTATTATGATGTAGTGGTATGTTTGACTTCTTGTTCTACTGATGATGAGTTTAATTATTATAAGTTGTTTGTTGTTTGGTTGAAGTATGCAAAATGATGATTTACATATGCATGTTTGATTTTACGTCTTATTTTGCTGCTTTGATAAACTTTTACTAGTAAAATAATTACTAAAGAAGTTATCTTGGAATTGTCTACTAGAAGATATGTTTAGTATGATCTATGTTCTGTTATTAATAGAATAATCGATTGAATGCTTGTTATATATGTCTGTCATGAATATGAATGATATATGGAGTATGGAAGGATGTTTTGGCGGATGAAAGATGAAGAAAAGACATGTTGAGCACTCTGTGCCACATGATGTTGGTTTTGCAAAGGTTCAGGCGAATTGTACGAAGAATGTATACGCATGGTATTTGGTTTTGTAGAGGTTCAGTTAGATTGTACGGAGATATTTGCACACATGTATATGATAACCCTACGTGGGTTCTTGCAAGTATGAGACTTTGTGGAGTCTACGATTTAAAGGCTTATATGTGTAAGTAAGTCCATGGCCATGGCATATGTAAGTTATGAAAGTTCGAAAAAATTGTTCTTTAATTTTTCGTTAAAGTTATGTGTGGGAGTTCACCATACGAAGTCCACGAAAAAATCGGCATATGAAAGTCTGCCATATTCATGAATCTTTTTCTCTCAATCAGAATGCATGACAGTTTATCAGACTTGTTCTTTAGGTTTCATGACAAAGTTATACGTGGAATTCTTTCATGGAAAAGTCTGCGAAACAGTCTGCATATAAGAATTTGCATATATACGTAAATATTCATTTATGGATTCGTATGTATGATTCTACCATATATGAGTTCGCACCCATGAATCTTCACTATGAATCCATATGTTTGACAGTTCGTTGGATTTATCATTATGATTCAAGCTATGATAGTCTGTTGATCTTATATTCATGTTTTAAGTTTAAGATAACAAAGAGACTATCTTTTGTAAAAGTCAGCATAGAATATTATCCAAGCAAGAGACCGTCTGGGCTTATTCTTATGTTCAAGCTACGAGGGTTTGAATGAACTAGTTATATCAAGCCAAAATCGCAAGTATTGTCTTCACATAAGAGTCCACCAAGGACTATCTTTAAACCGAGAGGTGACTATCCGCCAAACAAGAGTTTGGCAACAACTATTATTTAAGATGGAGTTCACAAGTAAGAATGTAACACCCTAAAAATCCGAGTATATATATATTGCATGATTTGGTGTTTAGATTTTAAAGGAAAATTTCTTACTTTTATTTTTGTGTTTATTGAAGTCCTAAAGAAGAGTATAGCATAATTTGGGTATGGAATAAATTTAATATTTGAGAATTTATTGAAGAGAAGCAAGTGTCATTAATACTTAAGTTAAATTAAGTGTTAATGAGTGACATAAGTTGAGTACATGGCATGGTGGTGTTGGCGCATGAGTTGTAGCATGAGGGGAAAGGTTTGAATCCCTTGTTTAGCATTTAGGTAAATTTTATTTTTTAATTTTTCTGCACATGTATAGCAAGTGTCGGCCAAGAGCATATATGGTAAGTGTTGACCATGTTATTTTTGGTTAGTGTATCAAAGGATTAAGGAAATAGTTAACTTATGGCATGGAATCAAAAACTTAAGGAAAGATATGGGGACATAAGGCACATATCAAGGAAAAATTTTGGAAACAAAATCATGGCCAATTGACCATGTTTTTGGATGGCAATATGGTCTAGGGAGGGAGCCGAATTTTGGTGTTAGTTTGGCTAAGAATTGAATTTTTCTCTTTGGTCATTCCTAGCAACTTTGTGCAGAATTTTGCATTCCTCTTCTCAATTTTCTCCTTTGGCCGAAATTGAACCTTGGTAAAGCCAAATTCTTTTGACCATTTGGTCACTTTTATTCATCTTTTGAGTTTTCTCTTGTGTTTCTTCTTAGTGCCGAAATCACCTATACCAAAAGCCATTTTTTTTTTCTCTTTTCTTTTACCATGGCCGAATGTACCTAGCTCCTAAAATCCATCTTTTTCTTCTCTTCTCTTTGAAATCAAACAACATCATCACCATCTCTTCTTTCATATTTTATTTCTTTTCACTCAAAGTTTCTCCATTAAACTCTCTCATGGCCGAATGCTAGAGTGCCCATAGCCAAACCTTTCTTTCTTTTTCTTTGATTCTTCATAGCCGAAATCTTCATCCATCACAAACACCATTCTCAATCCTTTCTTTTCGATCGTGGAAAATAGGTAAGGGATTCTTTTTCGTTTTCAATTAATTAATAGTGTTATGGCCGAATATTGATGGTGTTATGAAGGACCATTTGGATCGAAATAAACGTTCGTTCTATTAACGTTTTATTCGTTATTATATAGTGCAATAACGGAAGATCGGAACTCAAGTGTTCGGGAGAATCATAGAAACGTTGGAATCGATTTATTGTGGTAAGGAAATCACATCCTTTAAAGCCTCTAGTATTATTTCAATATTATTTTAGATTGGATTAATGTTTCTTTGATCTTGAAGACTTTCAAAATAGGGAAGAAAAGGCGGTGTTTAGTCATATTAAGAGGCGGATCCGTAAATCCCCATTTAAACGAAGAGCGATTTCGACGATGCAGGATTTTCCACGGGTTGCGGACCATCTTCGAAGGAAGTCAATTATTTGAAGTGATCTGAACTTAGAGCCTTTATCGTTGGTGGATTCTCGTACTAACGAACCAATAAACGAGGAGAAACCGAAAATCGAAGTGATCCAAAATCAAGAGGTAAGATTTTGGATCTATTATCGATAAAGTATATTTTTACGAAATAGTGTTCTAACGGATCGAAATATGTTTTAGGTGTTGAGGGCGAGAAGGATTAGTACTCTCGATGTCGAGGTGTGTAACTTCACACTTTTTCTCGGGTTGGATGTCAATTTGGTATTGAAGTAAAATCGTAAAACGACTAGATCGGTATAAAACGTAACAACCGATATTTTGACGAAAATACATGAAAACGACTAAAATCGTGAAAATTACAACGCCTCGAGAAATTACTTGTTAATATGTAAATTGTATGTTTCGTGAAAATGGGTAGTAAAATATGCTAGATCGATAATTGGTAGAAAACTCATTAAATTGATAATTGGGCGAAATCTACTTTGGTTGTAAATTGGGCGAAATCTCGCTAGATCGATAAATGGGCGAAAACTCATTAAGTTGAAAATCGGGCGAAATCTAGTATGAATGTGAATTGGGCGAAATCTACGCTAGATCGATAAATGGCCGTAAACTCGCTAAATTGTTAAATGGGCTAAAATACTTGCTAGATCGTAAAATTGGGCCTAAGTTGATAAATAGTTAATTAGGCCAAAGTGTTATTTTGGGCCTTAATAAAGATTTGGAAATATTAATTCTTGTTAATGGGCCTTTTAATAAAATTATTGTATGACCATAGTTTACTCTGCATACATATTGCATGGGTTGGGAAATGATGAAGAGAAGAAGGCTGTTGCCAAAATCTAGTTTGGCTCGCCACAAAATTATGGCTTTTGCCTCTAGTTCGGTGGCTCGCCACAAAAGTTATAAATGGCTATTTGCCTCTAGTTCGGTGGCTCTGCCACAAAATAATAATTGGCTCAATGCCTCTAGTTCGGTGACTTTGTCACAATCTAGTTCGGTGGCTATGCCACAAAATATAAATTGGCTTAATGCCTATGATTGGTGTGATGGCGGGGTGGGTTGACTTGATCCCACAGTGTGATGGTTGGTACGGGGTGTGTAGCGGATGGAATTAGGTTTGGGAGGGAAAAATTCATTTTTACATGCATGCTATTAATTATGTTATTCATTATATTATTTTGCTTATGGGCTCAAGGCCCAAACCCCGTAAATTGAAAATCTGGCCCAGTGGACAAGTAAGTGAGTTATACACTAAGTTCTAAGTAACTCACCCCCTTAAATTTTTCCATCTCAGGTAATGGAAATTGACGTGGACTTGGGCCGAGGATGACTTCGTGGAGGCCATACTGTAAAACATGGGTTTATTAAACTCTGAACTTTTTAATAAGTATTTTACTATTTTGGGGTTAATGTAATAAGGGCCTCTATAAATAATTTATGGATTTATATGTGTGTTTGGTTTTAAACTATATTTTGGACTTTTAAATATGGGCTATGGTTATATGATGTTTTATTAAAATAAATTTGGGTTTTCAAATATATGAAATTCCTTTATAAATATTTTATTATTGTTAACTCTTAAACAAATTACCTAAAGGTTTTGATAGTACAATGTTAATAATGTTTTCAACTAACATTTTTAATATTCATTAAATTAAAATACTCTTCGATTTTTATTAAACCCTTAATTAAAAATAATATTGTAGTTTTCAACTTATTGAAGATTTTAAAATAACTCGATTCATGTAACAAACCAAATCTAGTCTCAATGCATAGACCGGGTTTGGGGTGTTACAAAGAACCTGCATGTATGAATCTGCGATTATGATTTTGTTTATAAAGGTTCGTAAGTAAGGTCCGTAGGTAAATCTTCGCCAAGCTTGAGTCTACATATAAATGACTTTAATTGTAAATTCGCATATAAAAGTAATTCTCCAAATGCAAATCTCCATGCATGAGTCTTTTGAAATTATTGTGTTCTCCATAAATCTGCGATAATAACTATTGCTAAGGTAATTCGCATATGTTCTACTAGAAAATGCAGTAATGTTACATCTTGCAGGAAATCAGTACAAAAGGGTAAGTAAAAAATCAATTTGCATTGTAGCTTATAGTATGATTGATAGGAACAGAAGATTGTGTCAATAAAACAAGTGTACAAATTCTCAAGATGAGCCAATGTAATGGAGGACAGGAGTACGCCAGAAAGAATGTGTAAACCCTACTTGTACAAGTGATGTCAAATAGGAAATCAAAACCATAAAGTTTTTACTTCTAATTCATAAAAGGTATATTGTATTGGAAACTCACTAAGTTCATTTGAACTTACTTAATATTTATTATGTTTTCTTTGTATGATGGTTTATATAAGGAGCTGAATAGGTATCAAGCCAGAATTCGCTTAAGCTTAGGCCAACTTATGTTCTTTGTTGTAACACACATATAGTGGGGTGACCTTGAAGTTGAGATTGAAGGTCAAAAATTATCTTTTTCTAACTAAGTATGAGCTGTAGTGTTTTATTTACAATAAAGAGAAATTGATTTAAAATATTAGAATTGTTATCGTAATTTTCCATAAGTCTGCTTGATAAGACATTTGGTCTAGAAGTTGATAATTTTATTTTCGATTAGCAATTCAACAAACTAAGTTATGTATGATTAAGAAAGCATATTTGGTTGATTTAGTTATGTTATATTTACAATTTAGTTGAAATTTGTTCGTAGTTTTGTTTTGGAGTCGATGTGACACTTTGTATCCGAACCCATCGATCCGGTCGGGTATAAGGTGTTACAAATTCACTTATCTTCCCTAACTAGATCGACTCCTCATAATCATGTATTGACCAATATCACATAATTTTCTTCTTACATTTTCTCACGATATAATTTCATTACCAAGATCTCATGCATACAATTTTTTTACTTCCCTAACTAGATCGACTCCTCATAATCATGTATTGACCAGCTTGATAGAACAACTTGTTGATATTGAAATTTGTATTTATTTTGACCTTCAGGTTGGTTCTTGAGGAAGATGAGCCGTGTCACCTGTGCTCACCACACCAATTATTGTTACATTGAGTAGATTAGGGTAGTTAATGATGGTTCACATGGTAGCCTTGTGAAGAGTCATTTAAGATAATTGTATGGAGGTTAAATGAGAAGAGAAGGGTCTTAGAGGGATTTAGATAGAGTTTTCCCTAATAAAGGTTGTTCTTCTCTCTATATGGGTGAGAAGAGGGCTTATAGAGTCTATAATCTGGAAAATGGGTCCCTTGGACAAGTGTAGCATGAGTGAGCTTAAAGGATCAGTTATGGTGAGTCTCTCGCATGTGTGTTTGAATGTGCTAGAGCTGTTAGGTGTTTCCTTCAAGCATTTTCAAATAATATGGGTATGACTTACCTTTTGTACACTTGTAGAGCATGTACGGGACTAATAATGTAAGGTCCTACTAAATTTAGTTGATTATGATTAAGGATTTGTTAATTATAGTTTAATGAAATTATTTATGAATAATTTAGTTAATTAAAGTATATAATTTAAAATTCAAATAAAAACAAGTCATTTTCTATTCATCTTCTTCTCCACTGATTGTGAAAAGAAGAATAGGGTTTCAAAAGCTTAAAACTTTCAACCTAAAATCGAAAAGCTCAATTAAGTCATTTTCTTGTAATTTTTATATTTTTGAGGTCATGGGAGCTTGATTTAGCTAAACCATGTACCAATTTGCAAAACTATTAAAGTTTTTGAAAGTTTTCAGTGTTGTTTTCTTGAAGAAATTGGTGTTAAATTGATAATTTTAGGCCTAGATGTGAAAAAGGACAAGATTGTAAAATTTAAGTGTTAGTTTTTTCAAAAGGACCAAAATGCATAAATTGTATAATTTTTGTAAAATTTTTATAATAATAGATAATAGAGGTTCCAAGAAGGATGTGATTGAGATTAGTTTTGAAACCAAAGCTCAAAATTGAAAGATATTGTTATTTCGATTTTAGGACTAAATTAAATCAAAAGCAAAACTTTAGTGGCATTCAAAAAATGAAATTAAACTAGTTCATGCATATTATGTGATGATATAAAATGTTTTGTATTGATAAATTGAATTGAATAATTGTATAGATCGAGAATTGAACCAATTCGAAGATAATTAGGGAAAAGGTAAAATTGTAGAATAGTTCTTAAAGATATAATTTGCTTGCTATTTTTCCAGGTAATTTCATATGGAACTTACTATTTCTTTTTATGTTATGTTTTATTCTATCGACATGTTTAGTCTTAAATGAAATTGGTGAAATTGGTATAATCGATTTATTTTGGATTGAATTGTAAAACATGAAAATGTTGGATATTATGAAAGGGTACAATGTACCAATATGAATGTTAAATGTTTACACGATATGTGTGACATGTGTATAATGATACAAGATTCGAAATGATACGGTTACGATAATGATACCCGTGTGAACTTAGTAAAAGATTAGGATATGTATGGCATGCTATTAGGGTTAAATACGAAATTGATCAGGGATTGACATTATGATATGGGATCCAACATTTGTTACTTAATTCTCAATTTATATGTATCGTTGGTTTAGCTTTGGATTGGTAACCTTGATACAATGTCGACTTGTGTGAGCAATTCGATCTCATCAACTTGTGTGAGCAAAATAGTCTCGTGTATTTGAGTTCGATTTACTAAGGTTCTCCTAGAAAAATTTAACCTAATAAAATTGGAAACATTGAAATGGTTTGGATATGAATTGAATGGTACATGCTTCTAAATTAAGTTGTTGTATATGATCATTGTTACAAGTTCTTGATATGAAAATTATATTAACCTATTGGTTGTATATGGTGTTATGCATTAGCCATTTCAACATATGTCAAAGAATGCCATATTGCTTGCTAATGTGTTAAATGTTTAGCTTATTGAATTATTAAGGTAAGTTAAGTAAATTTCATATGAACTTACTAAGCATTATTTATGGTTACCCCGTTGTTTTCCCTTCCCTTATAGATTTCACCTTGTGGAAATACATCAAACAAATTGTTTGAAGCTTTCATTATCCCATTTTTTAATCAGTAGCTTTTTTATCATTTAAGTCCAGATTTGTGGCATGTACATAGTTATTTTGTATATGTTAACTTTGAATGTTGAACATCACTAAAATCAACCTAATGCACAATTTTGGCAGTGTTAATGTCTTGATGAAATGGCATGTTTTGGTAAATGGTTTGAGATGTCTATGTGGAACTTGAGTTGGCATATTTGGATATGAATTGGTGTTGACAAATTGGTATTTAGGTGATTATTTGATATATATATATATATATATGACATGGCAATAAGATGATATGTCTAATGGTCGATTAGGTGATATAAATTGATAGGAAGTTGATTGTGTTATTTGCACTTGTTTTGGCATGTATTTTGAATTGTTTTGGTGCAGATGAAGTTATTCATTTGTGCACAAAATGTAAGTTTGTGTGGAAGCTTGAAATAAGCACCAAATGACTCAAAATTTACCAAAAACAGAATCCACATCCCGACGTGCAACTTAGCTCATCGCAACATCGACCAAAAAAGTGAGTCACGTCGCAATGTTGAATGGCTTAAAGTCAAGATGTAACATACTATTTTAACGACATCATGACGTGGAGAAAGTGACATCACGATGTCGGCCCTGAATTTTTAAAACTTTGCAATCTGGTCATATTTTGTGTTCAAGTTATCAAAAGAGCTTTCGTAAGATCGAATTTGATTGTTTATCATAATTTAAAAGTAATTGAATCATATTAGAATTTATAAATGATTTTTTTTATTGCAAACTTGATAGTAGTTGCTCCGGCAATGATTGTGACATCCTATAGCTCAGACCCGGCAATCGGGTTGGGCGAGGGGTGTTACATCTATAGCCAACTGAAATGAATTCACTTCACATCTTAGAAGTTCATCCTTGATGTAGTAACTATGCTATCAACGCAGGTAGAGATGATGAATAAAAAGCTTGATAGTTTGTGCTCTTCACGGTACATCCAAGAATGCGATTACAGCATAAATGGAACTGTGGCGAATCCTGAGTACCCACATTACTAACCAGAGAGCGAGCAGATGAACTATATAGGTAACAATTTCAGATCTAATAATAACCCTTATAGTAATACTTATAATCTAGGTTGGAGGAACCACCCAAATTTTTCGTGGGGAGGTCAAGGAAATCAAGGAAATCAGAGACAACAACCTCCTCCAAATTTCCAAAATCAGCCCTATCCACAGGAAAAGAAGCCGAACCTTGAAGAGATGCTAACAAAATTCATGATAGCCAAAGATACCCATCTCCAAAAAACTGAAACAATGCTCGATAAACAACAAGCATCGATCAAAGCAATCGAGAACCAAGTTGGGGAACTTACTAAGAAAGTTGGGGAAATTACTAAGTCTATTGGACAACTTGCAAAGTGAATTTCTGAATGACCGCAAGGGCGTCTACCAAGCAACACTGAGATTAACCCAAAGGAAAAAATCCAAGCCATCTAGGGTTAGATGAACCCAATTCAATACAAGAAAATAAGGTAGAAGAAGGTAAAATTGAGATAATACAAGAAAAGCCAAAATTGGTAATCAAAGAGTACCAACCCCGTATACATTATCCCGAAGCGATAAAGAGAGATGATACAGAGGAACAGTTCGGTAAGTTTCTTAAACTTTTAAAGAAATTACATATTAACTTACCACTTCTTGAAGCTCTTTCACAAATTCCAGATTTGAGGAAATTTTTAAAACAACTCTTGACGAACAAGCGTAAGTTAGACGAGGAGCCACATGTGGAATTAAACGCAATGTGCTCAGCAATTCTACAAAATAGACTACCACGAAAGCTAAAAGATCCAGGGAGTTTTACAATTCCATGTTTAATTGGTAGACTAACTATTGATAATGCCTTAGCTGATTTAGGGGCAAGTATAAATGTCATGCCTTATAAAATGTTTAAGCAGCTAGGTCTAGGGAAACCCAAACAAACTAGGATGAGTATTCAATTAGCTGATAAAACTGTTAGAATTCCTAGGGGTATTATCGAAGATGTTCTCGTAAAAATTGATAAATTTGTTTTCCTAGTAGATTTTGTTGTCTTATACATGGATGAGGATAATTCGATTCCTTTAATTTTAGGAAGACCCTTTTTAGCAACTTCAGGACTAAAATTGATGTTGGCATAGGAGAACTCATTCTTCGTGTAGGTGACGAATCGATCAGTCTACAAGCTCTTGACTCGACCAAGACATCAATTGATGAAGGTGAGAAAGTAAATTCAGTTGATGACCAATTTATTCACCTTTCACCATAAGATCCACCACAAAACCGTAGACCTGAGCAGGATCATAGACCTCGTGCAAATAAAGAAGAACTATATAAGGAACGAAGCCTTAAGGTCGACAAATTATAAGCATGGAAGACACGCTATAAAGAAGAACCAGATCCGCACGAAGCAAAACCAAAGGAGCCCCCAGAAAAGATCATAGGAATGTCGAACCACTTCAAAATAGGAGATCAGGTACTGTTAATGAAGGAAGATCCACAAATTACCACGTCAGACCTAAATATAAACGAAGAAATCCCTTTTGAGGTATGCAATATCTTCCCATATGAAAAGTCGAGGTAAGAAATCCCATATTCGATACTATTAAGGTAAACGCTTCTCGACTTAAACTTTATCATAAAAATAGAATTTACAGCATGAGGGGAGATATTCAAACTTTTAAACACCCTGATTTTTGTAAATACGAGGAAAGTCTAGCTTAAGACTTTAAACGAGTGCTTCTCGGGAGGCAACCCAAGCACTAACCCTATTTATTTACACATTTGTTTTCATTTTAGTTTCTTTTCTTCTCTTCGTCTTAAGCACCTAGTTTTAAACTAACCAAAAGTGCAGATTTCTAAACCACACGGCCTTGCACACAGCCGTGGCCGTGGTGGCCGTGTGGAAGTACAGAATCTCCATACTAAAAATGGCAAAAAAGGTACAAGACAGAGAGAATCAAATCTTCGGGTCACAGACTCCAACCACCACCCCATGGGCACTGAAAAAATGCCACGGTCATGCGATTCGGACGTGGACGACACTGACTTATCACCAATGGGCGTGGCAATCTGTAAAATGGGTGTGGGTGAACCAACACGCCTAGACACATGATCGTGTGAGGCGGCCATGTGAAACAACACACCTATGGTACATGGGCGTGGGGAAGTACCAGACTTGAAACTATATTTAAAGCCACCACTTTTCCCTTCTTCTCACCAACTCCCCATCTTTTCTTTTCTTCTTTCCCTTTCTTAGATTTCTCCCCTCCCTATCAATTCTCTATACTCTTGAGCTACACCAAAACCATGTCAAAGAAGCAAAAAAAGCCAAGCGCAGTCTCCTCAAAGGAGACCAATCTATATAAGTTCATATTGGGCGTTTCAGCTACTCGACAAGCCAAAGGTCTTTGAGACCATTAAATTTTTCTTCTATTCTTCTCTTCTCCTTTATTTTCCTTATTGTTACTTCTCTTATGCTTAATTTAGTTTATCTTATTCTAGTTTCTTGGTTTTAGGTTCTTCAGGCTGCTAAGGAATCACACCGGAACCACGACCACCGGCTCAACATAGCCTTAGGAATCACACCCACATCACGAACCATCCAACAATAAGGACTCCTCAGTCCATTCATCTTTTATGTTAATTTTATCTTACTTTCTGTTTTCTTTCCCCTTATGTAACACCCCCAAACCCGACCCACGAGCCTTGACCGGATCTGGTTATATCAACTTGAAAAGCGGTTGAAAAAAAATCTTTAACCATGCAATTATGAAACCCAACCCAACCTAGGTCCATCCGTTACACCAACCTTAGCAGACTCCTGCTCAAGGCCGTGGCTAATCCACCGATCACAACCGAGTGATCCTACATATCTTACCTTGGCGGCACTGTTGCACAAGGTCAGTGGTGAGCCACCGATCACATCGATGATCGTCACATTAATCCGACTACGGTGATGCACGACCCTCAACCGCCGAGATGGGCACCTAGCCAACATCTCCCTTGATGAAGCACCACACTAATCATCAAGCGCTAATGTAGCACGAGGCTAACATTAAACCACGTACATAAATATGTACACCCATCCTTCCTTTATCAAATCCAAGCCCCAAGCATATATGTTAATGTATCTTATCAAATCAACATGTAGAATGAATATACATCACATGCTCATTATCATATCACACAGCACCATAAATAATTTAATATCACATATTCTCGACACATTAATCGAATACCCCAAACGTGGGTATCCACCACTTTAGCCTTTATTGTCGGCTATCCCACATCATACACCAAGTATGTGTACATATATATCAATACACAAAACAGAGAAAGCAAAGGCGATAATTACGCTTTTGATTATCACACTCAATTAAAACCCGAACCCACGTCTAACGATTTGCACCTTTGCGATTGTAGAACTTCTTCCTACACCACCTAAGTTAGAATCGGCTAACATAATATACCAAAATGGCCTATGGTCGAATGTAACCAACTCCCTTACCTAATCTTTCCAAAACCCGAAATACCTGCTTGCTCCTTGAGACTATCAAAATCCCTATTTGCCATTGTTAGTATTGGCTATACACAATAATCAAGAAAGATGGCTCTTGGCCGAATAGTACATATCACCTTACCTTAATCTCTGCAAATCCCGAAAGACTCCTCTTGGTTCGGCCACAAGACTAAAGGGGTTAGATTTTGGTTTGACTAACCAAAGATAAAAGAAAAAGAACAACATTAAAGAGTTTCTTACCACACTATCGGAACCGATCGAATTGCTTGCATCCACGGTCTCCTTGAACCTTTGAGAGATTGGCTATGGCTTTAAAGGTAATGAGATATTCGGCTCTTGAAAACAACAATGGTAAAGGAAGGATGCTTGATGAGGCTTACTTAGAAATTCGCTAATGCTCTTAAGAGGTATTCGGCTATACCGGAGAATTAGTAGAAATTAAGGTTTGAAGAAAAGAAAAGAGTAGGGAGAGAAGTTAGGAGAATTTGACTAATCACTAAATAAAAGAAGAAGCTTGGAGCGAAGGGTGTAGATTCAAAAAGGAAGAATATTCATGTAACTATAATTTGACTTAGTACCCCCACATTGTCGAAATTAAAACACCACCAAAAGACTTTTGGCCGGCCACTATTTCCTTTTTAATCATATCCCAAGTTAATCTCCTAATTTACCTCTTCCACATCCATAAAAAAGAATTTTAAAAAAAAAACCAAATCCTTATCCCTTATCACCTCTTCAAATAAAAGATTTGAACCCCTATGCTCGAGGCGTCCCCAAAGCCCTTAAGTGGCGCATGGAAGCCACTTTACCAAGGCCAACCCTTGTTCCCTTTAGTTTTCTTGTCCTTAAATACATAATTAGTTTATTTTAAATATGTCTTAATAATTCTTAGCTAATTACATAATTAGTTTCCCAATTTCTTTATCTAGTTTCCCAATTTCTTTATCACATGATTGTTGGCATCTACCACAGCACCACCGCCTCCTCCTCCAAATTGGGTCGTGAATAGTGATCCCAGAAAAAATTCAAGAAGTGTCACTTCTATCAAGACTTGATTTGATAAGTTGCTCAATTATATCATTTTAGTTATAAAAGTTCTTTCTTATGTAATATGTACTAGTGTTAAAAAAAATTGAAGTATATTCATTATTAGTTCTGTAATTAAGTGAGCTTATCTGTTTAATTTCAATATCTTGAAGAAGAAGCTCGTATTATTAGTATTTTCATGTGATGTTCATATTGTTAGTTCAATTCTTTTTCTAAAGTTAGGTAATTTGTTAGGTCAATCTCGATTCTAACCTTCCAATTTAGCCTTTATCCACACCTTTAACCTAAGCCCCGTTACAACCTGTTAAAGACCTTTTGATTTGTGTATCATTTCATATTACAGTGGTGGAGATTTGATTTTCAGGCAAGCCTATGGGATTAACTTTTCAGGTTCGACTCATGCTACAAAGATATGACTTAGAATCTTTAGTGAGGATGTCAATCTCTGTCAGTTTTGAATCAAAGATAATTATTTAGATAAAGGGAGACATCTATGTTTTCATGCTACAAATATATGAATTAGAATTGTTTGAATCATTAGGAGTCTTTGAGTTAAATTATCCATGTATAAATTATCCATATATAAATTATTTATGAATTATGATAAGGCATTGTTAATAAGAATTATGAATTGTAGAAAGTTCGTTTTAATTGTAAGTTAAGAATTTTGCTTGAGGACAAGCACAAGCTTAAGTGTGGCTGTATTTGATAAACCGTAAAAGTAACATATTTTAATCTCACATTTAGCATACTTTTGGATGATTTATTCCCTGAATTGTGTGAAAAGGTGCTCTTAATCCTTTCTTTTCATGTTTTATACTCAGGAAAGCACCTAGGGATGAAAAGAACGAGAAACAGCCTAAAACGGACCAAATTGGGTCAAAGAAGAAATTGACACAGCCTGGGCCCAAGACCACACGACCATGCCTCCCTAATTTACTCTAACACGACCTGGACCCGAGACACACGGGCATGTCTCTTCAGCAGACTCGACCATGGCCTGAAATCGATTTACACGGGCATGTGCCATGGGCGTGTCCCTACCTCAGCCAAGAGGAGTTTTACTCAGATTTGGATACTTGAAGGCAAATAAACACATTCCAAAGCCTATTCAAACACCCTAGTAGGAATTCCACGCGGATTAGGATACTTAGGGGCCAAATAAAGCATTCCAAGAGCCTATACAAAGACCCTAAGCATAACCTTCAAAAAGGCGATTAGCTAGGCCAAGGAGCCAAGCCAGAAAGGCCAAAATTGTGAGAATCACTCGAAGATAGCCAGTTGATGCATCTCAAGAGGCTAGAATTCTACTCAAGACGGTAGATTTCTCCTTCAATTCCTTCAGAGAGTTTTAGGGATTTCTTATGTTTTGTTTTATCTTTTCTTCTGAGATGTTTTCTTTTGTTGTTATGAACTAAACCTTTCAGATACATGAAGGGGATGAAACCTAAGAAGGATCTTGTTATTATTTTCTGAACTATATGATAAATATTTGATTTGTTCTTAATTAACTATGCTTAATTATTATGTTAATATTTTGGGATACTGATTCAATTTGGATGTGCTTAGGTGGTGGAGCAAAAGTCCCTACCTAAGAGTAGATCTAGCATAATTAAGTGGAGTTGATCGCGCGCCTAGAGATAGGGTGACGTGATTTTGCCGGATTAGGGTGAAACCTAATATGGGAGTCCATAGATAGAGTTTATGTGATTCTAGGGGTTTTAATTAGAAAGAGATTTCAATTAATCAACCTAGGGTTAGACGTTATTCGCCTCGAAAGAGGGTTTCATATAAATTAGAGAATCCTGCGGATCAAGTCAAGTGAATAAATCGTCTGGTTCAGTGTTAGATAACAAGTGAAGTATAAGTGGATTCTTCCTAAGGGTATCATCTTAGTCAACTGAGTTTTCCCAAAGTTATTTCTTCAATTCATTCTTTTTGTCTTTGAATCTTAGCTTAGTAATCAGTTAGTTTTAGATTAAACAACCAATCACTTAATATTTAGGCTAAATAATAGAAAGAAGGTTAGTATTAGTACTTTTAGTTCCTTTGGGTTCGACAATCCGGTCTTGCTTAAGCTATACTACTGTTCGATAGATGCACTTGCCTTAAGTCGTTGTCAGAATTAGTTTCCAGGTTCGATCATTCTCTTTATAAATTTTAAAACTCGACAAAACAACGATCATGCTGTCTCAATCTCTAAATTGTCCAAATCAGGGTGCAACACAATTTTTCAATCAATGAATATCTCATTTCACATTCAATGAACTTTTTACTGAGATAGTATATCGCCTTTTCTTTCCTTCCTGACTCATCATGTTGGCCAAGCACACATCCCATGGAGTTATTGAATACTGACAAATATAGTATCAATAGTCTATCTGGATTAGGCAGAGACAGGACTGGGACAGATATTATTTGACTTTGTCAAAAGCTTTTTGGCACTTATCGTTCCATACACCCTGGCTGTGTTTCTTAAGAAGATAAAATATGGGATCACATTTCTCAGTTAATTGTGAAATAAACCGAGTAATGTAGTTTAATCTTCTGAGAAAGCCTTGAACTTTCTTTTGAGTGCGTAGTGGAGGTAATTCTAGTATTTCTTTGACCTTGTTTGAGTCAAATTCGATTCCTTTCTCGCTGACCACAAAACCCGGTAATTTTCCTGACCGAGCTCCAAAAGTACACTTTGCCGGGTTAAGCTTCAATTGAAATTTTCTCAACCTCAAAAACAACTTCTTCAAAACTTTAATGTGTTCCTTTTCTGTTCGAGATTTGGCAATCATATCATCCACATATACTTCAATCTCTTTGAGCATCATGTCGTGGAATAATGTTACCATGGCCCTTTGATATGTTGCCCCAACCTTCTTTAGTCTGAATGGCATTACTTTATAGCAAAAGGTACCCCACAATGTTGTGAAGGTAGTTTTCTCCATATCCTCAAGATGCATTTTGATCTGATTATATCCCGAAAAACCATCCATGAAAGAAAATAATGAGTATCCCGCCGTATTATCCACTAACGTGTCAATATGAGGAAAAGAAAAATTGTCCTTTGGGCGGCTTTATTTAAGTCCCTATAGTCTATACACATTTGGACCTTTCCATCTTTCTTAGAGACAGGGACAATGTTGGCAACCCAATCTGAGTACTTGACCACTTGTAGAAAATCAGCATCGAACTATTTTTTTAACTTTCTCATTTATTTTCAACACCACGTCAGGCCTCATTCTTCGTAGCTTTTGCTGAACTGGCTTGCACCCTTCTCTTATGGGGAGAGGATGCACCATAATATCGGTACTTAGCGCAGGCATATCTTGGTACGACCATGCGAAGACATCCTTGAATTCCCGTAGTAACTCAACAAGATCTCGTTTTGTCTCCTCAGCTATGTGCGTCCCAATTTTCACAACATTCCCTTCATCTAAGGCTATGTTCTCTACCTCCTCTTCATGTGGTAAAATTTGTTTCTCCTCTTGCTTTACCATTCTTAACAAATCTAGAGATAAATCACAATTTCGGTCACCTTCAAAATCCTGAGATTCCTCTAAACACATGTCCTACTCAAAGTGGACCTCTGGATCTGTATTATCGTTGCTCACATCATTGATATGTACAGACATATGATGGGTACCAAAGAACATACAAAGAACAAATGAATTAGAGGACAACTATTCACATGATATGAATGAAAAATATGAAATTTGGAATGAAATTAGAAAGTCAAAAGAATGAAATGAAAGAATATTTGCTCAAGTTAATTATCAAAAATGTATTTTATTGAAACAACAATTTCTAAACATGAGCCTATTTCACAAAAGAAATCTTATTGTTCTTAGGCTAAAAAAAAAACAAGAGCGTTTTGAATATTACTCTGTATAATCTTTAAAAACTACAGGAAGTTCCTCTACAGTCCAATTGTTTAAAACGCTTCCGGTTCATAAGGGCGAATGCCCAACAGGTTTCTTTGTTCAACTTCTTCCCCGTGTATGGCATTCATGTGAGGACTTTCCAATAACCCTTCTCAGGGTGAATTATCCCTCCGGATACAAAGGTCTGGGATATATGGGGGAATGTCATTGATTTCCACTGGACTTCTTCTCCATTCAGACGTGCTCTTCTTCTTTTCTATTTCTCTCTGGCCTGAAACCCAAGCCAAAACGGTCACTTTTCTCTTTCAGCACCGACACTTAAACTTCCCCTTAGAGATGTCTGCCCAGTCCTTTTCCTGGTAAGGCTCCCTTCCCCATCATCATTTGTAGGCCCATCCTCGTGGTCTTGGATATCTTAGGCACCGAACTTCATTTCTTTTCGAGATGAATGTTGCGTTGATGAACTCTAAAGACTGAAAAGAACACTCAATGGCCCCCTCATTTGTCTTTACATATGGCGCGTCATTGGTAACAGTCGCTATGATGTCTTCCTCAGCGTTTATAGTAACTAGCCGACCATCTGTCACTAGTTCTAGCTTTTGGTGCAAGGATGAGGGCACTACCCCTGCTGAATGAATCCAGGGTCTTCCCAACAAGCAGTTGCAAGAGGGCTTTATATCCATCATCAGAAAGTCCACCTCATTTGTCTTTGGTCTGATTTGCAACGATATGTCAATTCTTCCCATCACTCTTCTCTCGATGCCATCAAATGCTCTCACTATGTTCTGGCATGTCTTCATGTGAGAGCTGTCTATTGGTAATCTTTTTAGTGAAGACAATGGTAAGACATTCAAAGTAGATCCATTGTCGATTAGCACCTCGGTAAAGTATATCCCTTGCAACGAATAGTGATGTGCAAAGCCTTAGTTGATCCCATACTTCCAGGTGGAATTTTATCATCACTAAAGGAAATAAAGTTGCAGCACTTATATTACTAACCAGATGGTCAAGTTTATTGACAAATATATCCTTAGTAACATAAGTTCCGTTCAGCACTTTCATCAATGCTTTACGATGCACTTCTGAACTTAAGAGTAAGGCTAACACTGATGTGCGAGCTGATTGCTTTGCAGTTGTTCTACCACACTGTATCTACTATACTTTAAGAATTTTAAAAATTATTTAGCCTCTTTCTCCTTCACCGGTTAGTTGATAAAGGCGCCAAGTCCTTTCTCTGGTTCAACTGTCACAATATTTGATTTCACCGGTTTTGTTTTGACGTTTATCGAGTTGTAATGCCTTCCACTTCGTGTGTAGAATCCCTAATTTTGGACCTCCTTGGAAGTGCTAGCTGAGTTTTCCACTCCGGTGTCGTTACATTATAGTCGTAATTCCATGGTACCATTTTGTTATCCTTGTAAGGAAAGGAAACAGGTTTTGGATTACAACTTTAAGCGCAAATTGTGCTCCGCCTTCTGTATTTCTCGATCGAGAAATTACGATCCTCGAATAATTGACCTTTTGATTTGTTAATTCTTCTTCAGTTACACATACGTTTCTTTCCTCTAAGTCTTCTTCATAAAACTCAAATTCCTTATTGTCCATAAGGCTCTGTATTAGGACCCTAAACTCAGTACATTCCTGGATCCCATGTCCCTCTGCTTCGTGGAACTCACAATAGTTCCTTGATTCTTCACCTCCTTCCTTAGAACTTGATTCTATCAGTCCCCTTCTTACTATTTCCCTCCAAACCATTCTCAACGGAGTTTTCACTTCGAGACATCCTTCTTGATTTTTATCATGACCTTCTCACCGATCGTATTTATCATCTTATCACCATGGTTAGGTAAGGGGTTATCTGCACTGGGTGTATCATCAAACTTGACAATTTTTATCTTGATGAGCCTCTCGACTACCTTTTTGAAGGCAGTACAATTTTCTATCAAATGCCCCGCTATTCTTGCATGGTAATCACATTGGGCGTTTGAGTCATACCATTTAGGATATGAGGGTTATAACGACTGTAGATAATATGAGGACACGACGTGTGCATCGAATAAACTTTGATATAGCTCTTTATACTTCATTGGGATTGGCGTAAATTAGAGCTTTTCAAAATTTTGTCTGGGGTCTGATTCTTGTTTTGTCGACCCTTGTTGCCGGTAGTAACTACTTTCAGCTGGCTAACAGTAACTGCCTTTGAGTACCCTTTGTTGTATATACTCGTGTTATTTACCTCATTGTCTTTTTTCTTAGGGGCAAACCTTCTAGTGGTTTTCCCCGCTTCAATCTTTCCACCTCTTATGGCATTTTCTATCATTTCCCCTGCCATCACTATATCCGCGAAGCTTTTACTGGTGCTTCCTATTATATGGGTGATAAAATGTGCCTTTAAAGTATTGTTAAACAGCATGGTGGTTTCCTTCTCTAGGAGAGGTAGTTGTACTTGCATGGAAATTTCCCTCCATCTTTGTGCGTATTGCCTAAAGATTTCATTTGATTTCTTTTCCATGTTTTGCAACATGATTCTATCAGGCGTCAAGTTTGTAACATGATTATACTGCTTCATGAAGGCTTAGGCTAAGTCTCCCTTGGAGTTAATATTAGCGCGGCTGAGTTGATTGTACCACCTGGATGCTGCCCCTACTAAACTGTCTTGGAAACAATAAATCAAAAGTTGATCATTGTTCACATAACCAGTCATGCGTCTACAGAACATAGTGATGTGGGATTCAGGGTAACTAGTCCAATTGTACTTCTAAAATTCTGGCATCTTGAATTTATGATAAAGCACTAGATTTGGGACCAAACTCAAATCCTTTGTGTCAATACCATGGTGATGGTTGGCATTTTCCAAAGCTTTGAATTTTTCTTCCAACCATCTACAGTGATCTTCTAACTGTCTTGAAGATTCAGTTCTGATCTCCTCTCTCTCTACTATGTCTAGATTAGGGATAACAGGATTAGCAAGGTTATCCCCTAGGTTCGATCCTCTACCAACTTGAAAATTCATGGGCACTCTAGTGTCAGCTTGCCCTTGTTGAGGCCTAATTGTGACAAGTGGCCTTATGGGATATTCCTCAGGTTGGGTTTGCACGTGTGGTGGAGTGAATCCCCTAGGAAAATCCTCATTGTCTTTAGCGTTAACTATAGGACCCTTTTCCCTTGTCCATTGCCCCAATTAGCATTTGGGCCATTTGAGTCATCATGTTTCTTTGAGCCTCCAACATCTGGTCCCTCATCTCTTGTTGGAGTTTTGTCATTTGCTCTTGCATCTGGTCTTGCATATCTCTTTGGAATTGTTCCAATCTTTGATCCATTTTCTTTGATTTGGCACATGTACTATTAGGGTGTTCAGCTTTTAGATTTTCCTTCTCTTTCTCTCTCTCTCTCTCTCTCTGTTATAATTTCAATTAATTAGACTCTCTCTATGGACTTAAATATATATGATATGTTGTAATGCAAATGCATGAATGCAAAGAGGCATCGATTCTGATTCAACTTTATTTTAGAAAAAATAATTAGAAAATAAAATCATTTACATAAAACAGACTATAAATATGTTTTCGCCCTAAGTCCTAAAGTTTTGATTTTCCCAAACAAAGAGGCTAACTCTTGACCACGATCCGATTGTAGCTCATACTTCATGCTCAATATATCAGCCTGTGCTGTCTGTAGGTGATCAGCTACCTCTCAAATCTGGACTATTGCTTCACCCATGAGATAATCTCGACTTCTAACTTGATCATGAGAATAGTGAAACTCCTCCTTCCAACGCTCTTCTCTTGTTTCAAGAAGCTCGATCCAAGTTCACAACTGTGCAATGCTGATTCTAGCTCTTCAATATTACCCTTCATTTCCTTAATCTTGTTCAAACTTAACTTTAGCTCGATCGTGGAATTACGGCTTTGATGGTAATGAAGAGATCGTTCAAGTTCAGCCACTCTAGCTTTTAGTTCTCCCTTTTCATTTTGACTTTCTGGTAAACTTTTCTCTAGGGCCTCATTTTGTGCTTGCATTTCTTGAAATTTCCTTTTCCAATAGTCAGCTTTAGCCTTTTCCTCTTGGACCTCTTGTTTCCATTATTCTAAAGTCTTACCCAATCCAGCGTTCTTCATCGTCAGCCGTATCGTCTTATACTCTATCTTCAAACTGTCTCGATCTTCCTCTATCTTCCTCTTTTCTTTTCTTTTTTTCTTGGCTTCTAATTTCTGAACATCCACATCTAGCTTCAAGTACATCTTTTCCTCTTTCAATTTCTCTATTTTCTTTTCGAGCTCTAAATTCCTTTTTTCGAAATCATGTTTTATCATCTCCACTTCCGATGGGACCACTTGTAAAAATTCTTCAATGGATCGAGCGTCTTCTAAACTTGGGACAAGGATATTGTCATTGACTCTCTTACTCCACCATCCACTATACTCTAGAGTCATCATTAGGCTCACGTCCACTCTCTTCTTGCGATAGGTCTGATTCCAAGCACTAGAAATCTCCTTAACCCTTTTCTTGTAACTATCTCCTTTATACGAAAACTCACTTTGAGCTAATCCGTGTGTAGTTGGTACAAACTGGCTCGATCTAAATTGCCTTAATACAAGGAAAGACGCATATCCAATGGCTCCCTAAATTCCAAGTAGAGGGACCCAATCAAAACTATCACACCTACAGAACTTCATCAAGAACCATCCAGGGGGCTATTCATTCAACATCTTTTTCTCGGAGATTTTGTAGAAGCGTTATCCAATTTTCTTCAGATATGTCGTCTCTCCTTAAAGTAGCCACTATCTCTTTTAATGGAGAGTAATTTTCTGAGAAGACCCGATAAAAAACCTTGTCCACCCTCCGAAGTGACTATAGAACCAAGCCAACAACAACTGTGCACATCCTATAAATCTGCCTTCCCTAGCTCTCCTACATGCGCTCAATGATCGAAATGTTTTCGCCAAGATCGCAGGAACAGGTGTGACTTATTTGTCAAGTCGATTAAAAAGATCTGAGACAGCTTCATCTACGTATCCCAATGCCCTAGGGAAGATCACTAATCTATATATACTCAAAACAAATACATCGACTTTCTTTTTCGTATCAGGATACTCTAAAATCAAATTTTTCAAAGCTTTCTACAAAATGCACTTATACTCACCTTTTTGTTTGATTCTAGCTGTGACCCACTGTTCACTCATCCTCGTAATATTCATCAGTTTCTTCACAAAGGTTGGAACATTAGGAGCCCTCGAGTAAGCTTTATCAACTTGAATCTTAGGACATTGCAATAGAGCTGTATACTCCTCCACTGTAGGTACCAAACCAACTCTTCCAAAAGTAAAGCAACTATACGTAGAGTTCCAATATTGGGAAATAGCTCGAAATAGATGTTCATCTACCTTAATATCCAACAGGTACGGCAAGTCCTCATAGTTGCAGTAAAAAAAAACTTGGTCTCATTGCTCCACTGATCCCATATCTCTCTTAATTCCTGAAGATTGTTCTGCGTCACACTGATGCGAGTGTAGTCCCATAGCTTTGATTTGTACCCTTCGGCTAGGCTATCTCCTTTTCCTATCTGTGTTTGCTCTGACCACCTACGGACGATTGCATTGTCCTCCACTTTATCAAGGATTTCGTTCTCCATAACCGAGCTTTCTAATTTAGAAACTGACCGTGAATTGATACCTCTTTAAAATATGAAATGATATGCAACAAAATAAAACACAATCAATTAGTAACATAGAATAAAATATAAAGCAAATAATCAAACACATATTTGGGTGATTGCTAAAGTTTTGGTATAGATCTACCTAGGGTAAGCACTTAGGTTTTCTATATGTGGTTTAGCTCTAAATTTGAGGTACCTAAACTAGTAGATTCCTCGATCCTCACCCATTATAGGCTCATACGGACCGAGTTCAGTTCAGGGGAATACATTTTCCTATAGCTGCACGGAGATGAAAATCTCACGAAGACATAGGTACGAATGTATCCCGAAAGCGATTCACTATCCTGCACGGAGGTGAAAACCTCACGAAGGAGTAGCTTCTCACTCCCACTTAAAAGGGTGTGACCACAACGGTCATGCAATGCAATGCAGAAATACTTTACACTATTAAAACAACATGCAATAAAAATGATCATAATTTTTCAAATCGGATTTTCAAATTTAGACAAAAGGACAGGAAATAATCAATTTTACGGCTTGACTCTCTTATTGGTCCCTAGTGGAGTCGCCAAGCTGTCGAAACCATTTTTAAAATTTTGAAAAAAATGGGGGTCGACTTTAAAAACGAAAATGGAGTCGCCGCCAATCCTTTTTATTTAGGTGTGATTGGATCACCTCTGTAAAACATTTTATTTTTAAAAATTTGATTTTGGTCCACAAAAAATAAGAAAACGGGTTCGGGAGTCTGTTACGTATAAGGAAGGATTAGCACCCTCATATCGCCCTAAAATTGGTGCCCAATCGATAAAATCATGTCCTATTATCGAAAATTTGAAAAAATTTTAAAATATGATCCTTTTATTTGAAAGAAAACCAAGACTTACCTATTTCAAAGAAATAAGATATCATATCCAGTAAGTTAAGACATAACATCTCACAACTTCGAAGTTAGATTCACCTTTATTTGTAGAAAATTATTATCTCGAAACACAAAATATCATATCCAGTAAGTTAGGATACAATGTTTTGAACTTTTGAGAACAAGTTTTGATTTGGAAATTTATTAATTTCAATTTTAAAAGAAAATGGATACTTAATATTTTAAGTTCAACGATAAAAATCGAAACCCAGTAAGTTAGGGCACAATTTTTCTCGAAGTCCCCAAATATTAGATATCACCATATTTTTTAAAAAAACTATTTAAATAAAATGCGTCAATTCAAAAGGTATTTTTATAAAACAATGGTTTGAGTATTACAACATACATATTTAATAACAATTCTACAAAATTACAAATTATACTAATAATAAATAATAAAAGAATATAACATGAATAAATATATAAAATACTATGTCAAGCAATAATAACGATTAAAAGGACATAAATAAATAAACATAAGATAAAATAAGTAGCAATAATTGAAATAACAAAATCAAATGAAAAGGGAATCAAACATTGAATGAATATTATGACAAAAATATGATGGTTTATAAAATGATTATATATACATAATAACGATATTTTAAATGAAAAAATAAGAATATTTATAACAAACACCTAATTTAGTAATTTGATACATATATAAATGATTATACATAATAAAAATAATTAGTAAATAGTATATAATAACTTTATATAAATATATATTATACTAATTATAAAATTAGCATATAATATAAACAAATAAAATATGTTATAAATAAATTTTATATAAAATGAGATTTTAGAGATAATATATAATATAATAATACAAAATTTAAAATGTACAACATATAACTAATATATAAATAATGAAATAATATATATAATATAAATAATATTAAACCAAATAAAATAACACATAGTAGTAATTATATATATAAAGATAATAAATGTATATATACATGAATTTATACTATTAATATACAAATAATAATAATAAATATGATAAAATATGATAAAATATTTCTGAATAATTTTAAAAGAATAAAAAGGTTAAAATAAATAAATAAAGAAACCAAGATCAAATAAAAATAAATATAAATATAAATGGGTTAAATAGTAATAATAATAAATATAAAATGACTTAAATCAAAACGGGCGTTAAATCTCAGGGACTCATTAGGCAATTGTGCCTTCTTTTCAAAACGGCGTCGTTAAGATTTCGGCCTTTAAACAGCTCATGGATTTGATTGAAACAAAATACAAATTTGAGGGCTAATTTAATAAAAATAAGAAATTCCAATTGTACTTAATAAAAATTAAAAATGGAAGGACCAAAGGGGCAATTAGCCCTTTTAACAAAAACACGGTGATCCTCTCCGAATTTTCAAGTCAATGTACGGATCCTTGTTTAAAACGACGCCGTTTTGGTCATTAACAGACCACACCAAAACGACATCGTGTAGATGCCCTATAAAAACTAAAAATTTAACCCTAAAATCATTTTTAAACACCGATTTAAAAAAAAATTGGTAGAGGGCCTAAAATTTGCTCTGCCCTCACAGGTCGTTTGACCTCCGGTAGTCATCGCGCACGCGCCTCACGCGCCGTCTCCTACGATAGCGCAAAGGTAAAAAATCTTTCCCCATTTTTTTATGTTGTTTATTCGAATAGAAAAAAATATAAAAAATGAAATTGTGACAATAATCACCTCTGTAACAGACTTCGATGTTTTTATTTCTTTGCAAATTTTTTTGAATCTTTTCTGTAGTCTTTCTACTTTGTGTATTTTTTTGTATCCTCTTTTTGTGTTACAATTTTTATGAAGTTTTATAACCTGAAAAATAAAAAAGGAAACAAAGAAATTTCATTTTTGCTGCTGTTTCTTTCCTTTCTTGCAGGTGAAAGATGAAGAACGTGGCGGCGATAAGGGATTCGTGTAAGCGTATGCCTTGTTGGCGAATCGAGAAATTTGGTGATACATCGATTGTATACATAATTATGTGGATAAGGGTTTACTGGTGAGGGAAAACGACCGTTTAGCTTAACCCTTTTTTTTTTTTTAATTTGGTGGTTCAATCAGTGGTTTTCATGAGATTACCCTTCTTTTATCTTTTGCAAAATCGTCCCTAATAAAGTTGGAATTGATTGAGAATTTTTTTTCTAACTAAAGCAAATAAATAAATAAAAGGCCAGAATTGCTTCTTTTGACCTGACCTTATTGTTGGAATTATACATAATAAATAAATAATAATAATAATAATAATAATAAAGAAAGAGTCATGACGACGGCTATGAATAAGAAACTTCTCAAACGAGAATCGATCAAAATGTGATTTGAAAATTATTTATTCTAGAAACACAACGCAAACCCAAAGCTAAATTGCTCTCTCTCTCTCTCTCTCTCTCTTTTATATATACATATATATATTTAGCTCATATTCTGCTTTTCATCCTTCTACTATCCTCAAATTCACATTTTCATCCTTCTACTATCCTCAAATTCACATTCTTTCATTTCTTTTCCTTCTTTTATAATCTTAATAAAAAAAAAAAAAATAGTTACGTTCATCCAATTATTATTATTTTTATTTAGTCACTAAATTTTCTTTAAATTAAACATTTTAGTCACTCATCCGTTAGTTGTCATTAAATGACCGCGAGAAAGTTGAAATGGGCTTTTTTTATTAGTCTAATGACAAATTTAACTTTCTAATATTTATATATTCTAAATATAAAAAATTTAACAAATTTAGCCCTTAATATTTACAAAATTTGTCATTTTAGTTTGAATTCTAATAAGAACCAATTATATTTTGCACACGTGAGATTTATAAAAAATTCAACAAATTTAGTCATTAATATTTATAAAATTACGAAACTATTTTTTGTGTTAAAATAAGTCTTATTATTTAAATGTATTTTAGTCTTTTCATTTTAATAAAACCAATTATAATTTACATACATGCGATTTAAATATGTACCAATTAGATTAGTAAAATCATAAATTTACCACTCAACCAAAGTATCATTTTAACGTGTTTTACACATTTTTATTTTAATATCTACAATTCATTATTACCATCAATTCTACATATGTACTGTTTATTAAGTGTTTTCTTGAGTTGGTGTCAGCCTCAATTGGGTCACCAACTCGATTAGGAAATTTACAATAATACCTTTTCGTAATTAAAATAAATTATATTATTCAATATTTTTTAGTCTTTTCATTTTAACAAAACACATAAAAATATGCATATAATAGTATTTAAACCTACAACAATTACATCAATAAAACTTTAAACTTACCATTCAACCAAAGTTTCATTTTAATATGTGTAATTTATTATCCCCATTAGTTGTATATATTAACAATGTTATTAATTGAGTTGGTATCACAAGTAAACTCGACAGTAACTCACAATTGATGAGAACGTCATGCTAAATATTTGTAGTACATTTAGTATTGCTACTCGATATATTTATGTTGTTAATTTCATGTGTTATTATGATTAATTAATTTGAACTATATGTTTCATTGTTTATTGTATGTTATTTGTAAACACATATCTGTATTTTAAATATGTAGATTTCACCCACATACGTGTGTAATAAAATTTTTAGTAAAAATAAAGTGACAAAAATGTGTCAAGTTAAAGCATATAGATTAAAAATCAAATTTGAGTATAATTAGAGGGGCCAAAACCAAATTTGACCATAAATTTGTATATTTAAAAATGAAAATATATTTGAATTTCAAAGTTCAGACTCCGTGGCATGGCCGCCCCGTCCAATTAGATAACCATTCACGAAATTTAAAAAAAGAAAAAAGTCTCAAGGAAACTCAACTCTCCTTCCTTTCTTTTTCTTCTCTTTCAGCAATAAAATCCTTTCCATTTCTTTCTCTCCTGTTCACCTTCGCAAAGCAAAGAACCTCAAATCCTCTTCTATCGTCCTCTGTTTATAGAGATTTGTATTTGTTTTTATCTGATAGCGTTAAGGAGTTAGTGTGATGGGGCAACAATCGCTGATTTACGCCTTCGTGGCGCGAGGCACCATGGTGTTAGCCGACTACACCGAATTCACCGGCAACTTCACCGGCATAGCTTCTCAATGCCTCCAGAAACTTCCTGCTTCCAACAACAAGTTCACTTACAACTGCGATGGCCATACCTTTAACTATCTTGTCGATAACGGCTACAGTAATCTCTCTCTCTCTCTCTCTATATATATATATATATATATATATATATATATATATATATGATCTGTCTTTTTACTGCTTCATTGACACGGCGCGAAGTTGTTTCTGTTACTGTTCTCGTTGTTGTTGATGATCGGTATTTCTTGGCTGCTTATTTGTTGTTTATTACGTATTTTTTATTTGACTTTTCTTTTAAGTGATTTACTTGATTGATAGAAAAAGTGAAAGAGATAGAATCGGTTGGATTCTTGCTATTTCAAGAATAGAGTTGGTTAACATTGTACAATAAATGATGTATGCATCTATTAATGTGCTATTTAATTTTGGGAAGTTATGGTTTAATTAACTTGTAAATTGAACTTTCCGAAACTGAGTAGGAGTTAAAACTAAATGATTGAATGTTCGGTCGATTCAAATGAATTAAATCTGCATAGTAATCTTGTGACAAAGGCTTTATTAGCCATATCTCGAAGCAAAAAAAAAAAACGTTAATCGCATTTTCATACAAGAGTAAATTCATTATATTTTGAATAACTAAAAAAAAAAACTGAAAACTTTTCCAACAGCGGAAACGCAGATTTTACTTTTATATAAACATTTATGCATGAACATGTTTTATAACTTAATCAGTTGCTCATTCTGATATATGTATTTTTTTTCCTTTGTAAGTTATCATTTTATAGCGTTTGTTGTCTTTTGTATGCCTATGCACCACTATGGTACATAAGCCCTAAAGAATCAACATGAGCTGGAGCTAGAATGGTTAGAACCTTGCTTGGTTTCAGTTCAATTTCCCCTGAATTTTCTTTTGCTCAAATTATGACATGTTAAAAAGTCAACAATTGTATATCTATCTTCTTGGAAAAATATCATTTATTCTAGAACATCCATATTCTTAAGCTCAATTCCCTTACATGATCACATCACAAAATCTTGTGGTCATAACAGAGTACGAGTTACATGTTTGCCATTTTTCATTTCACTCAAGTGTGTTATTGTGTGCTTTCACTAATATATATATTGAAGGGGATTTTACTAGTTATGTAACTTCATCACTTTAGCAAATAGTTGATGTCCTTTGGTCACATCCTCTATATTTGTTGAAGAAGAGGAATGCTTGGTCCTTTAATGTTTGCTTATACATTGAAAGACTGAAAGCTTAAGAGTTCATTTCCTTTTGCTTGCATGATTTTTTCCTGTTACTTAACAAGTTGTTCTGCATCCTCTATCATGAAACACCACCTCCATTCCTTGCTTGAATGAACCCTCCTTCCTTTCTCTTTGCAGCTTACTGCGTGGTTGCTGTTGAATCCGTTGGCCGACAAGTCCCAATTGCCTTTCTTGAGAGAATTAAGGAGGATTTTACCAAGCGATATGGTGGAGGAAAAGCTGCAACAGCTTCTGCAAACAGCCTTAGCAAGGAGTTTGGGTATTTTATATTCCTTGAATTAAATACAATGCCTTCTTTGCTATCAAGTACATTGATGCTATGTGTTTATTATCATTAATCTAGGCCTAAGCTAAAGGAGCATATGGAATATTGCATTGATCATCCAGAGGAGATTAGTAAGATTGCCAAAGTGAAAGCTCAAGTTTCAGAAGTCAAAGGAGTAATGATGGAAAATATTGAAAAGGTGCTTGTTATTTTTCATTGTTGCTGTTATATACTTGATAAAAGGAGTGCAATTTGAGGGTTTTAAGTGGGCAAAGAGTTCCACTTCACAAATTTCTAGGTCATGAATGATAAACCATTGGATCTTCTTCTTCTTCTTCTTCTTCTTCTTATTATTATTATTATTATTATTATTATTAACATTTTTTATTTTTTGCAGGTTCTGGACCGTGGCGGGAAAATTGAGATTCTGGTAGATAAAACGGAAAATCTTCGCTCTCAGGTCAGCAAATATATCTCACACTGTACCTTGAAGTATGGGCAACGTCCTCTAAAACTGCCAAGCTTATTATTTGGACTTGTTTAGGGGACTGACTGGTAAAACCATGCTAACCCCTACTTGAAAATGAAATACAAGCATATATTTTCCAACTTTTATTTAGAAAAGTTAGAATCACAGGTTAACTGCTTTTTGTTAGATCGAATGTAGGGCAATGTTTGGGCTTCTTGTGTGACTATTTGGTAAAGCACAAAATAAAGTACATTTCATGTTAACTATTACTGTTAGCTTCATGAGATAAGTCCAAGACAGGAATATGTTAATCAATTGTGCATTTCATTTCATTTATAAAAGCATTTAGCAACACCATTTCTCAGAATTTGAAGGGACTAGCTGAATAGTTGAATTCGAAAACTGGAAACTTTCTTTGCAGGATTCTTCAACTGGTGATTCAAAATTATAGGCAAGGATGCTTGTCGTAGTTTACTTATTTTCTCTAATATATGGGTGCTTTTTGGTAGGCACAAGATTTCAGGCAGCAGGGAACCCGCATGAGGAGAAAGATGTGGTTGCAGAACATGAAGGTAAAGCTGATAGTTTTCGGAATCCTGATCGCATTGATTCTCATTATCGTGCTGTCCATTTGCGGTGGCTTCCATTGTTGAAGAAGAATACGCTCATCTGCTCTGCTATGGACTCTATTTCCACTTCATGGATCAGAGTTATTGCTGCAGTCGCACAACTGTATTGATGCTCGTCTACCTATACATTTCTTGATTACACGTTCTTTTTTCTTTTCTGGTGTAGCCTAAATCACGAGACAGTGTGCTGTATATTCTTTTGATTGCATTAAGTTCATTGATGTTTGGGAAATTCATTATCCATCTTTTTGAAACTGGATTTTGATATATAAAATTGAATAATTATAATTAAATTACATATCCGTCTCTCTGACAAGTAGTTGGGCGATATAACATGAAACTTCGAAATTTAAGCATTTTAAGATGATCATGGATTCACATCATGGCTCAATGTGCTTTTTAACTCCATTGCATTTTCTTAGGACACGCGCTTCATAACTCCAGTATTGGAACAGAAAACAGAATATTATTATTATGAATTTAAGCCAAATTATATAGTGTGGACCTGATTTGATTATGGAAGCTGTTCGGCTCGGTTTATAAAACAAAAAACAAATAACCAAAATATTACACATTAACCATAGAAAAAGAATCAAATTAAACCATTACCACCCTATCTTATTGCCCCTCCCAAAAAAATATATACGTGCATTAGTCTGAAGACGAAGAGTTTCATATGTCGATTTCCATGTTATCTATCAGCCTAACCTTGCCAAACCAAGCAGCAATGCAAAAAACAACAGCACCCTTAATCTCTTCCGCTGACTTCAAATTCTCCTGATCAACTATCTGCGAGAACGCAGAATACGATTGAAATTAGGGAACTACCAATAGAATACGAGAACACGACAAGGGCATGGCATCTTTAATAAACACGATCCCAATTTTGACAAAGAATTTATGTGTTTACGTCTCATGACATACATGGATTGTGAAGTCATAAACTTTTATTACCCCAGAAATTAGGATCATTTTCACTCACTAAACACTATATCATGGTCCTTTTAAAGGAAAAACAGCTACTCCTAAAACCTGCAACATGAAATATATATACATTGAAGCCAAAAATTAAAAAAAATCTAATACACAACATTGGCATTAAAGAGGGATCGCAGTGGATGTGAACTTGGCAAATTGCTGGTAAGAGGGTGCAAGTAAGTATTCAAACTTGATGCTTATCCTGTTTGCTGTTGGTTTCACACCCATAATGGGAATGAACCGGTTGATAGTAACTTCACCGTAGTCCAACAGCACTAATAGAATATCAGAAATAATGATGACAAAAAGACCAAATATGAAATGAATGGTTAGGAGAAAGAAATGAATGAATAGAACTAGACATGGTGGGCATTTTGGAGGGTTCATGGGATCAGATAAACTTGGGTGCGTTCTCAGCCATGCACACTACTTGAAGTTAGGCTTATTGGACAGTCAATAAAAAAAAAATCCCCACAAACTGTGGTTTGACACTGCACCATACCCAGGGAGGGGGCCCAAACATCATTGGCACTTGAGGTGAAGGAGGGGGGCAGGACAACGAACAGGCTCTCAATATGACAATAACTTCAGATTTTTTTGTTCATATCAGCGGCTTCAAATAGTTAAGTAAGAACGCCATTTAAGCATTTATGCTTCGTTTGCTAGGAGTATTATTTTTTCAACATGTCTTAATACAGGAATTAATAATAAACTAATTTCACTTGATAACTTTTAGCCACTCACATGACTTGTTTTCAGAAAAGAAAAGGAAAAAAAACATTACATTTTCGAAGAGGTCTTATTTTTTACTAGAGTTTTACTTGTCCTTCTAATTTCAAGTTTAAAATTTCACTAATTATTGTTTATGTTATGACAAACTTTTTTAATAGTTATGTAAAAATTAATTTTCTTGTGTTAATACACTAAATAACCAAACGAGGCATTAACTTCGTAATTACTCCAAGCTATATAAAAGATCAAGTTAGAACAAGAAAGATTGTAGCTAACCTCAGCATAATCAATTCTTCCCCCAGCTTGAGTTATTGTTAGGATAGCTGAATCCTTTAGTTCTCTACATATAACTTGACCTTCTTTAGCAGCAGCTTTAGCCTTTGACAATGACCTGCTAATAGACAATGCCTGCAAGATAAAATAGGAACTAATTCAGTCACATTCGCGTGGAACCATATTTGCAGCCTAAAAGAATTGGCTTTGTAACGATTAGTATAAAAGCTTATCGCATTTGATCCACTTCGCAAGGCACTAAATAATGAGAGTTAAGCATCTAGACAAATAGCAACTCCATCGAATAAGTACAATAATGAAGGAACCTTTTGCCTTTCTTCAGGGGAGAGATGCACATTTCGTGAACTCAGCGCAAGGCCATCGCTATCACGGGTTATTTCAGACCCCACAATTTCAATGTCGAAATCAAGATCTCGAACCTGTAGCAAATAAAGACACAACAGTTTAAAAATATAAAACAATAAACCGATGTTTATGAATTACCATATTCAAAACTACTAATAAGATGAAGAAGATAAATGAGTTATGAAAATCTCACCGTCCGTTGTATTATCCTCCACTGCTGATAATCCTTTTTACCAAAGACAGCAACATCAGGTTCCACAATATGAAACAACTTGGTCACAATGGTGGCAACCCCTCTGAAGAACACCGGCCTATTTTTCCCACACAATCCTTTCTCCAATCTTTCAACTCTCACCCATGTTTCATGCCCACTCCCCTTCTCCTCCACGCATGAAACCACCCCATTCCCATCCCCACCACCAGCACCCAAATTCTCATTTCTATTCTTATTCTTTTGCTTCTCATCACTATCATTGTTATAGTCATACAGATTCTTAGGGCAAAAAACAACATCAACTCCACCAGGAACAGACTTAAGCTTAAGCATATCACCATGTAAATCAGATGGGTATGTTGAAAGGTCCTCGGAAGGAGAAAACTGACCTGGGTTTACATAGATAGAGACAACTATGAGGTGGCTGTGCTTGTGTGCTTCTTGGATGAGAGACAGGTGGCCTTGGTGAAGGTAACCCATGGTAGGAACTAACCCAATTGATTTGCCTTGGGATCTCATCTTTCTCGACCACTTTCTCATCTCATCTTTGACTGTTATTACCAATGGCTCTTTAGCTGCCATTAGATTGGAGCTATCAAAAGTTACAAAGTTTTGTCTCTCAGGAATTTGTCGCTCAAAAATATCAACTTTTGAGGATGGAAGGCCTGAGGGAAATTTTCGGGCTGGCTACCGCCTTTGGTTTCTTTAGAGAAACGAAAATGGATATGCTGAACGTGGCGGCTTGTTTGGAAATTGGAAAGTGAGAGTAAAACGCCGCCTAAGATTGACGGTTGACCCAAAACCATGATTTTCACTTAATAATAGTGGTTAAATTCTGCTATTAGCCCTGTACATTGTGTAAGTTTTGGACTTAGAACTTGTACTTTAACTTGATCAATTTTAGTTTTAGTACTTTTCAAATTTTAAAATTTTAGTCCTAACCAAATGGTAGCAGTTAATATATTTGGTTAAATTATGCTATTAGTCCTATATTATGTTTGAAGTTATAAATTTAGTGTATATTCTCCAACTGAATCATTATTAGTCACTATATTTTTTGAATTTCGAATTTTCAGTCTTATGTAAACATTTGTCATTGAATCTATTAACTGATCTTTTTTTTGAGTAATATATGAAAATAACTAGCTAACATAGTATTACACATGTGGTCAGGGGCGAATCTAGGGGGCTGGCAGAGGCTCCAGCCCCCCTAAAATGTAAAATTACTATTTAGGCCTTTGAGATTTTTTTAAAAATTTTAAATTAGTAAATATAAAATTATAATTTGACCCCTAAAATTATAAAAATTCAATTTAATTCTTTAAAATTATAAAGATATAAACTATAAAAATTAAAATTTTATTCGGCCCCCTACAAAATTATTCTGGCTTTGCCCCTACATGCTATAATATATTTAAAACATCAAAATTTGAAAATAATACAACCTAACTTAATGAATTTAATAATTACAAGTTGGTCAAGACTAACATTTTCAAATTCTAAAAATAACCAAATTAAAGTACATATGTTAAATCTACAACTTATGCAAAGTATAGAGTCTAATAGTAGAATTTGACCTAATAATAATAATGGAAGCACCTTTAAAAAAGGTAAACTACCCTATAGGCCAATCAATTTTCAAGGTGCTGTCATTTTGGTAATTTAAAAATTTCTTGTAATTTTATCATTCAATTTCTAGGGTGCTTAGATTTTAGTCACCTAAGCATTAAACCTTAATCGTGGCTAAATGTACATGCTAAATCATGTCCACATCATATTTACATTTTCATTTTGATCACTCAATTTCTAGGTCTCTTTCATTTTAGTAACCAAAAAATCTTTTCTTTAAGGTCTTATCCAAGTAAAAAAAAATATTAAGGATTAAAGTGAAAAAACAATATTAAACTAAAATAATGCATTAAAATTTATCAAATTATACTTGTTTATCCCATTGTCAAAATTTCAAGTTTCTTTTTTGTTCTTAGAACTTTGAAATTTAAAACATCAAAATCAATTAAATAAAATTTTGAAATTTTTTATCCTTTGATAACTTCAACCAATTTGTTACTATAAAATTGAAATTAAATGAATTAATTAATTTAATATCCTTCTAAATTTTAATTATTTTATATTTCCAAATTATTCTTAATGAAATCAACGAAATAACTCATATTTAATAATTATCTACAGAACTTAATTCTTTTGATTATATAATCTCGAATCGTCCATGCTAAACTAAAAGCAAAGAAAAATTGTTTGTTCTTCGTTTGAGAGTAAATAAGTGTAAACAATATTTTTGAGTTTTGTTTTAGTAAAAATTGCAAAGATTTTTTCTTTAACTTTATCTTAACATGGAAAATTCAAGACTATATAATTAAAAGAAATTTGGAATTTATAGCTAATTATTAAAGATATGTTATTGATTGGGTTTGGACATGATTTTGAATGTTTTAAAAATTAGTTTTTAGCTCCAAGGGTGGTTCCAATATATATACTAAAAGTATTAAAACATTATAAGTCAGTAGCTAAAAAGTTACATTATCAAGTGCGTGTTTCGGTACATCATCAGTGATATATTGATACATGGCAAAATGTTCCGACACATCAAGCAAACATGGGCCATTGCACTGTTTTGGGCTTTTTAAGCCCACCAAGACTTGTACTTGATCTCGAACCCCTCCGAGCACCCTATACGATTTCTAAATGATTTTAAATTGTTATATTAAATTAATTTTATGAGATTTTTTATTTGAATTATTTTCAAATGGTTGTTTGCAACTTTTAATTTATTTGATTTATTATATAAAAAATTCCCTAGAAAATAATTCAATAATTAATCGGGTTCTCACTTGGAAACAACACACAATTGAGCCCTCAATTAAATTTAAGCAATCAGTTAAGTCCTCGTCCTTTGATGTCATTAACTTCGCCACGTGGCATGTCGGTCATTTTTGATATATTTGTTTAAAAAAATAAAAAAATTTAGAATTTTTATTTTTAAAAATTATAAAAATAAAAATATTTAAAATAATAGAAAATCATTTAAAATATTTTTAAAAATATAATTTTTAAAATTATAAAATTATTAAAAATTAGAATTTTCAAATATTATAAAAATTATAAAAATTCTAAAAGTCATAAGAAAATTTAAAAAATGGCATATATTTTTCTCTTTTTATTTTTTGTACTATATTTCCCCTTTTCCTTTACTTTTCTTTCTATTTTCCCCTTTTGGAAAATTTTGAAGCCTCCCATTTGCTCCTTGAGAAATAGGATGACAATAATGGCAGTGTATCGCAAAGAAAAGAGAGAAAATAGAATACACAGAATTTTACGTGGAAACCCTTTTGGGAAAAACCACGGGTAGAGGAGAAGAAAATCCACTATGTTGAATTTGAATGATATAAGAGGAGAGATGGTTACATCTATTTATAGGTTTAGAATCTTATTTTAATTTAATCAAAGTCAAATAGAAGTAATGCAGTACGGTTAAAATGCCTTATTCCAATCAACATCAAATACAGAAGTAAACTTCTATATGGATTCCACTTGTGCAGCTTGACTTGTATTTTATGTTTAATAGGAATTTGGGTCACACAACTTGTATTTTATGTTTAATAGGAATTTTAGTCAAATGACTTCTAATAATCTCCACCTTGACACGAATTCTCAAGGAACAAGTTCTCCACCTCTTCCATGAAACCCCTTAACGGTTTATCTTCAACAATGAACATCAACCAAGTCTAAGCAATGCTCAAACTTGGTTATAAGAAGTGACTTAGTCATCATTCTTCAGGATTATCATGAGTACTAATTTTGCTTACAACAATATCACCATGAGCAATAATATCACAAACAAAATGATACCGAACATTAATGTGTTTTGTTCTCTCATGAAACATTTGATCCTTCATAATGAAGATGACACTTTGACTGTCACAACATACTATACTAATTTGAAGGTTTTCATTGAGTTCGCTAAAGAGCCCCTTTAACTAAATAACTTATTTACAAGCCTCAATAATCGCCATGTACTCAATGGTAGACAAAGTGACAGTAGGTTGCAAAGTGGCTTTCAACTGATTACACAACCCTCAATTGTAAAGATATAACCTATGAGAGATCTTCTTTTACCAAGGTCTTCAGCAAAAGTAGCATCAACATACCCAATGACTCCATATCTATTTTTTCCAAACTGTAAGCAAACATCAGTAGTACCTCATAAGTTTCTCAAAATCCACTGAACTGCTTTCCAGTGTTCTTTACAGGGATTCGCTACGTATCTACTAACTCACTGACTGCATATGATAAATTTGGACATGAACAAACCATAGCATACATTAGAGATCCCAATGCACTAGAATATGGAACATGTGACATGTAGTCAATCTCATTATCTAACTATGGAGACAAAGCCGATAAAAGTCTGAAAAGGGTCACTAAAGGAGTACTAACAGGCTTAGCACTCTACATATTGAACCTGCAAAGAACTTTCTCAATGTACCCTTTCTAACTTAGGTACAATTTACTTGTTTTTCTATCTCTGAGAATCTCCATACCAAGTATCTTCTTTCCTGCTTCCAAATCCTTCATCTCAAATTCTTCACTAAGCTGGGCTTTGACCTTTCTTATTTCTCCTTTATCTTTCACTACTATCAACATGTCATCAACATAGAGGAGTAGATATACAAAAGAACCATCACTGTTTTTCTTAAAATAAACGTATTTGTCAAATCTACTTCTTTTGAAGTCATTAGTAGTTATAAAAGAATCAAACCTCTTAAACTACTGCCTTGGTGATTGTTTCAAGCCATAAAAGGACTTTTTCAGCAAACAAGCATAGTCCTCTTTTTTGTGACTGTAAACCCCTCTGATTGTTGCATGTAAATGTCCTCCTCAAGTTCTCAATGCAAGAAAATTATTTTTACATCTAAATGTTTGGTCTCCAAATCATACATGGTCATAATACCAAGCAAAGCTTGAATTGTATTGTGCTTCACAACTTGAGAAAACACATCTGTGAAGTCCACACATGGAATTTGACTGTAACCCTTTGCAATAAGACTTGCTTTATATCTGGGTTCTTTAACTCCTGGAGTTCCTTTTTTCCTCTTGAACAACCATTTCCAACGAACAACCTTCTTACTTTTAGGAAGTTTCACAAGATCCCATGTTCTGTTCTTGTGTAGTGATTCCATCTCTTCTTGCATGACAAACATCCACTTTTCTGAGTCTTCACAACTAACTGTCTTGGAATAAGTAGATGGCTCTAGATTTTCATATATATCTTCGGCCACATTTAAAGTATAAGCAACTAGATCAGTCTCAGCATACCACTTTGGAGGTTTAATTTCTTTTCTAGGTCTATTTTTGGCAATAGAATATTGTGATGAAGAAGCGACTCTGTTATGAATTTTTGTACTAACTTGAGGGGTCGACTCTGTTTTAGATATTTGATCAATCTGAAGCTCCACCTACTTTTGTTGTTCTTTATTTGAAGAGTCTTTAAGAGATAAGTTAGATAAAATAGCAGTTTCATAAAAAATAACATCTCTTCTAATCATAATTTTTCTTTTTCAGGACACCATAACTTATACCCTTTAACCCCAGCCTTATAGCCAAGAAAAACACATTTAATGGATCTCGGTTCTAATTTCCCATTATCAACATGAGCATACGCAGGACACTAAAAAATTTTCAAATTAGAATAATCAATAGGATTACCAAACCATACCTCTTGTGGAGTCTTTTTCTCAATGGCAACTGATGGAGATCGGTTGATCAAAAAACATGTAGTAGAGATTGTTTCAGTCCAAGACGACTTTGACAAATTAACATTTGACAACATACATCAAACCTTCTCCATGATCGTTCTGTTCATTCATTCTGCAATGTCGTTTTGCTGTGGAGTATGACGAACTGTCAAATACCTCATGATCTCTTATGATTTGCACAATTCATTAAACTCATCATAACAAAACTCCAAGTAATTATCTGTACGGAGGTGTTTTATATGTTTTCATGTCTATTTTTCAACCATAGTTTCCAAGACTTGAATGTGTTCAACCATAGTTTCCAAGACTTGAATGTGGTAAACACATCACTTTTCTACTTTAGGAAGAACGCCTAAACTTTTTTAGAAAAATCATCAATAAGAGTTAGCATATAATTAGCTCCTCCTTTCGAAGGCACTATGGATGGTCCCCAAAGATTAGAATGAATATAATCCAACGTTCCCTTCGTGTTAGGGATTCCTTTGGTGAATTGAACTCTCTTTTACTTCCTAAAAACACAATGCTAACAGAACTTCAGTTTGCAAATTCCTTACCCATCAAGAAGTCCTCTTTTATTTAATTTTTCCATGTCGTTCTCGCTCATATGCCTTAGACAAATATGTCAAAGTATAGTAACATCATCATCTGACAAGGAAGAGGAAGCGACGACTGCATCACCTAGTAATAATAGAACCTTGAAAAACATATAACTTGGCAATCTTTTTTTTCCTTTCATCACAACGAGGGAACCCTTGCAGATCTTTAAAACCCCACTTTTAGCTGAATATTTGAACCCTTTTGAATCAAGAGTACTCAACAAAATCAAATTCCTCTTTAATTCTAGTACATGTTGAATGCCACTAAGTGTTTTGATGACTCCATTGAACATCTTGATTTTTATCATGCCAACACTTGCAATTTTACATGAAACATTATTTCCTATCAAAACAACACCTTCAGACAATGTTTTATAAGTTGTAAATCAATCCCAATTGGGACTCATATGGAAGGTGCAGCCAGAATTAAGAATCCACTCATCGCTCACTTTAGAATTGTTGGCAAAAGCAACTAAGAGTTCACCATCATTGTAGCCTTCTACAACCTCAGCTTCACTGAATTTTTCTGGTTATTTTCCCTTTTGATTCACAACCTCTTTTTTAATCTTCTTCTGCAACTTATAGCACTCAGATTTAATGTGCCCTTTCTTCTTACAAAAGTTACAGGTTTTACCTCTATTTGAAGATCTCAATTTACCTTTAGATTTACTGCAAGAATTTCGATCCTTTTTCTTCTCACAATCATAATCGATATTTCGTCCTTGTTTTCCACGAACAGTGAGACTTTCTTCCTGAGAGTTAGACCCAACTACAAGATGTTTCATCTTTTCATACGAGGTCAAAGAAGCATAGACCTCATCAACTATGAGAGATTCGCGTCTAAACAAAATTGTGTCTCTAAAGGTTCAATAAGACGGGGGCAACAAGTAAAGTAGAATCAACACTAAATATTCTTTATCATACTAAACCTTCATGGCCTCTAAATATGAAACAATTTCTTTAAACATAGTTAAGTGTTTGTGCACAGACACACCTTCCTCCAAATGATGAGCATAAAGACGTTGTTTCATATGTAGCTTACTAGTCAGGGGTTTTGACATGCATAGCTGTTGCAGTTTTGCCCATACTGCAGCAAAAATATTTTCCTTCATCACATCTTGCAAAATTTCTTTAGACAAATACAGATGTAGTTGTGTCAAAGCTTTTCGATATTTATGCTTCTTTTCTTCCTCCATCAACGTCGAAGGCATCTTATCTATCCCTAGCAGGGCATCCTCCAAATTCATTTGCGCAAGAATTGCCTGCATCTTTATCTGCCACAACGCATATCTAGTGTTGCGATCCAACAGTAAAATTTCATACTTTAGTGACGCCATTACCGTGATCGAGATAAACAACCTAGAAAATGCTGATACCTATTTGAGAAAATATGATGACAATAATGGCAGTGGATCACAAAGAAAAAAGAGAAAATAAAACACACATAATTTTACATAGAAACCCTTTCGGGAAAAATCATGAGCAGAGGAGGAGAAAACTCACTATGTCAAATTCGAATGATACAAGAGGAGAGGCGATTATGTCTATTTATAGGTTTAAAACATTACTAATAAAAGTAATGCAGTAAGGTTAAAACATCTTATTCTAATCAACATCAAATAGATGAAGTAAACTTCTAACACTCCTCTATCCTCAAGCATCCTGTAACACCCCAAACCCGTAATCATCGTCGATTTAGGGTTAAAAACATTACCGATCAATCCAAAACATTTACAATTATTTTACAACACGAAGTATATCATCATCCAAACATATCAAGATTTATGCATATAGTCCCTTAATGAGGTTTACGAGACCTTAAACACGTGTTAGAAAGGGGTTGGGACTAAACCGAACACATACAAATTTTTTAAAATCAAACATTTTCCAAAGTTACAGAGGTCACAAGCCCGTGTGGGTAGTCTGTATGCCTCACACTGCCTCGGACACGCCATGTGTCCAAGCCATGGCAAAACAGGGCATACATACTGACTTGTTCACACGGCCTGAGACACGCCCGTGTGCCTCACCCTTGGTCGACACTGACTTGCACCATACGGCCAGTCACACGCCCGTGTGTCCAGCCCGTGGTCGAAATTGACTTGTTTTAATTTGCAAACTCAAATGACACAGTCGAGCCACACGCTCGTGTGCTCAATCATGTGGGCAATTATAGGCCATTTCAAGGCCAAACTTGCCACCCACACTTAGAATCACCTACAAGCATCAAACCATATGCATTCATACCTCAAATGACAACCAAAACATACTAATATATGCACCAATTAATCACCATCCACACCATCTATTTCCATACTCAATTTCAACTCAAATAAGTCCATCTAAAATACCTACAAGTCAAGCATCATACAATTCATATCACAATTTCACATTTAAACTACAATACTCATCAACCAATTTAAGCATGAAACATACATATCCATTTTTACTAATTCATACCATATTTATCATTCACATAACCCACTCATATGAACCAACATCATTCAACTCTCAAGCTATATCACATGGCAAATCTTATACACTTCAAAACATGCCATATCTATTAGCCTATACATGCCATATTCAAATATATACATCTTTCTAGAAATACCAAAATAGATACTCGATAGTGTGATTGAGTCGCTGGCGATCCCTAGATCTGAGCTAGCTTTAAAAACACTATAAAACAGAGAAACACTTCACACAATAAGCTTAAAAGCTTAGTAAGTTCGTTATATAATACATATATAACTCAATAATACAATATCAATATACAAAATAAACCATCACTTAGATATATTCACAATGATACACAATATCATCCTTAGCCATATGCTTACACAACTAACCTTTTTTTCATAAACAATATAATCAACCATATAGGTTCCGAACATACCTTTTCCAACACTTAGTTAACAATCACTCTTGCTACTCAATGCTCGATATGGCCTTTCGATAAATCTTCGCTATTCATTCAATTTATTCGCATACTTAGTGCCAAATTCTTAATCGAAGCTTTAATATCATCGCACACTTAGTGCCTTTATTTTAAACCGAATTTAACTTGGTATCGCACACACAGTGCCAATCGATATAGCCGAGGCTTCCTTTACTGTGCACATACAGTGCTATTTACCTCTGTCTCCATTCTAATTACATACACATAATGCCATAATTTTCAATTCCTCATATAGCATTTCTAATTCAATAACCCCATATTCATTCATTTCATAACACATAGATATGAATTTAAACGATTCATATTATACACGAACTTACCTCGGACGTCGAAGTAACAAAACGAGTCGATTAATCAAGCACTTTATCTTTGCCTCGATCTCGATCCAAATCCCTCTTTTCTTGATCTATACATATTCAAATTTAACTCATTCAACCACCAGTTCATTCAATTTAGTCCAAACACACATATTTAGGGTATTTTATAAAATAGCCATCACATTTTCACATTTTGACACTTTAGTCCCTATTTCATAAAATCATCAAATTCACATAATTTCTTTTCACACATGCCTATCCAAATTTTGCTTGTGTTCATACAAGACCACATATTTCATTTATTTCACATTTTAGTCCTTTAATTTCTTATTTTCATAATTTAGCCCAAAATAGCCAATTTCATCAAAAATTCAAAGACAAACTATGTTAACCCAACATTAAACTTTCATATTCCACCAACTATCAACACAAAGCTCACATATTCATAAATGGCATGTCTTAAAATCTTCATCAAATTCTAAAAGTAAAGCATGGGTTTGATAGAACACAAAGCAACGATCACAAAAATGTAGAAATCATTAAAAACCAATCAAAAACACATACCTTAATCAAGATGAAGGGCCAAACCCTAGATGGCTTTTTCTCTTTTCTTTCCTTTCAATATTCGGCCAAAGATGATGAGAATAATGACCATCTAATTTGTTTTATTTTAATTATAATAACATTTATATAACATTTACCATTTTACCCTTAATATATATCGTATAAAATTCCACTAACTTAGCCCATTTTTGTCCATCAAAGCCATTAATGGTCCATTTACAACATAAGGACCTCTCATTTAAGAAGCCATGCCAAATAAGCACTTTAACAATCAGCACACAGCTTTTGCATTTTATGCGATTAAGTCATTTTCTCAAATTTAGCACACAAACAATAAAATTTTCACACATGCTCAATCACATACTGTAAACATAGAAAATAATATTAAAATATTTTTTTGACCCTAAATTTGTGGTCTCGAAACCACTGTTCTGACTAGGGTCTAAATCGGGCTGTTACACATCCTCCTTGTCCTAGATTTAAAATCCTAATCTGTGCTACAACTACCATGGAAATAGATCAAAGTGTAGCCACTAGCACGATCGAAAAATCCTCAAACCCACTAATGAAACTCCTTTATGTGGAGATGGATGTTGGTTATGATTCGTAGAAGGTTCTTTTTTATTGAGAGAGGAAGTGTTGCAAACAATTGAATAGGATGTACCGGAAGAAGGCGAAAAGGAAGAAAGGAAAATGTGATTAATGATTAAGCTTAACAAAGAAGTAAGTTGAGAGAATTCAAAAAAGAATCCTTTGAGAGTTCAAAATGCTGAAAAAGCCAAAAGTGTCAAAAGTCCTCTCATTTGTTGTCAAAGACTCATTTTTATAGTGTTTCAAAAATAAGAGTTAAAAAGCTAATAATTAATTAGAGTAATGATATATATATATATATATATATTAGTTATAATGGCATTAATGATTGAGATGGAATAATGAAAGGTTTTGTTGGTGATAGAGAATAATGAAAAAGAATTCACTATATTCTGAAATGAGGGAAAAACACTTAGTGTTACAGGAAAAGATTAAGAGGAGAACTCTTAACTACCTCAATATTTAATCCACCAATCCAAGCTCTCCAAAACATCCAAAGAGTGAAGATAACCCAAGAACCTTGTCATTTTTTGGGCTTACTTCCACTTCTTCTACTTTGGTGAAGCAGTAACACGTGAAACATCTTTCGCAAAACATCTCTTGAAATGCAAGACGATGGTTATTCTTGGATGAGAGTTGTTCCCAAATAATGATTAACTTTACTTGTTCCAAACATGAGTTGTTCTTGACATAGTTGTTCTCAATTTAGAGGTTGTTCCAAATAAATGTTGTTTTGTGGTGATGCTAATGGCTCTTCAAGAAAAACACAATTGTTCTAAATACAGGTTGTTCAAAACAATGATTGTTCTAAACATAGCTATTCCTAAAATGTCATTATTATAAATAAGACTTGTCCTGAACTTTAGTTGTTCTCAAATAAAAACTACATTGCATGTCAATTATTATAACTAAAGCTCTATTCTGAACATAGTTATTCTCGAACAACAATTGTTCTGAACAACAATTATTCTAAATAAGAGTTGTTGCTCGGAAGAGATACACTTGGTAGCATAATTTCCTAAAATATAATATTATTTATTTCAAAGAAGAGATAAAATGTTAGTAGTCAAAATTGAGTATCTACGTGTTGTCCCTGCATGAGAATTCTTCGTAGTAAAAGTTCTCATGCAAGAAGAGTAATAAAATAAATAAATAAATAAAACAATTATACTCGTAAAAAATTTCATGTTGTGCAGGAAAAAAAATTGTATTTCCCACTTTGTTGGCCCTTGCATGAATTTTTGGTTTGATTAGAGAAAAGAAAAAATAAATCATGTATAAAAGCAAATGTATTTATAGAAAATCATGACAATGTTTTCTCTTTAAAAAGAATTGAGAATAGCATGGCTTTTTTATTAAAAATAATATTTAAAAAATTAATTAATTACAAAAGAGTAGGTTGGGGGAAAATTATTTACGAAAATGAGTCGTTTGCTACAGTACAAACTGGTGTCACCTGACACATTGGCAACACCACCCTCTTTCCACCTAATCATCACACAATCATCACATTTTTTTAAGAAAAGAATTTTTTTTCATATTGCTACTGGGTCAGGCAGCACCTGTATATATTTTTAAAAATGCCAATATTTTCACAGGTATACAAGGTGGAAAAAAAGAAAAAAAAATATTTTTTAATGGTGTCATCGATTTGTCAAGCAAAATTGATCATTTTTTTTACAAACTTGTCAGGTGAAAAAAAAGTTGAAAAAAAATATCTTTTAATTGGTATCATCAGTGTGTTAGCGACACCGATGATTTAAAAAAAAATTCTCAAGTCAAAATTTTCACACCCAAGAGTGTTACTAGTACAAAAGGCTTAAAAGCTTTAAAAGAAGAAATCAAAACATTCAACCCCCTATTCTGTCCTCTCATCAATGCCAGCAGCAACCTCATTCTATACAACCTTGCAAGCAAACTAACCCATCACTTCAACCATTCTTGGTGTCTTCAAACAAAACAAAATGGAGTTTTGTTGTTGGTTTTCCTGATTTTTATACTTTGGCAAATGATGAATGTTCCAACACAAATAGCTATTACTGTTGGTGGTGGTGCTGGCATCAATATTGGCAATAGTGGCAGTGGTGGTGTTTGGTTTGGTGGAGGAATCAACACCAATAAAAAACACCCAATACACTCTAGTCGCTCGATGTTAAAGCTCAACAATGCTTGCATTGCTCTTCAATCATAAAATTCAGCCATATTGATGACCCTTTAGGGCTCTTAAAGACTTGGAATGGCTCAGATGTGTGTTCTTACAAAAGGGTCTTTTGTTCAATAGATTCATCAAATGAACCATTTGTGATAGCCATAGATGTGTGTTTTAAAGATGACACTCTACTATATTCATTGAGACCAAGTGCACAAAATAACGTATCCATGACCTTAGCATTTAATTGAATACTCCTTCTATCTTTCCCCATTCCGTTCTTTTTACTTTTAGGCACTAAGAGCTCTCCTTTTTGCTTTAGAGAGATGGATGGACCATCCATGATGATATCCTATTAGCTCTAGTTTTTCAAGTATTTTGATATAACAAAAAGTATATTAAAAATTCCCTACTTAAAATTACAAAAATTGTTTATAAGTCCTTAAAATTATTTTCAAAGTGTTGGAAAAAATGAACTTGTAAAAGGCCTTGAATTAACTTAATTTTTAACAAGTTTTGAAGTATGAATAACTTCTATCGATACTTAGGTGGACAAATATCTGTAGAACTCAAGATGGAAAGATCTTAAAAATGCTATAGAATTCTACCGGTAGAACTGGGAGTTCTACCGATACAACTCTGGGTTCTATCAATACAACCCAAACTTCTATCGGTAGAACGCACTCCAGTGTGCAAGGTAGTTTTGGCCTGGGATCTCTACCGGTACCTTGGTCAAATCTACCGATACAACTAGAGTTCTACTGATACCTTAAGAACTTCTACCGAAACAAGTCAAGGCAATTGCCAAAGTTCAGCCTCCCCTGCACTTCTACCGATACTATGTTGGGTTCTACCGATACTAGTTGAAACCCTCAGAGTTCTACCGGTACAAAGGGACCTTCACCGATACAACGAGCCCAACGTTCATATTTTGGAAGGACTTCTACTGATACAACGAAGTTTGAAACTGCATTTAATACTAGTTTTTATGGTTGCAACGACTCTATTTTGTTTCTAATGTCTACAAACGTCCACAAGGTTGTTAGAGGACTTAAATACAAGGTCAAGGCTCCTCATTAATATATAGAAATAAGTGCCTAAATTCCAACAACTCAATTTTCCAAACTTTCTCAATCTTTTACTAAATATTTATTATACACACTTGTGGGTTAAGTCTTCTATCATTCTTTCAAGTGTTGTAACTTTGTGTGAGAGTGCTTAATTGTTGATTATCTACCTTTTAGAGGTATCATCTTAGTCATTATTACTTTCTCTCATTTGTGATGTATTACTTAAGGTTTTGGGTAGAACACCTTAAGGGGAAGTGGTTGTAATAGGTCAATTTTCAATGGTGTTCGAAACAGTGATTCAAGATCACAAAATCTGACGAATAAGTTAAAAAATTTTATTAATTGTTATTTATGAGTCAAGTGTGATTTTAGAAATATTATTGAATTGGTTATTTATGTTTTAGAAGGAGTTATTAGGCAAAATGGTTTCGAAAACGAGGAATCGAGACCTTGATTTCATAAATCGAGCCGTAAAATATTTACAGAGTGTCATTGAGTTGGTATTAAAGTTTCGTTAGAAAATTCTAACGTTTTGATAGTTAATTAATTAAAAAAGACTAAATTGAAAAAGGTGCAAAACTAACTAATTAAAGAAATAGTGATTAAATAGCATAAGTGATAAATAAAGGGAGGATCAAAAAGGTAATTATACATTCATTATAAAGCTTGGATGACATGTGTGTATAAGAAAACAACAAAACTAGTGTGAACAAGGGGTAAAATTGGAAATGACATAAAACTTAATAGTTAAAATAGGATGTAACTAAAAAATATAGACATTTCTTCCAAATTCTAAGCCAAAAACACCATTGAAGAACCCATAAGAAGCTGGATTTCATATTTTACTGCATGTAAGTTAAATTTTTATTTATTTCTTGAAATTTTTATGTATTTGAGACTTTTACAACTAGTTGCAACTATTTAATTCATTAGTTTTTTATTCTATGGGTAATTTTGAAAGTTTCCATTGATGAGTTCTGGATGATTATGATGAATTAACATGGATTTGAAGCTTTAATTTTGTTATATGATGATTTTATCAAGTAATTTTAAGGGAAATTGATTTTAGGACCAAATTGTGAAAAGGTTAAGAGTTAGGGTTTGGTACTAAAATTTTAAATATCAAAGGCTGTATAGTAGCCTAAAATAGTTAGAGAAATTGTTAATTGAGAAAAATAAGCTCAATTGATGGGATAATTGATAAGGGACTAAATTGTAAAAATTATAAAAGTTGGGGTAAATGTGTAATTTTAAAATTTGAAGGGCATAAATTGTGAAGTGAATTACAATTAAAAATTAGATGCTGATGAATGAATAATTTTATATTATAGATCAAGAACCCGAAAACAAACGTGAAAAAGGGAAATTAACAGAATAGTCCCTAAATTTCTACAACTTCTACAATCTATCTAAGGTAAGTTCATGTGGTTAAATTTTCATGGTTATTTGTTAATTTGGGAATGATATAATGTATTTAATTATATTTTTTATTGAAATTAAGGTGGTTGTGAAATTATGAAAATTGAATTGAATGTTTAAAATGAGTAGAACGCAGAATTGAGTACGGTAGTTCTATTGCAAAAGACAAATTGAAGGATAAGACCATGGTTGGACCATGGCAATATTTAAATGTAAGACCATTGTTGGGCTATGGCATTTTAATGAAAAGACCATAACTGGGTTATGGCACCTTGAATGTAAGACCATGGTTAGACCATGGCAGTATATATATGTGTAAGACCATAGCTAGGCTATGATATCTTGATGATAAGACCATAACTAAGTTATGGCACTACGAATGTAAGACCATGGCAGGACCATGGCAATACATGTGTATGACCATAGTTGGACTATGGCATAAAGAAAATGATATACTCAAATCTGTAAGACGTTCTCTAATTTGACAAGGATTGGTAAGTGTCATATGAAATTAATTTGGAAGAATTTAAGTACTTATTGATATTGAGCTCAATCAAGTGAATTCATTAATTGAAATTGTGATTGGCAGGAAATGTTAGTAAAATGCTTTATTTAATGAATTATTGTAACATGTTCGGTAAGATTTTTTTTAAAGCCAATAAACTTACTAAGCTTCATTAAGCTTACTTGTGTCATTGAATGTTCTTTGTAGATTTTAAAGAAGTTCGGAAGATCGAATCAACACATCAAGCCACACTATCCAGATTGTTTCGGTATATTTTTTATACATCTTATGGTTTGTATGGCATGTATAGGGTTGGATTGGAAAAGAGCTAAACTTGAAATAGAGTTGTGAATGACCTATATAAATATACAAATATGTTTGTATGCATGCATTTAGTAGTAGGATTTGGTAAACTAATGAATGAAGTTATTTTGGTAAGTTTAGGTAATTGAGTTAGTGATAACATATTATGTTTAATATAGGTTTTAGCTTGTATTGGTTGCTTGATTGGGAAATATTAGTGTAATTCAATATTGTGTGCAGGTTGATATCAATAAGGGTGAGAAAAGTGGCCTTAAAATGACCTATTTTCGTCCACAGGGGCAGAGACACGGGCGTGTGTCTCAACCGTGTGTGACACACGGCCTGGCACATGGGCATGTGGTCTGGCCGTGTGTCCCCTGCACCTTAAAATTTCAAAACAGATTGCCCGGGTTTTTACACAAAGCCTAGCACACGGGCGTGTGAGCCACACGGCTGGCCACACGGGACTGTATCCCTTGCTCCTAAGAAAAATTTTGAGATTTTGGGAAAAATTCCCTGAGTATCTGGTTTAGTCCCGATTCACTTCTAAGGTGTATATTGGGCCTCGAGGGCACATCTAAGGGACAACATGAGTGTTTTATGATTGATTCTTGATATGAATGATAAAGGTTGTGAAATGACTAAAATTAATTTGTAAAGTCCGATAATGTTAAGTAACCTTGTTCCGGCAACAGATAAGGGTTAGGGGTGTTACATTTATTGGTATCGAGCTATGATTTAGCCAATTCTTAGAATGAGTGTAATGTGTAAAGTGTCTAGAAATACATGCCATATAAATCTGTGAAAGTGTGATGTGTATGATCTGATCTAATCCTTGTTTTTCTTATAGATTGTAAAGATGTCAGATAAATCCGAACATGCTGAACATGATGAAGCTAATAGTAGAATGCAAACATCTGAGCACAAGACAAGCAGTAGTGTCCCAATTTCTCCAATGCAAGAGCAAGGACTTAAAAATATGTTCTATGGGTTTATGAACCAATGGTTTAATGAATTTATACAAGAAAGAAATCAGGCTCAGCAACCTCCTCTCCCTAGTGCACCATCTGTAGCACCCCTAGTTGTACCTCTACCTCCTCCAGTAAATGAATCAAGTAAACGTACTTCTATAGAAAAACTCAAAAAGTTTGGGGCTAAAGAATTTTAGGGTAGGTCAGATGATGACCCCGTCAAAGTTGAATATTGGCTTCAGAATACAGTAAGAATTTTTGAAGAAATGGTTTGTTCACCAAATGGTTATTTGAGATATTTTGTTTCTTTACTGAAAGAGGAAGCATATAATTGGTGGATGGCCGAAAGAGAAAATCACTTGGGAATTTTTCCAGAGTGAATTTAAAAAGAAATATGCTAGTAAAAGATATTTGGATAAAAAGAAGAGGGAATTTCTTAATTTACAACAAGGTAATAGATCGGTAGCCGAGTACGAAAGGAATTTGTATACCTCAGTAGATATGCCAAGGAAATTATATCAATCGAAAAAGAAATGTGCATTCGATTTGAGGAATGGTTAAATGATGAAATCAAAATGATGATTGGGGGCATGGAAAAATGGGAATTTGTTGTTCTGTCAAACCATGCTCAGAAAATGGAAGAGGTGTACAATAGAAAAATGCAACGGGATAGAAGGAATAAAGAATCCTACAAGAGAAGCTCCTCCAAATCATTTTCAGCATTTCCGGCTAAAAAGTTTAGAGATGATTCCAGCTGACCTACCTCAATACCGGAACGATCAAATAAGAATAAGGCGACTCAACAAGATTCCGGGGTAACTATTAAATGTACAGCTAGTGTGGGCAGTGTAAAAAATGCTTCCAGGCCTAAATGCAAATATTATGGGAAACCTCACTTCGGTGAATGTAGAGGCAAGGCAGGAGCTTGTTATAAATGCAGGGCTACTGACCATTTTATTTGAGACTGTCTTTAACTGTTAAAAGAGAAAGGAGAACAAAAAGAAAAGTAATTAGCCATTTCTCAAAGAAGTAAACGTTCAGGCCAAAAGTAGTGTTGTAACATCCTAGATTAGGGGTTATGCGTTTGGAGCATAACCCAAGTGCTAGTGGGTTTTAAGGGTATTTGGAGATGTTTTAAGAGTTTTTAGAACTTTAGAATCAAGGTGAAAGCTTTGGGAAAATTTTGGATTTAAGTGTAAAAAGAGGAAATTAGGTTGAGGAGGCCTTAAGAATAATTTGTGGGCATTTTAGGTCATAAAAAGGGGCTTGGTAAAGTGGCTTAAGGACGCCACTTAAGGCCTGGGAATGACGCCAACAAGGGTCTGGAGTTCGAGTCTTGAGGGCAGCATGGGAGTGTTTTATTTTTGTATTTTGCGTCAAGAAGGGAGGTTCGACTGAAGACGGCTTTAAGGAAATATGTAGTGGTCTTTGGACATAAAGCAGGCCTTGGTAAAGTGGCTGCAAGGCGCCACTTAAGGGCCTGGAGGTGACGCTTGGCGCAGATCTTGGGTTCGAGTAGCGTGGAAAGCAAATGGGTGTTTTATTTTTTGGCGTTAAGAGGGGAGCAAGATAAAGAGGATTTAAAATTAGTTGTGGCGAGTTTATGTCATAAAAAGGCCATGACAGAGTGGCTTGGAGCGTTATATGTAGCTTGCAGCAATGAGGGCCCAGGTTGGAGTTGCGAAGGAAGCAAGAAAGGGCATTTTATTTTTGTGCGGCAAGAAGGCACATGGGCTAAGTAGGTCTTAAAAGAAATTTAGGGTGAATTATGTCACAAAAGAACCAGCAGCAGAGTGGCTAGGGCGTTACCTACAGTTTGCTTCAAAGGGTTCCAGCAGGTCCCATGTTCGAACCATGCAGGCAGCAAATGAGTTGGGTTTTATTTTTATTTTATTTTTCCTTGAGACAGGAGTAGTGGGACGGCATATGGACTCTCAAATGATAAGGATAATGCTTGGTTTTATTTTTATTAATTTGGCTAAGAGTAGGATAATTGTTGGATTTATTTTTGTTATTTGTTTATTTTGAATAGGTAGAGATAATGGTTGTATTATTTATTTTAGATAATAGAGGTGTTATTTTATTTAGTTTAAATGTGGAGATAAGAGATAAAGAGGAGATAGAGTTTTTATTTTTATTTTATTTATTTTGAATATGTGTTCAAGAGTTATTATAAGAGAAGGAAGTGGAATTTGAGAGGAGGTAGGAGTGCCGAATTTGAGTAGTATAAATAGGGGTGACCATCCTTTAGCTATTCTTTTCTTAATTTTACTTTCCTTGGCTGAAAGTTGTTCCTCTAATTCTCTCTTTGAGCCGAATTGCTTCTCACTTCTTCTCCCTACTCTTTCTCTTTTCTTCAACTTTAATTCTTCATCCTTTCTTATATGGCCAAATACCCCATTTGTCATTAGTGCCATAGTCGAACCTAGTAGCTTCTCTTTGTTTGAAACTCTAAAGAAACACCATCACTACCTTGATTCTCAAAATCCGAATATTGCATCTCCATTTGATGAGCCATAGCCAAATCTTTATTTGAAATCCTTTATCACTTCTTTTCTTCTTTTGTTCTCTTCAAAGCCGAAAGTTGGAGATCTAACTCTATTTCTTGGATGTGGACAAACCTAGGGAGGTGATTTGGGAAGATTGACCATTAAGGGTAAGCAACGATAGTGGGACCATTAAAGAAGCTTATAAGGAGTCGAGTACAGCAAGGTAAGCCATTGTAGTTTCGGCCTAAGGCCATAAGTGGGATATAAGTGTAACCGATTTCTGACTTTGGTTTTAAGGGGCAAATTGACAGCAGTAGGACAAGTTTCGGGATTCGATTCATTGGTAAGAATATTTAGTAAGTATAGTTAAATTTGGTATATTTAGATTGTGATGTTATCAGTTAACCGTTTAGTTCTGATTAAGATATCATTAATGGACATAGATGCCGATCAAGAAGGAAAAGGGAAAGTTCCTATCCCGAAGTTTAAGAAAAGATCTGTCTCAGCGGTTTGGGATTGGCCACCGGGGTGTGGACCAGAGTCAGAGCAGCAAAATAGGCAGATAGCCGTAGTATCACTTAGTGATAGCATCGATCTTGAAAGCGTAGTTCTACAAGTAATCAGGTGTGTGATTAACCCACCGTTTTCTGGGTTTTTGCTATATCTGTATATGTTGATTGTGTACTAACAAATGCAGTAAAAGTTATGAGATGGATACCCTAAAATGGGGTATATCAATAAACAGGTTAGTATCACCTATTGATAAGAATGTGAAAGTACCAATGTGAATGTGACTATGCTTGTGGAATTGTGATTGTCTGCCTTAATAACATGTGCATGCATTTATTATTATGACACTATTACATGTTGCATGTGCATGGGTTGGGATATGAAAGAAGGTACGGGTGTACTTCGAGTACGTGGTTTGATGTTAGCCTTGAGCTACATCGTGGATTGACGTTGACTGAGGTCACGTTGTGGATTAATTGCGATTTAGTTCACGTGGCTTGATGGGTGGCTATGTGCCTCATCGTGGTTGATATCGGCTATGTGCCATATCGTGGTTGATGAGTGACTATGTGTCCCATCATGGTTTTGGTGTTAGCTACGGCTACATCGTGGATTGGCTCTGACTGAGGTCGCGTTGTGGATTATTGTGCTTAATTGCACGTGGACGGTATTGATTGCCTTTGGAGTGAAAAGGAGAGGGTGATTTGTTAATCCCCAAGTGTGTGGTAGGCTGGATAAGGGGGTGTGCAGAGGATGGACCCTAGGTTTGGGTTGGGTACACTTTGCATAATTATATCTGATATGTGAATTTAATGTGAAAGTAGGCCAAGCCAAATTGATACGTGGACTAATATGGAAATGGGCCAAGCCCAGTATGTGAATCTAGATTTGAATAAGAAATGGGCTAAGCCCAGTATGTGAAAAGTATGTGGTTAATTACCACATTACACGATAAGTGTTATGAATATGGGCCAAGCCCGAATGTGGTAAATTGTGAATATGATATCTTGTTATCCGATATATGGGTTAATATGTGTTAACATGTGGGTGGAATTCATGGTTTAATTACACATCGAGTCTGTATGACTCACCCAATTTTATCAACATCACGGTGATGCTTGGACCGGGTTTGGAGTGGATACGAGGTGGCACATCTTGAAGACATTTTATTTAATTAATTAAGTATTTATATTTTCAGATTTTGATTAAGTGTTTATTGTAATAAGGCCCATTAAAGTATTTAAGTATTTTTATTAAGTATCTTTAATATTATGTTTTATTATGGATTGACAATTGAGATATCTTTCATAAATGGTTTTATTTTCATAAATCTATATATATATATATAATAAAGTTTTAATTCGATATTTTTATCAAGCTTATATTATTTAAAAATTTTAAATGGACATGGTTTTTGAATAAGAACAAAATTTCAAGTTCCACCGCAAGTCAGGATATTTTCAAACGTTTTCCGCAGTGGCATTTCAAATTCGGTCGTAACGAATGGGCCAGGTTTGGGGTGTTACAATTTGGTATCAGAGCCCAGTTCAAAACTAGCTTTGAGGGTTTTGGGTCCAAAAGTTTTTCAAAATGGGCTTTTCAAAATATGGACTTTTATTTCAGGTTATTCTGGCATGGCACCAGATCTCCTATCAAGTCCACCGGTAAGTACTTCTAATTATTGAAGTGATTGTTTATGTGAACTGTTATGGGCTTATTTGGGCTCGTAGATTAGAATATTAGGGCTATTGAACCCTAGGGCTAGTGCACTCAAACACATGCATAAGACTTAAGGACTATTAAACAAACTCGTGAAGTAAGTCATTTGAGTTAAGGTGTGGCAACCATTGTGCGCATGTCTAGGAGTGGATTCAGTAAGAGCTTGGTACTTAAGAAGTCCTAGCGACTCACCTCCTCTTTACTCGAATCCTACCTGGTGCGTAGCTACGGTTCACCCTAACCAGGAGGACTTATTCATAGGCTAAACCCAGTAACTAAAACCCGAAAGGGACTAGCCGTAAATTTTTTTTATATAAAAACCCTAGTTTTTAAATCCTCAAATTACCCCTTCGATTTGTAACAAAATCTATTTTGAAAAATTTCTCGAAAAATTTTTGAATTGCCAAATTACTAAAATACCCCTGGTGGAAGAATTACGAAAATGCCCTTGGTTTCTAAAAGTACCATATTACCCTTGATTTTAATAAAATTTCTCTATCTTGCAAAAGTGTCCAAAAAAACTCTATTTTGCAAAAAGTCAATGTACTTTGATTTGGGAAAATTACTAAAATGCCCTTGTGTTGTAAATTACTAAAATACCCTTAGTTTTTAAGATTTTCAAAAATACACTCGACTTTTGCTAAAATGCTTCTACTTTACAAAAATACCAAAAACTTCTTTTTTACAAATATCAAGATATCCTGATTTGGAGAATTTACGGAAATGCCTCTAACTTCCAAAATTATCGAAATAACCTCGATTTCTGAAATTTTTGCAACACCTCTGATTTGGAAAAACAAATTTTCAAGATTACACCGAGTTTTTGAAAAACCTTTAGTTTATAAAGATTTTTAAATTGATCCTGATTTATTACCAAAATACCCCTATAGGACAAATGACGAAAATACCCCTGGAATAGGAATGGGCAGAAATGTCCGATAGTGAATGTGTGTGGTAGATACCACTGAATGAATGTGTTCTTGTTGATGAATGAATGTGCCTCCATTGAGGAATGGATGTGACTCTCTGAATTAGAGTAGTGAACTTAAACTGAAGCTTTGATTGATCGAAAGAACCACTTCTAGAATTTCTTTTCATAAAATTGTTCGCGGTTAAACAGTGGAACAAATACTAATGCATAAAACTTCTTAATCAGATTAAATCGCGATGTTAGAGATGAGTTCTAGGGGACGTGGTCGTCGTGGACGCGGTAGAGGTAGAATGGCCGTGTCGGAACCCGTTAGGCCGGGTCAAGGATCTGAGAATGGGGTACCATCGCCATTACCGCCAGCTTTTGGTGTTGAGCAGCAAGATCAGACGGGGGAGGATGCAGTATCGCGTGCTATGTTGCGAGTACTAGAACGTGTGGCAGGAGCTAGTGTGGGAAATGAAGTTTAAAAATCAGTATCGGAAAGACTTAGGTTGAACAGAGCCGAAGTTTTTAGAGGAGTATCAGGAGTAGCTCCGAATGTAGAGGAGTATTGGTTGGAGGCAGTTGAAAGAATCATGGACGATTTGGACTGTACTCTTGAGGAAAAGCTGAAAGGTGCTGTCTCGTTGCTCGAGATGAAGCTTATCGATGGTGGCTCACTGTCAGGCAAGGTGTTCCGACAGACCGAGTGGATTGGGAATATTTTAAGCTTAAGTTTGAAGGGAAGTACGTTGGATCTAGCTACTTAGACTCGCAGAGGAAGGTGTTTCTAAACTTGGTTCAAGGAAGCAAGTCGGTAGCAGAGTATGAAGCTAAATTTGTGGGGTTAAGTCAGTACGCCAAAGGGGTCGTGGCTACTGATTATGAAAGGTGTGTCCGGTTCGAAGATGGGCTACGAGATGAGTTGCGAGAGTTGATTACTCCGCACAGAGAAAGAGACTTTGCCATTCTAGTGGAGAAAGCTCGGATAGCTGAAGAAGTTAAGAAGGCTGTAAGAGAGAACCGAGATAAGGAAAGGAATGGGAATAAGAGAAGTTATGGACCGTCAGCATCATTTGGAGATGTACAGAAAAGATCAAGGATCGAGAATCCTGTACGTGCACATGTGCCAGTTTTTGAGAATCGAAGTCGTCTATGCACTCAGTGTGGGAGAGCTCACACAGGAGAATGTGGGGTAATAGTAAGGTATGTTTCGATGTGGATCTAAGGCTCATTTGGTTAAGAATTGTCCTCAGGCAACGAAGGTTCGTGGCCCAAACCATGGAAGAAATGGTTTCGGCCAAGGTCGTGGAATGCCAAGCAGAGGTGCTGAAGGTTTGGATGCGAGGCAACCAAGGAAGTGATAGCGGGTAAGTTCCTTGATTTTGAAACATTATTTATTGCTTTGAGATAGTTCATTCTTATGTGCTAGTAAAGTGCTTGAACTCTGGATGTGAACTTAGAAATTGTGCCTAGAAGGTAAGATAGTTCGTGTTTGTATGCTAGTGAAGTATGGAACTTTGAATACGAATCTTGAGATAGTATCTAAGGAATGTGTTAGTTTTGTTAAGATTAGAGTGCGCAGCATAAGCGTAGTGTGGTGAGTTAAAATGTGCGATTATTCGTTAGTAAGTAATTTCGAGGACGAAATTATTTTTAAGGAGGGTAGAACTGTAACATCCTAGATTAGGGGTTATGCGTTTGGAGCATAACCCAAGTGCTAGTGGGTTTTAAAGGTATTTGGAGATGTTTTAAGAGTTTTTAGAACTTTAGAATGAAGGTGAAAGCTTTGGGAAAATTTTGGATTTAAGTGTAAAAAGAGGAAATTAGGCTGAGGAGGCCTTAAGAATAATTTGTGGGCGTTTTGGGTCATAAAAAGGGGCTTGGTAAAGTGGCTTAAGGACGCCACTTAAGGCCTGGGAATGACGCCAACAACGGTCTGGAGTTCCAGTCTTGAGGGCAGCATGGGAGTGTTTTATTTTTGTATTTTACGTCAAGAAGGGAGGTTAGACTAAAGACGGCTTTAAGGAAATATGCAGTGGTCTTTGGACATAAAGCAGGCCTTGGTAAAGTGGCTGCAAGGCGCCACTTAAGGGCCTCGAGGTGACGCCTGGCTCAGATCTTGGGTTCGAGTAGCGTGGAAAGCAAATGGGTGTTTTATTTTTTGGAGTTAAGAGGGGAGCAAGATAAAGAGGCTTTAAAATTAGTTGTGGCGAGTTTATGTCATAAAAAAGGCCATGGCAGAGTGGCTTGGAGTGTTATATGTGGTTTGCGACAATGAGGGCCCAGGTCCGAGTTGCGAAGGAAGCAAGAAAGGGCATTTTATTTTTGTGCGGCAAGAAGGCACATGGGCTAAGTAGGTCTTAAAAGAAATTTAGGGTGAATTATGTCACAAAAGAACCAACAAGAGTGGTCAAGCGTTACTGCAGCTTTGCTTCAAAGGGTTCCAAAGAGTCCCATGTTCAAACCATGTAGGCAAACAAATGAGTTGGGTTTTATTTTTATTTTATTTTTCCTTGAGAGGAGTAGTGGGATGGCATATGGACTCTCAAATGATAAGGATAATGCTTGGTTTTATTTTTATTAATTTGGCTAAGAGTAGGATAATTGTTGGATTTATTTTTGTTATTTGTTTATTTTGAATAGGTAGAGATAATGGTTGTATTATTTATTTTAGATAATAGAGGTGTTATTTTATTTAGTTTAAATGTGGAGATAAGAGATAAAGAGGAGATAGAGTTTTTATTTTATTTTATTTATTTTGAATATGTGTTCAAGAGTTATTATAAGAGAAGGAAGTGGAATTTGAGAGGAGGTAGGAGTGCCGAATTTGAGTAGTATAAATAGGAGTGACCATCCTTTAGCTATTCTTTTCTTAATTTTACTTTCCTTGGCCGAAAGTTGTTCCTCTAGTTCTCTCTTTGAGCCGAATTGCTTCTCACTTCTTCTCTCTACTTTTTCTCTTTTCTTCAACTTTAATTCTCCATCCTTTCTTATATTGCCAAATACCCCATTTGCCATTAGTGCCATAGCTGAACCTAGTAGCTTCTCTTTTTTCGAAACTCTAAAGAAACACCATCACTACCTTGATTCTTAAAAGCCGAATATTGCATCTCCATTTGATGAGCCATAGCCGAATCTTTATTTGAAGCCCCTTATCACTTCTTTTCTTCTTTTGTTCTCTTCAAAGCCGAAAGTTGGAGATCTAACTCTATTTCTTGGATGTGGCCAAACCTAGGGAGGTGATTTGGGAAGATTGACCATTATGGGTAAGCAACGAAAGTGGGACCATTAAAGAAGCTTATAAGGAGTCGACTACAGCAAGGTAAGCCATTGTAGTTTCGACCTAAGGCCATAAGTGGGATATAAGTGTGACCAATTTCTGACTTTGGTTTTAAGGGGCAAATCGACAATGATGGGACAAGTTAAGGATTCGATTCGTTGGTAAGAATATTTAGTAAGTATAGCTAAATTTGATATATTTAGATTGTGATGTTATCGATTAACTGCTTAGTTCGATTAAGATATCATTGATGGACATGGATGCCGATCAAGAAGGAAAAGGAAAGTTCCTATCCCAAAGTTTAAGAAAAGATCTATCTCGGTGGTTCGGATTGGCCAGGGGTGTGGACCAATACGAAGCAAACAAAATAGGCGGATAGCCATAGTATCACTTAGTGATAGCATCGATCTTGAAAGCGTAGTTCTACAAGTAATCAGGTGTGTGATTAACCCACCGTTTTTCGGGTTTTTGCTATATCTGTATGTGTTGATTGTGTACTAACAAATGCAATAAAAGTTATGAAATGGATACCCTAAAATGGGGTATATCGATAAAAAAGTTAGTATTACTGCTGATAAGAATGTGAAAGTACCGATGTGAATGTGACTATGCTTGTGGAATTGTGATTGTGCGCCTTAATAACATGTGCATGCATTTATTATTATGACACTATTACATGTTGCATGTGCATGGGTTGGGATATGAAAGAAGATGCGGGTGTACTTGAGTACGTGGTTTGATGTTAGCCTTGAGCTACATCGTGGATTGACGTTGATCGAGGTCACGTTGTGGATTAATTGTGATTTAGTTCGCGTGGCTTGATGAGTGGCTATGTGCCTCATCGTGGTTGATATCGACTATGTGCCATATCGTGGTTGATGAGTGACTATGTGTCCCATCGTGGTTTTGGTGTTAGCTACGACTACATCGTGGATTGGCGCTGACTGAGGTCGCGTTGTGGATTATTGTGCTTAATTGCACGTGGACGGTATTGATTGCCTTTAGAGTGAAAAGGAGAGGGTGATTTGTTAATCTCCTGGTGTGTGGTAGGCTGGATAAGGGGGTGTGTAGAGGTGGACCCTAGGTTTGGGTTGGGTACACTTTGCATAATTATATCTGATATGTGAATTTAATGTGAAAGTGGGCCAAGCCAAATTGATACGTGGACTAATGTGGAAATGGGCCAAGCCTAGTATGTGAATGTAGATTTGAATAAGAAATGGGCTAAGCCCAGTATGTGAAAAGTATGTGGTTAATTACCCTGTTACCTGATAAGTGTTATGAATATGGGCCAAGCCCAGAATGTGGTAAATTGTGAATATGATATCTTGTTATCTGATATATAGGTTAATATGTGTTAACATGTGGGTGGAATTCAGTGGTTTAATTACACACTGAGTCTGTATGACTCACCCAATTTTTATCAACATCACAGGTGATGCTTGGACCGGGTTTGGAGTGGATACGAGGTGGCCCATGCAGAAGACATTTTATTTAATTAATTAAGTATTTATATTTTTAGTATTTTGATTAAGTGTTTATTGTAATAAGGCCCATTAAAGTATTTAAGTATTTTTATTAAGTATCTTTAATATTATGTTTTATTATGGATTGACAATTGAGATATCTTTCGCAAATGGTTTTATTTTCATAAATCTATATATATAATAAAGTTTTAATTGGATATTTTATCGAGCTTATATTATTTAAAATTTTAAATGGACATGGTTTTGAATAAGAACAAAATTTCAAGTTCCACCGCAAGTCAGGATATTTTCAAACATTTTCCGCAGTGGCATTTCAAATTCGATCGTAACGAATGGGCCGGGTTTGGGGTGTTACAAGTGCTACTGGGACTGATCGTTCAGGTATGAGAGATTGGGCTACCCGATCGGAGGCTAGCGCACCTACACGTACTTATACTATCCAAGTGAGAGAAGAAGCTACAACTCCAGACGTAATTGCTGGTACATTCTATCTTCTTTATGTTACTATATATGCATTGGTTGACCTTGGATCTACACATTCTTATGTTTGTATTGCATTAGAATCAGAAAAGAAATTGTCTGTTGAACCTACTGATTATGATGTTCAAGTCACTAATCCATTAGGCCAAAGTGTAATAGTTATTTTAATGTGTCGTGACTATCCACTAAAAATAAAAGGCTGTGAATTCCCTACTGATTTGATGTTACTATGATGGTGGTGGAAAAAGTCTTAAAATTTATATAGTGAATGATCGAGCCTAGAAACTAACTATCACCATGATTGAGGCAAGCGCACCTATCGAACAATAGTATAGTTTAGTGGCAAGACCAAATTGTCAAACCTAAGGGAACCAAAAGTACTAATATTAACTTTCTTCTTACTATTTAGCCTAAGAATTAAGAGAATTGTTGTTTAATCTAAAATTAACTAACTACTTAGCTAAAGATGCTAAGACACAGAGAAGGAATTGGGGAAAATACTTGTGGGAAAAACCAACTGATTAAGACAATACCCGAGGAACAATCCACGTAGACTTCACTTGTTATCTAACTCTGAACCAGACGATTTATTCACTTGACTTGATCCATAGGATTCCCTAATTTATATTAATACCTCTCTTGAGGCTACTAACGTCGAACCCTAGGTTGATTAATTGAAGTCTTTTTCTAATTAAAACCCCTAGAATTGCATTAACTCGATCTATAGACTCACATATTAGGTTTGACCCTAATCCGGTAGATTTTTGTCATCCTATATTTAGGGTTGCGTTCAACTCCACTTAACTATGCTAGATCTACTCTTAAACAGGGAATATTCCTTCTCTGCCTAAGCACATCAATACTTGAATCAATATAATGAAATATCAAAGCAAGAATTAAGAATACATAGTTAAGAACAAATCAAGTGTTTATCATATAGTTCAGAAAACAATAACAAGATCCGTCTTAGGTTTCATCCCCCTCAGGTATTTGAGGGGTTTAGTTCATAATCATGAAAGAATACATCTCAGAAGAAAATATAAAACAAAACATAAGAAAAGCCCTAAAACCCCCTGAAGGAATTGAAGGAGAGATCCTCAGTCTTGAGTGTGATTCCGGCTTCTGGATGGATCAACTGGATTTCTTTGAGTGAATCCCACAATTCGGCCTCTCCAGCTTGGCTCCTTGGCCTAGCTAAACGCCCCCTTTAAGGTTGGCCTCTAGGGTGTTTATATAGGATTTTGGAATGTATTTCTTTGCCTCTAAGTACCCTCATCCGAATGAAATTCTTCTTTGCTGCGGTAGGGATACGCCCACGTGGCACAACCGTGTGATTTGGGGCCAGGCCATGGTTGGATCTACTAAGGAGGCACGGCAGTGTGTTTTGGGCCCAGGCCGTGTGCAATTCATAATTTGGCCCATTTTCTCCGTTTTTGGCTCGTTTCTCTTTCTTTTCATCCTTCGGTGCTTTTCTAAGTATAAAACATGAAATTAAAGGATTAGGAGCACCAAATTCCACAATTCAGGGAATAAATCATCCAAAAGTATGCTAAATGTGGAATTAAAATATGAACATATTATGGTTTATCAAATACCCCACACTTAAGCATTTTCTTGTCCTTAAGCAAAAATCTCAACTCACAATTAGAATTAACTTCCCTCGATTCATAATTCTCATAAAAAATGACTCATCATAATTCATAGATAACTTACATATGGATAATTTAACTCAAAGAGTCCTAAAGATTCAAACAATCAAAGTAACAAGTTTGTATCACGAAAACATAGGTGTTTCCCCTTATCTAAATAATTACCTTTGATTCAAAATTGATAAGGATTGACATCCTCACTAAAGATTCAATCAAATCACTCAAGGTGTTTAAGGTTCAAAATAAAGCACTCATCAGTCAAACATGAAAAGTTATTACCATAGGATTGCATGAAAATCAAATCTCCACCACTATAAAATGAGATGATACACAAATCAAAAGGTCTTTAAAGGGTTTTAACAAGGCTTAGGTTAAAGGTGTGGATAAAGGCTGAATTAAAAGAGTTAGAATCGAGATTGATTTGACAATTTACCTAACTAGAAAAATGAAACTAATCCTGAATAATTACATCAATTGAACATTTGAAACACTAATAATACAAGCTTCTTCTTTAAGATGTTGAATTTAAATGTATAACCTCACTTAATCACAGAACTAATAATGAATATACTTCGATTTTTTCAATTTTTTTAAGAACAAATCAACAATAATTACATAATATAAGATGAAATTAACTACTGGAATAAAATATTTAGGCAACTGATCAAATCAAATCACGATAGAAGGGTAGTCAAGAGAAATGGTGATAACAAATAGAAGATGGGTTTTAGGTTAATATTAGTGGGTGAATCAATAAAAGGGTTGTTAGGATCAAAGGGTTTCACTAGGGGTTAATTTTGAGGGTAGGATTTTTAGTGGAATGAGTGGGTTAAATCCTAAGTGCCCTTATTATCTCTGTATATCAAATCAAAGGTGTGGTCTCAACATGTTTAATCGAAGCAAGTTCTAGAATAACAAATCAATGTTAACACACTCATAATCAATAAAGTGAGCACGAAAGAATGTATGCTCTAAAAGCTTAAAATCTCACAAAAATTATGGTTTTTGATGACAACCTTGCAAATTTCAAACTTCATGGTAATATTCAAATTTAGGTCAACAACCTAGCAAATTTTTAATTTTGAAAATAGACTTATCATGCTTGATTCTCTAGTATCCTAAAGTTTGAATCATCAATGCACAATTAACTAGGACTTAATCCAAAACATATCAATAAAAATCATAAATCAATAGAAGTTTCATTCTAATTAGTGATATGAGGAAATTACTTAAGACAAGATATCATTCAGGGATTTGAGAATAATGCAAAAAGTTAGGAACTTTTTCAAAATAAAATTCACCCCCTCCCCACACTTAAGATGTACATTACCCTCAATGTACAAAGATAGATAATAATCATATAGTAAGAAAATCAAAAGAGAGGGAGAGAAGTGAAACTTCCTGAATTTTCAATGGAGTTAATGAAAAGAAACCGGATAGGATTGAGTAGAGGTGAACATGGGGGAGTGCCTCGATCCGTTTGAAATTGAATCCTCAAAGCAGCCGGTCTGATTTTATTGTATCCTAAGCTAAATCTAAATGGCATGAAGAATAAGAAGAAAATAATAAAAATAGAAATAAGAATAAAAGAAAATAATGGAAAATGAAATAAAAAAGATAACGAGAAAAGGAAAGGAATAAGGGAGTTTAAATAGAGATGCAGCCCACGCCAGTGTTCCTACCTGTGGTGCCCACACGACCACGGCCACGACCGTGTGGGTATAGAAAACCTGCGCCTAAACATGAAAAAAATAAACTAAACTAATTAGTAGGGTTAGTGCTCGGGTTGCTTTTCGAGAAGAGCTCGTTTAAAGTCTTAAGCTAGACTTACCTCTCATTCGCATAATCATGGTGGTTTGAAGTGGTGAAAATCCTTTCTCATGCTATCAATTAGGTTATCGATATATAGTTTAAGTCAAGTGGTGTTTACCTTAAAAGTGCTGAATATGGGATTACTTACCTCGATTGTTCCGTATGGGAAGATATTCAGTACTGTGAAAGGGATTTCTTCGTTCATTTTAAGGTCTAAACTGGGGATTCGAGGGTCTTTCTTATCCAACAATACCTGATCTCTTATTTTGAAGTGACTTGTTGTTGCTATAAGCTTGTCTGGAGATTCCCTCGGCTTTGCTTCGTGTGGCTTTGATTCCTCCTTGAAATGTGCCTTCTATTCCTCTAGTTCATCAATCTGAAGCCTTCGTTCCTCATAAATTTCTTCTTTATTGGCACGAGGTCTATGATCTGGCTCAGTTGTGTGATTTTGTGGTGCTTCCTGTAAAGAAAGTTGAACCAAATGATTACCAATAGAATTTACGTTCTCACCTTTATCACTCGATGTCCTGGCTGAGTCGAGAGCTTGAAAACTGATTGATTTGTTACCTACACGAAATGTGAATTCACCTATACCAACATCAATTTTAGCTCTGGCGGTTGCTAAAAAGGGTCTTCCAAAAGTTAAGGGGATACTATTGTCTTCATCCATGTTTAAAACAACAAAGTCCACTACGAATATGAATCTGTCAATTTTCACGAGTACATCTTCAATTATACCCCTAAGAATTCGAATAGTCTTATCAGCTAATTGAATACTCGTCCTAGTTTGTTTGGGTTTCCCTAGACCTAGCTGTTTAAACATTTAATAAGGCATAACATTGATGCTTGCTCCTAAATCAGCTAAAGCATTATCATTAGATAAACTACCAATTAAGCATGGAATTGTAAAACTCCCTGGATCTTTTGATTTTTTGTGGTAGTTTATTTTGCAACACTGCTGAGCATATTGCATTTAGTTCCCCCTGCAATTCCTCGTCTAACTTCCACTTATTTGTCAAAAGCTCTTTTAAAAATTTTCTTGAATCTGCCATCTGCGAAAGAGCTTCAAGAAATGGTAAGTTAATATGTAATTTCTTTAAAAGTTTAAGAAACTTATCGAATTGTTCATCTGTATTGTCTTTCTTCATCGCATTGGGGTATGGTATTCGAGGTTGGTACTCTTTAATTACCGGTTTTAGTTTTTCTTGGCTTTCCTCAACTTTACCTTCACTTACCACAGGTTCTTGCCTTGGCTCAGCTTCAGATTCCACTAACCCTTCACTGTCGTGAGCTATTATGGTTTGAAGTTGCTCATTTGGGTTAGTCTCAGTGTTACTTGGCAAGCTACCTTGTGGTCATTCGGAGATCAGCATAGCGAGTTGCCCTAATTGGTTCTCGATCCATTGAATCGATGCTTGTTGATTTTTAAATGTTGTTTCGGTGTTTTGGAAACTTGTTTCTGACACCGCTATGAATTTTGTCAGCATCTCCTCAAGGTTTGGCTTCTTTTCCTATGGGTAGGGCTGTTGTTGGAAGTTTGGAGGGGGTTGTTGTCTCTAATTTCCTTGACCACCCCATGAGAAATTAGGGTGGTTCCTCCAACCTAGATTATAAGTATTACTATAAGGGTTATTTTGAGATTTAAAATTGTTACCCATATAGTGAATTTGCTCGTTTTCAACGCTCGAGTTGTAAGGTGGATATTCTGTATTGCTCATCCCTCCTCCATTCATATCGTACTGTATAGCTAGATGTACCTGCGAAGAACCACAAACAATCTTTTTATTTAACATCTCTACCTGGTTTGATAGCATGGTTACTGCGTCGAGGTTGAAAACACTGGCGGCTTTTGTTGGCCTTGTCCTCGTGACTTGCCACTGATAGTTATTCAGTGACATCTCTTCAATGAATTCGTAGGTCACCTTAGGTGTTTTGTTATTAAGGTCCCGTCGACGGCTGAATCAATCAACTGCTTGGTTGAGGGGTTCACACCATTGTAAAAAGTTTAGACCTGTAGCCACAAGGGTAATCCAATGTGTGGGCACCTTCTCAATAGATCTTTGTATCTCTCCCATGCATCATATAGTGTTTCTAGATCCATCTGCACAAAATAAGAGATATCATTCCTTAATTTGGCCGATTTTGCGGGTGAAAAATATTTTAATAAAAAATTTTTGGTCGTTTTTTTCCTATGTAGTGATTGATCCTCGTGGAAGAGAATTCAGTCACTGTTTAGCTTTATTCCTCAAAGAAAAGGGAAATAACCAAAGATGGATGACATCATCAAAAACGTCATTAATTTTGAAAGTATCACAGAATTTTAGGAAATTCACTAAATGAGTATTTGGGTCTCCGTCCTGCAAACCATCATATTGAACAAACTGTTGAATCATTTGTATAGTGTTAGGTTTCAGTTCAAAATTATTAGCAGCTATAGCAGGTCTAACAATACTCAATTCAACTCCTGTTAAATTAGGTTTAGCATAATCATACATAGTTCAAGGAGCATGATTTTCGGCCACCTCCTGAGGTAGCAGATTATTCTCAGCCATCTATTCAGTAGTATTAATTTCGTTCTCTTGCTCTTCTTGTATATAGTTTAGGCTTCGCCTTATTATTCTATGATTTCTGTGAACAGTACCTTCAATATCACTGTCGTAAATTAAGGGTCCTGTCAGGTTCTTTCTAGTCATAGACTAGAGGTACCTGCTAGGAATAGATAAAAAAGAAAAAAGAAAAATAGAAAAGTAAAAATAAAATTTAATTGCAAAAATAAAATATGGCTAAAGTAATAAAAATTAAGCATTCTTAATATTTCAATTCCCTGGCAACGGCGCCAAAAATTTGATGGTGGTGGAAAGGTCTTAAATTTTATATAATGAATGATCGAGCCTAGAAACTAACTATCACCACGATTGAGGCAAGCGCACCTATCGAACAGTAGTATAGCTTAGTGGAAAGACCGGGTTGTCGAACCCAAGGGAACCAAAAGGACTAATATTAACTTTCTTATTATTATTTAGCCTAAAAATTAAGAGAATTGTTGTTTAATCTAAAATTAACTAACTACTAAGCTAAATATGCTAAGACACAGAGAAGGAATTGGGGAAAATACTTGTGGGAAAAACAAATTGATTAAGACAATACCCGAGGAAGAATCCACCTTGACTTCACTTGTTATCTAACTCTGAACCAGACGATTTATTCACTTGACTTGATCCGTAGGATTTCCTAATTTATATTAATACCTCTCTCGAGGCTACTAACGTCTAACCCTAGGTTGATTAATTGAAATCTCTTTCTAATTAAAACCCCTAGAATTGCATTAACTCGATCTATGGACTCTCATATTAGGTTTGACCCTAATCCGGCAGATTTTCGTCATCCTATCTCTAGGATTATGATCAACTCCGCTTAACTATGCTAGATATACTCTTAAACAGGGAATATTCCTCCTCTGCCTAAGCACATCAATACTTGAATCAATATCCTGAAATATCAAAGCAAGAATTAAGAACACATAGTTAAGAAAAAATCAAGTATTTATCATATAGTTCAAAAAACAATAACAAGATCCATCTTAGGTTTCATCCCCTACGGTATTTGAGGGTTTAGTTCATAATCATGAAAGAATACATCTCAAAAGAAAATAAAAAACAAAACATAAGAAAAACCCTAAACCCTCTAAAGGAATTGAAGGAGAGATCCTCAGTCTTGAGTGTGATTCCGGCTTCTGGATGAATCAACTGGCTTTCTTCGAGTGAATTCCACAATTCGGCCTCTCCAGCTTGGCTCCTTGTCCTAGCTGAACGCCCCCTTTAAGGTTGGCATCTAGGGTGTTTATATAGGCTTTTTGGAATGTCTTTCTTTGCCTCTAAGTACCCTAATCCGAATGGAACTCTTCTTTGCTACGGCAGGGACACGCCCATGTGGCACGGCCGTGTGATTCGAGGCTAGGCAGTGGTCGAATTTGCTAAAGAGGCACGGTCATGTGTTTCGTGCCCAGGCCATGTGTAATTCGTACTTTGGCCCATTTTATACGTTTTCGATTCGTTTCTCCTTCTTTTCATCCTCCGATGCTTTCCTAAGTATAAAACATGAAATTAAAGGATTAGGAGCACCAAATTCCACAATTCAGGGAATAAATCATCCAGAAGTATGCTAAATGTGGGATTAAAATATGAACATATTACGGCTTATCATACTACCTTTTCAAGAATTTGATGTTATATTGGGAATGGATTGGTTGACAAAGCATGATGTTATAGTAAATTGTAGAGAAAAAACAGATTGATTTGAAATGTCAGACAGGAAAGATGATTACTGTTGAGTCAGCAAATCCGAAAGAAATTGTCAGAATTATTTTAGCTTTTCAGCTTAGAGATTAATGTGGAAAGGTAATGAGGCATTTTTAGCCTACATTCTTGATACTCGGGGTTCTGAATCGAAGTTAGAATAGTTACCAATTGTTAATGAGTTTGCTGATATGTTTCTTGAGGACTTGCCAGGTTTACCACCAAATCGTGAAGTTGAGCTTGTGATTGATGTAATTCTGGGAACATCTTCAATATCAGTAACACCGTACATAATGACATCAGCTGAGTTAAAGGAATTAAAGAAATAGTTGCAAGAGTTACTAGACAAAGGGTTCATCAGATCGAGTATGTCTCATTGGGGTGCACCTGTCTTATTTTTGAAAAAGAAAGACGTCTTTTTGAGATTGTGTATAGACTACGAACAATCGAACAATGTCACAAATAAAAATAAATATTATTTGCTTCGTATTGATGATTTGTTTGATTAACTAAAAGGTGCTACAGTTTTTTTGAAGATAGATCTCAGATCCGGGTATTACCAGTTGAAGGTTAAAGAGTGTGATGTGCCGAAGACTGCTTTCAGAACTTCATATGGTCATTATGAGTTTTTGGTAATGCCTTTTGGTTTATCCAATGCTCCTGCTGCTTTCATGGATTTGATGAATCTAATTTTTCAACCTTATTTGGATAGATTTGTAGTTGTGTTTATTGATGATATACTGATCTATTCCAAGATAGAATTTGAGCATGCTCAACACTTGAAAATTGTGCTACAGAAAATGAGGGAGAAATAGTTGTAAGCAAAATTTAGTAAATGTGAATTCTGGCTTCATGAGGTTGGATTTCTAGGTCATATTGTGTCACCTGGAAGGATTCGAGTAGATCTGAGCAAAGCATCTGCAGTGGTGAATTGGAAAACTCCGAAGAATATAACAGAAGTGCGAAGTTTTCTGGGTTTAACAGGATATTATAGTCATTTTGTTAAGAACTTTTCGATGATTGATTCGCCGATGACTCAATGTAACACCCCTTACCTAGATTCTATGCCGGAACCAACCATGGAGCATTACCAGACTTGACTTGCTTGATCATTCCACCTTAAGCTATAAAAATTCTCTCCAATTTAAAACTTTTCATTCACCAATGTAACATCCCTATCATGGGTCAACGAGACCCATTACACCATCTCGGGATATCGAGTAACCAAACCGGAACTTTTCAAACATGCCCGTGTGAAATGGGACACACCATGTGCCCCTAAGACATGCCTGTGTCTTCCACCCGTGCTCGACACTGACTAATATCACACGGCCTTGACACGCTTGTGGCCCTAGCCCGTATGCCAAAACCTTGGCATTCTGACTTATCCACACGGCCTATACACACGCCCATGTGATTCAGTCGTGTGGCGATTTCAATTCCAAGTGCAAGGTACAGACTTTGCACGGCTTGGGCACACGCCCATGTTCTAACTGTGCCTCCCACACGGTGTAGACACACGCCCGTGTGTCTACCTATGTGGACAATTAGCAGGCTATCTACCAAGCCCTTTAGCCACCCACACTTGCATACATTCATACAACATCACATAAACTTCCACATCATCAATCATAAATCTTAAATTATCACATTTAAACTATAAAATGAAGTCTTCATCCCATACACGAGGGAAAACTATTTTTGGTATAGTTACAAACAACTTAAGCCATCATCTATGGCTATACACAACCGAACCATAAACTCTCTTAGGCCAACACATTTGGCTATATCAACTATGACTTAATCAACTTTAAATACTATCCCTATACATGCCATAACTCGTAAGGACTTGAAACCTCATACCAAGTGTTTGCTCGATAGTGTGAAAACATCTCCGGCGATCTCCAACCCGAGCTAGTTAAATTAACCTATAAGAGATGGGAAGAGAAAAGGAGTAAGCAATTATGCTTAGTAAGTTCATATGCAAATAAAAATCAATCATTGATTATTCATTGATTATACACAATCCCAAGGTATTATAATGATTTTTCACTCTTACACACATGGTTACCTATTCAATCATTCATAATGCTTACTCATTTCGTCTCTATTACTACGTTCTAACCATACCTCGAGCTTAGGGCTCGCATTCATTAACTTACATCCCTGAACTTAACACCACTTAATCACATGATACAACACATCGTACTTCTCAATGAATCATTCATACTACCAGTCACTCTGTGGTTTCGCACTTAGCCCACCATCAATCTCTAATTGGTTGGTATCGCACATAGCCCACCATCTGTTACTAAACTCGATGGTATCGCACACAGCCCATCGGTGACAAGGAATATAGTGGTAACACACACAGCCCACCATTAATAATATTGTTGATGGTATCGCACACAGCCCATCACTAACAATTAATAAGGTGGTATCGCACATAGCCCACCGTTAGTATGCATTCACAGATATCTATCCACATTCATTTCCCTATTTCAAATGTTCATCCAAAAACATCCTTGCACACTATCATTCTTACTTAGATTTCTACAATAATCATTTACTTTCACGAAATGCATTTATAAATACAACATATGCAATTAGGATGCATCATTTGCACATGACCCGCAATGGGTTCATCATATACCAAATTCACCTCAATTTAATTCTAACACATACCTGTACCCCTCATGGTACAACCACATACGTTCTCATTTTCAACATACCTGTTGAATCACTCAAATTGCTAAATAACACTTTTGAATCAAATACATATAATTTCACATCGGCATCATGCCCCCAATAGGGTCTTACATGAAATATCATATCGATGCCATGTCCTTGACATGGTCTTTTTCTATATCTCACACCGAGGCCATATTCCAATATGGTCTTACTGAAATATCATATCGATGCCATGTCCTTGACATGGTCTTTTTCCATATCTCACACCGAGGCCATATTCCAATATGGTCTTACACAAGATATCATATTGATGCCATGTCCCTGACATGGTCTTATTCAATATTTCACATCGAGGCCATATCCCAATATAGTCTTACACAAGATATCATATCGATGCCATGTCCCTGACATGGTCTTATTCAATATTTTACACCGAGGCCATATCCCAATATGGTCTTACACGGGACCTTAACTATCAACCTATCATTCTATTTGCATTTCCCATTATTCTTAGATTCAATTCTTTTGACATCTCATCAAACATATTTAATACAATCCTAGAGTAATTAGACATTCCATACAGCTTTGGAATATTAAATGACCTGCATGTAATTGCAATATTTGCACACAAACTTACCTCAACATCGGAAAGGGTAGAAAGGCACATTTTTTCCCACATTTCTCTTTTCTCCTATTCTAGGTTTGAATTTCGTTTTCTTTGATCTAGAATAATAAAATTTACTCATTCAATCACTTTATTCATCATAATACATCATAATCTACACTTAGACAAAAATGACTATTTACCCTTACACTTTGGCAAAATTACGATTTTGCCCCTAGGCTCGTAAATCACTTTTCATCACATTTTCTTAGTAAAAAAGCCTAGCTGAACATTTAATCCTCTTACAACTATGCATAATTCCAACTATTTCATGCATTAATGAACAAACTACAACATTTGCATCTTAGTCCAAATTAGGTGTTTTCATGACAACACCTTTCACAAAAGTTGTTTCTCATCTTCCTAACATTCATTTTCTTCCATAAAAAATCAGCTAAAAACATAATCTCTCTCATGAAAAGTCCTTATAATTTTAACCATATTGCAAATTAGTCCCATCATTAGCTAGCTTAAGCTTTGGGGATTCCAAAAGTACAAAAATTATCAACTAAAACCATCAAAATCACTTACTAGTAAGGAAGAAAGCTTGACTGAAGTTTTGAGCTCTCAACCCCATTTTTGCTGCTCGTTTTTGGTGGAGTGAAGATGGAGAGAAAGTTGATATTTTCTTTTCTTTATTTTATGACAAAAATAAATTTTTATCACGAAATTTCCACCTAACCATTGACAAAGTCCTTTCTTTGTCCCCCTATGGCCGGCCATCACTCCTCCCATGGCCTATTTGCACTTTAAAGACCTCCAATTAATATTATTTAGCTATTTGGCACCTCTAGCAATTAAAAGAAAACTTTTCACTTTTTACGATTTAGTCCTTTTTCGAAATTAAGCCCTCAATTGCTAGAATTAAAGCACCAAAATTCTCATGCCTCTTTAAAAACATATTATAACACATAAAATAATATAAAATATTTTTCTTCAACGTTGAATTAGTGATTTTGAGATCACTGTTCTGACTAGCCCTTAAATCAGGCTGTTACACTAGACTACTACAGAAAAATGTTGAATTTGTTTGGTCTGATAAGTGTCAGGAGAGCTTTTATCAATTGATAAAGATGTTGACAGAGGCTTCAGTTTTAACTCAGCCAAAATTGGGTGTGCCATATGTTGTATATAGTGATGTGTCTCTAAATGGATTGGGCTATGTACTGATGCAATTAGGAAAAGTAGTGGCCTATGCTTCTCGACAGTTAAAACCACATGAGAGAAATTATCCTACGCATGATCTGGAGTTGGCTGCAATTAAATTTGCTTTGAAGATTTGGAGATATTATTTATACGGTGAGAAATGTTATGTATACATAGATTATAAAAGTTTGAAATACTTGATGACTCACAAAGAACTGAATTGAAGACAAAGATAGTGGTTAGAGTTACTGAAAGACTATGATCTAGTTATTGACTACCACCTAGGAAAGGCTAACGTTGTTGAGGATGCACTCAGTCGAAAGTCGTATTTGTTTGCACTTCGAGTTATGAACACTCATTTATCTCTTAATGAAGATGGTTCTGTATTAGCGGAATTGAGAATGAAACCTTTGTTCCTTCAACGGATTCGGGAGTTGCAAGATAATGACCCGAAATTGGTGTTGAAATGACAGATGGTTTGGGACAAGTTGAGTTCAGAGTATACCATTCATATTCTTTCTAAAGCTCATAGTAGCATGTATTCCATTTATCTGGGTAGTACGAAAATGTATTGTTATTTGAAACGGATGTATTGGTGGCCGGGTATGAAAAGAAAAACTTGTGAGTTTATAGCGAAATGTTTGATTTGTCAGCAAGTGAAAGCATAACATCAGGTACCAACGGGTTTGTTACAACCTATCATGATTCCTGAGTGGAAGTGGGAGCATGTCACGATGGATTTTGTATCTAGATTACCTGTGACTCTGAGAAAGAAAGATTCGATCTGGATGACTGTTGATAGATTGACTAAGTCGGCATATTTTATCCCGATCAGAACGAATTTTTCACTTGAGAAGTTAGCAGAATTGTATATATCAGAGATTGTGAGGTTACATAGGGTCCTTACATCCATTATTTCAGATAGGGATACGAGATTTACATCAAGATTTTGGAGTAAATTTCAAGAAGCTTTGGGTACAAAATTAAATTTTAGTACAGCATTTCATCCTCAAACTGACGGGCAATCAGAACAAGTAATTCAGATTTTGGAAGACATGTTGAGGTGTTGTATACTCGAGTTTGGAGGTAGTTGGGAAAGGTATTTACCGTTGGCTGAATTTGCATATAATAATAGTTATTAATCTAGTCTTAAAATGGCACCATTTGAAGATTTTTATGGAAGAAAATGTAATACTCCATTGTATTGGTCTGGATTGAGTGAATCCAAGTTAGTGGAAGTCGATTTGATCCGGGAAACTGAAGAAAAAGTTTGAATCATTTGGGATAGTCGAAAGTCGCTCGATCGTCGAAATCATATCTGAACTTGAAAAGAAGAGAAATAGAATTTGATGTGGGTGATCGAGTGTTCTTAAAGGTTTCACCATGGATGAAAGTGTTGCAGTTTGGTAAAAAGGGGAAACTGAGCCCAAGATTTATTGGACCATATGAGATTCTTGAAAGAATTGGCCTTGTAGCTTATCGGTTAGCTTTGCCTCCGAAACTTGAGAAAATTCATAATGTGTTCCATGTATCAATGTTGAGACGGTAGAGATCAGATCCTTTCACACGTAATTCCTCACAGTGAAATTGAGTTTCAACCGGATATGACGTACTTTGAAGAACCGGTGAAGATTTTGGCTCGAGAAGTTAATTTTGGCTCGAGAGGTTAAGGAATTACGGAATAAACAAGTTTCGCTAGCAAAAATATATTGGCACCATCATGGTTCGGAGGAGACTACTTGGGAAACAGAAGAATCGATGAGATCGCAATATTCGAACTTATTCACAAGCAACAAATTTTGAGGACGAAATTTCCTAAAGAGGGGGAGAGTTGTAACAGCCCAATTTTTAGTGGTTTCGGAAATAGTGAGATGAGATCACTAAATCTAACCAATGAGTTCAAAAATTTTATTAATTATTATTTACAAGTCAAGTGTGATTTTAGAAATATTATTGAATTGGTGATTTATGTTTTAGAAGGAGTTATTATGCAAAATGGTTCCGAAAACGAGGAATCGAGGCCTTGATTCCATAAATCGAGCCGTAAAATATTTTTGGAGTGTCATTGAGTTAGTATTAAATTTTCTTTAGAAAATTCTAAAGTTTCGATAGTTAATTAATTAAAAAGGACTAAATTGAAAAAGGTGAAAAACTAACTAATTAAAGAAATAGCGATTAAATAGCATAAGTGATAAATAAGAGAGGATCAAAAGGAAATTATACATTCATTATAAAGCTTGGACGACATGTGTGTATGGGAAAACAACAAAACTAGTGTGAACAAGGGGTAAAATTGGAAATGACATAAAACTTAATAGTTAAAATAGGATGTAACTGAAAATATAGACATTTCTTCCTAATTCTCAGCCAAAAACACCATTGAAGAACCCATAAGAAGCTGGTTTTCATATTTTCTGCATGTAAGTTCATTTTTGGTTTATTTCTTGAAATTTTTATGTATTTGAGACTTTTACATCTAGGTCCAACTATCTAATTCATTAGTTTTTGATTCTACGGGTAATTTTGAAAGTTTCCATTGATGAGTGATGGATGTTTATGATGAATTAACATGGATTTGAAGCTTTAATTTTGTTATATGATGATTTTATCAAATGATTTCAATGGAAATTGATTTTAGGACCAAATTGTGAAAAGGTTAAAAATTAGGGTTTGGTACTTAAATTCTAAATATCAAAGGCTAGTATCCTAAAATAGTTAGATCAATTTTTAATTGAGAAAAATTATCTCAATTGATGGGATAATTGATAAGGGACTAAATTGTAAAATTGTAAAAGTTGGGGTAAATGTGTAATTTTAAAAATTAAAGGGCATAAATTGTGAAGTGAATTAGAATTAAATTAGAAGTTGATGAATGAATAATTTTATATTATAGATCAAGAACCCGAAGACAAACGTGAAAAGGGAACTTAATAGAATAGTCCCTGAATTTCTACAACTTCTACAATCTATCCCAAGTAAGTTCATATGGTTAAATTTTCATGGTTATTTGTTAATTTGGGAGTGATATAATGTATTTAATTATATTTTGCTGTTGAAATTAAGATTGTTGAAAAAGTATGAAAACTGAATTGAATGTTTAAAATGAGTAGAACGCGGGATTAAATACGATCGTTTTGTTGCAAAAGATGAATTGACAGATAAGCCCATGGTTGGACCATGGCAATGTTTGAATGTAATACCATAGCTAGGCTATGGCATTTGAATGAAAAGACCATAACTGGGTTATGGCACCTTGAACGTAAGACCATGGTTAGACCATGGTAGTATATATATGTGAAAGACCATAGCTGGGCTATGGCATCCTGGTGATAAGACCATAACTGGGTTATGGCACTACGGATGTAAGACCATGGTAGGGCCATGGCAATACATGTGTAAGACCATAGTTTGACTATAACATAAAGAAAATGATGGACTCAAATTCGTAAGGCATTCTTTAATTTGACAACCATTGGTAAGTGTCACATGGAATCAATGTGGAAGAATTTAAGTAGGTATTGATATTGAGCTCAATCAAGTGAATTCTTTTATTGAAATTGTGATTGGTAGGAAATGTTAGTGAAATGCTTTATTTAATGATTTATTGTAGCATGTTTGGTAACATGAGTGTTTTATGATTGATTCTTGATATGAATAATAAAGGTTGTGAAATGACTGAAATTAATTTGTAAAGCCCGGTAATGCTCCGTAACCCTATTTTGGCGACGGATAAGGGTTAAGGGTGTTGCAGTGGTTCTATCCTACCTTTGAAAAGATAGGAATTTGTAATGTTAAACATTGTCCTTAAAGGTTCAAATCTAGTGGATTTGGGAAATCTTTAGTTGAGGAAAGCTAAAGTAATGGAGGTAGGCAATTGTGGCCGAACCACTATAAATACTTGAGTCATTTTATTTTGCAATTTCCCGAAAACATTTTAATATGCCAATTCACCCCCTCTTGGTGTATTTCGATCTCAACATATCCTAAGCCGCAAGTTCATGGGCTTAAATGAATAGCATTATCCTATTCATCCAATATGAGTTGTTAGCTCTATAACACCCTATACCCAGACCCAAATTACCGATTCGGATATCGGATGTTACAAAATTTAAACACTTAGCAAAAATTTTATGAAAAGTATAAAGCCATTATAAAATGTATATCTTATTCCTTTATTTAATGTTCTTAAAAAATTAATAAAAGAAAATGTTTAATAATTACATCAAATTTTCAAAAACAACATATGACATTTCAACTTAAAACTTTGTTAAAATAGACTTCTTCATGGCGTAGAGTATTAAGCGTCATATTCCTATGGTGTCCTCTATATGCATAATATCACAACTCGAACTGCTACCTTGACACATTCACAACTCGAACTGCCACCTTGACACATTCTTGGATTTGTTCCTCTTAGCGTACCAACTCTTTAATCAGAATTTGCATCACAAGCAAACACTTATAAGTTTCAACGAACTTAGTGAATATGAACCCAGATTACCTTAGCGTATTTATTGTTGAATTCCTCAACTTGAAGATTCTAGATTTCTTTTCATTCTTCGGTGGACACTTTTCTAATCTTGCGCACATACATATACGCCAATTCCCATACTTGACCATCCTACACACAATTCACTCATTAGACAGATTCCAGACTCCTTCATGCATAACTTATTTCCTTCTCAAAAAATGGATGCTTTTCTCAGAAAGATACTCATACAGAATCAACTTTCAACAGGCTCCCGTACAAACAGATATTGAATACCTCACCTAGGATGGTGTACTCACCAATTTTTTTTCTTGGCATATACTTATACTAACTGATATTTTAAGGTGAACTTCATATGGATCCCACTTTTGACGGATTCTTATACCGAATTTAGTAGCTATCAAGATACTAGTCAGATTTTAAATCAACTCAGGCCATAACTTATTCTGATGGATGATACATTCTAACTCATCCTGTGGAATCCTGCATAACCATATTATATATCATGGAAGTGCCTAGGTTTGGCAGACAACTTAAACTTTAGATAACTTTTATATATAGTGTGAAACACTTAGATTTGGTGGATACCATAGAATTTAAATAACTTTTATACATAGTGTAGACAAACTCAGGACTGGCGAACATTCAAACCACCCATAGTTATGAATACACCAATTTTTCTATACTGATGGACTACTATGACAGATTCACCCTTTAGAAACACTACTGAGAACTTTCAGGAAATGCTCTTAAGTCATTTTCAAATTTTGTTATAATTCTATCCAAATAGAGATATCTTTAAACTTACCCAGATCTCGCCACAAAGGCTTCACAACATTCCGTGTTTATTATCCTGGCGGACTATCTCTATGGGTGCCATGGGGTTTCTCCCACATGGTCTTATACATATCTTCATGTCACGATTTGTCAGTCTAGTTTACAAATCACCGGAGGCTACACCATGAGTATTCTCGTAGTCATGCGATGCCATAGGTATCTACCACATGGTCTTACACATATCTGCATGTTGTGATCTTTCGTTCAGTTAGCCATGTAACTACCCTACCGGAGCATCACAAATGGATGTGATACTCATTTAACACATAATACACTTACCGAAGTTCATTCACAATCTTGATGAACTCATACTCTCCAATACATGATTTCACATGTATACATACCGCACATCATCTTATTCATGCAACAACTCATATATCTCATTCATAAATACTTAGAACCTTTATGATAATTCACACACACATACACTCACCAGCTATCTGAGAAGACATCAATACATGAATTACCATTGTAAACTAACATGCATGAGTCAGGATAAAGACTCACTTGAAACTCATATTTACTGCAGCTCGGAGTTCCTATTCTGATAGTCCTACCCGAACCAGTAGCAACAACTACTTAAAAAGACACAGAATTATAATTAAAATCCTCTTTACAGATAGTTTATTAACATCTCAATTACAGATGACCCCTAAGCAGTGCTTCCTATTCACACCCTACTGCTTTTAGGCCTCTTAACATCCTTTCTCTTTCAAAATCATAACATGCAGAATTATCAGACTTACCAAGAGGTTGAAACATCCATTGACTAACCCAAAGACCTTAACTTTCAGTTTAACAAAGGAGAAGTGAATATTTAGTATTAAGAAGAACTAAAGCGTAGAACGAAAGGAAGAAAAAAACCATTTGAATGTTCCCATCTTACCATATATATACTTTGTTCCTCATAATCAATCTTGACAAGTGGCAATCTTTACTAAAATTATCCTTTATTTTCCCTACTAAAAATCTAGGGTAAGTAGAGGAAAATCTAGTGAAATTGACATTTAAAGACAAGCCAGTCAACTTTAAATTAATCCCATTACGAGAACCAACTGTTCATGCAAACCAGGCGTATTACACCTTGGAGGTGACTCGCATATGGGGTGGACTTAAATACACTTTAGTTTAGTAGGCGCTTCATGTTTAGCCAAAACTCTAAGGTGTACTCTTGGTCTATCGTACACTTTCTTCAATTGAAGAATACCATGAGAAGAAATCCTTAGATCTTCTACGGTGGATACTTTATGTGCCAAACTTTAGTTCGCCAGCAACCTATAAATTGGTGGACTATTCTACCATAGTGCGCTAAAACAGGTAACATGCTTGCCCACTTTTCCTTTTTCTCAGATCCACCGACGTTGGGGTGTGACAGCTCTATTGAAGTATGGAGTCTTGGTAATAAATTGAGATTATCCAAAGAAAACTGACCCGGAAGTGGATGTCATTATTCTAGAGAATGTTGATGATCGTTTGAGCTCCTTTCGAGGATCTTCTCTTGGTTGTTATAAGAATAGCTCTAATACCAATTGTTAACTCGATCAAACAATTAAATAGCTAATAGGGGTGAATTGACCTTTAAAAATTTGTGGAAGCAAAGGAAAAAGTATGAAATAATGAACACAAGAAATTTAGAGTTGTTCGACCCTAATTGCCCACTCCACTACCTTAGTTTTCCACAACTAATTATTTTCCCAAATTCACTAATTTGATGAACCTTTGTAGACAATGTTTAACCTTACAACTCCTTTAAGATTTCTCGATTTCTCCCCAAATCTTAAGAAACAAAACCCCTCAAAAGAGCAAACAAAGAAATAATCCTTACAAGATTAGGATGTGTGCCAATTAAGTATTAATACAAAGAAGACACTTGAATAGATAGAAAGATAATAAATGCTCACAAGTGTATATAAGAAAAGCATGAAGAATTTAAGCACAATGGTTGATAGGATAACTTTTTTAATCTTTTTGCACCCTCTTGTTGTCGCTGAACCTTTGGAAGCTAGTATTTGTACTCCCAAATTGATTTCCAACCATTGTGGTTATTGTAAAATTGAATAGAGTCATTGGGGATGTCAAAACTAGTGCATTAATGTCACTTGCAACAATAGGTATCGATACCTTTTGATGGGTATCGATACTTAAAGCATTTAATGTTAAATTTAGTAATCGTTGACCCTTTTTCACGTCGATACCTAGAGAGATTTAACGATACTTGATTACAAGTATCGATAAAATTTTATGGGTATCGATACTAGGGTAATTTCTTGAATAATTTTCAAAATATCGCACCTTAAAACCATATCGATACCAAGGCAAGGTATTGATAATTTTTTTATAGGTATCGATATTTAACACTTTTGTTCAATTTTCCCTCAAAGCCAGAATGCCAATTTCGTATCGATATCAAAAAATGTATCAATAAAAATATTATGGTATCGATACTTAGTGATTTTAATTTGATAAAAAATTTCCATAATGGCAATTGTATATCGATTCCAAGAATGGGTATTGATAAAATTGTATAGGTATCGATAAGTATCGATACTTTTTATTTTTGTTCAGTATTCCTGAACTTCAAAGCTTAAAAAACAATTTTATTAGTATTAGGGAGCAGTTTTTCACTTGTTTTAAAATGTTTGAAACTTATCCAAAGTATTTTCTAAGTATTCAAGGTAATTTTCAAAGTGTTTGAAAATTTTTTACTTTGAATTTCATTAAGTCTTTATTCAAAATTGATTTTTATTCAAAAACATTTTCTTTGTTATATCAAAATACTTTATCAAATAAACCTTAGTTTAACAAAGACTTGCAGGGAAGCCATTTCTTCTAACTCAATCACTGCAATTAGGAGATGTATATGCGTTTGTTGTTCAGTTTTTGTGTAGTAAATATAGGTGCAGTATGATGATTTGGGGAGGAAAAGACAAGTCAACAATAGGGGAGGCATTGATGTCTTTAGACCTACTATAGAATATATCACAACCCACCCTAAAGTCCAATCCGCCCTTATGACTAAAAATTCGAACCAATTATGGAAAGATGACACCACCTCGCACCTCACCACACATCGTGGGGTCACCTCGCCTCGTGGGATCACATCGTGCCTCACTACTACCTCACGGGGTCTCCTCATACCCTGAAATCTGACTCGATCACAAAAATACGACACCACCTCGTGCCTCGCCACACCTCGCAGGATCACCTCGCGCCTCACTACCACCTCATGAGGTGTCCTCGCACCTTGCCTCTTCGCAAAATGGAGCTCCCCTCGAACCTCGTCGGATCTCAGCAAGGACATCACTGAGGATATGTGCCAATATGCAAGGCACCTAGGTATCCCCTAACGCATCACATCAGGGAATCGTATCCTATAAATAAGAAGAATAGCCTCCATGAAGGGAGAGATAGAATAGAACCTCAAAAGACCAAAAACCAGTTTGGAAGTCATCGAATGTTGGCATTGTTACCGTTTAATTTTTTTTAATATTTTTTATAATTTTAAAAATACTATTTTTTTATTTTTAAATGAATTTCTATTATTCTGAATATTCTTATATTTTTCATTTTTATAATTTTTTATTTTTATTTTTTGAAAATGTTAAAATATTTTAGTTTTTAGAATTTTAATGATTAAAAAATAAGATAAATTGCTATATTTTGCCACGAAGCATAACCATGATGTGCCACATTTAACGACGTTAAGGGCGTCCACAAAAAGTGTCAATTTGATGGCTTAATTGATTGCTTAAATTCGATTAAGGGCTCAATTAAGTGATGTTTTCAATTGACAGTTCAATTGATTATTGAATTATTTTCAATGGGATTTTTTATATAATAAGCCTAATTTATTTTAAGCCTCTGAAATATCGATTTATGTTTCTAACCCCTCAAACAACTTTTTTTCCAAGTGATTTATAAATGTTTACAATCTTGTATTTAACTCTAATACGAGCCAAAAAGTTTATTTAATTGTCTTAAGGTTTACTTCCTTAAGTAGTTCAAAGGTTTTTGCTTTACATGCATTCCGGTCGCATCTCTTATCCATAGCGATCATCGAGATGGGTAAAAGGAGTGTTACAAAACTAATCAAATGACCTCAACTAAACCTAAAAGTGCTCTCTCATGTCGTCCCCTACCACTTGGTGTAACCTATATGTCTCTTTTTCATCTTCCTAGCTATATGGTCGACCAAGAGACCTTAGTCCTATGGTTGAATGCCTTCTTCTTCTCTTCCTTTCCCATATTTTTCTTCTTTTTTTGTTTTGATTCACTTCTTCCTCATTTTTGTTATGTTATAATTTCCTTTTGTCATTTTTTTTGTTTTGTGCATGTGGAATTGATGCACGTTGTTGGTCTACTTTTCATGGATGGCCCTCTGGCGGGAATTTTTGGAGCCTTCTCACTAGATCTCATCCCTGTTGTCTCCTTTCACTGACTTGTTAATCTTTTTCTTGCTTTTGTACTCTTCGAAGAATTTTATTTTTGTTGCTTGGTTGGATTGTTTTTTGCAAGTTTTGATCTAGATTGTTCTACAAGAGCTAAGAGGAGTCAACTAATTAAGGGGAACTTGATTCACATTAATGACTATTGCTCATCTGATAGAGCTTGTCTGTCTCATGCTTTCATGCTAACGGTTTCCGTATGACGCTTCTCTCCCTAATTTATGCATTATCATATTTAGACTTCCTTTTTTTTTTAAGTATCAGATGGAATTTTATTCAAATAACCAACAAAAAAACCCAAGTAACAATTGGGCATAACAAAATAATTGGGCCAAAATAGTAGCCTAAGATCCAACCAAAAAAAGAACTTGCTCTAGAAGCATCCAAGTATCCAGCCTAAGTAACTAATGTTGTACAACTCTTGAGAACCAACAACTGGTTTGTAACCTCTTGGTAATTATCATTTCTTTTTCCAATTACTTTACAACATCCAACTTCTTTTCCATCTCTCTTCTCCAGACTCTTCCCCTACCCCAACTTGCCAAAATTGAGCAAAGAATATATCAGAAACACTATCCCCCTACAATAACTTTCCACTTCTTCTCTAACATACATAGGAAACTTGTTTCTCAAACAACATCGTTCCCCTTTCTTTAGGCTGTCAATAGCCTACAAGTGAGCAACTCCATTCATCGATATATCAATGTGTAACACCCCAAACCCGGCCCAAACACCACGATCGGATCTGGTATGTCACTAAGGAGATTTTATAAAACTTGTGGCACTTTGGAAATCAATCATCAGGTTTAAACATTTATATCGAAAACTTAATAATTTATTAAGTTATATAAGATATGAAGTTATAAAATGCCTTGGTGTTTTTTTTAAAAAAATAGGACCGAGATTTAATACATGTCTTAGCTTAATTTAAACATAAAATTTAAATACCTAAGACTAAAAAAACCCAACATAAAACCCCAAAATAAATATAAGTCTAGTGGCCCATGGCCTTATTACATTGAGACTTAAAATCCTTAATCAAAAATATTAAAATAAAATTCTAAGAAAAGAAATTACTTTGGATCGATACTCTCTTGCATGGCCACCTCGCTCCTCTCCAAATTTCAAATTCAGATGCACTAGGTGCTACGAAAATATTAAATAATAGGTTGAGTCATGAGACTCAAAGTGCAACCCTCATGCACCATTAGATTTGGGCCTTAGCCCCACGTAGCGAGAATAATGAACATATTATAAATGAAAATATGCAAAGCCCAACCCAAATCCTAGGTTTCCATCCACTACACGCCACCCTTACCTGCCAGTCACACCATTGGGGATTTCTACAATCAACCCACACCGCTACATGCCATTGATGGCAGTCATGCTACTCATCGTCAGATCATGGCCATAGCCACTACAACAGGTCATGGCAAAAGCCACTACAACAGGTCACGGCAAAAACCGCTACAATAGGTCACGACAAAAGCCGCTACAACAGAACACTTCCCCTTTCATCAAACCCATCCCCATGCAATCACAGAAATCGACATACTTATCACACATGTCATCTTAACAGTAATATTCACCTAGGAATGACAGAGATCACTAACCTGGTGATTTGCTTTTACCCTCTTTGGGTTTCAATCATTATGCCGGGATTTCGGCATTTATCAATACATATTAGGTTTATATACATGTATTTTGCAAACAAATCTAAATGGTGTGGAAAGTTACACACCTGATGTCGCGTAGTTTTACACCCTTAGTCAATATCCTTACTATCTGGATCTACAACCGTTAGTCTAAAACCTTGTTCAAATACGGAAGAACACGAAGGTTAGGGCTTCCCTACATTCGGCCAAGGAATAATAAATACCCAAATTTACACGTTAAAACTAATAGATATCCTTACCTTGAAATCCCGAAAGTAACACGATTCGAGTGTTACTGAACTCTGACTCAAAGATCTACGCTATTGACTCCTCTTCAAATCCTGGAATGCCGAAAATAAAAGAAAAACTCAAGGTCAGTTCCCTTATAGCCATTCGGCTAGAGTCCCTAAAAAGCCGGAAAGGATTGAAGCCTTAAGAATCGATACTTACCTTCAGTTTCCTTCAAGATTCAGTACAAGCAGATACCACAGAGAGGATTCGGCTTCTAGAGATGAAGATTCGGTTAAGATGAGACTTCGGGAATAGAGACTGAACTCTTGGAGATTTCGGCTATGGAAGGGAATAAAGGTGTAGTTTTAGCTTTTAGAAAATAGGAGAAGAATAACAATGGGGTCAGAGAATTCGGCTAACTGAAGAAAAAGAAAAGAGAGGGAGAATGGAATGGGGTTTTTTGGCAGAGAAAAGAAAAGATGATAGGAACTTTAGCGACAAATTTTGGGCCTATAGGAAACCGATTCCTCCCTCTGCAGAGTTCAATTTTTGGCCAACACTTACTTTGGAAGATCACCTCTATCCTTCTATCCCTTATCCCTATCGAATACTCATCCATAAGAGGCCACATTTGCACCAACTCTCTCCTTTATTTTATCATAATATCCTCATAATTTAAATAAAAATAAAATAAAAGAAACACTCCTAAATAATAGCCTTGTGCCATCCCCTCCTAGTCCCCTTTTAAGTGCCAAAATTTGGCCCTATAATTTGGGCTTCAAGCAACCACAATCTGGGCCCTCCTCAAGCACTAGTGATGCCACCCTCTGCCTTCCTTGTGGCACATCCTAGCTTTGGGCCCCAAGCCCAATTTGACATTTTTAACATAGATACCTACTTTTAAACCTTATAATGCCCAAACAGAATATTTTAACTGAAGTCTCAGCCCATTACTGCCCAATTAGTACCTCAATTCTCAATTTAACATATTTAAGCATACAAGCACATAAAATGCATGACCCAATAATTCAGGATGTTACAGTTCTACCCCCCTTAAAAATAAATTTCGGCCTTGAAATTTACCTAATCAAAAGAGATGGGGATACTATTGTCACATAACATTCTCTGGCTCCCACGTTGCCTCCCTGCGCCGTGGTTTCGCCACAAAACTTTAACCAAAGGGACGGACTTTCTTCTCAACACTTTTACATCTCGATCCAGGATTTGCACTGGTTCCTCCTCAAAAGACAAATTAGCCATACTTCAATCTCTTCCACTAGCACTACGTGCGATGGATCAGCACGATAACGTCTTAGCATTGAAACATGAAACACGTCATGTATCTATTCCAACTCTGAAAGTAACTCCAAACGATAAGCCACTGGGCCCACACATTCTAGTGCCCGATAAGGCCCAATAAATCTAGGACTTAACTTACCCTTCCGTCCAAACCTCATTACCTTTTTCCATGGAGATACCTTCAAAAATACCTGGTCTCCTACTGCAAATTCCACCTCCTTCCGCTTTAGATCCACATAAGACTTCTTCCGATCAGACGCTTCCTTCAATCGAGCCCATATTAGCTTAATTTTCTCCTCCGTTTCCGAAACTAGTTCTGGACCCAACACCTGAAGTTCACCCAACTCCGTCCAACAAGTTGGGGTACGACATCTCCTTCCATATAACGCTTCATAAGGTGCCATCTGAATACTAGCTTGATAATTGTTATTGTATGCGAATTTCGCCAAAGGTAAATACTCCTCCTAACTACCCCTAAAATCAATAATGTAACCCCTTAGCATATCCTCCAAGATCTGAATTACCTCTCGGACCGACCATCGATGTGGGGGGAAAAGATACTAAAGTCTAACCTTGTTCCCATTACTTGATGAAGAGCCTTCCAAAATTGGGATGTGAACCTAGGGTCCCTATCTGATATGATCGACACCAGTACACCATGCAATCTCACCACCTCAGCCACATACAACTTAGCCAACTTTTGCAAAGAATAGTCGACCCGAACCGATATGAAGTGAGCAGACTTCGTGAGTCGATCCACAATCACCCAAATTGAATCCTTCTTAGTGGGTGTAAGGGGTAACCCACTAATGAAGTCCATCGTGATCCTTTCCCACTTCCACTGCAGAATCTTTACCGGCTGCAACAACCCCGAAGGCAACTGGTGTTCCGATTTCACCTGCTGGCATGTCAAGCACTTACCCATAAATTTTGTTACCTCTCGCTTCAGACCTGGCCACCAAAATTGTTCCCGCAAATCACGGTACATCTTAACTCCTCCATGATGCATAGCGTATGGACTACTATGTGCCTCTCGCAGAATCATCTACCTTAACTCCACATCCTTTGGCATGCAGACTCTCTCTCGAAAACACAAAACTCCATCACCACTCAAACTATAGTCCTCTCCTTCACCATCCTGCACTTGTTGAATTTGAGTACCTAAGACATTATCCAGAAGTTGCTTCTCTTTGATCTGACTTGTCTACATAGGTCTTACTTGAAGTTCAACTACCAAACTGCCATCTCCATACAGACTAAGATGAGCGAACATCGCCCTTAAATCTGCTATCACCTTTTGACTCAATGCATCCACCACCACGTTAGCCTTACCCGGGTGGTACTTAATCAAGTAGTTATAGTCCTTTAACAGCTCGATCCACCTTCTCTTTCTTAGGTTCAACTCCTTCTGAGTGAGGAGATACTTCAAGCTCTTATGGTCAGTGTAAATAACTGACTTCTCCCCATACAAGTAATGTCTCCATATCTTCAGCGCAAACACTACTGCCACCAATTCCAAATCATATGTAGGGTAGTTCAACTTATACGGTCTTAACTGTCGAGATGCATACGCAACCACTTTCCCATCTTGCATCAACACACACCCTAAACCCATGTGTGACACATCACAGTAGACGGTAAACTCTTTTCCCGCCTCTGGCTGAATTAACACCGGCGCTTCTGTCAAAATTTCCTTCAACTTCTCAAAACTCTCCTGCTGTTTGTCTATCCAAACAAATGGTACTCCCTTCCTCAACAACTTGGTTAGAGGTGTCGTAATTAATGAGAACCCCTCAACAAACCTTCTGTAGTACCCTGCCAAACTTAAGAAACTCCGAACCTCCGCCACAGACTTCGACGGTTTCCAATCCAATACGGCTTCTATCTTCCGAGGGTCCACCCTAATTCCCTCTGCGGAAACTACATGCCCTAAGAAAGTCACTTCCCTTAGCTAGAACTCACACTTACTGAACTTTACGAACAACTGCTTCTCCCTCAAAGTTTGCAACACCACACGAAGATGTTCGTCATGCTCCTCCTCAGACTTAGAATAAACTAGGATATCATCGATGAACACCATGACTAACCAATCAAGATATGGTTGAAACACCTAGTTCATCATATCCATAAAGGCTGCTGGTGCGTTCGTCAACCCGAATGGCATCACCAAGAACTCATAATGATTGTACTGAGTTTGAAACACCGTCTTATGAATATCTCCTTCCTTAACCCTTAATTGATGATATCCCGACCTTAAGTCAATCTTAGAAAAGACTGAAGCTCCTTTGAGCTAATCGAATAGGTCATCGATTCTTGGTAGTGGGTACTTGCTCTTAACCGTCAACTTATTCAACTGACGGTAGTCCACACACATACGTATGGATCCGTCCTTTTTCTTCACGAATAGGACCGGCGCTCCCATGGAGACACACTCGATCGAATAAACCCTCGATCCAACAGTTCCTAGATCTGAGCTTTGAACTCCACCAACTCCTTCGGCGCCATTCTATAAGAAGCAATAGACACTGAGGCTGTACCCAGAAGTAGCTCGATTCCAAACTCCACTTCGCGATCCGGGGTAATCCTGGCAACTCCTCCGAAAAACATCTGCGAACTCCTTGACTGTTCAAACCTCATCGACAGTCACTTCCTTAGCATCCAATGCATTGATAAAGGCTAGAAACGCGTTGCATCCTTTTCGAATCATCTTAACAGCCTTTACTGCCGATACTACGTTGGACAAATAGTTCATTCTTTCTCCTAACACAACCACCTCCCCGCCTTGTACTCAACACCATACGCTTAGTCTCAAAGTCCAACTTGGCACGATGCTTAGTCAACCAATCCATTCCAAAGATTAGGTCAAACTCTCCAAACGGTAATTCCATTAAGTCTACCGAGAACACTACCCCTTGAGTCTCTAAAGGTACGTTCCTAAACAGTTTGTCCACTACCCTAGATTGTCCTAAAGGACTAACCATATTCATCCTCCTAGTGGTTGTTTCAGAGCCTATACTTAGAGTCTCAGATACTGTACATGCGACATAGGAATGGGTTGACCCAATATTAATTAAGGCAAGGAAAGGGTTATCAGCAATAAAAACGCGTCGGTTATAACATCCGGTGAGTCACCATTTTCTCGTCGGTGAGCTGCATAAACTAGACTCGGTTGCCTCGCGTCTACATTACCTGCACCCCTACCAGGTGCTCCACGATCCCGACCAGACCCATTTCCTCCTCTGATTGTGCCACGACCCTTTGGTCCAGGCTGATCACCTCTCCTAATCTAATCAGAACCTCGGCCCGCTGGCTGCACCCGATCCACTTGAGGACAGTCCTTAATCAGATGCTCCATGGATCTACACCTAAAGCATCCACCGGTTTTCATTCTGCACTCCCCATAATATGCCTTCCCACATGAGGGACATGATCGATTCTAGCCCGTTGAGCACGAGCTGACCCATTAGTCCTAGGCTTTTTCTAAAAATTTTTGATGCTCTTGATGGCCCAAAACTTCTCTTATTCTTACCCCGATCCTTATCCCTTTCTTGTCTTTCAGTCTGTCTCACTTCCTCAGCTATCTTAACATTCTCCACCAAAATAGTAAAATCTCTCTCTCGCTGCGGTGTTAGCAAAACCCTTAACTCATTCCACAGCCCATCCTCGAATCAAACACAACGTTCATATTCAGTTACCATCATTTCTCGAGCATAGCGGCTCAAACGCAAAAACTCTACCTCATATTCAGCCACAGACTTACTTCCCTACACCAAATTCAGGAATGCCTTCCTTTGTGTATCCATATAGCTGGCCCCAACATACTTTCCTTGGAACGACTCCTTAAAGAAGTCCCAATCAATTCGGCCTATAGCGGTACCCTCCTTCACTGTGAGCCACCACTGATAGGCCTCGTCTCGAAGAAGAGACACGACCCCTTTCAACTTCTCCTCTACAGTGAAGTCAAGGTCATCCATTATACGCTCAGTTGCCTCTAACCAATACTCAGCTGTGTTAGGGGCAGCACCAGAAACTCCCTAAACATCTCTGCTTCGTTGGCTCAAAGTCGTTCAGACTCAGATTTTTGAGCTCCCGAACCCATGCCTGTCCCAACAACTCTCTCCAGAATCTGCAACATTGCATGAGACACTACATCATCTCCACCCGTTTGGTCCTGAAATTCTCCCTCCACAGCTGATAGTTCCGGCATCTCGTTTACTGACCCGTGGCCAAATCCTACTGGCTTTAACACGATCATCCTACCCCTACCACGACCACACGGCGGACGTCCACGACCTCTTGTACTCATGCTACCTTTCGCGATTTATCTGATTAAAAATTTTATGAATTATAAACTCTTTCCACTGATTATCCACGAATAATTTTATGAAAAAATAGGTTGATAGAGGTTCTTTTGATTTCAGATTCTATCCACCGGTTCAGTTCTCAAATCAGTTTTTCCTAGTTCTAGAGTTCACATTCAATCATACAAATAGCATCCACGGACCCACATTCAACGTGTAGGGGTATTTTTGTCATTTCACCATCTAGGGGTATTTTTGTAATTTTAACCTACAGGGGTATTTTCATAATTTTCCAAAATAAGGTTTCGGGTGGTTTTTCAAAATAAGGGTATTTTGGTAATTTTCAACTCGAGGGTATTTTAGTAATTTTACAAAGTAAGGGTAATTTGGTAATTTTGCAAACCAGGGGTAATTTGGTAATTTTGCAAACTAGAGGTAATTTTGTAATTTTGTAAACTAGGGTTTACTTTAGGATTTTACAAAACAGGGTGGCTGGTCCCTTTCGGGTTTTAATTATAAGTTTTGGCCTGTCAACACGTCCTCATGGTTAGGGTGAGCAATCTCACGCACTAGGTAGGTTTCAGTGAAGAGGAGGTGAGTCACTAGGACTGCTTAAATACCAAGCTCTCCCTGAATCCAATCCTAGACATGTGTATGCCTATTGCCACACCCTAACACAGCGACTGGTTCACAGGATTTGTTTGGATAGATTAAGTCTTATGAAATTTAAGAAGTTGTTTGGGCTAAGCTTATAGTCCATCAAAGTCTATTTAAACTAATCTATGTCCCATACGGCCCATCAAGCCAACATATATACCACACAATGGTTCAGAATACTTATCTCGCGAACTTGGGCCGGAGACGCAGGTGCCATGCTTAGCTAACAAACCTGTTATCATTTAAAAAAAACAACATGCATGTTTCAAAAACCCATCTTTAGAAAATGCCTTGAGCCCAAAAACCCCAAAGCTGAGTTTTGAACCGGGCTCTGATACCAATTTGTAACACCCCAAACCCGGCCCAAACACCACGACCGGATCTGGTATGTCACTAAGGAGATTTTATAAAACTTGTGGCATTTTGGAAATCAATCATTAGGTTTAAACATTTATACCGAAAACTTAATAATTTATTAAGTTATATAAGATATGAAGTTATAAAATGCCTTGGTGTTTTTTTTTTAAAATAGGACCGAGATTTAATACATGTCTTAGCTTAATTTAAACATAAAATTTAAATACCTAAGAATAAAGAAAACCCAACATAAAACCCCAAAATAAATATAAGTCTAGTGGCCCATGGCCTTATTACAATGAGACTTAAAATCCTTAATCAAAAATATTAAAAATAAAATTCTAAGAAAAAGAAATTCTGCTAGATCAGATACTCTCTTGCATGGCCACCTCGCGCTCCTCTCCAGCCCGATCCGATGCACTAGGTGCTACCTGAAAATATTAAATAATAGGTTGAGTCGCGAGACTCAGTGTGCAACCCTCATGCACCAATAGATTTGGGCCTTAGCCCCACAGAACAGAATAACAGAACATATAAATGAAAATATGCAAAGCCCAACCCAAATCCTAGGTTTCCATCCGCTACACGCCACCCTTACCTGCCAGTCACACCATTGGGGATTTCTACAATCAACCTACACCGCTACACGCCATTGATGGCAGTCATGCTACTCATCGTCAGATCATGGCCGTAGCCACTACAACAGGTCATGGCAAAAGCCACTAAAATAGGTCACGGCAAAAACCGCTACAACAGGTCACGGCAAAAGCCGCTATAAAGAACACTTCCCCTTTCATCAAACCCATCCCCATGCAATCATAGAAATCGACATACTTATCACACATGTCATCTTAACAGTAACATTCACTTAGGAATGATAGAGATCACTAACCTGGTGATTTGCTTTTACCCTCTTTGGGTTTCAATCGTTATACCGGATTTTGGCATTTATCATAACATATTAGGTTTATATACATGTATTTTGCAAACGAATCTAGATGGTGTGGAAAGTTACACACCTGATGTCCCTTAGTTTTACACCCTTAGTCAATATCCTTACTATCTGGATCACAACCTTTAGTCTAAAACCTTGCTCAAATGCCGGAAGAACACGAAGGCTAGGGCTCCCCTACATTCGGCCAAGGATTAATAAATACCCAAATTTATACGTTAAAACTAATAGATATCCTTACCTTGAAATCCCAAAAGTAACACGATTCGAGTGTTATTGAACTCTGACTCAGAGATCCACGTGATTGACTCCTCTTCAAATCTTGAAATGCCGATAATAAAAGAAAATCTCAAGGTCAGTTCCCTTATAGCCATTCGGCTAGAGTCCCTAAAAAGCCAAAAGGATTGAAGCCTTAAGAATCGATACTTACCTTCAGTTTCCTTCGAGATTTAGTACAAGCAGATACCACAGAGAGGATTCGGCTTCTAGAGATGAAGATTCAGTTAAGATAAGACTTCAGGAATAGAGACTAAACTCTTGAAGATTTCGACTATGGAAGGGAATAGAGGTGTAGTTTCGACTTTTAGAAAATAGGAGAAGAATAACAATGGGGTCAGAGAATTTGGCTAACTGAAGAAAAAGAAAAGAGAGGGAGAATGGAATAGGATTTTTCGGCAGAGAAAAGAAAAGATGATAGGAACTTTAGCAGTAAATTTTGGCACCCACCTCTGCCTATAGGAAACAGATTCCTCCCCTCTGCAGAGTTTAATTTTTTGGCCAACACTTACACTGGATGATCACCTCTATCCTTCTATCCCTTATCCCTATCAGAATACTCATCCATAAGAGGCCACATTTGCACCAACTCTCTCCCTTTATTTTATCATAATATCCTCATAATTTAAATAAAATAAAATAAAAAAACACTCCTAAATAATAGCCTTATGCCGTCCCCTCCTAGTCCCCTTTTAAGTGCCGAAATTTGGCCCTATAATTTGGGCTTCAAGCAACCACAATCTGGGCCCTCCTCAAGCACTAGTGACGCCACCCTCTGCCTTCCTTGTGGTGCCTCCTAGCTTTGGGCCCCAAGCCCAATTTGACATTTTTAACATAGATACCTACTTTTAAACCTTATAATGCCCAAACAGAATATTTTAACTGAAGTCTCAGCCCATTAGTGCCCAATTAGTACCTCAATTCTCAATTTAACATATTTAAGCATCCAAACACATAAAATGCACAGGCCCAATAATTCAGGATGTTACACAATGTGTTTGAATTGAAAGGTACAAAATCTTTTACTAAGCCCTTTTCCCATCTCTAATGTAAGATAGATCTTTGATTTATCAACACATTCTCTATGTAATTTTCTGACAACAAGAAGGGCATTGCCTTCAATTTTGACCTCCACAAGCCCCAAATCCAGGCCTAATTGAATATTTTAAATGCATGCAAGGGCCTCTATCGTGAACATGGATGGTACCTTTTCATTTATCTCAACTCTAGAGCTCAATACCATGCCCTTAGAATCTCTAATTACAATCCCTGAGCAGGATTTATTTTCATGTTTTCTGAATGTTGCGTCAAAGTTTATTTTCACGAATCGGTTCTCCAGTGGCGCCACTTTTCCAACTCTATTTTTGAATAGGTATGGAACTATTCAACCCATCAAGTTCTCAAACAAAGTTCCTAATAAAATCTAATATGGCTAACCTTGTTCTTTTTTTCCCCTCATGCATCTATTTGTTTTGTTCAGTCCATCTTACCATAAAGCACAGGCAAACAGAGACATTGAACACCAGAATTGTTTTAAAAAAACCAATTAAACCATTCCATAACTCTATGTATAATACTGAACCTGTCCAATTCAAATTCAACAGATGTCGTATCTCCTTTGTCATAAGGCAATCATGCAAAGCATGTTCATTGATTTCCACCTCACTTGTGCACTTTGGGCATAATGTTGTGAAACACCAAATTGTAATCTTCAGCTTTGAGGGTAAATTCAAACCTCATAATTTCTTGTAAATATTTGTATTCTCAATCTGGTTGTATAAATGAGTAGCCTCGATAAAATGTTGTAGTAGAAATTTATAGGCACTACGAACTGAAAATTCCCCTGAAGCCTCTCCTCTCAACACCTGGTAGTCTTCATGCTGGAATTTTGACAACAGAATGTTCAAGATTTTTTTAGCATCACTTTCACAAAAGGTATTCATTATAAACTCCACTTTCCATCTCCTTGTACCATTGTCAATTAGATCTACAACCATAAGACTATCAAGACACCTCTCACCATTTTGAATTCTATAATCCACAGATTCTGGTACCCACGTAGTCTCCCTTATTGGAATTTTTGTTTCAGTATTTGTAACAGCCCAATTTTGACCCTAATTGGAATAGTGGTTCCAGGACCACAAATCCGAGTCTGAAAAATATTTTAAAATAATTTTCAATTTTTATTATGTGTGAATTTGCTTGTGTCAAATTTTTGTGTTTTAATTTCGTTGTTTGAGTGTCTGATTAAATAAAAGGACTTAATCGCGTAAAAGGTGAAATTGGCTAATTAATGTGTAAAGTGCTAACTTGCTAATGTCTTTATAATGTGAACTCCTTAATAGGAAATTTGGCCATTTATAAAGATAGTGCACGGCAACATGTTTATAATATATAGTTTTTATATATTAATTTTATAAGTTAAAATAATTATATCATATTATTATATTAGTATAATAAAACAAATCACAAAATTTAAAAGCCATTCTCTTTCTTTTTGACTGAAATAAAGAAAAGAAAAAGAAAATAGAAAAGCTTTGGGTACTCGGCACCAATTTAGCTTGATTAAGGTAGGTTTAGGTTTCGATTTTTTATCATTTTTACGTTTTTGAGATCGTTGCTATGAAATATACAAAACCCATGCTTCAATTTTTTATTTTGATGAATATTTTGAGTTAAGCCATTGATGATAGCTTGTTATTTTTGTTTTTTGATGATGAAATATGAAATATATGTGTTTGATTAACATGTTTTGTCTTTGAATTTTTGATGAATTTGAGTTATTTTGATTAAATTGTGAAAAAAAATTTTGAGGGACTAAAAAAAAAATGAAATATATGGACTTGAATGGAGCTAGTGAATATTAAGCCTAAGCATAGTATATGCAAATTTTGTGTATTTTGTGTTCTATACAATAGGGACTAAATTGCAAAAAGTGTAAAATGTCAGGGGTAAAATGGTAATTTTCCCATTTATGCATTTTAGATTAAATTGAATGAATATATGGTTAAATTAGTTAAATTTGAATTTATTTAGATCAAGAACAGAAGAAAACGAAATTAGATCGGGGGAAGTCAAAAGTATTCGAGTAGTCGATTACATCCGTCGATATCCGAGGTAAGTTAATACGCATATAAAAGTCGTTAAATTTGATAATATATATGTTATATGATGAATATAATTATTGTGAATATAATTGTGTTTGACCGAATGTATAATGAGCAAGAGAGCTATATTTTGAGTTCGATCCAATCGAGATTTAACGTCCGAAAGTCCCGTACGATCCCTAGGAATAGATAGGATACATATGTCATGACATAGGATTTTTGATATGTGTTATCGTGTAAGACCACGTCTGGGACGTTGGCATCGACTTGTGTTTACGTGTAAGACCACGTCTGGGACATTGGCATCCTATTAGATTCATGTAAGACCCTGTCTGGGAGAGTGGCATCGATACGTGATTACATGTAAGACCACGTCTGGGACGTTGGCATTGTACGAGCTTTCAACTATCCGCATATCCTTTTTAATTTCGAATGGTTCAACGAGAAATGTGAAGTGAAGACCGAATGTGAAATTGAATTACATGTTCAAGTATGGGTTAGTTATTTGTTTATATGAAACCAAGGTAAGTTGGTTAATTGAAGTGATAAAAGGTTGTGTGAATATAAATTTTGAGTTAGCATAGTTGAACATATAAGGGATTTGGCCTATTGATGTAATTGTGATATTAAAAGTGAAAATATATGTGTGTATATGAATGTTTATAATCGGCCCTATGATATATATGTGTAATTAAAGTATGACCTTTGTAGTAAATGATAACTTTGTAATGGAAATCATGTGTAATTGACTTATTTAGTAAAATGTTAATATGCCTTTGTTAATATATAAATTTTTGCTTATGACTTACTAAGCTTAAATAGCTTACTCTGTGTGTGTTCTTGTTATCTCTGTTTTATAGATTTTGGAGTCACGTTACGAGCTCGGGGATTGTCAGCAAAGCCAATCACACTATCGACAGTTTTTCAGTATTTTACTAAGTTGAATTTGGGCTTATGGCATGTATAGCATAGATGGAATGTTTGATTTTGGAACATGTAAATATATAGCCATACGAAAATGGCTTGATCACTATGTTTAAGTTTGGTTTATGTGTTCTTGGTTAAGTACTTCATGTGTTTGGTTTTAGCAATTTAGCTTTGGCTTATTACATGTGAAACATGGTTGCTATGTTTATGTTTGTGTATATGATCTCGGTCAAGGTGAGTTATTGTGTAAATTGGTTGTATGATTTGCTAATGAGTGCTTGAATTAAGTCATGGTTTATGATATGTATAAGTCTTGAGGTGCGGGTTTGAAAATATAAGTGAGATGTTAAGTATATTATTGATGGAATGTTCATTAAGTTAGGTTATATGATATGTAATAATTTGTACATGTTTGGCCTTATGAGTTGCTACAAAATTAGTTATAATGTGCTTGTGTATTTGGATATGTGATGAATTTAAATTAGCTAAATATATGGTTTGGTTGTGTTGTATGTTTGGATATGCTGTTTGATTATTTAGGGTTGATTTATAAAGGCATGGATGTATTTGATTATTTAGGGTTGATTTATAAAGGCATGGATGTATATGTTTTGAATGATATAAAATGAAAATGAAATAAATAAGTTTGGTATAAGGTTCAAATTGTATATGTGATTAGTTTAGTAATGGTATATTTGGCTAAAGCTTGGAACTTAAAATGATATATATGTGTTTTGGTGAATATCATGAAAACATAAATATGCAATGGTTTGAGAGTTATATAATGACCGAATATGCATTAATTAGCTTCTTAGTGATAATGAAATATGGATGTTTGAAAATGGCTCAAATGATATGGTTATTTATACATGAAATTGAAATAAGAAAACATGTATGGTTGATTTAAGTTTATATAGTTACTTTGAATGGTTTTATGACCGGAAAAAGTAAGTTTGGTATTTGTTATATAAATGAAAATTGAACTAAAGAATGTCTTAATATATGTTTGAAATGAGATGAATATATGTTCGCATATGCCTAGGTTATTTGAATTCGTTTGAAATGACTAAGTATGCAACTTTATTTTGCTTGAATAGTTCAGTATATGTAATTTGAATTGATTATAAAGCATACAAATTTGGTATACTATGATTTGTACTATGTGATCATAAAGGTTTAATGAGACTATAGTGTTATGTGCATGTCATAATAATATCAGAGGTATATGCGGCCATATTATAATGTTGCATATGTGATTAAATTTTTAAGTTGTATACATATTAGTTCGAGTTTAACAATTATGGAACATATTCAATTGTTTTGATGTAAGTTCGAATTGAATTAATTGGAAATTTTGAAAAGTGTTGTTTTGTAAGATATGATTAGTAAGATATGAGTGATTTGTATTGGAACTATGATGTATGTTCATAAATTTTAAATAATTTGACTTGTGGATAGTTAAGTTTGAAAATGTTATAGATGTATCGTTATTCTTTAATGTATGAAATGTATCTAAATGATTGTGCTGAACTGTGTTTTGGACTGTAATTCCTCGTAATCCCTAATCCGACGACGAATATGGGTTAGGGGTGTTATATTTAATTGGTATTAGAGCGACGGTTTAGTCGATTCTAGGACTAACGTAATGCGTGTGATTCTAGCTATACATGCCATATTTTATACTGCGATAGTGTGATGACTTTTGACATCTGAAAATGTGTTTTCGTATAGTAATGGATCCCGATCAAGCCATAGCTGATGATGTAGAGAGTATAGTGCCTACTCCCGCGCAAGGGACACCGCCGGTTGAATCTCAACCGACTTTGAGTAACCAGGAGGGAGAGGCTAGACAAGCCTTTTATCAAATGATAAATGACTGGTTTACTCAATATATTCGGACTAATCCGGCTGCACAACAACCTTCACCCCCTACTAATCCTTCTTCGATACCCATTATGCCTCAAGTGAGTGATCCGTTGAGATTGCCTAAGCCTCCTGTTGATAAAATCAGAAAACATGGAGCTAAAGAGTTCAGAGCTACTAATGATGATGATGCTGAGCGAGCTGAATTCTGACTCGATAATACTATTCAAGTTTTGATGAGTTATCATGCACCCTTGATGAGTGCTTAAAATGTGTCATATCTTTACTACGAGACACTGCATATCACTGGTGGAATACACTAGTATCGGTGGTTCCGAAAGAGCGAGTGACCTTGGAATTCTTTCAGATTGAGTCTCGTAAGAAATATATCAGTCAGAGATTTATCGACCAGAAACACAAAGAATTTCTTGAATTAAAACAGGTTCGGATGACAGTGACAGAGTATGAGTGAAAATTTGTGAGACTCAGTCGGTATGTCCGAGAGTGTGTTTCGACCGAAGCTATAATGTGTAAAATATTTGAAAATGGGCTGAACGAAGACATTAAACTGTTAGTTGGCATACTTAAGATAAAAGAGTTCGTGGTACTTGTTGAGCGAGCTTGTAAAGTCAAAGAGCTTGGGAAAGAGAAAAGAAAATCTGACTCTGAAGCTAGAGATTCACGTAAGAGACCATTCAGTAAGTAATTCCAGTAGACATCCAAGAAGTTCCAAGATGATACTAGCCATTCAAAGACTACTGCGGGTTATTCTAGACGTGATCGGGATAGACCACCAGTGAGCTTCGAGAGCTACCTCAGTAGCTAGTGTGGGTAATGTCAGATCAAATCAACCCGAGTGTGAACATTGTGGTAAACGACATCCCGCAGTTGTAGACTGCATGATCGAGCTTGTTTTAAATGTGAATCTACGGATCATTTCATCCGTGAATGTCCAGAGTTAGCGGATCAAAATTTGATAAAGAATACGAGATCGGGTAACACTACAGCTCGAGGTAGACCACTCAGAAATACAAGTAATGTGAGTGGCAATTAGAGAGGGACCAAAGATATAGCTGTTAGATCTGAGGATCGTGCACCTGTCATAGCCTATGCTATTTGCGCATGCGAGGAGGCCTCATCCCCGGATGTTATTACTGGTATTTTCACTATCTATGATACTAGTGTTGTTGCATTGATTGATCCTAGTTCGACTCATTCTTATATGTGTGAGACTTTAGTATCGAGTAAGACTTTACCGTAAAGCCTACTGAGTTTGTGATTAAAGTATCGAACCCCTTAGGCCGGTGTGTTTTGGTTGATAAAGTGTGCAAGAATTATCTGTTGATGATTCGAGATTCATGTTTTCCGGCTGATTTGATGTTGTTTCCATTCGACGAGTTTGATATAATTCTGGGTATGGATTGGTTAACTCCGCATGATGCTATTATGAACTGCAAACGGAAGACTATTGATTTACAATGTCAGAATGATGAGATTATTCAGATTGAATCTAATGATCTGAATTATTTGGATTGAATCTAATGATCTGAATGGTTTACCAGCAGTGATATCTTTGATGTTAGCTCAAAATACGTAAGAAAAGGTTGCGAAGCTTACTTTACATATGTGCTTGATAGTAAAGTAACCGAAAGAAAGATTGAATCAGTACCTGTTGGGTGCAAGTATCAGGATGTGTTTCCCGAAGAATTACAGGGTTTGCCACCTATTCGAGAAGTTGAATTTGGTATTGAATTAGTTCCGGGGATGAATCTGATATCGATAGCTCCGTACAGAATGGCACCGATGAAATTAAAAGAATTGAAAGCTTAGTTGCAAGAATTGACAGATAGAGGTTTTGCGCGACCGAGTTTCTCTCCCTAGGGCGCACCAGTTTTATTTGTGAAAAAAAAGACGAAACTATGAGAATGTGTATTGACTACAGACGGCTCAATAAAGTGACTATAAAGAATAAGTATCCGTTGCCACGGATTGACGATCTGTTCGATCAGTTGAAAGGGGATACAGTGTTTTCAAAAATAGATTTGAGATCAGGCTACTATCGATTCATGAGTTAAAGACTCGATGTGCCAAAGACTACTTTCCGACAACGTAGGACATTACGGACATTTTGACCCTAATTGGAATAGTGGTTTTGGGACCGATTCGAGTGAAAAATACTTTAAAATTATTTTTCGTGTTTATTATGTGTGAATTTTTTGGTGTTAAATTTTTGTGACTTAATTTTGTCGTTTAGGTGTCCGATTAAACAAAAGGACTTAATCGTAAAATGTAAAAGTTATAAATTATAGTGTAAAGTGCTTAGTTGATAGTGGCTTTTTAATATGGAGTTCTTAAAGGGAAAATATCCCATTTTTAAGGTTAGTGGATGGTATATGCCAACAATGACCTTATTTTATATGTTATGTTTATTTAATATAAAAGGTTAATAAGGTAATTAATTATAACATAATATATGTAATAATAAAAACAAGAATAAGACCATTATCGTCTCATTCTCTCTTGGCCGAATATCAACAAAAGAAAAAGAAATAAGAACACCTAGGGTTCTGCTTGGTATTCTTCAAAATTAAGGTATGTTAATTGTTCGGTTCTTGATAATTTTTACGTTTTTGAGATCGTTGCTTAGAAATGAACAAACCCATGTCTTAATTTTTTATTATGATGATGATTTTGTGTTTTACCATCGATGGTACGTTGTGGTTTTTGATGTTTGGTGATGAAATATGAATTATATGTGTTAGATTAACAAGTTTTGTCTTTGAATTTTGATCAAAATTGAGTAATTAGGACTAAATTGCAAAAATAATTTTTTGAGGGACTAAAATGTAAAATAAATGAAATGTATGGGCTTTGTACCTAGCAGGCTTATTGCCGGTGATTGATTATCAAACCTCGAGTCTAGTAGGCTTAGTGCCGGTGTACAATTCAGGCTTATGCCTAACAGGTTTTAAATCGATGAATTAATTACAAGCTTATGCTTATGAAATGTTCAAGTTATGGTGGAAATTGAGCAAGTTAAAGCTTAGTTAAATGATTTAGATTATATTCGGCCACAAGGTATATATTTATATATGTGTATATATATATGTGATGTTTTATTGGACTTTGAATATGTAGCCATGAAGTTATGCCTAAAGGTGATATTATAGTTGATATTGTATTCGGCTAAATGAGAAAGTACATAGATGATGCTCAATTTTGTTCTTACATATTCACCATATAGATATGCATGGGTGAAATGTGATATTTGATTTTCTATAATTAATTAAATAAGGTTGGCATGTAAAGTTGATGTTTGTGTCATGAGCATAAATGTGTGATTGTAAGCATAATTGAGTTTATGTCTTTTTGAGAATGAAAAGTTGAATGATAATAAGTTAAAGGTGCATTATTTGCTTTCGGACAAAATAACCCTTGTATATAAGTATAGGTTATAAATACCATATGAGATGATATGTTTGTGACAATATACCATATAAGTATAGCTTACTCTGTGTGTTTTGTTACTCTGTTTTAAAGATTTTTGATTGAAAGTTGCAAGCTCGGGGGATCGTTATCGAAGTCATCCACATTATTGACTTATTTTGGTACATTTAAAGTTTGGATTTTGAACTTAAGGCATGTATAGGCTAGCTTATAACTTGGATGATGTTTGGAAGTTGTAAATATAAGCCATGCGAAAATGGCTTGATTTAAATGCTAATGACCTAATGTTTAAATAATCTTAATCGTAGTATGTATGTATGTCATGCTTGGATTATGAATTCGGTTGTGATATGAGTCCATGTTAAGTATAAATATATGCATATATATATGTTTGGTATGAAGTATCTGTTAATGTCTTATAATTAGTGCTTTTGGAAAGTTGACATATGTGTATTTGAATAAGTTTGGGTTATGGATTGATAAAGACTTATTATTGAGGTGAATAAATTGAAACATGAATCAATTTGGAGTTCATTGCTATTGTAAATTGCATATTCGACCAAATGATGAAATCATAGGTTATGTACCTGGGGTTGACATATTCGGACATGGTTTACATATGTGCATGTGTATAAAGTTCATATTTATGTGTTTCGGGTTATGGGAGATATAGTTGGTCTTGTTGATTCGATTATGTTCTTATAAATGAATTAATCTATATTTTGTTTGGATGTTTGTAATTGGTATATCTTGAATTTAGTTAAACAAGGCTTATGCAAAAACATATATGTATGTTTAGTTTTGGTTATTGAAAACTTGCTTTAGTATAGTAATTATTAGCATGTGCATATTCAGTCAAAGTAACTTAAATGACCAAATGAATAGTAACCTTTGTTATTTGATGAAAAATGCTTATATGTGAATTTGGCTAAATGGATCTTAGATATGAACGTTATTGTTTAAGCATACTATGAAAATGCTTTACTCATAATGCATTCGGATATGATCATATGAACAGTAAATATTTGTTATGACCTATGCTATGTTTGGTAATGCTTTGTAACCCTAATTCGGTGACGGATACAGGTTAAGAGTGTTATATTGTGAGTTTCTGGTTATGCCTTTCGGACTTACTAATGCACCTGCTGTTTTAATGGATTTGATGAATTGGATCTTCAGACAGTATCTGGATCAGTTTGTGGTAGTATTCATAGATGAAATTTTGATTTAATCCCGTGATGAAATCGAGCATGTCGAACATCTGATGTAACACCGCTTCCCCGTATTCAACGCCAGAATAGGGTACGAGGCATTACCAAAACATATACACTTGTAAACGTATTAAACTGAGTCATAAAATTTCATCCAAATTATACAAAATGAATTGCTAATTATTAAAGGCCAACATTTTAGGCCAAACCAATTATGACATATACAAATGACTAAGTCTCCTATACATGCCATAAACATAAGAGGTTTGTATTCACTTTTACCCCACGATGATAGCTTGATAGTGTGATTACATCTCCGGCGATCTCTAACTCGAGCTAGCATACAAACCCTATAAGATATGAGAAATGAAGGGAAGTAAGCTACAAAGCTTAGTAAGTAAGTATGTAAATAATAAGTGATTTATTAATAGGCTTTTATAAATCTTCACAATATGTTCTCAAGATAATACAATCATAACTGAACATAGTTCCACTTTTTATTCATGTTCATCTCAAGATGTCTACTCAAGTCACAGTCATTAAATTATTTATATCTAGAGCTACGTAACTCCAAATTAAGATCCGTTAATTTTTCATTAAACTAGACTCACATATCTTCTTACCATAAAATTTCCAATTTTTTAGTTTAGCCAATCAATACAGTTTATTCATTAAAGATTCCCTTATTTTACTGTTTGACTATTCTGACCTCTCTTCACTACGAATCAATTTTATCCTAGTAAAGAGTTCATATGACCTTCTTATTTAGTTCATTTGAAAATATACTCATTCAGGATCTCAAGAATATAAATTATATCCCACAATTATTTTTTAAAAATTTTTAATGATTTTTCAAATGTAGAACAGGGGATCACGTAATCATTCTAAACTAGTCTCACAGAAATTCAAATATCTCAAAATATACGAATCAATTGTTTTCTACGTTTCTTTTATATGAAAATAGACTCAATAAGATTTAAATAAATATCTCATCCAACATATATATCAATTTCTACTATTTTTGGTTATTTTTCAAACTCATGTCACTGCTGCTGTCCAAACAGTTTTATTGTAAATTTTTGCTCTCTCTTTCACTTTAGTTGTGTTCATCACTTGCCTATACCAATCTTTCCAATTTTCGATTACATATCGAACATATTGTTCATATGTATATTTTCCACATTTCTCAATTGGTCACATTCACACTTGCACTTATTCATAACATGATCACACCAATCATCATTAGTAAATTATCTCGTTGAACCCCTTCGGAAAGCGCTCGATACTCGGTGGTCTTAGCACATAGCTCCACCTACACATAATTCGGCTTTCTTGTACACATGGTGAAGGTCCCTTATCACCCATGTGACCTAGCCATTCCATCTTATAGCTTTCTTGTCTACATGGCGTCCAACAATAGGAACCACTCATGTGACCTAGCTACTCATAACCCGTAACTTTCTTGTACACATGGTATACACACAGTATTACACATGTGACCTAGTTACATATAAAATTATTATCCCATAGCTTTCTTGCACACATGGTGAAAGTCCCTTATCATCCATGTGGCCTAGCTACATATCAAATTTTTCCATCTCATAGCTTTCTTGTGCACACGGTGAAGGTCCCTTATCACTCGTGTGACCTAGCTACATATTGTCCGTATCTCTCGGTTTTCTGAAGGTTCAATCGAGAATTTCCCATTCCATACATTTTCAGATTTTAGTTATCACCCAATGATTTCCATAATATCTAGCAAAATAATTATTGAACAAGTAAAATAAATGCATTATTTACATATCAACTTTCCATTTCACATAATAACCATAGTCATAGAAAACACCTTTAAGCACCACATTTCAACCCATTTTTCATGTCACCTATGTCACCTTTTATCATAAACATATTATTAAATCAATTTACCAACATAATATACTAAACATGTAATTCAGCAGAATCAATTTAATACCACAATTTAGGTTTCAAACATACATTATGACATTATTTTATTATTATTTACACACCAACTTACCTCAAATGCCAAAACAACCATTTTACCAACTTTCTCAATTTTCGATTTTCCTCCAGATCTAGGTCCAAATCTCATTTTTCGGGTCTAAAAATCATATTTCACTTATCTAATTAATGTACTACTCAAAACAGTCCTTAACTCAACTTTTGCAAAATTACAATTTTGCCCCTAAACTTTTACATATTTATACTTTTGCCCCAAGACTCGAAAATTAAACTTCATCCCTTATTCTTTTGTTTTATAACATGCTGATCATTTTTCCTTCTATGGAAACATCAAATTCTTACTCTAACATACACTTATGAACATTAGGTATTTTTACTGATTATGTCGTTTTACTCGTTTTCACTTAAAATCGCTTAGCAAAAGTTCTTTAACATAATTTCAAGCTTCATATTCTACCAAAAAAATCAAAATACACACTTTTCACCTATGGGTAATTTTCCAAAGATGAACCCTAGCATGAATTATTGGTAGCATAAGCTAAATCGAGCTACCGGGACTCCAAAACCGTAAATAACTTGAAAAACACGGCTAGAACGGACTTACCATGAACTTGGAAAGTTGAGAAAACCCTAGCCATGTCTTCTCCTAGTAAATTTCTTCCATATGAAGAAGATGGACAAATTTGGCACTTTAATTTTGTTTTTAATTCATTTAATTCACAAAAGGACCAAAATGCCCTTACAAAAAAAATATCTTGTCTAACATATACCATATCCATTTTTGTCCAAAAATTTAATCAATGGGCTAATTACCATTTAAGAACCTCTAATTTAAAATTTCATAGCAATTTGACACCTCTAACTTCTAGAACTCAAGTTTTGCACTTTTTACAATTTAGTCCTTTTGACTAAATTGAGTGCCCAAATGTGAAAATTTTCGAACGAAATTTTCACAAAATTATTCTGTGAAATTGTAGACCATAAAAATATAATAAAAATAAATTTTCTTACGTCAGATTTGAGGTCCCGAAACCATTGTTCCGGCTAGGCCCTAATTCGAGATGTTACATCTGAGACTTGTGTTACAGACTTTGCGAGATAAATAGTTGTATGAAAAGTTCAGTAAATGTGAGTTTTGGTTATGTGACATCAGTTTTCTAGGCCACATTGTATCAGCATCAGGTATAAGGGTTAATCCGAGCAAAATTTCAGCTATACTTGATTAGAAACCTCCGAGAAATGTTTCTAAAGTTCGAAAACTTCTGGGACTTGCTGGTTACTATAGACGGTTCATGAAAGGTTTCTCTATGATTGCAACCCCGATAATGAAGCTATTACAAAAAGATGTTAAGTTCAAGTGGTTAGAAAAGTGTCAGAAAAGTTTTGATCAGTTGAAAGCTCTTTTGACCTAAGCTCCAGTGTTAGTTCAGCCAGAATTGGGTAAAGAATTTTTCATTTATAGTGATACATCTTTGAGTGGTCTGGGTTGTGTTTTGATGCAGGAAGGCAAAGTCATAGCTTATGCCTCGAGACAGTTAAAGTTGCACAAAAAGAATTATCCGACGCACGATCTGGAATTGGCAGCTATTGTGTTTGCATTGAAGATATGGCGTCACTATCTGTTCGGTGAGAAATGTCATGTTTATTCTGATCATAAAATCTTGAAGTACTTGATGACTCAGAAATATCTGAATTTGAGACAACGTCGATGGTTGGAGTTGTTAAAAGACTACGAGCTTTTGATTGACTATCATCTGGGAAAAGCTAATGTTGTTGCGGATGCTTTAAGTCAAAAATCATTATTTGCTTTGCGTGCAATGAATGCGCATATGGTTATATCTGATGATGGTTCGATAATAGTCGAACTAAAAGCAAGACCATTGTTTGTTCAACAAATTTGTGATGCTCAGAAAGTTGATAATGATTTGTTAGCAAAGCGAGCTCAATGTGAATCGAATGTTGAATCTGAGTTTCAAGTTGATACAAATGATTGATTGAGGTTCAGAAACAGAATATGTATTCCGAGAAATTTAGAGTTGGTTCAGATGATTTTGAACGAAGCTCATAACAGTCGGTTATCTGTTCACTTAGGTAGTACAAAAATGTATAATGATCTGAAATAGCTTTACTGGTGGCATAGTATGAAACGAGACATTTCTGACTTTATTTTGAAATGTTTAGTTTTTCAGCAAGTAAAAGCCGAGCATCAAGTACCTTCTGGGTTACTTCAGTCGATTATGATACCCGAGTGGAAATGGGATAGAGTCACGATAGATTTTGTATCTGGTTTGCCGTTGACACCGAGTAAGAAAGATGCAATCTGGGTTATTGTGGATCGATTGACTAAATCAGCTCACTTTATTTCGATTCGTACAGATTATTCACTTGATAAGCTGGCCGAGTTATATGTTTCTTAGATTGTGAGATTACACGGAATGCCTATTTCTATTATTTCGGACAGAGATCCAAGGTTCACATCGCGGTTTTAGAATAAACTGCAAGAAGCTTTAGGTACGAAACTACACTTTAGCACAGCTTTCCACCCGCAAACAGATGGTCAATTCGAACGAATCATCCAGATACTTGAGGATATGTTGAGATGTTGCATTCTCGAGTTTAATGGTACGTGGGAACGATACTTACCTCTGATTGAATTTGCTTATAATAATAGCTTTCAATCTAGTATCAAAATGGCACCTTACGAGGCTTTGTACGGTCATAAATTTCGTACACCATTGTATTGGATTGAGCTCAGTGAAAATAAGATACACAGGGTCGATTTGATCAAAGAGACTGAACAGAAAGTGCAAGTGATTCGTGATAATATAAAACAGTATCAGATCGTTAGAAATAGTATGCAGACTTGAAAAGAAAAGATATAGAGTTTCAGATTGGAGATAAAGTATTTTTGAAGGTATCACCGTGGAAGAAAATACTTAGGTTCGGTAGTAAAGGCAAATTGAGTCCGAGATTTATTGGACCATATGATATTATACAACGTATTGGGCCGGTTGCTTATAAGCTACTCTTGCCACCTGAGTTAGAAAAGATTCACAATGTATTTCACGTTTCGATTCTCCGTAGATACCGATTCGATCCTTCACATGTGATTAGTCCGAAAGAGGTTGAGATTAAGTCCGATATGACATATGAAGAAGAATCGATTCGTATTCTGGCTCGTGAGATTAAAGAATTGCGAAATAAGAAAATTCTATTAGTTAAGGTACTGTGGCATAAGCATGGTGTTGAGGAAGCAACTTGGGAGTTAGAGGATACAATGAAAGAGAGTTATCCAAACCTATTCACCGGTAAGATTTTCGGGGACGAAAATCCCTAAAGGGGGAGAGTTGTAACAGCCCGATTTTGACCCTAATCGAATAGTGGTTTCAGGACCACAAATTCGAGTCCAAAAAATATTTTAAAATTATTTTCAGTGTTTATTATGTGTGAATTTGCTTGTGTCAAATTTTCGTGTTTTAATTTCGTTGTTTGAATGTCCGATTAAATAAAAGGACTTAATCGCATAAAAGGTAAAATTGGCTAATTAATGTGTAAAGTGCTAACTTGCTAATGTCTTTACAATGTGAAGTCCTTAATAGGAAATTTGGTCATTTATAAAGATAGTCACGGCAACATGTTTATAATATATAGTTTTTATATATTAATTTTATAAGTTAAAATAATTATATCATATTATTATATTAGTATAATAAAACAAATCACAAAATTTAAAAGCCATCCTCTTTCTTTTTGATCGAAACAAAGAAAAGAAAAATAAAATAAAAAAGCTTTGGGTATTCGGCACCAATTTAGCTTGATTAAGGTATGTTTAGGTTTCGGTTTTTTATAATTTTTACGTTTTTGAGATTGTTGCTATGAAATGTACAAAACCCATGCTTCAATTTTTTATTTTGATGAATATTTTGAGTTAAGCCATTGATGATAGCTTGTTATTTTTGTTGTTTGATGATGAAATATGAAACATATGTGTTTGATTAACATGTTTTGCCTTTGAATTTTTGACGAATTTGAGTTAATTTGGACTGAATTGTAAAAATAAATTTTTGAGGGACTAAATTGTGAAAAATGAAATATATGGACTTGTATAGAGCTAGTGAATATTCGGCCTAAACATAGTATATGAAAATTTTGTGTATTTTGTGTTTTATGCAATAGGAACTAAATTATAAAAAGTGTAAAATGTCAAGGGCAAAATGGTAATTTTCCCATTTATGCGTTTTTAGATTAAATTGAATGAATATATGGTTAAATTAGTTAAATTTGAATTTATTTAGATCAAGAACAGAAGAAAACGGAATTAGATCGGGGGAAGTCAAAAGTAGTCGAGTAGTCGATTACATCCATCGATACCGAGGTAAGTTAACAAGCATATAAATGTATTTAAATTTGATAATATATATATTTTATATGATGAATGGAATTATTGTGAATATAATTGTGTTTGGCCAAATGTGTAATGAGAAAAGGAGCTATATTTTGAGTTCGATCCGATCGATATTTAACGTCCGAAAGTCCCATACGAACCCTAGGAATAGATAGGATACATATGTCATGACATAGGATTTTTGATATGTGTTATTGTGTAAGACCACATCTGGGACGTTGGCATCGAATTTTGTTTACGTGTAAGACCACGTCTGGGACGCTGGCATCGTATTTGATTCGTGTAAGACCCTGTCTGGGACAGTGGCATCGATACGTGATTACATGTAAGACCACGTCTGGGACGTTGGCATTGTACAAGCTTCTGACTATCCGCGTATCCTTTTTAATTCCGAACGGTTCAACGGGCAATGTGAAGTAAAGACCGAATGTGAAATTGAATTACAGGTTCATGTATGTGTTAGTTATCTGTTTATATGAAAACAAGGTAAGTCGGTTAATTGAAGTGATAAAAGGTCATGTGAATATAGATTTTGAGTTAGCATAGTTGAACATATAAGGGATTCGGCCTATTGATGTAATTGTGATATTAAAAGTGAAAATATATGTGTATATGAATGTTTATATTCGGCCCTATGATATGTATGTGTAGTTAAAGTATGACCTTTGTAGTAAGTGATAACTTTGTAACGGAAATCATGTGTAATTAACTTATTTAGTAAAATGTTAATATGCCTTGTTAATATATAAGTTTTTGCTTATGACTTACTAAGCTTAAATAGCTTACTGTGTGTGTGTTCTTGTTATCTCTGTTTTATAGATTTTGGAGTCACGTTACGAGCTCGGGGATCGTCAGCAAAGCCAATCACACTATCAACAGTTTTTCGATATTTTACTAAATTGAATTTGGGCTTATGGCATGTATAGCATAGATGGAATGTTTGATTTTGGAACATGTAAATATACAGCCATGTGGAAATGGCTTGATCACTATGTTTAAGTTTGGTTTTATGTGTTCTTGGTTTTATGTGTTTGGTTTTAGCAATTTAGCTTTAGCTTATTACATGTGAAACATGGTTGCTATGTTTATGTTTGTGTATATGATCTCGGTCAAGGTGAGTTATTGTGTAAATTGGTTGATATGCTTTGCTAATGAGTGATTGAATTAAGTCATGGTTTATGATAGGTATAAGTCTTGATGTGCGGATTTGAAAATATAAGTGAGATGTTAAGTATATTATTGATAGAATGTTCATTAAGTTAGGTTATATGATATGTAATAATTTGTACATGTTTGGCCTTATGGGTTGCTACAAAATTGGTTATAATGTGCTTGTGTATTTGGATATGTGATGAATTTAAATTAGCTAAATATATGGTTTAGTTGTGTTGTATGTTTGGATATGTTGTTTGATTATTTAGGGTTGATTTATAAAGGCATGGATGTATATGTTTTGAATGATATAAAATGAAAATGAAATAAATAAGTTTGGTATAAGGTTCAAATTGTATATGTGATTAGTTTAGTAATGGTATATTCGCTAAAGCTTGGAACTTATAATGATATATATGTGTTTTGGTGAATATCATGAAAACATAAATATGCAATGGTTTGAGAGTTATATAATGACCGAATATGCATTAATTAGCTATGTAGTGATAATGAAATATGGATGTTTGAAAATGGCTCAAATGATATGGTTATTTATACATGAAATTGAAATAAGAAAACACTGTATGGTTGATTTAAGTTTATATAGTTATTTCGAATGGTTTTATGACTAGGAAAAAGTAAGTTTGGTATTTGTTATATAAATGAAAATTGAACTAAAGAATGTCTTAATATTTGTTTGAAATGAGATGAATATATGTTCGCATATGCCTAGGTTATTTGAATTCGTTTGAAATGACTAAGTATGCTACTTTATTTTGCTTGAATAGTTTAGTATATGTAATTTGAATTGATTATAAAGCATACAAATTTGGTAGACTATGATTTGTACTATGTGATCATAAAGGTTTAATGAGACTATAATGTTATGTGCATGTCATAATAATATCGAGGTATATGCGGCCATAATATAATGTTGCATATGTGATTAAATTTTAAGTTGTATACATATTAGTTCGAGTTTAATAATTATGCAACATATTCAATTGTTTTGATGTAAGTTGAATTGAATTAATTGGAAATTTCGAAAAGTGCTGTTTTATAAGATATGATTAGTAAGATATGAGTGATTTGTATTGGAACTATGATGTATGTTCATAAATTTTAAATAATTGATTTGTGGATAGTTAAGTTTGAAAATGTTATAAATGTATTGTTATTCTTTAATGTATGAAATGTATATAAATGATTGTGTTGAACTGTGTTTTGGACGGTAATGCCTTTTAATCCCTAATCTGGCGATGGATACGGGTTAGGTGTGTTACAGTATTGACTCTTCAGCATAACCCTTTTTGGAGGATTCCCTTGGCAGCCCAAACACTCTTCCAGGTATAGGAAGGTATATTTCCTAAACTTGCACTCAAAAAATTTGTGTTTGGGAAGTATTTTGCTTTCAATGTACGAGCAAGTAATGAATTGGGAAAATTAATCAACATCCAACCTTGTTTAGCAAGTAGAATTTAGCTAAACTGTGAAAACTCAAACTCCCACTCCCGATTCTCCTTTAATTGGCATAACTTCCTTTATTACACCAATGAATCCCCCACTTACCATGACCTTTTTGCCATAAAAAATTCACACAAATACTCCCCATTTCGGGACAAAGCAATTTTGGTAGTAAAAAAAAAAAGGCCATCGAATATGTCGGAATTGCCTATATGGCTGATTTTTATAAAAATCTCTTTCCCTCCTTGCGATAAATATTTTATACTCCAACTGTCAATTTTGCTTTTCATACGGTCTTTTAATAGTTGGAATGCAATTTCTTTCCATGTCTAATCATGTTAGGTAAGCCGAGATATTCTTTAGGATTTTTAGAGCTTCAAACATTTAAAGTTTGTGAAGCTAATTCCCTCACCTGTCCAGAAGTGTTCGTGCTATAAAAAACAGTAAACTTTTCATAATTCACACATTGTCCTGAAACATCCTCATACTCATTAAGGATCATCTTCAAGGTTTGTGCCCTCTTTTTGAAGCCTCCCCAAATAAGAAATAGTCATCTGCAAACATTAAATGAGAGATTTGTAGACCTCGTCGATTTACTCTAGCCCCCTCCACCAAACCCTCTTGCCTAGCCAGTCTCATTAATGATGAGAGATCTTCACTACACACCAAAAATAAATATGGGTTTAATGGATCCCCTTGCCTTAAGCCTTTAGTAGGATGAAAGCCCTCTCCCTCTTTCCCATTAACCACGATAAAGTACGAGATTGAGCTTATGCAATGAATAATTAACTCCACCCACGAACTTGCAAAGCCCATTCTTAACATCATTTGACATAAAAAAAGACCATTCAACTCGATTGCACACTTTTCTCATATCCAATTTTAATGCCAAAAATCCTTTTCTTCTTTTTTTTTTTTTTGCTTAAACGCATGTAGAACTTCATAAGCAATAAGAACATTATCAGTAACCAACCTGCCCGGAACAAAGGCACTTTGAGCCTCATCAATATAGCATTCTAAAACTTGTTGGAATCGATTAGCAACAGTTTTAGAAATAATTTTATAAAGTACCGTACAAAGACTTATAGGCCTAAACTTTGACAAGTTCATAGGCTAAGCAATTTTCAGTATGAGAACAATATTTGTAACATTGAAAGATTCCAGTAACATACTTTCATTCAAAATATCAAGGCAAAATGTACTCACATCTCGACCGATAATGTGCCAAAAATGCTAGAAGCAAATCGCCTAAAAGCCATCACTTCCAGCCCAGAAAAATATGCTCCGTATTTCCCACCCCTTTCATGGAAATATATTCTTGAAATAATTCCAGGCAATTTCCTCCATTTCACACTCATTATTTGCTATATCTCCCACCTTATTTTCCAAAACTCTAATCTGGTTCATGTGTCTCCTTTGGGAAGCAAATTTATGGAAAAATGTGGTATTCCTATCTCTTATCCTCAACCAATTTGCCCGAGCCCTCTTTTCCCAATACGCTTTTTTTCTTTTTCCATCTCTAAATTTAGATGTAATTTACATCTTATAATTTCTGCAAGCGTCTCATCATCCCTTTTCGCTTCGACCAAATATTCCAATCTTCTATTCAAATTTTTGATACAACACCTCGCTTCTCTTTTATGCTCCTTTCCCATTCTTGCAAGGCAGTTTTGAGAGCATCCAATTTTGACAAAACATTACCCGATTTTGATTCCCATATTCGTCGCACCACTTCTTCACAAAAATTCTCTAGAACCTACTAGACTTCAAATCTAAATTTCCTCCACTCCTTCCCTTTATTTACCTGATCTGTTTGAATTAAAAGTGGGCAGTGATCAAAGAAAGAATGTGGTAGGTGCCTAATTGAGAAATTAGGAAACAAATTACCCTAGAAGAGAAGGAAGAAAATTATGCTTCCATTATCAAAATTCACTTTCATAATAAAAGGCTCACTTTAAAAGTCACTTTTTATGTGGATGTTTTGGGCCATAATGACAAGTTTTGTCCTGTTAGGTTGAATCGTGGAAGAGATGTTATGGAGTAATTGGATGGAATTTAAATCTAAAAGTGGGGTTTTTATTAAATTATAAAAAAATAAAATTCATACCGATAGATGTCTTCAATATTTCTTGACACTTTGAAGATGGTAAAGATATAGACATTCTATTCGCAAAAGGAAAAAGGAATATATAATTGTATAGATTCTCATTAATTATTTCTATTTACTACCACTTATTATCACTCTCATTCTACTTTAATATATAGTTTAACATGCTTGACTCTTAATTATCTTTTCATAAAATATACTCCATTCATTTATCTAAAGATATATTTTAAATGTTTTAATATCATCAAAATTAAGAACATTAACAAAAGTTTTCTTCAAAAAAAAACATACCTTACAAATAATGGTAGTGGTGCGATTTAGTTTTCATCAATTAGTGGAATGACGAGGAAGATCAAGACTTGATTCTCTTGGCCTTTGTCCAAAATATATCCAAAAATGTAACATTTTCACCTTGGTTTTCATATAATTGATATGGAGGATATATTTGAGGAGGAGGATACATGAGAGGTGGAGGTGGGGGATACATTGGTGGTGGAGGATGCATTTGAGGCTGGTATGGCACACCATAATTAGGAAATGGTGGGTAATAACCATATGGTTGTGGATAACCATGTGAAGGTTGAAAATATGAAGGTTGTTCTGGTGGATAAAAACCTTGAGTGCTAGTAGATGAATCACTATACCCAAGGTTGCTAGAACTCGATCTCCTACCAGATGAAGAGCCAACTGAAGTATGCTTCTTGCCTTTTCCTTTTGATGGAGCTTTAGGTTCACTTCTATCTCTTCTAGGTTCAGGAAACATATTTCCATCAAACTCTGATCTATCACGGAAATGTCCACTAGTGGTACCGACCCCATATTCTCCTCCATACCGACTAGAAGACCTAATTTCACCTCTATCACCACTATATACATCATCCTCTTCAATTGGACTTAAACCACCACCATCGAGTCCATCGCCACTCGACTTGGTGTTGAACTAGAACTTGAATGAGACAAATTCAAGCGATGAGATTGATTAACATCCATCTCATCATCGAGGTATCCACAGGGCAACACAATGGCATTTTCACCATCTAATAATGGATTCTCTTTCTCATGAAGCAATTCTGATAGTGGATCAACATCTTCAAAGATATGATCAAGGCTGATAGGATTAAAACTAGCATTTATATCATCAGTGCTCATTCTTTTTTGATGCCTTATCTTAAGCCTCATATTATAATAGGTAAACACTAGTTTCTCAAGTTTTTATACTTCAACTTATTTCTTGCCTTGGTGTGAATATAACTAAATGTGCTCCAATTTAGTTCACAATTTGATCTTTGAAGTTGTTTGACTAAGCACTTTAATTGCTAATTTTGTAATTCGGGAACACATGTGCCGTATATCATCCACCACTCACCGCATAATATTATTTAAATTTCAAAATAACTTCAAAATGTAACTGCTTACCGATTCATTTGCTTCCAAGCTCTTTGTGCTTGTGGAGTAGAAAGAAGCATCGAGGAGGAAGAAGTCTGGTCTTAGGAAGAAAAAAGAAAGAGAGGGAAGGAAGAAAATTGAGAAGAAAAATAGAGGAAAATTAGGTATAAATTTTTTAAATAATATTTGTGTATTTATTTTTTATTATATATTAACTTTTATTTTATTACTTAGTAGTTTAGTATTGTTAGTAATTTAGTTATATTATTATTAGTAGGTAATTAGAGTATAAACCCTAAAAATATTTAGAATATTTGTGTATTTAATTTTTTATTATATATTAACTTTTATTTTATTACTTTAATTAGAGGTTTTATCTCTTTATTTTAGTTAGTATATTATTATTATTGTTGTTAGTGTAATATTATTATTTTGTTAGTATATTGTTATAATTATTGTTAGTATAAAAACATTAAAATAATATATAAAACATTATGCCATTTTATTGTTATTATTATTTTTATTATTATAATATTGTTATTATTATTGTTAGTGTAATATTGTTATGTTGTTAGTAAAAATGGTAAATGTTATTTTATTTAGTATTATATTATTATTAGTAGGTAATTAGAATATAAACCCTAAAAAATATTTATGTTAGTTAGTTAGTATTTTAGTATAATATAAGGTTTTAATTAGAGTTTTTATCTCTTTATTTTAGTTAGTATATTGTTATTATTATTGTTAGTGTAATATTATTATTTTGTTAGTATATTGTTATAACTATTGTTAGTATAGAAAACATTAAAATAATATATAAAACATTATGCTATTTTATTGTTATTATTATTGTTGTTATTATAATATTGTCATTATTATTGTTAGTGTAATATTGTTATGTTGTTAGTAAAAATGGTAAATGTGATTTTAATTATTTTTTATTATTATTAGTAGGTAATTAGAATATAAACCCTAAAAAATATTTATGTTAGTTAGTTAGTATGTTAGTATAATATAAAACCTTAATTAGAGTTTTTAACTCTTTATTTTAGTTAGTATATTGTTATTATTATTGTTAGTGTAATATTATTATTTTGTTAGTATATTGTTATAACTATTGTTAGTATAGAAAACATTAAAATAATATATAAAACATTATTTTGTTTTAAAGTTATTTTGTTTGTTTATTTTGATTTGTTAGTAATTTATGTGTTTATATTAATTAATTTTTATTGTGAATGTTACGTTTTAAATTTTGTTTATTTTTGAACAGATTGACCATTGAAGATGGATGATCAGTTTTTCGTATGCATTTATTTCGATGGAATCATCTTGACAACAACCGTTGGATGCATATTTGAATGTCGGCAACAAATAGCAATGAGATTTAATAGAAATGTATCGTTGGATGATATGAAGCGAAGGATAAACATAAAAATCGTTAGACGTTGTGGGAAAACGATATCGAGAATTTTCTACAAGTTTCCAATTTCGCAGATCCGATCAAATTCACGTAAATGGAACTTGTAGACGACGAAGACCTGAAACAATGATCGCTATTCAGATTGTGGGAATGGGAGTAATGCAATGCACCGATTCACTTATTTCTTTGAGTTAGCGGTATTGAGGCAAATGAAGACAAAGAATGCATATGGTGAAGAACATGGAGCTCAAGAACCGTGCATGGTGCCTCCAATATCGTATGTTGATGACGAATCGAATATACGTCGGATCGATATCGATCTTAATATTACACCCGATATTGATGTGGTTGGTGATGATGGACATGACAGTAGTGATCATTGTGAAGAAGAGGTCGATATTGATGATGATCCCGATATGGATGATATCTGGGATGATATTGACGATGAAGACGTGAATGACGATGGGAACATTAGTGCGTCTTCCGTCGGGAACCATATGCGATGTATTACGATACACAATAATCCTGGGCCGCACATGTCACTCATAGACCACGACGCAGCAATGTAATCGAAGTTTCGAGTACCCTAAAATATATCCTGCTCACTGGCTTACCGTAAATTCCAATCATGAGGAGTTATTCCTAGGCCAGAGATTTAGAAGTAAAGAAGAGTGCGTATCTGCTATTAAACGGTATAGCATGGATATATCAGTGGATTACAAAGAATAGTGTAAGGCATCCGCCTATGTCTCCAGTCGTTGGGTGCGCCGTCCAAGCAAAGCTCACGGTACAACCACGTAAGAATCTGGAGCCCCAACTATCTGACCGAGCATTGCTTAAATCACCAATAAGGTGTAATCGAATATGAACCGTATTATTGTTTGCACTGGGCATCAAGATACCCCTATGATGTGCATAATGCACGCCGACTAGCGCACATCAAGTCGCCTTGATGGCATCACCGATATATGTTGGTACCTCGTTCTCACCATGTAAATTTTAATTACGTAAAATATTTTCCATCGACTGCACGGGTGCCCTAGTAGGCTCGACAGAGGGTAACGGTCACTACCGTGACCGACGCTCGTAACGGACTCCGTCAATTGGGAGCCCAAGTGCGATGCAACATCTTCTAGAGGATATGCACTCTCCACACGGAAAATGAAAAGTGTGGGTCTCCGGCGCCAACGCCGACTAGTGCGGATATTAAATCATACCTAAGTCAAACGTCCGGATCGGTCTTTCTTGACCGAATCCGCTTGCTCTATATATGGCATCATTGCTCATCCGGGATTTTTAGGCCATTCACCCGCCCCGTAATATACTCAGATGAGTCCCGATGTTGTTAAATCATAAAAGATTACTACTTATGTAGAATAACATAATTTATTATGTAGCTATTTTATTAATATAACTGTAATTAATAAATAACAATACATTACCATATTTTTAGCAAATACGCATATGTGAGGAACTTTACTAATCAATGAAGCCATTTCGTCTCAAATCAAATTTTACCTACATAAAAATAATAAATCTATATTCAATTAGTAACAAATAACATGTCAATACTAATCATATAATAAGAATATCATGTCAACGATGCATAATAAATATAATATTTTATTATTTATACAAACATCATAATATTAAGTTAAATATTAATTAGAGTTTTTTATAAACAATGATAATAACTAATAATAATATTTACGGTTTCTTCATAATAATATTATATTAACATAGCTAAAGTAATAATATAGTTTTTACGATTCCTTAATAATAATATTACGTATCGTATAGCTTTTTCTATTACTAGCCTTTGTCCGCTTTTATTTTATATTATTTTCGTATATAAGCATTCAAATATATTATCTATGTATACATTTTAGTGCATAATAAATCAAATATTTTATTTTACTATTTTCGCTTTTTAATTATTTTATATTATTTTCGTACATAATCATTCAAATATATTATCTACGATACATTTTAGTGCATAATAAATCAAATATTTTATTTTACTATTTTTGTTTTTAATTATTTTATATTAATTTCGTACATAACCATTCAAATATATTATCTATGTATACATTTTAGTGCATAATAAATCAAATATTTTATTTTACTATTTTCGCTTTTTATTATTTTATATTATTTCTTTTACTACCTAATATTTCAAATGTATTGTTTTATTACTTTTTATATATCAATTTAATAAAATCCACTTATTTTAACTATTTATTCGTATTTTCTTTTCTCAAATACTATTACTTTAAAAAATATACTATTTTCAGTATTTTATTATTTTATATTATTTTTTATACGTAATATTTTATGTATTATTTTAATGTTCTTTATACTAACAATAACTATAATATATTACTAACAATAGTAATATAATACTTAATAAAATAACATTTACCTTTTTTACTAACGATAATATTACACTAACAATAATAATAATTATTTTATATATATACTAACTAAATTAATTATTAAAGTTTAACTAATAATAATATACTAACTAAAATCATGTTAGAGTTAAAACTAACATATTAATACACACTAACATAATAAATTATTAGCTAACTAACATAATTAAATATTTTTTAGGGTTTCTATTCTAACTACCTATTAATCATAATAGTATTTAACTTAGTTACTAACTAACTACTACTTAAACAACTAATGTTAGTTATAAACTAAGTCATAAAATATAAATTAACATATAATAAATTTAATAAAATTATTATAAACTCTTAAACTACTTACATTATAAACTACTAACAACAAATATGTCATAAAATAAAATTAACATATAATAAAATAATTTAATAAAATAAAAAATCAACAACATAAACATTATTTTAAAAAATTATACCTAATTTTCTCCTAATTTCTTTTCCTTCTTCCTTCTTTGTTTCTTCTTCCTTCCTTCTTTTCTTTCTTTCTTCCTTCCTTCCTTCTTTTTTTTTCTTTCTTTCTTCCTTCCTTTTCTTTCTCCTGCTGTTCTTCTTTTTCTCTGTGAGCTTCAATTTCAATGTTGTGGGGGACGGGGAAGGGGAAGGAGGGACCATTTAAAGTCACTTATGCTGTGGTATTGTTTACCTGCAAGCCAGAGAGCCATGCATCTTTGCTGAGGGGGAAGTGGTGCCGCCTATGGGACACCATTTTTCACCCATTTTGGTAATTAACACCGGTCCCGTCCCATTTTTGAATTTTTATTTTTTTTTATCCTAATTTAATAAAAAACCCTCTAAAAGTGCACCCGAAGAGAGCCACAATAGTGAATAGTATCTGGCTTCGTGAGGAAGGTAATGATGATTTTAAGGAAACAAATTATGGGATTAAACGAGGAGTGATTTGTGGAGAAATATTAATCCTCTATTGGGTTTTAATTTGGAAGGATCTCTAAATCATGACATTTTAAATCAAAACGAATTTTCTAGTGGAATGGGTCGGATCAATATGGAACATGATATTGAGGAGAATCCAATTGAGAGCGTGGAAGGTAATTGGTAGATTCGTTAGGGGCCTTAGATGAGCAACCGAATATTTATCTTCACCAGTTATTGACGATTGCCAATGGGCAAATCGATGGAGTGCCATGAAAATTTTATGTTGAAATGTTCGCGGATTGAGGAGTTCTGGTTTACGCTAAACTCAAGGCTAAATCCCCAAATTGTCTTGTTCTTGATGAAGAGTAAATTGAATTAGACTTTTTTTTTTTAATTTAATCATTTTTGTTCATCTCATTTTTGTGTAATTTAATTTATCGTCGGAATGTAATGGATAAATTTATCTCTTCCCCTTAAAGAGCGTTCATTCAATTATTTAATGCTAGTGGATTTTACAATATTGATGTAAGGGCCTATTATTAAAGGCAAATAGGTTCTAGAAATAAATGGCACCACTATTTACAGCACACCTTATTCCTACATATCTAAAAGGACTAATCCAACCACAATTGTATTAAGTATAAAACAACCCCATTTGAACAACCAAAAGACCAAATATAATTGATATTAACAAGCCAACTGATCTCTGAATGAGGAGATCTCTTCAAAAATAGGCAGTCTCTTTGATCTAGCTGATCCCCATTCATTCATCAACAGTTGAAGCCCATTGAGGAAATCATCATCAAGGCCCAGAATATCTGATACGTCCGATGGTGGCGGCTCGAAGGAATTGATTTCCATTAACAATTCCGCAGCTCTATTCCTGGCTCTCATTTCTTCCGAACCTGGGATTTTCCGTTGCGATATTTCTTCAAGCACCAACCGTGCATCATTGTATCTGCCTTGTTTGATCAAGCAAATTCCCAAGCTGCAGGCCTTGTTGGCATCTGGGTCGATCATCTGGGCTTTTCGATACACCACCTCTGCTGTCAAGTAGTTTGATTTTTGCATGTAAGCCCACCCCAAATTTCCCTGTCATATTCCATCATTGAAGTTTCCATTGAGAAAGGAAAGACATTCGCTCAATTCTATTGAGAAAGGAAAGACATTGGGGGAAATGGGTAAAAGCAACAGTATGGCAAGACAAAGGGATTCTCATGAAAAAGGGCACTTGTTTGTTTGATAAAAAAGGAAAAAAAATCAGGGTAAAGCGGGAATCACTAACTGCTATGGTTGCTGGTTCAATTAAAGAAACTCGGAAGTAAAATCAAAAGCATACCAGTAACCTAGAAGTTTCTTGCTGAACTGAAACTTGGAACTTCTTGCCATGGGAGCGTGCAGTCTTGGTGGGTTTTCCATTAAAGATCTCTCCTCGGTATATTAATCTTAGCTTTCGTTTTAATAACTCAATCTGCTCGTCTACTTTCCCACATTTCTGTCAAATTACATTTAATTTGTGAAGACAATAGATAGTCTTAGGAGGGACGTAAAATCAATCATCCATATATACCTTACCTTGTATAAGTCAATAAGAACATTGTCAAGTGATTCCTGAGCTTGTTTGGGGCAACGGCCCCTGAAAGACTTGATGGCTTCAATTGCTTCTTCAGTTCGGTTTAGTTGCTTCATCACCACCGCCATGTCTTTTAGTGCGCTCTCTACTCTATCCCCGGCGTTTATTGCCTTCCAAAAAAGTACTATTGCTGCTTCTGGATCCTTTTCTACCAGCTGCATTCGTTCAGCAAAGTACAAATAAGTGATTGTGCATATGAAAATGGAGAAATTGTAGATATGGCTTCCACAGTCAACTATTTTTATTAGTTGATGAAAATGACTATGGCGATGACTTGATTCTTTATGTCATGCTAGCCTAGCATGGCATGCAACAGCCAATTAGGGTACATTCTCCATCCATCTTTCATTAAGCAACTGTTAAAAATAGAGAAAGTATCCACTAAAGGAAAACAAAATAGGGTAGCTATATACGTAGCAACATCACACACATACACATATATATACATATAAGGAACTTGAGAAAACCTAATAAAAAATGAAACTTGTTTGTTGATTCCTTAAATGTTCCAAAGGGAAAAATATAGAGAGAGAGACAAACCTGAGCATGTTTGGCTTTAACATAAGGAGTATCACCTTGAGGAACTTTATGAAGAATATGAAAAAGTTGGTCTTTTTCATTATGTCTTGAAGAGCTGCTCGTCATCATCATCATTTTATTCTTTGATGATGAGCTCACCATGGCCTCCCCTCTTCTCTTTAATTTATCTGAAGGAAAAGAAGGAGAAATAGGTCAATTGAACTGAGGTGATGATGAGTGAAGAAGAGTAGCGGTGTTTTGGGATGCATAGACAATCTTAAGGGGTGAGGGGGACGGCTTAACCACAAAGCCAATAGGCAAGAGGCAATTATAGAAAGGGGAATTCAAAATCAAGTGAATACATAAGAATGGGGACGCAATTGCGTCCCTATTCTCAATTTTATTACTTTACTTCTCTCTCTGACATGATGAGATTACTTCTCTCTCTGACATGATGAGACTCCATAATGTCACTCGTCTTGCTCCACTGTCAAAATTAACCACCAATTACGTTTTTTCTTCTTTAAAATTTGTTTAAGCGGTGCTTTATTTTATTATTATTCCTTCTTTCCATTATCTTATACCTGTACTTCATTCGGGGTAGATACATTATCTTATAGTAAATGATTCATTCCAAATTAATTAAGTCGAATGAAATTAAAAATTAAATATTTTAAATTAAAATATTATTACAGTATAATTAATTTTATGTTAAAGTATATAAATTCAAATATATATTTGAAAAAAATCTAAAATAAAAAAATATTTAGTATGATAAATTTGAATCATTAATTAACTTATTTAGATTCAAAAATTATTATTTTAAAATTTTATATATTTTTTAAAATGTAAATTTTGGAATTTTGAATTTTGAAATTTTGAAATTTTTTGTAATTTTTATTGAGAATGTAATTAATTTGTTCATTTTAAAATTCTCAGTGATTAAAGATGTATTTATATCAATTTGTTATTTAAGTTATTTGAATTATAAAATTTAACTCGATTCGAACTTAAGACTCGAATTATTTATTTGAATTGACTCAAAAAATTGAATGATTTAATTCGATTAACTCAAAATTAAAAAATTTTAATTATTTTTAATTTAATCAAAATTTATTACTATAATCAATTTCAGTTTAATGTTTTAATTTCATTTCGGACGAAACGTTTGGTAATCATTCTTTGAGTAATAAATTAAGATAATTAGTTTTCTTCACCATTAAAAGTTTAGATTTATACCATTCACACCGATTCTTTTCTTCGATTTCGATCATACCAATTATTGCATAAACAATGTTTAGGGTGCAAAAAGCTTTCAATTTTTAAAAACAATAATAATTAAGTCTTCTATTTTTGCCTTCTATTGAACACTTCAACTTTCAAAATATATCAAATCAACCCTCAAACTTCTTTAAAAAAGTAATTAAGTCCCTATTTTTTCAATCAATTGGATATTTGAACTTTCAAAATACATCAAAAATACTCTCAAAATTTTTCAAAAAAGCAATTAAGCCCCTGCTCTTATTAAAGATTAAAAAAAATTATAAATAATAAAAATAATAAATTTTAAAAAAATAATGACACCTAGTTTTGCAATTAAAGTCATCACATGTCGCAACACAAGATGACATGTGACAAAAAATAATAAAAAATAAAAATCAATAAAAGTTATAGAAAAATTAGAAAATGTTTTTTGGTACGATAATTTTATAAAAAATTACGAAATTTATATTTCTTTACATTTTGTATAATTTTCTTATGATTTTATAAAATTTTATAATTTTTTATATTTCTATATATTTTATACTTTTTATAATTTTTATAATTTTACAATTTTATATTTTCTAATTTTTAATAATTTTTAATATTTGAATTTTTATTAAAATTTAATAATATTTATAGCTTATATTGATTTTAATTTTTATAATTGTTTTCTAATTTTTAATAAAAGCAAGCAAAAGTTTAAGAGTCATTTTGATACATTTTAAAAGTTCAGTATCCAATTAAATTAAAAAAAAGAAGTAGGAGCTTAATTATTTTTTTTGAAAAAGTTTGAAGGCCATTTTAAAATTTCAAGTACCTAATTTAATACAAAAAAAAGTAAAAGTTTAATTTTTTTTAAAAAGTTTAAAAATTTAACACATTTAAACCCATAAATAACGTTAAAATATATATACTACTATTTTTATTACCGCCACCATAATACATGATGAAAACTTCTTTTGGGTAGAAAAAGGAAATTACACAGACAAGTACCGTGACGAATATAATGAAAACCAAATCGATCTCCAATGATGAACTTCTGAATGCCTTAGGGTGGGTTTTGGGCTAAATTCGAAAACCAAACATGATTCTCCTCATAATCCATGTTAAATTTGATGAATATATTAGTTTAAAAAAAAATTTGGATCGATTTCTAGGATATTTAAGGAAATAAGTCGATTTTGGAGAAAATGCAAAAGCGCATTCCACTCAACCCGCTTTCTTCTAACTAGGCAACGGTAATATCTCCATCGGTTAAATTTTCAAAGGCTACAAATGGCTTGTTTATTTGCTATATAAATCACAGTCATTTTCTCCCTTTTGCATTCAAATTTCATTCTCTCAATTCTCTCAAGTTTTTAGTTATTAATTTTCATTAAATTTCTTCCAAATTCTTATTGTTTTAATTTTATATTTCGTAATTTATTCGTTTTAATTTATTTTTATAATGACATTTCTTCTTATTCATTTTGATGATAACCACATTTCGGTGTCTAATTGCAAATGGTAAGAAAATATTTTTAATTTTAATTAAGTTCATTATTAAGTTGTTAACATTATTAAATTGATATTTTTTTTATGTTTATATAATCAGGTCGAAGATCACATTTTGGAGACGTGCATATACAATCTATCTATGAGGGCACCGCGTGTAATTGAACAACACTTGCAAGAGGAAGGATTCTTGCACATTTATCATATGCTCGGAGGTGTAAATTGAATCTCACACTTATCAATGCCTTGGTGGAAAAATGGAGACCCAAGACACATACATTTCATTTTCTATGTGGTGAGTGTACAATCACACTCGAGAACGTAGCTTTACAACTTAGTTTACAAGTGGATGGTTCAATCGTTATGGGGTCAGTGGTAGTTGGCGGTTGGAGCGGCATTTGCGAGCAACTATTAGGCAAGGTGCCGAAGAGGTTTTTTGGTAGCCGATAGAGATAAAATGGTTGGAACAAAATTTAAATTATCTCGACAACTATGCGAATGACCTTGAAAGAGAACAATATGCTTGAGCATTCTTAATCGAAGGATTTCTAATGCTCGATAAATCTCGAACTTTGGTACATTTTTAAGATGGCTACTACAACTCGTCAACTTGAAAGAAGCGAGTTGGCTTAGTTGGGGATCAACCGTGTTGGCCACATTGTATCGAAAGATATGTCGGGCGACGCAACCTCAAAAACTTAAAATTAGTGGTTGCATACTCCTTTTGCAGTCATGGGCATTGTACAGGCTACCATTTTTACGTCCCTAAGTCGATGCCCCTTATACTTTCTCACTTGTAACATGGTAAAATTCATTTGATAATATAGTTATCATAATATTTCTTATTATTATATTTTTTAAATAACATATTATTTGAATAGGTGAAACAATCACGCGAGTCATGTGGCACTAAAGAAGAAGTTTGAAGATATCCAATTACTGTTAGATCAACGATAGGAAGCCGAGGTTAGGTTTTGAAATTTTCAAATATATAATATTTAAGAAAGGATTTGAAATTTAATATTATGTAGATAATAAAATTTATAATTTCATATTATAGTTTGAATGGATGTCATACGCCGATCCAAAAATTGAAGAATGCATCTCGATCGAACTTTTGGCCCATTGCAATATTTGCACGCCAAAGTGCCATTGATAGTTTATGCAATGGTGGAGATGCACGAATCCGATCGAGTGATGCGATAATTTGAGTTTAGGCAAACTATTCCACCGTCACCCTAAGATATCAAAGAACCGCACAAGGTCGACTTGCGAGGGAGAACCGACAAAGATTGGTCTAAATTCCACGAGCAATATATCAACGTTTGGGAGCATAGGTACAATTTCATGCCTACGTGTGAACCAATTCTCGCACCAAAATTAGCAACCTCTCCAAAGTACATGCGATGGTTTAGACATCACGACAAGCCATATCTACTGCCGGAGGAGGTAAGGACTAGCCAACATCATAGTAGGAGGCCAAAATGACCTCGTATCATTTATAGGTTGGGATTGCATGCCTCGATAGAGTCATCATCAATTCCAACCTAACAAGAGGCATCGAACGGGTCTTACAATAGTTAGAATGTACACCGACTGAGTGTTATACTTGTGTGGTGTCTCTTTTAAAAGAAGAAACATAATAATGGTAGCTAACTGCCACTCGTCATATACCAATAAATCGAATTACTTGGACATCCTTTTGTCTGGTTTTGAAAAGAAGTATATTGTTTAATTGTATTTGGAAGATAGAAAGCAAGAATTTATGATGTTGAAGCAAGAAAATATGTTAGTAGTCAACTACGAAAGCTTGCGAGTAAGTAAATATGCTCTTGAACCAGTGCCCCCAAAAGAGGAAAGTTGTAAGTGATTCATTCTTGGATTGCAAGATAAACTTTGAATTAAGTTAGTCTCACACAAAATAAAAGAGTTTGCTGATTTAGCTTAATAAGCGAAATTGGTTGAACAAGCCTTAGGCTTAGATAAGAAAGATAAGTCTCTCCGAGCATTTGGAAAAAGAGTTGAGACTATTAATTCACAATCTCTTCCTAAACGACCTAAAGAGTCTCGAAGTTCTTGGAAATCAGTTCCATCAGAAGTTGAATATGAGAAAGACCAAGTTAAATGATCGTCAGTATCTATTGGCAATGTTGAGAATTCAAAAAAGGATGTAAGTATTCCGAACTTTGAACCTTGTGGTAAAAAGCACAGAAGTGAATGTTGGGAAAAATGGGAGTATGTTTTCGATATGGATCTTTAGAGCATATCGCTCAAAATTGTCTGAGAAGTGTTAATGATATTCCTGCTGCTACCTAGAGGTCTGCTTATGTAGCTAGAGGTCAAAGAACTTATCGTGATGGCTCAGTTGAGAGGGGTAGTCAAATAGGAGAAATTGATTCAGTAGTATATCTTCTCTATCACATTTCAAGTAAATTTCGTCTAGCTCTAATACAAACTGTCATGAGGCTAAAACTTTAGTTTGGAAAACCTTATGGCCTTAGGTCGTCGTTGTTGAACTCATCCGTACTACCATCATGCTCATCCGAGACAACCCTCGTCTCATTCTCTCTTGATGTGGATGGACTTGCTTGTGTGGGCTGGGTGGTGACGAGTGGTTCATGGATGGAGATACCTCATTAGGGTCTAGATCATGTACCCCACATTAATCTTCCATCCTTGCAAAATGGCATACAAGATAATAGCACGATTATGGGTAACTTTCGTGACATCTTTGTGCAAGAAAAAAATTTGCACAAATAGAATATATCCACATTTTAGCCTCTAGGTCATTATTGATTGTTGAAATTGTAATGGTTCTCGGGATACCAACTTTCAGAACCAATTGCCTCAAACTTTAATCAAAAAGTTAATAATCTCATCATAATCCACATCATTTAAATTTTCATAAAAAAATCGGAGGCATAACGAGGTGTTTTATAAATAGCCTTGATCGCGATTGGAGAGGCGTCTACGTACATATTTTTCACAAAGACCTTGTTATCTTGGGCTTCAAGAAAATTCACATAGAATTCATGAACAATAGAGATGATGGCCGGTTTAAGAGGTTATCAGCAAAATATGTTCTACTATAAGCGGTTGACCCTTGTAATTATAGGGTCATGAAATAATTACATGGAAAATTCAAAGCCACATTCTGAGATTAGTGGTTTATTGAAGTTGCCAAATCTTTTGGTCATTTTGTTTAAGACGAATTGTCTCCTTGGGTCATTTGAAACATTACGTTTTACGATTCATCAGAATGTCGTTCCCTTTTAAGATGACATGCCAACCAAATTCTGATATAATTTAAACAACCAATAACATAATATAATTGATTCAAAACAAATTTCATGTTCATTAATCTATTTATAAAAAATCTAGCACGAATATTTAAATATTAGCAAAAGATTGAGTATCACTGGGCTTTTATGTTTTCAAAATGTCGGAGTTGTCGTGTTTTCCTGTCGACCACCGTCATTTTTCATCAGAGGAGAAGTTTGTTGAGACTCAATGAGGGACTGGTTTAATTCGAAAATGGAAAAAAAATGATGCAAATGGAGGATTAATAATAGAGAAAAACTAAAGAAGAGGAAGGGTTGAGGACATGAAGGCGGAGTATGACGAAAAAAAGAGGAAACTTTTGGGGCATATGATTAAGGCTTGTCATGACGAGGTCCTTTTATAATCGTTGCCTCGTCACGATGTCGCTTCTCCTATTGTCCTTACATCACGTAGCCGTTATGAGTTCCAAGTCCGTTATGTCACGACTCGTTGCGACGTGGATAGCCCTTTGTTACGATGTGGAACTGCTTGTTGGGTCGACGAGACATTCCTCGTCTCGACGTCACCATCTTTTTGGCCTTTCGTTGGGTCGGCTCATCATGAAAATGTGAGGCCACGTTAGGACGTGAGGTGAGCTCGTCGGGATGACTCGACATCTCATGTCAGGACATCACTTACTGTTTTAATCTTCCCCGTGCGCGAAGTTTCACATTCTTCAACTCTTTGATTCTTCCACTTTCGAACTCAGTGACCACTATAGACAACACATAAAAACATCTAAATTAAAACTTTAAATAAACAAAACAAAAAAACCAACTACAATTAAAATTTAAATTTAAACAAGAAGTCCTTTTTTCTTACTCGAGACGATCCATGCCACCGAAAAGGAACTTTCAGGTGGTCCTTGACACTTTGATTCGTCAGTTGTTTTTTAGTCGAGAAATGTAAACCAACACTTTCGATCAATTCCAATGATATTGCCTTATTTTTGAAATTCGAGCCATTTGGTGTCGAATTCAAGCCAACCCCAAATTATTTTTTGGAGTATTATTACATTGAGCCTCTTCACCTTCATGTTGCATGAGACTTTGTTAACTTGAGCTTTACCTTCATCATCGAATGAGAATGAGATGAACTCGTCGGTTTCTTCCGTTAACACCTCCTCGGTTTAGGTCAGATAGTATATCGAATTATCTACACTTTCATTCAAAATTTGGTTAAGCTTTATGTTAGTGGTTAGATCTACTTCTACAGCTACATCTACAACTACATCTATCTCTCTGCTAATTGGATCGAAGATGCCTTCGACTATATTTAATGGCTCCTCATGGCCTTCGGTTCCAAACTCTTGTTAACTATCATTTAATTTAGAGTGGTTAACGATGATATGATAGTTCCCGTTATCAGAGTTGGGAACATCATGTTCAATCTATTCCAAAGAACTCTATGCCTCCCTTTGTTGTTTTAGTGGTTTTGTCATTTCCAATATTTATGCCAACAATTCTTTTATTTTTACGACATCCGTTGTGTAGGTTGACATAGTGGCTTTACATGAAACTGCCTCATACGAATTACAAGTGAGATCGGTTGAATATTCGGATGTCTTTAACTGGTCTTATTGTCTTTGGACTTCCTTTAATTTTGCTTGGAATTCTATCTTGAGGTGAAAGGACTTATTTTCCTCAGACTTTAAAGGAAATTTGTATGACTCTTCGTAATCTTCGCACATTCGATCGTGACTATGTTGGTTTGTTTTGTTGAGGCTTTGTTCGACAATCGTGATCTTTGATTGCTCCTATATTGCTCATATAAATCCTGGTATACCTTATCATCAATGATTAGGTCCAATTCTTTGGGTTGAATATCCGGGCACATTGTATTCTCTATCATAACTTATCGATATCCCATACAACTCACCAAGAGGTTCGGCTGAAGATTCTATCACATTGTTACCTTCATCAAAACTCTAGTGGTTTGTTGAAGTTCGATTGCCCAAATCGGTCATTCGTTACAATACCCTTCATCATCGAACCATGCAAATATCTCACGTTCCTCGTCCAATTACTATCATCATCAAATTCATCATCAACCGCATTCTTGATTAAATTAAATAATCAAAAAGGTATCTAAAAATATATTTAAATAAATAAATAAAAATTACAAAATAATTAAAAATTAACACACTATCTAACTCGTTTATCTTTTGACTAGTATTATTTTATAAAGCAATTAAATTAATAACAATTTTCACCGTTTCAATCCAAAGCAATGACACTAACAACTTGAACGCCGCCAGACATGCGAGCGTCCAGACAGGAAATACTGCGAAAAAAAGATATAGAATAAAGCAGCAGTGTTCACAAGTATACAACTCAAATTGTAATATAATAAAGTGTTACAACGAAACACTCCGAGAAGTATTCTAAGGATCGTACCTAAGGGATTGCAAATTGAAGAAAATTTATTATTAAATTAATTACCAAAAATAATTACTAATGTAATTGAGTTACAAATTAGTAGTGTTAATGCAGAATTAAATTATTAATTAAACTAATGAAATTAATTAATCTAAAATAACCTAATGGTATTTAATTAACCTAATATATCTTAATGGAAATTCCTATTCTTAGTGTCAATGATGCAAGCTCCCGGCCTATGATTGATTAAATCTCTAATTATCAATTAAGTCGCTAATTATCCTTAACTAAGTTATTTAGCACCCTTAGTTAAGAATACCCTTAGCTAAGAATACCCTTTCGGTCTCATTTTCACTAAGGATTACCACCTAAGTCACTCTTTCAGTCTCTACCTAAGTATATAGATACCCTTTCGATCTCAATTTTCTAGATATTCTACTAGGGGCGTCTGTTCCTAGTATACTAAGTACTTTTGAATAAACTCTCAATTTTAGATAAATAATTACTTAATCAATAAATTAATTTCATAATCAAATCATGCAGGATATAAATTACACACAAGATTTTATCTCAATATTCATACAAATGTTAGTTGATCAAGTTAACGAATATAAATAACAGAATAAAAGAATAAAGGAAAGAGAATGCTCATTAATAATTAATAGAAGCATAGTTTTAGAAAAATCTCCTCTCACAATCGTCTCCACATCGGAACAGAATGATTCTGATTAAGCGAACATAATAAAAGATAAAATAAGAACTAAAGAAAATTGAAAATTAAAAGTATGAAAATATCGTTCGACGCTTCCCTAGGTCGACTCCTTAAAAATGACTCCTTAACTCAGCCTAACTATTACTATTTATAGGCAATTGTGGCGGCCCTAATTAGGTCAAAAATAGACTTTAAAACTGATAAAATTACATTGTGTGGATGGAAACACCCCTAGCTTAATTTTGCCTTCCATCACTCCGGTGTCGTGACACTGTACTTCCTAGGTGACTTCCTTGTCTTCAAACTGTGGTGTTGCGACACCAAATGCTGATGTCGCGGCACTGCCATCGTCTTTTGCATTTTTAGCTTGAAAAGAATGTCCTACACACTAAATCGACATGTTAGTCCTTCCCTAGGCCCGTATTGGCCCATTAGGTCATTCCATACCGAAAAATTACGTAAAACACTTATTTTATTAAAATTAAACATAAACTACTAAAAATGGAAAACATAGCAAAATAATCTAAAACAACTAGAAAACAAGCTCGTTAAGTGCTGAAAAGACTTTAATTTGCCACAACAATTTGTAGCAGTTTAGTTCCGTTGGCAATGATCACGGGCTTTGATCTGCGACCCATGACACTAATACTTATATATAAAAGAAAGGATCAAAGGACTTTTCTTGTTTGACACTAGAGGTGTTCATGGGTCGGGCCAGGGTTGGGTCGTGCTTAAACATGATATTAATATACTTTATGCTTGCCTAAGCCTGGTCAGGCCTAAAATATGAGCTTAAATTTTTTCCCAAGTCTGCTCATATTTGTTAAAGACTAACCCAAGCCCATTTAGGCCCGCCCATATTATTTTTAATTTCTAAATATTTATATTTTTTATGTAGTCATCTTAACATTATTTTAATATTTACATTAGAGTAGTATTATATATTTACTATAGGATTTTCATTATTTTAATATTTACATTAGAGTAGTATTATATATTTACTAAAGGATTTTTTAATATGTTATAAATTACATAATATATAGAATAACATAATATATAAATATTATAAACTTTAAAAAAGGCTTGGTTGGTTCGGGCTTGAGCCTTAAATGTTCAAGCCCGAGCCTAACCCATATTTTAAACATGCCTTAATTTTTTTGCTCAAGCCCATTTTCGAGCCTAATATTTTTATCTAAACCCTCCCAAATTTTGGGCAGGTCTAGGCAGGTAGCCCGACCCATGAACAGGTCTATTTGACACGTGTCTAGCCATTCATGCATTTTTTCCCTTTATTATATTATGTTTTAAATGGTTAAATTACAATTTCAGCCCTTTTTTTAGGTTATATTTCTCCTTTTCTTTTCTTTTTTCATTTTATTAAAATGGTTAAATTTTAATTTTGCCTCATATATTATATCTAAATTTTAGATTTAATATCTAAAATTAAATTTTTAATATAAATTGGTCCCCATATTTTTATAATGTTATTAATTAGTTCAAATAGTTAATATCGTTAACTTTTTGATTAAAACATTATGTTGTTATATATAATTTGAATATCCTAAAAGTCTTACATTTTAATGCCATGGGACTAGAACTTTAGTCTCATAATTCGTATGGCCTTAGGCGATTATATCCTTCCAAACACGCCTAAGTTAGTCTAAATCCCACAAAGTGAAGATTCTCATAGAATTCCTCCAAAGGACCAATTTATATAGCAGAAATAGCCACAAAAAAGTGAGGTGTTAGAGTAAATGCTCTCAACTTAGTAGTCACTCTCAAAGAATACAGCACTATGGATGTTTTAAAACTGAGGGGGAGGCTCTCTATTTATAGTTGAGTTCCCCCAAAACCAATGGTATAAATCGAATTACATCGATAATTGAGATGAAGCTTATCACTACAATTAAGGGATTTACAAGATTTACACAATCAAATCAAATCGAATCTTATCAGATATTATTCCCCTCAATCTTTTAAGATTAGTTTCCCTATTTACTAAGGTAGTCTAACTTTCCAAATATGCTTCATTGGGCCACTAGGCTTCAAATGGACAGGCTTCTCCACAGTTCTTTGAATCGGGCCACTCTTCGTGGGTCAAATGATCCCCATCTAACCAATAGACCTTCATGGGATGCATTTTGTGTGATGGTCACGGGCTTTGCACCTTGGCCCGTGACATTCTTCCACATTCATTCTCGCGATGCCTTCATTGTGCTCTAAGAATGGAAGTGACTTGATTCACCTTAGAACTCTCGATGCCTTAGCTTTTTCCCAACTAGTCTCACTATTGGGTTATCTCGCCTTTTGAAACTTTTGCCTCGGCTTTCTTCGCTTCTTAACTCAAGCTGTTTCACTCGCTCGTACATCCCGTTCACAAAAAGTCATCACTTTTACTTGCTCACATTATGACTTACCTCGATCAGGATCCTCTTGATCCACACAACTAGGCTTCGACACCCCACGTTGAACACTAGATAACCTTGAGTATTCTCACTAACTCAAGTTTGTAAGTCCATTGGCTTACCCTCTTCTGAACTCTGAAAGGGCCTTTGTGTTCTCACCAAGCCAACAAGTTAAAATACAAAACACTACTAAAGTGTTAGAAATGTATCTTACTTATAGCATTTACTCATCCTGACTGTCCAGTTTGCATCACCACTTTACCCCTAACGTTTGATGCATAACCCACCTTTCCCATAGTTGGTAGCTCTACTGATATCTCAACAAGCTTCATATAGATTTCATGCTCCACTAGCATTTTCGAATGTGCTTTCTTAGTACTCTGTTTTATTGAGTTAGTGTTCCTCCCATATGAAATATCCTGGACTAGTTGAATTGTCGACAACACCTGGGTCCCAACCTTTATATCTCGATCTATTGGCACAACAATTCGTAATAATGGATCATCAACAATATGAATTTGATTGACAAGAGGAAAAATAACCGCCTTAATCCTGTCAAGGAATTTTAAGCCAAGCACAAAATCTTAATCTTTTAAATAGATTACCTCAAAATCTTCCTTGTCATTCCATTCGTTGATTTGTAGCTTTATACCTTGAGCTACTCCCACAGTTGGGGCCTCCTTGAATTTACCGTCTTGATCTTCTCATTCGATTTCCTAATCGAGAGACCAAATCCTCGTAACTTTTCTCAAAATGAATAAGTCTGATGCTCCTGTATCAACAAGAGTACTCCGTTTTTTGGCCTGCGATGTTGATGTCCACAAGCATCAACCTTTTCACTTTGCGATTCCTTTTTCGCAGAAGTAAGTATCATTGAATTAATTTTGATGCCTTCCTCTCATCAGGCTCCGTTTCCTTTCCTTTATTGGTCACGGACGACTTAACTCACTCTAGATAGTCTCGCATCTCATGCGGACCATTACAAAAAAAGCACTTCAGTCGTTTCTTCTTCCATTGGCTTCGACTCCACTCATGATTAAACCAAGATTCATGGGTGCTTCTTCTGACCCATCATCCCTTTTGACATTAAAAACACAAATCACTTTGGACAATACCTTACTATATATAGTTCTTAACAAAGGTAGCATTTTATCTTGCTCACTTTCTCATTCGGGTTGTTGGGTCTCCACTTCCCATTTCATGGTTTCCCATTGCCACCGTCACTACTACTACCATCGTTTCCATCATTGTTGTGTGCCTCTTCATCTTCCTTATGGTCTCCCCCACCATTTTCCTTCTCATTGGGCTTGAAAGGCTTGAACTTATCTTTTTTTAGAACAAGCTCGATCAAATACTTAACTACAATCATGGCTTTTGATAGTTCTTGGACCCTTCGACGTTCCAATTCTTATTTAACCCACGGTTTCAACCTACCCATAAAACAGAAGAATGCTTCCTTCTCACTCAGATTGGAGATTTGAAACATTAATTCGCTGAACTCTTTTACATACTCTTGGATTGTGCCTTGTTGAGAGAACCAACGTAACTTAGACCAAGCCTCCTTCTTGGCATATTTAAGGTAAAAGGCTCATTGAACTCATTTTGGAACTCCTCCCAAGTTCCAATCGTAGCCTAACCATGTTTTTTACATGTCCACCTATGACTCCACCATAAAAGAGTAAGTCAGTATAACATCAAGCAATAGTATTTACCTTAGCATCATCATCATTGATGCCCATGGCACGAAATTACTGTTCCATCTCCCATAAAAAGTTGTCCACTTCACTTATGGACCTTGCTCCATTGAACTTCTTCGATTTGGGGACATTCATCTCGTGGTTGAGTCTCACACCAATACTCTTTTACCCACAACAGCTCGGCACAAAGCAAGCTCCCCTATGATCTCCTCCACTCTTGTGCTTAAAGTCCTTATTGTGGCCATTTTTTCCTTCTTCAAAGTCATCGCCATGGCCTCGAGAGCATCGTCTCTCTTCGTCAGCTTACCTACAGTGGAATTGAGCATCCCTCGCATCTCATCCATAATGGAACTAAGAGACTACAATACCAACTCTTTGAGTTGCTTTTCCTTCGAGTCTAACACCGCAGTGCGTCCCTCGATCATCTCAAGAGTGTCCTTCACTTCACCCATGGGCTCCTTGAGCTTGACCACTCATTCCTCCAAAGCCAATATGTCCCTCTAATGGTTTACTTTTCTAGCCCTCATATGGGTTTCCATTGGCTCAATCTAATCGACAACTTCTTTCGACATCTCTACGGTGTCTTCGCAACCAAAAGTCGTATACCAACTGTCACGGGCTAGAACTTTAGTCTCACAATCTATGCGGCCTTAGGCGATTCTATCGTTTCAAACCTGCTTGAGTCAGCCTAACTCCCACTAAGTGAATATTCTCACAGAATTCCTCCAAGGCACCAATTTATATAGGTAAAGCAACACAAAGCTAAAAGAATGCTCAAAAGAACATAATAGCCATAGAAAAACAATGCACAAGAGGTGTTTGAGTAACTGCTTTCAACTTAGTATTCACTCTTAAAGAATACAAAATAATTGACGATTTACAACTAAGGGGAGGCTCTCTATTTATAGCTAAGCTCCCCCAAAATCAATAGTATAGATTGAATTATATCGATGGTCGAGATAAAGCCTATCACTACAATTAAGGGGTTTACAATATTTACACAATCAAATCTAATCTAATCTTAACAGATATTATTCCCCTCAATATTCTAAGATTAGTTTCCATATTTACCAAGATAGCCTAACTTTCCATATTTGTTTCATTGGGCCACACAAGCTTCTCCATCAGTTCTTTGAATCGAGTCAGATCTCGTAGGTTAAATTATCTCCATCTAATCGATAGACCTCAATGGGATGCGTTTTGTGCGATGGTCACGGGCTTTGCACCTTGGCATGTGACACTAACACATGGTTTCTTATTTCTTTTAGGTTTGTGTTGATCATACCTTCTTTTTTTTTTTTTTTTTTTTGCAAATTTAGAAAATGATTAAATTTCAATTTTGATTCCTATATTATGCCTAAGTATGAAATTTAACTACTACACTTTAATTTCTTATGTAATTTGGCATTTGTATTTTTACAATATTATTATTAGTTGAAATAGTTAATATCATTAAATTTTTATTAAAATATTACATGATTATATATACATTTTTAAGTGGGATTAGAATATATTTTAACTTTTAATTTTATATTCTATATTTTGACGCAAACAAATAATCAATTCAAAATACAAAGCGAGGAATCATACTAATAATAACATTTCAAAGTTAAATTATTCTTATGTTTATTTAAATACTATTAATTTAAATTATTTATTTTATATTATTTTAATACTAATAATTTACATTTTAAACAAATAGTAATAATTCAATTTCAATACACCTTAGATAGTATTAAGCAGGGAAAAAGACGTTACATGCAAAAGGAAAGAAATAGTTATTACAAATTTCTTTTTCTTTTCTTTTCTTTTCTGTTTTTTTTTTTAATTAAAAGATAAAACACTCCTAGAGCCTACGAATGGGTAGAAACAGTGGCATCTTCATGCAAAGAACTATGGGCATCCTCGTCAAGCAGTCGCACTATATATTGCGGTGGATCTTCGAAGAGAATTAATTGGTTTAGCTCCCTACTGAGGCCTTTGCCAAAAATCCGCTACTTTTTTTATTTTCTCGTACAACATGCCTGAGTTTTATTTTTTCAATCCTTATTACACCATTCATGTATCAACCAAATTTCAAGAATATTACTAAGTGATGCGAAATCATTACAATTAGTATCAATAAGCAAGACATTATCACAATTAATCTTAACATGTTTATACTCTTTTATCCAAACCAGTTATTACACAATCGTTAGCAAACACACAGTAATAAGAAAAATTTAAGCATATTAATTTAAATCAAATAAATCACAAGATCAAAATAGGAATAGCAAGTAAAATATAATTTAAAATAAATGTTTATTGTAAACAGGTTGGAAATCAATCCAGAGTTGAGGCCTGTGGAACACAGTTTCCTTAAGACAGATTCGACCACTCCTTTCGCGCTGGAGAAAAGTCAAACAATTATCTCCCATGATACAACAATTGGATGAACACCACAATAGCGCAGCTGCGTGATCAACGAACAAGGCTTATCTTCTTTCTATCGCTGGAAAACAGTTTGGGAAAGAAAAATTTCAAAGGAAATTATCAGAATTCTTGTCTCTCTGTGTATTGAATTAAGGGCATCAAATCGAAATTAACGTTTGACATTGAGAAAAGAAATAAACACTTATTGGGCTAAAAAATCCACAGGCTTAAAAGGGCCCGACCATTTCAAACATTTTTCATTGTACACGTCGTGCACATGCACCCCTAATCTCGATAGATTTAAATTTGAACTCTACTCACGCGTGAAAGAAAGCATTAGCTTAGTCAATTAGTAATTACCAAGTTGGTTTACATATATATATAAGTTTCATACTAGATTCTCAATCAATATGGGACTAATGCTTTTCATTTTCTTCAATATAATTTATAAGTGGCTTACTTTGAGTATCAATTTATCATTCATCACTCAACTATTTTGAGCATATGATATTCTATTGTAAAGGTCTTATGGGGTAGAACATAAAATCATAATTTTATGATTCAAAACTCCTCATTTACCAATCAAAAATATGCCTCAAAGATTCTAAACCAGTTTCATCCATTCCACTATAGCTCTTTCTTCCACCTGTAAAATGTCAGTCATTCCTGTTACCGCGGCAAAACCCGACATCCACTACCCATTATTATCCCGCATAACTCCTCCGATTGCTGCTTTAGTATTACTATTTGCAACAGAGCCATTAACATTAAGCTTGACCCAACCTAAATCAAGGCACTGCCACCCTTTTTTGATTTGAGAAAAATAGTCCAAAGAAATCATCTTGTCTCTACATCTGTAAGCTTTTGTCCAAGCAAGAGCCGAGGCAATGAGCTCATGATTGCTACTGCTAGTATTTCTGAAAATGAAAGCATAGTGATTAGTATAAATTAAAAGCAATAAATTTAAATAAAAAATTAATTAACTTTTAATTTTTTTAAATTTAAAATTTAGAGTTTATGGTTTATCAATATTTTTATTTTTATAATAACTAGTTGGTTTCACATTGATAAACCCCAAACGACATATCAAATATATTAATGTATACCAATAGCAAAAACAAAAATATACACTTAGAGATACAATAGTTACTCCTTGATTTTTGGTTTATTTCCTTTGTATTCCTCAACCGCAACTATCCATTGTCAGAATGTTTGATGGGTAATGTGTTTACACTTTTTTTAAATAAATGCATTAATAAAAGAACATTTAAATTAAATTAAATATATTGTAATTTAAATTATTAAAAGGTAGAATCGACATCATGGATAGTGGTGTTTAAATTTCAATTAAAATTGAATTAATCGATTGAATCGATCTATTTCAGTTAATCGGTTGGTTAATCGATTTAATTCGGTTAGAGGTCGGTAAATAATTTTTAAAAGTAAAAATTATTGGTTAATTCGGTTCAAATAAGATAATTAACTGAATTATTAATTAATAATACAAATTATAGTAGTTTTAATTTGGTTAAATTGGTCAAATGAACATTATTAATTTATTTATTATATATGTTTTATACTTGTTTTAACAAAAAAAAAACAAGTATATATATATTGGTTAATTCGGTTAATGATTAAATTAACTGAAATATTTTGGTTCGGTAAATTTTTTGAAAAATTTGAATTGGTTAATAGTTAAAAATTAAAAAAATTCGATTAATTCGGTTTAATTAACAGTTTGAATATCCCTAATCGTAGGTACATATTCCTAATTTTATATATATATCTGCAGTCTGCAGCTTAAAAAATTTAAAGCATACAAGATTTCCTTTTCTTTAATCTATTTTATAGGAGCATTGAATGAGTCTTTTGTATGCTCACAAATTGTTTGGACGTAAATAATAATAAAAACATACAGCGATGGTTAACGTGGCCCATGTAGCAATATGATGAAAACAAAGAAAGCAGAGCACGTGAATGTGGCCGCCTTAACGCCTAGGTTCAAACTGCAAAGATTCTAAGGTGGTCCTCTTATATGTCAAAAATTTTAGCAAATTTAAGTAGCAATGCCACTAACATATGTTTGGTAACCCTCGGATTCTATCAATTCCATACATTTACGATTGAATAAACATAATTCATGTTTGCCTTCTTTTTTCTTGTAACTTTCGGGCATTTGAGTTTACATGGAACGACTGTGTGTCGTAACTTGTCCTTTCAATCCACTCCATGGAGTGTCAATAAAGATAATACGGGAATTAAGTTGGGTTTTTTTCTAAAAAAAAAATTTAAGGATATTGGCGGATTTGAAGATAATATAGGAATTCGGCGGGGTTTTTTTAATATTGGGGCATGCGCAAATAGAAAAAGCATTGAGACCTCCAAGGAAAAGACAAATATATTCATAGCTCTGATGGGATATTGGCAACCATTAACCTGATTTACATCACAATCATAACCCTTTGACTAAATGCAAAAACATCAACAAGAAAACCTTGCCAACGCAATTCTTAATAATGCTTTAGGTTGTAAGCCACGTCTCACAGTATTAAAAACAGCAATGCAACATCAATCGGATTTTTTTTTTTAATATTTGATTTAAGTTGGAATCGATATTGATAAAAAAGGATCTACTTAAATACTATAATAAAATGGATAAAAGACATGTAATTTAAAAATAATAATAAAATAAACAGTAATGCAACCATTTTCCCACCGGCCAACCCAAGCATCTAGCTAGAGTGAAAAAAGACAGTAGCTTCAGTCCTCGATTGTGCTTTAGTACCCGACGACAGTCCTTGAGCGATCACGGCACACCCTTGCACGGCCTAGGCTATAGCTTCTGCCCCCTCCACTTTTACCTTTTTCATAACCATTTCTTACTAAAGTAAAAGAGCCACACAAATCTAGATATCTCTGACCAAATTCTAACTAGGAAAATTAAAGGGTTTTTTAATAAAATATTATTAAAAAATTTAAAATACGAAAATAGGGTGTACTTTTTAAAATTTACGAGATTAGTACAGAGAGGGTGGTCGCGCCTCTGGCAGAGGCGGCACCACCCTCTCACATAAGCATTGAAATCTAAAAAAAAATTTGAAATCTAAAAAAAAAAAATCTGAAAAAGTTCAAAAAAAGAAATGGCAGAAAAAGGGCTGGTGAAGCCTCTGCCACAAGCGGCATGTAATATCCTAAATTAGGGTTATGCGTTTGGAGCATAACTCAAGTGTTAGTAGGCTTTAAGTGTGGTTAAGTATGTTTTAGGAGTTTTTAAAACCCAAGGATGAAGGGGAAAGCTTTGGGAAAATGTTGGATTTTAAGTCTAAAATGAGAAACTAGGCGAATGAGACCTTAAAAAAATCTTAGGAGTTTATAGACATGAAAGTGGGCCTGGTAAAGTGGCTATAAGGCGCCACTTAAGGCCTTGGTGCATGATGCCATAGGCTGGGAGGAAGGGAAGAGGTTCGAGTATCGTGGGAAGCATTAGAGACTTTTATTATTGCCTCAAAAAGGGGAACTAGGCTAAGGAGGCTTTAAAGGAATTTTTAGGGAATTAATGCCACAAGAAATCATGTGGTAAAGTGGCAATGGATGCCATGTGCAGTGGGGTTAAGGGCCTTGGCTCGAGTTGTGAAGGAAGCAGGAAGGAGCGTTTATTTTTGTGTCAAGAAGGCGCCTGGCGAAAGAGGTTTTAAAAGAAATTCTGCGTGAGTCATGTCACAAAAAAACGCCTTGGCAAAGTGGCTTGGGGCGTTATCTGTGGAGCAAGGAGCAGGTTTCATGTTCGAATCTTGTTGGCAACAGGGAGGCGTGTTTTTATTTTGCTTTTGGCGTTAAGACAAGGGAGAGCTAGGGAAGGAGGCCTTAAAATGAAGTGTGGGGAGTTTATGACACAAAAGGAGCTAGCAGCAAAGTGGCTTGGGACGTTACCTGCAGCTTGTGTCAAAGGGCCAGCAGGTCTCAGGTTCGAGTAACGTGGGAAGCACATGGGAGTGTTTTTATTTTTGCTTTGGCGTCAAGGAAGAAGGGTGAGAAGAAATTGGACGGCAATTGGACTTACAATTGAAGGAGGATTGAGCTTAATTCTCCTATTAATTTCGGCTAAGGTAGGATAATTGATGATTATTTTATTTTAAGTTGTTAGATAATAGATAATTGTTGTTTTATTTATTCAAGTAGGATAATTGTTGATTTAATTATTTTGTGCAAGATGAAGAAGAGATAAATAAGGATTTATTTTATTTATTTTGGTTTAAATAGGTGATAAGAGATAATATAGGAGTTTGATAAGGGATTAATGTTGGATTAATTTATTTTATTTGTTAAGGAGATAATAGAGGAGATTATCAAAGAGTTTGATAATAGCAAGGATATAGTAGCTGAATTCTTTATAAGGGGAGTAATCATCTTTGATATCTTTTTTTAAATTTCTTTTGCCAAATTTCTTCCCACTCACACCTCTCATTCTTTTCTTTCATTCAACCTCAAATCTCTCTATTTCTTTGAAAGTCGAATGCCCCGTTAATAAGAGTGATAGTCGAAACCCTCAAAAGAATCATACCCTTCCTCTTGTATTCCTTAAAATAGCCGAATATCCTATTCCTATTAGGAGTAGGAGCCGAATCTCCCTATTATCATCTAGCTGAATCCCTATGGAATTCAAGCAGAGGTGTTGTCGACTTCAAGAAAAGATCTTTCGAGATTTTTAAGATTCAAGACACCTAAGGCAAGGGATACTTTTCGGGATTTGAAAATCGTAAGGTAAGTGCATATGTACAATCGGCCAAGGCCATATTTGATATTTTAAGTCTATTCCTTATTTGTTTAGAAAGTCGAAACTAATCCTTTAGGTGATCTAATGTTGGTCGAATACAAGGTAGAAGGATTTCAAAGTTTTGGGATTTGATTTTTAATCCAATCGGCACCAAGGTAAGAATTTGATTACAACAATCCTACTAGGATTTGGACTTATAGCCGAATGGATTTGTACTAATAAATTAGGGTTGGCCTAATATAGGTAGTTAAGGATCTAAAGCTTAGATCGGGATTTTCGAGATCTTCAATAAAGCACTAAGTAAATCGGTGTGTAATTCTACACTATTTCTTAATAAGTTTAAGGCAATCGCTTAATATGTATGTATGTTATACTGAATGTGGAAAATATGGTTAAGTACCATGTTATGGTACACAAGACTAAAGTACGTTTTCCTACTCCTACTATGAGTATGATAAGACTTGTTATGCCATGAATATGAATATGATAAGAATGTGAAATCGGGCATAAGGCATTATGTTGCATGATTTTGTATGACATGGGCATATGGGATATTATGAAAAAGGGGAAGTGAATGTGGTGACCTAAGACCACGATATCTGATTGTGGTGACCTAAGACCACGATATTTGAATATGGTGTCTCATGACACAAAGTATGTATCTGGTGGCTATGCCACGAATTTTATAAGGGCGATGAGCACGTCGACTGCATCGACTGCCTTCGATGGTATGTAGCGGATGGAGGGTTGACTTAGTAGTCCCCATGGTGTGATGGTTGGTACGGGTGACGTGTAGCGGATGGATAACTAGGCTTGGGTCCGGGATTGCATCATTTTATTTAATGCTATATGATTATGTATGATTTGACATGCCTAAATCTGATTGAGACTTAGTGTTGATTGTACACATTGAGTCTGTTTGACTCACCCCTTGTGGGACTATTTTTCAGGTGATGATCAGTAATGGACCGGGTCGAGAGAAGCTCAGGGGTGGCCATGCTCAATTCGACGATCGTTATATTTTGTTTTTATAGTTTTAAAATTTCCAAGTTTTGAATTATTTCGGGTTTTCATTTGATGTAATAAGGCCATCAGTACTAAATTGTTTATGCATGCTATTAAAGTTCTTAGTATGATATAATTATTGTCATATTAAAGTTAAAAGTAAAATTTTTCTTAAGTATAAGTATCAAATTGTTTTTAACACCATATCAACACGGGTTCTTAATTCGAGCCCAACCTAAATCAATGACTATTCAAAAATACACAAGTTTTTAGCAAAGTTTCAAAGAAGATTTGTATGGATTTTTTTTAGAAGCATGCCAGATCCGGTCAGGGCTTGTGGGCCGGGTTTGAGGTGTTTCACGGCACCAATGGTGCCTCTGGCAGAGGCGGCACCAATGGTGCCACTGGCAGAGGCATCACCAGCCCGTTTTAAGCTCTCAGTTGTAGGTTTTTTATCAAAATTTTAGCAGCTGAGAAGAAGAGAAGAAGAAGAAGAAGAAGAAGAAGAAGAAGAAGAAGAAAAGAAAGAGAAAGGAGGAGAAAGAAAGAAGAAAAAATAAGAGTATGTATAATTTTTTTTTAATAAGGAAGATATTGTTGTTGTAACATTATATGATATATATTGATTTTTATTTTTATTATTTGTTGTTGTTAGTTTAGTTTATAACTAATAGGTTAATAATATAGTTAGTTAGTTATTAATATTTTTAGTTAGAAACCCTAGAATGATATTTTAGTTTAGTTAGTAGTATATTGTTGGTAACCCTAAAATAAAATATTAAAATATTATTAGTGTATTAATATGTTATTATATATTAATATTTAGTTAATAATATGTTAGTTAATAAATTGTTAGTAGACTAATATGTTAGTTAAAAATCTTAAAAACCTTAAAATAACATATTGTTAGTATATTAATAATATGTTAGTATATTAATATTTTATTTAATATGTAACATAGTTAGTATATTGTTGTTGTTAGTATGTTAATATGTTAGTATATTAATAATATGTTAGCATTTAATATGTTGTAGAAGATCAATATGAAGAGAATCAAGAATTTATAAATTGATTCATCACATATTTTCCAGAGGAAGATACAAGCTCGGAGATGGAATAAAATGTAGATCGACTTTAAGTGGTTAGATGTGAAGATATATGTTGTTCATGTACAAAATGATAATTGTAATAATGTGAGCATAAGAATGAAAAAATAACATATTGAAACATTATGTTTTTATTTAAGAATAGTATATACGAGTCGAAATTTTTCCGAGCAATTTTGTTTATTTTTAATGATTGAATATTGAAGATGGATGATCAGTTTTTCGTATGTGTTTATTTTGATGGAATCATCCTGACAACAACCGTTGGATGCATATTTGAATGTCGGCAACAAATAGCAATGAGATTTAATAGAAATGTATCGTTGGATGATATGAAGCGAAGGATGAACACAAAAATTGTTAGACGTTGTGGGAGAACGATCTCAAGAATTTTCTACAAGTTTCCAATTTCGGCAGATCCGATCAAATTCACAGAAATGGAACTTGTAGACGACGAAGACGTTGAGACAATGATCACTCTTTACTGTGGGAATGGGAGTAACAGAAATGCACCAATTCACTTATTTGCTGAGTTTGCCAGTATTGGTATCAAGGCAAATGAAGAGAGCAATGCATATGGTGAAGAATGTGGAGCTCAAGAACCGTGCATGGTGCCTCCAATATCGTATGTTGATGCCGATTCGAATATACGTGGGATCGATATTGATCTTAATATTACACCAGATATCGTCGTTGGTGATGATGGACACGATAGTAATGATCATTGTGAGGAAGAGGTCGATAGTGATAGCGATCCCGATATGGACGATATACCTGATAATATTGACAATGAAGACGTGAATGACGATGGAAACATTAGCGCGTCTTTGGTCGGGAACCAGATGGGATGTATTATGATACACAATAATCCTAGGCCACACATGTCGCTCATAGACCCCGACACAACGCGTGTAGCTGAGTTCCCGGAGTACCCTGAAATGTATCCTGCTTATCGGCTGGCCGTAAATTTCGAGCATGAGTTATTTGTAGGCCAGAGATTCGAAAGTAAAGAAGAGTGCGTATCTGCTATTAAACGGTATAGCATGGATATATCAGCGGATTACAAAGTCGCAGTGTCCAAACCGACGGTTTATATTGTGGAGTGTTGGAAGGCAGCGGAAGGCTGCAATTGGCGGGTACGAGCTGCGTTCATTCAAAATTCGCAGATGTGGAGGATACGAAAATTGGTTGGATCGCATACATGTAGATCGACACGTATGACAGAAGATTATAAAAACTTGATTCGAAAACCATCTGTACGTGTATCATTCCAATGGTGAAGAACATGCCAACCATCAAAGTTTCGGTACTGATTGCTAAAATACAAGCACGATTTCAGTATCGAGTATCGTATGGAGCAGCTGTATGGAGATTACGACTCATCATATAACGAGCTGTAAGGATGGATAGCTGCTATGAGAGAGTACGTACTGGTAATTGTGATTGAGTTACAGACACGACCTTATTACAGCCCAGATGACCAATTACAGCCAGGGAAAACAATTTTTCATCGGATGTTCTGGACGTTTGATCAATGTGTGCGGGCATTTCCACACTACAAGCTGTTTGTCCAGATTGATAGGACATGGCTATACGGAAAATATACACAGATCCTACTTATTGCGATTGCTCAAGACGGCAACAGAAACGTGCTCCCAATAGCGTTTGTCATAGTAGATAAGGAGAATATGGAATCCTGGGAATTCTTTCTTACCAACCTGCGGAGGTATGTTATCAGCAACGATAATATTTGTATCATTTTAGATAGAGGGAAAGGATTAATTGCCGCAATTAGGCGTTTCGGTGTTCCATGGAGATCTGTTTACTGCATCCGTCATATTGCGGCTAACTTCCTTCGAGACTATAAGAATGCAGAGTGGAAGAGACAAGTGGTGAAAATGGGTAAAAGATAGCCTTAAATTTTCAATCATTCAATTTTAATGTTTTTATGTTATATATTTACCGTAACTTATCTTTTATTAGAATGTGTACAGCGTACGAGTTAGAGCCACATATTTTTAACCAAAGAATGACTCGACTTGAGAGTCAAATGGAAGGTCAAACGAACAAATCTTTTCGAGAGTGGTTAGGCACAATGGAGCCGTGGCAATGGGCTCAAAGTTTTGACGACGGCTTTTGGTATGGTCAAATGACCACAAACATGGTGGAGGGGGTCAACGCTGTGTTGTTGAAAACACGACATCTTCTAATTTCATCTGTCTTCTCGGCTATATTCTACAGGTTGGCCACGTTGATGCCAAGAATGGGTGAACAACAAGTCAACCAGATGGATGCCGGACACGTGTTTGTGGAAGATGTCAGGGATGCATTGATTGTAAATCGTCGGATTGCAAGGTCGATGACTGTAGAAATATATTCACGACGTATAGAAACTTTTTGAATTACGGAGTCTATCGGTCGTCGACCTGGTTTCCCACCTAGATCTTATAGAGTCGATCTTCGAAATAGTCAGTGCGAATGCAGGAGGTTCCAAACACTTTATTATCCGTGTGCACATGTCCTGGCAGCGCGTGCTAAAGCGAACCTTAATGTTGAACAATTTGTGAATGATGTGTAAACCGGAGCGTCACGTTACGTGTCCGGGAAAATGAGTTCCTATCCCGCCTGACACATCTATATGGGAGGTACCTCGGACGACTTTCGAGCTTGTCCCGGACAGAGCGCTACATAGGAATCCAAGAGGTCGTCCGCAATCATCTAGAATCCATAATAAAATGGACATTAGGGAGAAATTCGACGATAGGCGCTGTGGAATATGCAGGTTAGGTGGTCATAATCGAAGTAAATGCCCGCAGCGAAACTACCATGTTGGCCAATCGTCACGAGGGAGTGGGAGTTGACATTATTTAGATTAACATGTTTTGTATTCAGATTTTTTGTGATTTTGATTAATTAGGGCTAAATTGCAAAAAAAAATTACATGTATGGATTTGTATGAATGTTGATTTGTATTGATTTATATTTTGTGCGATATGGGTAGTATAATAAATGTTTTACATGTTTGTTTTGCTTTCTCATCAATCTGAATATTTACAAATTACATTAGATGTGAATATTTACAAATACAAATTAGAAGAAAACCTAAACTGCAAGAAACACCTAAAATTGATGGTTCGATGGTGTAGTCCTAGGTGTATAATTCTGTGGTGGTCGATGATCACGTCGTGGGTGCTCGCGACGACCAACATCCTCTTCAGCTTCTGGTGGGGTCCAGGTGGGGGTGTGCTAAACATGTCTAAAAATCCTGTGGCTCGAACGGCATAGATGAACTCGAGCCAGAAAGAGTGCCCAGATGCACTTGATACGACCCGAAGGCCGATGTCATGCAAGGATGGATCTGAGAGAAATCAGATCTTTGCGGTGTGTACGATCTAAATATATCAAACCCGGACTGGTATCCACCTCCTGAAGAGCCCGGGAAGTAGTCATAGCCCTGCACATCCAGATGATACGAATGTGCATCCGAATGTGAATGTGATTGCTCGGGCTCCGGCTTTGGCTCCTGCTCAGGTTCCAGCTCGGGATCAGGATTTGCAGCTGCCTCGACCTCCATATCGGCCGCTGCCTCGTATGCCCCATCTCGCTGCATGTGTTGGGGGACTACATCGATCGTCTCCGAGTATATATGGCTTTCCCATACTAGAGTACTATTGTATGTACTCTAATGAAGGTTAAAATCGAAGTCATATCCATCCGAGTATAGGACATGCGGTCATTCCACACCGCAATAAAGTGCCTATGTCTAACCCCCAATCCAAGCCTTGATTCCTCTCTTATTTTTACCATGAATCGATCCCACGGCATGGCGGATCGGGGATATATTGACGAACTAAATTGCCGAAGACTCGGTCGCGTGATACCACTCGACTACATGGAAACACACAATTGGTGCATTTGTGCACCACATGTACGAGTGAATATAAGTGGCCGGGGGTACAACGGCTGTAATTTTCGGTCGATGATATGGCGTCCATATAAACTGCACGATTAATAACATTGTCAAAATTTAACACGGTGTGCGTATGATATACAACCTAACAAGTAACCAATATTGGAATCACTTACCCATTCCCCGGCATGTTGCTCAATCATAAGCCGGTATATCGGGACAGTGTACGACCTCCCGATACCCGGATAAATGCTCCACCTACAAAAATAAATTTTAAGTCAAATATAATCAATATAAATAAATTGTCAATCAATAACAAATTATATTTTATCACCTATTTACTAGTGGATATACATATGGTTGGTGGGTAACTGATGCCAAGAATGGCATCCGATTCAGAGCCCATGACTGCAACAGCGTAAGGCATCCGCCTATGTCTGCTGTCGTTGGATCTATCGTCTGACAAAGCTCACGATACAACATCGCAAGAACAGCAGAGCCCCAACTATACGAGCGAGCATTGCCGAAATCAGCCAATAGGGGTAGGTACTGGATATAAACCGTTTATTATTTGCATTGGGCATCAGTACACCCCCTATGATGTGCATAATGTACGCTCGAGCAGCGTACGTCAACTCGGCTGCAGTGGCATCAGGTGATAACTATCCATACTTCGCTTTCAGCCATGTAAACTTCAAGCCCGTAAAATTTTTTTCGCCATCGCCGTACGGGTCCCCTAGTAGGCTCTGACATAGTGTAAATGGGTCATCTATCGCGCTGACGCCCATAATAGGACTCCCGTCAACTGGGAGCCCAAGCTGCATTGCAACATCCTCTAGAGTGACTGTGCACTCTCCACACGGGAAATGAAAAGTGTGGGTCTCCGGGCGCCAACGCTCGACTAGTGTGGATATTAAATCATACCGCAAGTCAAACGTCCGGATCAGTGCTGCTGACCCAAATCCAGCTTGCTCAATATACGGTACCAATCGTGCATCCGGGGGATTTCTTAACCCATTCACGCGCCCCCTTAGTGTACAGTACGAGTCCTGAAAGTGTTAAATCAGAAAAAAATTATTATTATAACATAAATTTTTATATACCTATTTTGTTAATATATCTCGCGATTAATAAATAACAATACATTACCAAATTATTAGCTACGCCAGATATGTGTGGATCTGTACTAATCAATCGAGCCATTGCCCTCTCAGATAACCTACAAAAAAAATTATTTTTATATTAAAGTACAAAAAAAATAACATGCCAAAAAAAATAATATAACAAAAATAATATAATAATTTTTACTAACAACAATAATAATAATACTAACTAACTAAAATAATATTTATTTAACTACCATTGTTTTTTACTTACTACTACAAATATACTAAAATAATAATTAGTGTTCTATTATTTTTAACTAACATAATAACTTTTCTTACAATCTAACTAACAAAATTATTATTTTAAGTTTTTTAACTAACTATCTATAGTTATATAACTAACAATATAATTAATATTGTAACTTTTAGTAATACTAACATACCAACTAACTAACTCATTTATTATTTTAATGTATTTAACTAACTAACTAACTAACTAATTTATTATTTTAGGGTATTTAACTAACTAACTATAATAATAAACAATTTATTATTTTAGGGTTTAACTAACTAACTATAACACACAATATAGTTAATATTTAAATTTTTAGTAAATCATAATAATAATAATAATAACTAATTAACAATTATTATTTTAGGGTTTTAACTAACTAACTAAGTATAATAATAATTAACAACTACTAAAAATATAATTTTACTTAATATTTACATCATTACTAATCTTAATAATAACCCTAAACCCTAAAACTAACTACCTAAATTATCATTTTAGGGTTTTAACTAACTAATTATAATATTAACTAACAATATTATTACAAACTAAATTACTAACTTTTACTAATCCTAATAGTAACTTACTAACTAAATTATTATTTCAACATTTAAACTAATTATAATAATAACTATTTAATAATACTACTAACTAAAGTACTTTTAAACATTTTTCTAATCTAAACTAACAATAACTAAACTAAACTAAACTAATCTAATAATACAACTAACTAACAATAACTACTAAACTAACCTAAACCCTAAACTAAACTACACTACTAAACTAACCTAAATAATACAACTAACAATAACTAAACTAACATACCATAAAATAAACTAACATTAACTAAACTAAACTAATAATAGAACTAACTAACCTAAATAATAACTCAACTAACCTAACCTAAACTAAACTAGCATTAACTAAACTAAACTAATAATAATACAACTAACCTAAACTAAACTAACCTAAATAATACAACTAACAATAACTAAACTAACCTAACATTAACTAAACTAAACTAACACTACACCAAAACAGATTTTTAGCGGTGTTTTTAGTGGCATTTTAAAGAAAAACACCGCAAATATTATTCATTAGCGGTGTTTGAGGGAAAACGCCACAAAAAAAAGAGCAATAGTGACGTTTATTAACAAAACGCCTCTAAAAATGACATATTGCGGCGTTTATTTGTAAAACGCCATTAAAGGTCTGAACATTAGCGGCGCTTTTGGAAAAACGCCGCTAAAAGTTTGAGCATTAGGAGCGCTTTTGGGAAAACGCCACTAAAAGTATTGGCATTAACGACGCTTTTCTACAAACGCCGCTATAGATCTGAGTATTAGTGGCGTTTTTGTAAAAACGCCACAAAATTTTGAGCAAAATAACATTGTTTAATTTTTTTGAACTTTAGTGACGTTTTTTATAGAAACGTCGCAAAAAGAATATTTTATTTTAGGGTTTATGATTTAGGACTTAATTAAGGTTTAATGTCTATAGTTTATAGTTTTAGGGTTTATGATATAATATTTATTATTTTGGGTTAATAGTTTATGTTTTATAGTTTAGGGCTTATGGGTTTCTAAATTGAGTTTAGGGTTTAGGGTTTTCTAGTTTAGGGTTTAGTGTTTTCTTGTTTAGGGTTTATGTTTTATTATTTATTGAAAGGTTTATAGATCATGGGTTTTTGGATCATGTTTATGGATTACGATTTAAGTGTTGGGGTTTAGGGGAATAGGTTAAGGGTTATGGGAGTAATGGTTTGGGGTCGGTTAATCTTTAGGGGTTATTGTTTTATGGTTTAAGGTTTTGGAGTTATAATTTAATTTTTAAGTTCTACGAGTTACTATTTCAATGGTTTAGGTTTAGGGATACTATGCATGGTTTATAGTTTATAGTTTATAGTTTAGGGTTTAAGGGTGTATGATTTAGGTATAATTTTTGGGGTTAGGGTTATGGATTTAGGAATTAATCTTAGATTTTTAGAATATAAAAAAAGATAAATATAAATTATTATTTTATAAGAATACATATCAAAATGTGTTAAATCCTAAAAGCATACATGAACTTTAATTTGATCCAAATCTTGTAAAATATAAACATAATTATTGATATTATTAACATCATTTTTTATTATTGCATACATAAAAATTTATATTTACTCAGTATAAAAATAAATTGATGTATTTATATTTTAAAATAATGTGTATGATTAAATTAAAATTAAAATTTCAATGTATATATATTTAGGGTTTAATTAAGGATTAAGAGGTTAATGGTTTTATGGAATTTAAGAAATAATTAAAACATTAGTGGCGTTTTTTACAAAAAACACCGCAAAAACGCACCACTTTAGCCAAAACGATGTCGTTTCAGTTGTGTTTGTTGTGGCATTAGCGGCATTTTTACTGAAAATGCCACTAAAGATCGAGAATTAGCGGCATTTTTCGAAAGTGCCGCAAAATGTAAAGTTAAACGATGTCGTTTTTGTTTTATCCATTCCCAAAACCCCTTATTGGACGACGTCGTTTTGTCAAAAAAAAAAAAATTAGTGGCGCTAGTGAATAAACGCCGCTAAAACTCAGGCATTAGTGGCACTAGGGTGCAAACGCCGCAAAATGTATTTTGTTTTTGAGCAAAACGGCGTGTTTTTGTATGCTCAGTTTTATCCCCAATCCAACCCCGAAATACCTTGTTGTCTTCCTCTAATTGTATACCCTAAATCCCTAACTCCCAAAATCTTCGTCGACCATCCGCCGTCATCGACGACTATTCCCTTTGCCGCATCACCGTTGACCTTTCTCTGTCTCATCTCCTTCGACACTCTCTTTGCATCACCGGGTAAGTCTTCCTATGTATGTTCTATTATTGCGCAAAAAGCAGTCGGGTTTTATAAATTTCGATGATGACTAAAATGAAATGATCCTTATTGGAATGCTTAGAATCTTGTTTTTTCTTTTGAGACAGGTTTTATGTCTAACCTATGAATATATACCAATGAGATTGATATAATGCAGTCTTAATCTACAATCATATTTGATTTCAATTTGCAATATTAGGTTACCTTTCATTTCTTTTCTGTAATCCTTGTTTTGTTCTTCAACCGTGCTATTATATGTTCATTAAATCTTTTGCAGATTAATAATTTGTAGGCCATATTGAAATGTAAGATTCAATGTCGTAATTTCTTAATCTCAAAACTCACTTGCACTTTTAATTTCTCGACTTGGTTATCCAAACTTAAGACTGCAGAACTTGCCCATTTAGTTTGCAGAATATGCATATTTATAGCTAATTGCACTAGACATCCTCAAACTAGGTCTCAGCTTCTAAATTGATACCCAAACATCAAAACATTTTAATCGTGTCTTCAAAGTATCAATATTGTATCAATCGAATCTTGCTTTGGTCAACCTCGTCATTTGCTTAGTCGTTAAGTACCAACTCAACTTGCGAGAGCTTTAGTCATCATTTTTCAATTCCAGAGCTCATTGGTAGGTCTTCCTTCTTTCATTGGCGATATATAAATATAATGTATCTCTTTTGGGTACTTTATTTGGTATCTCGACATTATAGAACTTCCAAGTGTCCCCTATATATAAATCTTTAACCAACCCCGCTTATGGGTACTTTATTTTCTTCATTAAAATGGGATTCTTTTGGTCCATCTTAATAACATTTTAATGTTGATGTTTGAAATTTTTACTGTTAATCTTTCTTTGATTTCCTTGAAATGCATTGGGTTTCTATTTTTTTTCCCATTGATATAGAAATGTTACTAGTAATATGTCATTAACTTCACCTTTTTCAACCTTAATGTGATTTTATTTTGGAAGCATTGTTCAGAGGAATTAAAATTGAAATTGAAACTTGATAACATTGATGATCAAATTGAAATTTGTGGTTTCTGATCAAATTGACAATGAACCCCGATCTTTGTCATTATCTTTATGAACCAAAGATAGATTTACCTCTGTACTTTTAACTCCATATTGAAATTTGTGGTTTTACTTTTATTTGATTGGATTCTAAAACAACTAATCATTATTTTTTAAAATGTAAGAGTTGTTGTTTTCTTAAAATGTAGGAGCAACTTTGTATGTACTTGTGAATGAATATGAAACATATTGTAGTGTGTGTACCATATGAAATTAAAAGAATAAAAAAAGTAATTTGATTGTTTTGAAATATTAATAGCTAAATTTAGCTAAATAATAATAATAAAGGCCCAATTAACAAAAATTGTAAATGATGAGGGATTAATTTAGTTTTCTTACAATGACAGTTTTCTTGCAATGTTTTATATTCAATCAGACATCTTGGTTTATTTTTCTAAAATCCAGATTACTCATCTTTTGCTTTGGTATTGTTAATTGTGTAGAAAACGAAGGCTTCTTTTTTGAGGACGTCGGACATTCATATCAACCCAAGGTATCTCTCTACAATCTCATGGTTTTGTTTGGAATAACAATCTTTCGCTCCCTCTCGTTTGCTATATCTAGGAGACAATAATAAGTAGTATTTAACTGCATCAAGTTATAGGAGACCTACATGGACTAATAAAAAAAACTGACCTCATTGTCCAACCTTTTCCTCTCAAGCTTTATGTCACTAAGCTTAAGCTGAAGTTTTTGCAGCTCCTTAATAATGCTGCTAATTTGGGAATCACATTCCTTACTCTTTAAACGAATTGAGTCTAACTCAGATTGCAATTGGTCATGGTTTTTATTTAGAGTATCAACTTACACCAGAGAGCATTAAAAAAAATATTTTTATAACATAGAAATAAACAAGATAGGAATCTGCCAGTACCTTGGCCAGTTGTTCTTCTACTTCCAAATTAAGATTGTAAATCTGTGTTCTCAAGGAAGCCAATTGGCTCTCTAAAGATGATTGTTCTTGTTTAACTGCTTCTCGTTCCATAACAAGCATCTCTATTTCATTTTCATGCTCCTAAAACATGCAACAGCAAGTCCAAGAAATGAATTAGCCAAAATAAACTAAGTCTTCATCTGTACTCAAAATTAAACCACAACCGATTACTAAAAGAAAACAAGGGAGACTAAACCCCAAACCCCAAACCCTAAACCCTAAACCCCAAACTTACCTAATTTTAAACCATAAACCCCAAACCCCAAAGCCCAAACCCTAAACTAACCTAATTTTAAACCATAATCCCTAAACCCCAAATCCCAAAACCTAAACCCTAAACCCCAAACCATAAACCTTAAACCTCAAACTTATTTAATTTTAAACCCCAAACCTTAAACCCCAAACCCCAAACCCTAAACCCTAAACCACAAACCACAAACCCTAAACACTAAAACCTAAACCCCAAACCCTAAACCCTAAACCACAAACCCTAAACCCCAAACCCTAAACTATAAACCCTAAATTTACTTAATTTTAAACCTTAAACCCTAAACCTTAAACCTAAACCCTAAATCTTAAACCCCAAACCCCAAACCCTAAACTTACCTAATTTTAAGATCAAATTTCATAACTTACATTATTTACCGATCAAATTTCACAACTTACATAATTTTAAGTTAAGATCAAACTTCATAACATACATAATACTTGTATAGATAAAAAAAGATTCAAAGTATATAGGTTTGAAAATCGACGGGTTGCCTTATATCTCACAGTGAGATATAATGGATCCTCCTAGGTGTAACAATGCCGCAGTATGATGGATCTTAAAGAATACAAAATGACCTAATTTTAAGATCAAATTTCATAACTTACATTATTTACCGATCACAACTTACATAATTTTAAGTTAAGATCAAACTTCATAACATACATAATACTTGTATTGAAAGAAGGATGGATCTCAGATGACATCCGAATCTGCAAAAATTTTGGTATATTTACTTAATAAAATTTTATTTTTATAAATATTTCTAATGTTTAATTATAATAGTTTAATTCATCGTTTATAGTTTTAAATTTATAATGTTAAATTATGTTGCATTCTTTCTTATTTATATATTTCATTTCTAACTATTTCATTGATTTATTAGGATAAACTAAAGGAGAAAAGGCGGAGTATGAAGCGGTACCGCTTGATCGATAGTTCTGTTAATCTTGAAGAGATTGATAATGTAATTATTACGATGTTTTGGGTCCCGAAATGTACGATCGCTTGATTGATAGTTCGTTAATCTTTAGTATATTTTAATAGAATTATCACCGATGTTTTTGGTCTTGAAAGGTATGGTCGGGTTCGATTTAAAGGATCCGTGTTACCAATATTTTGGATCCGCCTCCAAAGAAGATACATGCCTTTCGGAGGTCAATCTCAGGTCAAGTTCGAGGCTACAAAACCAGATAGTTCAGATGCAAGAGAGCACGGTTGAGCAGAGGCAACAAATTGTCGATGCTCAAAGAAAATATGAAGAACTCCAAAGAACTTAGAGCGGATGCGGAGCGGCAAAGAATGAGGAGGAGGCAAAGAAGAATGAGAGAGGCGTGGCAAGCTACTGAAGGAGGCAGAGGAAAGATCGATGCTAGCGCGAGCGTAGAAAATCGAAGAGCTCTAGCACCAACTTCAAAGATATGATGCGAGATGTTTCAATGATGCAGTAAACCGCCATCTTAGACATTTAGTTTCGTTGTAAGAAGTTTTGACATTATTACATTTAACATTATTGTTACAATATTTTCGGTTATCATTCATTTAATTTATTAAATTTCAAGTATCATTTACAATTAATGTATTTGGTGTGATTTTATGCTAAATTTCTTGTTTTGGGTTGGAATTATATACCGTTATTAGTTGGTTTTAGTGCGGAGGGTATACTATTGAAAAATTGCACTTCAAAATCTATACAAATTAGCGGTGTTTGTATAAAAGAGCCGCTAAATGTCAAGACTTTTAGCGGCGTTTAGAAGAAACGCGCTAAAGGTCATGGCCTTTAGCGGCGTTTTTGGAAAAGCGCCGCTAAAGACCATAACCTTTAGCGGCGTTTTTGAAAAGCCGCTAAAGGTCATGACCTTTAGCGACTTTTTGAAAAGCGCCGCTAAAGGCCATAACTTTTAGCGGCATTAAAGGCCATAAAGCGACGTTTTTGCTAAAGGCCATGACTTTTAGCGGCGTTTGTAAAAAAAAGCGCCACTAAAGGCCATGGTCTTTAGCGGTGCTTTTCACAAACGCCGCTAAAAGTCATGGACTTTAGCATTTTTTCTCATAAACGCCACAAAAATTTTTGGCAGTTGTATTGGCGGCATTTTTTATGGCGCTGAGAAAAGCGCCGCAAACACTTTTAGTGGCGCTTATAAACGCCGCTAAATGCCAAAAAAAATACCGCTAAAAGTCTGTTTTGCTGTAGTGTAATAATACAACTAACTAACCTAAACTAAACTAACCTAACATTAACTAAACTAAACTAATAATACAACTAACTAACCTAACCTAACCTAAACTAACAATAATCAACAAAATAAAAATAACAAAATATAATCATCCATATTTAAAAAAAAAATTACATACTTCTTATATTTTTCCTTTTTTTTTTTTCTTTCTTTCTTTCTTCTTTCTCCTCCTCCCTTTTCTTCTTTTTTTCGGCGCCAGCGTGAAGCTTCTTTTCTTCTTCTTCTTCTTCTTCTTCTTCTTCTTCTTCTTCTTCTTCTTCTTCCTTTTCTTTTCACATTCTGCTTCAACTGATTTGGGGACCATTATAAGGTCCCCAGCCACAACCCGATTGGTTACTGTCAAAAGGGTGCCGCCTCTGCCATAGGCACCTTCGGTGCCGCCTCTGGCAGAGGCTGCACCACAGTGTCGACTTTTTTCCGCTTTCAATTTTTTTAGTGTTTTGTTTTTTTTCAGAGGGGTGGGTTGTAGGGGAGGGTGGTGCCGCCTGCCAGAGGCGCAAGCACCTCCTTGTACCAATCTCGTAAATTTTAAAAAGTGCACCCCATTTTCGTATTTTAATTTTTTTGTAATATTTTAGTAAAAAACCCAAAATTAGACCTCACAAAACATGTCCAATTCCAAACTTTATTCATGTCAATTTTAGTCTAATGATTTAAGTTTGGAAAACTTTGTGTTACTAACAAATTTGAATCTAAAAATTTTAAATTGGAAAAATTTAAAATAAAAAAATTTAAACTCGAGTTCATAAAAATTCAAGTTTGTAATCGATTTGAAAAAATTTGATATAATTAATATAATTTGATAATATTACTTAAAATAAAAAATGATAATTATTTATTTTCTAAAATATGTTCATAAGCATTAAAATTAAAATTAAAATTTTATTAATAAAAAAGTAATTATAATAATTTTTATGTTAAAATAAAATAAACTTTTAAAAACATTAATTGGATATAAAATATTTTTAATTCTATAGTTATATATGTATAATAATTATTATAATCTAGAAGATTTAAATTTAATGATAATATAAAATATATAATGACATAATATATTAATTTAATAATACAACAGCTAGTGTTATACTTATAACAAATGATTAAACATGATTTATTATGTATTACTAATAACATTAGTATAAATTTAATTTTAACGATCTGAAATTTTAAGTTTTACTTTTATTTTTATTTTTTACGATTTGGGAATTTTGGTTTTACTTTTAGTTTTTATTTATTAATGTTTAATGTTTTATTAATATTATTATATTTATAATAATTTTAAATTTGGAATGGGTTTATTTTTATTCATGTTTAGGTTTTTTTTGAAAAAATATCGATTGGGCTTTTATTTCATGGCCTAAATTTACAAGAGAATAAATAGAATGTAAAAAATAAACAAACGGGCCTTTATTGGCCTAACACTAAAAAATCAAAACAAACCGGCCCTAAAATAACAAAAGAAGAATCTAGAGAAAGCTGGAAAAAATTGGAAAAATTAAAAAAAACCCGAAAAATAAAAACTGCCACCAATTTGATTGCCCAATCAAATCATCATCACGCCTTCCAGTGAAAGATCACATCAATCAATTCCTCCATTAATGGCGCTTTCGATTACCGATGGGAGTAAAGACCCTGATGGCTTGCTTTGCAATTCATTTTTGAAAAAACTCCCTTCGACGTTTTAGTTCATCTGCTCCTCTAATCTGGTTCTCTGGTGCTTTCGACTCTCACTCTTTCTCTCGCATATTTGGGTACATCATCAGCCAGGTAAAACTTCTCCCTTCTTCTTAATGACTCCTTTGCAAGAACATGGGCGAGATGATTGCCTGATCTTGGGGTGAATTTGAACCGTAACTTCTTAACTTTTTTGTTGATTTTTTATGTCTTGAATATACGGTCCTATAAAAGATTTATCAGCCTCCACAGTAATGCATTTCTTTATTATAGTCAACGAATCACCTTCAATAATGGTTGCTTCTCTGTTCATTTCGAGGGCGATCTGGGCTGCCCGTCTACATGCGATGGCTTCTGCCTCAAATGGAGATGTCACCCCCTCGTGAAGATCTGCAACAGAAATAAGAACACGACCCACCTCGTTTATGACCACAACCCCGATGCTGCCTGTTGTTCCCCTTCATCAAACGCCCCATCAAAATTAATCTTTATTAACTGTCCAGGAGGAGGGTTCCACACCGTCTCTACTGTAGGTAATCTTCTATCAACCATTTTAACCCTATCAAGTTCTTTGAGATATCCATTCACAAAGTTTATGATTTCCTGACTTGATCTGCCTTTCTTTTCATGTATGCGAGAATTTGTGTCCCCCCAAATAGCCCAAAGTACTCCACAAAAAAGACTACATCTTTCCAGTGATACAGAAGCGAAAACCCCTGTAAGCCACTCTATCAAATCTTCATTTGAGAATAAAAGAAAAGCTGGATCTGAAAAATCCTTCCATACTGTTTGTGTTGCAGGGCACTCACGAAAAATATGATTTAGTGTTTCACTGTTTCCATTACACCAAGGGCAAACTGTGTTATTTGACAGGTTCCTCGTTGATAGGTTTACCCTAGTAGGAAGATAGTTTCAGGAAATCTTTCATATCGTAGATCTAGCTGCCACAGTTTTCTGTAAAAGTCCTTATAGTTGTTTTGTAAAGCATAAGCTGTAGGACCTCTGTTTTGTAATAGTTTATAAGCACTGCGAACTGAGAACTCACCCGATGATTCACCACTCCATGCAAGAAGGTCCTCGTAAGGTTCCATCGCCAAAGGGATCCGGCAAATCAATTCTGCCATCTCTTCAGGGAAGATATTCATTATCAGCTCTCTGTTCCATTCTCTATTGTCTCTGCTAATTAACTCTGACATTTTATCAAAATGTGAATAATCACCTTCAGAACTTAATCTAAAATTGGGATAATTTGGAATCCACACATCCTCGTTAACAGATATATTTGCGCCCGAACCCACTCTCCAAACCTGACCCTTCGCTAGAACATCTTTGCTCGCCCATATACTACGCCAAACAAAAGAACAAGAATTCCCCAAATTTGAATTAAGGAAATCACAATTGGGAAAATATTTTGCTTTAAACACTTTTGCTACTAATGAATCCGAAAAATTAGATAATCTCCACCCCTGTTTTGTCAGGAATGCAATGTTAAATTGAGCCATACTTCTAAAACCTAACCCGCCTTCTTCTTTTGACTAACAAAGAAATTTCCATTGACACCAATGTATCCCATGTCTTCCTACTCCTTTTTTCCACCAGTACCGAGCCGGCTTACTTTCAATCATTTCGCATAACACTTTCGGAATAAGAAAACAAGACATAGCATAAGTTGGAATTGCCTGTAACACTGCTTTAATGAAAACTTCTTTTCCCCCTTGAGATAGAATCCTAGTACTCCATGCATCAATCGCTGATCAATCTTATCTACAATGCTATGAAAGGCTTCTTTTTTCCGTCTTCCCACTATGTTTGGGAGCCCTAAATATTTTTCTGGGCTTGAAGAACTCCTTACGCTAAACATGTTCGACACTACTTCTCTATTCTCTTTGCTTGTGTTTGAACAGTAAAAAATTGTGGACTTGTTAAAATTAACACACTGTCCTGAACAACTCTCGTATTCTTTTAAGATGTCATTTATTGTCCTAGCTTCCTTTTCAGTAGCTTCATTAAACAAGATACAACCATCTACAAAAAGTAAAGGTGATATCTCAGGTCCTCTTCTACTCACCTTTGCTCCTCTAACCTGACCCGTCTGTTGTGTTGTTCTCATTAAAGATGAAAGACCTTCACTGCATATAAGAAAGAGAAATGGGCCTAAGGGGTCTCCTTGTCGTAGGCCTCTTGTGGGTTGAAAGAAATTACCCCTCCTACCATTTGTGATAACCGCATACGAAGCTGAGGTAATACACCCCATAATTAACTCCACCCATTTCTTGGCAAACCCCATCTTGAGCATAACCTCCTTCACAAAATCCCATTCCACCCTATCATATGCCTTACTCATGTCGAGTTTTATCGCCATATACCCTTTTTTCCCTATTCTCTTCTGTCTGAAAGTATACAAAATTTCATATGCTAAGAGAACGTTATCTGAAATCAATCTGCCTAGAACAAAAGCACTTTGCACCTCATCTATACAGTTACCAATTACTTCTTGCAATCTGTTAGTAATAGATTTTGCAATGACTTTGTAAATGATTGAACACAAACTAATTGGCCTGAAATTGACCAACGTTGAAGGAGTAGAAACCTTTGGAATGAGAACTATATCTGTACTGTTTATAGCTTTTGCCCCCTTTTTTCCATTCAAGACTTCTAAACAAAACTCTGAAACCTCCTTACCAACAATAAGCTAGTACTTCTGAAAAATAATGCTGGAAAACCATCAGGTCTTGGTACTTTTGTGGGCCTCATCCCTTTTAGTGCGTTTCAAATTTCTTCCTCCCTGAACAGTGCTATTAACTTTGAGTTTACCTCTTCAGTAATGCATTCTTCGATACCTGCCAACACATTATATGGGTTTGCTGTACCTTTTGTTTTGAAAAGCTCTTGGAAAAAATTCGTTGCAATCTCATTTATTCTATCTCCTTTAGTGATTTCTTGCCCATCATCCATAAATAATTTGGAAATTGAATTCATTCGCTTTCTCGTTGTTGCACATCTATGATGTAAAATTGAATTTTTATCTCTAAGTTGAAGCCAATTTGCTCTTGCTCTCTGCTACCAATACATTTCGTCTTTATTGATCTCCATGTTTAACTGAATTTTTTTGTCAATTATTCTTGCCATTGTCTCATCATCCCTTTTCTGATTCAACAAGATTTCAAGTTCCCATATTAACATCTTCTTTTTACCCTCCTTCTTCCCCTTATTTTGATGAGCCCACTTCCCTCAATTTCTCCTGTAGCTTCTCTAATTTCACCATCAATGATTTTTCATTTAACTCTCAAAAATCCTTGATGACTTGTTCCGTCGTCTCCTCTAAAGTCCACCAGGCTTCAAAGTGAAAACGATGGTTTCCTAAGTGTTCAGTTGCTTTATCTGTACATAGAAGAATGGGACAATGATCTGACATTGAATAGGGAAGATGTTGCATTTTACCCATAGGAAACAAGTTTAACCATTTTTAATTCGCGACTCCTCTGTCAAGCCTTTCTCTAATGTTTGTCTGGGAGATTACCTCTTTCCCACATGAACCAGGTCCCTGAATACCCTATATCATGTCATTGACAATCCTGAAAGTCTCTCTGAATGCCTCTATTTTCTTATGATCCTTTTATGCTCCCCTCTTCTTCTCGAAACCATACATTATTTTGTTGAAGTCTCCTGCAACAAGCCATGAGTAATTACTCTCTTGACTGAGTCTCCGAAGCACATCCCATGCTAAGTTTTTTTCTTTCAAATATGGTGATCCGTAGAATCCCGTAAACCGCCATTTCTCATGAACACCCTCTTCTTCAATAAATGCATCAATGTGCCATTTGGAGAAACTCTTCAAGAAAACATCAACTTCACCTTCCCATGCCAAACAAAGTCCTCCCCTAGTCCCTTCAGCTTCTACCTCAATTCCATTAGAAAAACCACAACTCTTTCAAACTTTTTCCATTCTCTTCTGATCTAGTTTAGTCTCCATTAAGAAGACCAGTTGGGGATTCTGCTGCTTGAGTAAAAATCATAGCCTTCGTACAGCCCGTGAGCTCCCCAACCCACGAACATTCCAACATATGCTTTTCATTGCGTCCGGTCGGCTTGCCCATTAGCAGCCGCCGATCCTATTTTATTTGTAATAGTAGATTTTCCCTCACCCCGATTTTCACTTCCATACTATCCTCATCATGACCCTCTATCACTCCATATTTGAATCTTTTTCCTTCCCTAGTTATCATATCCAGACTGGACATATTGTCGCTTTCATCAAATAATTTCCTCTTTCCCGTCCCACATGTATACTTCCAAAGCTCTTTTTGACCTTCTGTGGCTAACCGTTTCCAGGCTGACTTTTTGGAGAATTCTGTAACTTTCTTTAAATTCTCCTCTTCTCCAATTGGTTCCCCTAACTCCATCGGTTTCAAACTTCCTCCTAGCTCTTTAAATCCTTCCTCCCAGTGCTCTAGAATCTTTCCCCTTGAGAAAATTCCTTTTTCCATCGCACCATTAGGCTCCATATTCAGCCCAGATTGCTGTTTAGAATTCCCAGCGTAAAGTTTCTGCTTACCCATCTGTTTTGCAAAAATGTTAAATTTCATACTCTCTTTCCCCATTGCTTTTGATTCTGCTCTTAATGCAATAGAAAAAGGAGGATCCTCCCTTATTTTTCCTTTTTCTTCAGGATCAATATACGAACAATCATCAAGACTATGATCTATTCTACCACACCCAAAGCAAAATATTGGTAGTTTTTTGTATTTGAATGAAATTCAGGATTGAACACAATCTTCGCTAGATACAAAAATACCCCGTCTGAGTGGATTCTGTATATCTAAATGTACCCTAAGTCTGCACATATCATCTCCTATTTCTGAGTAGATTACACCACCGAAAGTACACCCAATTGCATGCAAAAGATCTTTCTTATCAAATTCTAGTAAAATTAGCCCTAGTTTAATCCAATACGGCGAAGAAATAAGTTTGATTTGATCTCTTTCGATTGGACTACTTAATCTTTCAAACAAAATTAAGTGTTTTCGAAATAACCAAGGACGCCCCTCCATAATCAAATCCAAATCTTCCTCCAAATCAAAAACAATTAAAAAAAGGTTCTGACCTGCTATTTGAATATCGAATTTCCTTTTTGTTTCCCAGATGCTCCTCAATTGCGCCTTCAAGCTGTCTGGATTAAAATACTTCTTAGTCCAAACAGAACAAATCAAGGTTAGTTTTGCAGACGGCACCACTGTAGATCTTTTGATGAAAAGTTGAATGAGCTCTTCTGCTAACAGTGAGATTGTAACACCCCAAATCCGGCCCGAAGTTAGGCCCGAATTTGGCGTGTCACAATGAAGAAAACGTAAAAGGATTTGAAATTCGTACTAAAATAAGTTTTGTTAAAATCAAGAAAAACAAGTTTGATTTGAGACATTTGATAAAATACTACTAACCTCGAAGATTGATTGATAAATCGTTAGATTTGAACTAATAATCTTATAAAACATGACTTTTGAAAATGACATTGAAAGTTCAAGAAGATTTCAGTATTAAAATATTTGTAAAAATTTTTTTTTGAATTCCATTTGTTAATCGATTTTGGAAAACCTTTATTTTAGCTTTTAGAAAAATTCTCGTTTAAAACAATTTAAGCAAAATAATAAGTAAACCAACCATAAAGCAAATAATAAAATAGTTCGAGGCCTTATTACAACTTAAACCAAAATAATAAAATAACGGAATAGAAATTTAAAATTTAATAACACTATTTCAAGTTTGGCCTCCACCGAGTCATCCATGGCCCAAGTCCACCTCACGGAGCATTACCTCTGTGGTTAAGAAAGAAGGGGTGAGTTACTTAGAACTCGGTGTGTAACCCACTCACCGTTGTTCACCGGGCTAAAATCCATAAAGCAAATATTTGGGCCTAAGCCCATTTACAAATGTAACAATGTAACAAATATAAAATGCATGTGATATGCAATTCCCAACCAAGCCAAAATTTCCATCCGCTACACACCACCCGTACCAACCAACACACCTGTGGGGATCAAGTCAACCCACCCCGCCAACACACCAATAGCAGGCATTAAGCCAATTATAATATTTGTGGCAGAGCCACTGAACTAGATTTTGGCAACAGGCCATTTAAAATATTTGTGGCAGAGCCACCGAACTAGATTTTGGCAATAGGCCATTTAAAATATTTGTGGCAGAGCCACCGAACTAGATTTTGACAACAGGCATTTCTTCTCTTCGTCAATTATCCCAACCCATGCAGTCATGTATATACATATTTAATGCATAATAATATATTCATAAGGTAAATTTCAAAAAAAAGACCATATTACAAGTTATCAATTTGGCGCATTAGTCAAAATAGCAATTTGGCCCATTTAACGATCTAGCAAATTCTGGCCCATTTATCGATCTAGTAAACTTTGGCCCATTTAACGATCTAGCAAATTTGGCCCATTAAACATATTTTGGCCCTCATAACAAAATATATCAGATTGGCCCATAAAGTAATATGTCAATTCAGTTCATTAAGCAATTTCGTATTTCGGCCCATTAGGGGCAATTCCGTAATTCGGCCCATAAGGGCATTTTCGTAATTTAGACCATAAGGGCATTTTCGTAATTTTACTTGTCGAGGGTAATTCGGTAATCTCGCAACCCAGGGGTATTTCGATAATTTACCCTCTAAGGGTATTATGGTAATTTCACAACCTAGGCTTAACTACTAATTTGGAGCATAAAATTGAAACTGTCCATCTGCGTCATACTGACTAAATTGACCATAACTCGAGTTAGAAAACTCGAAATCTAAATCCGTAAATTTTCCTTGAAACTAGACACATATTTCTTTCTCCTATAATATTTCCAAAATTTTTAGTTTAACCATGTAGTACAATTTATTCCTTAAAGTTTTCCTTGTTTCACACGTCCAATGATTCTAACCTCTCTTTCCTTAATCACAAATATCTTACTGTACGCTTTTCATCTATTGCTCCCACTTATTTCCATTGAAAATAGGTTCAATAAGGAATCCATACATATAATTATGTCCCATAATTCACTCTGTACAATTTTATATGATTTTTCCAAAAAGTAATGAATACCCCAAAGTCATTCGTAACCAATCTCACTAAAATTAACATATCTCGAATATAGTATTCCTTTCCTTCTTCATTTCTTCCATATTAAAGTAGACACAGTAAAATTTAATCTGATATCTTACTCACTTTTAATTCCTTTTATCCAATTTTTCGTGAGTTTTCAAATACACATCCTTGCTTTCGATCGAAATTATTTTATTACAAAATACGATTACCACTACGAATATACGCACTCGAGTGATCACGGATGCGGTTATCGGTTTTATTTGGTATTTCTACCAAACCACAGAATATTTCATGTAAAATTTCAAAGAGATGTGAGACTTACTCACCATTTCAAACATATATTCGGAAGGGTACGGATTACACACCTTGATTACGAGTTGTGCTTTCACCGATTTCAACACCACAACAGTGATCTCCCTCGATGCACCAAGAATCGATCCTTATCGATATTGTATTCAATTACCACCGCTTGACTTCAGCTAAAACAATACACGGTCTCCCACTTAAAGCACTACTAAAAGAGAGAGTGAATAAAACATGAAGAAGTGGAGGATAACACCATTTTCGATTACGATCACGATTTACAACCGAATAGTGATAATTACTTATTCAGCTAAAGAGGAAAGAATATAATCATAGAAAAGAATTCACTTACCGATTGTTCATAAATTACCACTCGAATGGAAAAGAGAGTTCAATAGAAGGGTGGAAGATTCGGCTATCCAAAAAGGGAGATAGACAAGAGATGAAAATCTTGATCAAACAAAAGAGCAAGAAAGTGCACAAATGTGCTAGGGAATTCGCCAAAGTAAAAAGAAAGAAGAAACATATGGTCACCAAGGCTTGTAATTTTGGCACAAAGCAAAGGAAAAAGAAAAAAATTTGAGAGGAAAACAATGCACTATTGCTCTACTATGTTTGACAAGGTGGGTTGCAAAATTGAGAGAAATGGCACAAAGTTGCCAAAAGGATTTCTCGCCAAAACAAAGCTAGGATTTTACCAAAAGCCAAAATAAAATTTCAGCCACCTAACTACTCCAAAACCGTCCACATGCATCCCCCCTTAGGATTAGAGTTTGGCCTCCTAAGCTTTCCAAAACATCATCCATAGAATTAGCCTCATGTCCCCCTTTCTTTCCTATTTCTCTTGATTCCTTTCCCCAACTTCAACCTTGCCTTATTCTTTTAGCCACCTTATCAAAATAATGAAGTCCACCATTGCTATATTTATTCCTTGACCGACACATAAGGAAGGGAAGCAAAAATAAAAGTCAAATTGCATACAAAGTGATTCGAACTCCTTCCTTCAAGGTAATACATGTGGTGCCATGGCCTCTTTACTAACTGCTCACTTATGCTAGCTATTTAATCAATTATTTCCATATGCTTTAAGGTCACTTACTCCATCTCCTTAAAGTGCTAAAATACCAAATTTTTCCTAAGGCCCAATTAAACCCGAGACTTCATAGAAACCTCGTAACCTTCCAAATTCACTTAACTAACAAGTCCAATTTGCAAAAATGCCATTCTCTTGTTCTCAGAATTTTAAACATTCTTATGTCCAAGGCCCATTGGGCCCAATCCTACTAAGCCCAATTTTTCGGGATGTTACAGAGATCTCCTCCCTGCTGTCCCCCTCATCGCCACCACTCTCCTCCATCCTAAGCTGCGGCAGATACCACTCTCTCTAGGACTCTATGGAGAGCACTCTTGGTTTAAAGCTATGGGGGTTTTTCTCCATTCATGTTTAGTTTTGAATAAAGTTTAGAATAAGTTTAGGTTAGATTTGAATTTAAATATATATATAACATTTAATAGGCGTAAAGTTGATTAATTTGGTTTAAACAGTTTTAAATTTCAAAACCAAAATTGAACAGAAAACATTAAATCAATCGATTGCCTAACTTGACCTTAACACATATATATAAACATATGATATGATATGACATTATATAATATAGTAGGAAAGCTAACTTTCAAATATACAAAGAGTATAAAGACTTTACAAGCAAGATAATAATTAATATATTATGTTCTACTATTATAGTATGTGATATGGTATTACATCATGTAATAATATATTATAAGATATTAATATATATATGTATGTATGTATATAACTATTAATTAGCCTAAAATCAAAATCGAATGGCAGCCTCAGGTGTTTTGTTATTTAGTGTTCTGTCAACTACTACATCAATCATCTGTCTGGTCGAAGGGTTCAAACCATTGTAAAAACTTTGCACTTGAATCCACAAAAGTATTCCATAATGAGAACACCTTTTCAATAGATCCTTAAATCTCTCCCGTAAGTCATGAAGCGTCTTAATATCAAATTGAGCAAAAGAATAAATGTCATTCCTCAACTTAGTTTGTTTTAGTCGGTGGAAAGTACTTCATCAAAAACTTTCAAGTCATCTGAGCCCAAGTGGTGATGGAACCCATGGAAGTGAATTCAACCACTGTTTTGTCTTATTCCTCAAAGAGAATGAGAACAACCGCAAGCGTATGGCATCACCAGTCACGTCATTGATCTTAAATATGTCTCAGATCTCTAAAAAGTTAGCTAATGAGCATTCGAATTTTCATCTTACAACCCATCAAACTGAACATATTGTTACACCACCTGAATTGTGTTTGGCTTAATCTCAAAATTATTTGCAACAACAGTCTGTTTGACAATACTCGATTCAACCTCAATCAGAGTGGGCTTAGTATAGTCATATATAGTCCAAGGAGCAGGATGTGCAGGAAGTTGCTGATTACCAAGATTATTATCCATCTTCATAGTAATGTCATTTTGCTCTTGATCGTTTATGAAAACATGTTGTTGATCTTGCCTTGCTTTTCTAACCTCTTTTCGATTTTTGCAAGCAGTTTTTTCGATCTCACTGTAAAAAAATGAATGGCTCCAACGGATTGCCTCTAGTTATAAACCAAAAAACCTGTAAGAATCAAACAAAAAAATCATAATTTAAAAATTAAATTAAAAAATAAAGTATTAAAATTAAAATGAATAATGAATAATTAATAGAAATAGAATTTTCCTAATATTCTAGTCCCCGACAACGACACAAAAAACTTGAGGGTCACGAAGCTAACTAAAAATTTGACTAAGGCAAGTGCACCTATCAATTAATAGTATAATTACGGTGAGCAAATATATCGTTCCCATGAGGACTACAAGTACTAGTAATTACCGTCTTTCTATTATTTAACCGATTAATTCGAATGATTAGTTAAAACAAAAATCAACTAATTTAATTAACTAACAAACATGGTAAAGAACAAAACACGAAAATAATCGGATAACAATCAAGAAGCGAAACAATACCCAAGAAAGAATCCGCCTAGATTTCATCTGTCACTATTAATCTAAATTACACAATTTCTTTACTTAGCACATTAATTTGTAAAAATCCCTAAATTATGCTAATATCTCTTTCGAGCATAAGAACAACTGACTCTAGGTTGATTAATTGAAATTTATTTCTAATTAAAACCCCTATTATCACATTAACTCATGCTATGGATTCTCCTATTAAATTTGACTCTAATCTGATAGTTTTATGTCATCCTATTTCTAGGATTGCATACAACTCCACTCAATTACGCATGATTTAATCTTAAACAGAGTTTATTCAACCATCGGTTTAAGCACATCGAACATGGATCAAAACTCTAGAAATATTAAACCAAGAATTAAGCACACATAATTGAGAATAAGAAACTAAGAATTTATTGCGTAAAATAAAAAAAAAATCAAACGACAGAATCCATCATAGGATTCATCTCCCCTAGGTATTCGAAAATTAATTAATGCTCAAAATAAAAAAAATTCAAGATAAAATATAACCGAAAGAAATAAAAAACTCATGATAACTTCCTAAGAAATCAACTAGGAATCTTAAATCTTGACAGAAATCTACTTCAAAATCGGCTTCAATGACATTTTTTGAGTTGTTTTCTTGAGTATTCTTTGATGATCATCTCCCATCACTACAGCAAAACAGACTTTTAGCGGTGTTTTTTAGGCTTTTAGCGGCGTTTTAAGCGCCACTAATAGAGCTTATGCGCTTTGAAAACGCCACAAAAACGCCGCTAAATGTGGTATCATAGAATTTAGCGGCGTTTTGAGAAAACGCCGCTAGAAACCATGACTTTTAGCGGCGCTCTCCTCACATACACGCCGCTAAAGGTGGCGACTTTTAGCGCGCTTTTTTCTAAAACGCCGCTAAAACATGACTTTTAGCGCGCTTTTTCTAAAACGCCGCTAAAACATGACTTTAAGCGCTTTTTTCTAAAACGCCGCTAAAAACATGGCTTTTAGCTAGCTTTTTCTAAAAACGCTAAAGGTGGCGACTTTTACGGTGCTTTTTCTAAAACGCTAAAACATGACTTTTAGCGCTTTTTTCTAAAACGCCGCTAAAAATATGACTTTTAGCGCACTTTTTCTAAAATGCCGCTAAAACATGATTTTTATGGCGTTTTTTTCTAAAACGCTAAAAATAATGACTTTTACCGCGCTATTTTAAAAACGCCACTACTGAGTTTGACTTTTAGCGGCGCTTTTGCCCTCAAACGCCGCTAACTTGTACATATTTAAAATATTCAATTTATCCAATATCATACGCCTCCTGCACTAAAACCAACCAATGACAACAAATATAATATATAATTTCAACCCAAATAACAAATGTAGCATAAAAATTGCACCAACTACATTAATTCTAAATGTTATTTTAAAATAAATAAAAATATATGATATCGTACAAAATATCCTTACAAAATGTTAAATGTAACAATGTTAAAATCATCTTACAATAAGAACATAAATGTCTAAGATGGTGGCGTCATGCATTGTTGCAACATCTTCATCATAGCTCAAGTCAGGTGAAGTTCTTCATACTTCCTGCTTTGCTCTGCCTCCCTGTCTGCTTGCCCGCTTTAAGTAGAAATTTGCTCTTCTCAGAGTGAATTTGAGATTGTTTGTTATTTGAATTCTTTTCCAACTAATTTGTGTAATCTTTTGGGAATTCGATAACTAAAAATAATTATCAAAACCTCACGATTCATATTAAAAGGTATCCAACACGGACATGTTCAATTTTTCAAAGTTTTTCCATGTATTTGAAGGGTCATTGGAAAGTCATATCTCCGCAAACATGTTCGAATATGTATTAGCCACGAGTATTTCAATCAAAATCAAAAGTTGGAGTAGAATCAATGAAGCATACTTACCACGATAGCCCCAACCTTTTCCTCGCTCACCACCTATGCCTCAGTTGGAGTATCCACCATTATCTATAAAAAAAATATTAGTGAATTATAAGGTATGTTTAATAAAAAGCACTTGTCTACCACATTAAAGTAAAAGTTCGACAAAAATATCAATAATCACCGAATACCATTCAAAGAATCGAATCTATTTACTATACCTTGATAATTTCCATATCCACCCCTACCCCAACTCCGCCTCTCTCTCGCCACGACCCTTCCTCGGCCATATGAATCTAAAAATGAAATGTGAGACATGTTGAGATTTAAAAGAAAAATGTTCATAAAAAACAGCTCCATAACAACTTTTCTCAACATTACCTTCATTAATGTAATTATACGGGATCCGGCTTGTTTCGTGGTTGTCTGCGATGATAATAATATTGCGGCTTAGATTCTTCAACAAAATGTGGAGCTTGATACCTAAAGTCACATGTATCAATTCATACCATCAAAGGGTTCTCTCAATTAAGCAAACAATATAATAACGATTTTATTGAATTACCCATGTCTAATACTGTACCCACCACATACTCCAAAATGAGTACAATGATATGACCTCTATGGATCTTCCAAAACGTGAAAGAAACTTTTAAGAAAATTGAACAAATACATATCCAATGTTCACACTCAATTTCAAGTAATATTAGTTTTACACATCATGGGGTTCTAAACATTTAAGAAGTAGGTTCCAAAAGAAAACATTGAAGTACAGGCATTTAGCAAATAACTAATCCTGCTAAGCATTATTTTTAAAAGTATGTCCACAGCTTAATTTCCACGATAATGTAATAACCGGATACCCAATCAACAAATTAGCTTACCCGGCAGAGTTTTTATTTAGCTCTCCGATTGACAAGGTGATAGAAATCATCGAGACATGGCGAGTCATCTCCACATCGCACAAGACAATAAACTAAATGCTCGATTAATAAGAAGCAAACCAAAACGTCAGTAAATGGGAATAGAGAAATATGGAGACTTACTGGAACAAGCCCTTCTTCAATAGGGTTCCACACATCGCTTATGCTCGGTGAACTAATGACGGTATCTTGATGCGGTTGGGGAACCCTTTTGCATTTTACAAGACAAATAGATCTAATAAGGAAAAGTCGAAAAATACGATGCGAGATGATAAAGAAAAGGACATCAACCTTTAAAATCTCGACAATGGCTACCGTCTTCTTGATTGCTTGTCCCATTGCTTTTAAGACAATCTCCTTCGCTTGTTTTTCCTAATAAACTATACCACTCACTAATAGTTTAAACTAATAGAAGATATAAATCATCTCAACATTAACACAAAGTGATTACAAGAAAAGATTAAGAAAAATCCCAAATGTTAGCTAATAGAAAAGAACATGGAAATAGTGCGACTATTAGCTAAAAATTGCGTCGAATAACCTTATTTTACAATCGATAAAACGACCGACTACTAGAGAAAATGCAAACAAAGAATCCTAGAAATAAAATAAACCCAAATTTGTATTTTTTTCCTAAAAATCAAACCCATAAGATATCGAGAAAATTTAAAATGCCCAAACTCGGTACATGCACACAAAAATCGAAATCCCTAAATGAAAAACACATTAAAGGGAAGAAGAAGAAGAAGAAGAAGAAGAAGAAGAAGAAGCAAAACCCCAACAACAAAAGAGACGAATAAATCCAATGTTGAACGTCAAAAGCAAAAAAGAGAACCCCGTATACGAAATGAGCAATGAACAAAGAAATGAGACCAAAAAAAAAAGTCGAAAAGGAAAGGAGGAAACTCGAAGAAGAGCAATGGCATAGTTGATGTAGTTTCGAATAGCGCCTTAAGAAGTGATTCGGATCTCATTGTCGTTAATGGGTGATTCGGACTTTGGCATCTCTACTTTCGGTATCTATCCATTAGAAGAGTGGAAGTAAAACAAAGAAAAAAACCCCGACTAAATCCTAGCACTAGCACGAGCCTAACACCAAAATGAAAAGGCCCTTTCGCATTTACGCCTTTGCCAATATTGATGTCTGATTTGATCCGATGGGTCTTTGGGTCAACCCGAGTTGGGAAAGTTATTTTGTTATTTAAAATAAGTTAACATAGCAGATTATATATAAATATAAAACATCTTAAACATTGAATAGAGGTGATTATGGATGAGTTAGGTCAAGTTTAAGTATGATATTAATATATTTTATATTTGTTTAAGTTCGACTAAGGTGAAATGTGAGCCTAAAATTTTACCCAAACCCGTCAATATTTACAAAAACTAACACTATAAACGCTAAACCCTAAACTATAAACCTTTATAAACTCTAAACAACTAACATCCTAAACTATAAACATTAACCCCGAACCTTTATCAACACTAGTTTGTTTACGTCCAAACCCTAAGTCGCCCCTAAACCCCTAAAACCTATAAAACCTTAAACACGTAACCCCAAAATCTAAACCCTAAACTATAAACCTTTATAAACTATAAACAACTAAAATCCTAAACTATAAACATTAACCCTAAACCTTTATCAACACTAGTTTGTTTACATCCAAACCCTAAGTCGCCCCTAAACCCCAAAACCTATAAAACCTTAAACACGTAACCCCAAAATCTAAACCCTAAACTATAAACCTTTATAAACTCTAAACAACTAAAATCCTAAACTATAAACATTAACCCCAAACCTTATGACCTAAACACTAAACACTAAATGCTAAACCTTTAACACTAAGGCAAATAATTAAACACTAAACTTACCCTAATAAACCCTAAAACCCTAAAATCCTAAACACTAAACACTAAACCATAAACCTTAAACCCTAAATCATAAACCTAAATCATAAACCCTAAACCCTAAACCCTAAACCATAAATCATAAACCATAAACTCTAAACCCTAGGACAACCTTAAAGCGCAAATCATAAACTATAATCCCTAAACATTAAAACAAGAACTCCTACACCTTACACCTTAAACTATATATGTTAAACCATAACCCCTAAATAATCATGAGAATTAATATTCAATATTTTAAAATTAATACTATCTCTTTTACGATTGTATAAGAAATTATTTAATATTTTTTTCATTTTTAACAAATATTTTCTCTTAAATAATTTAAAACTAGAATCATAATTTTAATGTATTAAAATTAATGTTATCTCTTTTACAACTATATAAAAATTATTTAATATATAAATTTAAAAACAATAAGTCATATATATCCAAAAAAACTTTAAAATTACTTTTAGCGCTTTTGGGGAAGATCCGCTATGACCATCAGACTTTTAGCGGCGTTTTGGGAAAGCGCCGCTAATGATCAGATTTTTATGGCGTTTTGGGAAAGCGCCGCTAAAGGTTGATCTTTAGCGGCGTTTTGGGAAAGCGCCGCTAATGATCAGACTTTTTAATGCGTTTTGGCAAAGCACCGCTAAAGGCAGACTTTTAGCGGCGTTTTGGAGAAGCGCCGCTAAAGGTCAGACTTTAATGGCGTTTTTGTAAGCGCCGCTAAAGGCTGACTTTTATGCGTTTTGGGAAAGCGCCGCTAAAACAATTTTAGCGGCGTTTTGGAGAAGCCGCTAAAGCCAATTTTTTAGTCGTTTTGTGAAAGCCGCTAAAGGCCATATACTAGCGGTGTTTTGTAAATAACGCCACTATTGCTTTTTTTGGCGGCGTTTTCATTCAAACGCCGCTAATGTATAAAATTTGCGGCGTTTTTATTTAAAACGCCACTAAAAACGCCGCTAAAAGTCTGTTTTGGTGTAGTGCATCTTCTTATTTTTGTCATATATACGTCTTAGAATGCTCGAAAAACCTAAAAATTATAATTTTTTGTTGTTTAGTGCGCAATCTGTGAAATCGCCACAGCCTACAACATGCCCATATCGTTCACATAGCCGTGTGATCTGGCCGTGAAATAATTCAACCCGTGTGGCTCTTTAAACTTGCTCCAATGCTCCGATTTTCACTCATTTTTCGCTCCTTTTGCTCCCAAGTGCTCTATTAAGCATAAAAACATAAATTTAAAATATTAGGAGTATAAAATTCGCAATAAACATCGAATAATCACCTAAAAACGTGTTAAAAATGAGGTTTAAACATGTTACTTTCAGCACTTTCAATAAATTTGACAAGTTTTTCGAACTTATTTTCCAAAACTTTTTTTTTGAAACAAACAAAATATAAATATTTTTATTTATCCATTTATAAAACTAAATTTTGAATATAAATTATAATTCAACAAACAACATTAATAAAAAAAAAAAAAAAGCAATATCGTAACAATTCGAGAGTATTATAAAACATAGAAATATTAATCATTTCTTTTGCTAGAAAACAATTTCATCATAGCGTAGTAAACATGCTCATATAAATGTTTCATCACTCAAATGTCAAGTTTTATAGTAATTTTTAGCAATATTTATTGGCAATTTCATAAAACATTACTCTAGTTTCCTCTTTTATAAATTTATAAATTCTTAAATGCAATGAGCAATAATTGTTAAGTGAAGAAATGCTAAAAGCTTACATGAAATCCAAAGACCTAAATCTTCAATAAACAAATATAGGTTATGTAAACAAGTGCAATGAAACAAGATTACAAATCAATACAAAAGAGATGTAGAATGCTTGGACAAGTTGAGGACTGATATTAATTCCTTGTTGAAGTAACACTTTGGACAACTCCAATAATATCTGAAATTCAAAGTAAAACAGTAAGTGATTACATGTCCATTAGCTTATAGTGAAGAATTCTTCCATTAACGTAATGGCCCAACTAATCAATGGGAACAAAGTTGAAGAATAAATTTTTCTTCATTAATAGCCTCTTCCACCACAGAGTTCTCGTTAAATGTCATTCTGGACAAAAACTGCTTCTTTGCAACTTTGAGAGTATCTTTCGATATGTAATGGACAACATGTACACACCACAAAATAAATAACATAAACTCAACATAACACAGAGCACAAATGCAAGATGTCTTGACATCATATGTTAATCATTAAATTGATTAGAACCCATTTTTCTACAAGTTTAAAATGTTAAAATACATTTCTTGCTTTGACTTGAAATTACCAGCCCCTTCTGTTTTGACCACATTTTCAACCTTTGGCTTCTTCAAAGTATTCACTCCAACTTTGATTTCCATATCGATTGCGGGAGAGACGACCTCACATTTTGTTACAATCAAACATCTGAAAACCCATAACAGTTTTGATCATCGAGTTCTAGAAACTATATCATATAGAACAAATTTGATGAGAATGACATAAAAGGTATAATCAAGAATCCTTACAAGACCTGTGTTTTGGGTACTACCCGAACTTACAGCAGATAACATATTTGATGAAAAGATGGCTCTCACTTTCATCGTTCCATCACTAGCATTAAACCTTCAAACAAAACCCATGATTTTTAGCTATTAAGTAGTTTAAGAAAAACGGAAAACATAAAAGCAAGTAAAAGATCATGGGAATTAAGAACATGAAACGATGGCCAATGAGCTTAAGGTCTAAAACCAGGACGACGATCTCAGAGGAAGAATCTGGAGATGGGTCCGTTAGTATCACTGATATTGCATCGTGGGTCACCGTCGATATTATCGCTAAGGGACAAGAGTCCAAGGAGAGAGGAGTGAAGAGGGGAGAAAGACGTGAAGAAAAGGAAGCGTAAAATGACAATAGGGGATAAGTCATTTTACGGGAAAACATCCACTTTCCCATGCTTTGTCAAACACCGGAAAATATGAAAAACATTTTTTGGAATAATTTTGGCTCCAAATGAACACAGGTTGGTTATTTTACCTTAATAAGAAAATAATTATCAAAATAAATATACTAAAAATTATTTACGAAAATAGGTACTCGTTATCGTATAAACTAAAAATAAGCTAAAAATTGTGAAGATGACGTGATATAAAAATTGGAGCGATATTGATATATGGGTTCGAAGGCCTCCTTTAAACTTGAAATAGGTATATTGGCTTCACTACATCGGATGGCGTGTTTCGAAGGAAATGGATTGCAGATTCAATTTTTCATCAGAAATATCAAAAACACAAAAACTTGTTTTCTCTTCTAATCATGTTCCCGTGCAATGCAATTATGCCCTTGGTGTATGCTTTTGTTGGTTCTATACATAATTAGTCAACGTAATAAATTATTGGGTTTTTCTATTAACAACTCTTTTTAAGCTTCTTATATTATAAATAAAAATAAATTCGATTTCTTACTCAACAAATCAAATAATAACTTAGATATTCATTTTCGTTAATCATAATCTGAAAACAAGTAATGATTTCTCAAATTTTGCTTAATTAACGCATGTTTAAACCAAACCATTGACACACAAATTAATTGAATCGAGATAAAAACCAATTGAACCAGATTTGATATTTTTTTAATAATTATTTTTAAAAATTACTAATGATTTATTTAATGGGACCGGCTCCGCAACTTTTAAAAGCCCAGTAATAGACATGAATCAGAATTGACTCATTTAACCCTGTACCAAATAATTTTCCATAATCTAAAAGCGCAAGAGTCAATGCCAGTATAAGACTCCTTAGGAATGCAGGACCAGTGAAGAGAAATATTGGTTTCAGCTTCAGTACATCTAAATACATTTGTCTAAAGCCAGAATACATAAAAGTCTGAATACATAATTCCAGATGACACATACTAGAAACCCACAATATGGTGGATTCTGAGACCAGCAAAAGCTTATGCACACTACTTGGGATGAATACTACCGACTATTCACCGACCGGGTCAGGGAAAAGCAGTTCGAAATAAATCCCATTAGAAATAATGTCAAGCAACTGGGACTTACCTGCAAAAATATCTGATTCATTTCACGACTGATCTTCATCTGACCTTGACCGCGTCAGGCGTCTGCGTCTCCTTGGGCTTGGAGATGCATCTTCACCTACATCACTTATTACACGCACATCATCTTCATCGTCGTCATCTTGCAAACCCAAGAGATTCTCGCCCCAAAGGAACCTCCGCTCAGATACAGCTCCTCCAGGGTGTCGATGCCTTGACCAAACCCTGGACCTGGCTCTTGATTCACCAACATTGTTGACTGAACCAATCTGAAACAGAAAGAAAGTAGTCCACCATGCTGAACTCGCTTCACCAGTGCTATTCTCCCTTCGAGCTGCCAACCTATCTCCATTCTCAATAACATAGTCTCCAACCACAAGAGCACCTGGCATGGCAGATTGAATAGCACTTACAATGTCACCGTATTCTCTTTGGTGCTCAAGGCAGCGCCAGGCTTGTTCTCTGGATGGGTCAATATCTGAAGGTCGTATTGTCGGATGGACTCTCCTGGCATGCCGACGCAATTCCTGGTAACTTCCAGAGTAGGAGCAAGATTCCCTAGAACAAGTTCTCTTCTTCGAATTTAGATACTTTCTGGCCTCTTCCACAACCTCCCAGCGAAGTACGTTCCCTCGGCAAAGAGGGCATTTCAAACTAGATTTAAAATTCTCAGCATCTACATCTTCGGATTCAGATCTTCCCCGGAAAGAATAAGAGTCTGCTATTTCTATAATACCTTCTCCTTGTGAATCAAGATTCCTAGTTGGCTCTCGGATATTATCTTCTGATCCTCCTGCCATGCTATTGGTTTCATTCAGATTTTGACTTCCATTACCTTCAAACAAATCAGTTCTTAATGCCAAGTTCAAATCAAAAGTACTAGAATTCGGAGGGTTTAGGGGGAAGGGATGAGGTAATATTGGACTCTTACTAGAATTAGCCCTTAATTTTTTAAATCGGTCTAGGCAATTTGAATGCCTGTAACTTGTGTCACAAATGTAAGATCTGCAACCCTTGTCGTGCGAGCTGCACAGCAGGAGAACAGCATTATGTGGATGGTCCATGCAGATTGGACATGAGACTTCATCCAGTTCTTTATGGAGGGCACGGACATCCAAATCAGTAATTATTCTTCGTTTAACACCAGCCATCTTGAACATGCTGTGTAAAGTTACTCAGCATATTGAATTCATCAGGTAACAGGAAAAATAGTCCATTAATCAAAGGATAAACTAGACAACGAACATTATAAACCGCAAAACTAGCACCGTGCATGGAGAATTTTCAGAAGTCTCCATACCAAGGTATAAAAGATGGCAGCATGTCAAACAATAGAAAAGAAACAGACCATAAAATACACCCAAGGTCACATAAAAAGAAAAAAAAAAAAAAAACAAAAAGGAAACCCGAAAACATTCCCAGAAACCCCAGCATCTTTATTTCTTGGAAAAGCATGGTGCAGAAGGGAAAAGGAATGAAAATTCTCTAGTTTCCTTGACTTCCACACAACTAGTGACCAAAGTCAATCTCAGGTACAAAATACGGCTCATTTCAAAAACCTTGTAGGGATCAACTACCAGCACCTGCTAGATATTATAAAGTCCTCCAGTAAGATATCCCCCAAAAAAACACACACACACACACAAGGCAATTAAAATTAAATGTATCATATAAGTCTGAACAAACAGCATCAGCTATGAACTATTTTAGCTCATTTGTTCGTAATGCCAGATTTAGAGTCCACTGAAAGTTTAATTTTACCTAGAGACACTAAACATAAAGTAAACCTAGATGCCCATATGAATTATAAACAACAGCAACGTGGACGAGTGATAAATATGCCATAATACAAATGGGAGACATGCCACGCACTGTCAATAATTTCATAACATAAAGAGATTAATTCGTCTTTATCTTAACATAAACTTACCAGGACACTGAACTTTGAATATATTTCCTACCAGTCTTCTGTAATCTGTATCTCTGTGAGACGCGAACTGAAAACTATAGAATCGTCACTTGTTAACTTGTACAAAGAAAATCAGATGACAAATCCTGATGCAAAGCTCCAAAGCACTGAACAATATAATGCAATGTAAAAAGTCCTAGAAAACTTGATCAAATAGAACCCTTGAATAAGTAACTAAGTGTTAGTCTTGAACCAGACAGCTATCATACCTGCACTCGGGCCACAAAAACCAGAAGAGATTGTCAATTTTGATATATATATCAATCTAAAATTTTTATCAATCATCAATAGAGAGAAGAAAAATGCATAGCAACCATGCAGATAGTGCAGCATAGAGGCAAAGGTTGTAATAGTTGTTTAAAGTTTGAACAATCAATTGAATTTGAATAGTACTTTTTTCATAAAGGTTTTATGCTCAATGAGATTTGTTTCCCAGATTAATTGGTGATAAACATGAGAATACAATTGTATACAACAGTTATCAGCTCAAGCAATCAAAATTTTTTAATTCATTCATAACTACTTCCCCAAACACCACGAGTAAGACTTCTTCAAAGGTGAAATTTCGAATAAAATAATCATAGAGTTGCTCAGGAGCACCTAAAGAACATCTTTTCAATTCTCATCCAATAATAATTGAATAACACAATTTTGCTCTTAATTGTGCTCAGCTACCCTTAATCCTATAGCCTCGTATTGAAATACAAAATTCACCTCAGGGCAATTTTACGGTAAACATATATATACATACATACATATATATATATATATATATATATAAGTTGCTTTCTAAAAATGAAAGAACAAGTTTCCCCGGAACATAATGAGTCTTAATAGGTGTTTCCAGATTCCAAAATTCCAGATTTAATTCTCCCCCCTCCCCCGGAAGATTCAGCATATTAAAATCAAAATCAGAAAACCACCATATATCATCTTATCAAAATACCAATCCTTCCCCAGCAATTACCAAAACAGCCCAAACCCTAACCCTAACCACCCAAAACGATTCCCCCTTTATCAGGATAAACGATCCAAACAACATCAGTTTATGAATTACAGGCAGAAAACCAAAAGCACCCTATTGGTCATATAACAGAGATCAATCAGTTCATCAATCCAAAAATAAAAAAGCAAAAAACATGAAAAATAATTTAACAAATTAACATACGGTAAAGGTGAGGATTTACAAATACAGAGGGGAAATAATTCGAGAACTGAAAATTATCCGATCTCTAAAAGGGGGGGGGAGTTGAGATTGCGTGGAAAGGTAGAAGCACCGTAAAAGAAAGGAAAAAAAAAATCTGACTAAATGTCTAAATGAGAATTGAATTGAATAAAATAGAGTTAACAGCAGCAAACTCCCTTTTAAAAGTTCATATAATTATTAATTTTATATAGGCGGTGAAAGGAAAGAGAGAGAAAGAAGAAATGATAATATAAGTTGAGAAATGAGAAGTGAGAGAGAGGAATTCATCGGCTACAACCACCTCCATTGTTGTTGATGGGTTTCCTACACGTGCCCTCCATGAAATGTCTCAATCATTCCGGGTCCCGCATAGATGACCTGGCATCTGACTAGCTCCTTCTTCCTCATCCTCTGTCGGCTCGGCGGCTACATGCCGATTATTTCCAAGTGAAATCCAAGAGAGAAAATCCTTATAATGTTTGCATTAAATGGATGTCTATAACTTTTAAACATTTGTAAGAGTAATGGGTTAAAATTTTTTATTTATTATTATAGATATTTAATATATGTTAATAAAGTTGTTAAATAAACTTCATTTATTTATATTGTATTAAATATCAATGGTTTATATATAACTCTTTTATAAATAGAAAGAAGAGACAAGAAAATTTTTATTTACTTTAAGTGTTTTTTATTTAATTAATTATTTTATAATATATTATCAGACAAATTTTTACGAGTTTATGGTAAAGTTTACGCTATTTTACTTTATATAATTTGCCCGTTAAACTATATACGATATACATATTTTTACAATTCTTTTATTTTATTTTCTAGATGAAATATTTGCTTTGGGTTACATTTGCACATTTATTTTACAACTCAAATCTAATAATGATAATTATATATACATGTTTTTTTATTAAAAGAAATTTCAATTAATATAATTTGTGTTAAGTTATTATTATGACTATTCTTCTCTATGTCAATATTTGACATACATATTATTATTTAGCAAATTTAGTATATACAATTGAATTATTTTACGATTGAGAATGCTTATTATTTTACTAATATTTTTTTAAAATTTTGATTCAAGTTATTATAATGTCAAATCTTGCCAAACTTGAATTTGTGGCCTTAAGCATCTCAGGCAAGAATTATTTGTCATGGGTGTTAAATGTTGAAATTCACCTAGATCCTAAAGGTTTAGGAAATACTATATTAGCTGATAAAGAAGCATCTAATCAAGACAAGGCAAAAGTAATGATTTTCATCCGTCATCATCTACATGAAGGATTAAAAGTGGAATATCTTACTGTGAAATACCCTCTTGAGTTGTGGAAAAATTTGAAAAAACAATTTGACCATTAGAAAACGGTGATACTCCCTAAAACTCGTTATGATTGGATGCACTTACGGTTACAAGATTTTAAGACTGTAAGTAAATACAATTCAGAACTTTTCAAAATTATTTCTCAACTAAAATTATGTGGAGAAACAATAACTGATAAAGACTTGTTAGAGAAATTATTTTCAACCTTTTATACTACTAATGTTCTCCTGCAGCAGCAATACCATGAAAAATGTTTTAAAAGGTATTCTGAATTGATTTCATGTCTTTTGGTAGCTGAACAAAATAATGAGTTGATGAAAAATCATGGAATTCGTCTCACTGGTTCTGCACCATTCCATGAAGTAAATGTAGTCGTACACAAAAATTATGAAAATAGAAAATATAGAGGTCGCGGCCGTGGTCGTGGACGTAGTGAGGGATGTGGTTGAGGACGTACTAGTAATCGTTATCATGGTGGTCATAACAATAATACTTCTAACCACCAGAAAAAGAATAATAATGAAAGATAAAAAAGAAGTGGTCAAAATAATCCTTCAAAGATTGTTGAGAATATATGCTACCAATATGGTATGAAAGGGCATTGGTCACATACCTGTCGTACGTCTGAGCATTTAATGAAACTTTATCAAGCATCCATTAAAAAGAAGGGAAAATATATGGAGACAAATTTTATATTCCAAAATAATGAAATGGAGGCAAAAGATGAAGATATTCACTATAATACTAAAACTGACCATGCCTACGAGGGTGATAAATTTAATGACCTTAATAATATAACTCACCTAGATGTGGCATATTTCTTTGAGAATCATAGACAAATTGATGTTATTTTGACATTTTATGTTATTTTAAGTATGTTTTATTTTCTTGCATAAAGAATAATTTTATATTTAATAAATATTTGCAACGCTTCTCATATTATATTTTATTTGTTTTTATGAAGAATATGAATATTCAACAAAATTTCGATGGACCCAAAATTAGTTAAGACATGTGTCTTGCAGATAGTGTTACAACACATACGATACTCAAAGATAAAAATATTGAATATCTATATATTACAAATGTTGAATGTGGAAAGAAATATGTTTTGGAAAGGCTACCTGTTTTTTTATCAGGTTTATATTATACACATATTAGTGCAATTGAGTCACATGTTACTACAAACCAGAACCACATACTTTTACTATTTTACATGACCGATTAGGCCATCCCGGATCTATTATAAAGCGAAGAATCATCGAAAATTCAATTGGACACTCATTAAAGAACCAAAAGATTCTTGAATTCAAAGATTTTTCTTGTGTTGCTTGTTATCAAGGAAAATTGATTATTAGACCATCACCAACTAAAGTTGGGATTGAATCTCCCGCATTTCTGGAACGTATTCAATGTGATATATGTGGGTCCATTCATCAATTATATGGACCATTCAGATATTTTATGGTATTAATAGATGCATCTAGTAGGTGGTCACATGTGTGTTTATTATCGACTCGCAACTTGGCGTTTGCGAGACTACTTGCTCAAATAATTCGATTAAGAGCACAATTTCTAGACTATGCAATCAAAACTATTCGTTTTGATAGTGCTGGTGAGTTTATATCCTAAGCTTTTAATGACTATTGTATGTCAATTAGGATAAAAGTTGAACATCCTATAGCTCATGTTCACACACAAAACGGTTTAGCTGAATAATTTATCACATGCCTCCAACTAATAGCTCGGCCATTGCTTATGAGAACAAAACTCCTTGTTACAGCTTGGGGATATGCTATTTTGCATACAACAGCACTTGTGCACTTAAGGCCAATAAGTTATAATAAGTACTCTCTATTACAATTGGCTTTTGGTCAAGAGCCAAATATTTCTCATCTTAAAATTTTTAGATGTGCAGTATATGTTCCAATTGCTTCACCACAACACAAAAAGATGGGTCCTCAAAGGAGGTTGGGAATATATGTTGGTTATGAATCTCCTTCTATAATTAAATATGTTGAACCATTAACTGGAGATTTATTTACTGCATGATTTATTATTATCATTTTGATGAAACAACATTCTTAACATTAGGGGGAGAGAAAATGCAACTGGTAAAAGAAATTACATGGAATGGATCATCATTATATAAATTAGATCCTCACACAAGTCAATGTGAATAAGAAGTTCAAAGGATTATACATTTGCAAAACATTGCCAATCAACTGCCAGATTCATTTACTAACCTAAAGAGAATTACAAAATCTCACATACCAGCTGAAAATGCTCCAATACAAATTGATATCCCAATAGGGAAAATTGCTAGTACAAAAGAAAGTAATCCACGCCTAAAGCGTGGAAGGCCAATCGATTCCAAAGATGAAAATCCTCGTAAAAGAAAAGGAGCAATTATTCAATATGGTAATATTGTGGAGGCAAGTGCCCAAGAAGAGGCCAAAGATATAACTAATCAAAAAAACCCCAGAAGAGGTTCAGGTACTTGAAAATGGTGATAACAAAGAAATCTCAATAAGTTATGTTGCTTCACGAAAAAGATGAAACCGAAAAAATATAGTTGTTGACAACAATTTTGCTTATAATGTTGCTATTGAAATAGCAAAAGAAAATGAGGATCCTAAGCCTAAATCTATTGAGGAATGTAGAAATAGAAAAGATTGGCCAAAATGGAAAGACGCAATTTAAGCAGAATTAAATTCATTTTCTAAACGTGAGGTTTTTGGACATATAGTCCAAACACCTAAATATGTAAAGCCAATAGGATATAAATGGATATTTATGCGAAAACGAAATTAGAAAAATGAAGTCGTAACATATTGTAACATCCTTAAAATGGGGTTCTACGTTTTGCTTATGTTGCATGTGATAAGGATTATTTAACATGCTTTGGGGTCTAGTTATAACCCTAAGATAGGCTTGAGTTAGGGCCAAGAATTTTATTTTTGGCATTTAAGGAAGTGAAGCTAAGGGAGAGAGGGGTTAAGAAATTTTATTTGGGAAGGGAGACACAAGAACTACCCTAGTAAAATGGCAAGGAGGCGCCACTAGGGTGTTAGAGAGAGTGACGCCACATACAGTAAAGGAGTGCCTGTGTTTGAGCTGCAGGAATTGCACTCCTGCTTACTCTTTTTCACGCCACAGGTAAGGAGAGGAGTGCTCAGGTGGGACTCTCCTGATGGATGAGGATTAAGATATTAGATTTCAAATAAGGATATAGATAAGAGGAGTTGAGGAGTTTGAAGTGTTCACTTGGAAGAGTTGGCCGAATAGTGGATTGTGGGTAAGGGGGCTATCGGTTTTAGGGAGCATTTAGTATAGCCGAATGCCCCTAAACTCATTTGATGTTGTTTTCTTTCTTTTCTCTCAAATACCTAGCCGAAACTTTCATCTCCCTCATCTCCCTCATTTCTTCTTGAAACCTTGAAGCCGAAATCACCACACTCATCTTGACTTTCTCTTCACTCAAACTCATTGCCGGATCTTCTCTTCTCTTCACCATACTCTGTGCCGAAACCTCCAAGTTTTCCTCTTGTATTGTTTTGGCCGAATAGCAACAAGGGTGGATTCTCTTGGATTCTTTACTAAACGATTTTGAGAAAGGGTAAGTGTCTTGGCCGAATACCCTTTTATTCCTTTTCTTTTCTCTGTTGACTCACATAGGTTCCTAACCCTTGTTGGAAACTAATATCTCCTAGGATTCTTGGGATTAAGAGCCGAATCTAATCCTTCCTTTTTGGAGTGTGCCGATCTTTGGTGTAGTAGAAGCTGAATCTGTTGACTAAGGTAAGGAGGTGTCAACTCTTTTGGTTTCGGATTTATGTTTTGGCCGAATGGCCTTTAGATCTCTAATGAAGTGATAAAATCGATTTTAGGGAAGGCCATTGCCAAATTCAAAGAGCCTTCGGGATTTGGTGGTCGATCTAGGTGAGCGTATTAATATCTCAGAATCTAATCCTTAATTGATTAAAAGTCGAAGGCTAACTTTTGAAGTATGCTAGTGTAGCTGAATACAAGAAGGACTTAGTGTGTGTTTTCGGGATTTGGTAGGAGACCAAATCAGCACTAAGGTAAGAAAATAAACTTGTGCGATTCATCATTCGGGATTTGTGATTAAGCCAAATGGCTTAGATCTAAAAGTGGTATTGGCCGAATGTAGGTGCTATAGGGACATACGTTTCGGGATTTCATAAGAACGCGTAGTTTCGGGTTTTTACGAATAGTCAGGTGTGTAAAACTCTTACACACTTTATTAGTTGGCATTGCTTATTATGTTACGGTTAACTATTGTGATAGTGATTTGCCTTGTGGGCATGAGCATGAACTCCGGGTAAGTCGCTTGTGACTTTAAATATGTTATATGAATGACATGATGGGTAAGATGCTATGCCATGACTTATATGTATGATTTATGATAATATGTTACGCATGTTATGAGCATGTTGGTAATGGGATTAAAGAGAGGAGGGGGAATATTCTCTATGGACTATCACCAGTGGTTTTGACCACAAGATGGGTTGGCCCCATCAGTTTAATTATGACTTCGGTCACCAGTGGTTTTGACCACACCGTTGATATAAATCGTGACTAAGTCCCAGTGGTTTGGTACCACCAGTAGTTTTGACCACATATTGATAATTGTGACCTATGGTCATCAGTGGTTTTGACCACACGATGGGTTGGCCCCATCACTTGATTTGTGACTCCGGTCACCAGTGGTTTTGACCACCAGTGGTTTTGACCACAAGGGGTAGTTAAAGGAGTATGGATGGCTAGTTTTGGGTTGCATGTTTTGCATGTCTTACTAATATTTTGTGTATGAGTTTGCACTTCTGGGTTGGGGATTTATACACTGAGTCTTGGTGACTCACCCCTTCCCATATTATTTTGAGATGAGTAGATCGTGGAGATGGAGCCGAGAGGACTCGAGGCGGCTATGCTTGTTCCTTGGATTTGAAATTTTATTTAGCACAGTTAAAGTTTATTATTTACTAAATTTTGGTTTGGGTTGTAATAAGGCCGCTAGTTATTATTTTGGATGTTCAAGTAGTTATTTTACTTCATTTCTACTATATTATAATGAATTTATAAATTGTTTAAATGAATCGGTTAAAAGTGACATTTTCAAAATGGGAAATTTTTACGAGTTTTCAAGGATGTTACCATCGGGTAGCCAAATTCACCAAGTTAACAATAACTCTGATGGTTCTAAAAATTTAAATGATCAAATGTTTTCAAAGGTTTCAACTCAACCATGGTTATAAAATCAATTCTACCTGGGTTTTTAATAGACACCGTTTTATAACCTCAGCAAATTTTTAGATTCCTACCAGTTAATCAAAATCTTTCAAAATGTTTTTACTCTGTGACATACCAGATCCGGTCAAGGCTCATGGGCCGAGTTTGGGGTGTTACATTTTTGGTATCAGAGCCAGGTTCAAAACTCGGCTGTGGGGGCCCAGGGCCCAAAATGTTTTTGGTAGGCCTCTGTGGAATATTATGAAAATGGTTTTTAGTTTGAACAGCATGGCATCGAGTCGCCGGCACCAATCCGCCCAGGTAAGTATCTCTGACTGTTCTGTGAATACTTGATAGGGGTAGATGGGTAACTTGGGAACGTAGACTAAAGGAATAGGAACTATTGAACCCTAGGAATAGTACACCCCAATATAAGGATTTCATAAGACTTAATGCCTAACTAAACAAACCTGTGGCTAAGTCGCCGAGTTAGGGTGTGGCAACTATGGTGCGCATGTCTAGGATTGGATCCGGAAGAGCCTGGTACTTAAGCAGTCCTAGTGACTCACCTCCTCTTCGCAGGATCCTACAGTGCGTAGCTTCTGCTCACCCTAACCATAAGGACTTATTCATAGGCTAAACCCAATAACTAAAACCCGAAAGGGAACTAGCCGTATTGTTGTAAAAACCCTAGTTTTAAAACTCTTAAAATTATCCTTCTACCTTGTGAGAACTATTTTACAAAATTTTCCGAAAAATGTTTGATTTATGAAAATTACAAAATTACCCCTAGTGGTAAAATTACAAAAAAAAATGCCCTTAGTTTATGAAATTCTCAAAATACCCACAGTTCTAATCAAAATTTTCATTACTTTATAAAATGTCCAAAAACCTTAATTTTCAAAATATCAAAAATGTCATGATTTTAGAAAATTATGAAATTGCCCCTAACTTACAAAATTACCAAAATGACCCTAACTTTCAAAATTTTTGCAACAATATCAATTTGGAAAACAAATTCTCAAAAAGAACCCTCAAGTTTTACAAATCTTGAAATACCCTAAATTTATTAAGATTTATAAATTTACCCAGATAAATTACCGAAATGCCCCGAAATTTTAAAATCCCCGAGATACCCCAAAATTTTAAAATTACCAAAATACCCTTATTGACAAAATCACCAAAGAACTTTATTTTGATGAATTACAAAAATATCCCTGTATGACAAATGACGAAAATACCCCTGAGATAGGAACGGACAGAAATGTCCGAAGAGTGAATGTGCATGGGAGATACTATGGAATGGATGTGCTTTTCTGTGAATTAGGATAGAAAACTTGAAACTTTGAATGATCGAAAAAAATCCTTATTAAGCTCACTTCATAAAATTTCTTCGCGGATAACCAGTGAAACAAGTACTAATCTATAAAAGTTCTTAATCAGATTAAAGCGCAAACGTTAGAAATGAGTTCTAGAGGACATGGCCGTCGTAGACGCGGTAGAGGAAGAATGACCGTGTCAGAACCCGTTACGTCGGGTCAAGGGTCTGATAATGAGATACCACCGCCACTACCACCCCCAACTTTTGGTGTTGAGCAGCAGGAGCAGACGAGGGGTGAGGCAAGATCGCAGTTGTCTTCATGAGTTCTTGAGATAGTGGCTAGAGCAGGTGGAGGTATGGGAGCTCGAAAATCTGTACCTGAGCGACTCCGAGCGAATGGAGCCGAGGTATTCCGGTGTATCGGTGTGGCACCCAAGATCATGAGTATTGGTTGAATCAATTGAGAGGATCATGGATGACTGGATTTTCAAATGAAGAAAAGTCAAGGGTATAATCTCTCTACCTCGGGATGAGTCATACCAAGATGGCTCACCGTAAGGATGGAGCGATGGTGGAGGACCTCACATGGGAATTCTTTAAGGCGGCCTACCAGAGGAAATATATAGGAGCTAACTACGTAGATACACAGCGGAAGGCTTTCTTGAACTTGGTTCAGGGTAATAAGATAGTGGCAGAGGATGAGGTTAAATTTCTCTAGTTGAGTAGGTATGCTCGTGGTATTGTGGGTACTGAGCATGAACACTGTGTCAGATTTGAGGATGGGCTGAGGGATGAGCTGAGGATGATGATAGCTCCACAACAGGAATGGGAGTTCGTTGTCCTAGTGGAGAAGGCTAAGGTTACCGAAGGGGTAAGACAGTCTATTAGGCGGAATTAGGATAGGAGTTGGAATAAGAGGAGCTCCGGATCTTCGAGATTTTCTGGTAATCAGCAGAAGAGGACGAGGTATGATGGGTAAGATCAAGCTACTAGGCCTCCTGCTGCTGATAATCCTCAATGGTCGCCATGGTGTGCTCGGTGTGGGAAGTCTCACACGGAGAAGTGTTAGAACGGTAATCGGGGATGCTTCGAATGTGGATCTATGGAACATCGAGTTAGGGATTGTCCGAAAAAGGCAGCTAGGCTAAGATCTGAGGGTCAGGAATGTGCACTGAATAGGAAGGATAACAAACAGCCACCGAGAGGTCGTGGTGCGGGAAGAAGAGGTAATAGTGCTGGCAGAGGTCGTGGGGTACCGAGGGGAGGTACCGGTGGTATTGAGGCTAGGCAACCTGGTTTGGTCTATGCCGCGAGGCGTCAAGAGGAGGGCGACGCACCGGACGTCATAACCGGTATGTTTTTTATCTTTGGAGTACCCTATAGCACCTTAATTGATATTGGCTCAACTCACTCATATGTTGCTAGTAGCGAGTGAAAACTCGAACTTAGACTTTGAGCTTACTCTAGGAAGATGACCGTGTTAAGCCTCAGGTCACTCGTAGAAGTAAGTAAACTCTATAAGAATGTACCCTAGAACTCCAAGGGTCGTGTTCTTGGTCGACTTGATGGAACTACCATTTCGGAGTTCGATCCGATCTTCGAATGGATTGGCTAGTAAAGTATCAAAGTTAGCTCGATTACATGACTAAGCGCATGGTGTTAAAGACCGTGGAAGGAGAAGAGGTGGTGATGATAGGTAAAAGAGAGATTACCTATCTAATCTGGTTCTCGCATTGAAGGTGAAAAAGATGGTTAGAAAAGGTTGTAAAGCATATGTAGTGCATGTTTATGCTTTAGAAGCTAAGGATGCAGCTGTGAGGGATGTCCGGACTATAAGAGAATATGTTGATGTGTTTCCAGAAGAACTCCCAGGTCTACCTCCTGATCGTGAGGTTGAGTTTGGTATAGATTTGTTACCCGGAACCGCACCAGTATCTATAGCTCCTTATCGGATGGCGCCGAAAGAATTAGTAGAGTTGAAGGCTCAGATCCAGGAATTATTAGATAGAGGGTTCATCTGACCGAGTGTATCGCCTTAGGGAGCTCCAGTACTTTTTGTCAAGAAGAAGGATGGAACAATGAGAATGTGTATAGACTATCGACAGCTGAACAAGCTGACAATAAAGAATAGGTATCCTTTGCCTAGGATTGATGACTTGTTCGATCAACTCAAGAGTGCATTAATTTTCTCTAAGATCGACCTTAGGTCAAGGTACCATCAGCTTAAGGTGAAGGAGGCTGATATCCATAAGACGGCATTTCGTACTCGGTATGGGCACTACGAGTTTCTGGTAATGCCTTTTGTTTGACAAATACACCAGCCGCGTTTATGGACATGATAAACTGGGTTTTTCAACCCTACCTGGATCGGTTCGTTGTAGTGTTTATAGACGACATTTTGGTGTACTTCAAGTCAGAAGAGGAGCATGACGAACATCTTCATGTGGTTCTACAGGTTCTAAGAGAGAAGCAGTTGTATGCCAAATTCAGCAAATGTGAGTTCTGGCTTAAGGAGGTAACTTTCCTAGGGCATGTTATTTCAGCTGAGGGAATTAGGGTGGATCCCAATAAGATTGAGGCAGTATTGGAGTGGAAACCACCAAAGTCGATTATAGAAATTCAGAGTTTTTTGGGGTTGGCAGGATATTACAGGAGATTCGTAGAAAATTTCTCCTTAATCGCAGCACCATTGATTAAGTTGCTGAGAAAAGGAGTTTCGTTTGTGTGGTCTGAGAAACAGCAAGAGAGATTCGACAAGCTGAAGAAGATTTTGATGTAAGCACCGGTCTTGATTCAAACTGAGGTGAAAGGAATTCACTGTATTGTGATGCATCGACATCTTGGTTTAGGTGTGTGTTGATGCAAGAAGGGAAGGTGGTCACGTATGCATCACGTGCGCTTGAGGCCTCAAGAAGGTAGTTATCCTACACATAATTTAGAATTGGCTCCGTGGTTTTTACCTTGAAGATTTGGAGGCACTATCTCAGACGGGAGAAGTCAGAGTGTACATGGATCATAAGAGCTCAAGTACCTCTTGACCCAAAAAGATTTAAATCTGAGGTAGCGAAGGTGGATTGAGTTGTCAAGGACTATGATCGCTAATCGAATACCATCCGGGTAAGGCTAACGTGGTAGTTGATGCACTGAGCCGTAAGATGATAGCGGATTTGCGAGTAATGTTTGCATACCTAAGTCTCTATGAGGATAGGAGTCTTCTGGCAGAATTACAAGTAAAGCCGTCTTGGATCGATGAGGTTAAAGAGAGGCGCTTGACCGACGAAGTTTTGAGTACTTGAGGTTACAAGTACAAAGTGGTGAGGCCAAGGGTTCAAATTTTGGGTAGTGATGGAGTGTTGTATTTTTGGGAGAGTATGTATGCCTAAGGATGATGATTTGAGGCGTGGATCCTTAAAGAAGCATATAGCAGCCCGTACGCTATGCATCTGGGAGGCAGCAAGATGTATCGGGATTTAAGGGAGCAATTTTGGTGGCCGGGTCTTAAGCGAGAGGTAACCAAGTTAGTGGGCAAGTGTCTGACATACCAGCAAGTTAAGGCTGAGCATCAATTGCCATCAGGGTTGTTACAGCCGATAAAGATCCCACAGTGGAGGTGGGAGGGGATTACGATGGATTTTGTAAGTGGGCTCCTCTTACGCCCAGTAAGAAAGACTCGATATGAGTGATAGTAGATCGGATAACTAAGTCGGCCCATTTCATACCGGTAAGGGTTGACTACTCGCTTAAAGGTTAGCCAAGCTGTATATAGCAGAGATAGTGCGGTTATATGGAATACCTATGTCCATTATCTCAGATAGGGATCCCCGGTTCCCGTCGAGATTCTGGAAGGCCTTACATCAGGCGTTGGGCACAAAATTAAATTTCAGCATGACTTTTCATCCGCAGTCTGATGGACAATCTGAGAGGGTAATCCAAGTGTTAGAAGATATGTTAAGGGGCTGTGTTTTGGATTTCCGTGGTAGTTGGGAGGAGTACCTACCTTTAGCAGAATTCGCTTATAACAACAGTTATCAAGCGAGTATTCAGATGGCACCGTATGAGGCGCTGTATGGTCGAAAATGTCATACTCCTACGTGTTGGACAGAGCTGGGTGAACGTCGAATGTTAGGGCCAGAGTTAGTGGCAGAGACAGAAGATAAGGTTAAGGTAATTCGGGCTCGTCTGAAAGAGGCGTCGGACAGGAGAAATCCTACGCAGATCTTAAGCGAGAGAGGTTGAATATGCGATGGGTGATAAGGTCTTTCAAGGTATCACCTTGGAAGAAAGGTTTGGCCGAAAGGGCAAGCTAAGCCCTAGGTTTATGGCCGCATACGGTGTTGAAATGTGTAGGCGGTAGCTTCTACTTCGAGTTGCCGCAGAAGCCGATTCATGACGCCTTCCATGTTTCGATGCTTAGGCGCTATTGATCAGATCCATCACACGTAGTGTCGATTGTAAAGATTGAGGTAAACTCAGATTTGTCCTTTGAGGAGGAGCCGGTACAGATCTTAGACCGGGATGTCAAAATTCTGCGTAGGAAGTCAAGACTCGGTGAAGGTGTTATGGTGAAACCATGGTACGAAGGAGGCCATGTGGGAACTCGAGGATGTGATGAGGCAAAGAATACCTCAACTCTTCGATCGTAATTTCGAGGCCGAAATTATTTTTAAGGGGGTAGAACTGTAACATCCTTAAAATGGGGTTCTATGTTTTGCTTGTGTTGCATGTGATAAGGATTATTTAACATGCTTTGGGGTTTAGTTATTACCCTAAGATAGGCTGAATTAGGGCCAAGAATTTTATTTTGGCATTTAAAGAAGTGAAGCTAAGGGAGAGAGGGGTTAAAAAATTTTATTTGGGAAGGAGACACAAGAACTACCTTAGTAAAATGGCAAGGAGGCGCCACTAGGGTGTTAGAGAGAGTGACGCCACATACAGTAAAGGAGTGCCTGTGTTCGAAGTCAGCAGAATTGCACTCCGCTACTCTTTTCACGCCACAAGTAAGGAGCGGAGTGCTCAGGTGGGACTCTCCTGATGGATGAGGATTAAGATATTAGATTTCAAATAAGGATATAGATAAGAGGAGTTGAGGAGTTTGAAGTGTATCAGGCTCACTTGGAAGAGTTGGCCGAATAGTAGATTGTGGGCAAGGGGGCTATCGATTTTAGGAAGCATTTAGTATAGCCGAATGCCCCTAAACTCATTTGATGTTGTTTTCTTTCTTTCTCTCAAATACCTAGTCAAACTTTCATCTCCCTCATCTCCCTCTTTTCTTCTTGAAACCTTAAAGCCGAAATCACCACACTCATCTTGTCTTTCTCTTCACTCAAACTCATTGTCGAATCTTCTCTTCTCTTCACCATACTCTGTGCCGAAACCTCCAAGTTTTCCTCTTGTCTTGTTTTGGCCGAATAGCAACAAGGGTGGATTCTCTTGGATTCTTCACTAAACGGTTTTGAGAAAGGGTAAGTGTCTTGGCCGAATACCCTTTTATTCCTTTTCTTTTCTCTGTCGACTCACATAGGTTCCTAACCCTTATTGGAAACCAATTTCTCCTAGGATTCTTGGGATTAAGAGTCGAATCTAATCCTTCCTTTTTGGAGTGTGCCGATCTTTGGTGTAGTAGAAGCTGAATCTGTTGACTAAGGTAAGGAGTGTCAACTCTTTTGGTTTCGGATTTATGTTTTGGCCGAATGGCCTTTAGATCTCTAATAAAGTGATAAAATCGATTGTAGGGGAGGCCATTGCTGAATTCAAAGAGCCTTCGAGATTTGGTGGTCAATCTAGGTGAGCGTATTAATATCTCAGAATCTAATCCTTAATTGATTAAAAGCCGAAGGCTAACTTTTGAAGTATGCTAGTGTAGCCGAATACAATGAGGACTTAGTGTGTGTTTTCGGGATTTGGTAGGAGACCAAATCGGCACTAAGGTAAGAAAATAAACTTGTGCGATTCATCCTTCGAGATTTGTGATTAAGCCAAATGGCTTAGATCTAAAAGTGGTATTGGTCGAATGTAGGTGCTATAGGGACATACGTTTCGGGATTTCATAAGAACGCGTAGTTTTGGGTTTTTGCGAATAGTCAGGTGTGTAAAACTCTTACACACTTTATTAGTTGGCATTGCTTATTATGTTACGGTTAACTATTGTGATAGTGATTTGCCTTGTGGGCATGAGCATGGACTCCGGGTAAGTCGCTTGTGACTTTAAATATGTTATATGAATGACATGATGGGTAAGATGCTATGCCATGACTTATATGTATGATTTATGATAATATGTTAAGCATGTTGTGAGCATGTTGGTAATGGGATTGAAGAGAGAGGGGAATATTCTCATGGATCGTCACTGTGGTTTTGACCACAAGATGGATTGGCCCCATCGTTTAATTGTGATTTGGTCACTAGTGGTTTTGACCACACCGCTGATATAAATCGTGACTAAGTCCCAGTGGTTTGGTACCACCGTGGTTTTGACCACATATTGATAATTGTGACCTATGGTCATCGATGGTTTTGACCACACGATGGGTTGGCCCCATCACTTGATTTGTGGCTTGGTCACGTGGTTTTGACCACCAGTGGTTTTGACCACACGAGGTAGTTAAAGGAGTATGGATGGCTAGTTTTGGGTTGCATGTTTTTCATGTCTTACTAATATTTTGTGTATGAGTTTGCACTTCCGGTTGGGGATTTATACATCGAGTCTTGGTGACTCACCCTTCCCATATCATTTTGCGATGAGTAGATCGGAGATGGAGCCGAGAGGACTCGAGGTTTCCATGCTTGTTCTTTGGATTTGAAATTTTATTTAGCACGCTTAAAGTTTATTATTTACTAAATTTTGGTTTGGGTTGTAATAAGGCCGCTAGTTATTATTTTGGATGTTCAAGTAGTTGTTTTACTTCATTTCTACTATATTACTAATGAATTTATAAATTATTTAAATGAATCGGTTAAAAGTGACGTTTCAAAATGGGAAATTTTTACGAGTTTTCAAGAATGTTACCATCGGGTAGCCAAATTCACCAAGTTAACAATAACCCTGATGGTTCTAAAAATTTAAATGATCAAATGTTTTCAAATGTTTCAACTCAACCATGGTTATAAAATCAATTCTACCTGGGTTTTTAATAGACACCGTTTTATAACCTCAGCAAGCATATTTTCAGATTCCTACCAGTTAATCAAAATCTTTCAAAACATTTTTACTCTGTGACATACCAGATCCGGTCAAGGCTCATGGGCCGAGTTTGGGGTGTTACACATATAAAGCACGACTTGTAGCACAAGAATTTTTGCAAAGGCCCGATATTGATTATAAAGAGACATATTCTACTATGGTGGATGCAATCACGTTTAGATACCTTATTAGTCTGGCAGTAAGTGAAAAACTTGACATGCATCTAATGGATGTTGTTACAGCCTATTTGTATGGTGCACTTGATAGTGAAATTTATATGAAAATCTCAGAAGGATTTAAAATCTCTAAAGGATATAGAGTTTCCAGGGAAAATTGCTCAATCAGATTAAAGAAAGTTTATATGGATTAAAACAATCTGGACGTCTGTGGTACAATCGTCTTAGTGAATATTTGTTCAAAGAAGATTACAAAAACAATCCAATTTGCCCATGTGTTTTTATAAATGTATGAATCAAACTTTGTGATTATTGCCATTTATGTTGATGATCTAAATATTATTGGAACTCCTAAACAGCTTCAAAATACAATAAATTATTTAAAGAAAGAATTTGAGATGAAAGATATTGGAAAAACAAAGTTTTGTCTTGGCCTGTAGATTGAGCATTTAAAAGATGGAATTCGTGTCCATGAGTCAACTTATAGGAAAAAGATCTTAAAGAAATTTTATATGGATAAAGCACATCCATTGAGTACCCCAATGGTTGTACGATCGTTAGATGTGAATAAAGATCAATTTCGTCCTTGTGAGAATGATGAAGAGTTTATTGGTCCTGAAGTACCATATCTAAATGTCATAGGAGCATTGATGTATCTTGCAAACAACACATGACCTAATATAGCTTTTGCTGTAAACTTGTTAGCAAAATTTAGCTTTTTCTAACACGTAGACATTGGAATGAAATTAAACATGTATTTAGATATCTCAAAGGGACCATTAATATGGGGTTATTTTATTCAAATGATTCAAAATCCCTATTAGTTGGTTATGTGGATGCGATAATGCTAATGCTGGATATTTATCGCATCCACATTAAGGTTGATCTCAAATAGGATATTTATTTACATGTGGATGGTGCTCGACAAACCATATCATGTTGCTCTTCAAATCATGCTCGAAAAATTACAATGCATGAGGCAAACCGAGAATGTTGCTAAGGTTATTCTTCAAATCATACAGGAAAATATGTCATCTATCTTATACGAAGATAATGCAGCATGTATAGCTCAATTAAATGGTGGTTATATCAAATGTGACAGAACGAAACATATTTCACCAAATTTATTCTTCACTCATGATCTTGAGAAGAAAAGTGACATAGAAGTTCAACAAATTTGTTCTAGTGATAATTTAGCAGATCTTTTTACCAAGGCATTGCCAACTTCAACATTTAAAAGACTACGAAACAAGATTGGAATGCATTGATTCAAAGACATAATGTGATGTTGCCGTTAGAGGGAGTCTAAAACACATTGTACTCTTTTCCTTTAACCAATGTTTTGTCCCACTGGGTTTTCCTAGTAAAGGTTTTTAACGAGGCAACTTGTAATAGGAGATTGTGTACTCTTTTTCCTTCATTAGGTTTTTATCTCACAGGGTTTTTTCTAATAAAAGTTTTAATGAGACATATTTTTATTTAAAAGACATCCAAGGGGGAGTGTTGTAAATACATTAAATGGATGTCTATAACCTTTAAACATTTATGAAAGTAATGAGTTAAAACCCCTCATTCATTATTAAATATGCTTAATGTATGAGTTAATGAAGCTGTTAAATAAACTTCATTCATTTATGTTGCATTGAATGTCAATGACTTATATATAGCTCCTTTATAAATTAAAAGAGGAGACCAAAATATTCTCTATTTACTTCAAGTGTTCTTTTATTTAATTAATTATTTTATAACATATAACCTTTACATCCTTTTTTTCATCATAAATTTTAAATCTTACATAAATATGTAGTAGTATACATACGCTCCCAATTGAAATTTAACTTTTTTATAATTAAAATTAAAATTAAAATTAAAAATTAATTATTATTGGATTAAATTACCAATAAATGCTAATTTTTTAAAATTTATCGATTAGACCGCTTTTTGAATAGGTCGATTTTACTAAAGCGTTTTTAGGTAAAATTTAAAAAATGCTTGTAGATTCTTCTTTTATTGGACTTTGTCTTTTAACGATAATATTTGTATAATAGTTTATAATGTTTTATTTTGTTAGAGTTTAATGTTATTCAAAATTTTGTCTTTAATTTTTAAAAATTAAGTATAGCCTTTAATCTAAATTAAAAATTAAGTATAACCTTTAATATTATATTGTTAGTTGAAAGAGTAAGCAATCTCACATTATCTAGGAACAAGCTGCAAATGGATTATGAGTCTATATATACCCATATCCAACATCCCACATCGATTAAGAAAACAAGGGAAATGAGACTTGAGATTTATAGAAAGACCTATTTTGTAAGTTTCATTTCCACATTATTAGGTGGCACTAGAAAATAAAAAAAAAAAAAAAAAACATTGGTGTTGTCACTTTTAGTGCTGATGTGGTAGAAAGTGCTTTCACTTGGAAGTGTTTTTTTTTTATGCAAATCACTTGAAAACGCTTCCACTTGGACATTTTTCCTGATTTTCACCTTTTGTAAATCGGCCTATTCTTGTAGTTCTTCCAAAAAAAATAGCCTAATCTGGTAAATTTTAAAAAATAGCATTTATTGGTAATTTAGTCATATTATTGTTAAGAATTACAAAAAAAAAAAAGCATAATAGTATAGATTTGCTTAAAAAATTGCTTATTCAAAAATATAGTTAGCTATTATTGGAGGGACTCAACTTTCTTATTGGAAGAAGTTTTTAGTGTTATCTTTTGAGCAGTCAATCTAAACCTCGAACAATTAGCATTGTTCCCTAAGTGTCTATACTCAGTTTTAGCCCAACTTCGAGGAGAGCCTAAAGGAGTTTATGGGGAAGGTCTACCAAAGAAATATTTTATCATTTTGGCTTTGATGAAGTTTGAACCCAAGCCCTTAAAGGGTTTTAGAAGGTAAGAACACTAGTGGTAAAACATTTCATTGATGAACCTAGGTGTTTCAATCGAAACTCCATGAACTCATTCTGCCTTTATCTGTAATAGGGAGACAAAAACTCGAGGCTAAAATTGAGCATAAACACCTTGAGTGCAATACCTCTATTAGGCTACTTAGAGGATGGTACTTCTATAATAGTTTATTTTCTCAAATTTTAGTAAAATTTATTTTATTTCAAAAATAATAAAATTTATTTAAAACGTTATTTCAATTAAATGTTTTTTTACAAAATATATATTAATGACATTTTATTAATAAAAATATTTTGAGAATTAAAATAATATTAATAAATGAAATTACATTTTAAATTTTATTAAATATATCATCTAAATCTCATTGCTTAATATTATTAATATATTATAATTTTTAATGTGAAAATTAGAAAATCAATAATCAAAACACCAAATATTGTTATAGGCGTAAAATAGTATCTCTTTCTAACAAAATTTTGGTGAGCAAGTACGATTATTATAAAGAGAGTTAAATATAGAAATATTCTTCATAAAAATGTTTGGATAATTCAATATAAATTACTTTTATTGTTTTGTTGAAAAATTATATTTTTTAAAATAATATAAATATTAATATTTTAATACCAAAATTTAATATTATTTCAAATGTAATAATTTTAATATTGCTATTTGAATTGATTATATATATATATATATATATATATATGGGTGCAAACAATTTCTTGCAACTTCCTTGTACAATTAGTTTTGTGTATTCAATATTATTTTTGTTAGCAATTTTTTATGTGATTTTATCGAGATTTTGCGCAAACTAAAATGTAATTGTAAGGCCCAATTTTAAGACTTGAAGCCCATTAAACCAAGACCAGAAAGATAAACAATAACATATTTAAAACTGGTCCATGGCCCAAAATTCAACCCAATGTATTGCAGGGCCCAAACGACCCAAATCTCTTTAGCAAACGGAAACCCTAAAGGTTTCGAGGGTCTTCATCTTGTGGTCAAGAACATGACGACTCCTCAAGTCGCACGCCTCTAGCAACTTCAGATCGTATGCGCCTCACGCCGCCACACTGCGAAAAAAAGGGGGACAGAGCAGAAGAAACATAATGATTTATTTATAAAATCCGCCATAAATGCCGGAATCATACATTGTAAAAGGGGTTTTTTTTTATATACACAATTTACACAAGAAAGATACAAAAGCAATTTTTTCGAATCAATACAAAAGAATCAAGAGAAGAGACACAAAAGGAATACATAGATTTTTGAAAATTTTCAAAATCCAGATTTGTAAGACTTTATTCTTTCATTATTTTACTTTGTTTCCCTCTTCAAATATATATTTATACCTCTCTATTTTCTATGATTTTCTTTTTCTTTTTCTTTCTTGAGATTTTCTTTTTAAAACAGTGCATATACTTATTAAAATAATCAAAGAATAAAAATCTCACCGGGTTTCCCTCGTCCGCGCCTTCGACGCTTGCATTGGGGGGCTTGCTACGTTTGTTGCAAAAAAAAGAAGAAAAGAACGCAAACCCTAAAAATAAAAAAAAGGGGTCCTGAGTTTGTTCCTTTTGAAACAGATTGTAAAGATGAAAGAAAATGATTTTTCTTGGGTTTTAAACATTAAAAAGGGGTGGGCCCAACGTAATTACTTGTTTTTGCATGTGGATATGTGCAATTTTATCCTAAATGGGTAAATTCTGCGATTAGCCCTCCTTTTATCTTTGTTATTTCAATTCGTCCCCTTCGCTTTTTTCTATTTTTTTTAAATTTGCCCCTAAGTTTTGCGCGCCGCTTCGATTTAGTCTTGGGTCAGGTGCAAGTGTTCAGGAGCTGAGAGTAATTGCATTATTGGCCCCTCAATGTTACGCGCGCCTTACGATTTAGCCCTTTATTATTCTTTTGTTTTAAATTGGCCTCAAATATTCTATTTTAACCCGATTTGGTCCTTTTTCGATTATTTTGCTATTTTACCACTAAATTGATTTATTTCTAAATATTTTTTATTACCATTTGTTTATATGTATATTATTCTCATAGCCCTATTCTTTATATTATTATTATTATCAATATTATTGTTTACTTAAATTTTTTTTCATTATTATATATGATTATTATTATCTATTATTTTGTTATTATCAATATTTTTTACTACTATTTTTATTAATACTACTATTATTTCTACCACTACCTTTTTATTTTTGTAATAACTATTGTTCTTATTATTATTAATATATTATTTTCATTATCATTAACGTTATTATTATTAGTTTAGTATTATCATTATTATTTTTGCAATTATTCTTTTAATATTTCTATTAATTTTTTATTACCCATTTTATTTGAAATCAACCTTGTATATATTATTATTACACTATCCTATTACTAATATTTCTTTTTGCCACTATTCTTTTTCACTATCATTACTATATTATACATATTATTATTCTTATAATTATGTTTCTTATTTTTACTTTTATTTTTTATCAAGCATTGTTATTGCCATTTTCATTGCCATTATTTTTTATATATTCTTCATTATTGCTATTAGTATTATTATTATTTGTCATTTTATTTAATTTATTTTTTTCTTTTACCACGTCCTTCAAAACTCATAAAAAGGTTCTTTTTTACAAGGCAATGTTGCATGTTTTGAAAATTCAAAGAATCGTACCCTAACGTGTTGGGTTTCGATTTCTGTTTATCCAAATCATTAAATATCCTTTAAAACTGTGTCTGTTTTCTCTAAAATTAAAAGTAAGGTAATATTTTATACTTGAAAGTTTTGAGAAATTGTGCCCTAACGTGCTGGATTGTAATTTTTCGCTCGTCCAAAGGACTAAATATCCTTTTAAAGTTCTGATCGTGTTTTCTCAACTTCAAAAATAAGACAATATTCCATGTTCGAAAATTTAAAGAATCGTGCCTTAACGTATTGAGTTTCAGTTCTTTCGTTTGGCCAAATAATAGGATACCCTTTTTAAAATGATAATGCCTGAATTTTAGAAATCATGAAGTGATCTTAGTGTCAAAGGTTTGAAACATCATATCCTAACGTGCTGGATGTGATATGTCATCTTTTCGGGACAAGAAAATTTCAGTATCCAATTCGGATTGCCCAAACATTTTTCAAAAGATCCATATTTCAAAATCTCTTCTAATTTTCAATATTAGGACATTAATCAATCAATAAGGTACCAATTTTGGGCGTATGCGAGGTGTTAATCCTTTCCTCGTAATGTGAATCGACTCTCGAACCCGTTTCTAAAAATTCGTAGACCAAAATATTTTCAAAAGTGGCCCAATCACACTTCAAAAAGATTGGTGGCAACTCCGTTTTTCTTTTAAAAGTCGGCCCGTTTTTTTCAAACAAAAAATAATTTCGACAATAATCTTATTAATAATAAGATGTTATTTAATAAATTAAAAAATAAGTATTAAAATTTTAAATATTAAAAATTAAGAGTTAGATTTATGTTATAAAATTTGTTTGGTGTATTTCTTTCTCTTCTTTTGACAATAAAGGATCGGACTTTAAAAAACTGAAACCAAAGTACACATCAAAATCCACTAGGAGCAAAATAATTAAAACATTAAAAGAAAATAAAATAGAATTTAAAAAATAAACAAAAGTCAGCCCATTCCTCGGGAATCTTACCCCTCCCATCTAGTGTCATCATTGCAAAACACCGACGGTTTCATTTCCCACTAATCACTTTCCTCTTCCCCATCCCTTCCATTTTTGCATTTTCACAGAAATGATTTTTCTCATTTCTGCTCCTTAGGGTTCAAGGCACTTCCCCATTATTCCTTCAATCTGGTTCACGAATCCACTCGTCCTCCATCGTTCTCCTTGCGAAGCCCGGGACCGCTCCTTCCAGGTAAAACTCCTCTCCATTTCTCAAACTTTCAACTGTTAATCTGTATGCGAGTTGATTAGCTTCACGATTTGCATGTTTACACTATATGGAGAGAAATCTGCTACTGTGATACTGTATATTCTGGATGTGAGCTCGTATTTCAGACTTATCTTGGGACATATTATTGCATTTCTTGATAATCGTTAGAGAACCGCCTTCGATAATTGCCTCTGTAACCCCCAACTCTAACCCCGTTTTAACTGCCCATGAACATGCGAGGGCTTCTGCTACACATGCTGAGCCCACGTTTGAGTGGAGTATTGAACGTGATGCAATCTCCTGCCCTTTGCGCATTTCCGGTTACAATCCCCGTCCCAGATTTAAAAAATATAGGGCAGTGTGTTTTCTTCCGATAGATTAAAAACAGTAACGCAAGTAGCTGTGAGAATAAAAAAACTATTAAGTTTTTTAAATTATTTTATTTTTATAAAATTATTAAAATACGTGAATTTATAAATTTATTTAATAAAATATTAAAAGATATATTTTAATATTTTATTATAAATATTTTAATGAATTATATAATTAATTTAAATTATTTATTAGATAAAATGATAATTATTTTAATTTTTATAGTTAAATATTTTTTATAATAAGGGTAAACTATAAAAATAGTCATTTTTATTTAGCCGAAGTTACATTTTAGTCACTTATGTTTGAAATATTACGTTTTAGTCGCTTATGTTATTTTTTTGATACGAAGTGATCATTCTTCCGTTAAGTTTTGTTATCTCTCTAACAGTAATTTTACGTGACAGTCTAACTAGATTTTAAGTGCCAATTAGATTTTAAGTATTTCTCTTAATACATACTTTATTCGGCTAAATTATGCATTTGGTTTACTATTATAATTATGTTCTTCAACTGGGAAAAGGATGACTATCCTTTGTAATATACGTCAATGGAACTTTTTAACATCGTACAGTTGTTATTAATACTCGGATTTATAACAAGTCATATAGAATGTTCATCCTCACACTAGTATATATAGATAAACTAAAATATATATCTTGTGGAGTAAACTTATAGAGTAAAATTTTCATAAATTATGCGCTAGGTATTCATGGTAAAGACAACTACATATGAAATTAAAATTGATTACTTTCATTTTGCAGACCAAATCAGCAACCAGTTGAAGTAAAAAAAAATATATAAAAACAGGATCAAAGTAATACAATGCTTGTTTATTTTTTTCTCTTTTTACAATGCCAATTGATTTTTCTAGCTAAATAATTTTTCAGACAAAAGTTGCAACCGAAATTTGAAATTACTTACTAAATAATATGAGTAATTTCATGCTAGAAAAATAAGAATCTTTTGTCTCAGTAGTTAATAATTATTTTTACTCAATTGACATTGTAAAAGGAGAGAAAGAACTTTATAAATAATACAATTTTACTCAAATGCATAATTTAGCTGGATGAAGTATGTATTAATAGCTATACTTAAAATCTAGTTAACATTTAAAATCTAGTTGGATTGCCACTTAAGATTATTGTTAGGGAGATAATAGGACTTAACGGAAGAGTGATCACTTTATAACAAAATAATAACATAAGTAATTAAAACGTAATATTTCAAACATAAGTGACTAAAATATAATCTGAGACAAACAAAAGTGACTATTTTGTAGTTTATCCTTATAACAATGATAAATATTATTTTTATAAATAGTAACATTATACTTGGATCAAATTTTGAAATATCTAAACGGATGATTTTAATAAAAAAATAGTAACATAAGACATAACAAGTTTCATTATTATTAGAAATTAGGTTATAATACAAATGTTTTTACAAATAACTAGTTGCAATAGTTTTCCTTAACATCACGATTTTAAGGTCACTTTCACTATTAGAATAATTCGATTCACCTTTATCAAAATGGCCTGATGAGACTGGCATGTTGGGTATATTCTCAAATTGTTGAAAATCATTATCATTTGACCAAACATGTCTTCGAATGTAATTATGCAAAACTATTGTTGCAATAATTATTAAAACTTGCTTGTTAAATGAATAACTTAGAATATATTTTAATATTGACCTTTTTTTTTCACACTCTAAATGTTCGTTCAATCACAGAGCGTAACAAATAATGAGCATGATTAAAGTTTTCTTTTTTTCTAGATGCTCGTTGATTACCTCGACGAAAATCAAGTAAATGATATCGTTCCTCCCTATATGGACTTAGAAAACCTGCCATTTGTGGATATCTTAAATCCACAAGATAATATTTTCTTACAAAAAAAGTAAAACAAAATATCAAGTTTAAAAATAAATTAAAAATTTTAATATTGTTTTTATGTAAATATTAATTAAAAAATTAAAGTTCAACCTCGTGGAGGGTGTGGAAACTTTAACTCTTGTTTTTTAAGTGCTTGCAAAAAAATTCTACTATCATGTGCTGTTACTTTTCAACTAGGAAATACAAAAATAAAGCACATGTTGAAGTCAAAAATTACTATAATATTTTGAGTTGGTTCACCTTTCTGTCTGATATAAGGTATTTGACAAGAAGGCAAAATGCATGCTTTTATGTGTGTTCCATCTATGGTCTTAATACAATACTTTAAAATAAATACAAGTAATGAGATAAAAGTTAGAAATAATTTATATTTGAAAAATATTAAGACTGTGTAAATTTTACCTTAAAGTGAGGCTAATATCTTGTATCATATCGAATATAGTTTGATACTTCCTCGAATTGACCTTTAATGGATTTAATCATGTCTATTCTCATTTGAGCAAATAAATGCAACATATCAATAAAAATTCGACTAACAGTTTCTCCAGATCGTTGAAATCGCTCTGTTGTATTTGAGTTTGATTCTTTATTTTCAAGAATGTATAATGATAATGCTAACTTCTCCATCGCCGATACTTTTCTATGCTTTAAGCCATAATTTGTTTGCAAATCATGCAACAAGCTGTGAAATATATTTTTTGGCATCCTAAAATTATTTATGCAATGATCATCATGCCCATTTAATATTTTGTTCACCCACATTTGACTTGTATAATTTGAATCTATACACGGTTGTATAGTGAAATAAGTTTTATGGTGTACCAATACACTGCTTAACATATATTCTTCCTCTTCATGATAATTGTTATGCTTAACTTGTGTAACAATTACGGCTATTCTTCGTTGAGCTTCTTCACTTAATTTAGGGGTATCATAATTCATATCAAAACTATTAAACATATTGTTATATTCATCTACAACATAAAAAGTAATCAAATGAAAATAAATTAATATTTTGTGACATTTTATACAACACAGAAACTTGAAAAAAAGAATAGTATAAAAAATATCAAACATAAAAATATTATATATTAATTTTACATATAAAAAACTAGTATAGTTATATTACAATAATAATTTTAAGAAGCTTATGGTGGAGGTGGTTGATGGTATGGTTGGAGGGGAAATGAGGATGTTGCTACCAAAGATGAAAAAGATGCAATTGAATTTTGTCCAGCGTACTCACGTCGAAGCCACCAAATCCTAACATCTAGATCTAAGTTCAAAAATACTTTTTGTTTCACCGATGTTTAGAACATTTTGATGGCAAAATAATATAATTAATCTTTTTTTGGAATTTCATCTCCCAAAACACGCAAAACATCCATTGCATTTGAAATAATATATTGAGAGTGATGAAAAAATAATTTCATTCACTGACTTGGGCTAGTCATACTCTCACACAATTTCTAAATTTGAGTAGTTAATGTATTTCTTGATGATTTTCTACTTTACCTTGATTTTTTTCTTTTACTGTGTACAATTCCAAGTGTTTGCTTTCTTCGATTAGGAGTTTCATGAGAAGGGTTTTATGGTATCTCATTAGGAGGAATACCTTCATGCTCATTACTATGTTCATTTGAATCATTAAATCTTTCATTAGGTGTATAATTTCTCATAGGAACCCCATTTGGAAGAACAGCAGACGAAGGTGCCCATGCATTCTCTCTAGTGGCTACAATGTCACCAAACATTTGTCAGATTAACTCATTCAATAGTGGTTCAATTTTTTTCCTCTTAAATCTTTTAAAATCAGGATTTTCCTACATAACATGTTAAATGTTAAATGTTATAATAAGATTTTTATATTTGTAAATTATTAATTTCAATAAACTTTATGCATTAAAATAATGATAAAGTTAACACTAACCTATATTTTTTCAGCCCACCATTCTTCGGTAGCATCGACCGTCTTTTTAGATGGACACCATCCTATACTTGTAGATTCTTTAAGCAACTCCCTCCATAACCTCCATTTTGTTTTTAATATATCCCACTAATTTTTCAATTGAGATTTTCCATAATTTTTGTGTTTTTGCTTGAAAAAGAGCAATGCCATTTTCCAATCCTTTTAAGTTTAGATGAGTTCTCGGTCTATTACCAGCATTGATTTCATTCACGCAAAGTTCACAAAATATCAATATCAGCTCATCATCCCAAACAACTTTTGTTGCTAAGGTATTATCTCCCTCCACAAGATTTCGTGTCTTTACCATCCCGCACATATATAATTAGATATAATAATATAGTTTCATAAAAAGTAAGAATAATACATAACAAATATTAAATACCATCTTATTGTAAATACCAATCAATTCATCACGAATGGTTAGTCAATTTCTCAATGAGAAATTATTGTAAATAATTAATCACTAATTACATGATTTACGCCTTCTTTCATGTTATCCCTTAAATTAATTTTTCTTTCTTTTTTTCTTGTGAAAATTATTTAAAGCTTAATTAAATTAATCATTTTATTTATATTTTTGCATCTAATCCAAATCAAATAAAATGTTAATCCATATCATGATTATGAATTAAGAAATGAAAAAGAAAAATACAATATATCAAGAATTGCTCTATAGTAAAAAAACAAAGAATGACCCAACTTAAATATTTTTTATCGTACAAATACATGGATCTTTTTTTATAGCTCAAAATTATTTCAAAACTTTAATAGCTAGAAATACTATATTCATATTTGGGTTAAGATTCATTCCATGATTTTATGGTTTGTTTCATCATTTCAATTTTGTATTAAGAAGAAGAGAATTACACTACACTAAAAAATTCTTAAAAAATTCCCAATTACAAGCTAAATTTTTGCATTCATTGTAGAAGTGAAAACTACAACTCATATTTGTAGATACCCTCAATTGATCAATAATCTGATCTAAACTCAAAAAATTTAAAAACGAGATGATAACATAACATGAACATGATATCATACTCAACACAAATATATAAAAACTAATCTTTAGGAGAAGAAAAAAGTAGCAGCCACAACCAAGAACAAATCAAAAAGAGGAGAGAAACCAGCAATAATAACTGTTTTAGTTCTCAAATATGAAAAACAAAATGGCTGTTTTGTTTCCAAATCTGAAAACAAATAAGATTGAGAAAGAAATTAGTTTAACTTTCAAGGATAAAATGGTAAAATAATAAATAAAAGTATGTGTATTTTTGTCTATTAAAAATACCTACTGTCCCAGTAGGTTTAATTGCTGCTGAAGGGCTCTTTTGGTTTAGCTTTTAATGTCATTGTGGTGTAGTTAGGGTAGATAATTACTACCAACCTCACTGATATGTTGTTTGGTTCAGCATCATAGTTCAGACAAAATTGATTTCAACCACGCTGATATGCTGAAAAGTGGCTGAAGGTTTCGACTTAGTTTGGATGGGCGGTGTGTTTACCTCCGGTGAGGTTAAAAACAGCGGTGACGTTGAGATTAGTTACTGTAGCTGTGAGATTGGATACTATAGCTGTGAGATTAGAAATAATGGTGGAGTGTGTGTTTGGATTCAAACGCAGCTGTAGCGATAATGTGAGAATAAAAATTGACTATTAAAGACATCATATTAGAATTGATATATAATAGCGGTTGACACATCAAGGTTCATTCAATGATACATTAAAGAAATAGAAGGCGTCAAGGAAAATGAGGTTACCAGGAAGGTGATCTATGCAAAATGGAAGCCCCTTTAGGGAATATGCATAAAACTTAGAGCTCTTTTGGTTTAGCTTTTAATGTCAGTGTGGTGTAGTTGGGGTAGATAATTGCTACCAACCTTATTGATATGCTGTTTGGTTCAACATTACAGTCAAAATTTATTTCAACCACGCTAATATGTTGAAAAGTGGCTAGATATTTCAACAGCAATTAAACCCGCTGCGGCAGTAGGTATTTTTAATAGATAAAAATACCCATAGTTTTATTTATTATTTTATCATTTTATCCTTGAAAGTTAAACTAATTTCTTTCCAATTTTATTTTTTTTCAGATTTGGGAACAAAACAACCATTTTGTTTTTCATATTTGAGAACTAAAACAGTGATTATTGCTGGTTTCTCTATTCTTTTTGACTTTGTTCTTGATTGTGACTGCTATATTTTTCTTTAACTAAAGGTTAGTTTTTATATATTTGTGTTGAGTATGGTATCATGTTCATGTTATGTTTTCATCTCGTTTCTAAATTTTTTGAGTTTAGATCGAATTATTGATCAACTTGGGGTATCTGAAAATATGAGTTGTAGTTTCCACTTCTACAATGAATGCAAAAATTTTGCTTGTAGTTGAGAATTTTTTAAGAATTTTTTAGTGCAGTGTATTGCTCTTCTTTTTAATACAAGATTGAAATGATGAAACAAACTATAAAATCGTGGAAGGAATCTTAACCCAAATATGAATATAGTGTTTCTAGTTGTTAAAGTTTTGAAATAATTTTGAGCTATATAAAAAAAAAGAACAGGAAAGATCCATGTATTTGTACGAGAAAAAAGTATTTAAGTTGGGTCATTGTTTCTTCTTTTTTTTACAACAATGCAGTTCTTGTTATATTGTGTTTTTTTTTTCATTTAGCTGTGTTCTTAATTCATAATCATGACGTGGATTACCATTTTATTTGATTTGGATTAGATGCAGAAAATATAAATAAAAATGATTAATTTAATTAAGTTTTAAATAATTTTTCACAAGAAAAAAAAAGAAAGAATTGATTCAAGGGATAGCATGAAAGAAGACTGTAAATCATGCAATTAGTGATTAATTATTTTTAATGGAGGATAGGATAGAAAGCCAAATAATTTCCCATTGAGAAATTGGCTACCCATTCGTGATGAATTGGTTGGTATTTACAATGAGATGATATTTAATATTTGTTATGTATAATTCTTATTTTTTATGAAACTATATCATTATATCTAATTATATATGTATGGTTTTATGTCGGTTGACATTTAAAATCAAAATAATAATAGATAGTAAAGTCGCGAAATTTTGTTGAAGGAGATAGTACCTTAGCAACAAAAACTGTTTGGGATGATGAGCTGACGTTGATATTTTGTGAACTTTGCGTGAATGAAGTCAATGCTGGTAATAGACCGACAACTCTTCTAAACTCAAAAGATGGGAAGATATAATTTCTCTTTTTCAAGCAAAAGCACAAAAAAATTATGGAAAACCTCAATTGAAAAATAAATGGGATACATTAAAAAAGAAATGGAGGTTATGGAGAGAGTTGCTTAAGGAATCTACAGGTATAGGATGGTGTCCATCTAAAAAGACGATCGATGCTACCGAAAAATGGTGGGCTGAAAAAATACAGGTTAGTGTTAATTTTATCATTATTTTAATGCATAAAGTTTATTGAAACTAATAATTTACAAATATAAAAATCTTATTATAACATTTAACATTTAACATGTTATTTAAGAAAATTCTGATTTTAAAGTATTCAAGAAGAAAGGAATTGAACTACGATTGAATTAGTTAATGTGACAAATGTTTGGTGGCATTGTAGCCATTAAATAGAATGCATGGGCACCTTCGTTTGGTGTTTTTCTAAGTGCGGTTCCTATGGGAGATGATACACCTAATGAGGGATTGGTGATTTAGATGAACATAGTAATAAAAATGAAGGCATTCCTCCTAATGAGATACTATCAAACCCTTCTCATGAAACTCTTAATCGAAGAAAGCAAATACTTGGGTTGTACACGGTAAAGGAAAAAAAATCAAGTTCAAGTAAAAAATCATCAAGAAATACATTAACTACTCAGATTGAGAAATTATGTGAGAGTATGGCTAGTCCAAAGAAGTCAGTGAATGAAATTATTTTTCCTCACTCTCAATATACTATTTCAAATGCAATGGATGCTTTGCGTGCTTTGGGAGATGAAATTCCAAAAAAAAAAAATGAACTATACTATTTTTCCATCAAAATGTTCTAAATACCGGTGAAACGAGAAGTGTTTTGAACTTAGATCCAGATGGTAGGGTTTGGTGGCTTCGACATGAGTATGCTGAATAAAATCCAATTGCATCAGTTTCATCATTGGTAGCAACATCCTCATTTCCCTTCCAACCATACTATCAACTACCTCCACCATAAGCTCTTTAGAATTATTATTGTAATATAACTATACTATTTTTTTATATGTAAAACTAATCTATGATATTTTTTATGTTTGGTATTTTGATGCTATGCTTTTATTCAAATTTCTGTGTTGTATAAAATATCACAAAATATTAATTTATTTTCATTTGATTACTTTTTCAGGTTATGGATGAATTTAACAATATGTATAATAATTTTGATATGAATTATGATACCCCTGAATTAAGTGAAGAAGCTCAACGAAGAATAGCCACAATTGTTACACAAGTTGAGCACAACAATTATCATCAAGAGGAAAAATATGTGTTAAGCAGTGTATTGGTACACCATGAAACTTATTTTATTATGCAACCGTGTATAGATTCAAATTATATAGGTCAAATATGGGTGGACGAAGTATTAAATGGGCATGATGATCGTTGCATGAATAGTTTTAGGATGCCAAAAAATATATTTCACAGCTTGTTGCATGATTTGCAAACAAATTATGGCTTAAAGCATGGGAAAGTATCGGCGATGGAGAAGTTAGCATTATCATTGTACATTTTAGAAATAGAGAATCAAATTCAAATGCAATAGAGTGATTTTAACGATCCGAGGAAATTGTTAGTCAAATTTTACTGATATATTGCATATATTTTCTCGAATGGGAATAGACACGATTAAACCCACGTAAGGTCAATTCGAGGAAGTACCGAACCATATTCGACATGATACAAGATATTGGCCTCATTTTAAGGTAAAATTTACACAATCTTTATATTTTTGGAATATAAATTATTTTTAACTTTTATCCTATTACTTTTATTTATTTTAAAGGATTGTATTGGGGCCATAGATGGAACACACATTAAAGCATACATTTCGCCTTCTAGTGAAATATCTTATATCGGACTGAAAGGTGAACCAACTTAAAATATTATAGTAGTTTGTGACTTCAACATGTGCTTTTTTTTTTTTACATTTCCTGATTGGGAAGGAACATCACATGACAGTAGAATTTTTTTGCAAGCACTTAAAAAACAGGAGTTAAAGTTTTCACACCTTTTACCAGGTTGAACTTTAATTTTTAATTAATCTTTTCATAAAAATAATATTAAAACTTTTAATTTATTTTTAAACTTGATACTATGTTTTACTTTTTTGTAGGAGAATATTATCTTGTGAATTCAGGATATCCACAAATGGCAAGCTTTCTATGTCCATATAGGGGGAACGATTTATTTACCTGATTTTCGTCGAGGTAATCATCGAGTATCTGGGAAAAAAAATCTTTAATCATACCCACTCTTCGTTATGCTCTGTGATTGAACGAACATTTGGAGTGTGGAAAAAAATGGCCAATATTAAGAGATATTCCAAGTTATTCATTCAACAAGTAAGTTTTAATCGTTATTGTAACAATGGTTTGCATAATTACATTCGAAGACATGCTTGGTCAAATGATGAGGGTTTTCGAAAATTTGAGAATATACCCGACATTCCAGTCTCTTCAGGCCATTTTGATAGAAGTGAATCAAGTTCTTCTAACAGTGAAAGTGACCTTGAAATCGCGATGTTAAGGGAAACCATTGCAACTAGTTTAATGAATCCATATTTATAAAACCATTTTGTATCATAACCTAATTTCTAGTAACAATTAAACTTGTTATGTCTTATGTTACTATTTTTTTTATTAAAAATCATCTGTTTAAATACTTCAAAATTTGATCCAAGTATAATGTTACTATTTGTGAAAATATTTATCATTGTTATAAGGGTAAATTACAAAAAGTCACTTTTCTTTGCCTCAGGTTACATTTTAGTCACTTATGTTTGAAATGTTACGTTTTAGTCACTTATGTTATTATTTTGTTACAAAGTGATCACTAAGTTAAGTCCCATTATCTGCCTAACGGTAATCCTACGTGGCAGTCCAACTAGATTTTAAATGCCAACTACATTTTAAGTATATCTGTTAATACAACTTCATCCGCTAAATTATGCATTTGAGTGAAAATTGTATTATTTGTAAAGTTCTTTCTCTCCTTTTTACAATGCCAATTGAGTGAAAATAATTGTTAACTACGAGACAAAATATTCTTATTTTTCTAGCATGAAATTACTCATATTATTTGGTAATTAATTTTAAATTTTTGCTGACTTTTGTCTAGAAAAATTATTTAGCTAGAAAAATCAATTGGCATTGTAAAAAGAAAGAAAGAAATAAACAGCATCGCATTACTTTGATCCTCAGATTTATACATTTTTTTACTTCAATCGTTGTCGATTTGGTCTGCAAAATGAAAGTAATCAATTTTAATTTCACATGTAGTTATCTTTATTATGAATACCTCGCATATAATTTATGAAAATTTTACTCTATAAGTTTGCTCCACAAGGTATATATTTTAGTTTATCTATATATATTAGTGTGAGGATGACATTCCATATGGCTTGTTATAAATCCGAGTATTAATAACAACTGTATGATATTAAAAAGTTTCATTGATGTATATTACAAAGGATAGTCTTCCTTCCCCCGGTTGAAGAATGCAATTATAATAGTAAATCAAATGTATAATTTAGACGGATGAAGTATGTATTAACAGATATACTCAAAATCTAGTTGGCACTTAAAATCTAGTTGGACTGCCACGTAGGATTACTGTTAGGGAGATAACGGAACTTAACGGAAGAGTGATCACTTCGTAACAAAAAAATAACATAAGTGACTAAAACGTAACATTTCAAACATAAGTGACTAAAATGTAACTTGAGGCAAATAAAAATGACTATTTTTACAGTTTATCCTAATTATAAAAGAATATTTAACTATAAAAATTAAAATAATTATCATTTTGTCTAATAAATAATATAAATTGATTATATAATTCCTTAAAATATTTATAATAAAATATTAGAAGATACATTTTAATATTTTATTAAATAAATTTATAAATTCACATATTTTAATAATTTTATTAAAGTAAAATAATTTAAAAAACTTCTATTATATATCAATTCTAATCTGATGTCCTTAATAGTTAATTTTTATTCTCATATCACTGCTACAGCTGCGTTTGAATCTAAACACACACTCCACCATTGTTTCTAATCTCACTGCTACAGTATCCAATCTCACGCTACAGTAAGTAATCTCACCGCCACTGCTGTTTTTAACCTCACCAGAGGTAAACACACCGTCCATTCAAACTAATCGAAATCTCTAGCCACTTTTCAGCATATCAGCGTGGTTGAAATTAATTTTGACTGAACTGTGATGTTGAACCAAACAGCATATCAGTGAGATTGGTAGCAATTATCTACCCCAACTGCACCACACTGACATTAAAAGCTAAACCCTAAGTTTGATGCATATTCCCAAAGGGGCTTCCATTTTGCATAGATCACCATCATGGTAACCTCCTTTTCCTTGACGCCTTCTATTTTTTTAATGTGTCATTGAATGAACCTTGATGTGTCAACCGCCGATTTAGCAGAATGTTCATGCATAAATTTGTTTCTTGCAGTCCACAAGACCCACAGACCACAATAGAATGATACACGTTGAAGTACTGAACAGTTGTTGAAAACCCAAGTAAACTACTTGAACATGTCCTGTATTGAATTTAATAAGATCCCAGGAAAACCAACTTATCCCCATAGCTCCTTTGTAACAGGACAACTCCTAAAAACATGATTCATAATTTCAGCACCCTCCCCACATCTTGGACACATCATATTGGCAACTAGTCTTTTGTAATGCATATTTGATAGCATAGGGATGAATTTTTTGAAATAAGCCATATTGTAATCTTGATTTTAGCGGGATTCGAAGTATCGTGGCCACATCAACATATGCAAAGGTACTGGTAATAATATCTCTCTTCCAGTCGCTAGAAGTACTATTAATTAGATCGGCAACCATAGAAACATCAAGGTTTCGAACTGCGTTGCTTAATTTATAATTAATCAAACTCGACAACCAAGCATGGTTAAAAATTGAAACTTTATCACCCCTTCCAACTCGCCAACACATCCCCTCTTGTAACACTTTTTGAGCTGACCAAATACTTGTCCAAGTATACGAAGCACCATGCTTTAAATTTGCTTGCATAAAATCTGATTGAGGATAATACTTTGCTTTAAGCACCTGAGCATCATCTTGGATCAATATGGTGTTACTTCTCTAAATTGGACCTTCATTTAAGGTTAGAGTTGTATGTGACATGTGACAGTGCATGTATTATCAAGGCAATGCATTAGACTAGACATAATGTTGATTTTATACCACCGTTTTGCTTATGCATTAGATTGGAAATGGAGTTAACATTGAATCTGGACATAATGGTGTTCAGGTTCAATGTGAACTTGGACAACCATAGGTTCATATTCATTCGGGATTTAACTTTTATTAATATTTAAATTTATTTAGTATTTTTTATAAATTTTAATAATGTTTTTACAAATTTATTATTTTAAAAAATATTTTTAATTTAAAAAATTAAGTTCTAAAATGAATGAATTTGGACAATTCCAATAAAAATAAAATAAAAATTCTTTTAAGTTTTTTATTTATAAAAAAGTTTGAATTTTTTTTAGTTTTTTGCTAATGTGATAGCTGAAGTGGTAGTGCCACATTATCAATCGTTGACATGAAGCGCCATGTCAGCACCGTTAATGACGATGGCAGCGCTATAATGATCAAAGGCGAAAGATATTGGTCAAAAGGCTTAACTGATGCAATTGGAGAGTTTGAGGGCTTAATTGAGAGCGTTTTTTGCGAAAGTTCAGGGTCTTATATACCCCTTTAGCCAAATAAATTTAATTGACCTATTTAGTAAAACTATGATGAGTAAATAATTTAATTTTCACTTAGAACTCAATTATTTAATTACATTCAAGTAAATAATAATCCAAAGAAATTAATTAATTTTTAAGTCATTTTTGTTCCTATTGAGAAAATGAATTTACTGTGAATTGTAATTCATGCAATCTATTTCTCATTCATCGTTTTCATTTGTTTATTATAATAGTTTTAAATGCATTCCATACAGAGTTGTATTGAGCTAACGAAGGGATTGATGAAACATATATAATTAGAGTTTGAATAATTTGTAATCAAGTTTCGACTCTTCATCTATTAGTTACAACATTATTTATTCATGGAGTCAATCCAAAAGTACCTTGACTGATCTCTCATTATATACAATTACAAAAACAACTTAGATTTATGTTTTTTTCCAATGACCTTGTCATTAGTGTAATATACTTAATCTCTTTAGGTTAAATCTGTTTACCCAATATGATTACCATTGCATTTTCCATAATGAAAAAAGATTATTACTAACAAATAGTAATAACAATAATTTATCCTTGATGAACAATACATGGTCATGTTCCTTTTTCATAATCCATATAATGCTAGTGAGAGGATACTATTTACTCTTTATTCGAGCTATGAATTTTACTATTGTAAGCGAAATCATGCCATACATAAATCACATATCCAACATACCAGCTTTCGACTCCAAGACTAATGGAATACAAGCTTTCAGTATATCAAAGTATATGAGTTAGGTACATATTGTTAGTCACTGACTCAAAAATGAGGTAAGTCACACCATGAACATCACAAGTGAATAAATTCATATAGGATAAATTCAACTTTAGTCATGTCCAAATATATTGTCAATTCAGATAATTATATCTCATTTTCTCTGATACCTAAAATAAGGTATCTCCACAATTAGACTTAATAGACAAAATAATTGTCTCATGAATCAATTTGTAACACCCCAAAACCTGGCCTAGAAGTTTCGATCGGATCTCGGAGGTTACATTGACCCTGAAGTGATCCAAAAGTAATTTAAAAAAGAATTGTTTAAAACTCATTTTGAATACAGTTTGCTAAAATCATATTAAATCGTTTAACAATTTATGGTTCAAAACCGTAATCAAGTGGCATTAAAACATTTAGGAATTTCTTTTTGTACAGTATCTAAAAATGCATCAATGTTGCCAAATGTATCTGTAACACCCGCAACCCGGCCTAGAAGTTTAGATCAAATCTTGGATGTCACATTGGTCACCAAAGTAACTGTAGTTAAATTTTCCAAAACGAGTTCTCAAGTCAAATCGAAACATTTAATTGTTAAAAAAAACCCGGTATATAGAATTGCAATTTGGTAAAACTTAAAACCAAAATCAAATTAAAGCGGAATTTATGCTACAGCTTTATAAAATCTTACTATTAAAAAAATGTTTAACCAAATATAAACTGATAATCATTTATTTCCACCGAGACTGTCCGAGATCTTCGCACACCGAGTCCAGCATCAGAATTCATAAAAGGTACCTGAAAAGGAAACATTAAGAGGAGGTGAGCTACTCGAGCTCAGTGTAAGTCCGGTACAAGTCTAAAACAGTGATACGGAATTCAAAACAGTAGCACAACGGATTTCTAGTTACACACGGAGTCAGAAAACACACTTGGAACTAACATCCCAACAGAACTTAACAACCATAGCACACCAAATTCACACAAAAGTCAATAAAAATGCTAAACAGACAAACAAATTATAGACAACTAGTCTCTTAGTCTGAACACACACACAGTCAGATGCGGATGAAATGCAATCAAATAAAAACCCACCCATCCAGCCAACACACCTCTCCATTCCCCAATCACACCCAAAAGAGCTGTTAAAGCTCATCCAACCAACACATCGATTAGGACCAAGTAGGCCCATCCAACCCTACACACCATATAGAGTCATCCCGAGTTGCTCGGCCATAATGACTTATCAGAATGCAGTTAAACTGCTAGATCAGATAAAAATACGCAAAGAAGGTCGACGTACATCAGACATCTGATGTAGTGCAAAATTCGCAAAGACAATCAAATTACAGTTTGAATCGCCAGATCAGATATATATATATATATGTAGCATAGCTAACGTACATGCGGTACAGTGCAATGCAGTAAACCGCTATACTGGTTAATTTACAGTTAAACTGCCAGATCAGATCAGAATCAGTCTCCCTTCTCTTCACAATCCAATTCCAAAATATTTTATGCAGATGTATGTATGCATACAAACTCAGTCAGACAGATAGCTGTGCACACACACACACACACACCTAATAGAACAGATTCAGATTCAAACACTTCTTATGACAGTCACACAAATACACTCAGGCCAAAGCCCAGATCAGAATTCTTAAATACCCTTATTTAAGCTTAGCCAAAGGTTTGAAACACATAAATGCATGTTCAAATAAAAACATACACCAACTAAAATTTTAGTGTCTTAAGACCACACGCCTGTGTGCTCTGGCTGTGTGGGAAAACCCTAGGCCCGTGGGAGGTCAAATGCCAGGGGCACATGGTCGTGTGACTACGGCGCACGCCCGAGTAAAGGAAGGCACACGACCGTGTGACTAAGGCACATGCCCGAGTGAAGGAAGGCACACGGTCGCGTGGACTAGGGACATGGCCGTGTAAATAGGCCGTGTAACTCTCTGTCCATTTGCACTAAATTCGAGTATAGGGCTGACACGGACGTGTGAGGGTCTCACACGCTCGTGTGCCCACCAGACACAGCCATGTATCCCAAAACACATGCCTTTGTGAAATCCCTAAATCTTTAAATTATCCACACGGTCGTCTGATACTAAATCACTGAAACCCTAATCCCCAATCTCATACGCCCATGTTCCCGAGAGACATGGCCGTATGAGAAACGATAAAATCCCCAAGTCGACAATACGACCATGTGGCACTAAAATTGGCCCGAAAACCCTATTTCCCAAAAGCACACGGCTGTGTGAGCTAGTACACGCCCGTGTGAAAACCCCAGTGGCCATGAAACCACCTCAGAACAAGCCAGAAAATGTTATTTCTACCATCGCAACAGCCGCAACCTTCGTAATGACAGCAGGGTATTAGGATTTGTCATATTCCCTAACCTTTTTTAGCAATTAACACTCCAAAATTGACAGTTAAGAACACAAACAAAAATTTTTGAAATATTAATTCACAACATTAAAAGTAGACAAGATTCGAATCCCACACCTGTTTTGATGATTGAAACGTCCTGATGTCGGCTCGATGACAAGGAAAAACGAAGCTCTGCCGATCCACCACACCACCGCTTCAAAAAAAAAGAAACCCAATGAAAGGAAACAAAAGCCAAAAAGAATGGAGGAAAAATGAAACGTGAAAAAGACAAAGAAAATAAAAACAAAACAAAAATAACAATTAATAATTAAAATTTTTACTTTTAACAAAACAAAAAAATAAAAACAAAAGTATCTTCCAAAAAGTCCACACAAGGATTCGAACCCAAAACTTTGAGGTTCACTAACAATCACTCAACCACCAGACCAGCTGGTCTATTTTGTCACTTAGACACGAAACTATACACAATAGCACACCTTACTCTCAGACCCTAACCACTAACATCAAAACTTCCAACCCTAAAAATTCGGGGTGTTACAGTATCTTAGAATTTCAAATTAGAAATTCTGCAAAAAGTATATTGTTCAAAATCGAAATCACGTAGCTTAACGCAAAGTTCAAACCTTAACCCATACCATAGTTTATATAATCGCTTTACAAATAATCTTAAAACCAATCTATAAACTTATGAAAGTTTTAACTAAACCGAATCAAACCAAACTTTCCGAGACATTCGGCTGCCGAGTCTAGCTTCTAACATAGAATTTACTTGAAAGAGAAGAAACTAAGGGATGAGCTACACGAGCTCAGTCTGAGTCCAAAATTATAAACAAAAGCAACAAATATAGTATCAAAAAGAATATTTGATATGTGCACACAAACAGTGAACAACCAACAAGTATCAGTACTCAATCTTACAAATAATTTCCAGTAATCATACACACATACCATAATGGTATATTTTCCACATCGAACTATTCATATTAATTTGCAACCACCCAACCAGCAAAACACCTATTCATCTACCCTACACACCACATAAGGGCTACAGAAGGCCTATACACCCTACTCGCCACATAAATACACAATAGATTCATCCACCCTATACACCACGTATAGTGGAACTAAGCCACTTGAGTAAAAGTATGCAGCTGAGCTAGTATACGGATAGTATAGTGCGACAAACCACTGTACATAAGTATTGTTGTTAAAATTGCCCAAATCAATCTTCTTTCTCTTCGCAACTGAAAACCTCAATTTTATGCCAATGTATGAATGCATACCAAACACTAACAGACTCATAGATATAGAAGCTCATATTCAGTCGGTTAATTTTAGAATTGGTTTAACTAGTTTTATAGTTAATTTGTAACGACATTAAAAGTACCTCAACTCATTTATCCCATCATCTAAACACATGAACAAACAATTAACTTAAATCTTGTATTTGTAAACACACTCAAATCTAAGCGGAAAATAGAATCCCAACACATTTATAGAGGCATCAATGAATGTTAGACTACATAGGAACTGAAACAGTTCAAAATACGAGACAAAATGAAAATTTGTGAAACAAGGCCACAAGGCCGTGTTGAAGTGCCTAGGCCATGCGGAGGTTTACACGCCCGTGTGGAGGAGACATACGCTGTGTAACTGAGTTACATGGTCGTGTGAATAGTCCGTGTAACTCACTATCCAAAATTGGTAAAATAAGGTGCAGGGTAGACACGGCTATGTGGAAATCTCATACGCCTGTGTGCAAATCGATAAAAATCTCCAAATATCAGCCACACAGCCGTGTGGCACCAAAAATTACCCAAAACCCTAATTTTCAAAACACACGGTCGTGTGAACCTCTTGTGTGCTGCACACGCCCATGTGGCCACCCATGTGGTTACGAAACCACACCAAAATAGCCTGAAAATGAGAATTTCAATCAATAAATTGACCTACAAACAATATTGTTCAGAAACACTGTAAAACTCTAAACTCGACTTAGACGTTATGGCCAAATCTGGCAATGTCACATGGTAGTGTTTTTCGAGAAAGTGAGTTGTCGTCAAAAACCTCTTTATAATATTTTATGTTAATTTTAGGACCTGTCGTTCATTTTCAAAGCGTAACTCATTGTCACAAAGTCATTCTGTTTCAAAATGTTATTAATTTTGAAAACGTCACTTATTGAGGAAGCTTTTTAAAACAGTTACGTATTTGAGTGAATTTTGTTAAAATGTTTGATTATTTTTGAAAACTCGATTATCCCTACTACTAGCAGTTATAAATCAAAACAATAAAAATTCTAAATTAAAAATATAAATCCAAAGAGGCCATGATACAGTAAAATCCCTAACATAAAATCAAAATTAAAATTTAAGTACTTAAATGGAAAGAAGTAGGTCGTATGGCCACCGCTGAGTCCTCCGTCGCACCAATCCACCTATTCCTAGTGATTACTTGTACAGATAAATCAGAAGGGTGAGTTTACGAAAACTCAGTGTGTAATCCCATATATACAAGCAGACAGAAAGCAATCACAATCTAGGCCTAAGCCTTTTTCAAGTCGATCCAGCCATCGTGGCCTTAACCCATCTCAAGATAAGGGGCAGTCATGCATTAGGGCCTTGGCCCATTACAGTATCAGTAATCAGTACAGTATCAAATATGCGATCACAAAATCCTACCCAGCCAGCCTCTACACTCCATCACCGTCCAACTCTACACTCCATGTGGGATATAATCAACCCACCCATCCCTACACTCCAAGTAGCACCGAATGAGGCACTATACAGTAATATACAACTGAGCTGCCAGTAAGTTAGGCTTGAAGCCTTTCAGTACACTTCTTCCGATCAATATAAAACCCACCCCCATGCAATGCATCATGCAATCATGTCAGGTCATATCAGAATATCATGATGTATTCAGTGTAGTCAAAATAACATGCTAAAGTATAGTCATGCATGTACATTAGTCTATATACATCACACAGAGGCATAACAATCATTCAGTCAAATAAGGGTCTAGATAAGCTTATCGACCCAACAGTAGGTCCACAGTCGTCTTGGATGACCCGTGCAACCTTAACAGTCAAACAGTAAGAATGGGCCCACGGCCCATATTGCGGGCCCATATGGATTCACACACCCGTGTGGTCCACACGGCTCAAAATGGCCTTGGCCGTGTGGATCACATGGCCTGGCCCAATATCTTCACCTGTTTGTGTGGTTCACTCGTATGGGGCCCACACGCCCGTAGGGCCCACAACACCCAATTCGGCCTAGACCATGAAATCGCACATGACCGGCCTCGTCGATCTCCTACCTATGTTTAGTCATACGGACTAACACACGAGTGAGCGCACGCTCGTGTGGCGTTGGCATTATCTTATTTCGGCTTTTGCCAATTCTCATAGTTGGAATTATATTACCCACCTGGTTATGGAAACGCGCACACAGTCCTTGAGCAATACAAATCTAAGTTCACCACAAACATTCGGTTAGTAACCTATCAACCGAAATTAAAACGACCCAAATTAAAATACTTAATCACTTCGTCGTCATTCACTTACAATGCCCAAGTCAAAAATTTTGGGTAGGAAACTAAGAGGAGGAATTCGGCATAATGGAAAACAAAAGCTATTGACCGAATTTTTGAAAAGAAAGCTCAGAGACGAAAAGAATAACAGAATAAAACAATTTGATAGAGGTGAAAATGACAGAATTTCAGCAGCAGTAGGGAGATTTTTGTGAAGCAAACGATGGTAAAGGGGAACAAAATTCAACAGAAACAATCCAAGAAAAAGAAAGAGTTGGGGAGGGGAACAATCGGCAGAAAAACAAAAAAATAGAGAGAAGAATCACTCAAAGCCGAACTCTTGAGATACCAAAGTTCAAGTTCGGCACTAACACTCCCCAAATCGTGATAACCTCCCATATCCCCCTATTTTCTCCTGAGATTCGGCAACTACAGTCCCCCACACCTCCAACACCTAGTAGTTCGGTCAAACACAACTCTATCACCGCTACGTTGTAAAAATAAATCCCCTTGCTAGAGCTGGGACTTAAACTCTAGACCCATTGCACATTAACACTCCACTTAACCACTAGACCAGCAGGCCCATTCTGACATATTTTTCCAATATTTATTTATAAGCCTATTAGCCAGAGATATGGGTTTATTCAATAAAAAGCAAAAATTGCTCAAGCCAAGGCTTGAACTTGGGACTTCTTTAGACACTCCCAAAACACATAACCACTGAAGCAGACAAATATTTATGCCACAACATACGAAAAATTAAGAATTATTGGGGCATTACAAACACACCTTAGAATACGATTCCAACATCGAAAACTAGTCGATTCGACTGAACTCAACCAATCTGAAACTCAATTTCGAAAATGCACAACTACTTTAAAAGCTTTATCAACAAATAAAGAATCAAGAATCCAAATCAAAATTCGAAGACACTTATACGATTCAACACTTAAACAAACTAATCACGCAATTCCTCTATTGAAAGACCAAAATTAAAACTTTAATGCACGACCACCAGATGCAAAAGAAAGCACAATAGCCAAAAGAAGAAAAAAGAAAAAATGATATTGACATAAGAGAAACAAAAAGAAAACCAACGTGTGAAAGGAGGAGAGGAAAAATAGGATAACGTGAGAGAAAGTAAAAATAAAAAAAATCTAATTAAGAGAATAAATAAAGTTAATTTAATACTAAGAAACCCCAAAAAATTCTCTGATTTCTCACATCGGGATTCAAACACAAGACCAAGGCAAACTAGCAACACACTCAACCACTGAACCAATAGGTTCATTCTGACGTTAAAATGCGAAAATAAACACAATTACTCAACCTTCTCACTGACCCTAACCACAAACCTCAAAACTTCTAACCCCAAATTTTGGATGTTACACAATTACTCATTTTGATTCCTTAAATTACAAACAACTTAAATTACCTACAAATATAAGTTTTATTTTTGGCATTATAATTTATCCCTATAATACAACCTAATATTAATTAAAACTTAGGTAATCAATAAACCGATATTTATTTATTCATTTTGTTTTTTATGAAAAATTCATTAAAGACAAAATATAAATATAATAATTTAATTATAAAATTTTATTTAATCAATCTATTTGAAAATTGACAAGTACAATGACAAAATCATTGCAATAATGACACAAAAATCCTAACGTGCCAACCCTTTAATGCCCCTATCATAGAGTCATTATAGGTCCATCTTGATTCACTTCTAATAGCCATTACAGACATCTGGACTTCAATCTTCAGAATTTGGATGTTTATCACTCTCGTGTACATCTCTTTTATGTTTTGTACCACTATCGTGATTAGAGGAATGGATATTGTTGTCTACATCTTCAGGTAAACTGGTATTCTCTAATAGCATAGGCAAAAAGGCTAACTGCTTGGAAGTTCCAAAGTTTTCTGAGTTGGTTCATCAACTTCAACCACTGCATGATTTGGATTATTAGTAGCAGGTGCAAAGTAACAACCGTAGCTGCATTATTAGTAGCAGGTGCAAAGTTTAAGATTTCACCAATAAGAAGTGGTCTAGTAGAGCCATGAAAAAGAACTAACATGGTAACAAGTTGACAAGCAAAAGACTTCTCACTTATAATGTTCTTATTGGAGTTTGTAAGAATAGGGTAATATCTTGAATTTTATTGATAGACCTCAAGGGTATATATATATCTATACATTAGTAGTTACGTAGGAATCAACTTGTTAAAATATAATATCTCATAATAATATCATATAATATCCCATTAGGAATCAAATTGCTAAGAGATAATATCCCATAATAATATCCTATAACATCTTATTAGGAATCAAATTGTTAAAAGATAGTATCCCATAATAATACCTTAACACCCCCTTAAGTTGGAGCATGCAAATCATAACTGCCCAACTTGCTGAGAAGATATTCAAATTGCGGTTTACCAAATGAATTTGTAAAAATGTGTAACACCCTTAATATATCTCTGTCGTTGGATTAGGGTTATAGAGTATGACCGTACAAATCAAAACAATTAACATCACATAGAAACAATTTGCCAATTTAAAACATTAACATTCCATTCCATTCCATTCCACCTATAGGGCCTTAAAAATAGTTTGGAAACAATTAGGGACTAATTTGAAATAAAATAGAAAATTTTAGAAAATTTTGAAAAATTTTGGAAACAGGGTCACACGGCCGTGTGACAAAGCTATAACTCAAAATATGGTCTTGTGGCCAACCGTATAACTTTTGTATTATGAGACACACGGCCGTGTTGCCAGACCATGTAACTCTCTGTGACTGTGTGGACTAGCTTGCACGTGAAAATCAATAAGACACACAACCATGTGACAGCCCATGTCCCAGGCCGTGTGCACCAAATATGTATTCCAAAATAAGCCAAAACATTACCATTTCTTAGATACGAAGCCACAACAAAAAACAACCATTTTCATGCCTTCAAAACTCATTCAAAAAAACTTATAACATACCAAAAATCCAACCTAGGTGCTTAACTAATGTGCCCTCATTGGCACCACAATTCAATTTCTAAATCAAACACATATATCACACTAAGCTGCTTTGCATTCCAACCATAATATTCAACCATAAATACATACCAAACTTATCATTCATTCTTACCATTCATGTCCACCATAAACATATTATAACCATTTATAAGTAGATGAAATTAAGATGCCAAAACACCATCTTTTATACAACTTCAAACCAAGAATAAGCCATATATGTACAAGTAGCTAAAAGAAGGTTAAAACATCATCACATTGACAAAAATATCTTCAAAGTTCCTAGTACATGCCATTTATAACCTGCATCAAAAGATCATAACATCTCCCAAGATGATGAACGGATAGTGTGGGTGCTCGACTTGATCTTCCAACTGTCAAAGCTTTTCAAGATCTACAAGAAAAAAATACAAACAACGTAAGCAAATTATGCTTAGTAAACTTGTATAGAATCTAAAATAATTTGCTAAATCAAGATTATTTAACTTAATTATGCATTGAGTCATAAATCATCTATATGTTCATTTGATTCATTTTCGTACAAAAAACCTCGATAGTTCAATGAAGTATTCATTCCAATGGTGTACCTTTCCAAATAATTCATCGTTCCAAAGGATGCCATGGTATCTTCCAACCATAGTCTTATGCATTCCCGAAATAGTGCCATAGTATCTTTCAACTATGGTATTGATCGTTATCGATGTAATACCTTAATATCTTTCAACTATGGTCTTACACATTTTCTGTTTAGTGCCATAATATCATTCAACTATGGTCTTACGATTTCGGTTTAAATGTCATGATATCTTTCAATCATGGTCTTTCTCATTTCTCAATCCAAGGAATTTGATGAACCAATCATATATAGATAAGCATTGAATTACAAAACATCAATCAATTAACTACTAAATTAACTTACGAGCTTACCTAGACTAAAATGGTTGCAAAAACAGAGCCAACGACTAGTCCGTAACTTTAGTTTTTCCTTGATCTAAATTCGGTTGGTTTGTTTCTTGATCTAAATAGTAATTTCATTCAATTAATACCATTCTAACACTTAAATAAGCAATTTTATACAATTAAGTCAATCCATCATTGATTGTGTCAAACAGTCAAGTTTTAATATTTATAAAAAGAATGATCGAACCTGTAGACTAACTATGACAACGATAGGGGCAAGTGCACCCATCGAACAAAGAGTATAGTTTAGGCAAGAGTATCTTATCAAACCCAAGGAACCTAAAAGTACTACTACTCACTTTCTTTCTATTATTTAGCTTTGAAATATGGAGTGATTGGTTTATTAATCTAAAACTAATGAAATACTTAAGCTAAATACAAAGACAAAAGAACGAAACTTTGGGAAAAGACTATGGAAAAACTCAGTTGATTACGACGATACCCTCAGGAAGAATCCACCTATGACTTCACTTATTATCTAACATTTAATTCATATGGTTTCTTTACTTAGCTTGATCCGTGAGACTCCTTAACCTATATTAAACCCTCTCTCGAGGCGAATAACATCTAACCTTAGGTTAATTAGTGGAACTCTCGTTCTCTTATAATAACCCCCTAAGGAAGTAGTAAATTGACCAATGGATTCCCATATTAGGTTTCACCCTAATTCGGCAAAATCTCGTAACCCTATCTCTAGCGCTCGATCAACTCCGCCAATTATGCTAGATCTACTCTTAGGTAGGTCTATTCCTCTCCACCTAAGCACATCGATTAAATTAAGCAACATAATTAAGAACAAACTAAGTACTTCTCATATAATTTAGAATTTAAATAACAAAATCCATCATAGGTTTCATCCCTTCAAGTATCTCAAGGGTTTAGTTCATAACTAAATAAGAAAACATCTCAAGAGAAAAGATAAAACAAAACATAAGAAATCCCTAAAACTCCTCAAGGAATTGAAGGAGAGATCCTCCGCCTTGAATAGAGTTTGACTTCTTGAGATGGATCAACTGCTATCTTCAAGTGATTCCTTGAATAAAAGCTCGCGTAAAACTCGCCTCTATTTTGACTCACGAACTCCCTTTTAGTTGCTACCTTAGGTGTTTATATATGCTTTGAGATGCTTTACTTGGCTCCTAAGTATCCTAATTGAAGTAGAATTCCTCCTAGGATGTTTAAGTGGACTTAGGAGTATGTTTCTTTGGCTTCAAGCATCCAAATATGAGTGAAATTGCTCATTCCCGTAGCAGGGGCACGGCAATGTCACACACCTGTGTAAGTCGACTTCAGGTCGTGTGTCAATTCTGTTGATTGAGGCACGGCCGTGGCAAGGTCATGTAAGTCAGGATTCAGGCCGTGCTTCAGGTCTGTCTATTGGGACACGGCCATGCAAATCGTGCTTGAGGCGTGTCATTGAATGATTGGCGAGGCACGACCGTGTGACTTGAAGTCCAGGCCGTGCCAATTTCTTGGGTTGGCCCAATTTGGTCTGTTTTAAGCCCGTTTTATGTTCTTTTTATCCTTAGGTGCTTGACTGAGTATAAGACATGAAATTTTACATAAATCAGGGATAAATCATCCAAAAGCATACTAAATGTGGGATTAAAATATGTTACTTTTACAGTTTATCAAATACCCCACACTTAAGCTTTTGCTTGTCCTCAAGCAAAATTCTCAACTTATAATTAAAATGAACTTTCTATAATTCATAATTCCTATCGATAATGTCTCATCATAATTCATAGATAATTTATACATGGATAATTCAACTCAAAGAACCCTAAAGATTCAATCAAGATAAGTCATACATTTGTAGTAGTACGAAAACATAGTTGTCTCCCCTTATCTAAGTAATTACCTTTAATTCAAAACCGACAAGGATTGATATCCTCACAAAAGATTCACTCAAATCACTCGAAGTGTTTAAGGTTCAAGAATAAGCACTCTAAGTCAAACATGAAAAGTTAATCCCATAGGCTTGCCTGAAAATCAAATTTCCACCACTGTATATGAGATGATAGACAAATCAAAAGGTTTTTAATCAGGGTTGTAACGGGGCTTGGGTTACAAGGTGTGGATAAAGGCTGAATTAGAAGGTTAGAATCGAGGTTAACTTGACAAATTACCTAACTAGAAACAATGAACTAAATATGAATATTTACATCGAATTAAAACTAATAATACCTACTGTACAGGCCCATTTTTACCCGGCCCACCAGAAACAATAAACCAAAAAATAAACCCAATTACAAACCAGCCCAACAAGCCCAATTTTCCCTTAAACAAATCCGATTCCTATTGGCCCAATAGGCCCAAACACTAAAACCAATTCAGGAACCCTAGGGTTCTTGAGCTTCCTAGCCTCACGCCTCCACTGCTTTGCCGTAAGTTCAATACCGAGGCCTGACCACCACGACTCTTCCAATGATTTTTACACCGAAATGAAAGGGCCTGCTTCGTTGACTTTCTAAGGAGCCTACAAAACAGAGCAAAAACGGAGAAAACAACAAAAGAGGACAACAAAAAAAAAGCAGAAATAAAAGTAAAAAAGAAATATTGTATCTTTTTTTTCTTTCTTTCATTCGGCTATATAAGCCGAGGAAAAGCAATGTAAAAGGGGGATTTTCAGAATTCAAAAAAAAAAAATTTCAGAAGGTTGTTTTTTGTTCTTCCATTTTTATTTTCAGTTATTTCAATACTAGTATTTTTATATTACTTCTTTTTTGAAACCTTTAAAAAAATAAATAATAATAAAAAAAGGGAAAAGGAACTTACTTGAGCCTCGAAACCGCGTCATCGGAGTACCTTCGCCGTCTTCGGAACTTGGACCGAGGAAGGGTGTCACATCCCGAATTTATGGGGCTTAGCATTTAACGTGCTGTGATATATTGTTGTGCTTATTATGCTTGTTAAAATGTTTTAGGGGTCCAAAATGGGCTCGACGTTGGGCCGAGGCCTTAGCAAAAATTTTCTGTTTGGGCACTCTAGTGGAGAGTCAGGTAGGATAGGGCTTAAAAGATATTATTTGTGAAGTAAGACACAAAAATGGGCTTGTGGCCCAGTGGTCAGTGGTGACATTTAGGGATTAGGAGGTGGCATGTCAAGCAGTTAAGGAGGTCCAAGGTTCGAGTTGCATGATACCTTTTTATTTTAGTTAATTTTTAATAGTAAAGAGAGAGTGGAGTTCTTTGGGATGCTTGGAATTAGGAATTATTTAATGTGGATAATAAGGTTGATAATGTCTGATAAAGGGAGGAAGAGATGGTGTTATCCATGACATCGTGGATGAGTAATCGATAAAGATAAGGAGAAAATTTTGGATTTATTCATCGTCACGATGGTGGTCAAATTCCAACACCGCAGGGGAGGTGAAATCGGCTCGATAGGTTCAAGGGTGCCAAAATTTTCCTTGATTAAATAGCTTAGTTTTGATTTTAAAGAGGGGCATTTTCAGTTTTTAGGCAGTAAGTGCCGAAATCTTGGTTTAAGTAGGGGGATACCTCTTTAATTTCGGCATTTGATTCTATTCTTTTTTTCTTTCCTCTCATCTCCACTGTTATGCAAAAGCCGAAATTCCATTGTTCTCTTCTCTCAATCATCTTTTTCACAAAAGTCGAAACTCATAACTCTTCTCTTCTCCATTCTTTTCCTATAACCGAATGATTATTGTTTTTCCTTTATTCTCTCTTTACAGATTTCTTCATAGCCGAATACCCGAATACCCTTGTCCACTTTTCTCCTTACCGATTTCTTTTTTTCTATCGTGATAAGTGCCGAAATCTCTAAGGGTTAGTCGAATCTGTGGTGTTAAGGTAAATGTCGAATTCTCTCTTCACTTTTTCTCTTCCGGGTTTTGGAGAGCAAAGCCGAAAGGCTAGATAAGATTATCTTTGGAGTAATGATTTGATTGTTCTCATGTACTTATTTCAGGACGACACATCGAGAATCGAAGTAGATCATCAAGATCTTAAAGCCGAAAACCGCTAGTCTCTAAACTCTATCTCTTTCGGGATTTCTAGGTAAGGGATCTCTGCCCTATGGATGTACATTTGAGTTTGTATTCGATTCCATGTTTTAATCCAGTTTGTTGACTAAGATCTATTCCATGGATACAAATGTTAGTCAAACGAAAGAGGAAAGTGGATCAATAAATCCAACCCCTAAGTTTAAAAAGTGCGCGGTGTCTGCCGTCAGAGATTGGCCACCGGGTTGTGGACCAGCTTTGGAACAAAACCTTATACAGTTAGCAGTTGTATCGGCTTCTGATAGTGTCAATATATAAAGTATCGTCTTGTCGGTAATCAGGTGTGTAGATCTCTATTACACTAGTTAATCTGTACTATGTATATGTTATGGGATAAAAGCGGAAAAGGTCAGATGAAGTCATGTTACCCAAAAAGGGTAGGCAAGGGATGCCAAGCACGTGATCATAGAAACTTCTATGTGTATCAAGTATGTGATAGATCGTGATCTTTTAGGTAGTATGTTGACTTGTTCTTGGATGTATGTATGCATGGGATGGGATTGATATGATGAAGGGAAGAAGGTCGATGGCGACGGTGGCTTTTGCCACATAGGTCACATTAATCGATTGGTCTTTATGACAAAAGATAGTTGTCGAAATACCATAATATATTATTAAGGTCGCACAGCGATCGGTGGCTTTACCACATAGGTCACATAGTGATCGGTGTTTATGACAGGCAGCATAGCTGTCGATATGGTGTGTAGCGGATGGAGGGTTGATTGTAGAAATCCCCACTGTGTGATGATTGGTACGGGCTGGTGTGTAGAGGATGGACTATTAGGTTTGGGATGGGCCATGTTGCATATAAATATTCTGTTGCCATTATGTATGGGCCAAGGACCATAATGTGTTTGTGGGCCTCAAGGCTTTTATGTGTTTTCAGGATTTGCACACTGAGTCTTGGTGACTCACCCTTTTATTTTTCCCAACTTTTTAGATGAGCAGTAGATCGTGGACATGGGAGCCGAGGCAGACTCGAGGGGCCATCAAGTTCTTATTTTCATAAACTATTTCTGGTTTTCCTTTTAGTTTTAATTTTGGGAATTATTTATGTAATAAGGCCTCCATAGCTTAGGTTATCAAGTTATATTTGTTAATGTTACATTTTATAAATTTGTGTTTAAAGTCTTAATTATAAGAAGAAATAAAATGGAGTTTCAAACAAGTTCAACGCAATAGTTAAAGTTTCTTTCAAAAATATCACAACTAATGATTAGTCGGTTAGATAAACTGAGATTTTCAAAACCCTTCAAAGAAAAGTTTTCAACACTTAACCCGTAGTATACCAAATCTGGTCGTGGCAAATGGGCCGGGTTTGGGGTGTTACATTTTGGTATCAGAGCCCAGTTTAAAACTCGGGCTGTGAAATGGGTTCAGTAGTGGTTTGTAAAATTAATGTGAATTTGAGAAAACTTTCGGTTGAGATATGACCTTCGAGTCTACCGGCACCCGATCCACGCAGGTAAGTATTCTAAACTCCTTATGTGGTATGCATGTTGGGCTAGATGGGCTCCATAGGGACATAGGCTAGTATGATTTTAGAAAATTACGAAAATACCCTTAGGTAGTGAAATGACAAAAATACCCTTAGGTGATGAATGTGAGTTCATGGATGCTACTTGTATGTTGATGTGTGATGGTTGAATGTATGTGGTTCCTAGAACTAGAATATACATACTTGAGACTGAAACCGTAGATATAATCTCGAATTCGAAAGAACTACTCCTGAAACTACTTTCTATAAGATTGTTCGTGGTTAATCAGTGAAAGAAATTAATAATTCATAAAATTTTTAATCAGATAAACGCGAATTGGTAGAATGAGTACAAGGGGTCATGAACGTCCTGCGCGTAGCCGTAGTAGGAGCAGGATGGCTGTGTTAGAATCGGTAGGGTCTGGTCACGAGTCAGGAAATGAAATACCAGCGCCACCAGCTACGGAGGCAGAATATCCGGACCAAATGGGTGGAGACGATGCGGTGTCTCAGGTGATACTTCGAGTGTTAGATTGAGTTGCGGGAGCAAGCATGGACACAGGATCCCAAAAATCTATGTCGGAGCAACTTAGAGCGAATGGGACAGAAGTGTTTAGGGAAATTCCTGGTATAGTCCCGAGTACAGCTGAGTATTGGTTGGAGGCGGTTGAACGCATAATGGATGATCTGGATTTTACTAAGAAGAGAAGTCGAAAGGAGTAGTGTCCTTCTTCGTGATTTAAACGTACCAATGGTGGCTTACAATTAAGGATGGTACAGGTGGCGGACCGTATCACCGGGATTACTTGAATGACATTTCGAGTAAGACATTGAAACAAGTTATGTGAGGCTTGACGCAGAAGCTTCTGAAACTGGGTTCAAGGAAGTAGGTCGGTGGCGGCATATGAAGTGGAATTCTTACGCCTTAGCCGTTATGCTCGAGGGATAGTGGCCACAGAACATGAGCGTTGTGTTTGATTTGAGGATGGCCTGAAGGATGATCTGAGTGTTTTGATAGCTCTACAGCGAGAGAAAGAATTTGCTGTGCTTGTGGAAAAAGCTAAGATAGCTGAGGAGGTGAAGTGGACGGAAAGACTGAACAAGGATAGAGATAAGAGTGGAAGTAAGAGAAATTTTAGATCATCGAGGGCGGCCGGACTTGTTCGTAAAAGACTTAGGTCGATAGGTCGAGACGGATGAAAGACTTGTCCGCTAGTCGAGACACGTAAGTGTGCGTGAGTGTTGGGCGACAAATCGAAGTGCTTTAGGTGTGGATCTATAGGCCATCAGGTTAGAGACTATCCACAGCCACGGGGCGATATAGGACCCGCAGGGCAGGGAAATGCTCCCGGTAGAGAGGTAAGGCAGCAGGGGTTGGTCTATGCTGCCAGACATCGAGAGGAGGCTGACGCACCGGATGTTATAACCAGTACATTTTAATATTTGCTTTGCCTTACACTGCATTGATTGACATTGGGTCGATGCATTCATATGTTGCTAGTAGTGTGTTTGGAACTTGAAGTTTAAATTCTGAGATTACCCCTAGGGTGATGACTGTAATTAGCCCATTAGGACAATCTGTGGTAGTAGATAAACTCTATCAGGAGATTCCTTTAGAAGTTCAGTGAGTAGTTTTCCTGACGGATCTGATGGAATTACCGTTCGGGGAGTTCGACTTAATATTAGGCATGGACTGGTGGTGAAGTATTAAGCTAATTTAGATTGTGCATCCAAGCGTATGGTGTTAAAAACCCCGAGGGTGGTGAAGTGTTAGTGATAAGAGTAGAAAGGATGGTGAAAAAGGATGCGAGGCAGTTTTAATGTTTGTTCGGGCTCTGGAAGTTGAGGACCTAACTATTGGGGACGTTAAGACGGTGAAGGAATTTCCTAATGTTTTCCCAGAAGAGCTTCCGGGATTACCCCCAGGATCGTGAAGTAGAGTTTGGTATCGATCTTCTTCTACGAACAACACCAGTACCTATTGCTCCATATAAAATGACGCCAAAGGAGTTGGTGGAGTTTAAAGCGCAGATTTAGGAGTTGCTGGATAAAGGGTTTATTCGACCAAGTCTGTAGCCGTGGGGAGCGCCGGTGTTATTTGTTAAGAAAAAAGATGGATCAATGCGTATGTGCATTGACTATCGTCAGTTGAATAAGTTAACAATCAAGAACAAATACCCGTTGCCAAGGATCGATGACTTGTTCGATCAGTTGAAAGGGGCCTCAGTCTTGTCGAAGATAGATCTGAGATCAGGGTACCATCAACTTATGGTCAAGGAGGCGGATATTCATAAGACGGTATTCAGGACTCGCTATGGTCACTACGAGTTATGGTGATGCCATTTGGGTTGACTAATGCACTAGCAGCGTTTATGGATATGATAAATCGAGTGTTCCAACCCTACTTGGATCGGTTTGTCGTAGTATTTATAGATGATATCCTGGTTTATTCAATATGGAAGAGGAGCATGATTCACATCTGCGAGTGGTTTTAAGATTCTGAGGGAGAAGTAGTTGTATGCCAAATTCAGGAAGTGCGAATTTTGGCTGAGTGAAGTTACTTTTCTAGGCCACGTTGTGTTGATAGAGGGGATTAGGGTTGACCCTCAAAAAATTGAAGCGGTGTTGGAATGGAAGCCGCCTAGGTCTGTGGTGAAAATTTAGAGTTTTCTTGGTCTCCTGGGTACTACCGAAGGTTTGTTGAAGGATTTTCTTCAATTGCGGCACCATTGACTAAGTTGTTACAGAAAGGGGTTCCGTTTGTTTAGTCTAATAAGCAAAGAAGAGAGTTTTGAGAAGTTAAAAAGATTTTGACGAGGCTCGTATTGATTTAATGGAGGCTAGGAAGGAATTGTAATTTATCGTGATGCTTCACACACGGACTAGAATGCGTGTTGATGCAGGATGGAAAGGTTGTTACAGATGTATCTCAAGCGATTAAGACCGCATTGAAGTAAATTATCCCACCCATGATTTAGAATTGGCGGCGGTTATTTTTGCTCTGAAAATCTAGAGACATTATCTGTACGGGGAGAAATCTGTTATTTATACCGATTATAAGAGCCTAAAATACCTTTTGACCCAGAAGGAGTTGAATTTAAGGCAGAGGAGGTGGATCGAGTTGTTAAAGGATTATGACTGCTCGATCAAGTATCATCCGGGTAAAGCTAACGTGGTGGCGGATACTTTGAGTCGTAAAGTAATCTCTGACTTGAGAGCAATGTTTGCTCACCTTAGTCTATACAATGATGGGAGTTTATTAGCTGAACTTCAAGTGAAACCTTCTTGGGTCAGTCAGGTTAAGAAGAAGCAGCAGACCGATGAGTTGCTGAAAGAGAAGTTTCAGGTAGGATCGAGTGATGGATCAACGGAATTCAGTATGAATAAGGAAGGGCTATTATATTTTCAAGGAAGAATTTGTATGCCGAAAAATCCTGAGTTAAGGCATAAGATTTTGTTAGAAGCGCATGGTAGTCCATATGCTATGCGCCCTAGAGGGAGTAAGATGTATCGAGATTTGCAAGATCAATTTTGGTGGCTGGGCTTGAAGCGTGAGGTAATTGAATTGGTGAGTAAGTGTTTGACCTGTCAGCAGGTAAAAGCGGAGCATCAGTTACCATCAGCGTTATTGCAGCCAGTGAAGATTCCACAATAGAAGTGGGAAAGGATCACAATGGACTTTGTTAGTGGGCTACCCCTCACGCCTACTAAGAAAGATTCAGTTTGAGTGATTGTTGATCGCTTGGCAAAGTCTGCTCATTTTATACCAGTACGGGTCGATTACTCTCTGCAGAAATAGGCTAAGCTATACATAGCGGAGGTGGTGAGGTTGCATGGAGTACCAGTATCGATCATATCGGACAAGGACCCTAGGTTCACGCCGCACTCGAAGGAGTTGCATCAGCGTTAGGCACGAAGTTGGATTTCAAGATAACATTTCAACCTCGTAATCGATGGACGGTCCGGCGGGTAATTCAGATCTTGGAGGACATGTTGAGAGGATGTGTCATTGATTTTGGGGTAGTTGGGAAGAATTTATACCATTAGCGGAGTTTGCTTACAACAACAACTACCTACCTAGTATTCGATGACGCCCTATAAAGCATTGTATGGTGGAAGTGTCGTACTCTACTTGTTGGACTAATTAGGGAACGTTGGATTTTGGGACCGGAGTTGGTTCACGAGATGCAGAGAAGAAGGTTGAGTTAATTCTGCTCGATCAAGGAAGCGTCGGATCGATGTAAGTCCTATCTTCGACTTGAAGCGTAAGGACATAGAGTTTGATGGGTGACAAGGTGTTCTTGAAGGCGTTGCCATGGAAGAAAATCTTGAGGTTTGACGGAAGGGTAAATTAAGTCCCAGATTTATCGGACCTTATCGGGTGTTGAAACGAGTAGGGCCGGTAGCTTATCAGCTAAAGCTACCTTCTGAGCTAAGCCAAATTCACAATGTATTTCGCCTCTATGTTAAGACGCGTTACTTCTGGATCCATTTCATGTGGTGTCCGTGGAAGAAATCAAGTGAGACCGACCTATCCTTTGAAGAGGAACCAGTAGAAATCCTGGATCATGATGTTAAAGTATTGCTTAGGAAATCGGTTCCGTTAGTTAAGGTTCTGTGGTAGAATCACGGTTCTGAGGAGGCTACTTGGGAACCAGAGGAAGCAATGCGCAAAGAATACCGTGATCTATTCCGGGTAATTTCGAGGCCAAAATTTCTTTAAGGGGGTAGAACTGTCACATCCCGAATTTATGGGGCTTAGCATTTAACGTGCCATGATGTATTATTGTGCTTATTATGCTTGTTAGAATGTTTTAGGGGTCAGAATGAGCTCGAAGTTTGGCCGAGGCCTTAGCAAAAATTTTTTCGTTTGGGCTAGTGGAGAGTCGGTAGGATAGGCTTAAAAGATATTATCGTGAAGTAAGACACAAAATGGGCTTGTGGCCCGGTGGTCGATGATGACATGCGTGGATTAGGAGGTGGCGTGTCAAATAGTTAAGGAGGTCCAAGGTTCGAGTCACATGATACCTTTTATTTTAGTTAATTTCGGCAATAGCAAAGAAGCAAGAGTGGAGTTCTACCGATGCTTAGAATTAGGAATTATTTAATGTGGATAATAAGGTTGATAATGTACGATAAAAGGAGGAAGAGGTGGTGTTATCCATAACTTTGTGGATGAGTAATCGATAAAGATAAGGAGAAAATTTTGGATTTATTCATCGTCACGGTGGTGGCGAAATTCCAACATGAAGGGGAGGTAAAATCGGCTCGATAGGTTCAAGGGTGCCAAAATTTCCCTTGATTAAATAGCTTAGTTTTGATTTTAAAGAGGGGCATTTTTGATTTTTAGGCAGTAGGTGCCGAAATTTTGGTTTAAGTAAAGGGGATACCTCTTCAATTCCGGCATTTGATTTTATTCTTTTTTTCTTTCCTCTCATCTCCACTGTTATGCAAAAGCCAAAATTCCATTGTTCTCTTCTCTCAATCATCTTTTTCTCAAAAGCCGAAACTCATAACTCTTCTCTTCTCCATTCTTTTCCTATAACCGAATGATTATTGTTTTTCCTTTATTCTCTCTTTACCGATTTCTTCATAGTCGAATACCCGAATACCCGTGTCCACTTTTCTCCTTGCCGATTTCTTTTTTTCTATCGTGATAAGTTTCAGAATCTCTAAGGGTTAGTCGAATCTGTGGTGTTAAGGTAAGTGTCGAATTCTCTCTTCACTTTTTCTCTTTCGGGTTTTGGAGACCAAAGCCGAAAGGCTAGATAAGACTATCTTTGGAGTAATGATTTGATTGTTCTCGTGTTTTTATTTTGGGGCGACACATCGGGAATCAAAGTAGATCGTCTAGATCTAAAAGTTAAAAATTGCTAGTCTCTAAACTCCATCTCTTTTGGGATTTTTAGGTATAGGATCTCTGCCCTATGGATGTACATTTGAGTTTGTATTCGATTCCATGTTTTAATCCAGTTTGTTGACTAAGATCTGTTCCATAGATACAAACGCTAGTCAAACAAAAGAGGGAAGTGGATCAAGTAAATCCAACCCTTAAGTTTAAGAAGCCTTGATGGTTCCGCCATCGAGATTGGCCACCGGGTTGTGGACCACTTGAACAAAACCTTAGGCAGTTAGCAGTTGTATCGATTTCGATAGTCTCAACATAGAAAGTATCGTCTTGTCGGTGAATCGGTGTGTAGATCTCTATTACACTAGTTAATCAGACTATGTATATGTTATGGGCTAAAAGCCGTAAAAGGTCAGTATGAACAATCGTGTTTCGAAAAGGGTAGGCAAGGGATGCCAAGTACGTAATCATAGAAACTTCTCTATGTGTATCGAAGTATGTGATAGACTGTGATCTTTTTAGGTAGTATGTTGATTTGTTCTTACATGTATGTATGCATGGGATGGGATTGTTATGATGAAGGGGAAGAAGGTCGCATGGCGATCGGTGGCTTTGCCACATAGGTCACACAGTGATCGGTCTTTATGACAGGCAGCACAACTATCAAAATAGCACAATATATTATTAAGGTCGCACAATGATCGGTGGCTTTGCCACATAGGTCACATAGTGATCGGTCTTTATAACAGGAAGCATAGCTGTCGATATGGTATGTAGCGGATGGAGGGTTGATTGTAGAAATCCCCACGGTGTGATGGTTGGTACGGGCTGGTGTGTAGAGGATGGACTCTTAAGTTTGGGATGGGCCATGTTGCATATAAATATTCTGTTGCCATTGTGTATGGGCCAATGACCATAATGTGTTTGTGAGCCTCAAGGCTTTTATGTGTTTTCGGGATTTGCACACTGAGTCTTGATGACTCACCCTTTTATTTTTCCCAACTTTTCAGATGAGCAGTAGATCATGGACATGGGAGTCGAGGCGGACTCGAGGGGCCATCAAGTTTTTATTTTCATAAACTATTTCTGGTTTTCCTTTTAGTTTTAATTTTGGGAATTATTTATGTAATAAGGCCTCCGTAGCTTAGGTTATCAAGTTATATTTGTTAAGGTTACATTTTAAAAATTTGTGTGTAAATTCTTAATTAAAAGAAGAAATAAAATGGAGTTTCAAACACGCTCAACGCAATAGTTAAAGTTTCTTTCAAAAATATCACAACTAATGATTAGTCGGTTAGATAAACTGAGATTTTGAAAACCCTTCAAAGCAAAGTTTTCAACACTTAACCTGTAGCATACTAGATCTGGTCGTGGCGAATGGGCCGGGTTTGGGGTGTTACAAAGGGTATCGAAAGCCTTTTTCCTTCGATTCGGGGGTGCCAAAGGACCGGTCTTCAAAGAGGCTTTGAAACAAGGCTAAGGACCCATCTCTGCGCATCATCGACCACCGAAAATGGTGGTGGCGCGGTGGTGCGACGGTGATGGAGGAAGCCCTATCGTCGGGTCAGAAAAGAGGGGGAGAAAGGATTGAGTGGCTGCTGTGTTTTTCTAAAAAAAGGATTAGGGTTAAAAAATGTGATTTTCGAAAAATTGGGGCCTTATATGCATTCAATAAAACGGCGTCGTTTTGTTTCAAGGGTACCACACCTTTTCCTTTAAAAGGGGATATTTGCGCGTTGGGTCCCTTCCCTTTGCAGCGTCAGTTAATCAAGCCCCATTTTGCATTTTTCTTTTCTTTGCAATTTTGCCCTGATATTTTATCTCATTTTTTATTTGATCCGCTTTACCGCCATTTGAAACGTCGCACATTCGAGTATTGGGTTATTCACTCATTTAGTCCCCATAAGTCCACGCGTTACAATTTGGTCCTCGCCCTTTGTTTTATTTCAAATTTGCCCCGGATATATTGTTTTTTTAATTCAATTTAGTCTTCTTTTGTTATTTTCACTATCTTATTATTAATTTAACTAACTTCTTCATTATTATTATTATTATTATTATTATTATTATTATTTTATTCCTCTATTATTATTATTATTTACTATTACTATTATTTTATTACTAGTATCATTATTATTATTTTATTTTGTTATTACTCTTATTTATTTATTTTATTATTATTCATTTATTAATATGTTATTATTTATTATTAATGTACTATTATTATTGTCATTATTTAATCTTCATTCACTTAATTTTCACCATTTATGAATTTTTTATATTATTTTATTCATTATTTATTCATATTTTTATTTTATTTATTTATTTGTCATTTCATTTACTTATTATTTATTCGTTTATTGCTCTTTACTTTTTTAATACTTTAAAGCAATTTAATTATTTATCATATTTTTATTTTATTTATTTATTGTTATTATTATTATCATTCTATTTGCTTCTATGATTTTATTATTGTTATTCTTATTTCATTATTTATTTGCTCATTTATTTATAAGAATTAGATTTATTCATATATTTGCTTATTTGTTAATATCATTACTTTGCCTAATATTAATCAAACAAATTTTCAAAATAAAGGCAATGTTTGGTATTTGGAAATTCGAAATATCGTGCCCTAAGTTACTGGGTTTCGATTTTTTCATCGAGTCCAAAGAACTTACTATTTTCTTTTTAAAATCAAGACATTAAAGTCAAATAAAAACTTATTCTCGAGAATTCAAAATTGTCGTGTCCTAACTCACTGGATGTGATGTTTTGTTATCTCGGGATAGGAATTTCTTAAAAATAAAGGTAATATTTCGCGTTTCGAAAATCTGAGGAATCTTGCCCAATCGCGCTAGGTTTCCGTTTTTGGTTTGTCCGAATAGTGGAATACATTTTTTTTTAAAATTACAATGTGGGAATTTTGGAAATCATGAAATGATAATAGTATCGAGGGTTGAAACATCGTGTCCTATCGTGCTGGATGTGATATTTCATCTTTTCGAAACAAGAGAATTTCGATATCCAATTCCAATTATCCAAACATTTCTTAAAGGATTCGTATTTTAAATTCTTTTCAAATTTTCGACATTAAGACATTAATTAATCAATTTGGTACCAATTTTGGGCGTGACAAGGGTGCTAATCCTTCCTCGCACGTAATCGAATCCTGAACCCGATTTCTCAAAACTTCGTAGACCAAAAACACTGTTTTAGTAAACCAAAACGTTTTATTAAAACAAAGGTGATCCGATCACACCAAATAAAGATCGGTGGCGACTCCCATTTTTATTTTCATTTTCCAAATAATCCCCGTTTTTTCAAAAAAATGGTTTCAAACCTACTATTGATAATTACTCTATAATAAAGAGTATTTTCATCACTTGAAATTTGATAATACTTTAATACGAGCTTTTTCTTCAACAATTGGAGTTTAAATGCTCTAAGCTTTTTTTTTTAAGAACAAACTAAGATATTACATCATAAATGATAAATGTAACTATTGAACTAATATAATTTGGTAACTTAATCAAATCAAACCTCGATTAAAGGGTAGTCAAAAGAAAGGTGATAACAAATACAAAGGGGTTTTAGGTTAATATTAGTGGGTGAGTCAATAAAAGGTTGTTAGGATTCAACGGGTTCACTAGGGGTTAATTTGTGAAGGTAGGCTTTTATGGAGTAAGTGGGTTAAATCTCGGTGCCTTTATCATCTCTCAGATATCAAATCAAAAGTGTAGTCTCGTCATGTATAAACGAGGCAAGTTCTAGAATAACAATTCAAAGTTGACACACTCATAATCAATAAAGTGAGCACGAAAAAGAATATATGCTCTATAAGGCTCAAAATCTCACAAAAATTATGGGTGTTTTTACCTCAATCCTCAGAATTTCAAACTTCAAAGTAATACTCAAATCCAGTTCAACGACCTATTAATTTTTAATTTTAGAAAGTAGACTTATCATGCTCAATTCTCTAGTATCCTTCATATTTAATCATCAATACACAATTAACTATGACTTACTCTAAAACATATCAATAAAATCATACATCATTAGAAATTTCATCCTAATTAGTAATATGAGAAAATACTTTAACAAGACTAAATTTAATTTTGAGAATAATGAAAAAGTCGTACTTTTACCCCCACACTTAAGATGTACATTGACCTTAATGTACAAAGATAAATAAACAATTATGTAATAATAAAATCAAAAGAGAAGGAGAGAAGTAACACTTCCTGAATTTTTGGATGCAGTCTATGAAAAGAAACCGGATAAGATTAGAGGTGAACGTGGGGAAGCATCTCGACCCGTTTGAAATTGAATCCTCAAAGTAGCCGGCTTTGTTTTATTGTATCCTAAGCTAAATCTATATATCATAAAGAATAAGAAGAAGAAAATAAAATAAAATGAAGTAAAAAAAAAGGATGAAATAAAATAAAAACAAAAATACATAATGGAAAATGAAAGACAACTAGAAAAATGAGGAATGAGGTTTAAATAGAGATGTAGCCCGTGTTTTGGGATTTTGAATTTTGAACGTATTCAGGGTGTTCGGGCATGGCCGTGGGTGTCGTGGCACGCCTGTGTCTTTCTTCACACGGTCATTCAATACGGGCGTGCTCCTCCCGTGTTTGATAAGTTAGAATGTTGGCGCAGTTGAAAGGCACGGCCATGTTTAGCCCATGCTTGACAAGTCAGTAACCTTGCACGGGGCGTCGGCACGGGCGTGGGCTATTATCGCCACCCAAATTTCTATGTTGTGCACGACTACTGGTACGCACATGGTTCATCCCCTGGCTTTCACATGGTCACGGGCACGCCCGTGTGTAGGCCGTGTGGCCTAGAAATCGCTTCTTTGGTTAGTTTATGGTTAGGTGCTAAAAAGAAAAGAAAATAAAAATAAAAATAAAAAATGTAAAATGGGGTTAGTGCTCTAAGTTGTTGCCTCGAGAAGCGCTGCTTATAGTCTTAGCTAGACTTTACCTCTCATTCATATGGTCATGGTGGTTTGAGGACGTGAAAATCCTTTCTCATACGATCACTACATTATGGATATATAGTTTAAGTCGAGTAATGTTTACCTCAAAAGTGTCGAATTTAGGATTGCTAACCTCGATCGTGTCAGATAGGAAGACATTTAGTAACTCAAAAGTGATTTCTTCGTTTGTCTTGAGGTCTGAATTGGTGATTCGAGGGTCTTCCTTATTCAACAATACCTTATCTCCTAATTTGAAGTGATTTGTTGTTCCTATCAACTCATCTGGGGGCTCCTTCGGTTTCATTTCGCATGTTCTGTTCCTCTTTGATTTGTGTTTCCTACTCTTTTAGTTTGTCAACCCTAAGGCTTTGTTCCTTATGTATTTCTTCTTTGTTGGCACGAGGTCTGGGATCTAGCTCAGCTAAGTGATTTCGTGATGCTTCCTGTAAAGAAGGTTGAATCAAATGATTATCAATAGAATTAACATTCGTACCTTTATTACTCGATGTCCTAGCCGAAAGTTAAGAGCTTGAAGAGTGATTGTTTCATTGCTCACACGAAGTGTGAGTTCACCGAATTCTTCCTCTGTGTGATCTTTCTTTATTGCATTAGGATATGGCACACGAGGTTGGTACTCTGTAATTGCCGATTTTGGTAAATCATGGTACACCTCAACCTTACCTTTTCTTACCACAGGTTCTTCCCTTGGGTTTGGATCCACTAACAATTTACTATTATGAGCTTGTAAGGCTTGAGGCCCATGATTCAGCTCAAGTTTGTAGCCTTGTGGTGTTTCCTGTCGTGAAAGTTGAACAATTTAATTATCAACTGAATTTACTTTCTCACCTTCATCACTTGATGTCCTGGCCGAGTCAAAAGCTTGTAGACTGATTGATTCGTCACCTACACGAAGAATGAGTTCTCCTGCACCAATATTAATTTTAGTCCTGGCAGTTGCTAGAAAGGGTTTTCCTAAAATTAAAGGAATCTAATTGTCCTCATTCATGTCTAAGACAACAAAATCTACTGGAATATGAATTTATTAATTTTGATTAGAACATTTTCTATTATACCCCTAGGAATTTCGATAGTTTTATCGCTTAATGAATGCTCATCCTAGTTTGTCCGGGTTTCCTAGACCTAGTTGTTTAAACATTTTGTAAGGCATAACATTGATGCTTGACCCTAAATCGCCTAAAGCATTATCAATAAATAAACTACCAATTAAACATGGAATTGTAAAACTCCCGTGTTTTTTTGCTTCGTGGTAGTCTGCTCGTAACATTCCGAGCATGTCGCATTTAATTCCACGTGGTGCTCCTCGCCTAATTTACGCTTGTTTGTCAAGAGTCGTCTTAAAATTCCTCGAGTCCGGGTCCGAAAAAGAGCTTCAAGAAGAGGTAAGTTAATATGTAATTTCTTTAAGAGTTTAAGAAACTTACCGAACTGCTCCTCCTAATCGCCTCTTTTCATTGCTTCGGATAAGGTATGCGAGGTTGGTACTCCTTGAATACCGATTTTTCTTTTCTTGTGTTACCTCTATCTTACCTTCGCGTCTACCTTGTTTTCTTGTATTGAGTTTGGTTCATCTAATCCCTTCGGCATGAAATGAGATGGCTTGAATTTTCTCCTTCGGTTTAATCTCTGTGTTACTTGGTAGACGTCGTTGTTGACATTCAGAAATCAGCTTTGTGAGATGTCCCACTGACCTAGTAAGTTCTCCAACTTGATTCTCTATCCCTTTGATCAATTTTTGTTGTTCATCTAGTGCCGCTTTAGTCTTTTGGAAACGAGAATATGTGGATGCCATGAATTTCGTCAGCATCTCTTCAAGATCCGGCTCCTCTTCTTGTTGGTGAGGTGGTTGTTAAAAATCTGGAAGAAGTTTCGATCTTTGGCTATTTTGATCATCCCACGAGAAATTAGGATGGTACTTCCAACCTGCATTATAAGTGTCACTGTAAAAATTATTTTGATATCTAGAATAGTTACCTGTATAGTGAGCTTTCTCATTTTCCATGCCATATCCGTAGGGTGGGTACTCAGGATTCGCCACGCCTCCTTGATTCAAATCATATTGTATTTTTGGATGTACCTGCAAGGGATTATACCAATCATCAATCTTTTTATTCATTATCTCTAATCGATTAGATAACTTTGGTGACCACGCCGAGGTTGAAGACACCGGTCGCTTTTAGTAGGAATTGTCCTCATGACTTGCCATCGATAATTATTCAAGCCATCTTTTCCATAGACTAAAATTTTCCGCCAAAAGCAAAATAGAGGAAAAATTAGCAAAGTAAAAATAATAATAATAATAAATAATAATAAATTGTAATAAAAAATTGGCTAAAGTAAGAAAAATAGAGCTTTCTTAATATTTTAGTGTTCTCCAAGAATAAATAAAAACTTGATTGTGTCAAACAATGAGTTTTAATATTTATAAAAGAATGATCGAACTCAGTAGACTAACTATGACAACAATAGAGGCAAGTGCACCTATCGAACAAAGAGTATAGTTTAGGCAAAAGTATCTTATCGAACCCAAGGAACCTAAAAGTACTACTACTCACTTTCTATTATTTAGCCTGAAATATGGAGTGATTGGTTTATTAATCTAAAAATAATGAAATACTTAAACTAAATGCAAAGACAAAAGAACGAAACTTTGGGAAAAGACTGTGGAAAAACTCAGTTGATTACGACGATACCCTCAGGAAGAATCCACCTATGACTTCACTTATTATCTAACCTTTAATTCATATGATTTCTTTACTTAGCTTGATCCGTGAGACTCCCTAACCTATATTAAACCCTCTCTCGAGGCGAATAGTATCTAACCTTAGGTTAATTAGTGGAACTCTCGTTCTCTTATAATAACCCCCTAAGGAAGCAGTAAATCGACCAATGGATTCCCATATTAGGTTTCACCCTAATCCGACAAAATCTTGTAACCTTATCTCTAGGCGTCCGATCAACTCCGCTCAATTATGCTAGATCTACTCATAGGTAGGGTCTATTCCTCCTCCACCTAAGCACATCACATTAAATTAAGCAACATAATTAAGAATAAACTAAGTACTTCTCATATAATTTAGAAATCAAATAACAAAATCCATCATAGGTTTCATCCGCTTCAGGTATCTGAAGGGTTTAGTTCATAACTAAATAAGAAAACATCTCAAGAGAAAAGATAAAACAAAACATAAGAAATCCCTAAAACTCCCTGAAGGAATTGAAGGAGAGATCCTCCGTCTTGAATAGAGTTCCGGCTTCTTGAGATGGATCAATTGGCTATCTTCAAGTGATTCCCTGAATAAAAGCTCTGGCAGAAAACTCTGCCCCCTATTTCGGCTTCTGCCGAACTCCCCTTTTTAGTTGCTACCTTTGGTGTTTATATAGGCTTTGAGATGCTTTACTTGGCTCCTAAATATCCTAATTCAAGTAGAATTCCTCCTAGGATGTTTAAGTGGACTTAGGAGTATGTTTCTTTGGCTTCAAGCATCCAAATCCGAGTGAAATTGCTCATTCCTATAGCAGGGGCACGGCCATGGCACACGTCCGTGTAAGTCAACTTCAGGCCGTGTGTCGATTCTGTTGATTGAGGCACGGCCGTGGCATGGCAGTGTAAGTCAGGATTTAGACCGTGCTTCAGGTCTGTCTATTGGGACACGGCCATGCAAATCGTACTTGGGGCGTGTCTTTGAATGATTGGTGAGGCATGGCCGTGTGACTTGAAGTTCAGGTCGTACCAATTTCTTGGGTTGGCCTAATTTGGTCCGTTTTAAGCCCGATTTACGTTCTTTTTATCCTTAAGTACTTGACTAAGTATAAGACATGAAAAGAAAGGATTAAGAGCACTTTTTTACATAAATCAGGGGTAAATCATCCAAAAGCATACTAAATGTGGGATTAAAATATGTTACTTTTACGGTTTATCAATAATCATTTTACAAAATTACCCCAATATTTTACCTTTATGCAATTTAGTCCATAAACCCGAAACTTGCAATTTAACCACAATTAACTAAAATTCATGCTAGCCGATTTTCAAAGGGATCCATTACAGCCCATCTTTATCACCATTTCACAATGTTTACATGAAATTTTACTATTTTCACAAATAAGTCCCTAAACATTAAAATTATCAAAAATCACTTAACAAAATACTTATATTTAGCTACCAACCTTAGTAGTCTATCAAGTAAGTTCAAAACATATTCAATTAATTCATGGTAGATCCCTATAATTTTAAAAATTTTATGAAGTGACCCTGTCAGCTAATTTAAGCTAATATGATCACAAAAACATAAAAATAATTAGAAACAAAATGAAAATCACTTACCATGCAAGGAAATTAGCTAGGCCGAAAGTTTACTAAACTTTTGGCTATTTTGTTCGGTCAAAGAAAGCACCAATGGAGAAGATGATCACTTAAATTTGTTAATGTTATTTTATTTGACTATTTTACCCTTACAACATTAACTTTAAAATTCAACCAAACCTTGTCCATAATTGTCTACTATCTAATTTCTTGGTTTATTTACCCATTAAGTCGATTTGATTTACATTATCTAGCTATTTAATACATTTATTTAATAGAGGCCAACTTTTACTTCCTTTACGATTTAGTCCTTTTTAATTAATTAACTATCTAAAAGTTAAAATTTCTTATTTGAATTTTAGTGTGACTCTAATAAATACCCTTAAATATTAAATAAATAATAAAACACTGACTCGCTTTTTGGAATTGTGGTCTTGAAACCACTGTTTCCAACACCACTAAAAATGAGCTGTTACAAAATGTTAGCCAACTGAACAGAGGTCGGAACAGAAAAAGGTGCAATCAACCCATCCTAGATTGCATCCCTAGCAAAGTGACAATCCACTTCAATATGTTTAGTACGCGCATGAAATATGAGATTCTGTGCAATATGCAACATAAATTGACTATCACAAAATAAAGGAATTGCTTTAGGATGATGAACATCTAAGCTCAATAGCAAGGCTGTAACACCCCTTAACCTTTATCCGTCGTCGGAACAGGGTTACGGAGCATTACCAGATATTTCAGAACAAATTCGAACAATCATATGATAATATAACATACACATCCTAATTTAATCATAATGTCCTTTTATTGAGCCCTCGAGGCCCAAATCACGTTTTAGAAATGAATCGGGAATTAATCGGAAGTCTAGAAATTTTTTTTTGAAATTTCAAAATTTTTCCCAAGTACAGGGCTCACAGGCCCGTGTGATCTAAGGACGCACCAGTGTGACCCTAAACACGCCTGTGCTTTAGGCCATGTCCATCCCCGTGTAACTCTTTGACTTACTCATATGTCCAAGTCACACGCCCGTGTGTTAGGCCGTGTTATGTGTTCCTTACACGGCTGAGACACATGCCCTTGTCTCTACCGGTGTGGAAAATCCAGAGCATCTGTTTTAAATTTTTAAAATTCAGGGCACATACGGCCTATCCACAAGCCCATGTGTAAACCGTGTATCTCACATGGTTTGGTCACATGCCCATGTGCCAGGCCATGTGGGCTCAAAATGAGCCTTATTTATCAAGTTTACCAACCCTGCAAATCTTGAACAACAAGCAACTCAAAATTCAATTATTCAATCAATTCAAAACACATTCAAACACATCTAAAACATGTCAAAAATTCAACCTAATGACTTAACCAGTGTACCAACATAGGTATTTTACAAATACTTACTAATTTAATTCATTTAACTTCATTTAAACCAATTCAAACTTTATACCAAATTTCAATATAAAATTTGCATATGTTAAATTAATTCATACTTCAACCAAAACATGCCATTTTATAATCTCAACATAATTCATAAACTTATATATATAACCAACTAATATCATCTTATATCATTATTACAATCATTACTCAAAATGACACACATTTGATAAACTAGGTACATGCCATTACCAAAAGAAATATACTTCACCACTTTGAGTTTGGGATCGGCTTTGGACGTTGATTCAACGATCAAACTTTAACCTAACATGCGCATGGAAACAAACCGTACGCTGAGTATAAACTCAGTGGTATTTCTATAAACCGAATACTTTAAAGAAAATAACATTATAAAACATACACTTCTAACCATATGTATATAAACATTAATCAATCAATAATTCAATTCATTCATTTAACCTTCTTTTCTCATCAATAGCTAATTCAAATAGCTTTTCTCATTTTGAATTCACATATCATTTAACAATAACAATATTCTTTTCATGAACCCTTGGTTCATACATTTCATTTGTACAATCAATTCAATGTCCAATTTCAAATTCACATTCAATATCATTCAATATTAATCTTATTGCCAATTCATTTATTTACCCTTATTAATAAGACTCAGACTTTGGCGGATACACGGATCCAACCAAAACACACTAGTATGGCACCTAGTGTCTCATCGGATAATTCGAAGAAATAAGTTGACACCCAGTGTCTCATCAGAAATGCTGAAGTAAATTGGAACCCAGTACCTCATTGAATTTATTCGAAGCAATAGTTTAGCACCCAGTGTCTCATCGACTCGAAGTCGAAGTATCCCTGAACTCTTATACTCCTATGGCATGCCAACTATATCCGACTCAGCCCGATACAGTTAATAGGGTTTTCAATTCCAATTTCTTAATTCAATTTCAATCAAAATTTACACCAATCACAAATTCTCATATTTTAGTTCAACCATTCACATATGCTCATAAAATTCAATTCCATTCAATTCAATATTATAATAACAATTAGTTACCTCAATCTACTTACCATACACATAAAGTAATAAATTTAATAATTAATTATTAAATTTGGATTATAGAAATACAAACCGTAGTTTTCGAGCTAATCCTCGTTGACTTTGTCTTTTCCTTTCCTAGCCGAGATCTCCGGCTCAACGTTAGCTACGGAATTAAAACAATTTAAAATCATCAATACACATAATTTAACATTGAATATTTTCAATTTATACACAACTTTTGCCTAAATTCCAATTTAATCCTTAATCAAATCTAACCTTATTTTCTTCACAATTTTATTCTTTATTTTCATTCAATTAACACTTAAAACTGAATTTAACTCTCTAATTTCACCATAAATCCCTAATTTTGAAATTCTCTTTAGTCCCTATTACTTAAAACTTATGATTTATTTTACAATTCAATCATTTTCTCAATTCTAACTTGAAATTCTATCAATTTAACCCCTAATACTTCAATTTATTCAACATAAACAACATCTAAAAATCCACTAACTTCTAAAATTTCAACATAAATCAAGTAGTATTTTATTCTAGGATTCTAAAAACATCAAAATTACAAGAAAAGGGATTAAATTGACTTACCAATTTGAGTTGGAACCTTAAAACCCTAATTTTTCCTTTTTCTTTTCTTTCTCCTTTCTCCTTCTCTACTTCGTTTTCAATTCTGTTTCTTTTTCATTCTTTTTGTTTCTTTATTTACTTTATTTAATTATAATAATATAATATAATAATATTTTATATATTCTTAAATATTAAGTATATGTTTAATATAAATAAATATATGTATTGTAACGCCCCAAAATTTCTAATTTCGTTATTGTGAAAATATGACGCAAATATCTGTCAGCTTTAGTGATTATGTGTTCTGGTAGTGTTTGGGAGGTACCAAGTTCAAGCCTTCACTTGGGAAAATTTTGGTATTTTGAATGAATTAGACCTTGCTCTTGTTTAGCAGGCTTTTATTTGGTTGTTGGTAAAAATATATCAGAATGGGCTTGCTGGTTTGGTGGTTAAACAGAGTGTTAGTGTGTAGGAGGTCTTATGTTCGAGTCCCTACGCAAGCAGGGGAACTAATTTCGTTTGAGGCATGTGGCATGGTGGAGTTCAAATTAAACTCGACTGTTGAGTAGTTATGTTTTAGTGGGTTAATGGGGAGTGCTTTTAGGAGATAATTGGGGAGAAGTTATCAAAATAAGATTTTCTTCTTATCAGTTTTCTATTTTCTTTTTCCCAACAAATTTTCTGATGTTAGACTTTTATTTCTCTGCCGTTTATTCTCCCTTCTTATTCACTTTTGGTTTTTGTTCTCCTTTGGCCGAATCTTGTTTCTTCTCTTTTCCCTCTCTTTTCGTTTCTGTATTTTTTGCAAGTCATCTCTTTGGGTGCAACTTTTGGTTTTTGTTGCCCTTAGTTATTGTATTTTGAGTAGGCAATTAACAAAGGGTTTGTTTTACTCTCGTTTAGGTTCTGTTCAAAGGTTTTAAGCAGATATTCCAATGTGTGGAGACGACTAGTTATCAGATTCATTGTGGAATCATTGTTGGTTTAGTTTCTCGAGTTTTATGTTAGGGATATTTGGTTTGATTGACGAGTCAAGTGATTAATTAAGGATATATTGGTCAAATATAGGTTTTTGAAGGCTCGGGTTACTTTGCATAGCGAATCGATACCAGGTGTGTACCCGAAACGTAGAAAATGAGATTCGATGAAAAGTCAAAATTGCTTGCTGTCGAGAAATAAGAGAAAATGATACGAAAAATTGTAGAGAAAGGAAATAAGGGTGTTATAAACTTGGAAATCAACATTTTGCACTAAAATAGTTTTAGACAGCAGCAGTAGTCTAACTTTGAAAAATCATCAAATATAGTGGGAATTGAGTTAGAGGTTGAATAAAATATGAAATTAAATTTTATTGAGCCTAGTTTTTCATGGAAGAAATAGTATAAGCAATGGAATTGTAAATCATGAAACATAATAAATTTTGTAAGACAAGGTGAGAATGATTTCAGGTTCCCCTGTTCTGACTTAAGAAAATCATCAAAAATTGTAAAAAAATAATTAAGGGCTTAAATTTATATGTTTAAATCTTAATGAGTCTATTTCCAAGAGAAATAAATGAAACATCATCTAAATTCCGTACTAAGAGATAAATAATTTTAGTAAGGAAATGATGAAGATGTCAAACAATAGATTAGGTATAAATTTAAAGATTTTACTTTACTTATTTGATAAACTATAAATTTTAAAAATTTTATGGTAGAAAGGTATTTGATTCTAGTTTCAAAAATATCAAATGGATCTTAATTTGGAAATTTGTAGCTCAAGATATAAATAATTTAGTGATAATGACTCAAGTGGACAGCTTTGAATGAACATATAAGTAAATAGTGAAAACATATATGAGTATTGAGCTAGCATGGGTTACTTTAAGAATGGATCACACGGCCAAGGCCAATTTAGGCCGAGTGGGCCACAAGGGTGTGTGGGCCCACATGGGCATGTGGGCCCATTTTTGTCGAAATGTTTTTAAGGTTGCACGGGTCGCTCAAGTCGATTGTGAACCTACTGTAGGGTCGGTAAGGGCTACTTAGACCCCTAAATGTGTGAAATTGACTGAATGATATATGTACTGAGCATGTTAATATCTGAATTGAATATATGTACTGAAATTGCATAATAGCATATCATTCATTGTATGTTGCATTGCATTGGGTTGAGGGTTGTTATTCGGAGGAAGTTTACTGAAAGGCTTTAAGCCTAATTTATTAGCAGCTCAGCTGCAAACTACTATTTTGTGCCGCATTCAGTACTACTTGGACTGTAGGGATGGGTGGGTTGATTATATCCCACATGGAGTGTAGGGTTGGACGGAAATAGTGTGTAGAGGATGGTTGGGTAGGATTTTGCTACTGCATAACTGTTACTGCTACTGATACTATGATGGGCTAAGGCCTTATTGCATTTTTGACACAAAATTGAGATGGGCTAAGGCCCAAACTATGGGCTAAGGCCCAAACTATCACTGATACTGAAAAGGGCTTAGGCCCAAGACCGTTCAACTCTGCACTGTGAATACTGATTGTTTGTTTGTTTCTGCGGGATTACACACTGAGTTTACGTAAACTCACTCTTTTTGTTTAAAGTGCACAGGTAATCTCCAGACTTAGACGGATCGGTGCGACGGAGGACTCAGCGGTGACCACAGTAATTTTTGGATTTCATGGTTTTCAATTTACAAGTTATGATTTGTTTATTATTGATTATTTGGGTTGTAATTTAATGACTCTCTAGGACTTTGGTTTTAAATTTGGGTTTTATTTATTTATTTTACTTTATGGATTTATACCTGTTGGTCGTAGGAAATTCGATTTTCAAAAAAAAGTTAAAGTATTTTCTAAACGCATGATCACCTAGATTGATTTATTAAAGCTTCCGCAACGAGGGGTGTTTCAAAACAAATGTTTTAAATGAATAAAGATGACTTCTTAAGTTTTAAAAAGGTTTACTAAAGATAATAACATGGAATGTTTTCATCGTAACAAGAAGGTTTCAAAAACACTATCGTGTGACATTACCAGATACGGCCATAATGTCTAGGCCGAGTTCGGGGTGTTACATGTATATTATACATACACATGGAATTATATTTTCCATACATTTGTCATCTTTTGGTCTATCTACTTATTTAGTCCCTTGACTTTTCTCTTTTCTATAATTAAACTTTCACACTTTATTCAATTCAATCCTTATACCTAATTACCCTCAAGTCAAGCTAATTCACTTAACCAAAACATAATTAACCACACAATTAACTTTGTAAATATTTTTAATAAATATTTACAAATCCGTTTCACAAAAATAGAGACCCAAAAATGCACTTTTCGATACCTGTAATTTTTGGGTCGTTACAAAAGCCTTCAGCCACTTGAGCTTACAAGTGATGGAAGCCATAGACCTATACTCAACCTCAGTAGAAGAATGGGAAACAATATGTTGTTTCTTAGTTTTCTAGGAAATAGGAGATTGTCCTAGAAAGACAAGTCAACCAATAGCGAACGCCGAGTTAATGGACAAGCAGCCCAATTTGTATCACACCACCCTTTCAAGGATAAATCACTATCAGATCTGAAAAGAATCCCTTGCCAAGAGAGCTTTTCAAGTACCAAACAACACGTAAAGTCGCGTCCCAATGCTCCTGCCTCGGCTCATGCATAAACTGGGATAAGACACGAATCAAGTATGCCAAATCAAGTCTGGTCACTACCAAATAAATCAAACGACCCATTAACCATCTGTACGGCTCAGAATCAGGCAAAATTGTCCTTGTAGCATGCGCTAATTTATGATCTATTGGCGATCATATGGGCTTTGCTCCCAAAAGACCCGCCTCCGAAATAATATCAAGTGTATATTTCCTTTGATAAAGAAATAACCCCAAAGAGCTATAAGCTACGAGCAACCTCTATCCTAAAAAATATTTCAAAACACCAAGATCCTTCATATGGAAGCAATAACTGTGATACTCCTTAAAAGTTTTCAAAGCAGCGGAATCGTTCCCAAAAATACTTAAATTGCAGTTAGTTTAGGAACGTAGAGAACACATTTTAAATGAATTTTTTCTGTCAATATAACCATTCCTTTTTGGGTTGCCACCACTATTTAGCCATCTGGGAGTCCTACGGAACATGCTACAACATCTCTCACATTCGTCAAACACATAAGATCACTCGTAACATGATTTGAACACCCCATATCAATAATCCAATTTTTCTTAGACTTACCATTCAACCAAGTGGAAGTTGATTGGTTATTATCGAACACCGCTCGAAGAGACTGCCATTGCTCAATGGTAAAACCAGGAAGTGTCGCCTCCTTTGGTGGTGGTAGAGGAGGAGAAGACTCGCCACTAGCGATTTAGAATAATGAAAGAAAAAAATTGTGTAAAAAACCTTACTCATATACCATGACAAAAATAGAGTAATCTCTTAAATTTTATTAATAAATCTCAAGAGTATATATATCTATCTAGTAGTAGTTACATAGGAATCAAATTGGTAAAAGATAATATTCTATAATAATATCTCATAATATTGATTAAGAATCAAATTACTAAAAAATAGTATCCCATGATAATATTATCAACAGATAATATCCTATAATAATACCTCATAATATTGATTAAGAATCAAATTACTAAAAAATAATATCCCATAATAAACTTAAAGCAACCTTGGCCAAAAAGCAAGGAGCTGTCGATTTAGGAGGTCTCAAAAGAGTTGAATAAAGCTTTTGACAGGATGAGTTGACTTTTGATTGAATGTTTTCCAGAGACAATTTTTAAAAATTCCGATCATCAAACTATTTTTCGTAAAAATAGACAAAAAGTAACAAATATTTTTCGTCAGTGCAATGTTGTTATTAGCGGTTGATAAAGGGCTGTGCTTGGCTGGCCCGGAGGTGCTGGGTCGGGCAAATTTCGAAGTCCATTGGGTCGACAGGGCCTGTTTGGCAGACGGATGGTATTAGTAACTCGTTTCATTACGATTACAGAAAACTTGAATCAAACAATTGGGAGCTTTACTTTTGAGTGAACAACTCTCTCAAAGCAATGGCAAACAATCCCTCACAGCTTCTTCCATCAGGTGACAGTTTTTCTTTCACTTTCCTTTAAATTTCTGGAGAAAGTTGGATTAAATTCTGATTTGGGTTTGCTTGCTTTGTGTTTACAGAGTTGATAGACAGGTGTATAGGATCCAAAATTTGGGTGATAATGAAAGGTGACAAGGAGCTCGTGGGTACTCTCAGAGGCTTCGATGTCTACGTTAACATGGTCCTTGAAGATGTCACCGAATAGTAAATCTCTCCCGTTTCTCTCTTTGAATGTTTAGATATAGATTAGACATCATATCTAGGCTTTGATTTCTAGTGTGTGTTAGGGTTTTATGTAAAATCGTGTTAGGAAAGTGACGGGAAAGAGATGAAGTTGAAGTTTTGGTTTCTGGGTATTAGCCATGCTGCATGTATTTAAACAAATTTCAAATTTATGGTATCCCTCTTTGTCCCATGACTTTTGTTTGCCCTGAATATTCCGATGAATTTAAGATTCGCTTTTCATCTTTTGGTTCAATGTTTGAATTCTTTCTCAGTAGCAAGGTGGTAACCGGAGAAAGTGAGATGACTTAAAAGTTTGTTCTGATAGGGTGTGATTTAGAACTAGTTATCTTCACAAAATTGGTGCCTTCTGTCAGAGTTTGGTTTTTCAGCAAACCATTTTGATCGCTGATAAATTTGTATCATTGGCATCCTCGGAACATATCAAGAACCAGCAATCTATGTAGCCAATGTTTTTGGGCTCGATGTCTGCTCACTTAGCTAACTACATTGCTTCCAATTTGATATTCATTGCTTGATTGTACTTTTTTTTCACATTTATTTTACTATGTGATGTTTGTTTTTTCATTCGAGAGTGAAAAGGTGTTTGATTTTCTTACTCATGTGCTTGAAAATAATGAGAAGATGTGCACTTTTGATTGACTTGTATTGGCCTGGCAACAGATTTTCCCCATGCTTGTATATGTAAGTAATTGGAGAATGTTTATCACTGGGGTTGGTCTTGATTGCTTTTTCGTTTCTGTTGCATCACAGCGAGATCACTACTGAGGGAAGACGGATCACGAAGCTTGATCAAATTTTGCTTAATGGAAATAACATTGCCATTGTAAGTTTAAATGATTTGTGACCTAGTTAATACACTTCTTAAGATCATACTGTACTTAGGATTGGCATATTTATTGAGGATTGCATTATATGGTTAAGGACATGAAGTGTAGAACTGTAGATCGCCAACTAGGGGCAAATATATCAGTTTGAACAATAGAAACCAAATGTTGCCCAAGAAGAATTGCAATGAATTCCACTATTTAAATTTCTCATAATATTTCTTTTTTGTACATTGCAGCTGGTCCCAGGAGGCTCACCTGATCCAGAATGAGGCTGTCAACTCTTTTGGTTTTTAGGTTCTTCCCTTTCAATGTTATCAAATTCTCAGTTTCAGAGAGAACTCTGGCATAGAAGGAAACCTCTTATCATTTAGACCTTAATCACTGTAATATTCCCCAGGTTTCATTATAGGACAGAATTGGTCACAATTACTGTAATGGTTAATGATTTGATTAGGCGAATCATAACTATGATTCAACGTCCGTATCTCTAATTCAATTTTAACTATATGATCAAGTTGAATGCTTTGGTAATCCACTAGCTTCTGCGTTCTTAGGAATAATCTATTCTTATAAGCAAACATGAACATTTATTATAGAAGAATAAAGCCATTCCAAGGATCTTGAAATCGACATGATTATCTAGTTTTGCTTGGGAATATGCCAAAGTTTTATTGAATACATAAAGCAAACATTTAAGATACCAACAAACATCTCTATCGAGCATCCTTGGAGAGAAGGTCGTTTTTTTGGACAGCTCGAGCATTGCAGAATTCATCAACGCAGTCCCCCCTTTCGAAAACAGCAGCGGCCCCCATTCCACTGCCTGCAATGACAAGAGATTCGGATAAAGAAAGGAAATGAACCAGGCTTAACATTTCAGTTCAATCCTCGGTTAGAGGGAGGTAGAGAAGGGTAAGGATACCTATGCACATTGAGATCACTCCAAAGCTACAGTCCTTCCCACGACGTTTCATCTCATTCAATAGAGTTCCCACACAGCGAGCTCCTGATACATAGAATAGTGTATAGCAAAACTTAATACATGTTTATCTGTGTATTGGCTTGTGTGCCACTTCCATGCAGCAACCAGGTTGGATAACCAGGGCATTTTTTTTTTCAAGTACCTGTAGCACCCAAAGGATGCCCAAGGGCTATTGCACCTCCATTAACATTGACCTTTTCACGATCAAGCCCCAATTTCTTGCAAGAGTATACAAACTGGGATGCAAATGCCTGAGGCAAAATACATATTGCATAATTAGAAAAAGAAAGTAGGGCTTAAATTTGATTCACCCTCAAAATAAAAATCAACTAAAGAAACCCATCACCTCATTTATTTCAAACAAGTCTATATCATCAAGCTCAAGACCAGCAGACTTTATAGCAGCCGGTATAGCAACAGCAGGGCCAATGCCCATCACAGCAGGATCCACACCAACAGCAGCAAAACTCCTATAAAAAAAGGAGCAAAACCAAGCAGTGTGATCGGCTTACAAATGTGAATTTATATATCCACTCCTACCTAAAGTTCTCCTACGGTAATCGGTCCATAAGTTCTCATTACCTGAAAACACCGAGGATTGGAAATCCTTTTTGCATAGCCAAACTTCTCTTCATAAGAAGGACTGCCCCTGCACCATCACTTACTTGGCTTGCATTTCCTAAGGAAAAAAAATGTTGCAAGCTGTAATACAAGTTTCATACAACTGCATATTATTGTTCTCAGAATTTCACAAGTTTTGTGATTATATATACCAGCAGTGGTGGTTCCATCCTTTTTAAATGCAGGCTTCAACTTTGCTAAATCTGCCATGTTTGTGTTTGGGCGGATTCCATCATCTACCATAATTGTGGCTGCCTTCTCTTCCCCAGTTTTGGGATCCACAATCTTTGCAGGTTAAAACAAGTTAACCAAGCATCATAAAACAATCCCAAACCAGAATAATTTACTACACAAAACTTACCTTGGTAAGTACAGGGACAATTTCATCTTTGAATTTACCAGAGGCTGTTGCAGCAGCAGCACGTCGATGAGATTCAACCTACGTTAACAAATTGCAGGCGTTTCAGACTGATAACAATTAAGCTTATATCAGTATATAAAAGTAAATGCACAGAACTCACAGCAGCCTGGTCTTGCTCTTGCCGTGTCACACCATAGTGTTCTGCAACATTTTCAGAAGTAATGCCCATAGGAAGAAGGCAATCCCGGGCTTGGGAAAAGCTCTCTACCTGTGAAAATAAGTTGCATGTTACCATGTAAAAGATATTCTAGATGGTGAGTACAAACTATTTGTTCATAATACCTTTGGGTTAACTTTGGGAACCCCAGGAACAACTTTGTCAGTTGTCATGCTCTCCAATCCAGCACCAATGCCTTCATTCAAAGCCAACTAGGTGAATGCCATTCATATTCAAATAATTCTGTCTCAGCATTCATATACATAGATAAGGCATAGTATCTTTACCAATATCATAAAATCCTGCTTTTATGGAAGCAGCAACATCTGCGACTGCTTGTAGGCCAGATGAACATTGCCTGTTGACAGTTCTAATAGGCACCTTATCTGGTTGACGAATGTTATTATTTTAGCAATATGTATATGAAAAGGGACTGTAGAATGTAAATTAAACCAACAATTTAGAAGTCAATGCATGCCTTTCATTTGACATCTCTATTATCAACATACTAAAGTAAACACCTTGGTGACTCCATATCTAGCATGCCAGTAGCAATTAACAAATGAAATCAAAGAAGAGGCATACCAGGGAAACCAGCATAGAATGCAGCCATCCTACACTCGATTCCTCTTTGTGAGCCGGGTGCCAAAACCGTACCCACAACTATATCAGAAACTTCACTTGGGTCCAACTTTGTTCTATCTATCAAAGCCTGCATGCCATGGAGAATTAAGTAAAAGATAGGAGGGAACAAGGCAACGACAGCTCAATGCAAAAACCAAAAGCAACATCTAACCTTCAAAACAGGGGCAAGTAAATCTTCTGCAAGTGTATCCTTGAAGCCTCCACGTTTGGCCTTACAAATTGCAGTGCGGCATGCCCTGCGTAAGTAACAAATATTTATAAAATAAAGATTTAGAGTAGGGAAGAAAAGGATACTGTAAAACAACTTACGCCACAATCACAACATCGTCCCCGAAGGCAGCCGTCCGGTGATAAACAGCGCTATCCCCAGCCGCACAATTTGAAGGCTGATGAAATGAAATCAAACCCATTCTCTAAAATGAAAGGAGAAACAAAAACAAGAAGAAAAAAAATCTAATGCAAAGGATTAAGCTTACAAAGAGAGTAGCAGCAGATTCATGAGAAGAATAAGAAGAAGAGGGTCGTAAATGATGAAGCAAAACTCTCTGCCTGTTGAGTGCTTTCTCCATATCTACTGATCTATTAAACTCCCACTCAAAACTTTCTGATCTCCCAATTGTTTCCTCTCTTCCCTAACTGGGTTTTATACTTAAATTTTTTCAGGGACTTGGGGAAGTTTGGTCAAGCTTTTTAGAGGTCAGCTTTCGAGCTTGGCAAGTATTTGATAGTGGGAAAAGATACATACATCCCCAACAACCAATGAGTAGAACCCTAGTGGAATGAACTGTATCTTATTTAAAAAGCAAAACTTTCTCTTGACATGTTTTCTCATTACGAAAATTACTCCCACGTTTTTCATTTGTATATATATATATACTATTAAACGTTCTTCAGGTATTCTTTTCGCAAATTTAACGTTTTTCAGTTGTAGTATAATATTTATATTTATATTTATATTTATATATACTATAAATTAAATTAGAATGATTTTCACCCCCACTTTCTATTTCTTTGATTATTTATAAATTAAAATTTTGAATATTACCTTGGTTCCAACTTTCATGTCTTGATTTACCGGCTCAACAAATCGTGATTGCGGATCATCAAATATATAAATACAATCGGAAAAGGAAAAAGACACGTCTTAACCCTGTCAAGAAGTTCAAGCCAAGAACAAAATAATAGTCATCGAAATAGATTACCTCAAAATCTTCCTTGTGTTGAAAAATCGGGATCGAAAAATATAGCTAAAAATAAATTTAGGGAAAAACCAGAGTTTTGAAATTTTTTTTCCAAAATAAGAAAACTTGCTTGTGATATTTAAAGTAATAAACACTTAATAAAATTGTACCTTTTCGATTCGTCTAAGATGAATGCTTCGACTAAGTAGTCATCTTCGTTATCCTCAAGCTCACGTCTATCGAGTGTAGGTTCGCTTCAAATCAGAAAATTTTTCACAAAAAATACTGGTGGGGTAATTTCACAAATTTCTAAACTTTTGGGCCAAGTTATAAATAAAAAAATATATTTAGAAATTTTCTGAAATAATTTCTTTAGAGAATTTTCTCTTTACAACTTTCTCTTGAATTTAAGTGTGTGTGAAATAATGACCCAAGACTCTCTTTATATGAGGAGAGTTTAGAGAGTTAAATAATAATTAAACCTAATCACTTTAATATTAAATTAATATAATACTTGTCAAGATAAATATTAGATTAAATTTAATATTAAATTTAATATTAAATTAATATAATACTATTAAGATAAGTATTAAGTTAAATTTAATATTAAATCTATTAAAATAATATTATTTTTGGAATATTTAATCTAAAATCAAATTATTCGATAGAGTCCCAATAGGAGTGTTATTCCTCCACTACTCAACTATCGAAGACTCACCGCCACCAACCATTTGCCGACCACCAGAATGCCATTATCGCAGCCGTCGACACCTTTAGCTAGTACGGTTACTGCCGATTCGGTCTGGGCTAGTGATGGCTCGGCCGGTCCAATCCAGCCATTGGTTGGACCATCGACTTAGTTTCATATACCAGGCCTAGTTCGACCAGTTTTTGGGTATTTATCTCGGTTTTGGGCTCCTAGGCTCAATTTTCGATCTCAGGTCCAACTTTCAAGTTCAATTACCCATTGGGCCAATTGTCTGACTTGAAAATTAATTTCCAAAAGTATCATATTAATTTTAATTAATTTGATTAATTTAATTTTACTTGATCAAAATTAATTTTTCAAAAATCACTTAGCTTTTCAAATTAATTTTTTAAGAAAATTATTTAATCAAATTCTATAGTTGAACAATTCTTACGATTGCACAATTTAATTCCACATCGAATAAATTAACTCAATTAAATTATTTCTAAACTCGTAGAATTTTCTTCTGATTCAAATGCAGTCAGATCGAGCTTTTGTTGAGTTAGCGGAGGGATCAATCTGACATATACAATTAGGCTTTAGTAATTGCAATTCTGTCCAGAAGCATCGTTGCGATAATTTGCAATTACTTAGTCACAGAGTCAGTTCACAAGAAGTACCATGATTGAAAACTCCTTATTGTATACTCTTTACGAAAGCAATTTATCCAACTGCCTTGTTCAATGACCTCATCATGTGTGTGTTACCCTTATATGATATCCTTGATTCCTTTAAGTTAAATCTGTTCACTCAATTCAATCCTCTTTTATCTCATTGTCACCATTGTGTCTTCTTAATGATTAATATGATTCACTGTAAACAAATGACTGTGATAAATTACTCGTTTGAGAATAAGCAACCCCTGACCACGTTTCATATTTATCAATCCACACAATGCCCATGAGAAGATATTGTTAACTCTTTAATTGAGCTATGAATTCCATTGTTTTTAGTAAAGCCATGCCATAGACAAGTCATGTGCCCAACATACCGGTTATCGGCTTGATCATCTTTTGAACATAAGCCTCCACTTATATCAAAGCACATGAGTTACATACGCATGGTTAGAGACTAACCCGAGATTTAGGTAAATCATACCATGAATGTCACAAGTGAAAATTCACAAACGGATTTAGAATTAATTCATCTTGGGTCCAGTCCAATGTATCATTCTACCATTGAATACATTTATGTCTCTACTCGTGAAGTCAACTGCTCCGATAGCCAAGATTAGTCATCTCCTCAATTGGAATTATAGATGACATGATAATTCTTCTAAGTATTTGAATCAAATGCTCACTTTGATTCTTTTACGAGATTACAGAATCATTTAGATTATCTACTGAAGTAAGTTGTTTTCTCGCAATGTAAACGTTCTTATAATGCCACTTATCATCAGTTTGAACTTAGACAATCAATGAGCTAATATTTTCTTGTCACAATTTTGCTATGCATGCAAAATATGAAAAGCAAAAAATACAAAAAACATAATAGTGAAATGTGAAATTAACTTTATCTATTTATTTATCATTCAAATAAATAGAAAATAATTACATGTTTACTACAATATGGACACATATCCCAACACCCTGCCCTTCCACTCGCCGAGTTGTAGCTCTATTTCTCGTGCTACTCTCATAGTTAGAACTTCTTTGAAATTCATTGTCTTGATCTTCTTCTTCGATTTTCTAACCGAGAAACCAAGTTTGCCTATGACTTTCTCTACTATGAATTGATCTGATGCTTTTGTATCAACAAGAGCACTCTTTCTTTTACCTACAATGTTGATGTCCACAAACATCAACCCTTCCTGCCTACTATTCCTTTTTGCAAGAGTGAGTATCATTGACTCAAGCTTTGAAGCCTTACTCTCATCAGGCTCCACTTTTTCTCCTTTAATGATCATGGACAACTTAGATCGCTCTGGACAGTCTTGCATTTTATGCGGATCACTACAAAAAAGCACTCCACTGGCTTCGTTTTGCTCTCTTTGCCCCTCTTGGCTTCGACACCACACACGACCGGACCAAGACTTATAGGAACTTTTTCTGGCTTATCATCCCCTTTGATGACTGAACGCACATACCTCTTTAGACAATTCCTTACTGTTTGCGGACCACCACAAAAGAAACATTCTATCTCGCTACCCTTCTCATTTAGGTTGTTGTTGGTTTTCCACTTCTCATTTCGTTGTTTCCCATTGCCACCGTTACCTATTACCATTGTCATACTCGCCATGTCCTTCTTCATCTTCCCCACCATCACCCTTCCCATTGGCCTTGGAAGACTCAAACTTATCTTTCCTCGGAACAAGTTCAATTAAGGACTCTACAACCGCCATGGCTTTGGTAAGTTCTTGGACTCCTCGGCGTTGCAACTCTTGTTTCACCCATGGCTTCAACCCATCCAAAAAGGGGAAAAAGCCTCCGTCTCGCTCAAACAAGAAATTTGGAGTATGGCTTCACTTAACTTTTGTACATACTCCCTAACTGTGCCTCGTTGAGTAAGCCGGTGCAACTTTGCCTGAGCCTCGTACTCAGTATAATCTAGGTAAAGCTGTGCCTTGAATTCCTTTTGGAACTCCTCCCAAGTCCCAATTGTGGTTCCACCACGTCTCTTGTAACAACTCATACCCAACCCAATCGTCGGATCCGGGTTACAGGGTGTTACACTCCATAATCAAATTTAACTATCACATCCTTTATTATAATTCATCTTTTCAAACAATTCAAGAATGTAATAGCCCAAATTTCAGCGATGTCAGAAATAGTGGTTCGAGACCACCAAATTTGACAAATGAGCTCGTAGATTGTAATGGCCTAAATTCAAGGTTATCGGAACAATGGTTTCGCAACCATAAATCCGATTTAAAGAGAAATTTATTTCAATATATTTGCATGAATATTTATATGATAGGAAATATTTTTATAAATATTTATAAAATGTTAGTAATGTGATATTAAAAATTTCGTTAGAAAATTTTAACGTATGAGTAGGTAATTAAATGAAAATGACTAAATTGAAATGAAAGTAAAAGTTGAATTATAGATTAAAAAATTATAAAGGACCAAAATGACAATTATGCCATTTTATAAAGTTGAGGCGGTGTATTGTATAAAATCTGAGATTTTTATAAAGATAATTATTATTATAAATTAATAATAATATATATTATAAAAAGAAAGGAGAAAAGAAAAAAAAACAAAAAGAACAGAGAGCAAACGTGAAGGAAAGAAAGAAACAGAGAAAAGAAAGAAGAAAAGGGAAAATTGAAAGTTTGAAGCTTGGATATTTAATAGTTAAGTTAATTTAACCATTTTCTTTTAATTTTGATGCTTTATAAGTTTTAGAACAAAGCTTTGATGAATTTAAGTTGAAGTTTTTGAAGTTTTAAAGTTTTTGAGTATAGCATATGATGAATAAAATGATGAATTAGTGGTTTAATTGAAAGAATTTGAAGTTAGAATTGGATAAAGGACTTAATTGCAAAACAAGCTATAAGAAAACAGTTTTGGGACAGCAGCAGTAGAGTAAGTTTGAAAATTCACCAAAAATCTTAGAAGTGGAATTAGAAGTTTAGTGAGATATGAAATTAAATCTTATTGAGTCTATTTTCATATGAAAGAAACAGGGAAAGAAAAGAAATTCTGTATTTTGAGATATTTAGATTTTTGTAAGACTGGTTCAGAATGAATTCGGGTTCCTCTGTTTTGACTTTAGAAAATCATCAAAAATTGAATAAAAATAATTAGGGGCTTAAATTTATATATCTGGAATCCTGAATGAATCTATTTTCAAGAAAAATAAATAATAACATCATCCAAATTCTGTATGAGGAGATAATTAATATTTAGTGAAGAAGGGTCAGAACTGTCAGATAGCAGAACAGGGGTGAATTTAATGAATAAACTGTACAAATTGGCCAAGTCAAAAATTCTGGAAATTTTATGATATGAAGACATATGAGTCTAGTTTCAGATAAAATTAACGGTTCTTAATTTGGAGTTCTTTAGCTCTAGAAATAAATAATTTAGTGACTATGACTCAAGTAGACAGCTTTGAATAAACTAAAAATAATAATAGAATTATAGAAAATGCTACATGTGAACATGAAATGTATTGAATTGATGATTGAATTTATTTATTTAGATCCGGAAAACTCAAATACGAAGCTAGATCGAGGAAAGGAAAAAGTCCCAGATTAGTAGATTTTGTATACGAACTAGTATCGAGGTAAGTTCATGTAACTTGAATTATCTTCTTAAATGCTTGAAATGTATGTTATTGATGTGAATATAATTTGAATGTTCATTGTATGAAGATTGATGAAACATTGATATACTTGATAAAAAGGGGAAGAAATCCCGGTTGAATGAAAGGAAAATCCGATGGATCTCGAAAAGAATTGACAAGTAAAAGGATCTAGCACGGACGGGTGATCTTATCCGATATAGCACTCCGAAGAATATGTGAAAATGGATTTAGCCGGACGGTAATCCGAACTAGGGTCTCAATTTAGCTCGACTGTAATTTGATCCAAGCTCATTAGAGTAATTGTCGTTGAAGGGATTTAGCTCTGGTGGTAATCCCGACAATACTCTATGAGTTTATATTCTGAGGATTTAGTCTCGACCGTAATCCCCCGTAAGGATGAGGTTCAGGAGTATGCTCTCTGAAATGGAAATGTGCACATGAACATGAATTGACGGACCTGGATTGTACACTAAAAGTGTACTTCTGAAAATCCATCGAAATTCTGAGTAATTCAACGGGATAAATATGGAAATATAACAAAGAAACGGAAATCATGGTATTGATGAGCTCATCAATCATAGTATATATATTATTGATACATGGAAATTATTGAACTAACTTGAATGTTGAGCTTGTGTATGTTAGGGTAATAATGCATTGAATGGATATATGAATGTTTATTATATTGAATTGAAAAATATTAGGTAAGTATAATTCTTGTTACATGGGCTTACTAAGCACAAAGTGTTTACCCTATTTCCTTTTTCCCTGTTTTATAGTGTTAAGAGCTCGGAGATCGGATTCAGTCGGAGACATATCACACTATCAACCCCAAGACTTCGGTATTTAAAGAAACTTTATTTTGAAAATGAATGGCATATAAAAGCTAATAAAATAAATGTTAATATGAAATGAATATAAGGTCAGCCATTGATATGGCTTATGTGTTGAAGTTATCTAATAAATATGCATAAATTTTATTTTGAAAATATGTTGAATTGGAATGGTCTCGGTTTTAAAAAAAATTGTAAACTCCGGTAATGACTTGTACCTTATTCTAACAACGAATACGGGTAGGGGGTGTTACATAGATTATATTATTTAATATTTACGAGCCAAATGTAGCTTTTAAAAGATTTTTTGAAAAAGTAAATTGTGTTTTATAAAGATTTATTTGGTCAAGAAATTGAGAAAAAAGGTATCGAGAGCTCGGTGTTATAAATTGAGTCATAAATATTTTTATAAATATTTACGGAATGTCAATAAGGTAGTATTAAAATTTCGTTAGAAAATTTTGACTTTTGGGTGGTTAATTAAATAAAAAGGACCAAATTAAAAAAGGTGTAAAAGTTGCTAGAAGTATTAAATAGATTAATTGTCAAATGAGGAAGGACCTAAAGTGAAAATAAGCCCAAAGGAGATATTTTGAGCGACAATAGCTAAGAAAAATCAGGAAATGGGTGAAATAAGGGCAAAATTAGAAAATTGCCAAAATTAGCTAAATAAAAATGGGACCAAATTTTTCTCAAAAAAAAAAAAAAGGGACCAAATTAGAATATCTAGAATTCTCTTCATTTCTCTTCATTTTCATCAGCTGAAAAATAGCCAAAGAAGAGGGTTCAAGCTGGTTTTCATACTCTAGCTTCATGTAAGTTTAATTCTTACTTTCTCCTTGAAATTTCTATGTTTTTGGACTTTTACAATTAAGTCCAACTTACTCTATCATTAGTTTTTGATTCTATGGCTAATTTTTAAAATTTTTATGGATGAGTGCTAGAAGCATATGATGAATAAAAATAGAATTGAAGCTTTAAGTTTGATATATGATGATTTTATCAAGTAAAATTGATGGAAATAGGTTTTAGGACCTAATTGTAAAAGAGTTTGGAATTAAGGTTTAATGCTGAAGTTCTGATTTTCAAGGATTATAGAGTAGTTTAAAATGATATAATAAAGTATTAATTGAGAAAAATTAGGTCAATTGAGGGGCTAATTGGACAAGGACTGAATTGTATGAACTGTGAAATTTGGGGCAGAATGGAAATCAACACTTTGCACTTAAACAGTTTTGGACAACAGCAGTAGACTAACTTTGAAAAATCACAAAAAAATTGTAGAAATCGAATTAGAGGATGAATAAAATATGGAATTAAATCTTATTGAGTCTAGTTTCTTATAGAAGAAATAGTGTAAGTAAAGGAATTGTAAATCATGAGATATAATAGGTTTTGTGAGACAAGGTCAGAATGATTTCGGTTTCCCTGTTCTGACTTTGGAAAATCATCAAAAATTGGAAAAAAAATAATTAGGGGCTTAAATTTATATGTTTAAAATCCTGAATGAGCCTATTTTCAAGAGAAACAAACAAGAACATCATCCAAATCCTGTATGAGGAGATAATTAATTGTTAGTGAAGAAGGGTTGAAACTGTCAAATAGCAGAACATGGGTGACTTTAAAGAATAAACTGTACTTATTGGCTAAACAAAAATTCAGAAAATTTTATGGTAAGAAGATATGTGAGTCTAGTTTTAGGAAAAATTAGCGGATCTTAATTTGGAGTTCTGTAGCTCAAGATAAAAATAATTCAGTGACTATGAAACGGTGGACAGCTTGAATATTCACATAAGTAAATAGTGAAAATTATAGATAATGTTATTTACAAGTGCGTTATTTATACTAAGGATGTGGATGGAGAGGAGGAGGATGAAAAATATATGAATGACTTATGCATAAATTGATCACATGCTCGATTATAATCTATAAACGTTGAAGTAAAAATGATATAATGTTTTATTTCAAATATTTATTATGAAACTAAGATTATCGTTATGGTATAAAAATTAAATTGTAAGTTCATGTAACATGAATTATATTCTTAAATGCTTGAAATGTATGTTATTGATGTGAATATAATTTGAATGTTCATTGTATGAAAATTAATGAAACATTGATATATTTAATAAAAAGGGGAAGAAATCCCGATTGAATGAAAGGAAAATTCGATGGATCTCTGAAAAAGAATTGACGGTAAAAAAAGGATCTAGCCCGGACGGGTGATCCTATCCTGATATAGCCCTCCCGAAGAATATGTGTAAAATGGATTTAGCCCAGAAGAGTAATCCGAATTAGGGTCTGAATTTAGCCTGGACTGGTAATTCAGATCCAAGCTCATTAGAGTAATTGTCGTTGCAGGGGATTTAGCCTAGACTGGTAATCTCGACAATACTCTATGAGTTTATATTATAAGGGATTTAGCCTGGACTGGTAATCCCACTGTAAGAAATGAGGTTCGCGGGAGTGTGCTCTCTTATAGGGGATTTAGCCTGGACTGGTAATCCTGCTGTAAGAAATAAGGTTAGCAGGAGTGTGCTCTCTTACAAGGGATAGCCTGGACTGGTAATCCCGCTGTAAGGATGAGGTTCGCAGGAGTGTATTCTCTGAAATGGAAATGTGTGCACATGAATATGAATTGACGAACTGGATTTGTACACTAAAGTGTACCCCTGAAAATCCATTGAAATTCGAGAAATTCAACGGGATAAATATAGAAAAATAACAAGGGAATGGAAATCATGGTATATATATTATGTGATAAAGAAAATACGAGTTGATGAGACATAAACATAGAACTTAGTTGATAAATGTGTTCATTCATAATTATAGAATTGTGCACCTTAAGTGCACTATATGTGTAAAGATGATGTTTCAAATGATTTGATAAGTAAAACTCCAATATGAAGTAGTTTGAAATCAAGACAAATTGTTATAAAAATGTACATGAAATACAGAGGTAAGATGTTTTAAATGAATTGGAGATGACATGATTTGTGATAACTATTTGCTTTGATAGTTTTCCCAACATCAGGGGAGAGAAACAATAGTTGGATAAATAAATTACTTGAAATAAATTAGCATTATCTTGATCCTCGTAGAAAGTTATTTGAACCAAAAGTTCAAAAATATGATTTATTGTATTACAAGTTAACTACCAAATATATTTACTAACCTGATGAGAATAATCAAGCGTTATACACCAATTAATGTTTTGATTTGAATTGAAGTCCTAGTAGGACAACTTGTTAGAATAAATTAATGTAATGCATGCCTGAAGCATGACAAGTCGATTGGTACAGAAGATGAAAATTCTCGTAAAAGAAAATAATTAATATATATATGTCATATGGTGGAGGTGGGTGTTCCAGAAGAACCTTAAGACATAAGTAATTATTAAAACTTAGAAGAGATTCAAATACCTGAAATTGACGATGGAAATAATAAAAATAAAGAGATCTCAACAAATTATGTTAATAAGAGAAAACATGGAATCGTGAAAATAGAAAGTTGCTGACAACATTTTTGCATGCAATAGTATTATTGAGATAATGAAGCAAAAGGAGGATCTTGAATCAATTTGTCAAAAAACATAGACATGAAATAGATTGGCTAAAATAGAAAGACGCAATTTAAGTAGAATTAAATTTGTGAAGTTTCTGGACCAGTAGTCCAAATGTCTAAAAGTTTAAAGTCAGTGTAGTACAAATGAGTTGTTTTGTGAAAATGAAATAAGAAAATGAAGTTATCTCTAAAGCCTTAGCAATCATTATGAAAATATATTCTTTTGTGGCAGATGCAATAACATTTAGATGTCTCATTAGTTTGACAACTTATGAAACTTTAATATGCATCTAATGGTTGTTGTTATAATCTTTATATGAATCACTATATAATGGAAATTTATATTAAAATCCTTAAAGGATTTAAAATGTTGTAAGCATATAAAATTCTCAAGATATTATGCGATACATTTGAATAAATATTTATATGAAATAAATTGACTTAAACATATGTGGTAAATTCAACTCGGTGAATAATAGTTAAAGAAAGATTATAAAATGATCCAACATGCACATGAATAAAAAGATCATAATCAAAGTTTGTTATGATTATTATTGAAACTCCTGAATAGATCAAAATATATTTCCCCAAAATTCTTCCTCGCTAATGGCATTCAGAAGAATGATGATATAAATATTTAGCAAATTATTCAAGTGATCATTTGAAAAACTAGTATTTAAGATTGAATACGTAAAATATGATATATCATGTAATGTTGTCATGAGGGGAATAGATATGCATTGTACCATTTTTCCTTAACTAAGTTTTTTTTTCTCATTTAATTTTCTTAGTAATATTTTTAATGAGGCATCATGTTATGCATATTATAAATATTTATACTTAGGGGTGAGTAAAACTCGATTCTACTCGAAAAAATAAAAAAATTAAATTTCGAGTTAAACAAATCGAGTTATTCGAGTCAGTTCAATTTTTTTTTAATTTCGAGTTCGGATCGAGTTGAGTTTTTGGATTCGAATAATTCAAATAAATCGAATACCAAACTATAATATTTTATATTTTACCCTAAACTCCCAAACTTTTGTACTTTCTCCCAATATTTTTACTCCCCTCCCATCCCATCCTCCGTCTACCCCAAACTCATTTTTCTTTAGATATTTATTTTGAATATCCCCCAAAAAAATTTACTCTCCCATTTATTTTCTATCCAAAATTTTACTCTCCAAGACTTTTTATTTTTCACCTTAAACTTTTACATCTCACCCTTAACCCTCAAATAAAAAATTAAAATCATCCAAAAAATCCTAAACCTAAATAGTAATAATTTTATTTATTTATATTATTAAATTAAATTACCCATTTTGTACTATTTATATTATTGAATTATTTAATCAAATTGAATCTTTATAAATTTCTATTAAAATAGAATTATTGATGATGTCATAAAATATTCGTGTTAAAATTTTATATTAGTATCGGTTTCACATTTTATCTTTAAAATAATTTTATTAAAATTATATTTTATATTTAATATATTTTTAATTTCAAAATACATAGCGATAAGAATCGTAAGATAATTAAAGCAACTAAGCAAAGCAAAAAAGTTAACCTGTATATAAAAGATTAATAAATAAGTTATGAGGGATGAAAGTTAATAACAAATTTAATTATAGTGAATGATAATTATTATAATTACATAAATTTTTTTAATTTAACTCGAATAAATATATTTAATTTAATTTTATTCAAACCCAAGTCATATATAATAAGACACTTTTGACTATTAAGCCGGGATTAATTAGTGACTTTACTTTTATTTTCATAATTCGTCTTGTTTAATTAGTGATTTTACTTTTATTTGATTTTTATTATAATAATAAAAGCTAGAAAGCAAAAGCCGCCAGAAGTCTTTCCGTTGAATTTTGAATTGACCGTCAACAGGGCAAAGATTTTTTTGACACTATAAGCATCACGAGTACGTAAGCAGATAAAGCTTTAATTATGAATTCCTCTATTTTTCTTTTTTTTTTTTTTTAAAGTTGGATTTCTTAATTTAATTTTCATATTTTAACTAAACCGATAAATTAATCCGATCAACTAACATTATTAAAATTTATCATTTAAGTAGTTAGCTTAAAAATCAAATGATTTAATCATTTATATAAATAAATAATGACATTTATATGCGAAAGAAAGTTAAAATTAAATCATAAAAGAATATGAAAATGACATTTTTTCCTCAATTGATAGTCGGAACAAATGGAAATGTGAACATGAAAACCCCAACTACCTTCTCTTTTAATTTAGCTCTTTCAAATAGAATTATCATTGATAAAATGAATGGAGATATGATAAATTTTGTAAGATAGATCCAGATTTCACTACTTTCACATTATTATCATATATGTAAATTTAACACACATAAAGAATATATATTTGTTATTATTTCCCATGTAAAATTATGAGGTCTAGATATATCAAATTGAACTCTAATCAAATGCCATTTCCCCTTTTCTGAATGTGCGTACATACATATAAACTTTCTATTTTCAACAATCATCAAAATATTTTAAATGCTATCTCTCTGCCTTACCACTATGACCTGAATTACTCTGTTAGAAAAAAAAGAATAATCAAATGGAGCTATATATTAACAGAAGTGAGAGTAGGGGAAAGAAGTTCTGCCCATCATTGATTAAACTCTACTCATCCTCATCCTCATCCTCAATGATTTAATCCACTTACCTCGAAGGGTGGGGTCGGAGTTACTCAAGTTTACAGGTGAAGATACAAACAAAACCGGTGCTTGGCATTTAATGATGATACAAACCAAGCCGGTGCTTGGTGTTTAATCATGTTCATGCTGTACGATTAGGCTTTTGTCTGTCTTGCCTGATCATTATGTCCCTTGAGCTGAAGCAACCTAGACATGGATCGCAGCCTGTTCGTTATCTCGGTGAATGATGGTCTAGATTCAGGATCAGCTGACCAGCATTGTTCCATCAGCTCCCTCCAATCAGGGTCACAGTGTTCTGGAATTGGAGGTCGAAGAGTGTTCTTCACAATCCCCCCTGCAATCACATTTTACGAATTGAATGTAAAGCCAAATTTAAGTGAAAAAAGGAAGCTTTTTCTTTAGTTTTCAGATACATATGGCAAAAATTCAATACATCATTTTAGCTAAAATATGCACTCCATAGTGGATCTAATACCATGTCATAACATCCCAATTACTTTTTCCATGCCTGTAAAATTTCTGCTTAAAATCGTAGCTAATGGCAAATTAGGTAAACTGAAATCTTACCAATAATGGCACCACAATGCATATCAGCATAAGGCTCCTCTTCAGTCAAGATTTCCCACATTGAAATTCCAAATGAGAACACATCAACCTGCCAAATCAAATATCATAAATTTCGGCATTTAACATGCTTGTTCTTTCCTTCACAGTGGCAACACATACTGACCTTCTCAGAAACACGATTGCTGTTACCATTTAATAACTCTGGTGCCATCCATGGAAGGGTTCCTCGCACACCTCCAGAAACAAGAGTGCTGCGCTTAATTCTTGATAATCCAAAATCTCCAACCTACATAAACAATACACAGTAACCAACCTTCCATCACCAAGCTTCCTAACATAACAAGATAAGGGTATGCTACTGTCCCCAAGCATATCGACATTCATCTTGGACCAAAAACAATCACTTTCACTTTAATCAGAATTAATTATTCTTCTCTCTAGCCATTTATGGTCTTTAGTAATAACTTTAGCCACCTTGAACTCAATATCTACTAGAGGCGAGTTTTACCTTGCATATGGGTCGTTGTGGGTCCCTTAGATTGACAAGCAAATTATCACATTTCAGATCAAAATGGACAATGTTTTTGGAGTGCAAGTATTCCATGCCAAAAGCTGCATTCCTGGCAATTATAAGCTTTTTGCAACAATCAAGCGATCTGCATAAGAATTTCAAACAACCAGTAAGCACATCCTTTATGAGGGAAGGACTATAAATTTGAGATGATGAACCTAGGTTACCCATCCTTCTTGATTAGGACATTTCTAAGCGATCTGTTGACCATAAATTCAGTTACAGTTGCCAAAGTTCCTCCAGTTCCATCTGGTACTACTCCATAAAATGCTACCACATTTGGATGATGCAGATTTGAGAGGATCTGTGCTTCTCTCCAGAAGTCTTTTGTCTGGCACAACCAAATATATATTAGCTTCAGGCATGCAAATAACTGAAATTGCTATGAAGAATTTGACTGCAAAACTGTTTAAAGATCTCTATAGTACTACAGAATCCCCCCTTTTGCTTGCTATTACAAGATCAAAGAAAAAGAAGCAAAGCAGGGAAATAATGACCCAGTTCAAAATGACCACCGAAGTGGAGCGTCTTGGATCATTCTCCGCTATTTCTTTCACATTTACTTCAATTGACTCAAGCACCGAACCCCACTCTTAAAGGATTAAAAGAACAAAGAAAAGGAAAACCCTTTTTCTTTTCTTCTTTTGAAGACCTCTACTCAAATTTTGAATCAACTATGGCAACCCACAGACTAATTTTTCTTTATAAAAACATGCGTTTGTGATAAATATCAACACTCTTCCTTGATAAACATATGTGATTTTGATGCATGTCAAAGCTGCTGCAGATTACTTTTAACTCAAGGGCTGAAAACCCCCATAAACAGCAAAAACAGATTACCAAATCTCAAATCACAGAGAAGGGCAGAATAACAGTAGTGGATATATTTCCCTTTAAAAGGAGTCAAGAAGAAGGCCGAAAAGGAAAGGGTACCCCCATGAATTTACTTCCATGACATAACAATAATAGTATTTTGAAACTCTTTCCTTGTTTCTGGAATGCAGTGTACAATTCATACCACCTAGCCAGCAACTATATTTAGGATTAGAAACTGGAAAGAAAGGGGCGGAAAAAGAGGGAAAAATCTCCGCAGACCTACCAGCTTGTCTTGGTCTGATGATTTCCCAGAAAAGTAACTCTTTTTTATTCTCTTTATAGCAACATCTGTTCCCCGCCATTTTCCATGGTAAACAGATCCATATGTACCAGATCCTAGCTCCCTCAGTTCTTCAAGATTGGCATTTTTAATAATCTGCACATCAAAATTAGAAAACCTTCATTAACGTTCAAAAGCTAATCTTTCAAGGAGGAAACTAAAATGGGGAGGGGGCTGATACAGGGGTGGTAATTTAGTCCAAAAAGTTACTGGTTACAAGGGAAATATGACTAGAAGTTGACATAGAATCAAATTTTCCATCAATTAACCATCAGTCTGGTAACCATATAAAAGTAGATTGATAGCAATATTCTTGGTTTTCAGAGGGACAAAAGACAGTCGTTAGGGCTAATTACAAAGTTAGAAAATAGACAAGAACTGAAAAGTCATGGCAAGGTAAGGAGATGGAGAAAAGATAAAAAGGAAGAGGGCAAACTACACAAACATGATCAAATTATATACGGATGCATAAGTTAAGTAGCATCTCTTTCATGTGTGCAATAAAGAAGATGCCATAAGCAACACATGATTAGAATTAGTCCTCCACACAGTATGTGGGTGGATAACAAATAATTTTATTATTTGAATAAATGTTGTCAAACTGCTACATATCTGAATATAAAAGAGGAGAATAGTAAAAAAGAGTAACATGCAGTTTTTAAAATAGAACTAAGTAGGCACAATAGCCAGTTTTAAAAAGAAATGGTTTTAAATCATATTTCCAAGAAGAAAAACATTAGCATACCCTTGATTTTTTTTTTTTTTTTAAATTTTCATTTCATGTGTGATGTTCTTTTGTCAATTCTCCAATTTTGTTTCAATTGCCTTGTTCTACCAAATGAAGGATATTAATTTTAGTAAAGATTTCAATGTAGATTAACTAAATGGAACCTTATTAAAAAAAACAAAATGGTTTTTCCGCCTAACAACTAGAAAATTACAATTGCTTTTCAAAATTTTATTACGCTTCTCACTAAACAACACTGAATGAACTGGTCAAATATCAACTTTTTAAACTGAAAACAGGTATAAATAAGTTTCATGCAGAACCTGCAAGCCATAGATGTTGGCTTCCTTTTCAGCTATGACGGCATCACTGAAGGACTCACCCTTGTCTTGAACATCAGCTGAAGAATCCTATGAACAAAGCCATGAAGCTACCTGAGTCTACTAGCAGTGGTACACATTATAGAAACTAGATTTACATGATAAATTTAACAAATCTTACCTTAGACTCAGAATCTGCAATGGCATCCTCCAACTCTGTTCCAGTAGGAGATATGATATCAGTGCTGATCACATCCACATGTGGGACAACTGCAGATGAAACTAGCATCCCAGAAGGAACACTAGTGGTAACATCTTTTGACATAACTATGGGCTCCGGTTGGATTTGATATTGATTCTTTCTTGAAGGTTCAGTTAGAGAAAACGTAATATCTTCTACAATTGAATTCTTGTGCACGGGATCTAGGAGGACCACCTTCTCAGCATTTGGATTGGAATAATTAAGTTCATCATCAATGAGGGGAACCTCTTTTCTAGCTGCATTATTGTCTGGAATTTGTGACATAGCATGAAGGTCTTCATTGAGCAAGCTTGAGCACAGAACAGAGTCAACATGAATTGTAGGTGAGTGCAACTTGGTTGAGCCCATAAGCATATCTTCTTTAGATATATCATTTTGACTTGCAACAAACTGAGATTGTGGTGGTTCATGCAACATAGGGCCATTCAAAGACTCAGAGATAAGATCACCCAATTTACTATCAAGTCTTGTGTCATTTATGCTCTTTGGAAACAAGCACGTGGCTTCAGTGTTCCTGGCACATGAAGTAACATCTCCCTGTCCAATTACTTTCCCATTGAAACCACAAGATTCAGCTATATCAGATGTAGTTTTTCCCAAGGTTTGCAGATGTTCTATGTTACTATTTATAGATAAGGATGAAGGAACCATCTTCTGAGAGACTTGCGAATTTTTTTCCTGAGTACCTATAGCAAAACGAGAGGTTTGGTTGCAGTCTGCATTAGACAATTTGTTGTTATATCCCATACTGCTATCAGGGGATTTCCCCTCATACAGTTTTCCACCTTGATGCAAAAATGGATCACTTATATAAGACCTGTTCCTGGCATCTAAGCTTGCAGTATATTCTTCATAATTGTCTAGCCTTACAAAACTGGATTTACTCAAATCAATTTTAGCTGTTTGGCATTTTTCATTACTGTCACTGGTTCCCTTGTGAATAGGTTCATTCACGCCAGAAGGTTCAGGATTTGGAAAGCAGCTCTGCATATCCAGTTTTGATTTTGATGTAGATTCAGTGTCCAACAAGTAATTATCTGCACTGGACTTCATAAGATCAATTTTATCATGCTGTTGCATCAACCTTTCCTGCATGGAATTTGAAAAAACAAGGGAAGGTGATGGGCTCTTTGCAAAATTTAAAGGGGAAGATGGGCTCATTCCTTCTTGTGAACAGTAAGCAGACCTCCCTCCATAGTCCTGCAGCTTTGAATCTGAAAATGCATGTGATATGCCTTGGTGAGAATCCAGGGAATCAACAGATCCTGACAACAGGCTTAATGGATTGCCAGCATTTGAGATGGGCTTTTCAGAAAGGAATGATCTTTCTTTGTGCATAAACCTTTCATGTGAAATGCCATTGTAATCACCATTGCTTTTGTTGAAAAGTACAAAAAATATGGAATCTTTGCTGGGATCAGGGCTTAGTAGCTGCCCTCCATAAGCTTGGCATGTGTGGTTGGCAGCAACCCTTATGCAAGGGTGACTATGATTCATCAAAGCAGGTGGAACCTGTAGGGCATCTTTATAGTTAGGATTAATAGTGCTGCGGATCTCAGGAATCAAGTGTGCTGTATTGAAGGAATAGTTGTATTCAGAGCTGGAGTTATTAGAAATTGATTGTGCACAAACATTGCATTCTTCATGCTGGAAAGGTAGTGGAGAAATAGGAGTAGATGGGGATCTGGTTGTATTTTGGATATCATGGAAAACCTGAGATGGATGCAATGCATCAAAACCACCCATAGTGTCCAAAGAGATTACTGAAGTTGGACACCATTTGGGGTAACTAGGGTTAGGATCCAAATTGGGTCCCAATTGACATCCTTCACTAGGTAAACAGAGCTCACCAGAGATTTTCCTAGGACTAGGATCTACTGTCCCATTGACAGCAGCCACATACTGGTAATCATGATTGCTCTGGTGCATGGTCATTGCCTCAAGGGAAGATGCATTTCCAGACTCATCATAGGGAATCAAAAATATCCTCAGCTTTTTAGAACCTTCAAGCTTTTCAAGCCCATGGTATTCCTCTATCATATTCTTAAGGTCTTCATCAGAAGAAATAGATATAAGGGCATCAAGATCCTCACCTGGAAGTTGGTACTTGATTGAATGAGGTTGGTTGCAAAAATTTGAAGTTCTCCTCAGAAGCTCTTCCCAAGAAAGACAATCCTGAATGGAAATAATGTGCGTCTCTCCCCCAACATATCTGAGTTTACCATCACTTGGCCTAGGCAATATTTTTCCACCAAAGCTGCACAGAAGTTTCATTTTCCCAGATTGAGATCCATCAGTAGCTCCCTGCCCACTAAAGTTGTTGGAACTAGAAGAGTCACATGCATAAATGGCTGTAGTAGGTGGTCCAAAACCATTTGGATGGCTCCTATCACAATTCAGTTCACCATAAGCCTTCCTTGTCACTTGTCCAATTTCACCATCTTCCTTCTGGTATCTACCTATTTTTTCAACACAAGACCCGTGTTCACTCCCTCTAGAAGAACCATTCAGAGATGCAAAATCAGAAATGTCAGAAGCACACTTGGAATCCATTCTTTTCAACTGAATTTGGGCAAGATCCTGATACCCCATCTGGTGGTTCTGATTGAACCAAACTCTCTTCTCATGTGTCAGTGCTGCATCTGGTCTAGCAATGACTCTTGTGCCAACACACTCCGGAACAAACTCCATGGAGAATTCCTCACCTGTCTGTACAGATATAGTCTTATTATTATTTACATTCTTTCCCACATTAGGAACAGCATATGTATATTCTTGTCGTACTAATTGATCAGATGGGCCAGACGTTTCCCTGATCATGTTCCAAACAAGTTCCTAGGTTTGTTTACTTACATAACAACAATGTGTTAGCTCCTTGGACCACTCTTTTTGACTTCAATCAACCAATCAATAATGCATAATTAAGTCATTCATCGTATCAGCTAGCATTCAGAACCTCACGGTTAAAATCTAGGATTCCCTACACCTCAAACGCTAAACTTCAAAATCGAGAGCAATACTTTCACAAATCACCAACATCTATCTTCTACTTGCAACCCAATTTCTCAATCAAATCCAACACTTATGTATACGTGACAAAAAGAACACCGCAAATTCGCAGATCATTTTCACAAATATTACGTACAAATTATTCACAAAATATCAGTTTCAATCCAATGCCAAAATTTAGTTAGAAATCTAATCATAACAAATACCTTCCTCTTCTACAAATTCCAGACCGTTGATCCAAAGGAAGAATATAAGCAAACCTATCTCTAACTCGAAAAAAGAAAAAAGGAAAGAAAAAAGAGATCAAAATCACATTTCAAGACCGTCGCTGTACGACAAACCTAAAAAATAAATCAAACATAAAACAATAAATAAATAACCAGCGACGTTTTCGATCAACGGCTTATCGATAACAGAATTTAAAATATAAGCGAAACTTAAAAGAAAATGATGATACCTGGTAATCAACCTCCTTTGTGAAATCAGTGGTTTGAGCTCCTGAGCTGACAATTATTGACGATTATGATTTTTTTTTGATACGATATAGAGAGGAAAAGAACGAAATGAGAAAAAAAAAAAAAAAGAAAGAGGGAAAGTGGAAATGGTGGAGAAGGGAGCGTGGCTTACGGCTGTAGCAAGTTACAATTTCGGGCATGCAAGAGCTGACATTGCCGAGAATTAAGCAGCATCCATCGACAAGCCTCATTCAAATAATAAAAATCATGAAACAGATCATATGAAATATTAATTTTCAGTTTTTAAGTTGTAACGATTTTCCTGCGTTTAGTTTTGTTATTTGGAGTTCAGAGAGTTTGCTTTTCCTTCTCAACTTTGAGCTGTTCTTTCATTTAAAAGAAATTTGTGACAAGATGGCCAATTTGCCACTAAATTTAATTGTTTGAATTTGAAAGTTTTGGGCAATAAAATTTTAAATTTTTTATCCAAAATTATTTTACGAAACTTACATTATACATTATGTAATTTTATATATTAATTTTAATTTTATGAAATTTTATATAAAATTTTAATTTGATATTATTGTTATAAACTATTATTATAATTATCAATATAGTATTATTTTATATTTATATATTATATATACAAATAATTATTATTATTTAATATAAAAATAAATTAATATATTTATTTCTTCAAATATTTATAATTAAACATCAAAATTAGAATTTCATATATATATATATATATATTTGACAAAAAGAAGTTTCATTTCATAGAACAACAATCATCACAGACAGAGCAACAATGGCATATAGCCAAAGCCAATTGTACCAACAACCATAATCCTAAACATAAACAGTCAAACCCCATAAAAGGAAAAAAAGAAAAAAGGAATCATCACTAGTTATTTTGGTGTCAGCCACTAATGAAAAAATTAGTGCGAATGATCTCGATTATCGAGCCTTCGTTTCCACTAAAGACCTTGCTTACAAGAGAGTGAGAAAACAATGGAGCACAAGATTGAGCCAAACATCCTCAAATGCCAGTTGAGAGACACCACACAACCACCTCGAAAAGATCGAAAATAGCCACTAGCAACACCCAACTCGGATCACCCACCAAATAGAGATTGAAGCAACAAACATCTTGAATCTGGAGAAAAACAAAACAACAAAGCAGCATCTGGTGTTTTAGTGCCGCCACCCATCCATCATTCGTAGCTGCAGCAAAAATCACCTAAAGCGGAGGACATCTGCATCGAGAAATCCCACACCGAAATAGAGACGAGCCATTAAAGCTTAGACGAGCCCCCAAAAGGAGTTATTAAAACGAGAGGAGGGCAAAAAAATAACGCAGGAAGAGGATGAGAAATGAACAACCACCAACGAGAGGTGATTGACAAAGTTACTGATATAAAAATCAATTATTGTTTAGTTAAAATGATAAAGTTAAAAGTTGGATATGCATATGTCCAAATTTAAATCTATTATTTTATTAAAAATATGAAAAGATAAAATATTTTCATATTAATATTAATTAATTTATATATAAAATAACATTTTAATAATATTCCACTTGAACTGATATCTTTTAATTAAAGACATAATGACTTATTAAGTCCTCAAATTAAAAAAATTATTTTAAAAATTTTAAATTTATTTTAAGTGATTTGATAAACAACTATTATAAAAATTTAAAATGAAATGAAAAATTAAAATAATTTTTAAAAAAAATTCAAAGGGCTTTAATTAAAAGCTTAATATAAATATTGATGGATGGCAGGATGGGATAGTTTAATGAAGGCGGACATTGCCGACGAAATGTGTGGCTGTGGTAAGTGATTAACTTTTGCATTCTATGACTAGTTTCGACGTTACGTAGGAATCATGTACGCGTCTATTCACATAGCTGTCTTTGTCAGTATCATGTTTTCATGTATTTTTGAGAAAATAAAATCTAGATTGAGTTACTGATTTTTAGTTAGTAGTGAAATTTCAAAGAAATACAATTTTTTTTTTCAAAACTAAATAATCAAATCTAAAATGTTTTTTTTAATGATTTTATCAACCGATTTTGGGTGGGATCACTCATCTTATCTCAAAATTCACTAGATTCTACAAGAAAACAAAGAAAATATTTTTTTAAATAATTAATCAAATACAAGTCAGAAAATTCAAGAAATTTAGTAGTAGTTAGTTTAAATATTTTACCAATTATGATTAGAAAATTCAAGAAATTTAGTAATAATTAGTTAAAGCAGTGCCAAAGTTAATTTGTTAATTCGTTTTTATCAAAATATTCATTGCTTCACAAGCTATCATTGACATAATTTTAAATAAAGTAACCAATATTTTCTTCCTTCCTTTCACTTTGGCCGAAATTTACAATAATATTATCTAGCTATTTTTGTTTCATTTTTTTCACTTCTAACAAGTTAGAAACTATATGTAATTATTTTCCATTAATTTTATAAGCTTTCATCAATATCTTTTAATTAAAACTTTTAAAACACTTGATAAAATAAAAAATATTGGTACATATATATAAAACAAGCTTCAAAGATTTAAAATCTATAAAAATTTGAAGAAAAACATATCTTATACTTAAAATTTAGGTGGAAAATGATGAATTTTTTTCTTCTTTTCTTGCTACTCACACCATACAATAGTATATATATAATAACATTTAATATTTTCTTGACCAATCACACCATACAATTAATCATGAAATATTTAATAAAAACTTAATATCAAACTTCCATTGCGTTACTCGATCAACAATCAAGAAAAGATTAATTCACAATTTAATATTTAATAGACAATTACCTTGAAAACTTTAGTTAAACATACATGCATGCGAAGAAGGTATTTTTAAAAGGTTATATTTGTAGAGACTTATAAAATTGTTTAGTTTAAAACGATAATTAGATTTAAAACATAATATATAGTAATGTGTTGGGAAAAACTCCTTTTCACAAAGTTTAACAATAGTATTGTAGGATTAAACGTATAAGTCTTATTTTGGAAAATTTATTAAAGCATTTTGCACAACTCACATAACATTACTAATTAATTAGTTAGCAGACATTTAACAGTTTACATGACTTGATCAAATTTTGTGTTACATCTCATGGATACCAAGCACATGTTTGTATCCAAATCACACATAAAACATCTAAGGCTTACTTCAATATCCAACGACTCTTCAACCCGCACTTACAAGTTAGTCGAATGGTTATTCAAACCAATTATCAATCAATCATAATCCATCATTCAATGATCTATCTAACACAATGATAAAAATTCTAAACCAAATAATTAAATAGTCCATAGTGTCCAATTACAACCCGAAAATTAAGTTTAATATTAAATCCCCTAATTTGGTCCCACACTGCCTTCCTCATTTATTTTGGGAACACAACGATGTACCTAGGTATAGTGTAACATCCTAAATTTTTGGGCCTATGCGTTTAATGAGTGAATATGTGGAATGAGTTAATTTAAGTGTTAGGGGTCCAAATTGGGCTCAGGCTTAGGCAGAGGCCTTGATTAAAATTTATCTGTTTGGACATTATAGGGTTTAAAAGGTAGTATCTATGTTTAAAATATCAAAGTGGGCTTATGGCCCAATCTTAGGAGGTGACGCCACACAAGGGAGTAAGGGGCCCAAATTTAAGTTTCATGGAGCCCATTCTTTTAATTTAAGTTAGCTAAACTTTGGGCATTAGGAATTGGGTGGAGTGGATGGCAACAAGGCTAAAATTTAGGGGTTTTAATGTTTAAAATATGTGGATAATAAGCAGATAAAGGCTATTATTTAGAAATTTATTTTATGTGGATAATAAGCAGATAAAGGCTAAGATTTAGGATTTTAATGATTAAAATATGTGGATAATATGTTGATAAAGGAGGAGGAGTTAGAGATAATTAAGTCTCTTTTAGATGAGCTAGTAGATTAAGATAAAGGAGAAAAGTTAGGAATTTATCTATAAAGAGAGTGATGGCCAAGAATCCATCATTGAGAGGAGTAAAGAAACCACTACTACATGGCAAAGGGTTGCCAAATTTCCTATAAATAGAGGGCTAGCTCCTTGTTTCGACATTAAATCCTCTCCCTTTGTGCCGAAATTCCTAGCTTCTTTTCTCCAAATTTCTTTTCTAATTTCATAAAAGCCAAATCGCTAGATCTCATCTCCGTGGTTGTCGAATCCTCTTTAATGGAGTCTGCTTGTGCGAATCTAAAGGAAACAATAGGTAAGTGTTGATTTGGATTTCAATGTTCTTCGGCTTTTCAAAGTCCTTAGCAGAATGGCTATTAGAAACTAATCTCTTATTTCACACTTCTTTTTAAGCATTCCGGATTTGAAGAAAGAGGCCAATCGCATAGATCTCTAAGTTATAGAATCGTGTTACTTTTGGGATTTCAAGGTAAGAGGATTTGTTTATTTATATATATAAAATCGGTAGAATACTAACCATGGCGAATATAGGAGAGGCATATTTTCACGCTTTTTCGCTTTTAAGCAAAGTTATAGATTGAGGATAATAGGGCCGGATATCAAGGACATCGACTAAGAATATTGGATTTCGCGATATCAGGTGTGTAACACTTCCCCACCGTCTAGATCTGATTAATAATAAATGTATATATATGTATATGTGTTCACAAGATTTATATGTTACATTAAAAGTCGAAATCTCGGATTTAAACGACGAACCCTCAGGTTAGTAAATAATCTGACTATATGTTACAAGTAAACTGTTGTACATGTTTTAAATTATTATGCATGTTGCATGGGGTGGGTGATGAAAGGATGAAGTTATATGTACATGTATATGAGTAACGATTTTTACCGTGAATCATGATGGCTGCTAATGCCGTGAATCGCTATTATATGTTATACGGGCTTTGGCCAATATATGTTGATGAGCAGCTTGACTGCCATCTTGGAGAGTAGCGGTGTGGGTTGATTGTAGAAATCCCCAATGGTGTGTTGGTTGGTACGGGGGCATGTAGCGGATGGAAACCTAGGCAAATAGGTTGGGCTTTGCATATTATATGTTTCATGTAAATGAATTTATTATTATGTTTAATGAGGCCCAAGTCTAGTGGTGCATGAGGGTTGCACACTGAGTCTCGCGACTCACCCCCTTTAAACTAACCTTTCGGTGACGATTAGTGCATCGGACCCGGGGAGTGGAGCGCAAGGTGGCCATGCAAAGAAGGTGGATCCAATGACAAAGTTTCCCATATTAGTTTTTTTAAAAGTACTTTATATGATGGATTTTAAATACATTGTAATAAGGCCATAGGCCATTTGTTTACATTTTAGATTTAAAATGGGCCTTTAGTATTTGTTCTCATTTTAATTTCTTTCAAGGACATGTAATTAAGTTTTGGGCTTTTGATTATTAAGGCACACTTTATGTAATTTTCTATTTGGGCTTTTTGTCAACACGATTTGTTTTACTAAAATTTTCTTAGTGACAAACCGGATCCGATAGTAGTGTTTGGTAGGGTTTGGGGTGTTACAAATTGGTATCGAGCAGGTTCAAAACTCGGCTTTGGGATTTTAGGCCCAAAAATTTTCTAAAATGGGTTTTAAAACATGGATTTTATTAGTAAAGGTTTATTAGCTCAAGATGGCACCTCGTCTCCGGCCAAGTTCACTGTAAGTACTTTAAACCATTGTGTGATATAAATGTGGGCTTAACGGGCTTATGGGACGTAGACTATTTGGGTTAGAACTTGATGGACTCTAGGTTTAGACAAACAAATTCTTAAAATCCATAAGACTTAACTTCATTAAATAAAACACGTAAACAAGTCACAAGACTAAAGTGTGGTAACAAGCATATGCATGTCTTGGAGTAGATCCTAAGAGCTTGGTATTTAAGCGGTCGAGTGACTCACCTCCTCTTCGCAGAATCCCACCGGTGCATAGTGATTGTTCACTTTAGCCATGACAGGTGTGGCAATAGGCATATGCATGTCAGGAGTGGATTGAGGAAAGCTTGGTACTTAAGCAATTCTAGTGACTCACCTTCTTTCCACTAGAATCCTACACAGTGCGTAGTGACTATTCACCCTAGTTACTGAGTACGTGTTGATAGGCCAAAACTACAATTAAAACCCGAAAGGGACCACCAACTGCTTTTTCTCACAAAATTTTTAGAATATCTTTACTTTGAAAAAATACCTATGGTTTGCGTAAATACCCCGATTTACAAAGTCAATGAATCTTTCCATAGGAAACAAAAACAACAACAACAACATCAAAATATTCCTGAGTTATAAATGACCAAAACACCCTTAATTTGCAAAATGACCAAAATACCTCGATTAGAAAAATTATGAAACACCTCGATTTTTAAAATTTTGAAATAACCTCAGATTTCATAAAATACTAAAATAATCCCAGATTTGTAAAAATTACCGAAATACCCCTAGATTTGTGAAATTACCGAAATACCCCTAAGTTGGAAAATTACCAAAATACCCTTATTTCGCCAAATTACCTGGAACCTTATTTTGGAAAATTACGAAAATACCCATGTAGGTTAAAATTACGAAAATACCCCTGGGTAGTGAAATAATAAAAATACCCCTATACGTTGAATGTAGGTTCATGAACGTTGTTTGTTTGATGAATGTTGAATGTATGTGGTTTCTAGGAGGTAAGTTTGAAACTGAAACTGTAGATAGAATTCGAATTCGAAAGAACTACTATCGAAATGATTTTACATAAGATTGTTCGCGATTAATAAGTGGGAAGAATTAATTATTCATAAAATTCTTAATCAGATAAACGTCGATCGAAAGAATGAGTATAAGGGACGAAGACGCTCAGATGCGAATAATGGTGCGTACCTACCATAGTATACTAAGTGGTTATTTTGGCTTTAGAATTAGAGTCTTGTGAAAGCAAAGTGGTGAGACTCGGTAGAATGATTACTAGTTAGTTGGAAATTTCGAGGACGAAATTTCTTTAAGGAGGGTAGAACTGTAACATCTTAAATTTTTAGGCCTATGCGTTTAATGAGTGAATATGTGGAATGAGTTAATTTAAGTGTTAGGGGTCCAAATTGGGCTCAGGCTTAGGCAGAGGCCTTGATTAAAATTTATCTGTTTGGGCATTATAGGGTTTAAAAGGTAGTATCTATGTTTAAAATACCAAAGTGGGCTTGTGGCCCAATCTTAGGAGGTGACACCACACAAGGAGTAAGGGCCCAAATTTAAGTTTCATGGAGCCCAATTCTTTTAATTTAAGTTAGCTAAACTTTGGGCATTAGGAATTGGGTGGAGTGGATGGCAACAAGGCTAAAATTTAGGGGTTTTAATGTTTAAAATATGTGGATAATAAGCAGATAAAGGCTATTATTTAGGAATTTATTTTATATGGATAATAAAGATAAAGGCTAAGATTTAGGGATTTTAATGATTAAAATATGTGGATAATATCTTGATAAAGGAGGAGGAGTTAGAGATAATTAAGTCTCTTTTAGATGAGCTAGTAGATTAAGATAAAGGAGAAAAGTTAGGAATTTATCTACAAAGAGAGTGATGGCCAAGAATCCATCACTGAGAGGAGTAAAGAAACCAGCTACTACATGGCAAAGGGTTGCCAAATTTCCTATAAATAGAGGGCTAGCTCCTTGTTTCTGACATTAAATCCTCTCCCTTTTGTGCCGAAATTCCCTAGCTTCTTTTCTCCAAATTTCTTTCTCTAATTTCATAAAAGCCGAAATCGCTAGATCTCATCTCCTGTGGTTGTCGAATCCTCTTTAATGGAGTCTGCTTGTGCCAGAATCTAAAGGAAACAATAGGTAAGTGTTGATTTCGGGATTTCAATGTTCTTTCAGCTTTTCAAAGTCCTTAGCCAAATGGCTATTAGAAACTAATCTCTTATTTCACACTTCTTTTCGGCATTCCGGATTTGAAGAAGGGCCAATCGATAGATCTCTAAGTTATAGAATCGTGTTACTTTGGGATTTCAAGGTAAGAGGATTTGTTTATTTATATATATAAAATCGGGTAGAATACTAACCATGGCCGAATATAGGAGAGGGCATATTTTCACAGTTTTTCGGCTTTTAAGCAAAGTTATAGATTGAGGATAATAGATCCGGATATCAAGGACATCGACTAAGAATATTGGATTTCGCGATATCAGGTGTGTAACACTTCCCCACCGTCTAGATCTGATTAATAATAAATGTATATATATGTATATGTGTTCACAAGATTTATATGTTACATTAAAAGCTGAAATCTCGGATTTAAACGACGAACCCTCAGGTTAGTAAATAATCTGACTATATGTTACAAGTAAACTGTTGTACATGTTTTAAATTATTGTGCATGTTGCATGGGGTGGGTGATGAAAGGAGGAAGTTATATGTACATGTATATGAGTAACGGTTTTTACCGTGAACTACAGTAGTGGCTAATGCCGTGAACTGTTATATGAGCTTTGGCCAATATATGTTGATGAGCAGCTTGACTGCCATCTTGGAGAGTAGCGGTGTGGGTTGATTGTAGAAATCCCCAATGGTGTGTTGGTTGGTACGGGGGCGTGTAGCGGATGGAAACCTAGGCAAATGGGTTGGGCTTTGCATATTATATGTTTCCATGTAAATGAATTTATTATTATGTTTAATGAGGCCCAAATCTAGTGGTGCATGAGGTTGTTGAGTCTCGACTCACCCCTTTAAACTAACCTTCGGTGACGATTAGTGCAGTGGAGTGGGCAAGGTGGCCATGCAAAAGAAGGTGGATCCGTGACAAAGTTTCCCATATTAGTTTTTTTAAAAGTACTTTATATGATGGATTTTAAATACATTGTAATAAGGCCATAGGCCATTTGTTTACATTTTAGATTTAAAATGGGCCTTTAGTATTTGTTCTCATTTTAATTTCTTTCAAGGACATGTAATTAAGTTTTGGGCTTTTGATTATTAAGGCACACTTTATGTAATTTTCTATTTGGGCTTTTTGTCAACACGATTTGTTTTACTAAAATTTTCTTTGTGACAAACCGGATCCATTAGTAGTGTTTGAAATTAGGGTTTGGGGTGTTACAAATTGGTATCAGAGCCCGGTTCAAAACTCGACTTTGGGATTTTAGGCCCAAAAGATTTTCTAAAAATGGGTTTTTAAAACATGGATTTTTATTAGTAAAGGTTTATTAGCTCAGCATGGCACCTGCGTCTCCGGCCAAGTTCGCCAGGTAAGTACTCTAAACCATTGTGTGATATAAATGTGGGCTTAACGGGCTTATGGGACGTAGACTATTTAGGTTAGAACTTGATGGACTCTAGGTTTAGACAAACAAATTCTTAAAATCCATAAGACTTAACTTCATTAAACAAAACCTGTAAACAAGTCACAAGACTAAAGTGTGGTAACAAGCATATGCATGTCTTGGAGTAGATCCAGGAAGAGCTTGGTATTTAAGCGGTCAGAGTGACTCACCTCCTCTTGAGAATCTCACAGTGCATAGTGATTGTTCACTTTAGCCATGACAGGTGTGGCAATAGGCATATGCATGTCTAGGAGTGGATTGAGGAAAGCTTGGTACTTAGCAGTCTAGTGACTCACCTCCTTTCCACTAGAATCCTACACAGTGCGTAGTGACTATTCACCATAGTTCTGATGCGTGTTGATAGGCCAAAACTACAATTAAAACACGAAAGGGACCCACCACTGTTTTTCTCACAAAATTTTAGAATATCTTTACTTTGAAAAAATACCTATGGTTTGCGAAATACCCGATTTACAAAGTCAGCAGAATCTTTCCATAGGAAACGAAAACAACAACAACAACATCAAAATATCCATGAGTTGTAAATGACCAAAACACCCTTAATTTACAAAATGACCAAAATCCCCCTGATTGGCAAAATTACTGAAACACCCCCAAATTTTTAAAATTTTTAAAATAACCCCAGATTTCATAAAATACTAAAATAACCCCAAATTTGTAAAAAATTACCGAAATACCCCCGGATTTGTGAAATTACCGAAATACCCCTGAGTTGGAAAATTACCAAAATACCCTTATTTCGCCAAATTACCTGGAACCTTATTTTGGAAAATTACAAAAATACCCTTGTAGGTTAAAATTATGAAAATGCCCCTGGGTAGTGAAATGATAAAAATACCCCTATACATTGAATGTAGGTTCATGAGCGTTGTTTGTTTGATGAATGTTGAATGTATGTGGTTTCTAGGAGGTAAGTTTGAAGCTGAAGCGTAGATAGAATTGAATTGAAAGAACTACTATCGAAATAATTTTACATAAGATTGTTCGCGGTTAATAAGTGGAAAGAATTAATTATTCATAAAATTCTTAATCGGATAAGCGTCGATCGAAAGAATGAGTACAAAGGGGCGAAGCGCTCAGGATCACGAATAATGGTGCGTACCTACCATAGTATACTAAGTGGTTATTTTGGCTTTAGAATTAGAGTCTTGTTGAAAGCAAAGTGGTGAGACTCGGTAGAATGATTACTAGTTAGATGGAAATTTCGAGGGCGAAATTTCTTTAAGGAAGGTAGAAGCTGTAACATCCAAAATTTTTGGGCCTATGCGTTTAATGAGTGAATATGTGGAATGAGTTAATTTAAGTGTTAGGGGTCCAAATTGGGCTCAGGCTTAGGCAGAGGCCTTGATTAAAATTTATCTGTTTGGGCATTATAGGGTTTAAAAGGTAGTATCTATGTTTAAAATACCAAAGTGGGCTTGTGGCCCAATCTTAGGAGGTGACGCCACACAAGGGAGTAAGGGGCCCAAATTTAAGTTTCATGGAGCCCAATTCTTTTAATTTAAGTTAGCTAAACTTTGGGCATTAGGAATTGGGTGGAGTGGATGGCAACAAGGCTAAAATTTTGGGGTTTTAATGTTTAAAATATGTGGATAATAAGCAGATAAAGGCTATTATTTAGGAATTTATTTTATGTGGATAATAAGCAGATAAAGGCTAAGATTTTGGGATTTTAATGATTAAAATATGTGGATAATATCTTGATAAAGGAGGAGGAGTTAGAGATAATTAAATCTCTTTTAGATGAGCTAGTAGATTAAGATAAAGGAGAAAAGTTAGAATTTATCTACAAAGAGAGTGATGGCCAAGAATCCATCCTTGAGGAGAATAAAGAAACCACTACTACATGGCAAAGGGTTGCCAAATTTCCTATAAATAGAGTGGGCTAGCTCCTTGTTTACGACATTAAATCCTCTCCCTTTTGCCAAATTCCTAGCTTCTTTTCTCCAAATTTCTTTCTCTAATTTCATAAAAGTGAAATCGCTAGATCTCATCTCCGTGGTTGTCGAATCCTCTTTAATGGAGTCCTTGTGCGGAATCTAAAGGAAACAATAGGTAAGTGTTGATTTGGGATTTCAATGTTCTTCGGCTTTTCAAAGTCCTTAGCCGAATGGCTATTAGAAACTAATCTCTTATTTCACACTTCTTTTCGGATTCAGGATTTGAAGAAGGAGGCCAATCGCATAGATCTCTAAGTTATAGAATCGTGTTACTTTTGGGATTTCAAGGTAAGAGGATTTGTTTATTTATATATATAAAATCGGGTAGAATACTAACCATGGCGAATATAGGAGAGGCATATTTTCACATTTTTCGACTTTTAAGCAAAGTTATAGATTGAGGATAATAGATCCAGGATATCAAGGACATCGACTAAGAATATTGGATTTAGCGATATCGGTGTGTAACACTTTCCCACCGTCAGATCGATTAATAATAAATGTATATATATGTATATGTGTTCACAAGATTTATATGTTACATTAAAAGCCGAAATCTCGGATTTAAACGACGAACCCTCAGGTTAGTAAATAATCTGACTATATGTTACAAGTAAACTGTTGTACATGTTTTAAATTATTGTGCATGTTGCATGGGGTGGGTGATGAAAGGAGGAAGTTATATGTACATGTATATGAGTAATTGATTTTTACTGGTGAACTCATGCGGCTAATGCCGTGAAGCTATTATCTGAGCTTGGCCATTATATGTTATAAGGGCTTTGGCCAATATATGTTGATGAGCGACTTGACGCCATCTTGGAGAATAGCGGTGTGGGTTGATTGTAGAAATCCCCAATGGTGTGTTGGTTGGTGCAGGGCATGTAGCGGATGAAAACCTAGGCAAATGGGTTGGGCTTTGCATATTATATGTTTCCATGTAAATGAATTTATTATTATGTTTAATGAGGCCCAAATCTAGTGGTGCATGAGGGTTGCACCTGAGTCTCATGACTCACCCCTTTAAACTAACCTTCGGTGACGATTAGTGCATCGGACCGTAGGAGTGGGCGCAAGGTGGCCATGCAAAGAAGGTGGATCCGTGACAAAGTTTCCCCATATTAGTTTTTTTAAAAGTACTTTATATGATGGATTTTAAATACATTGTAATAAGGCCATAGGCCATTTGTTTACATTTTAGATTTAAAATGGGCCTTTAGTATTTGTTCTCATTTTAATTTCTTTCAAGGACATGTAATTAAGTTTTGGGCTTTTGATTATTAAGGCACACTTTATGTAATTTTCTATTTGGGCTTTTTGTCAACACGATTTGTTTTACTAAAATTTTCTTAGTGACAAACCGGATCCGATAGTAGTGTTTGGTAGGGTTTGGGGTGTTACAAATTGGTATCGAGCTTGGTTCAAAACTCGACTTTGGGATTTTAGGCCCAAAAGATTTTCTAAAATGGGTTTTAAAACATGGATTTTATTAGTAAAGGTTTATTAGCTCAAGATGGCACCTGCGTCTCGGCCAAGTTCAATGGGTAAGTACTCTAAACCATTGTGTGATATAAATGTGGCCTTAAGCGGGCTTATGGGACGTGAGACTATTTGGGTTAGAACTTGATGGACTCTAGGTTTAGACAAATAAATTCTTAAAATCCATAAGACTTAACTTCATTAAATAAAACACAGTAAACAAGTCACAAGACTAAAGTGTGGTAACAAGCATATGCATGTCTTGGAGTAGATCCAGGAAGAGCTTGGTATTTAAGCGGTCAGAGTGACTCACCTCCTCTTCGCAGAATCCCACCGGTGCATAGTGATTGTTCACTTTAGCCATGACAGGTGTGGCAATAGGCATATGCATGTCAGGAGTGGATTCAGGAAAGCTTGGTACTTAGCGATCCTAGTGACTCACCTTCTTTCCACTAGAATCCTACCAGTGCGTAGTGACTATTCACCCTAGTTACTGATGCGTGTTGATAGGCCAAAACTACAATTAAAACCCGAAAGGACCAACCACTGTTTTTCTCACAAAATTTTTAGAATATCTTTACTTTGAAAAAATACCTATGGTTTGCGAAATACCCGATTTACAAAGTCAATGAATCTTTCCATAGGAAACGAAAACAACAACAACAACATCAAAATATTCACGAGTTATAAATGACCAAAACACCCTTAATTTGCAAAATGACCAAAATCCCCGATTGGCAAAATTACTGAAACACCCTCAGATTTTTAAAATTTTTGAAATAACCTCAGATTTCATAAAATACTAAAATAATCCCAGATTTGCAAAAAATTACCGAAATACCCCCGAATTTGTGAAATTACCGAAATACCCCTGAGTTGGAAAATTACCAAAATACCCTTATTTCGCCAAATTACCTGGAACCTTATTTTGGAAAAATTACGAAAATACCCATGTAGGTTAAAATTATGAAAATGCCCTGGTAGTGAAATAATAAAATACCCTATACATTGAATGTAGGTTCATGAGCGTTGTTTGTTTGATGAATGTTGAATGTATGTGGTTTCTAGGAGGTAAGTTTGAAAGCTGAAGCGTAGATAGAATTGAATTGAAAGAACTACTATCGAAATGATTTTACATAAGATTGTTCGCGATTAATAAGTGGGAAGAATTAATTATTCATAAAATTCTTAATCGATAAGCGTCGATCGAAAGAATGAGTATAAGGGGACGAAGACGCTCCAGATCACGAATAATGGTGCGTACCTACCATAGTATACTAAGTGGTTATTTTGGCTTTAGAATTAGAGTCGCAATGAAAGCAAAGTGGTGAGACTCGGGTAGAATGATTACTAGTTAGTTGGAAATTTCGAGGACGAAATTTCTTTAAGGAAGGTAGAACGTAACATCTTAAATTTTTAGGCCTATCGTTTAATGAGTGAATATGTGGAATGAGTTAATTTAAGTGTTAGGGGTCCAAATTGGGCTCGAGCTTAGGCAAAGGCCTTGATTAAAATTATCTGTTTGGGCATTATAGGGTTTAAAAGGTAGTATCTATGTTTAAAATACCAAAGTGGGCTTGTGGCCCAATCTTAGGAGGTGACGCCACATAAGGGAGTAAGGGGCCCAAATTTAAGTTTCATGGAGCACAATTCTTTTAATTTAAGTTAGCTAAATTTTGGGCATTAGGAATTGGGTGGAGTGGATGGCAACAAGGCTAAAATTTAGGGGTTTTAATGTTTAAAATATGTGGATAATAAGCAGATAAAGGCTATTATTTAGGAATTTATTTTATGTGGATAATAAGCAGATAAAGGCTAAGATTTTGGTATTTTAATGATTAAAATATGTGGGTAATATGCTGATAAAGGAGGGAGGAGTTAGAGATAATTAAATCTCTTTTAGATGAGCTAGTAGATTAAGATAAAGGAGAAAAGTTAGAATTTATCTACAAAGAGAGTGATGGCCAAGAATCCATCACTGAGAGGAGTAAAGAAACCACTACTACATGGCAAAGGTTGCCAAATTTCCTATAAATAGAGTGGGCTAGCTCCTTGTTTCTAACATTAAATCCTCTCCCTTTTGTGCCGAAATTCCTAGCTTTTTTTCTCCAAATTTCTTTCTCTAATTTCATAAAAGTGAAATCGCTAGATCTCATCTCCGTGGTTGCGAATCCTCTTTAATGGAGTCCAGCTTAGGAATCTAAAGGAAACAATAGGTAAGTGTTGATTTTGGATTTCAATGTTCTTCGGCTTTTCAAAGTCCTTAGCGAATGGCTATTAGAAACTAATCTCTTATTTCACACTTCTTTTCGGCATTCCGGATTTGAAGAAGGGGCCAATCGCATAGATCTCTAAGTTATAGAATCGTGTTACTTTCGGGATTTCAAGGTAAGAGGATTTGTTTATTTATATATATAAAATCGGGTAGAATACTAACCATGGCGAATATAGGAGAGGCATATTTTCACATTTTTCGACTTTTAAGCAAAGTTATAGAATGAGGATAATAGATCCGGATATCAAGGACATCGACTAAGAATATTGGATTTGCGATATCGGTGTGTAACACTTCCCCACCGTCTAGATCGATTAATAATAAATGTATATATATGTATATGTGTTCACAAGATTTATATGTTACATTAAAAAGTGAAATCTCGGATTTAAGCAGCGAACCTCGAGTTAGTAAATAATTTGACTATATGTTACAAGTAAACTGTTGTACATGCTTTAAATTATTGTGCATGTTGCATGGGGTGGGTGATGAAAGGAGGAAGTTATATGTACATGTATATGAGTAACGATTTTACTGGTGAACTCATGTAGTGGCTAATCCGTGAACTGTTATCTGAGCTTGGCCATTATATGTTATAAGGGCTTTGGCCAATATATGTTGATGAGCAACTTGATCGCCATCTTGGAGAGTAGCGGTGTGGGTTGATTGTAGAAATCCCCAATGGTGTGTTGGTTGATGCAGGGCATGTAGCGGATGGAAACCTAGGCAAATGGGTTGGGCTTTGCATATTATATGTTTCCATGTAAATGAATTTATTATTATGTTTAATGAGGCCAAAATCTAGTGGTGCATGAGGGTTGCACGCGACTCCCCTTTAAACTAACCTTTCGGTGTGATTAGAGTGGAGTGCAAGGTGGCCATGCAAAAGAAGGTGGATCCGTGACAAAGTTTCCCCATATTAGTTTTTTTTAAAAAGTACTTTATATAATGGATTTTAAATACATTGTAATAAGGCCATAGGCCATTTGTTTACCTTTTAGATTTAAAATGGGCCTTTAGTATTTGTTCTCATTTTAATTTCTTTCAAGGACATGTAATTAAGTTTTGGGCTTTTGATTATTAAGGCACACTTCATGTAATTTTCTATTTGGGCTTTTTGTCAACACGATTTGTTTTACTAAAAATTTTCTTAGTGACAAACCAGATCCGGTAGTAGTGTTTGGCCGGGTTTGGGGTGTTACATATAGCCTCAAATTAGGTCACTTGGATATCTCACTTCCACACCTCCTCACATGCTATATCACTGCAATGTTATAAAAAGAGGGTGAGCTTATGAAAGCTCAGTGAGTGCTCAAACATGTTACAAATAAAAACATCATAATAACAAATTAATGCAGTTCACCATATTAATACAGAGTACCAAATTAACACAGTTCACAATAATAATATAATTCGCCAAGTTAACATGATTCATAATATAATACAATACAAAAATATAATTGGCTCACAATATCATAAATCTCATAATTCACTTACAGACTCGTGCATGAATAAATATGCATTATCGATCAAATTTGCAAGTTATAAAAGTTCACATTATATTATTTTTCATATATCCGTTCATAAATATTACAAAATCATATACAAATATATATTATATATATACATATTTATTTAATGACCTTTGTCACTTCAAATTTTAAACATACAAATTTTAAACATACATTGAAAGTCTCATAAATTTATATATTATATAAAACCATTCCCATAATTATATATTGAACCATGCATATATATACATATTATATAATACCAAAACCCATTAATATATACTATGTAAAATAAAGCCATGCATATATATTATATAAGATAAAGTCATGCATATATATAATATATGTATAACCACCCACGTGTATATATATTACAACCCACATATATGTAGAATATATGTAAGACACATATATATTACTTAAATAGCACCAAAGCACGCATATGTATGTATATGTTTAATACCAACAGGCCCCACTCACATGTATTATATATGACTCTAATCTCACACATATATATTACCAACTCCCCATTTATATATTATATATATAACACCCCATATCTATTGTATATAAAATAAAGCCCATGTATATATATTATAAGTTCATGCATTTTACACCATTAAAACCGCACAATGTATATATTCAATGATTCAACTAAAATTATAAGGATTTTTACAATGAAGAAGTCAAGGTTCACATATTAATTAAGCAGATGATTCGCATATATTACCTTAACTTGTATATTGGAGTTTAAATATAGTATATCAAACTACTCACATTAGTTAATATCTCTTGCACAACAATGTTAAACAAGTTTTTATTACCCTTTTGCATTGCTCTTGAAACCTCCCGATGAATTCGAAACTTTGCATACACATTAAATACAGTATAAAATCATTATTAACAGCCTTAAACTCAAAAAAAAAAAGCAAAAAAATCACCACTCTAAGCTCACTTTTTTCATACCGAAAATTTAGCTAATTTTGTCAAAATAGGTGTTTAACCACTCAAACTTTATCTCTGAGCCTTAAATTCGATTCTAATATTCTTAAATATCATCTAATTACATATACAAACCATCAATTTCATCCAATTTCACCGATCTAATTTTTTCAGAAAAATCAAGCTTGTATGAACACAAAAAAGTGGAAAATTCAAAATTCATTAAAATTGGATACTAATCTATCAAGTTGAGTTCAAATACCTTATATTTAGTTAAAAATAGGTTAGAAATCAATAAAAAAAAGGTTTACTCGTCTATTCGGATTTCACCATTGTTGGACCAAAACTTGATTAAAAAACTTTAAATTTTAAAAACTCTTAACACACTTGATTAAATTCCGAATTAGAAAAACAACAACCTTAATCTAATCATAATAAGTCAAGATATTACCTTAATGTGAAGAAAACAACATGTTGTTGATCTAATTCGAAGTTGAACATGAGAAGAACAATGACGAAATTGTTAAGGATTTAATGATTTTTCTTTAAAATTGGAAGGTGTTAAGGTGTTTGGATAGCTAGAAAATCACCAAGGATGAGTTTATTTTGAGAGAAAATATCAGATTTGAATTTGAAATTTTTTTTTGAATGAGAAGCTAAATGGGAGAGAAGGGTGGTGGGGGTTTTAAAGAAGGAAGAAGATGAGCATTTTTTTTAACTTAAGGGGAAATAGCCTATTAACAACTCCCAGTTTTTCCTTATTTTTCAAATCAGTCCTTAATTTAATTAAAACTCAATTTCAGAATTATTTTCAAATCAAACCTTGTCTTTATAAATCCTTTTTCATCTTAATTTCCGGATACCTAATTTTAATTTCCTAACCTAAAATTATTAAATCTAATTATTCTAATATTTTCTGTAATTAACTCCTCATTATTTAATTTTATAATTTAATTATGGTTTCGGTTCATTAACCCTCGATTTATTTACGATTCTCTTAACTTGATTTTCGGTGTGAAAAAATAACAAGTGTAATTTAATATAAATAAAATTTTAATTTAATATTGATATGATTACTAATTAAATGACAACTATTTTAATTGTTAAGAAATAAAGAGAGTAAAAACAAAGAAAATATAGGGAGCAAAAGAGGGCGTATTTTATTGATTAATAGGGATATTTACGATTGCTTGCCCAAAGTCTATATTTATAGACATAAGAAGTATGCATGATATAAAACTCTACTTCTAATAAACATTAAATTCTTTTTGTATATCAAACTTATCTTGATATTGATGGACATCCACTTAATAATAAAATGTTTATAACACTCCTCCTTAGATGCCCATTGGTAGATAATGTATCTCGTTAAAACCTTACTAAGATAAAAACTCTGTGGGGGAAAAAAATTTTAGTGAAGGAAAAAGAGTACATTTATCTATAATACACATAACATGCTACCTCATTAAAAACCTTACCAAGAAACCTATGGAACAAAACTTCAGTTAAGGGAAAAAGAGTATAGCTCATATTTACTCCCTTTCATGACATCACATAATATCTTATATTCTACGTATTCAAATATTGAAAACTAGCTTTTCAAATGATCACTTAAATGTATGTGCTAAACATTTATATCACAATTCATTTAGAGATATATTTTGATATCTTCAGAGTTTTCAACAATAATGATAACAAAATTTTGGTCGTGATTGTTCTATACTAATACATATGTTCAAATCAGTTCATATAAATATTTACACAACTGTTTTGAACACTTTTCCGGGAATTTCTCTATTCTTCCAACATTCTAAATCCTTCAAGAATTTTAATATAAACTTCCACTATATAGTGATTTAAAAAAGACTGTAACAACAATCATAAGACATTTCGTCAAATCTTTCATTATCTGTCAAACTAAGAAGATATCTAAAGGTTATTGTATCCACCGTAAAATAATATTATGCCTTCTCATAATCAATGTCACGACTTAGTGAAAAACTTCATTTTTCTTATTTTGTTTTTTTCTTTCAAAACTACTCATTTATACATCATTAGCTTTATACCTTTAGATGTTTGGACTACTAGTTCGAAACTTCTGAATTTAATTCTACTTTAATTGTGTTTTTTCATATTTCTTGAAAATTTTATTTAAGATCTTTATTTTCTTTCATTATTTTAATAATAATATTGCATGCAAAACTATTGTCAACAACTTTCTATTTTCACAGTTTCATATTTTCTCGTATTAACATAACTTATTGAGATCTGTTTATTTTCACTATTTTCATATTCAATTTCAGGTACCTGAATCTCTTCTGGAGTTTTAATAATTAGTTATGTCTTGAGTCTCTTCTGGAACACCTGCATCCACTATATGACCATCTATATTTATCATTTTCTTTTAGGATAATTTTTATCTTTGGAACCAATTGATCTACCATGCTTCAGGTATGCATTACTTTCATTTTATTCTAACAATTGTCCTTTTGGGACTTCAATTCAAATTAAAACATTAGTTGGTATATAACACTTGTTATTCTCATCAAGTTAGTAAATGCATTTGACAGTTAACTTGTAATAAAGCGAATTATCTTTTTGAATTTCTGGTTCAAATCACTTTTTATGATGAGCTAGATAATGATAATTCATTCCAAGTAATTTATTTACCAACTGTTATTTCACTCCCCCTAATGTTGGGAAGGCAATCAAATCAAATAGTATTCACAAATTGTGTCATAATTGAATCTCTAATTCATTTGAAACATCTAATAACACAAGGAGACTCATAATTAATATATATTTTGAACTTTATTTGAATACTCATTTTGTGTTTTGTGGTGGAGTACTTGAACATATATAACACATTCAAAAATTTTAAAATGGGTTGAATTTAGCTCCTGACTAAAAGTAAATTGTAATGAGGAATATTTATTACAACTTATTAAGATGATGCGTACAAGTGTCAATTCATGCAAAATATAATATCCTTGTACATATACAAAAACTTTTGTTCTCAAAAGATATGGTTTAGCTATTAACTAGAGGCTTGAACTTTATAAATTCTGCAAAATTATTTTATACGTATAAACAGCGGGATTTTGCTATAGTTACTCGCACTGACAATCTAGCATTCAATAATAATTGAAAGCCTGAGAAATAAACTCACCGACATTAATAAGAATTGTCTCGATTGCATAATTTGAAAACTTTTATTCTTAAACAAATTATTAAACAAGTAGTCTCGCAAACTACAGGTTGTGATTTGACAACTTGCATACGATTAACTTGTAGATGCATTTACCAAAATTATATCAAAATATCCACTTGTTGGATAAATGGCCCCATGTTTCTTTTAGAAATGCAAGAGATTCAATCAACTTTTGCTAGTAAGGTTTAATAACCTTCTTTGAGAAGAAGCAACACTTGATAAATAAAGAATCTTCAGGTTCTTTAATAAATATCCATGTAAATTCTTATCTTTTCCCATCATTATCGATTGGGATGGTTTACTTGATCATGCCAACTATTAGTATATTTGAACTAGTAAACTTTTGGTTTTATATTTGAACTAGTAAAATTTTGGTTTACTATGCATATGATTCAACGATACTAATGTTAACTTATGGTTGACCAAATCATAAAATTTAACCGTACTAATTTTGTTCCTTCAGATATTGATATATTAGCTCTTTTAGAGCTTTCAACTAATTTTATACTAGCAAATAATGCATTAATATTGGTTTGGTTTTTTACCGGCAAGAATAATGTTCATTGTTACATTGTCAATGAGATATAAAAATTAACAGATTTTGAAAAAAATATTTGGGCATACGACAGGTATGTGACTAATGATCTTTCATATTACATTGATAAGATAAGTTATATCTACCATTGAAAGGGTTATCTTGAGAACTTTCATTGTTCTCTTATTTATTTCCATGTTTTCATTTTTAGAGGGTTATTATTTTGCCACTTATCACATCCATAATTACATCCTTAATTTTTTTTATGCTTGGATTCAATTTGGGGAATGCAACAGATCTAGTAGGATGAACTTCTAAACATCTTAATAGATTCTTTATTTAGAAAGAATCGATATCACAAGAATTTATGTTTGAGTCGACAAGCAATATATATATAAAAAAAAAAAAAACATTTGATAAGAAAGAATATATACTCAAATATAAAGCAACATGGTATTAATATATTCTACCAAAACCCATTCTTTTAAAATATTAAAAGAATATTATTAATATTATATGACATTATTGTTTTCAAATATTATAAGACATTAGAAAACCATTTGAAAATAATATACTATATAAGTTAATTAAAAACCTTATTATCCCATCAATATTTAATAATATAACTTAATAATTCGATTAAATTTAAAATAAAAATAATAATAATCATACCTCAACTAAAAAACACATCGAAGCTCCTTGCCAATCTAAAATTTGCTCAATAAAATCCAATATCAAGAATCAAAACCAATGTTGAGATCAAATCTTTCACCATCCTCAAAAAGATAAAAATAAAACAAATTAATCATGAATTAAAGTTATAATAAAAATCTAGATATAAAATATTTAAAAGATAACTTCTTGTAAATCCTCATTCGAATTTGATCATGCCCCTATGTACATGCACTGGGGCTTTGAATCAAAACAAATGCAAATATAACTATAGTGGTTTTACTAAAAGTGTGACAGGTCGAGTTCTAATATTTATAGTGTTACTATGGAACACCCGAGTATTCTAAGTATCAAACCCAAGAGAGTTCGGGAACAAAGTGATCAAAGTGCAACAAGCATGCAAATAGGAAGTCTAGCTAGCCACTCGCTAAATACTATATTACAAAAGATTATAATCAAGAGTAATTACACTAATCAGCTATCTAACACTAAGAAGGACTAAATTGTAAAACAATCAAAATTAAGCAATTAACAATCCAATACACAAAAGTGGTTGGTTGACTTCCATGTTGCTGATTAATCTTTGGATTAGGGATATAAAAAGTTTAAACTTCCAATTGGTTCAAATTTACCTCTCGGTTACCATTTTACCAAATTAGACAATTTAGTCCAGTTTATCTTTTGACCTCACCAAACTAACTGGGGACAACCAAATTATGCTTGATACTCGATCTCACCCACCTAAATATTCACCTATAGGTGTCAATTCTAAGTTTTGAATTTTATTCGATTTAGTCTGGTTTTTATGATTTAATCCATGTACCAAAACTAACCAAGCAACATTTCTATCAACTAACCACAATAGATTTAGTTACCTAACACCATTTTCAAACAAACAATCCAACACATATTCAAATCATACATTCAAATAGGCATAAGAATAGGGTTAAAGAAAGCTTAAAGATTTCTTAGTAGTTTCTTGAAGAAGATGGCAGCAACAATGGAAGTGAGAGATACCTACAAAGTTTAGATTTTTACATTTTGAAAAGAAAATGGAGCTGAACTATATTAAAAGCTTTGGGTGAAAATGAAAATACAAGATGAAGTTTGAGTACCAAAATGCAAATAACATCAAGCTACAATAGAAACTAACTAACTATTAACTAAAACCAGAAAAAGCTAAGAACTAAGCCTTAATAATGGTGAAGAACGCTAACTACTTAGCTAAAAAAGATGATAGAAAAGTAAAGACAAGTTGGCTCTTTTAGTTTTTAGCCAAAAGTTGCTTTTAACATTTGATTACAATCCCAAAAAGTTGACAAGAATGCCCCTAGAATTTTTATTTTGTTTGGAGATAGTCTTGGACAAAAACTACCCCTGTAGCTATTTTCAACCCGCCAGGCTTTGATGTTGCGACACCTTAGATATTAGCGAACTTGTGGATTTTTGGGGTCTCAGTGTCGCGACACCATTGGAGTTGTCCTCAATTTCTTCACTTCAACACTTTTAGAGGTATCACGACCTTAGAGGCACGGTGTCACGACTTTGGCCAGGGGTCGCGACTCCCACGACAGTAAGCTCCATGTTGGTTTTGCATCCTTAAGATGAAAGGACTTGGTGTCATGATTGTTGGAAAATTGGGTTTGGAAAACACAATGAAAAATAAGTTTAAGTGAAAAACTAGAGTTTTAAATTTCTTTCCAAAGCTAGAATACCTTTTCGATTTGTCTAGGATGAACGCTCTGATCGAGTAGTCTTCTCTGCTATCCTTAAGCTTACGTCTGCTGAGTGTGGGCTCGCTCCGAATAAAAAATAAATTCCACAAAATTATCAGTGGGGCAATTTCACAATTTTTCTAAACTTTTGGGTCAAGTTGTAAATAAGAAAAATATCTGTGGAAATGTTTTGAAATAAATTCTTTAGAGAATTTTCTCATTACAACTTTCTCTTGAATTCTAGTGTGTGAAAAATAATGACCCATGGCTCTCTTTATATAAGGAAAGTTTAGAGAGTTAAACTATGATTAAACGTAATCACTTTAATATTAAATTAACATAATAGTTATCAAGATAAATATTAGATTAAATTTAATATTAAATTTATTGAATTAATAGAATATTTATCTACAAGATAAATATTAAAATAAATTTAATATTAAGATAATCACTTTAATATTAAATTAATAAAATATTATTAAGATAAGTATTAAATTAAACTAAATATTAAATCTATTAAAATAAAATTATTTTTGGAATAATTAATTTGAAATCAAATTATCCGGTAAAGTCCAAGTAATTCCTCCACTGCTCAACCGCCGAAGGACCACCCACTGACCACCAGAATGTCGCCATCGCCACCATCGACACCGTTGTGTCCAGTGGTGCCATCGTAGGTGCGACATCCTTATGGCACTCCATGTCAGTTCGGCTGTTGTCGGCTCGGTCTAGGCCAGTGACGACCCGGTCGGTCCGATCCTGCCATTAGTTGGATCGTCGGCCCAGTTTCACTTACCAGGCTTGGTTTGACTAGTTTTTGGGTCTTGGTCTCGGTTTTGGGCTCCCAGACTCATTTTATGATATCAAGTCTAATTTCCAAGTTCAATTATCCATTAGGCCAATTGTCTGACTTGAAAAATAATTTTAAAAAATATCATATTAATTTTAAGGGATAAATTTTAAAATTATACGAACTTTAATTTAATGTGCAATTGTATATATGAACTTTGATTTAATGTGCAATTGTATACATGAACTTTAATTTGGTGCAATTATAAATATGAAACTCTAAATGTGGTTCAAATGTATACTTGAAACTTTAATTTTGATTTAATCATACACATTTAAAGAAATAAAACATAAATTTATTTTTATATTGGATAAATATAATTATTTATGTATGTAATATATAAACATAAAATGATGTTATATTAATAACTGTGTTAATAATTTACAAGAGGATCAAATTAAAATTTCATATATACAATTGCACATTAAACCACAGATACATATATAGTTTTGGAATTCATCCCTAATTTTAATTAATTTGATTAATTTAGTTTTATTTAATCAAAATTAATTTTCCCAAAAATCAATTAAATTTTCTAAATTAATTTTTCAAGAAATTTCTTTAATCGATTCTTTAGTTGAAAGTTTCTCACGACTATCTAATTTAATTTCACATTAAATAAAGACTCAATTAAATTATTTCTAAAGTTGTAGAATTCCCTTCTAATTCAAATGCAGTCTGATCAAGTTCTTGTTGGGCTAGTGGATGGATCAATCGGACATATAAAATTAGACTCTTGTAATTGCAATTATGTCTAGAAACATCGTTTCGATAGCTCGCAATTTACTTAATCTTGGAGTCAAACCACAAGAAGCATCATGATTCGAAACTCCTTATTATATACTCTTTACGAAAGCAATTCATCCAACTGTTTTGTTCAATAACCTCGTAATGTATGTGATACCCTCATATGATATTCTTGATTCCTTTGAGTTAAATCTGCTCACTCAATATAATCCTATTTTATCTCATTGTCACTATTGTGTCTTCTTAATGATCAATATGACTATTATCAATAAGTAACTGTAATAAATTACTCGTTTGAGAACTAACATGTAACGTCCCAAAAATCTTAAATTTTTGATTTGTTGAGCTCTGTCATTAAGCAATGCCTACTTCTGTGATTAAGTGTCTTAATTGAGTCTTTGAGATCTTGAATTAAATTCACGGTTTGGGGAATTCAATTATTATTATTTTATTAGTCCTTGGTCAGCTGTTCAGGTTGGTGGTGTTGGAGTGGGAGTTAAACTCCTAAAAATTTGGTTAGTCGGGGGTGAGAGTAGGTTTGAATTCCTTTTAACATTTAAACTTATTAAATTATTAATTTATTTTAATTTTAATTTTAATTTTTTTCTTTCTTTTCCCAGCCTGTTGCCACGTTTGGTTTTCTTTTGTTTGTTATTATTATTTCATTTTATTTTATTTTATTCCCCAAAAATCTATTCCCATTATTCACGTTTTTCTGGGTGTTGTTTCCCACTTTCTTTATTCCTGTTTTGGTTTTGATTCTTGCGGTTCAGTTTGCTATTGATCTTTTTCTTTCTTTCCCCAAACGAATTAAAGTTACATTTCGATTGTTCTTATTCGACTTATCAATTCTATCATGTTCGTAACTCTGCTGTTTTTTAAATCCATTCTTGTTGCGTTGATTCGGTACGTTCTCGGGTAGGTGGAGTTGTTTGTATTTATTTATTTATTTTGTTTTTCTATATCGATGAGTGTAATATTCTTAAACTTGGCCTAGACATTATAGTCGTATCTGACTATGTTACATGGAAGGGATTTTAGAAATGAAGTTAACTCGATAAAAACCTTTAATTGCTTTAATTTATTTCAAACATATGTTCCATTTGTCGACTTGTCTTAAAAACGTATTAATTTAGTGGAAGCTTAGAAAAATGTCGTGTTTAAGAAAAATAGTTTAAGATAAATAGTTCGTATTTTTAGAAAAACAATGCTTAACGTGAAACCATCATAAAAATATGCAGGTTAAATCCAAAAACTCAAAACCAAAGCCAGATAGTTAAAAGTCCATACAGTCCCAGAAAATACAACTTGAAAGAAACCATAAAACAAAATAAACCAGTGATAATGTGTGGTCACCATCGAGTCCTCTGCTGCACCGATCCGCTTAACCCTGTGGATTACCTGTACAAATTAAACAGAAAAGAGTGAGTTTAGGTAAACTCAGTGTGTAACCCTACAGAATTAAGATGCACACAACAGAAAGTCAGAATCAGACAGATAAAGAATCGGGCTTAAGCCCATTACAGATACAGATTTGGGCCTAAGCCCATTTCAGATACAGATATAGATATACAGAATAGAATCAAAAACCAGGTATCCTACCTCCATCCTCTACACACCATCTCCGACCATCCCTACACACCATGTGGGGTTTAAAACACACACCCAGCCCTACACACCATGTTGTACTGATGCGGTACATAACAGATATAACGCAACCATGCTGCCAGATAATAGGCATCAACTGCCTTTCAGAACACTTCCTCCAATATACATTCTCCCACCCCAATAACAGTAACAGAACATACAAACAACACTAATAGATAAATCATGCTTAACATGCTCTTATAAATAGATAACAAATATACAGACATAGGCATGCTCATAACCATATTTCAGTCTAACGGATCTCATGGTTTCAAGGTTAGATAGCATTTACCGACCCTACAATAGGCCTACAGTCGATTAGAATGACTTGTGTGACCCTACGAAAAATCTCAGATAAATAGACCTACACACCCGTGTGGCCCACACAGCCTTGCTCGTGTGGATTAGCCTTGCCCAAAGTGACTCACCCGTGTGTGCCTCACCGTGTAGCCCACACATACATTTGGTTTAGCAGTGTAGTCCACACGGCCACACTCCGGCCATCACACGGCCGTGTCTTGCGTACGGCTTGGCCTTCGTCGATCACACGGCCGTGTTGTTGCAAACGGCCTACTACACGGTCGTGTGGTGTCGACAATAAGGTTTTTGAATTTTATCGAAAACTCGTTTTCTTGCATTTTGGGTACACAGCTGGTACTGTTTCGATGTAAAAAGCTCCCGAGACTACCAGCACCTAAAAATAGAATTTGAAAGTCCTATTAGCAAACAATTTACTAGAATTAACCACTAAACCGAGCAACGTTCCACACTTACCATCGCAATACGATAATACGAAAGTTAAGCAATTGATGCGAAAACCACCTATTCACCGCCTTCACCTACACATCGATTCACAGAATCATCAATTACTCACCAATATCGGTTATTCTAATATTGCCCAAAATTCAAAATCTAACGTTAACAACCAAGTCTTAACTTACCAACCGGATTGAAGAACCTAAAAAGAAAGAGTAGCAATTGATCAGCAAAACGACATCAACAGAAAAAGGAAAACAAAAATTTTAATGTGAAACAGCATCGAAGAGAAGAAAGAAAATAAAACGTCAAATAGATTTAGGGATTTTCGAAAGAAAGTGAAAAGAAGAATTTTAGCAAAAAGAAATACCAGGTTATTCCCCACAATCCCTTAATTCTCTCCACTACCTCACTCCTGATAACTCCCTCAGAATTTTAGCTCAACCGAAACTCTATCAGATAACAGAACAAAAATAATTTAACACCCTCGCTAATGCAGGGATTCGAACACAGGACCTCCAATACACCAACAACCTTACCACTCGAACCAACAGGCTCATTCTGATATGGAATTACAAACAATTAAATTTAAGCCCATTGAACAGAGATAGGACTTAAATCCAAAAATACCCAAAATTTGCCAAAGGCAGGGCTTGAACTTGGGACCTCACACACACACCCAGAACACTTAACCACTGAAGCAGATACACAATTGTGTCAAACAATTACAGAAACAAAAATAGAAATATTGGGGCGTTACAAATCTACCTGCTAAAAGAAATTGACCTCGAAATTTTACCTGATCAGAACAGATGAGGATACTGCCGACGCATCCAGTCCTCAGGTTCCCATGTGGCTTCCTCAATACCATGATTCTGCCATAAAACCTTCACTAAAGGTATAGGCTTTCTTTCCAGAATCTTAACATCACGATCCAGAATCAGAACTGGCTCCTTCTTAAAGGTCAAGTCCGGCCTAACCTCGATCTCTTCAACATAAATAACATAAGAAGGATTAGACTGATACCACCTCAAAATCGAGACGTGAAAGGCATCGTGAATACGATCCAACTTTGGAGGTAGCTCTAACTGATAAACGATTGACCCCACAAGTTTTAGAATATGATACGGCCCAATGAACCTAGGGCTCAACTTACCTTTACGACCGAACCTCAGAACCTTCTTCCATGGTGAGACCTTAAGAAACATAAAGTCCCCCACTGAGTACTCAATCTCACTTCTCTTCAGATTTGCATAAGACTTCTGTCTGTCAGAAGTCACTTTCAGACGATCTCGAATCAGTCGAACCTTATCCTTAGTCTTAGAAACCAACTCAAAACCCAAAACTCGACGTTCGTCCAACTCAGTCCAACACAATGGAATACGACACTTACGATCATACAGAGCTTCGTAAGGCGCCGTTTAAATACTAGCTTGGAAATTGTTGTTGTAGGCGAACTCAGCTAGAGGTAGATAATCCTCCCAACTACCTCGGAAGTTAATCACGCAACTCTGAAGCATATCCTCCAGTATCCGAATCACCCTCTCGGATTGACCATCAATTTAAGGATGGAACGCAGTATTGAAGTTCAATCTTGAACCCAGAGCCTCGTGTAATTTTTTCCAGAACCAGGAAGTGAAGCGAGGATCTCTATCAGAAATGATCGAGACCGGAACCCTATGCAGTCTAACTATCTCAGAAATATACAACTTCGCTAGCTTCTGTAGAGAATAATCAGTTCAAACTGGAATGAAGTTAGCAGATTTGGTCAATCGATCCAAGATAACCTAAACAAAATCCTTCTTAGTGGATGTCAAGGGCAACCCACTAACAAAGTCCATAGTCACTCGCTCCCATTTCCATAAAGGAATCTTGACTGGCTGTAGCAAACTCGAAGGTAACTGATGCTCAGCCTTAACCTGTAGACAAGTCAAACAACGTGCTATGAAATTGGTAACCTTAGGCTTCAACCTCGGTCACCAGTATAGTTCACGGAGATCTCGATACATCTTATTGCCGCTGGGATGCATAGCATAAGGGCTACTATGCGCCTTCCTCAGAATAGACTGCCTTAGATCAGAATCATTTGGCACATAGATCTGTCCTCGAAAACACAACATACCATCACTGTTTAACCCAAAATCGACGTTAGTACCACTCTTAATTTGTCGAAACCTCAATCTTAGAGAATTATCCCCTAACTACTTATCCTGAATCTGCTTAATTCAAGTCGGTTTAACTTGCAACTCGACTAGCATACTCCCATCATCGAACAGACTAAGGCGTACAAACATTTCCCTCAAATCAGATATCGCCCTACGACTTAGAGCATCGGCCAGCACATTGGCCTTCCCAGGATGGTACTCTATCATGTAGTCGTAATCCTTGAACAGCTCAATCCATCGACACTGTCTAAGGTTCAACTCTTTTTGAGTAAGGAGGTACTTAAGACTCTTGTGATCGGTGTAGATAACACACCTCTCACCATACAGATAATATCTCCAGATTTTTAACGCAAAGACCACTGCAACCAACTCAAGATCATGCGTCAGATAGTTCCCCTCGTGTGTCTTAAGCTGACGGGACGCATATGCTACAAACTTACCATTCTGCATTAGAAAGTAACCCAAACTAACGTGTAACGCATCACTGTATACCTCAAACTCATTTTCAAATTCAGGCTGTATCAGAACAGGAGCTTGAGTAAGAATAAACTTGAGTTTCTCAAAGCTCTCTTACTGTACATCAATCTAGATAAAAGGGACACCCTTACGTAGAAGCTTAGTAAGATGAGCTGCAATCAAAGAAAACTCCTCGACAAAATGACGATAATATCCCACCAAACCCAGAAAGCTACAGATCTCAAATACGTTCTTAGGCTGTTTCTAATCCAGCACAACCTTAATCTTTCGAGGATCAAGATAAAATCCCTCAGTAGAAACCACATACCCTAAAAAAGTTACTTCACAAAGCTAGAACTCATACTTGCTTAGCTTAGCGTAAAGTTGCTTCTCACGCAGAATATGAAGCACTACTCTAAGATGCTCATCATGCTCATCTTCAGTCTTAGAATAAACCAGAATGTCATCCATGAAGACTACGACGAATTGATCCAAGTAATGCTGAAACACTCGCTTCATCAGATCCATGAATGTGGCCAGTGTATTCGTCAACCCAAAAGGCATAACTAGGAACTCGTAATGTCCATTACGAGTCCTAAATACCGCCTTATGCACATCCACCTCCTCCCTTAACTGATGATACCAGAACAGAGATCCATATTAGATAACACAGAAGCCCTTTAGAATTGATCAAATAAGTTATTGATCCTCAGAAGTAGATACTTATTCTTAATGGTCAACTTGATCAACTGCCGGTAATCAATACACATCCTCATAGACCCATCCTTCTTCTTAATGAACAACACTGGTACTCTCCACGGAGACACACTAGAACGAAAGAAACCACGGTCCAACAACTCTTGTAGTTGAGCCTTAAGCTCTGTAAGCTCTTTTGGTGCCATACGTAGGGAGCGATGGACACCGGAGCTGTACCCGGAAGAAGCTTAATCCTAAACTCCACTTTTCGATTAGGAGGTGGACCTGGTAACTCCTCAAAAAAGGCGTCTAGAATATCCTTTACTGTCCTGATATTCCCAACAAAAGAGTCTCCAGATTCTGAAACACTTACATAGGCCAAGTACGCCTTACATCCCTTCCAGACCAATTTCTCAGCTACTAACGCGGAGATCACATGCGACAGATAGTTTCGACGCTCACCAATCATAACCATCTCCACATCATCCTTGGCCCTTAGAACGACCCTCTTAGATGTACAGTCCAAATTGACTTCGTGCTCCACCAACCAATCCATACCTAAAATTAGGTCAAACTCTCTAAACGGAAGCTCCATCAAATTAGCCAAAAATATCTCCCCTTGCACCTCTAACAGGACATCCTTATACAATTTACTAACTTAAACAGACTGCCCCAATGGACTTATCACAGTAACCAATACTAGAAGTACTCTCAATCGATAACACCAGATTTTCAGAAATAGAACAGGTTATATAGGAATGAATAGATCCTATGTCTCTCAGAGCAAAGTAAGGTACATTAAATATAAAGAACGTACCGGTGATGACGTCAGGAGTATCTCTGTCCTCTCGGTGACGTGCAGTATAAACCAAAGTAAGCTGCCTCGCCTCAGTCTGACCAGTACCTCTGCCCGGTGCTTTCTGTCCCTGGCCCATACCATTACCACCCCTAGCCTGACCACGGCCTCTAAGTGGCTGTTGAACTACTCTCTGCAGCTGTACGAAACCTGATGTCAGAGTTTGTATTTGATCAGTCCTCAATGGACACTCCCGAATATGGTGCTCTAAAGACCCACATCTTAAATAGGCCCCAATCCTCCTCTAGCACTCGTTTGGATGGCGCTTACCAAAATCACTGCACGCTGCAACCTAGTAGGAGCAACAGAAAAAACAGGGGCCCCCACTCTAACTGGCCCATCAAATCTGGCCTTTTTCTTAGGCCTTTGTACGGAACTCGAGGGCTTCAAATCCCTCTTATTCTTACCTCTCTCATGATCTCTGTTCTGGAGCTCCGCGTACTTAACATCCTCAGCAATCTTTGTCTTCTCCACCAGAATCACGAACTCACATTGTCTCTGCGGAGCTCTCAGAACCCTCAGATTATGCCTTAGGCCGTCCTCAAACCTAACACATCTCTCATACTCCAATGCCACCATACCTCGAGCATAGCGACTCAGCCTTAGAAATTCGGCATCATATTTGACCACAAATTGATCACCTTGCATAAGGTTTAGAAACTCACGCCTGCGAACATCAACGTAGCTGGCTCTCACATATTTGCACTGTAATGTAGTCTTAAAGAACTCCCAAGTCAAACGGTCAGGCTGAGTGCCCTCCTTAACAGTTAACCACCATTGATATGCTTCTTCGTGAAGCAAGGAGACTGCATCCTTCAATTTCTACTCGGAGGTACAGTCCAAGTCATCCATGATTCTCTCAGTGGCCTCCAACTAGTACTCAGCGACATTAGGGGCGACTCCCGTGACACCCCTAAACAACTCAACTCTATTAGACCGGAGTCATTCATTAATCGACCCTCGACCTATAGATTCAGAATTGGGTCTAGCGACCTTCTCCAATATCCTCAGCATAGCTTGGGATAGTACATCGTCCCCAGTCGATCGACTTTGAGACACAGTCTCAGTAGCAGGTGACATAGATGTCTCACTTGTGTCCAGATCAGGCATGCTACCCAAAGATGAGAATTCAGCTCGAACCCCCCTACGGCCTCTATCTCGACCTCGAATACCACATCCCGTGATACCTCGTACACTCATTGTGACTTAAAAGTTTTATCTACATTAAAAATTTTATACATCAATATCTATATTTATTAAAAGATGTTTTATACATAGAGTATCAAAAATTTAGAATCGTTTTAGAAGTTTCAGTTTTCTAACTAACTCAGTACAGTTTTAAAGGGACTAACGATAGTGTTTCAAAATAGTTTTAACTAAGTACAAAAATACTTATAGGATCGGCAGGAGACTCGGTGAACCATATTATCAATTAGAATATTTTAAACCATTTGTAAACCAATTCTTTAAAACATTTTTTGGAACCCAAAATCCACATCTGAGGTTTTGAAACCTGGCTCTGATACCACTAAATGTAACACCCTCAAACCCGGCCTAGAAGTTATGGTCGTATCTGACGATGTCACATGGAAGAGATTTTGAAAATAGAGCTAACTCGATAAAAAACTTTAATTGCTTTTATTTATGTCAAACATATGTTCCATTTGTCGACTTACCTTAAAATGTATTAATTTAGCGAAAGCTTAGAAAAATAATACTTAACGTGAAACCATCATAAAAATATGCAGGTTAAATCCAAAAACCCAAAACCAAAGCCAGATAGTTAAAAGTCCATACAATCCCAAAAAATACAACTTGAAAGAAACCATAAAACAAAATAAACCAGTGATAATGTGCGGTCACCATCGAGTCCACCGCTGCACTGATCCGCCTAACTCTGTAGATTACATGTATAGATTAAACAGAAAAGTGTGAGTTTACGTAAACTCAGTGTGTAACCCCATAGAATTAAGCATGCATACAGTAGAAAGTCAAAATCAGATAGACACAAAATCGGGCTTAAGCCCATTACAGATATATATATATATATAGATTTGGGCCTAAGCCTATCTCAGATACAGATACATATATACGGAATAGAATCAAAAACCAGGTATCCTACCCCCATTCTCTACACACTATCTCCGACCATCCCTACACATCATGTGGGGTTTAAAACACCCATCCAGCCCTACATACCATGTTGTATTGATGCAGCACATAACAGATATAACACAACCATGCTGCCAAATAATAGGCGTCAACTACTTTTCAGAACACTTCCTCTAATATACATTCTCCCACCCCAATAACAGTAACAGAACATACAAACAACATTAATAGATAAATCATGCTTAACATGCTCTAATAAATAGATAAAAGATATACAGACATAGGCATACTCGTAACCATATTTCAGTCTAACAGATCTCATGGTTTCAGGGTTAGATAGCATTTACCGACCCTACAGTAGGACCATAGTCGATCAAAATGACCCGCGCGACCCTACGAAAAATCTTAAATAAATGGGCCCAAAAGCTCGTGTGGCCCACATACCCAGGTTGGCCTTGCTCGTGTAGATCACACGACCTGTCCTAAAGTTCACACGCTTGTGTGACTCACCGTGTAGGCCCACACGCCCAGTTTGGTTTAGCAAGTGTAGCCCCTGCGGCTACACTCCAGCCATCACACGGTCGTGTCTTACGTACGGTCTGGCTTTCATCAATCACACGGCTGTGTAATTGCACATGGCCTACCACACGGCCGTGTGGCATCGACTGTGAGGTTTTCAGCTTTTGTTGAAAACTTGTTTTCTTGTGTTTTGGGTACACGCTTGGTACTATTTCGATGTAAAAATGCTCTCGAGACTACCAGCACCTAAAAATAGAATCCTTAAAGTCTTATTAGCAAATGATTTACCAGAATTAACCACTAAACTAAGTAACGTTCCACATTTACCACCGCAATACGACAATACAAAAGTTAAGTAATTGATGCGAAAACCACTGATTCACCGCCTTTACCTATACAGCCATTCACAGAATCATCAATTACTCACCAATATCGGTTATTCTAATATTGCCCATAATTCAAAATCTAACGTTAACAACCAAGTCTTAACTTACCAACCCGATTGAAGAATACAAAAAGAAAGAGTAGCAATTGGTCAGCAAAACAACAGCAACAGAAGAAAGAAAATAGAAATTTTAATGTGAAACAGCGTAGAAGAGAAGAAAGAAAATAAAACGTTAGAGAGATTTGGGGATTTTTGGAAGAAAGAGAAAAGAAGAGTTTTAGCAAAAAGAAATACCAGTTTATTCCTCACAATCCCTTAATTCTCTCCACTACCCCACTCCTGATAACTCCCTCAAAATTTTAGCTCAACTAGAACCCTATCAGATAACAAAACAAAAATAATTTAACACCCTCGCTAACCCATGGATTCGAACACAAGACCTCCAACACACCAAGACCCTTACCACTCGAACTAGTAGGGTCATTCTGATATGGAATTACAGACAATTAAATATAAGCCCATTGAACATAGATAAGGCTTAAATCCAAAAATACCCAAAATTTGCCAAAAGCAGGGCTAGAACTTGGGACCTCACACACACACCCAGAACACTTAACCACTAAAGCAGATACACAATTGTGTGAAACAATTACAGAAACAAAAAATAGAAATATTAGGGCGTTACAATGAGTAAGTTGGGTTTTTTTTTGTTATTTACTGTAATGGTAGTGAGTATTGATTCTGTTTAATCATTTTAATGCTTGATTAGGGTAGAATCGTGGGATGGTTGGCGTTCCTCCAGCAACTTAAGTATCGCGTTGCTACTGTTCGTTTTAGCAGTAAGCGTGAATGCATTTTCTTGAGTGATTGAAAGAGTTGTTGTATTTAATTTTTTATTAATTTCATGTCTCATTACTGAAATTGATCACGAAAATATCGTAGTTAGGTTTTGGGAGTCTCGTGTTCGCATTCATGTCAAAATTGAACCAGGTGTGTACTGAAAATAGTAATTGACGAAAGAAAAAAAGTTCACTGTCGATGCCATACGGCTGTGTGCCAAGCTATATGGTAGGCCATGTGTGACACATGGTCGTGTGGCAGACCGTGTACTAGACCGTGTGTGGCATATGATCTAGGCTAATTGGGTCGCGTGGGCCCAAAATTGTAAAATTTTCCATAGGGTCGTACACGTAGTCCTGATCGACTGTGGACTTTTGGTGAGATCGGTATTTGTTCCAATAAACTATATAATATGGAATCCGATCTAGTTTCATGAATCTCAATAACTACTTGTAAAACTGAAATGCCATATGATGAGTAAACTACGTAATATATTAAAAGAAAATAAAAAAATGCTACGTATGTTTTGTATCTGCTATGCTATGTGTATATATTGAAAATATATCTGATATCTGTTACATTCTGTATTTACATCTGGGTTGGGTTATATATATTATGTGGATAAAGTGTTTCTGTAAAAGGCGATAATTTGCCTATTTATCTGGTAGCTTAGCTGCAAATTTATGTAAAGTGTCTTATTGACACTAAAAGGTTTGTAGGGCTGGGGGGTGTTTCATACCCCGCATGGTGTGTTGGGATGGTCAGAGTTGGGGAGTAGTGCATTGGGGGTAGGATTTCATGTCTGTACCTGAATTACTCTGATATGAATCTAATTCTATTAATCTGTCTGATATGCATCAACTGTTTTAAGTTATTCGTTATACACTGGGTTTGAAAAAATCACTTTCTGTTTGATTGATATTTTCAGGTAATCCTTCGACTTAGGTGGATCGGTGCAATCGGGAGCTCGGATAAAAATTGTTTTTTGTTAAATTTGACTTACTTAAATTTTTGGTTTGAGAGTTTTGTAAATTTTGTAGCCTTTGGGACTGTTTTGGATTTTAGAGCTTTAATTCCGTATTTTGCTTAATATTGTTGAAACATTTAGTCGACGAAATTTATTTTTCTGCAAAATTAATGGTTTCCCAACAATAAATTGTTTTTTCCCCCCAAAAGATCATCCTTTTAAGGAGTCGCCGCTGCAAAATAATACGTTTTTAGAAAATAAAATAAACTAACAATGTTTTTAGTAATAAAATCTGACATGATACGTTTTCGAATAATTTGGAATTTTAAGGGATTATGTCAATTGTTCAAATTTATGAAAACTAGAATATTCCAAGAAAATTATCTAACACTTCTTGATCTGGCCATAATGTCTAGGCTAGGTTTGGGGTGTTACATTTAGTGGAATGAAAGCTAGGTTACAAAACTCAGGCTGTGAAATTTTGGGTTCAAAATTGTTTTTGTGAAAATTATTTTTCCGAGTAAAGTTTATTTATGCATGAATCTAAAAAATAATTCTGTGAAATACCGGGTATTTGATACCGATCCTCTAAGTATTTCTGACTTAGAAAAACTTCAGTTTAGAAACCGCTGAAATTATTAGAACAGTACTATGATTGTTAGAGACTGAAACATTTTTGAAACTTCTTTTGATAAGTTTTGAGCATAAAATATCTGTTAATAACAACTGAAATTAATGCATAAAATTTGTAATGTAGATACTATATACAATACGCACTCGTGGATTACGTGTACGCGGTACCCGTGGATGTGGTGGGCGCCGAAGAGGGGCTCGAGCTGAGTCATCCTCGATGGGCAATATGCCCAATCTGGTTACGAGTGAGACACCGACTACACCTACCACTGAGACTAGTCTCAATGTCGCTCAACTGGGGACGACGCATTATCCCAAGCCATGCTGAGAGTTTTGGAGAGGGTTATTGGGCCCCATTCTGGTTTTGAGAGCCGTAGGTTGGTAACTGAACGACTTCGGTTCAATTGTGCTTAATTGTCTAAGGGCGTCATTGAAGTCACCTCTACTATGGCTGAATATTGGTTGGAGGCCATAGAGAGGATTATGAACGACATAACAGAAATTGAAGGGTGCAGTATCTCTACTTCGCGACGACGCATACTAGTGGTGGTTGATGGTTGAGGAGGGTACTCAACTGAATCAGATTACATGGGATTATTTCAAGAATGTCTTCTAGAGTAAGTATATGGAGGCAAGTTATGTGGATGCTCGTAGACGCGAGTTTTTGAGCCTTACCAGGGAGGTATAACTGTGGCCGAATATGAGGCTGAATTTTTGAGATTGAGCAGAGGTGCTCGTGGGATGGTATCAACTATTATAATAAGTGCATTCACTTTGACAAAGGATTGAGAGATAATATGACGGTTCTGATAGCTCTAAAGAGGGAGCGTGTATTTGCCGTCTTGGTGGAGAATGCGAGAATTGCTGAGGAGGTTAAGCTCATTGAGCGTGAAAATATGGAGCATGATAGTGGTAAGAATACAAGGGATTCAAAGTCTTCTAGTTCCGTTTCGAGGCCTATGAAATGGGCTAGATCTAATGGGCCTCTGAGGGTTGAGGTCTAAGTTGCTCCTACTATGGCTCAGTCGTGTAGGGATTGTGTTAGCACCATCCAGGCGAGTGTTGGAAGAGGTTAGGAGCTTGTTTGCGCTGTGGGTTGATAGAGCACTGCATCAAGGATTGTCTATAACGGTTTGATCAGATGCAAGCTCCAGTTTTGGGATTTGTTCAGCCTGAGTGGGCAGTTCAGAGTCACTTAGGGACCGTGGTCTAATTAAGGGTGGTAACGGTATGGGTAGAGTTTAGAGAGCACTGGGCAGAGGTACTAATTAGACTGAGGCAAGATAGCCTGTATTGGTTTATGTGGCTAGATGTCATGAGGACAAAGACACAGTGGATGTTATCACCGATACATTTTTTATTCATACTGCTCCCTATATTGCTTTCATAGATATAGGACCAAAACACTCTTATATAGCTAGTTCTGTTTTTGTAAATTTAGGGATTCTTGTTGGGAGCACTTCTAGAGAGATCATTGTATTTAGTCTGTTGGGTAAATCAATTGGGGTTAATAGATTGTATAGGAATGTACCGTTGGAGATACAAATGGTTGTGTTTCCGGCTAATATAATAGAGCTACCATTTCGAAAATTCAAATTAATTCTGGGAAGGACTGGCTCGTAAGCATCGGGTTGGTTTTGACTGTGCTACTAAAAGGATAGTTTTGAGATTTGAGAATGATGTGGAAGTAATTATGATCATTGAATATCGGGATTACTTATCAAATATGATCTCTACTCTTATGGCTAAAAAGTTGGTTCATAAATGACGTGAGGCATTTTTGGCCTCTGTGTGTGAATTGGCTTTTGTGGATTTATCTGTCAGGAACATTCAAATGGTTAAGGAGTTTTTGGATGTCTTTCCCGATAAGTTGTCAGTTTTGCCTCCGAATAGGGAGGTCGAGTTCGGTATCGAGGTTGTACCAGGTACAGCTTCGCTGTCCTATGCTCCCTACCGTATAGCACTGAAGAAGCTTATGGAACTAAAGGGTCAGCTTCAAGAACTCTTTGATCGAGGGTTCATTTGTCCTAGTATGTCTCCTGGAACGGTGGAAATGTGCAAGTGTACACAATCGTAACAAGTAATAAAGTGACAAGTAAATGTCGAGTTATCGTATCTATTGTGGACCGTAAAAGAATTATTTATGAAAATGATTTCAAACACTTTGGTGACGGAAAAATAGTTGGTTTTGAGAAATATTTAAAAACGAAAAGAAAAACAAAGTAAAAATAAAATAAAACAAAGTTCTAGTGCACGATTTCAAAAACTGATTTTAATCAAGATGATATAATTGTGTTGGATTAATAACATTTCTTACCTTAGTATTGTTAAGCTTGTGTTTATACTCGTTAAAATATGGCAACTCGGTAATCTGCTAACTTATGAACATACTTACAAATAAAAATTCGTTCATCTCTTATACATATTCCTATGTCAATTCAATCGATAAAACAGATTTATAAAAGTAAACATGTTATTGCACATACATACTTATTAAATTAAACAATCTCTCGTGATATTCCTATGTCAATTTAAACGATTAATTCAACCTAATAAGCATATAAAAGATCATGTGAAGTAACAAAGTATTTTTACCTTGAAACAATTTAATCACAAAATCCGCAAGTTATGCAAGGCATACATATCGTCAAATACAATGCTAATTTAATCTTCACTACCATAGAAGAATTAAACATGCATGATTAAGTATTGTGTCCATTAATTACAATTTCAATGCGTTTAAATAATTAACTCATAAGCTATCTAAACAATTATAATGCCGATAACTTAACATGATTTTACTTAATCAAACATTTCACCGAGGCCTTTAACAGCATAAACACAATTTTAATAATCTAAGAGGGCAAAATGAAATCAACCCAACAAGAATTAAGTTCAAGCTACATTGATCAAATTAAACATTTCAAAAGCATGAATATTCATAAGCATGTTTATCAAAACAACAACAAATAATTTAAAGTGATAGGAAACAAGAAACAAATCCGGTGGCTCTCCGTGGCTTGTCTGATTGATCCCTTCTTCGTTCTTCCTTGTCCTCGACTATCAAGGGGGCTTATGAACACTTCAATTGCTGCTTCGAATGGCTGGAAAACACCTCTTTTCCAAGAGGGGAAATCGGCACAAGAACATCAAAAAGGGAGAAGGGAAAATGGAATTGAGAGAAAGTGAGAGGAGAATGTTGGATGCTTGAGGTGTGTTTTGAATGAGCAGCTAGGGCTGTATTTATAGGTGTTAGGGCTGCTAAAAATAGCAAAAATCAGCAGCAAAGGAGTCCCACTTGGTCGGTTATCCCATGTGGCAAAGTTGATGGATTCAACTTTGCTAAAATTAGCATGGGCAAATCTTTAAAGCCATGAATTTTGGAGGGGTTTGAATGGGATTTTGAGAAGTCTTCAAGGGCTTCTTTGCAACTCATTTAATCAGAAAACAAGCTGATTTGTACCAGCCTATGGACGGTTTGGGCTACCCAACTCTTTGCTTGGTTCGGCTCAACCGGTTTGGTTCAAATTGATGCGTTCAATCGGGCCTTTTCATAATTAATTAAGATTAATTTATTTAACCCAAATTAAATTGGGAATAAATTAAAATTAATTATATTATGATTAAATGTTCATAATTGGACCGTCTTGGGCTGAAAATAAATTCGCCTTGATATTTCGAATTGCTTTTCGATTTTGTTCTTCGAAAGGTTCTGCCGAAATGATTTCCGCCTTTGTGCGAATCATCGAAAATAGTCAAAATAAATCAAAATTTACTATAAAATTAATTAAAATTCATCATGTTCATATTTTTAACACAATTTAATTATTTTAATTAGATATTATAAACCAGGTAGGAAATTTAGACAAGAGGAGGTGAGTCAAATTGACTGCTTAAGTACCAAGCTCTCTCTAAAATCCAATCCTAGACATGTATATATCTATTGCCACACTTTAACCTTTGTGACTTGTTCCTATCTCTTGTTTTATTGTGTGGAAATGAAAATTCCTAATTAACCTAATCCTAAAAAAAATAAATAATAAAAAAAATAAATGAAAGTTGAAGTTCTCCCCTTTTATTTATTTGCCGATCCTTCCAAGTTTGACTCATCTTTTGCTCCATTAGTATTGCCTCTGCATGAATCGCCTTGCTCCTTCTTCAATAATGAAACCCATGGTTCAAATATGAAATCTGGAAACTCAGGCACAAAAATAAATGGGCCGTTATAAATTTTCTTGAGGGCACTCCTCATCGAATCATCTTTTATTTTTGCATATCTCCAGTAGGCTTGTTGCTGCCATTGCACTTGTTGCATCAAGTCCATCAGCTTCAACAGCTCATCACGATGATCTGGGCTAGGCGGTGGAGCTCTAAACATTGAGGGTTCGATATCAGGTTCAGCTTTTGGTTCCATTGATTCTGCTTCATTAGGGACTTCAGTTGATTGCTCTGGCGGGATTTCTGTGGGTTCATCTTCTGCCTCTTCGGGATCCTCGCTTTCTTCAATTCTTTACTGAAGAACAGAATCTCAGGCCACTCGGTAGAGGTCCCAATCGGTGATTGTGCCTTGACTATACTCTATCTTCTTTACGTCCGCAAGGTTTTGCTTTTAAGCACAGAATTGTGATCGTAAAGCGGAAATAAGCGGGGCGTAACGCCTAACACACGCGATTTTGCATCTCTCTAGAATGATTTTACCCACATCAATGGTCTTTCCGGTTAAAATCGAATATAACAGGACCATTCGTTCTAATGAAATTGTAGTCCCATGCGAACTAGGCATAAGGCTGAAATGAATGAAATAGAATCATACCTTCGCAAGTGGTGTCAAATACTTTCTTCGACATGTGTGGATTCCTTGCTTTGACACAGTCCATTTAGAACCTGGCACTGTGAGTTCCTCGAGGATTTCTTGAAGATTTTCAAGCTTAATATTGCTCAACAGAGAGGAATATTCATCGTTGTCGAAATCAGGTAATTCAAAGAACTCGTTAATAGCATTAGAATTTATGGGTACCTTGATTTCGTGGACTGGAACTTCGGTCAATTCGCTTGAAGTTAAGTTCGCGTAGAATTCATGAACTAGTTCTTCATCCACACTTGGTCTCTTTTCACAAAACAATTCCCAATTGAGTGCTTCAGCAACTTAACAAATACGTGCCATAAAGTCTCTGTAGTTGCTTTCTTTCAAAGTGAAGCCTTTCTCTGGATGCATCTGTTGATTTTTGAAGATACTCTCGTATCTTACTTTGGCTTATTCACAGTGAAATTTACTTTGTGGTTTGTCAATTTGAGCAGAGGCACGAGTTCTTTTGTGAGTCATAATTAACCTGAACATAAGATGGAAAGAAAAAAAAATTAGTCTCTTAAAAATTTAATTAATGCAAATTATTAATATTTCAATAAGCAAATTATTAATATTTCAATAAATTAAAAATTAAATAATTGAATAAAAATTAAACTTAAGAAACAAAATTATTCTTACCACCTTCCTCGAGAATTTAAGAACTCTTAAAATAAATAAAAAACTAATGAATCAAAAGGAGAATTTAAAGGAGAGTTGGTGAGGTTGGAGGAAGGAGATGTGCATAGGCACACAAGGCAAAGCAGTGGCATGCAATGGGCTGCAGATGGGTGTCTGGGTCTTGGCTCAAGGCGAGGCTGGCGTTGGCGTGTCCGGAGCCTGGAGCTGCTGCTTGTTGGCGAATGGAGGCTTAGGGACTTAGGGCTTGTGACACTTGGTGTTTTGGTGGATGGGAAGTTGAGTGATGAGTGAATGGGGTGCATCAATGATGCAATTTATAGATGGAGGAGTATAAATTGGAATAAAACTCTTAGAATAATTAAAGCATTAAAATAAGAGTCCCTTCTAATTTTACTCATGATAAACAACAATTAATAATTAAATAAACGATATGAATTATCAATTGCTATTTATTTGCCAAGATAAATATAAAATAAAATTAACTCTAATCCTAAGCTAAGTTGATAAAAGTTAATATATAAATTATAATAAATATAATTATATATTAAAGTTTATCAATAATTTGAAAGAAAGAAAAAATATTTATTTTAGATGCCTTTTAAAAATATTTACAACAGAGGCACCTAGTTTTTATTATTTATGAAAATAGCAACCAAAATTTGAAAATAATTCAATTAAGTCCTTAGACTTAATGAAAATTTGAAATTGAGTTGCAATTTAAGACTTAGGTCAAAATTGACCTTTTATTTGCAAAACTAAAATTTATTTTGCTATTTAGGGCTAATTCTTTGGAAAATTATGCAAAAATCTATTCCGTGAAAGATTGGAGGGTCACAAGCGTCCGCTTAAGTTCCAATCTCCTAGACAGAATTTATTTGAGCATAATAAACCCGAAAATATTCCCTAAGTAACTTATTGGAAGCGATAAAAACTAAGGGTTAGATAAACTGAACAAGATTTTATCCCGTTCAGGGTTTTCTCCGTAATAATGTTTCAAACGCTGAGCATTGACCTGAAAATTACCTCTCTTACCTTGGAGTTCAATAACTCTGTATGGATAGACGCGATGAATTGTAAATGGACCGGACCAACGTGACTTCAACTTACCAGGAAATAATTTTAATCTGGAATTAAATAACAAGACTTGCTGACCTGCTTCAAATTCTTGAACTCGGATATGCTTGTCATGCCATTTCTTGAGTCTTTCTTTGAGTAATTTGGCATTTTCATATGAGAACATTTGAAATTCCTCTAGCTCGTTGAGTTGGAGCATTTGTTTATCTTTAGCAGGCTTGAGATCCAAATTGAGTTGTCGAAGAGCCCAGTAAGCTCTATGCTTTAACTCCAGAGGTAGATGGCATGCTTTCCCAAAGACCAACCTGTAGGGTGACATTCCTAAGGGTGTCTTATATGCTGTTCTGTAAGCCCATAAAGCATCATCTAGTCTCTTGGACCAATCTCTTCGGTTCGGGCAAACTACCTTCTCAAGTATGCCTTTGATCTCTTTATTTGCTAGCTCACTTGCCCATTTGTCTCATGGATGGTAAGTCAGTAGCAACCTTGTGTTTCACTCCATGTTTATCTAGCAACCATTTTAACCACTTGTTCACAAAGTGGGTCCCTTTATTGTTGATAATAGCTCTAAGGGTTCCAAACCTTGTGAACACGTGTTTCTGCAAGAATTCCATCACAACCTTGGCATCCTTCATCGGATACGCTTCAGCCTCGACCCATTTGGACACATAGTCTACTGCTACCAATATATACTTGTAACCAAAAGACGGAGAGAAAGGACTAAAAAAGTCAATACCCCAAACATCGAACAATTCTACCTCTATGATATTTGTTTGAGGCATCTCATTTCTATTAGTGACATTTCCAACCCTCTGACATCGATCACAACTCTTCACATAGGCATATGCATCCTTGAATAGTGTTGGCCAAAAGAATCCAGCTTGTAATACTTTGGTTGCTGTACGAGTACCTCCAAAGTGTCCCCCACTAGGAGCTGAGTGATAGTGGTATAAAATCTTCGATATTTCATCTTCGGCCACACATCTTCTAATCATCTGATCTGCACACATTTTGAACAAATATGACTCCTCCCAAAAATAGTACTTCACATCATGAAGAAACTTTTTTCTTTGCTGATATGTTTTATCAATCGGCATCAAACCACAAGCTAAATAGTTAGCAAAATAAGCAAACCAAGGAGTGTTGTAGGCATGATTTACCTTCAGTATGTGTTCATCTCGAAATGTCTATTGGATCGGTAAAAGGAGAGTTTTCCTCTTGCGGCTCCAATCTGGACAAGTGATCCGCTACTTGGTTTTCTACTCCTCTTCGATCTTGAATTTCTAGATCGAACTCTTGAAGTAAAAGTACCCACTGGATCAATCTCGGCTTAGCATCTTTCTTGGTTAATAAATATTTAATCGCGGAGTGGTCCGTATAGACGATCACTTTGGTACCTACAATATTAGATCGAAACTTATTGAAAGCAAACACAATAGCAAGTAACTCTTTTTACTGTATAGTTCAGTTGAGTTCCAGTTAGAGTTCTACTTGCGTAGTAGATAGGATGAAAAGCTTTGTTTCTTCGCCGGCCCATGACAGCTCCAATGGCGAAGTCACTTACGTCACACATCAATATGAATGGAAAATCCTAGTCTAGTGTGACGATTATAGGTGCCGTGACTAATTGACTCTTCAGATCGTTGAAGGCTTTTAAGCATTCCTCATTAAACTTGAAAATTGAGTTTTTCTCCAAGAGCTTACATAAGGGTTTAGCCACTTTGGAGAAGTCTTTGACAAATATTCGATAAAAATCGACGTGACCCAAAAAGCTCCTAACACCTTTTACAGATGTTGGAGGTGGGAGTTTCTCGATAACATCTACTTTTGCTTTGTCTACCTTGATCCCATGGCTCGTTATCCGATGACCTAGAACAATTCCTTCTTGTACCATAAAATGGAATTTTTCCCAGTTGAGTACAAGATTCATTTCTTCGCATCGCCTTAGTACCTTCGCTAGATTGGCTAAGCAATCCTCGTAAGTATCTCCAAATACTGAGAAATCGTCCATGAAAACTTCCAAATACTTCTCAACCATGTCAGTAAAAATAGACATCATACACTTTGAAATGTAGCTGGTGCATTACATAAACCAAATGGCATGCGTCTAAATGCAAATGTACCATACGGACAGGTGAATGTCATTTTGTGTTGATCTTCTGGTGCTACTGTAATATGATTATACCCTGAGTATCCATCGAGAAAATAGTAGTAATCTCGTCCTGCGAGTCTATCCAGCATCTGGTCTAAAAACGGCAGAGGAAAGTGATCTTTCCTAGTCGCCTTGTTCAGCTTCTGGTAATCGATGCAGATTCTCCATCCCATAACTGTCCTAGTTGGTATCAACTCGTTGTTCTAATTCTCCACGATCGTGATACCTCTTTTCTTCGGCATGTACTGGACTGGACTCACCCATGAACTGTCTAAGATGGGGTAAATTATACCCGCATCCAACCACTTGATAATTTCTTTTTTTACTACATCTTTCATGATGGGGTTCAGTCTCCGTTGTCCATCAATTGTGCCTCTCTCGCCATCTTCTAATATGATCTTGTGCATGCATATAGATGGGCTAATACCACGAATATCGGCTATGGTCCATCCGATAGCCTTCTTGGATTGTTTCAAAACTATAATAAGTTTCTCTTCTTGTTTTGTAGTTAATTCTGCTGAAACAATCATAGGCAGAGTAGAGGCGTTACCTAAATAAACATATTTTAAGTGTGAAGGTAATACCTTGAGTTCTAATTTAGGTGGCTCCTCGATTGATGCTTTTGGTTGCATGTAATCTTTTTTCTCCAACTCCAAAGATTCAAAACGGGATTGTGGATTAAATCCCTTTTGATTAGCTTCTAGGAAAGCTGAGTATTCATCCTCCTCTTCCTTATTTAGGGGATCCGACGTCAGAATTCTTTCCAATGGGTCCTCAATGCAGTTAAGTTCCTTCTCTACTATTAGTTCCTCTAAATCGGCTACTGCAGAACAATCATCCATTGTGTCAGGAAATCGCATTGACTTAAAAACATTAAATGTTACCTGATCATCTTGAACACGCATAGTCAGCTCGCCTTTGTGCACATCAATAAGGGTCCTTCCAGTTGCTAAGAATGGTCTTCCTAGAATGATTGGCACTTCTTTGTATGCTTCAAAATCTAGAATTACAAAGTCAGCAAGGAAGAGAAACTTATCTACACGTACCAATACGTCCTCGATTTTTCCTTCTGGATGCGCTAAGGATCGATCTGCTAGTTAAAGTGTAACCGTAGATGGTCTAACTTCTCCTATCCCCAACTTCCTAAATATTGACATAGGCATCAAGTGGATACTTGCACCTAAGTCACATAATGCTTTACCACAATAAGTTGATCCAATGTTGCATGGTATGGTGAAACATCCAGGGTCCTTCAACTTTGGGGGTAGTTTGTTTTGAAGATATGCACTGCATTCCTTCGTCAGAGCTACCGTGTCAAATTCTCCAAGTCTTCGTTTCTTTGACAAGATTTCCTTCATGAACTTAACATAGTTTGGCATTTGCTCAAGTGCTTCGACCAACGGGATGTTGATGTGTAGTTGCTTGAGTACGTCAAGGAACTTCCTAAATTGAATCTCCTGCTTCGGCTTCTGAAGTCTTTGAGGGTAGGGTGGTGGTGGTTTCATTACTGGAACTGGTTCTGGTTGATTCACCTTTGGTGGTAATTCTGCATCTAACGACATTATTGGTTGATCAGAATTGACTGGTCTTGAGGTTACTTTGCATGGTTTTGTAGATATCGATTTTGGTGAAACTGGGTTTTCAACACTTGGTTGAACTTCTGAGTCTTAAACATCAGCTTGTTCTTTTCAACTTCGACAGTGTTGGGCTTTACTATCTTTTCGCTCCTCAATTGCAACGCTTTGCAATGTTCCTTCCCCGGATTTCTAAGATTTTCCGTGTCACTAGGTAAAGCACCTTGTGGTTGGTTCCTAAGTTCAGTTGCAAGCTAGCCCACTTGGTTCTCCAAATTCTTTAATGTAGCTGCTGGGCTCTGGATTAAAGCATCATTCTTTACTAGATATGTCTTTAACAAACTTTCTAGGCTATTAGATGCTTGACTTGAACGGTTTCGAACTTGTTGCTAAAAATTAGGTGGTCGGGTTTGATGCGAGTTGGGTGTAAGTGGTCTGGTTCCAGCCCTTGGTTACTCCAGGAAAAATTTGGGTGGTTCCTCCACGATGGGTTATAAAAATTTGATTACAGCCCTTGCCTTCCTCGATTTTGGTTCTGATTACCCATGTAGTATACAGATTTTGGGTTCGACGGACATTCTTCAAACAAATGTCCCTCCCCACAATACACACAGGCTATATTCTCAAATTGATTAGGCGGCTGTGCTGCAAAACTAGTAGACCCATTAGTAGTAAGATTTTTAATCATTGAGGATATCGATGATACCTGAGATGCGAGTGAAGTAAGAGCGTCTACTTCATGAATGCCAGCTACTCGTCTTCCTGACGCTGCTCGACTGGTTGACCATTGAAAGTTGTTACTGGCAGTCCTTTCGATAATTTCATAAGCCTCATTATAAGACTTAGAAAGGAGAGCACCATTAGCAGAGGTGTCCACTACCATCCTTGTGTGAGCATTGAGACCATTATAGAATGTCTCAAGTTGAATGCAATGAGGAATTCCATGATGAGGGCATTTTCCTAATAACTCTTTAAATCTTTCCCATGCCTCATACAAGGACTTGTCATCCATTTGGTGGAAAGCAGTGATCTCGTTCCTCAGCTTAGCATTTTTGCTAGGCAAAAAATACTTCATGAGGAATCTCTCGGCTAACTCTTGCCATGTAGAAATGGAGTTCGGTGGCAATGAATTCAACCAGGCACGAGCTCTGTCCCTTAACGAATATGGGAACAACTTCAATCGTAAGGCATCTTCAGAAACTCCGGCTAACTTGAAAGAATCGCTTACTTCCATGAATAGTCTTAAATGAAGATGAGGATCTTCAGTAGGCATTCCACTGAATTGGCCCACTGTCTGAAGCATCTGGAACATGGCTGGCTTCAGCTCGAATTGTTGTGCCTCGATTTTGGGTCTCCTAATACCTGGATTAAGATCGTTAAATACTGGTACGACATATTGTCTTAAGGCTCTATCCCTATCATCAACAATAAGGATAGGATTCTGAGCAGGTTTTGCTCCATTTCCTTCGTTCATATTCTTGAAATTCATCTCTTCGGTCCTTCTCTGGTTCGCTTGTCTCATTCGTTGTCGAAAGGTTCGTTCTATTTCGTGGTCCACAGGAGTAGGTCAATAATCGGTCAATACTCATAAACACCGAAATAATCACGTAAAAGTTGAGTAAGTAAAATTTCAATAAAATAAATAAACCAAAATGTAAAAAATTCACAAATAATGGCTTTGAAAAGCAGGTCCCGAACAATGGCGCCAAAAACTTGGAGCGGTGGAAATGTGCAAGTGTACACAATCGTAACAAGTAATAAAGTGACAAGTAAATGTCGAGTTATCGTATCACGAGGACTGTAAAAGAATTATTTATGAAGATGATTTCAAACACTTTGGTGATGGAAAAATAGTTGGTTTGGAGAAATATTTAAAAACGAAAAGAAAAACAAAGTAAAAATAAAATAAAACAAAGTTCTAGTGCACGATTTCAAAAACTGATTTTAATCAAGATGATATAATTGTATTAGATTAATAACATTTCTTACCTTAGTATTATTAAGCTTGTGTTTATACTCGTTAAAATATGGCAACTCGGTAATCTGCTAACTTATGAACATACTTACAAATAAAAATCCGTTCATCTCTTGTACATATTCCTATGTCAATTCGACCGATAAAACAGATTTTTAAAAGTAAACATGTTATTGCACATACATACTTATTAAATTAAACAATCTCTCGCATATTCCTATGTCAATTCAAACGATTAATTCAACCTAATAAGCATATAAAAGATCATGTGAAGTACCAAAGTATTTTTACCTTGAAACAATTTAATCACAAAATCCGCAAGTTATGCAAGGCATACATATCATCAAATACAATGTTAATTTAATCTTCACTACCTTAGAAGAATTAAACATGCATGATTAAGTATTGTGTCCATTAATTACAATTTCAATGCGTTTAAATAATTAACTCATAAGCTATCTAAACAATTATAATGCCAGATAACTTAACATGATTTTACTTAATCAAACATTTCACCGAGGCCTTTAACAGCATAAACACAATTTTAATAATCTAAGAGGCGAAATGAAATCAACCCAACACAAATTAAATTCAAGCTAAATTGATCAAATTAAACATTTCAAAAGCATGAATATTCATAAGCATGTTTGTCAAAACAACAACAAATAATTTAAAGTGATAGGAAACAAGAAACAAATCCGGTGGCTCTCCGTTGCTTTCCGATTGATCCCTTCTTCGTTCTTCGTTCTCCTCGGCTATCAAGGGGGATTATGAACACTTCAATTGCTGCTTCGAATGGCTGGAAAACACCTCTTTTCCAAGAGGGGAAATCGGCACAAGAACACCAAAAAGGGAGAAGGGAAAATGGAATTGAGAGAAAGTGAGAGAGGAGAATGTTGGATGCTTGAGGTGTGTTTTGAATGAGCAGCTAGGGGCTGTATTTATAGGTGTTAGGGGCTGCTAAAAATAGCAAAAAATCAGCAGCAAAGGAGTCCCACTTGGCCGGCCATCCCATGTGGCAAAGTTGATGGATTCAACTTTGCTAAAATTAGCATGGGCAAATCTTTAAAGCCATGAATTTTGGAGGGGTTTGAATAGGATTCTGAGGAGTCTTCAAGGGCTTCTTTGCAAATCATTTAATCAGATAACAAGCTGATTTGTACCAGCCTATGGACGGTTTGGGCTACCTAACTCTTTGCTTGGTTCGGCTCAACCAGTTTGGTTCAGCTGATGCAGTTCAACTGGGCCTTTTTCATAATTAATTAAGATTAATTTATTTAACCCAAATTAAATTGGGAATAAATTAAAATTAATTATATTATGATTAAATGTTCATAATTGGACCGTCTTGGGCTGAAAATAAATTCGCCTTGATATTTCGAATTGCTTCTCGGTTTTGTTCTTCGAGCAATGTCTGCCGAGCTGATTTTCGCCCTTTGTGCGAATCTGTCGAAAATAATCAAAATAAATCAAAATTTGCTATAAAATTAATTAAAATTCATCATGTTCATATTTTTAACACAATTTAATTATTTTATAACATTTAATTATTTTTCGACAAGAATTTACTCGAAACCACATGAATTTGGGTCAAAAATGGCATGAAAAAGTATATAAATTTTTGTGTTTCCATCTCCGTAGGGGGCACCAGTGCTATTTGTAAATAAGAAGGATGGTACTATGAGGATGTGTATAGATTATCGTCAATTGAATAAATTGACAGTAAAGAATAAGTACCCACTTTAAAGGATCGATGACTTATACGACCAATTTCTTGGGGCTTCTGTGTTTTCCAAGATAGATCTTCGTTCTAGGTACCATCAGTTTAGGGTTAAGGAATTCGATGTTCATAAAACTACTTTTAGGACTCGTTATAGGCACTATGAGTTCCTAGTATGCCCTTTGGTTTGATGAATGCTCCGATTGAATTCATGGATCTTATGAATCAAGTTTTCCAACCTTTTTTAGACCAGTTCGTTGTGATTTTCATGGATGACATTCTGGTAGACTCTAAGACTTAGGATGGTCATGATGAGCATTTTAGAGTAGTTCTTCAGATACTCCGTGTGAAGCGACTCTATGTTAAGTTGAAAAAATAAGAGTTTTGGCTTAAGGAAGTCACCTTTCTAGGTCATGTGATTTTTGCTAAGGGGATTAGAGTTGATCCTAAGAAAATCGAGGCTGTTCTTGAGTAAAAATAGCCTAGGAATGTTTCTGACATCCGTAGCTTTCTTGGGCTAATGAGTTACTATCAAAGATTTGTTGAGGGCTTCTCACTTATTGTAGCTCTTCTGACTAAGCTGTTGCATAAGAACACCCCATTTATCTGGACTGATGAGCAAAAATTGAGATTTGAGAAGCTCAAAATTTTTTTGACTCAGGCTCTTGTTCTGATACAGCCTGAATCTAGTAAGGAATTCGTGGTTTACAGTGACGTATCATATGTTGGTTTGGGTTGTGTTCTGATGCAAGATGGTAATGTTTTGACTTATGCTTCCCGACAGCTTAAGTGGCACGAAGGCAACTAACCTACGCCTGATCTTGAGTTAGCTACGATTGTCTTCACTTTAAAGATTTGGAGGTTTTATTTTGTATGGTGAGAGATGTATCATTTACACTGATCACAATAGCTTCAAGTATCTTCTAACTCAGAAGGAGTTAAACCTTAGACAACGTAGATGGATAGAGTTGCTTAAGGACTACGGCTATAAGATTGAGTACCGTCCAGGTAAGGCCAATGTGGTGGCTAATGCTCTTAGTTGTAGAGTAATTTCTAGTTTGAGGGAGATGTTTGCTCGCCGAAGTCTATTTGGTGATAAGAGTCTGTTAGCCAAGTTGCAAGTTAAGCTGATCTGGATTGATCAGATTTGGGATAAATAGTTGGGGGATGATTCTTTGGATCTTCGATTCCATCAGGTTGAGGATGGTAGTACGTTTGATTTTGAGTTGAATAGTGATGGGGTTATATGTTTCCAAGGACAGGTCTATGTGCCTAAAGATTCTTGTTTGAAGCATCCATTCTGCGGGAAGCACATAGTAGCCCTTATGTTCTGCATCCCGGTGGGAATAAGATGTATTGGGATCTTTGTGACTTATACTGGTGGTCTGGTTTAAAATGGGGGGTGACTAATTTCGTCTCTCATTGTCTGACGTGCCAGCAAGTTAAGGCTGAACACCAATTGCCTTCGGGTTTACTTCAACCCATTAAGATTGTCCTGTGGAAATGGGTACGGGTGAATATGAACTTTATTAGTGGGTTGCCCTTAACACCCAGTAAGAAGGATTTTGTGTAGGTCATCGTGGATTAGTTGACCAAGTTTGTCCATTTCATTCCTATTAAGATAGGCTACTCTCTTCAAAAACTGGCCAAGTTATATGTTTCAATGATCGTGAGACTTAATGGGGTTCTGGTTTTGATTATTTCTGATAAGGATCCTCGTTTCACTTCTTGTTTTTGGAGGAAACTTTATGAGGCTCTGGGTTCGAGAGTAGACTTTAGTATTGCGTTCCATTCTCAGTCTGATTATCAATTTAAGAGGGTGATTCAGATATTAAAGGATATGCTTTGGAGTTGTATGATTTATTTCCAAGGTAGTTGGGAGGATTTTCTACCATTGATCGAGTTTAACTATAATAACAATTTTCAGTCCAGTATTTAGATGGCACCTTACAAGGCTTTGTGTAGTCCTAAGTGTCGTATTCCATTGTATTGAACTGAGTTAGGTAAGTGACGAGTTTTGGGTCTTGAGTTGGTTTTCGAGAGTAAGGATAAAGTTAGATTGATTCAAGATCGTCTTAAGGCAGCTTTTAATAGGTAGAAGTCATATACAAACCTAAAAAAGAGGGACATCGAGTTTTCTGTGGGTAATTATGTCTTTCTTAAGGTGTTTCTGTGGAAGAAGGTAATTCATTTTGGATTTAAGGGCAAGTTGAGCCTTAGGTTCATTGGGTCGTATCGAATTCTAAAACGTGTGAGATCGGTTGCTTATCAGTTAGAACTACCTTTAGAGTTAGATCGTATTCATGATGTGTTTCATGTCTCTATGTTGAGGCAGTATCGGTCAGACCCATATCATGTTGTTTCTATTGAGGAGATTGAGGTAAGACCGGATTTGTCATTTGAGGAGGGGTCGGTTCATATTTTGGATCAAGATGTTAAGGTCTTAAGAAGGAATTATATCCCTTTAATGAAGGTTCTGTGGTGGAATCATGGTATAGAAGAAGCTACATGGGAACTTGAGGACTTGATTCGACAGCAATATTCACATCTGTTTAAGTCAAGTAAATTTTGAGGCCAAAAGTTATTTTTGGGGGAAGAGTTGTAACACCTTAAAATCTTAATCTTTTGATTTGTTGAACTCTGTCATTAATCAGTGCCTGCTTCGGTGGTTGAGTGTCTTAATTGGGTCTTTGAGGTCTTGGGTTCAAGTCATGGTTTGGGGAGTTGAATTATTTTTGTTTTTGATTAGTCTTTGGTCAGCTATTCAGGTTGGTGGTGTTGGAGTTGTAACACCCCAGATTTCGGGGGTTAGAAGTTCTGATGTTAGTGGTTAGGGTATGAGGGAAATGTGTGCTTTTGTGGTTAGTCTTGCGTGTAAGTGACAGGATGGGCCTGTTGGTCTAGTGGTTGAGTGTGTGTTTATGTATCTTTGGGACGTGTGTTCGAGTCCTTGTGTTTGCGCTTTGGAGGAATATTTTTATTGCCTTGTTTTGTTTTGTTAAAAATTTTAATTAAATTATTTTGTTTTGGTTATTATTGATTTTAATTTGTTTTATTATTATTATTATTATTTTATTGTATTATTTTTGTTTCCTTTTTCTTTTTCCACGTTTTTTTTGCTTTTCTTCCTCATTGGTTTTGTTTTTCTTTTTTTTTGAAATGTTGCGGTTCACGGAGACTTTTAATTTTCTAGTAATTGAGTCAGCATCAGGACGTTCTCTGTCACCAAACAGGTGTGTGTTCTGAACCTTTTCTATTTTGTTTGCGAATTTTAATTTGACTTTACGAAGATTCAACTACGAATGTGATATAATTTATTTTTATGCTTGGAATGTGCATGGTTTTGTATGATTTTGATTCAACGAGGATTGGAAAGTGCTTTGTGGATGAAAGCACATTTTTTGGGGCTATGTTAGGGTGGTTTCGTGACTACACAGGTGTCCACACGGGCGTGTGACGACTAACACGGCCTTGTGCTTTTGGGAATTAGGGTTCCTAGCGAAATTTAGGTGCCACACGGCTTGGACACATGGCCGTGTGGCTGACTTTGGGATTTTATCGTTTGTCACAAAGTCGTGTCCCTCAGGCACACGGGCGTGTGAGTTTGGGGATTAGGGTTTGAGTGATTTGATGCCACATGGCCTGGCCACACGGTTGTGTGGCTAATTTGTGGATTTAGGGATTCCACACGGGCATGTGTATTGGGACACACGGTCGTGTCTAGTGGGCACACGGGCGTGTGAGACCCTCACACAGTCGTGTCTGCCCTGTACTCAAATTTTAGTGTAAATTGATGGAGAGTTACATGGTCTGTCTCCACGACCATGTCTCCGGTCCACACGGGCGTGTGCCTTAGTCACACGGCCGTGTGACCCTTTTACATAGGTTTTTAACCTTCCATACTGCCTAGGCATTCCTACACGCTCAGAGCACACGTACGTCTGGCCCTAAGGCACTTAAATTGGTTCCAAGTGTGTTTCTGATCCGAAAATGTATTTCGTGTGCTCCGACCCTTAACTAAGTTTAGTGAGGGTGTTCATGACTTGATATCTGTGCTAAGTGTGTGTGATGTGTGAGATTGAATCTAGTCTATGGAGTGTGTTGTTTATCTGTTCCTATTGACTGACTGTGTAAATGTCTTTGTTCTTTGAGCTATAATGCATTCATGCATTTACATAAAGTATTGCGGATTGGGTTGTGAAGAGAAGGAAGACTGTATCTGTTCTGATCTGGCAGTTTAACTGCAAGTCTATACGTATAGCGATTTATCGCACTATACCTCTCGTGCGTCAGCTTTGCTGCGTACTATTATCTAATCTGGCAGTTTTAAATTGCAACATGGCTGTACAGCAGATTACTATATTACACTGTACTATACGTACGTTAGCTTTGCTGCGTACTATTATCTGATCTGGCCTATACCGCGGTCTACCGCATTGCACAGTACGACACATATGCTAGCCCTACTGCATTTTATTATCTGAGTGGCTTAGTCTACGTATGTGGTGTGTAAGGTTGGATGGGCCTTCTGAGGTCCTAATTGGTGTGATTGGTTGGATGAGCTTTAACAACTCTTATGAGGTGTGATCGGGGAATGGAGAGGTGTGTTGGCTGGATGGGTGGGTTATGTTTTCTGACTACATTTCATTTACATCTGCCTCTGTGTGTGTTCTGACTAAAAGACTAGTTGTACTCTCAACTGATAACACGATTTTGAAAATTGAACAGGCTATATAGGAATGAATAGATCCTATGTCTATCAGAGCAAAGTAAGGTACATCAAATATAAAGAACATACCGATGATGACATTAGGAGCATCTCTGTCCTCTCGGTGACGTGCAGCATAAACTGAAGTAAGCTGCCTCACCTCAGTTTGACTAGCACCTCTGCCCGGTGCTCTCTGTCCCCGGCCCATACCATTACCACCCCTAGCCGGACGATAGCCTCTAGGTGGCTGTTGAACTCTCTGCAGCTGCACGAAACCTGATGTTAGAGCTTGCACTTGATCTGTCCTCAATGGACACTCTTGAATACAGTGCTCTAAAGACCCACATCTTAAAGAGGCCCCAATCCTCTTCCAGCACTCGCCTGGATGGCGCTTACCACAATCACTGCACGCTGCAACCTAGTATGAGCAACAGAAGAAACGGGGGCCCCCAATCTAACTGGCCCATCAGATCTGACCTTTTTCTTAGGCCTCTGTACAAAACTCGAGGGATCCAAATCCCTTTTATTCTTACCTCTCTCACAGTCCTTGTTCTGGCACTCCGCCCACTTAACATCCTCAGTAATCTTTGTCTTCTCCACCAGAATCGCGAACTCACGCTGTCTCTGCGGAGTTATCAGAACCCTCAAATTATCCCTTAGGCCGTCCTCAAACCTAACAAATCTCTCATACTCCGATGCCACCATACCTCGAGCATAGCAGCTCAGCCTTAGAAATTCGGCATCATATTCGGCCACAGATCGATCACCTTGCATAAGGTTTAGAAACTCATGCCTGCGAGCATCAACGTAGCTGGCTCCCACACATTTGCATTGTAATGTAGTCTTAAAGAACTCCTAAGTCAAACAGTCAGGTTGAGTGCCCTCCTTAATAGTTAACCACCACTGATATGCTTCGTCACGAAGCAAGGAGACTGCACCCTTCAATTTTTGCTCGGAGGTACAGTCCAAGTCATCCATGATTCTCTGAGTGGCCTCCAACTAATACCCAGCCACATTAGGGTCGACTCTTGTGACACCTCTAAACAACCAACTCCATTAGACCGAAGTCGTTTAGTTATCGACCCTCAGCCTCTAGATTTAGAATTGGGTCTAGCGACCCTCTCCAATATCCTCAGCGTAGCTTGGGACAGTATGTCGTCTCCAGTCAATCGACTCTGAGACTCAGTCTCAGTAGCAGGTGACACAGGTGTCTAACTTGTGTCCAGATTCGGCATGCTGCCCAAAGATGAGGATTCAGCTCGAACCCCCCTACGGCCTCTATCTCGGCCTCGAATACCACGTCCCGTGATACCTTGTGCGCTCATTGTGACTTAGAAGTTTTATCTACATTAAAAATTTTATACATCAGTTTCTATATTTATTAACAGATGTTTTATACATGGAGTATCAGAAATTTAGAATCGTTTCAGAAGTTTCAGTCTTCTAACTAACTTAGTATAGTTTCAAAGGGCACTAACGATAGTGTTTCAAAATAGTTTTAACTAAGTACAAAAATACTTACAGGATCGGCGCCGGAGACTCGGTGAACCATATTATCAATTAGAATATTTTAAACCATATGTAAACCAATTATTTAAAACATATTTTGGAACCCAAAATCCACATTCAAGGTTTTGTAACCTAGCTCTGATACCACTAAATATAACACCCTCAAACCTGACCTAGAAGTTATGGTCGTATCTGACGACGTCATATGGAAGGGATTTTAAAAACGGAGCTAACTCGATAAAAACCTTTAATTGCTTTTATTTATGTCAAACATATGTTCCATTTGTCGACTTACCTTAAAACATATTAATTTAGCGAAAGCTTAGAAAAACAATGCTTAACGTGAAACCATCATAAAAATATGCAGGTTAAATCCAAAAACCCAAAACCAAATCCAGATAGTTAAAAGTCCATACAGTCCCAAAAAATACAACTTGAAAGAAACCATAAAACAAAATAAACCAGTGATAATGTGTGGTCACCATCGAGTCCTCCTCTGCACTGATCCGCCTAACTCTGTAGATTACATGTATAGATTAAACAGAAAAGTGCGAGTTTACGTAAACTTAGTGTGTAACCCCACAGAATTAAGCATGCATACAACAGAAAGTCAGAATCAGATAGACATAGAATCGGGCTTAAGCCCATTACAGATACATATACAGATTCGGGCCTAAGCCTATCTAGATACAGATACATATATACAGAGTAGAATCAAAAACCAAGTATCCTACCCCCATTCTCTACATACCATCTCCGACCATCCCTACACATCATGTGGGGTTTAAACACCCACCCAGCCCTACACACCATGTTGTACTAATGCAGCACATAACAAATATAACGCAACCATGCTGCCAAATAATAGGCATCAACTACTTTTCAGAACATTTCCTCCAAAATAATTCTCTCACCCCAATAACAATAACAGAACATACAAATAGCATTAATAGATAAATCATGCTTAACATGCTCTAATAAACAGATAAAAGATATACAGATATAGGCATGCTCATAACCATATTTTAGTCTAACAGATCTCAGGGTTTCAGGTTTAGATAGCATTTATCGACTTTACAGTAGGACCATAGTCGATTAGAATGACCCGCGTGACCCTACGAAAAATCTCAAATAAATGGGCCCACATGTCCGTGTGACCCACATACCCAGATTGGCCTTGCCCGTGTAGATCACACAGTCTGTCCTAAAGTTCACACGCTCGTATGACTCACCGTGTAGGCCCACATGCCCAGTCTGGTTTAGCCAGTATAGCCCAAACGGCCACACTCCGGCCATCACATGGCCGTGTCTAGTGTACGGTCTGACTTTTGTCAATCACACAGCTGTGTAATTACACATGGCCTACCACACAGCCGTGTGGCATCAACTGTAACGTTTTCAGCTTTTATCGAAAACTTGTTTTCTTGCGTTTTGGGTACACGCCTGGTACTGTTTCGATGTGAAAATGCTCCGAGACTACCAGCACCTAAAAATAGAATCCTGAAAGTCTTATTAGCAAATGATTTACCAGAATTAACCACTAAACTAAGCAACGTTCCACATTTACCACCGTAATACGGCAATACGAAAGTTAAGCAATTGATGCGAAAACCACCGATTCACTGACTTCACCTACACAGCCGTTCACAGAATTATCAATTACTCACCAATATCGGTTATTCTAATATTGCCCATAATTCAAAATCTAACGTTAACAACCAAGTCTTAACTTACCAACCCGATTGAAGAACCCAAAAAGAAAGAGTAGTAATTGGTCAGTAAAATGACGGCAACAGAAGAAAGAAAATAGAAATTTTAATGTGAAACAGCATAGAAGAGAAGAAAGAAAATAAAACGTTAGAGAGATTTGGAGATTTTTGAAAGAAAGATAAAATAAGAGTTTTAGCAAAAAGAAATACCAGTTTATTCCCCACAATCCCTTAATTCTCTCCACTACCCCACTCCTGATAACTCCCTCAGAATTTTAGCTCAACCGGAACTCTATTAGATAACAAAACAAAAAAAATTTAACACCCTCGCTAATGCATGGATTCGAACACAAGACCTCCAACACACCAACATCCTTACTACTCGAACTAGTAGGGTCATTCTAGTATGGAATTACAGACAATTAAATATAATCCCATTGAACATAGATATGGCTTAAATCCAAAATACCCAAAATTTGCCAAAGCCAGGGCTAAAACTTGGGACCTCACACACACACCCAAAACACTTAACCACTAAAGCAGGTACACAATTGTGTGAAACAATTACAGAAACAAAAATAGAAATATTAGGGCGTTACAATGAGTAAGTTGGGTTTTTTTGTTATTTACTGTAATGGTAGTGAGTATTGATTCTGTTTAATCGTTTTGATGCTTGATTAGGGTAGAATCGTGAGACGGTTGGCGTTCCTCCAGCAACTTAAGTATCACGTTGCTACAGTTCGTTTTAGCAGTAAGCGTGAATGCATTTTCTTGAGTGATTGAAAGAGTTGTTGTATTCAATTTTTTATTAATTTCGTGTCTCATCACTGAAATTGATCGCAAAAATATCGTAGTTAGGTTCTGGGAGTCTCGTGTTCGCATTCACGTCAAAATTGAACCAGGTGTGTACTGAAAAATAGTAATTGACGAAAGCAAAAAAAGTTCACTGTCGATGCCATACGGCTGTGTGCCAAGCCGTGTGGTAGGCCGTGTGTGAAACATGGTCGTGTGGCAGACCGTGTTTTAGACCGTGTATGGCACATGATTTAAGCTAATTGGGTCGCGTGGGCCCAAAATTGTAAAATTTTCCATAGGGCCGTACACATCCTTCTGATTGACCGTAGACCTTCGGTGAGATCGGTATTTGTTCCAATAAACTATATAATATGGAATCCTATCTAGTTGCATGAATCTCAATAACTACTTGTAAAACTGAAATGTCATATGATGAGTAAACTGCGTAATATATTAAAAGAAAATAAAAAAAATGCTATGTATGTTTTTTATCTGCTATGCTATGTGTATATATTGAAAATATGTCTGATATATGTTACATTCTATATTTACATCTTGGTTGGGTTATATATATTATGTGGAGAAAGTGTTTCTGTAAAAGGCGATAATTTGCCTATTTATCTGGTAGCTTAGCTGCAAATATATGTAAAGTGTCTTATTGACACTAAACGGTTTGTAGGGCTGGGTGGGTGTTTCATACCCCGCATGGTGTGTTGGGATGGTCGGAGTTGGTGAGTAGTGGATTGGGGGTAGGATTTCATGTCTGTACCTGAATTACTCTGATAGGAATCTAATTCTGTTAATCTGTCTGATATGCGTCAACTGTTTTAAGTTATTCGTTATACACTGGGTTTGAAAAAATCACTTTCTGTTTGATTGATATTTTCAGGTAATCCTTAGACTTAGGTGGATCGGTGCAATCGGGAGCTCGGATAAAAATTGTTTTTTCTTAATTTTGACTTACTTAAATTTTTGGTTTGAGAGTTTTGTAAATTTTGTAGACTTTGGGACTGTTTTTTATTTCAAAGCTTTAATTCCTTATTTTGCTTAATATTGTTGAAACATTTATTCGACGAAATTTATTTTTCTGCACAATTAATGGTTTCCCAACAATAAATTTTTTTCCCCAAAAGATCACCCTTTTAAGGAGTCGTCGCCGCAAAATTATACGTTTTTAGAAAATAAAGTAAACTAACAATGTTTTCAGTAATAAAATCTGACATGATACATTTTCAAATAAATTGGAATTTTAAGGGATTATGTCAATTGTTCAAATTTATGAAAACTAGAATATTCCAAGAAAATTACGTAACACTTCTTGATCTTGCCATAATGTCTAGGCTAGGTTTGGGGTGTTACATTTAGTGGAATCAAAGCCAGGTTACAAAACTCAGGCTGTGAAATTTTGGGTTCAAAATTGTTTTTGTGAAAATTATTTTTTCGAGTAAAGTTTATTTCTGCATGAATCTAAAAAATAATTCTATGAAATACCAGGTCTTCGACGCCGATCCTCCAAGTATTTCTAACTTAGAAAAACTTTAGTTTAGAAATCCCTGAAATGATTAGAACAGTACTATGATTGTTAGAGATTGAAACATTTTTGAAACTTCTTTTGATAACTTTTGAGCATAAAATATTTGTTAATAAATACTAAAATTAATACATAAAATTTGTAATGTAGATACTATATACAATGCGCACTCGTGGATTACGTGTACGCGGTACCCGTGGATGCGGTGGCGCCAAAGAGGGGCTCGAGCTGAGTCATCCTCGATGGGCAGTATACCCAGTCTGAATACGAGTGAGACACTGACTACACCTACCATTGAGACTAGTCTCAATGTCGCTCGGCTAGGGACGACACATTGTCCCAAGCCATGCTGAGAGTTTTGGAGAGGGTCATTAGGCCCCATTCTGGTTTTGAGAGCCGTAGGTTGGTAACTGAACGACTTCGGTTCAATTGTGCTTAATTGTTTAGGGGCGTCATTGAAGTCGCCTCGACTATGGCTGAATATTGGTTGGAGGCCATAGAGAGTATTATGAATGACATTGATTGCACCTTGAGCAGAAATTGAAGGGTGCAGTATCTCTACTTCGCGACGAGGCATAATAGTGGTGGTTGACGGTTGAGGAGTGTACTCAACCGAATCAGATTACATGGGATTATTTCAAGAATGCCTTCTAGAGTAAGTATGTGGAGGCAAGTTATGTGGATGCTCGTAGACGCGAGTTTATGAGCCTTACTAGGAAGATAGGACTGTGGCTGAGTATGAGGCTGAATTTTTAAGATTGAGCAGAGATGCTCGTGGGATGGTATCAACTATTATAATAAGTGCATTTGCTTTGACAAAGGATTGAGAGATAATATGACGGCTCTGATAGCTCTAAAGAGGGAGCTGGTATTTGTTGTCTTGGTGGAGAATGCGAGAATTGCTGAGGAGGTTAAGCTCATTAAGCGTGGAAATATGGAGCATGATAGTGGTAAGAATAAAAGGGATTCAGAGCCCTCTAGTTCTATTTCGAGGCCTATGAAATGGCCTAGATCTGATGGGCCTCTGAGGGTTGAGGTCTAAGTTGCTCCTACTATGGTTCAGTCGTGTAGGGATTGTGTTAGCACCATCCAGGTGAGTGTTGGAGGAGGTTAAGAGCTTGTTTGCATTGTGGGTTGATAGAGCACTGCATCAAGGATTGTCCATAACGGTTTGATCAGATGCAAGCTCCAGTTATGGGATTTGTTTAGCCTCAGTGGGCAGTTCAGTAGTCGCCTAGGGACCGTGGTCTAATTAAGGGTGATAACGGTATGGGTAGAGTTTAGAGAGCACTGGGCAGAGGTACTAATTAGTTTGAGGCGAGATAGCCTATACTGGTTTATGTGGCTAGACGTCGTGAGGACAGAGATGCAGTGGATGTTATCACCGATACATTTTTTATTCATACTGCTCCCTATATTGCTTTCATAGATATAGGACCAAAACACTCTTATATAGCTAGTTCTATTTTTGTAAATTTAGGGATTCTTGTTGAGAGCACTTTTAAAGAGATCATTGTACTTAGTCCGTTGAGTAAATCAATTGGGGTTAATAGATTGTACAGGAATGTACCGTTAGAGATACAAAGGGTTGTGTTTCAGGCTAATATGATAGAGCTGCCATTTCAAAAATTCAAATTGATTCTAGGAAGGGCTGGCTCATGGAGCATCGAGTCAGTTTGGACTGTGCTACTAAAAGGGTAGTTTGGAGATTTAAGAATGATGTGGAAGTAATTATGATCTGTGAATATCGGGATTACTTATCAAATATGATCTCCACTCTTATGGCTGAAAAGTTTGTTCGTAAATAATTTGAGGAATTTTTGGCCTCTGTGTTTGAATCAGATTTTGTGGATTCATCTATCAGGAACATTCAAACAATGAAGGAGTTTTTAGATGTCTTTCCCGATGAGTTGTCAGGTTTGCCTCCGAATAGGGAGGTCAAGTTCAGTATCGAGGTTGTACCAGGTACAGCTCTGGTGTCCAATACTCCCTACCGCATAGAACTGAAGAAGCTTATGGAACTAAAGGCTCAGCTTCAAGAACTCCTCGATCGAGGGTTCATATGTCCTAGTATGTCTCTATAGGGGGCACCAGTGCTATTTATAAATAAGAAGGATGGTACTATGAGGATGTGTATAGATTATCGTCAATTGAATAAATTGACAGTAAAGAATAAGTACCCACTTTCAAGGATCGATGACTTATTCGACCAATTTCTTAGGGCTTCTGTGTTTTTCTAGATAGATCTTCGTTCTGGGTACCATCAGTTTAGGGTCAAGGAATTCGATGTTCATAAAACTACTTTTAGGACTCATTATGGGTACTATGAGTTCCTAGTATGCCCTTTGGTTTAACGAATGCACCGATTGTATTCATGGATCTTATGAATGAAGTTTTCCAACCGTATCTAGACCAGTTCATCGTGATTTTCATGGATGACATTCTGGTAGACTCTAAGACTTAGGATGATCATGATGAGCATTTTAGAGTAGTTCTTTAGATACTCCGTGTGAAGTGACTCTATGTTAAGTTGAGAAAATAAGAGTTTTGGCTTAAGGAAGTCACCTTTCTAGGTCATGTGATTTTTGCTGAGGGGATTAGAGTTGATCCTAAGCGGGTTACTATCGAAGATTTGTTGAGGGCTTTTCACTTATTGTAGCTCCTCTGACTAAGCTGTTGCATAAGAACACCCCATTTATCTGGACTGATGAGCAAAAATTGAGATTTGAGAAGCTCAAAATTTTTTTGACTCAGGCTCTTGTTCTGATACAGCCTGAATCTAGTAAGGAATTCGTGGTTTACAGTGACGTATCATATGTTGGTTTGGGTTGTGTTCTGATGCAAGACGGTAATGTTTTAACTTATGCTTCCCGACAGCTTAAGTGGCACGAAGGTAACTATCCTACGCCTGATCTTGAGTTAGCTACGATTGTCTTCACTTTAAAGATTTGGAGGTATTATTTTGTATGGTGAGAGATGTATCATTTACACTGATCACAATAGCTTCAAGTATCTTCTAACTCAGAAGGAGTTAAACCTTAGACAACGTAGATGGATAGAGTTGCTTAAGGACTACGGCTGCAAGATTGAGTACCATCCAGGTAAGGCCAATGTGGTGGCTAATGCTCTTAGTTGTAGAGCAATTTCTGATTTGAGGGTGATGTTTGCTGGCCTAAGTCTATTTGGTGATAAGAGTCTGTTAGCCAAGTTACAAGTTAAGCTGATTTGGATTGATCAGATTTGGGATAAACAGTTGGGGGATGATTCTTTGGATCTTCGATTCCATCAGGTTGAGGATGGTAGTACGTTTGATTTTGAGTTGAATATTGATGGGGTTATATGTTTCCAAGGATAGGTCTATGTGCCTAAAGATTCTTGTTTGAAGCAGTCCATTCTGCGGGAAGTACATAGTAGCCCTTATGTTGTGGATCCCGGTAGGAATAAGATGTATCGGGATCTTTGTGACTTATACTGGTGGTCTGGTTTAAAACGGAGGTGACTGATTTTGTCTCTCATTTTCTGACGTGACAGCAAGTTAAGGCTGAACACCAATTGCCTTCGGGTTTACTTTAACACATTAAAATTCCTCTGTGGTAATAGGTACGAGTGACTATGAACTTTATTAGTGGGTTGCCCTTAACACCCAGTAAGAAGGATTTTATGTAGGTCATCATGGATTAGTTGACCAAGTTTGTCCATTTCATTCCTATTAGGATAGACTACTCTCTTTAAAAACTGGCCAAGTTATATGTTTCAATGATCATGAGACTTAATGGGGTTCTGGTTTTGATTATTTCTGATAAAGATCCTCGTTTCACTTTTCTTATTTAGAGAAAACTTTATGAGGCTCTGGGTTCGAGAGTAGACTTCAGTATTGCGTTCCATTCTCAGACTGATTATCAATTTAAGAGGGTGATCCAGATATTGGAGGATATGCTCTGGAGTTGTATGATTTATTTCCAAGGTAGTTGGGAGGATTTTCTGCCATTGATCGAGTTTGACTATAATCACAGTTTCCAGTCTAGTATTCAGATGTCACCTTACGAGGCTTTGTATAATCTTAAGTGTCGTACTCTATTATATTGGACTTACTTGGGTAAGTGACGAGTTTTGGTTCTTGAGTTGGTTTTCGCGACTAAGGATAAAGTTAGATTGATTCGGGATCGTCTTAAGGAAGCTTCTAATAGGCAGAAGTCATATACAGATTTGAAAAAGAGGGACATCGAGTTTTTTGTGGGTGATTATGTCTTTCTTAAGGTGTTTCTGTGGAAGAAGGTAATTCATTTTGGATGTAAGGGCAAGTTGAGCCCTAGGTTCATTGGGTCGTACCGGATTCTGAAACGTGTGAAGCCAGTTGATTATCAGTTAGAACTACCTCTAGAGTTAGACCGTATTCATGATGTGTTTCACATCTCTATGTTGAGGTAGTATCGGTCAGACCTATACCATGCTGTTTCTTTTGAGGTGATTGAGGTAAGACCGGATTTGTCATTTGAGGAGGAGTCGGTTCATATTTTGGATCAAGATGTTAAGGTCTTGAGAAGGAATTATATCCCTTTAGTGAAGGTTCTGTGGCAGAATCATGGCATAGAAGAAGCCACATCAGAACTTGAGGACTTGATTCGACAGCAATATCTACATCTGTTTAAGTTAGGTAAATTTTGAGGCCAAAAGTTATTTTAGGGGGAAGAGTTGTAACACCTCAAAATCTTAAAGTTTTGGTTTGTTGAACTCTGTTATTAATCAGTGCCTGCTTCGGTGGTTAAGTGTCTTAATTGGGTCTTTGAGGTCTTGGTTTCAAGTCATGGTTTGGGGAGTTGGATTATTTTTGTTTTTGATTAGTCTTTGGTCAGCTATTCAGGTTAGTGGTGTTGGAGTTGTAACACCCCAGATTTTGGGGGTTAGAAGTTCTGACGTTAGTGGTTAGGGTCTGAGGGAAATGTGTGCTTTTGTGGTTAGTCTTGCATGTAAGTGACAGGATGGGCCTGTTGGTCTAGTGGTTGAGTGTGTGTTTATGTATCTTTGGGATGAGTGTTCGAGTCCTTGTGTGAGCGCTTTGGAGGAATATTTTTATTTCCTTGTTTCATTTTGTTAAAAATTTTAATTAAATTGTTTTGTTTTGGTTATTATTGATTTTAATTTGTTTTATTATTATTATTATTATATTGTATTATTTTTTTCCTTTTCCTTTTCCACTTTCTTTTTGCTTTTCTTCCTCGTTGGTTTTGTTTTTCTCTTTTTTGAGACATTGCGGTTCAGGGAGAGTTTTAATTTTCTGGTAATCGAGTCAGCATCAGGACGTTCTCTATCACCAAATAGGTGTGGGTTCTGAACCTTTTCAATTTTGTTTGCGAATTTTAATTGGACTTTACGAAGATTCGACTATGGATGTGATATAATTTGTTTTTACGCTTGGAATGTGCATGGTTTTGTATGATTTTGATTCAACTAGGATCGAGAAGTGCTTTGTGGCTGAAAGCACATTTTTTGGGGCTATTTTAGGGTGGTTTTGCAACCACACAGGTGTCCATACGGGCGTATGACGACTCACACGGTCGTGTGCTTTTGGGAATTAGGGTTCCTGACGAAATTTGGATGCCATAGGGCTTGGACACATGGTCGTGTGGCCGACTTGGGGATTTCATCATTTCTCACACAGCCGTGTCCCTCGGGCACACGGGCGTGTGAGTTTGGGGATTATGGTTTGAGTGATTTGATGCTACACGGCCTGGCCACACGGCTGTATGGATAATTTGTGGATTTAAGGATTCTACACGGGCATGTGTTTTGGGACACACGGTCGTGTCTGGTGGGCACACGGGCGTGTGAGACCCTCACACGGCCGTGTCATCCCTGTACTCAAATTTTAGTTGAAATGGATGAGAGTTACATGGTCTGTCCCCACGACCATGTCCGTGGTCCACACGGGTGTGTGCCTTAGTCACACGGCCGTGTGACCCTTTTATATGGGTTTTTGACCTTCCACACGGCCTAGGCATTCCCACACGCCCAGAGCACACGTGTGTGTGGTCCTAAGGCACTTAAATTGGTTCCAAGTGCATTTCTGATCCGAAAATGTATTGTGTGTGCTCCGACCCTTAGCTAAGTTTAGTGAGGGTGTTCATGACTCGATATCTGTGCTGAGTGTGTATGATGTATGAGATTGAATCTAGTCTGTGGAGTGTGTTGTTTATCTGTTCTTATTGACTGACTGTGTAAATGTCTCTGTTCTGTGAGCTTGAATGCATTCATGCATTTGCATAAAGTATTGCAGGTTGGGTTGTAAAGACAAGGAAGACTGTATCTGTTTTGACCTGGCAGTTTAATTGCAAGTTTATAGCATAGCAATTTATCGCACTGTACCTCTCGTGCGTCAGCTTTGCTGCGTACTATTATCTAATCTGGTAGTTTTAAATTGCAACATGACTGTACAGTAGATTACTGTATTACACTTTACTGTACGTACGTCAGCTTTGTTGCGTACCATTATCTGATCTGGCTTATACCGCGGTCTACCGCATTGCACAGTATAGCACATACGCTAGCCCTACTACGTTTTATTATCTGAGTGGCTTAGTCCACGTATGTGGTGTGTAGGGTTGGATGGGCCTTCTGAGGTCCTAATTGGTGTGATTGGTTGGATGAGCTTTAACAACTCTTATGAGGTGTGATCGGGGAACGGAGAGGTGTGTTGGCTGGATGGGTGGGTTATATTTTCTGACTGCATTTCATTTACATCTGCCTCTGTGTGTGTTCTGACTAAAAGACTAGTTGTATGTAATCTATTTGTCTGTTTAGCTTTTGTGTTGAGACTTTTGTGTGAATTTGGTGTGCCATGGTTGTTAAGTTCTGTTGGGACGTTAGTTCCAAGTGTGCTTTTTGACTTCATGGGTAACTGGATATCTATTGTGCTACTATTTTGAATTTTGTTTCTCTGTTTTAGATTTGTATCGGACTCACACTGAGCTCGAGTAGCTCACCCCCTCTTAGTGTTTCCTTTGCAGTACATTTCAAAATTTTGATGCTGGACTCGATATGCGGAGGTCTCAGATAGTTTTGGGGGAAATAAATGGTTATCAGTTTATATTTAGCTAAACGATTTTCGAACTGTAAGATTTTATAAAGCTGTGGTACAAATTTTTAGTTAGTTTTTAATCGTTGTATTACCGCTTACATATACATATACTATCTTACCTGAAATTTTAATAATTGGTTTTAAACGATTAAGTATTATGATTCAACATGAAAATTGTTTTGTAGAAATTTACCTACGATCACTTCAGTGATCAATATTGTATCCAAGATTCGATCTAAACTTCTAGGCCGGGTTTCGGGAGTTATAGGAGTGGAGTTAAACTCTTAAAAATCTGGTTAGTCAGGGGTGGGAGTAGGTTTGAATTCTTTTTAAAATTTAAACTTATTTAATTATTTAATTTTTCTTTCTTTCTTTTCCCATCTTGTTTTCATATTTGGGTTTGTTTTGTTTGTTATTATTATTTCATTTCATTTCATTTTATTTTTTTCCCCAAAAATATGTTCCCATTATTCACATTTTTTTGGTTGTTGTTTCCCACTTTCTTTATTCCTTCTTTGGTTTTGCTTCTTGCGGTTCAGTCTGTTATTGTTCTTTTTCTTTCTTTCCCCAAACAAATTCAAGTTACATTTCAATTGTTCTTATTCGACTTATCAATTCTACCATGTTCGTAACTCTGTTGTCTTTTAAATTCATTCTTGCTGTGTTGATTCGGTACATTCTCGGGGTAGGTGGAGTTATTTTTACTTACTTTTTTATTTTATTTTTATATATCGATAAGTAAGTTGGGATTTTTCGTTATTTATTGCAATGGTATGAGTATTGATTTTGTTTAATCGTTTTGATGCTCGATTAGGGGGGAATCGTGAGACAATTGTCGTTCCTCTAGCAACTTAAGTATCGTGTTGCTACTGTTCGTTTTAGCGGCAAGCATGAATGCATTTTCTTGAGTGATTAAATGAGGTGTTGTATTTGAGTTTTTATTAATTTCGTGTCTCATTACTGAAATTCATCGTAAAAAAATCGTATTTAGGTTCTGGGAGTCTCGTGTTCACATTCACGTCAAAATCGAACCAGATGTGTACCAAAAAATAGTAATCGACGAAAGCCAAAAAAGTTCACTGTCGATGCCACATAACCGTGTGGCAGGTTGTAACAGTTCGGTTTAAACCCTAGATAGAATAGTGGTTTTGAGATCACAAATCCGAGTTAAAAAATAATTTTAATATTATTTTATGTGTTTGTAGCATGTGAATTAGTATGTATAAATTTTCTGTGATTTAATTTTGTCATTTGTGTGCTTAATTTGAGGAAAAGACTAAATCGCATAAAAGGTAAAAGTGGCCTTCGATAAAGCCCGATTTAGACCCTAGTCAAAACAGTGGCTTTGAGGCCACAAATTTGAGGTCAGAAAAATATTTTAATATTTTTTTTGTTGTTTATAATATGTGATTGAGCATGTGTGAAAATTTGGTGTGAAAATTTTATCGATTGAGTGCCGAATTAAGAAAAAGGACTTAATCGCATAAAGTGTAAAATGTTGTGTGCTGATTGTTAAGTGCTTAATTGTTGTTGTCTTTATAATTTGGAGGAATTATGTTGCAATTAGCTCATTTTATAGTTAGTGGAAGATGATAGCATGGCATAAAGTGTTATTATTAATTTTCTTTAAGGGTAAAATGGTAAAATGCCAAATAATGTTAATATTAATTTAACAAACATGAAATTGGTGGCTATAATGTTCATCTTCCACTGAATTTGAGAAAGAAAAATAGGGTTTGAAGCTTCTTCAATTTCGGCACAATCATAGCTCAATCGGGTATGTGTTTTTAATCGGTTTTTGATAATTTCTATGTTTTTGTGATCGTTGCTTTGTGCTCTTTCAAAACCATGCTTAAATTTTAGAAATTGATGGTGATTTTGAAATATGCCATTGATGAATGCTTGAGTAATGTGTTAGTTGATAGTGAAATATGGAAGATATGTAAAGGATGAACATGTTTTGTCTTTGAATTTTTAATGAAATTGAGTAATTTGAGCTTTATTGAGGAAATGAGAAATTGGAAGACTAAATTGTGAAATAAATGAAATGTGTGGGCTTGTATTAGCATGGGAAGAATTCAGCTAAGCTTGTGTGAGTAGAAATTTGGTGTGTTTTGTGATTTTGTGAATTAGGGACTAAAGTGTCAAAATGTGAAAATGTGAGGGCTATTTTTCAAAATGCCCTAAATATGTGTGTTTGGAATAAATTGAATGAATTGGTGATTGAATGAGTTGAATTTGAATGTGTATAGACCAAGAAAGGAGAAGTTCGGATCGAGATGGAGGCAAAGACAAAGTGCTCGATTAATCGACCGATTCGGTATTTCGACGTCCGAGGTAAGTTCGGATATAATACTAGTTGTAAACTTTATCCTTGTGTTGCGAATTGAATGAATATACATGTATATAACTATGAGATTAGAAATGCTATGTGCGGGATTGAATTAGAGGGCACTAAGTGTGCCAAATTAAGAATGAGACAGAGATGATTAGCACTGTGTGTGCAAAATGATAGAAGCTTCAGCTTATTAAATTGGCACTGTGTGTGCGATACCGATATAAGTTCAGTTTAACATATTGGCACTAAGTGTGCGGTGACGATTATGTTTCGGTTATGAAATTGGCAGTAAGTGTGCGAATATATCAAAGGAATAGCAAAGGTTTAACGAGAGGTAATATCGAGCAATTGAGTAGCATGAATGGTGAGTAACTATGTGTTGATCAAGGTACGTTTGAACCTATGTGGTTGATGATAGATTTAAGAGTTGATTGAATAGATTTTTGAGTATGTGGTTGAGATTGATAATGTGCTTAGTTGTGCCTTTATCAATGTGATGGTATAAATATATATTGATGTGGTATTATTGAGTAGTATGTATTGTATTTCAGACTTACTAAGCTTTTGAAAGCTTACTGTGTGATTTGTTTCTCTATTTTATAGTGTCGGGATCGTTAGCATCTCTAAGCTAGCTATTTTGGATTGAAGATGTGGATCTAGTTATGTTGAAATATCTCTATCACACTATCGTAAAATCTATTTTGGTACTTTTGAAGATGTGTATATTTGAATATGCCATTTGGTAATGTGTTTTAGTGTGTTGACATAATTAGAAATGAGATTGGATGGGATGATATGTTGACGGAAAATGTTTGTAGGATGACCTTTGTGTGAATGGAAAATTGGCCTTGCAAATGACTGTGGCCAAGGACACAGGCGTGCTTAGTAGTCGTGTGACCAAGTCAGTAGCTAGCTTAATTTCACACGGCCATTGCACATGGGCGTGTCTGGTGGCCATGTGAATAAGTCAGTATGTATGCTCTGTTTTGGCATGGCCTGGACACATGGGCATGTCTGGTAGTTGTGTGAGGCTCACAGCCTGCCCACACGGCCGTGTGACCTCTGCAGAGTTGAAAAATGTTTAAATTTCTAAAAATCTTTGTAAGTGTTTGGTTTAGTCCCGACCTCTTTCTATCACGTGTTTAAGGTCTTGTGGACCTCATTAAGGGACTATATGATTATGTTGTGATGCGTTTTAGTGATGATTGACTATGTGTTGTAAAATGGATGAGAAATGTTCCGATTGTTTGGTAATGCCTTTTAACCCTATTTCAGCGACGGTTTTGGGTTAGGGGTGTTACATTTTATTGGTATCAGAGCTACGGTTTAGTCGATTCTCGGACTAACATAGCGTGTGTGAGTCTAGCTATACATGCCACATATGAAATTGCGATAGTGTAGTGAATCCTGACAGCTGAAAATGTGTTTTCATATAGTAATGGATACCGATCGAGCTGTTGCTAACGATGTTGAGAGTAACGCGCCTACTCCCGCTCAAGGGACAGCGCCGACCACATCTAGGCTGAATGATAGTAGTGAGGGAGGAGAGCCTAAGCAAGCCTTCTTTCGAATGATGAGTGAGTGGTTTTCGGAGTTCGTTCGAACGAATCCGACTGCTCCACAACCTCTACCCCCACAAGTGATAGATCCGATCTGACTGAATAAGCCTCCTATGGACAAGATCCGTAAGTATGGGGCCGAAGAGTTTAGGGCCACAGCTGATGATGATGCTGAACGAGCTGAGTTTTGGCTCAAGAATACAATTTGAGTGTTTGATGAGATGTCGTGGACTACTGGCGAATGTATAAAATGTGTTGTTTCGTTGTTGAGGGATACCGCGTATAACTGGTGGAAGATATTGATATCTATGGTTCCGATAGAGAGAATCACTTTGGATTTCTTTCAAATTAAATTTCAAAAGAAGTATATCAGTCAATGATTCATTAATCATAAATGTAAAGAGTTCCTTGAGCTGAAACAAGGCCATTTGTCAGTTAATGAGTACGAACGAGAATTTTTGAGATTGAGTCAGTATGCACGGGAATGTGTTTCGACCGAAGGTACTATGTGTAAATGCTTTATAGAAGGGCTGAACGAAGATATTAAGTTGTTGGTTGGGATACTTGACATAAATGAATTTCTTGTGTTAGTCGAAAGAGCCTCCAAAGCCGAGGAACTTAGTAAAGAAAGAAGAAAGCCGATTCTGAAGCTCGAGATGAAAGAAAAAGATTGATGAGTAAGTCGTCTCAACCTTCGACGAAGAGATATAGAGATGCAAGCAATCGATCAAATGCTTCATTTGGACATACGAGTAGAGATCGTGTGAGACCAAGTGTTTGTCTGAAAACTCAAGCTCAAATTAAATCAAGTGTTGGAAGTGCTAAAAGCAACAAACCTGAGTGTAGACAGTGTGGAAGACGACATGTGGGAAAATGCTGGGGCAAGTATAACAATAGAGTTTGTTATAAATGTGGATCACGAGATCATTTCATTAGAGATTACCCAAAGTTAGCTGAAGAAGAAAATGTTCAAAATGTGAGACCGAGTAACACGACGGCTAGGGGTAGACCACCCAAGAACGTCGGGAATGTGAGTGGAAGCCAGAGAGGGACATCTGACACAGCTGTGAGATCGGAGGCGAGAACACCTGCTCGAGCCTATGCTATACGAGCACGAGAGGAATCATCATTTCCAGACGTCATCACTGGTACTTTTACTCTATTTGATACTGATGTGATTGCATTGATAGATCTAGGATCTACTCATTCGTATGTGTGTGTGAATTTAGTATCAAGTAAGACTCTAACTGTTGAGTTTACTGAATTTGTGATTAGACTATCGAACCCCTTAGGCAAGTGTGTCTTGGTGTATAAAGTGTGCAAGAATTTCGCATTGCTGTTTCGGGATATATGCTTGATAAACCATAATATACACATATTTTAATCCCGCATTTAGCATGTTTTTGGATGATTTATCCCTTTAATTATGGAAATAGGTGCTCCTAATCCTTTGATTTCATGTTTTATACTTGGGAGAGCACTGGAGGATGAAAAGAATGAGAAATGGGCCAAAAACAGAGAAAATAGGCCAAAGTACGAAATTTACACGGCCTGGGCCCAAGACCACACAGCCGTGCCTCATTAACAAACCCGACCACTTACTCCACTAAAAGCCTACCTTCACAATTAACCCCTAGTGAACCCCTTTGATCCAAACAACCTTTTTTATTGACTCACCCACTAATATTAACCCAAAACCCATCTTGTATTTGTTATCACCATTCCTTTTGACTACCCTTCTATCGAGACTTGGTTTGATCAGTTACCTAAGTATTTTATTTCAATAGTTGAAAATTTTCTTTTATTATGTATTTATTGATTTGTTCTTGAAAAAATGAAAATAAAATAAGTATATTCATTATTAGTTCTGTGATTAAGAGAGCTTACACGTTTAAACTAAACATCTTGAGAAATAAGCTCGTTTATTAGTATTACAAATTTTAAATTGATGTAATTATTTAGGATTAGTTCATTTTTCTAGTTAGGTAAACTATCAATTCAATCTCGATTTTAACCCTTTAATTCAGCCTTTATCCACACCTTTAACCTAAGCCCCGTTACAACCCTTTAAAGACCTTTTGATTTGTGTATAATCTTATTTTATAGTGGTGGAGATTTGATTTTCAGGCAAGCCTATGTGATTAACTTTTCATGTTTGACTGTTGAGTGCTTTATTTTGAACCTTAAACACCTTGAGTGATTTGAGTTAATCTTTAGTGAGGATGTCAATCCTTGTCAGTTTTGAATCAAAGGTAATTTTTCGGATAAAGGGAAACACCTATGTTTTCGTGCTAAAAACTATGACTTTGATTGTTTGAATTTTTAGGACTCTTCGAGTTAAATTATCCATGTATAAATTATCTATGAATTATGATGAAACATTATTGATGAATATTATGAATTAAGGAAGTTCGTTTTAATGGTGAGTTGAGAATTTTTGCTTGACGACAAGCAAAAGCTTAAGTGTGGGGGTATGTGATAAACCATGATATACACATATTTTAATCCCACATTTAGCATGTTTTTGGATGATTTATCCCTTTAATTATAGAAATAGGTGCTCTTAATCCTTTCTTTTCATGTTTTATACTTAGGAGAGCACCGGAGGATGAAAAGAACGAGAAACGGGCCGAAAATGGAGAAAATAGGCCAAAGTACTAAACTCACACGGCCTGGGCCCAAGACCACACGATCGTGTCTCATTAATAGACCCGACCACAGTCTGGCTTCGATTTACACGGGCGTGTGCCATGGGCGTGTCCCTGACGTGACCTGTTTGAATTCTATTTGGAATAGGGTACTTAGAGGCAAAGAAAGCCATTCCAAAAGCCTATATAAACACCCTAAAGGCCAACCTTCAAGGGGGCATTCAGCTAGGCCAAGGAGCCAAGCCAGAGGGACCGAATTGTGGGATTCACTCGAAGAAAGCCAGTTGATTCATCTCAAGAAGTCGGAATCATACTCAAGACTAAGGATCTCTCCTTCAATTCCTTCAGGGGGTTTTAGGGTTTTCTTTATGTTTTGTTTTATATTTTCTTTTGAGATGTATTCTTTTATGATTATGAACTAAACCCTCAAATACCTGAGGGGGATGAAACCTAAGATGGATCTTGTTATTGTTTTCTAAGCTGTATGATAAATACTTGATTGTTTCTTAACTATGTGTTCTTAATTCTTGTTTTGATATTTCAGGATATTGATTCAAGCATTTATGCTCTTAGGTAAAGGAGGAATAGACCCTGTTTAAGAGTAGATCTAGCATAGTTAAGCGGAGTTGATCGCAACCCTACAGATAGGATGATGAAAATCTACCGGATTAGGGTCAAACCTAATATGAGAGTCCATAGATCGAGTTAATGCAATTCTACGGGTTTTAATTAGAAAGAGATTTCAATTAATCAACCTAAGGTTAGACGTTAGTAGCCTCGAGAGAGGTATTAATATAAATTGGGGAATCCTATGGATCAAGTCAAGTGAATAAATCGCCTGGCTCAGAGTTAGATAAAAAATGAAGTCTAGGTGGATTCTTCCTCGGGTATTATCTTAATCAATTGGTTTTTTCCCTCAAGTATTTTTCCCAATTCCTTCACTGTGCCTTAGCATATTTATCTTAGTAGTTAGTTAATTTTAGGTTAAACAATACAATTCCTTTAATTCTTAGGTTAAATAATAAAAAGAAAGCTAGTATTAGTACTTTTGGTTCGTTTGAGTTCGACAATCCGGTCTTGCCACTAAACTGTACTACTGTTCGATAGGTGCGCTTGCCTCGAGTCGTTGTCACAGTTAGTTTTTAGGCTAGATCATTCATTATAAAATTTTAAGACTCTGACACACGATCAAGTTTTTGGCTCCATTGTCGGGGAACTGATATATTAAAAATGCTCAATTTTTATTACTTTAGCCATATTTTATTTTTATTTTTGCAATTAAATTTTATTTTTAATTTTCTAATTTTATTTTTCTTTTATCTTTTCCTGGTAGGTACCTGTAGTTTATGGCTAGAAGGAACCCGACAGGACCCTTAGTTTATGACAGTGATATTAAAGGTACGGTTCATAGAAATCGTAGAGAAATAAGGCGAAGCTTAAACTACATACAAGAAGAGCAAGAGAATGAAATTAATACTACCGAAGAGATGGATGAGAATAATCCGCAACCTCAAGAGGTGGCTGAAAATCATGATCCTCAAACTATGTATGATTATGCTAAACCTAATTTGACAGGAATTGAGTCAAGTATTGTTAGACCTGCTATAGCTGCTAATAATTTTGAACTAAAACCTAACACTATACAAATGATACAGCAATTTGTTCAGTTTGATGGTTTGCAGGATGAAGACCTAAATAATCACTTGAAAAATTTCCTAGAATTTTGTGATACTTTCAAAAATTAATGGCATTTTTATGATGCCATCCGTCTTCGGTTATTTCCCTTCTCTTTGAGGAATAAAGTTAAACAATGGTTGAATTCTCTTCCACGAGGATCACTCACTACATGGGAACAAATGACCAAAAAAATTTTATTGAAATATTTTTCACTGGCCAAAACGGCCAAATTAAGGAATGATATCTCTTCTTTTGTGCAGATGAATTTAGAAACATTATATGATGCATAGGAGAGATACAAAGATCTATTGAGAAGGTGCCCACACTATGGATTACCCTTGTGGCTACAGGTCCAAACCTTTTACAACGGTGTGAATCCTTCAACGAGACAACTAATTGATTCAGCAGTTGGTGAAACCCTAAATAACAAAACTCCTGAGGTGGCCTATGAGTTTATAGAGGATATGTCACTAAAAAACTATCAGTGGCAAGTTACAAGGACAAGGCCAACAAAAACAGCCAGAGTTTTCAACCTCGACGCAGTCACCATGCTATCAAATCAGGTAGAGATGTTAAATAAAAAAGATTGATGGCTTATTTGATTCTTTGCAGGGACATTTAGTTATGCAGTACAATACGAACGGAGGATGGATAAACAATAAAGAATATCCGCATTACAACCCGAGCACTAAAAACGAGCAAGTTCATTATATGTGTAACAATTTTAGACCTTAAAATAACCATTATAGTAGTACTTACAGTCCAGGTTGGAGATACCACCCCAATCAAAGACAACAACCCTACCCATAAGAAAAGAAGCCAAACCTTGAAGAGATGCTAACAAAATTCATAGAGGTGTCAGAAACCCGTTTCCAAAATACTAAAACGATATTGAATAATCAGCAAGCATCAATTCAAGGGCTTAAGGATCAAATTGAAAAACTAACTAAGTTAGTTTCTAAAAGGTGACCAGAAAGTTTACCTAGTAAAAAAGGGCATGTGAAGGCAGTTACACTAAGGAGCGGAAAGGAGTTGGTTGAAACAAAAAAGAAGATACCACACAAAACTGATAAGACAAAGGATGAGGAAGCAAACGAGAATGCAATTCCAGTACCTGAAGAAATTAAACCACCAATCCCATATCCAGCGAAATTGAAGAAAGACCGCTTAGACGCACAATACGGTAAATTTCTTGAACTTTTTAAACAATTACATATCAACTTACCTTTTGTTGAAGCTATTTCACAGATGCCGACATACGTAAAATTTCTAAAAGAGCTCCTAACAAATAAAAAGAAGTTTGAAGAGATATCAACATTGAAACTTAATGAAGAAAGTTCAGCCATCCTCCAAAACAAGCTACCAACCAAATTGAAAGACTCAGGAAGTTTCACTATTCCCTACTTAATTGGTAGTTTAAACATAGAGAAAGCACTAGCTGATCTAGGTGCCAGTATTAATTTAACGCCTTATAAAATATTTAAACAACTTGGTCTCTGGGAACCTAAACCAATTAGGATGAGTATTCAGCTAGCTGAAAGATCTGTTAAATATCCTAGGGGAATTATCGAAGATATTCTGGTAAAAGTTGATAAATTTATATTCCTTTTTGATTTTGTTGTGCTTGACATGAATGAGTGTTGAGGTGCCTTTAATTTTGGGATGCCCCTTTTTAGATACTACTAGGGCTGTTATTGATGTAGGTGATGGTAAACTTGTGCTAAGGGTAGGCGACGAGGAAATTATTTTTCAAATTTACGATGCTATGCGATATTCTAGAAAACAAGATGACTCCTGTTATTTTATTGATGCCATTGATCATTTTATTCAAGATTCTTTGTAGGAAATCATACATGACGACACGATGGAACTGTGTTTTACCCAAGATGAGGGGGTAGATGATGATACCAATGAGTTGAATTCTAATACACTTTCCTCTAGACAAACAAAAGAAGAGGGCATTGAAATCAACAACAAACTAAAACAAAAACCCTCTATTGATGAGCCACCCAAATTAGAATTAAAACAGTTGCCAAAACACTTAGAATATGCATTCCTCAGGGATAATTCTACGCTACCAGTATTTATCTCTTCAGAACTAGAACCCAAAGAGAAAGCCGAGCTGTTATAGGTACTAAAGCAGCATAAAAGAGCTATAGCTTGGAAAATTTTTGACACCAAAGGGATAAGTCCATCGTTCTGCACGAAGATGAATATAAACCATGTGTGCAACCTCAAAGACGATTGAATCCTAACATGAAGGAAGTTTTTAATGCTGAGGTAATTAAACTTCTAGATGCTGGGATCATTTATCCTATTTCTGACAGTACTTAGGTAAGCCATGTGCAGGTTGTTCTAAAGAAAGGAGGTATGACTATTGTAACCAACGAAAAGAATGAATTAATTCCTACAAGAACAGTTATAGGTTGGAGAGTTTGCATTGATTATAGGAAGTTGAACGATGCTACGAGAAAAGATCACTTCCCTCTACCATTTATTGGTAAGATGTTAGAAAGATTATCTGGGCATATGTATTACTTCTTTTTTGACTGACTCTCCGGCTACTTCCAAATCCCAATAGCCCCTGAAGATCAAGAAAATACAACATTTACATGTCCATACGGTACATTTGCTTATCGTAGAATGCCTTTTGGATTATGTCCTACTACTTTTCAGCGCTGCATGTTGGCCATCTTTGATAAACTTGTGGAAGACATTATGGAGGCATTTGTGGACGAATTTTTAGTATTTGGTAATTCTTTCCATTTTTTCCTTAAAAATCTAAAATGAGTTCTAGTGAGATGTGAGGAAACGAACCTTGTGCTAAATTGGGAAAAGTGTCACTTTATGGTTTGAGAGGGGATTGTGTTAGGACATAAAATTTCTAGTAAAGGGATTGAGGTAGATAAAGAAAAGGTCAAAACCATAGAAAAGTTACCTCCTCCTAGTTCAGTTAAGGCTATTAGAAGCCTTTTAGGACATGCTTGATTTTATAGAAGATTTATTAAGGATTTTTCTAGAATAGCTAAGCCTTTAACGAAATTACTAGAAAAACATGTACCTTTCAATTTTGATTAAGAATGTTTAGATGCATTTAATATCCTCAAAGATAAATTAATAAATGCCCCAATTATAATTGCACATGATTGGAATTTACCCTTTGAACTAATGTGTGATGCGAGTGATTTTGCAGTAGGTGCAGTTTTGGGACAGCGAAGAGACAAACACTTTCAGCCGATTTATTACACTAGCAAGACATTAACAGTCACACAAGAAAATTAAACCACCAAAGAAAAAGAATTGCTAGCAGTGGTTTTTGCATTTGATAAATTTAGACAATACTTGATACTATCTAAAGTTGTCGTTTACACTAACCATTCAGATCTTCGCTATCTTTTAACTAAATCTGATGCAAAACCTCGACTAATAAGATGGATTTTACTCTTACAGGGATTTGATTTGGAAATTTAGAATAAGAAAGGAGCTAAAAATCTTGCAGCAGATCATTTTTCTAGGCTTGAAAACCCACATATCAAAGAACTCGATGAGAGTGAGATAAACGACTTGTTTCTTGAAGAACAACTCTTTTCTATAACCGAATCTGAGGTACCTTGGTTTGCAGATATTGCAAATTACTTAGCTGCTAACATCTTACCAAAAAGGTTAACACATCATCAAAAGAAGCGATTCTTTGCTGATGCGAAAAACTATTTTTGGGAGGATCCTTTTCTTTTCCGTATATGTACAGATCAAGTAATTTGAATATGTGTTACAAAAGCAGAAGCAAGCAAAATCCTAGAACATTTCCATTCAGGACCTTCAGGAGGACATTACAACGGGATTAAGACAGCATACAAAACACTCGAATTAGGTTTTTATGGCTAACTCTATTTAAAGATGCCAACAGGTATATTGCTTCATGTGATAAATGCCAGAGAATAGGTAATATCTCTAAATGCGATGAAATGTCTCAAACATATATGTTGTCTTGTGAAATATTCGATATATAGGGTATTGATTTTATGGGTCCATTACCTAGTTCATTTGGAAATAAATACATCTTAGCAGCAGTAGATTATATGTCAAAATGGGTGGAAGCTCAAGCTTTACCTACTAACGATGCTAGAGTAGTAGTAAGGTTTCTAAGAAACTCATCTCTCGATTTGGAGCACCCAGAGCAATTATTAGTGATAGGGGTACTCACTTTTGTAATACTCAATTTGATAAAATCTTAAAGAAATATGGAGTACACCACAGGACAGCTACCCTTTATCATCCTCAAACCAGCGGACAAGTGGAAGTAGCAAATCGAGAACTTAAGTGTATTTTTAGAGAAAACAGTAGAATCAAACAGGAAAGGTTGGGCATTAAAAGTAGACGATGCTTTATGGGCCTATAGAACAACTTTTAAAACTCCCATAGGAACATCCCCATACAAACTTGTCTGCGGAAAGATTTGTCATCTACCATTTGAGTTAGAGCACAAAGCTTTTGGGCTATAAAATTTTTAAATTACGATCTTAAAACTACAGGTGAAAAAAGGATGATGTAGTTGAACGAGCTTGATAAATGGCGAGCTAATTCCTATGAAAACTCACGACTATATAAGGAGGCAACAAAGCACCACCATGATGCTCGTTTAAAATAACCAAAGCAATTCGAAGTAGGAGATTTAGTCCTACTCTACAATTCAAGGTTAAAATTGTTCCCTAGAAAGCTGAAATCAAGATGGTAGGTCCATTCGTAATCAAAACTATTTTCCCTCACGGCACAATAGAGGTAACTCATCCAACTCGTGGCACATTCAAGGTAAATGGTCAGCGACTGAAAATTTATAATGGTGAAGATTTTAGGGATATGAGAGATGAGCTTCGGCTTCGTGAACCTTCATTTAGAAATGAAAATAGGGTAAGTCTAGCTTAAGACTTTAAACGAGTGCTTCTCAGGAGGTAACCCGAGCACTAACTTCACTAATATCATATTTTTTATTTTTAGCACTTAACTACAAATTAACCAATTTAATAAGGAGCAAGTTTCTCTACCACACGGCCTTGTACACGGGCGTGGCCGTGTGTATACCACGAGCAAGCACATCGGCGTGGCGGAGGCCTTGCAGACCAAGGATGAAAAAAATCCCCAAAACATGAGCTACGATAAAACACCACGGCCGTGCGATCAGGCCATGGCCGAAATTGAGTAAATAACACGGGCGTGCGACACGCCGTTCCCCATAACCATGGCCAAATTTGTCGAATGAACACGGACGTATGACACGCCCGTGCCCCATAACTGTGGCCAAACTTGTCCAGTGAACACAGGCATGGGGAAGAATGAAACGGATGTGGGAGAAGCGAACCAAGTTAGGCACGCCCGTGTAATATGGGCGTGGCACACGACACAGGCGCGCCAGACCCCTGAACATTCGAAACGCACGGGCTAAAAATGACTCACACGGGCGTGTCATACACCCATGTGCCCTTATTTGTATTTAAACCCCTTACTATTCATCTTTTTTTCCAAATCCTTCCTCCCAAACCCTAGCCGTTTTCCTCTTTTCCCTCCCCAAGTTCGGCCACCGTTCCCTTCACTCTCTTCTCTCCCTTCCCCCTACTCTCCTTCCTCATCCACACGCAGTCCACACCCGTGCGATGTTGCCACACAGCCGCGCAACCATCCATGACCGTGCGCCATCTCCCTACCTCCATCGGTTCACATTACTTCCTCCCTCTATACTTTATTACTACCTTTATTTAATCCATGTTTATTCTTTTTTAGAACCTTGATTTATTTCTTTCTTTAAATCTTTAGTATTCATTTAAGATTATTATTGATGATATTCCTTTTTGCTTAAGTGTTCTGAATATTGCACCTCTAGTATTAGGAGAATTCTTAGGAAAAAGTTTCCATATTAATATTATGAGGCAATGATATTGGAGTCATAAATTCTATCATAGCAAAAATTTAGATGATATTCTTCAAATGCTCTTACAGAAACATAATGTCATCCTCTCGCAGAAAGAAAATCGCAGTCTTTGTTTCAAAAAAATGAAAGGGACCCGGCTCATCATCCTCGGGTGCCTCAGTTGAAATACGACACCCATTCCTACGATTTCCCCTGGGAAGTCAAGAGGATCTTTATCAGATACTACACGCAAGACCTCTCAGCGTAGGGAGGTGTATCGATTGGACCGCCCTGGAGCAGGTCCAGCTAGCAAACGAGGTTCGGGCCCTATTATTCATAGATCCGTGGGGGCAATTTTTTGACATCATCGAGCCCACATACCTGGAGCTAACACTGGAACTCTGTTCTACTTTCCACCTCAGACGGTGATGACTAACTTTAACGACTCTAGCACTATCCAATTTCGTCTCAGAGGTTTAGCTCGTGAGATGAGTGTCCCACAGTTCGGAGCTACTTTGGGACTCTACACTAACGAATTCATAGAAGATGACGAGTTTGAGGACATTCACCGCCACATCCATAACTCTCCGGTTGCTTGTTGGAAAGATCTAGTCCCTGGCTCAGCCATATATGACCCTAGTCGCTCGAAAGCGATAGCTCTCACCTCACCACTAAGGTATGTACACGCTATCCTAGCTCATACACTGACAAGGAGGAGAGAGCACCGGCGTCGTAAACACTCACGACACCTACTTCCTATGGTGCATGGCGAACGGGCATGTGTTCGACCTCACCTATTTCATAGCTCGCGCCATCCAACATCAGACGGAGCAACATAGGAGAGGGGTCATCTCTATGGGTTCATACATCATGCACCTCGCTTGACACTTCGGACTCCTTAACACAACTGCCCAAACTTCCTCATTTACCCTGATAGGGCAGATGTCCCTGCAGGACATCCAGACGATGTTACACATGAGGATGATTGAACGTCGCCGTGGGACGCATCCTCCCCAGTACCGTCTCGCTCACACAACCGAGGAGGAGGATTCTAAGAACATTACTGATGATGTTTCCCCACCACACGAGGCACCACCATCGAGCCATCGCCCAGTTCATGGGGTAGCTTCTTTTGCAGACATATCCAAGCGCTTATCATGATTCGAGCAGCAATGTTTCCAACGCTTCGACCATATCTACACCACCCTCCACCAGATATGTCAGCACCTGCATATTTCATCGATGCCCCCACCTCGCAACCCAGTCGATGGCTAGGACCTTTGAGTCTTTTTATTTACTTTATTTTTCAATCTTAAGATTTATTCTTTATTTTTAGTTTATTTTCATTTTTTAATTAAACTTTTTACCTTGCTTATTTAAAACTTTTATTAGTACAGTTTAATTTCTTCTATCACTGGCTGTCTAACTCTTGAGTATCTCTAAAAACATCCATTAAATAGTACTCCTTAAAAATTTAACTGATGACTTCACAGTTTTAAAAGGTACAATGTGCCACTCCAGGAACGAACATATAATCGGAGTATTCTCCACCACCTTCACTTATGCTTAGTCATCATATTCATCATTGATCATCCTCAAGGATTCCATCCAAAAAAAAAACATTAAGGAAGTTTCACTTCTCTCCCTCTCTTTTGATTTTCTACTATATGATTACTATATATCTTTGTACATTGAGGGCAATGTACATCTTAAGTGTGGGGGGTGAAAATTTATTTGGAAAAGTTATGATAAATCGTAAAAGTAACATATTTTAATCCTATATTTAGCATACTTTTGGATGATTTATTCCCTGAATGGTGTAAAAAAGGTGCTCTTAATCCTTTCTTTTCATGTTTTATACTTAGGAAAGCACCTAGGGATGAAAAGAACGAGAAACAGGCTTAAAACAGACCAAATTGGGCCAAAGAAGAAATTGACACGGCCTGGGCCCAAGACCACACGAACGTGCCTCCCTAATTTACTCTAACATGGCCTGGACCCCTAAACACACGGGCGTGTCTCTTCCGTAGACTCGACCACGGCCTGAAATCGATTCACATGGACGTGTGCCATGACTGTGTCCCTGCCGCGGCCTAGAGGAGTTTTACTCGGATTTGGATACTTAAAGGCAAAGAAACACATTCCAAAGCCTATTCAAACACCCTAATAGGAATTCCACTCAGATTAGGATACTTAGGGGCCAAATAAAGCATTCCAAGAGCCTATATAAACACCCAAAGCATAGCCTTCAAGGGGAGAGCTAGGCCAAGGAGCCGAGCCAGAAAGGTCAGATTTGTGGGAATCACTCGAAGATAGCCAGTTTATCCATCTCAAGAAGCCAGAATTATACTCAAGATGGAGGATCTCTCCTTCAATTCTTTCAGGTAGTTTTAGGGATTTCTTATGTTTTGTTTTATCATTTCTTCTGAGATGTTTTCTTTTATTGTTATGAACTAAACCCTTCAGATACCTGAAGGGGATGAAACCTAAGACGGATCTTATTATTGTTTTCTGAACTGTATGATAAATATTTGATTTGTTCTTAGTCATGTGTGCTTAATTCTTGTGTTAATATTTCTGGGATATTGATTTAAGTTGGATGTGCTTAGGTGGTAGAGCAAAAGTCCCTGTCTAAGAGTAGATCTAGCATAATTAAGCGGAGTTGATCGCGCACCTAGAGACAGGGTGACGAGATTTTTCCGGATTAGGGTGAAACCTAATATGGGAGTCCATAGATTGAGTTAATGCGATTCTAGGGGTTTTAATTAGAAAGATATTTCAATTAATCAACCTAGGGTTAGACATTATTCGCCTCGAGAGGGTTTAATATAAATTAGGAAACCTACGGATCAAGTCAAGTGAATAAATAAATGTCAGTTCGGTGTTAGATAACCAGTGAAGTCTAGGTGGATTCTTCCTAAGGGTATTGTCTTAATCAACTGAGGTTTCCCAACAGTATTTCCCCAATTCATTATTTTTGTCTTTGCGTCTTTAGCTTAGTAGTTAGTTAGTTTTAGATTAAACAACCAATCACTTAATATTTAGGCTAAATAATAGAAAGAAGGTTAGTATTAGTACTTTTAGTTCCTTTGGGTTCGACAATCCGGTCTTGCCTAAGCTATACTACTGTTCGATAGGTGCACTTGCCTTAATTCGTTGTCAGAGTTAGTTTCCAGGTTCGATCATTCTCTTTATAAATTTTAAAACTCGACAAAACGACGATCAAGTTTTTGGCGCCATTGTCGGGGGTCTAAAATATTAAGAAAGCCCTATTTTTATTACTTTATCCATTATTTTTATTTTTCCGCAATTTATTTTTATTTAAGTTTTAACCTTGCTAATTTTCTTTCTTTCTTTTCCAACACAGGTACCTCTAGTTTTTTACTAGAAGGAACCCGAAAGGACCACTAGTATACGAAAGTGATATTGAAGCTACCGCTTGCAGTAATCGCAGAGAAATTAGGCGAGCCCTAAATTATAGTGAAGAAGAACAACAAGGCGGATCCAATCCCACTGAAGGGATGGACGAGAATAACCCACCACCACAAGATGTGACAGAAAACAATGCTCCGCGTACTATGTATGATTATGCTAAACCTCATTTAACGGGAGTAGAATCGAGTATTGTTAGGCCTGCTATAGCTGTTAATAATTTTGAATTAAAGCCTAACACTATACAAATGATTCAACAATTTGTTCAATTTGATGGTTTGCAGGACGAAGACCCGAATACCCATATAACTAATTTTTTAGAGTTCTGTGATGCCTTCAAAATAAATGGTGTTTTTGATGATGCCATATGTCTTCGGTTATTTCCCTTTTCATTGAGGAATAAAGCCAAATAGTGATTAAACTCATTACGGTGAGGGTCAATCACCACATGGGATCAAATGACTGAAAATTTTTTATTAAAATATTTCCCACCGGCCAAAACGACCAAATTATGGAATTATATCTCTTCTTTTGTGCAGATGGATTTAGAGACATTATACGACGCATGGGAGAGATACGAGGATCTATTGAGGAGATGTCCGCACCATGGTTTACCCTTATGGCTCAAAGTCTAAACTTTCTATAACGGTGGAAACCCCTCAACGAGGCAACTAATTGTTTCAGTCGCCAGTGGAACCCTGAACAACATAACTCCTGAAGCAGCCTATGAGTTTATTAAAGAGATGTTACTGAATAACTATCAGTGGCAGGTTACAAGGACAAAACCAACAAAATCATCCAGAGTTTTCAACCTCGACAGAGTAACCATGCTATCAACATAGGTAGAGATGATAAATAAAAAGCTTGATAGTTTGTGTTCTTCACAGGTACATCCAGTAATGCAGTGTGACGCAAGTGGAACTGTGACTTATCTTGAGTACCCACCCTACCAACCGGGCACAGAAATCGAACAGATGAACTATATAGGTAATAATTTCAGATCTAATAATAACCCTTATAGTAATACTTATATGGGGAGGTCAAGGAAATCAAGGAAATCAAAGACAACAACCTCCTCAAAATTTTCAAAATCAGCCATATCCACAAGAAAAGAAGCCGAACCTTGAAGAGATGCTGACAAAATTCATGGAAACCATAGAACACCGTTTCCAAGACACTGAGACAACACTTAAAAACCAACAAACATCGATTGAAGGGATCAAGAACCAAGTTAGGGAACTTACTAAGTCAGTCGGGGAACTTACTAAGCCAGTTGGACAACTTACTAAGATGGTTTCTGAAATTTGATCAGAGATTCTTTCTAAAGAAACAGAATAGGTAAAGGCAGTTACATTGAGAAGTGGAAAGGAGTTAGTCGAACGAAAGAAAAAAATGCCACGCGAAGATAACAAAGCAAAGGATGAGGGAGTTGAGGATGTCCGCAAAGAAAGTAAACTACCAATCTCATATCCGGCAAAGTTGAAGAAAGACTGATTAGATGCCCAATACGGTAAATTTCTTAAACTTTTAAAACAAATACATATTAACTTACCCTTTGTTGAAGCCATTTCACAGATGCCGACATACGCAAAATTCTTAAAAGAGCTCCTGACGAATAAGAGGAAGCTTGAAAAAATATCAATGGTGGAGCTTAATGAAGAATGTTCAGCCATCTTCCAAAACAATTACCAACCAAATTAAAAGACCCAGGAAGTTTTACTATTCCCTATTTAATTGGTAACTTAAATATTAAGAAAGCATTAGTTGATCTAGGTGCCAGTATTAATTTAATGCCTTATAAAATGTTTAAACAACTAGATCTTGGGGAACCAAAACCCACTAGGATGAGTATTCAGTTAGCCAAAAAATCCATTAAATATCCTAGAGGAGTTATCGAAGATATCTTGGTAAAAATTGATAAATTTATTTTCCCTGTTGATTTTGTTGTAGTTGACATGGATGAGGACATTAAAGTTCCATTAATTTTAGGGCGCCTTTTTTTAGCTACTGCTAGGGCTGTCATCGATGTAGGTGATGGTAAGCTTGCATTAAAAATAAGCGATGAGGAAATTGTTTTTCAAATTTATGATGCCATGTGATATTCTAGAGAACAAGATGATTCCTATTATTTTGTTGATACTACTGATCATATCATTCAAAAGTTGTCATTACAAAAAATCATACATGATGACACGATGGAACTGTGCCTTACTCAAGAAGAGGGGGAAGAAGGTGAAATCGACGAGCTGAGTTTGAATATATCTTCATCTAGACATATGGAAATAGAAAGCATTGAAATCAACGACGATCTAAAACAAAAGCCTTCTATTGACAAGCCGCCCAAATTAGAATTAAAACAGTTGCCGAAACACTTAGAATATGTATTCCTGGGGGAAAATTTTACATTACCAGTAATTATCTCTTTAAAACTAGAACCCAAGGAGAAAGAGGAGTTACTACAGGTACTAAAACAACATAAAAAATCCATAGCTTGGAAAATCTCTGACATTAAGGGAATAAGCCCAACATTTTGTACCCACAAAATTTTAATGGAAGATGAGTACAAACCATGTGTGCAACCTCAAAGACGATTAAATCCCAACGTAAAAGAAGTCGTGAAAGCTGAGGTAATTAAACTTCTAGATGCTGGAATAATTTTTCCTATTTCTAATAGCAATTGGGTAAGTCCTGTGTAGGTTGTTCCAAATAAAGGAGGCATGACGGTGGTAGCCAACGAAAAGAATGAACTAATTCCCACCAGAACAGTCACAAGTTGGAGAGTTTGCATTGATTACAGGAAGTTGAACGATACCACTAGAAAAGATCACTTTCCTTTACCTTTCTTTGATCAAATGCTAGAAAGGTTATCTGGGCATATGTACTATTGCTTCCTAGATGGACTCTCCGGCTCTTTCCAAATCCCAATAGCTCCTGAAGATCAAGAGAAGACAACATTCACATGCCCATACGGTACGTTTTCTTATCGTATAATGCCTTTTGGATTATGTAATGCTCCTGCTACTTTTCAGCATTACATGTTGGCAATCTTTGACAAACTTGTGGAAGACATTATGGAAGTATTTATGGATGATTTCTCGGTATTCGGTAATTCTTTCCACCTTTGCCTTAAAAATTTAAAATGAGTTCTAATGAGATGTGAGGAAACAAACCTTGTTTTAAATTGGGAAAATGCCACTTTATGGTACAAGAGGGAATTGTATTGGGACATAAAATTTCTAGGAAGAGAATCGAGGTAGATAAAGCAAAGGTCGAAACCATAGAAAAATTACCTCCTCCTAGCTCAGTTAAGGCTATTAGAAGCTTTTTAGGTCATGCAGGATTTTATAGAAAATTTATTAAAGATTTTTCTAAAATAGCTAAGCCTTTAACGAAATTGCTAGAAAAAGATACACCTTTTAAGTTTGATCAGGAATGTTTAGATGCATTTAATATCCTTAAAGAAAAATTAATAAATGCCCCAATTATAATTTCCCCCGATTAGAATCTTCCTTTTGAACTAATGTGTGATGCAAGTGATTTTGCAGTAGGTGCAGTTTTAGGATAGCAAAGAGACAAGCACTTCCAGCCGATCTATTACGCCAGCAAGACATTAACAGTCGTGCAAGAAAATTATACCACCACTGAAAAAGAATTACTAGCTATGGTCTTTCCATTTGATAAATTCAGACAATATTTAGTATTATCTAAAGTTGTCGTTTACACTGACCACTCCGCTCTTCGTTATCTTTTAACTAAACCTGATGCAAAACCTCGACTCATAAGATGGATTTTACTCTTACAGGAGTTTGACTTGGAAATACAAGATAAAAAGGGAGCTGAAAACCTTGTAGTATATCACCTCTCCAGGCTTGAGAACCCACATATCAAAGAGCCCGACGAAAGTGAGATAAAAGAGTCGTTCCCTGAAGAACAACTCTTTTCTATAAGCAACTTCGAGGTACCATGGTTTGTAGATATTGCAAATTATTTAGCTGCTAACATCTTACCAAAAAAATTAACACATCACCAAAAGAAACGATTCTTTACTGACGCGAAAAACTATTTTTGGGAAGATCCTTTTCTTTTCCGCATATGTGCAGATCAAGTAATTCGAAGATGCGTTACAAGGGTGGAAGCAAGCAAAATCCTGGAACATTGCCATTCAGGACTTTCAGGAGGACACTACAGTGGGATTAAGATAGCACATAAAATACTCGAATCAGGTTTTTATTGGCCCACTCTATTCAAAGATGCCAACAGATATGTCGCTTTGTGTGATAAATGCCAAAGAACAGGTAATGTCTCTAAATGCGATGAAATGCCTCAAACATATATGCTATCCTATGAAATATTTGATATATGAGGTATTGATTTTATGGGTCCATTCCCTAGTTCATTTTGAAATAAATACATCCTAGTGGCAGTTGATTACATGTCAAAATGGGTGGAAGCCGAAGCTCTACCTACCAATGATGCTAGAGTAGTAGTTAAGTTTATCAACAAACTATTCTCTCGATTTGGAACACCTAAAGCTATCATTAGTGATAGGGGCACTCATTTCTGTAATACTCAATTTGACAGAGTCTTAAAAAAATATGGAGTACACAGGATAGCTACCCCATATCACCCTCAAACCAGTGGGTAAGTTGTAAGTAGCAAACCGAGAACTTAAACGCATCCTAGAAAAAAAGGTTGAATCAAACAGAAAAGATTGGGCATTGAAAGTAGATTATGTCTTATGGGCCTATAGAATAGCGTTTAAAACCCTCTAGGAACATCCCCATACATACTTGTATATAGGAAAAGCTGTCATTTACCATTCGAATTAGAACACAAAGCTTTTTGGGCTATAAAAATTTTAAATTACGATCTTAAAACTGCAGGAGAGAAAAGAATGATGCAGATGAACGAACTAGACGAATAGAGAGCTGAGGCCTACGAGAACTCGAAACTATACAAGGAGGCAACAAAGCGACGCCATGATGCTCGTCTAAAGAAATCGAAACAATTCGAAGTAGGGGACTCGGTCCTGCTATACAACTCAAGGCTTAAACTATTTCCTAGGAAGTTGAAATCAAGATGGTCAGGCCCATTCATGATCAAAATAATTTTTCCCTATGGCACAATCGAGGTAACTCACCCCGCTAAGGGTACATTCAAGGTAAATGGTCACTAACTCAAAATTTATAATGGTGAAGATTTTAGGGATATAAGAGAGGAGCTTCAGCTTTGTGAACCTTCTTTTAAAAAAGAAAAAAGGGTAAGTCTAGCTTAAGACTTTAAACGAGCGCTTCTCGGGAAGCAACCCGAGCACTAACTTCACTGACGTTATACTTTTAATTGTTAACATCTAACTTCATACTAATCCAATTAAGAGCAGATTTTCAGACCACACGGCCTAGCACACGGGCGTGCCCATGGCCGTGTAGAAGCAATAGGACGAAACACGGGCGTACTTGTAGCCGTACATGACAAGAGGTAAATTTTTCCAAACACGGGCATAACACGCCCGTTCTTGAAAACAGTGGACTATACTGACTTGCCAAACACAGGCTGAACACGCCCGTTCTAAACGACCGTGTGAAGAAACACACGGACGTGTCACCTCAACCACGGCTGTGGCCAAACCCCCTGAACGCGCCCAAAAATTCAAAATCTCGAAAAACACGGGCTAATTAAAATCAAATATAGACGTGGCCCCTGCCCGTGCCCTTACCACTATTTAAAGAACTTAACCTCTTATCTTCCCTAAAACCCCAACCCTAACCGATTCTTCTTACCCTCTCCTCCCCAAACCCACCACCATAAGAAATCACCCCCATTTTGACTCCCATGCAGCAGCCTCACTTTCAGACATCTCCGTACGCCTTATCCAGTTCGAGCAGTACTGTACTCAGCAGTGTTCACTGACACCACTCGACATTTTGACGGGATCGAGGCCACCCTCCAGCAGATTTGTCACCACTTCCATATTTCTACACCAACACCACCTCAGGACCCAGCTGATGATGAGGACCTCTGAGTCCTTTTATTTTCCTTATTTTTAGTTTTATTTTCTTTTCTTTAATTTTTTAGTTTTAATTTTTATTTATCTTAAATTAAAATTTTCCCTTTTATATTTCAAACTTTTAATATGTTATCATTGGTTATCGAACCTTCGAGTATGCCTAATACACATTTATTTGATTCCACCCCCGAGACATCCAACTGATGACTTTGCAGTTTCAATTGCACACTCCAAATAACGAACGAATCACTAGGAGTAATTCACTACTACATAAGCCATCTTTCACCACGACCTCTACCAACTCAAGAAATCCATCCAGAATTCAGGAAGTTTCACTTCTCCCCTTCTCTTTTGATTTTAGTATCACATGATTATTTATCTATCTTTGTACATTGAGGGCAATGTACATCTTAAGTGTGGGGGGTAAAAGTGCCTAACTTTTTGCATTATTCTTAAATCCCTGAATTATATCTAGTATTTAAGTAATTTCCTCATATTACTAATTAGGATCAAAATTCTGATGATTTATGATTCTTATTGATATATTTTTGAGTAAGTCATAGTTAATTGTGCATTGATGATTTATACTTTAAGATACTAGAGAATCAAGCATGATAAGTCTATTTTTCAGAAATAAAATTTCTTAGGTTGTCTACCTGAATTTGAATATTACTTTAAAGTTTGAAATTTACGAGGTTGACATAAAAAAACACCCATAATTTTTGTGAGATTTTGAGCCTTACAGAGTATATATTCTTTTTCATGCTCACTTTTTTATTATGAGTGTATCAACATTGAACTGTTATTCTAGAACTTGCCTCGATTATACATGTTAAGACCACATTTTTTATTTGATATACTGAGATGATAAAGGCACCTAAGTTTTAACCCACTCACTCCATTAAAAAGCCTACCTTCATAATTAACCCCTAGTGAACCTCTTTGATCCTAACAACCCTTTTTATTGATTTACCCACTAATATTAACCCAAAACCCCGCTCATATTTATTATCACCATTCCTTTGACTACCCTTCTATCGAGAATTGATTTGATCAGTTGCCTAATTACTTTATTTCAGTTGATAAAGTTCTTTCTTATATTATGTAAATATTTGATTTGTTCTTAAAAAAAATCGAAGTATATTCATTATCAGATCTGTAATTTAGTGAGCTTACATGTTTAAATTCAACATCTTGAAGAAGAAGCTCGTATTATTAGTATTTTAAATTTTCGTGTGATATAATTATTTAGGTTATTAGTTCATTTTTCTAAAGTTAGGTAATTTGTCAATTCAATCTCGATTCTAACCCTTCTAATTTAGCCTTTATCCACACCATTAACCCAAGCCCCGTTACAACCCTGTTAAAGACCTTTTGATTTGTGTTTCATCTCATATTACAGTGGTGGAGATTTGATTTTCAGGCAAGCCTATGGGATTAACTTTTCAGGTTTGACTCACGAGTGCTTTTTCCTAAACCTTAAACCTTCGAGTGCTTTGAGTGAATCTTTAGTGAGGATGTCAATTCTTGTCGGTTTTGAATCAGAGGTAATTATTTAGATAAAGGGAGACACCTATGTTTTCATGCTACAAATAAATAACTTAGAATTGTTTGAATCTTTGGGAGTCTTTGAGTTAAATTATCCATGTATAAATTATCTATGAATTATGATGAGGCATTGTTAATGAAAATTATGAATTGTGAGAGGTAAAAGTGTGGGGGAAATGTACATCTTAAGTGTGGGGGGTAAAAGTGCCTAATTTTTTGCATTATTCTAAAATCCCTGAATTATATCTAGTTCTTAAGTAATTTCCTCATATTACTAATTAGGATGAAATTTCTGATGATTTATGATTTTTATTGATATGTTTTAGATTAAGTTATAGATAATTGTGCATTGATGATTTAAACTTTAAGATACTAGAGATCAAGCATGATAAGTCTATTTTTCGTAATTAAAAATTTTCTAGGCTGTTGAACTGAATTTGAATATTACCTTGAAGTTTGAAATTTATAAGGATTGATATAAAAAATACCCATAATTTTTGTGAGATTTGAACCTTATAGTGCATATAATTTTTTTCATGCTCACTTTATTGATTATGAGTATGTCAACACTGAATTGTTATTCTAAAACTTGCCTCGATTATACATGTCAAGACCACATTTTTTATTTGATATACTGAGATGATAAAGGCACCTAGGTTTTAACCCACTCACTCCACTAAAAAGCCTACCTTCACAAATTAACCCTTAGTGAACCCTGTGATCCTAATAACCCTTTTTTATTGATTCACCCACTAATATTAATACAAAACCCCGCTCGTATTTGTTATCACCATTCCTTTGACTACCCTTCTATCGAGAATTGATTTGATCAGTTGCCTAATTACTTTATTTCAATTGATAAAGTTCTTTCTTATATTATGTATTTACTTAGTTTGTTCTTTAAATAATAATAATAATAATAATAAATCGAAGTATATTCATTATTAGTTCTGTAATTAAGTGAGCTTATATGTTTAATGTCAATATCTTGAAGAAGAAGCTCGTATTATTAGTATTTTCATGTGATGTAATTATTCAGATTATTAGTTCATTTTTTCTAAAGTTAGGTAACTTTTCAATTCAATCTCGATTTTAAACTTCCAATTCAGCCTTTATCCACACCTTTAACCTAAGCCCCGTTACAACCCTGTTAAAGACATTTTGATTTGTGTATCATCTCATATTACAGTGATGGAGATTTGATTTTTCAGAAAAGCCTATGGGATTAACTTTTAAGGTTCGACTTATGAGTGCTTATTCTTGAACCTTAAACACTTCGAGTGCTTTGAGTGAATCTTTATTGAGGATGTCAATCCTTGTCGGTTTCGAGTTAAAGGTAATTATTTAGATAAGTGGAGACACCTATGTTCTCATGCTACAAATATATGACTTAGAATTGTTTGAATCTTTAGGAGTCTTTGAGTTAAATTATCCATGTATAAATTATCGATGAATTATGATGAGACATTATTGATGAGTTATGAATTATGGAAAGTTCATTTTAATTGTAAGTTGAGAATTTTGCTTGTGGACAAGTAAAAGCTTAAGTGTGGGGGTATTTGATAAACCGTAAAAGTAACATATTTTAATCCCACATTTAGCATACTTTCGGATGATTTATTCCCTAAATTGTGTAAAATGGTGCTCTTGATCCTTTCTTTTCATGTTTTATACTCAGAAAAGCACCCGAGGACTAAAAGAACAAGAAACGGGCTTAAAATGGGCCAATTTGGTCCAAAGTGGATATCGACACGACCTGGACTTCAAGCTACACGGCCGTGCCTCCATCAACAGACCCGAGCACGGCCTGAAGTCGATTCACACGGGCGTGTACCATGGCCATGCCCCTGTCGTGGAAAAGAGGAATTTCACTTGGAAAAGGATACTTAGGGAGAAAGAAACGCATTCCAAGAGCCTATATAAAGACCCTAAGTGTAACCTGAAAGAGGGCGGTCAGTTAGGCAGTCAGCTAGGCCAAGGAGCCGAGCCAGAAGGCCAGATTTGTGGGAATCACTCGAAGATAACCAATTGATCCATCTCAAGAAGCAGGAATTCTACTCAAGACGGCGGATCTCTCCTTCAATTCGCTCGGGGGTTTTAGGGATTTCTTAAGATTTGTTTTACCAACTAGCCCATTTGATTTAGGGGGGTGTATGTTGCCCACCACATTGAATCCTAAAGGGACTCTGGATTTTCTATTAAAAAAGTATTTTTCACTATCTTCTGGTGGAACTCTTATTGTTTTTCCTAATATATAGGGGCTATGGGGTAAATAAACACAATTGGTATGTGGATACTCTGGCAAAATTTAAGGAAATTTCTTTAGATACAAAATAAATTCAATTTTTCGTGAGTACTCGTGAAAGAAATTTTCGATTTTGGTTTCCTGGAGAGAAAGTGAACCCTACTAGAAAGTTACAATCTTGATTTCACGCTAGGTTTGTGATAAGAGCTAACTCTCTTAGCAACCGAAGGTTTGAGGATCACAAAGAAGATTGTTTAGTCAAAAGCAAAGATCCAATGAGTCTTGTTAGTCCAAAAACACAAGTACTAAATTTGGTAAAATTTATTGCCATACATAACACAACAAAGGTTCGAGTTTTGTAAAAACATTTTAAATTTCACTATGCTATAAAACAATTTTCATAAACAAATTTTTCAACATACAAACCATCCATGTAATGAGCTTAATATTAGTTAAACCTTAAGTAACTAGTGAGCCAATATTTGCTTACACATTTTACTTTACATGTAAAAACCATTGAGTGCATTCATAAAAATACATTAAATACTCCTACAAAAGTTTCTATTTATTCAATTACTTTGAAAAATTACAAATAAGCACTAATGAAATCACTACACTAGGGCACAAATACTAACAACCTTCCACTTACACTAGTGAAGTGAATGAGCCATTATGATATGATATTTGCGATCAATGTGCTTTTTCCTTTTATGAGGCCTAATTTCCTTGATATTAGCTATGGAAGCACTATTTTGTTAATAACTGTGTAGCTTTTCTGTATTAGAAAGTACTTCAAGATCAATTAAGAACTTCAGTGTGATACACTAAAGGAAAATAGGTTTTTAGTGGTGTTTTTTTTGCCCTATAACGGCGCCGCAAAAAACGCCGCTTTAGATAGCGCCGCTAAAATTTGCGGCGTGTATATGGAAAAACGCTGCTGTAGAACATGTTCTTTAGCGGCGCTTTTTTTTACAAATGCCGCGAGAGAGTCAAGCATGTTGTGGCGTTTGTAGCTAAAAACGCCGCAAAAGATCATGTTCTATAGTGGCGTTTTCCCACAACCACCACTAACATTAACAGATTTTACCAACCCATTTTATTTCATATAGAATCCGAATTTTGCAACATATTTTCCTGTAACTTCAAATCCAACAACAAACTTCAAATTTAAACGATACTATCATGAAAGAAATATGTATACAATCTAAATTAATTAATAACTGAAATAACAAAATATATTTAAGAATGCATATAATTATTAAAAAAGAAAAAGAAAAAAGAAACACACCCCATTTAACGGTTTCCTTGATTTAAGTTCTTTATCCCCGAAAGAAAGAACAAAACAAATCCAAAGGAAATTTAACCATACATTCTTACATTGGACACATCTATGTGCAAAGGGATGAAGGACAAAAGTATAACAGAAGTATAACAAATGACAGTTGTTTAATATTTTAGCTACCTTTCTATATTCTAAATCAGGGCTTCTAATTACAGGCGAGTAATATTTTAGCTACCTTTCTATATTTTAGCCACCCACCATTTTACTAAACAATCAAATTTTATTTTCAACTCTACCAAATTAGTAATAAAAAGAACAAGCGATTTTCGATAATTCCAATTTCAAATTAAATATCATAAATACTACAAAGTAAAAACCTATAGATAGAGAGAAGTTCAGAATCCCAATTGGTATAATTTTATAAGCAGTTCATGAAGATGCAAAGGTCGCATGATGCCAATAATTCCAGTTGAGACAACGTAACAAGTTATGTACATATGTGTTGCAGGGAAAGCACAATACCAAATTATTTGCGTTATATATAATCTCAAGTTAGTAAGGTCATGAAAATAACAATAAAGTACATTTATGTATTCAAACTGATCTTAAGTCACAACTTCAATTAAAAAAAACATTTCACTGGTATCCTATCAATGCGAGGATATCACAATGTCTATCTAACAGTTCCATAAGCTCCAACCCAGAATTGAAAAATATCTGCAATGCAGAATAGGAAGCATGATATTACACAAGACTCACATAGTAAATACATACTACAGCAGGGGATATACCATGCCTTTCAGTAGAGTACAGGACTCTGAATCTACTGCCTCCAAATGGGTTGTGACAGTAGGGTGTTCTCAGCCTAAAACTTGGTTGGAGGTTTTAAACGTACTAATCTCCTGATCCTGTCTTTATCCGTGTTCTCCAGATATACCTTGAGAATATTTAAGAAAAGGGGTGGGGCAAAACGTTAGCGGCAGTATCCATCGAAGAAAATGCAAAAGGATGCTAATTGACAATCAGACAAAAAGTCACAGTTCCCTGGCACAGAGATATTAGATGCGCTTAAGCAGCACAAGAAAGTGACTTGCCACATGCTACATTAATTCTAGCGTTTTGATAATCATGGCCAGATGAAAGATCATAATTCTTAAGCCTCACTGAAGTGGTGCAAGTCAAATTAAAACAAATAGTACCAACAACTTCTAATCAAAAGGAAGAAAGCCAAAACTATAGTTAGAATACCAACTTGTGACCTCACCTTCCAAATAATTTCATCCAAAGTCAAGCATATCCTTCTGTATTTATCCAGAAAAAGGTTCTCTGTTGGTAGCTTCCCACATATATCCTTTACAGCTGAGGTTATAACAAAGATCACCTCTGCCACTAGAGCAAAACCATTCAGGAAGTAAATCAGTAATAAAATTCAAGTATGTAACCTAATGCACCACGTTATATGATATATTTGATTCCTTTCAAATGCACTACAATTATTGGTGTTAACTTTCTTTTCTTTTTAATTCTGTGGAGTGCTAAATTACATTTCAAAAGATAAAAAAGAAGAAGCAATATTTATTTTAATTTACAGACCATAAGAATGGGTCGCACTATGAGCAAGCAATGTTAAACATCACAGAGAAGCTTATGTAATTAAGAGCACAGAGATATGTGCAAGTCACGATACAGAAAACCCATTGCTTTAATATCAAATCATTCAGAACAGTTCTTTCAAAGAACCTATGAACCATTCAAGCTCTCTCACCTCAAACGGCATGAAAACTGCATACTTTAGACAAGTTTCAAGTTTTGCCGCTTTATTAAATCTCACAAACTAAGAATGTACATGTAAAGAGGGCAAGATATACTTACATGCAAGTTCATCATACTCATCTTTGCCAACAACATAGATGTTGACATCTCCAAGTACCGTGTAAACAATGTAAACCTGATAAAAGAACATTTTTGTTCATTTATTTAAACTGATATCTCAGGATGGCTTTAATTAAGGTCAACAAAGACAGGAAACTTGTGGCCTTGATGAATTAATTCATGGAATTAACTTAATTTCAGGGTAGAAAAAAATAAAACATGACAGAAGCAAAAAGGTTATGCTACTGCTGTATTTTGAATTAGAAGAACCCACTGCCCAGTTTAAAACGTATCCGTAAGTACAGACTATGTTTCTTTTTACTCTCAAAATGGCTTTTCCACATATGAAAGTTACCAGGCCACGCGAACAAAGATGGAAGTTTGGTAAAGAAATCCAGTGAATCAGGCCTGTTGAACCATTGTTTATACTTTAGACTATCTGCAACTTAACAAACTTTAGCTACATGTTTAAAACATTTACATAAGAACTAAAAATGAATGCTGTGCTCATTGCGGTCCATGCAAGACTTGAGCAATTAACTATCAATTCTGTGCAAATGGCAGATGCAAGCGTTTCGCATAGTTCAATCATGTTAAAACAGATCAACATAATCACAACCATCAAAACCTTTAAATTTTAACAAAATCATGCAATGCGATTTAGCGGTACACTTTCTCACTTCAATGCCCACTTTCAAGAAATCAAATCGAAACTTACCATAACTCAAATCTAACCTTATATTCATACTTAAGAACTTAAAACTAACCTAAAAACATTGAATTCTCTGTTGAAAACTCAAACTTTTCCTCCCATAGACAACAAGAAATATCATTATCACGGTAAATCTAACCTGGAAAACAAGAAGAAATCTTAGAAATCTCTAACCCAACGAACATGGGCATAGTTTTAAAAATGAGGAAATCATTAGAAATTAAGTTTCATGGATAGAAAATCAATAAATTAAGTTACATCATCATTGCCTAGTTGGATTTTCCACAAGAACAATCAAGAAATCGATCTCCCTTCTTTTCCATATTCTTACAAAAATAGAAAAAAAAAATTGGAAATTCATGTTTTATTCTTAAAAACATAGAAAATTTTGCTAGAAATAAACTTTTCAAGATTGATTGATAAGAATCAAAAGCTTAAAAAATTATTGAAAGATTTGAGAGAAATTTTGAAAGAAAATGTAGAGCAAATTGTGTTCGTGAAATGAAATGGTTGTTCAATATTTCAAAAACAAAATCTAATTTTCCATGGCATTAAACAAAAAATTTTTTTGAATTTTGAATTTTGAATTTTATAACAAAACACAGTTTTGAAGAAACATAACCAGATCTTTGAAATAAAAAATAATCCCTGAGGTAATGCTCAATTGTGTTATCAAAAAGAAATAAAATCCCATTTCCAATTTCATAGATCATGAACAGCCACAACAGATCATGTGTTTGCCAAACATCATCCATTTCCAATTTCTACCAAATCAAATCCCATCCAGAAAGTAGAATAAAATTTTTCGATTTTCATAAAAAAAAATAAATTCATTAACGATCTACATTTACAACCATAGGAAATTACTTTTATAGCGACGTTTTTAGTGACGTTTGGACTAAAAAAGCCGTAAAAATTATAAATTAGTAGCGTTAATCGAAAAATACCGTGAAAAGTTAGAGCTATAATGGCGTTTACCGCAAAAGATCTAGTAGTCAAGCATAAAAACGCCGTAAAAAAAATATTTTATTTTAAACAAAATGGCGCCGTTTTGTTCTCTATATTCTCATCCATCATCCAAGTGGCCATCATCAATATAAAAAAGTCAAGCATTAGCGACGTTTGTCTCAAAAACGCCGCAAAAGACTAGAGCTATAGCGGCGTTTTTCTGTTAAATTACACAAAAAGTAAGCAATAGCGGTATTTTTTCACAAACGCAATGAATAAGTAGTTAATTTTTGCAAAACGGCGCCGTTTTAATTATGGTTTTAGTTAATTTCAACATTTCACTCTATCACAATAACAATAATTTTTAATTATGGTTTTAGGTTTTTATTATATAAAATGTTTAGATTTGTTATCTTAATTTAATTTCACATAATATTTTTTTTACTAATATAATATTAATGAGTTTAAAAATTAATAATAATGTTAACGGTTAATGTTTGATAAACCATAATATACACATATCTTAATCTCACATTTAGCATGTTTTTGGATGATTTATCCCTTTACTTATGGAAATAGGTGCTCTTAATCCTTTGTTTTTATGTTTTATACTCAAGAGAACATTGGAGGATGAAAAGAACGAGAAACGGGCCGAAAACGGAGAAAATAGGCCAAATTACGAAATCCACATTGACGTGCCTCTTTAGCAGGACCGACCACGGCCTATAACTCGATTACAGGCGCCAATGTACAGGCAGTGAAGAGTTTCTAACTGACACAGGCCACACACAGCGTGTCCTGCCAGTAGCAAAGAAGAGTTTCATTCGGATTAGGGTACTTAGAGGCAAAGAAAGACATTCCAAAAGCCTATATAAACACCCTAGAGGCCAACCTAACAGGGGGCGTTCAGCTAGGCCAAAGAGCCAAGCCAGGGGGGCCGAATTGTGGGATTCACTCGAAGAAAGTGTAACACCCCATACCCAAGTCCGACGCTAGGTCTAAATATGAGACATTACCACGCTTGAACTTACTTAGACATACACTTACAAACTGAAGACATTTCGTTCCGACTTAACAACTTCCCTTTCTTAGTCTAATCATATATTTTATTGGCCTACGAGGCCTTAAGCATAACTCTGAAAACTTTCGGAACTTGATCGAAAACCTTTCTTAGAAGTAGGGGTCACACGCCCATGTGGCTTGGGACACGCCCGTGTACCCCTTGACACACCCATGTCTTCTAACCGTGGGGAGTTACTGACTATATTCACACAGTCTTGACATGCCCATGTTTTACAACCGTGGGGAGTTACTGACTTGATCCACATGGCTTGGGCACACGGCCGTGGAATTACCCGTGGTCTATTCTGACTAAAAATAATAAGGTGCAGGGTGCGCATGGCCTAGACACACGCCCGTGTGCCTAGCAGTGTGGGCACTTAGAGGCTATTTACCAAGCCATTTGCCACCCTGAAATCAAGATCAATCCAATACATTTTTCATAAGTAATACTACATGCTTCATTGACCTCAATAAACATACATACATAGACAAAAATTGGCAAATCACTTAACCAAATACAAAAGAATAATTAAAAGAGGTATACACTGCATTAATATCATTGAAAATAAAGAGTTTGCCAAATATTTGCCTAACTCAAGAGACCATTTACAAAATGACTTACAGCCAACACTTTAACTAACAATTACAACTTGACAAAATTCCCAAGTCCTATACATGCCATATTCAAAACAAGTCTAAAATTGTTATACCAAAGTGTTGTTGATAGTGTGATTCCCGAACCACTGCGTCTACGATCCTCGAGTTATCTTGGCAATACTATAAGAAAGATGGGCAATGAAAAAGGGTAAGCATTTAGCTTAGTAAGTTGCATGGAAATAAATAGCAATCATAATACTCATAAATGAATAATTCATCCATGACATTAGCTACTAGTATACAAGTCAAGACTTCTTGACAATACTTACTTACAATTGCCCTTACCTAACATTTACCATAACACATATAGAGCCAATTTCTCGTGACTCATTCATTAGCACTTGTATTCATTCACACCTCTACTTTTAAATTCATCTACTTATCCCACCATACACTGGAAACAATCAAAGACATGTTTTTATAATCATTACGATAAGTATAAAGCCAATGCCACATTCTCTAGCTGGTCTTACATGGAGTCTCCTCTAGGTACCGATGCCATGTCCCAGACATGGTCTTATAGGGAATTACCTCTATGTGTTAATGCCATATCCCGGATACGGTCTTATACCAGCTCTTGTCTCAATGTCGATGCCATGTTCCAAACATGGTCTTACACTGGCACTCTTAATGTGGTTGCTGTCATGTCCTAGACATGGTCTTACTCTGACCCTCATAATATGGCCGATGCCATGTTCCAAACATGGTCTTACACTGACACTCATAATGTGGTCGCTGCCATGTCCTAGACATGGTCTTACACTGACCCTCATAATATAGCTGATGCCATGTTCCAAACATAGTCTTACACTGACCTTCATAATCGATGGTATCATTTTTCGTATTCATCATAGTCTATTAGGACTTCAATATAATATTCACGTAAGTTTCTCAATTTATTGAAGTTTCATGCATCAATATGACATCAAGCATTCTCAATCATGCTAATATAATATTACATTAAATCACATACAACTTACCTCGTTTTCAAAATGAGCTAGTTCTTCAGTTTAGTCCACGACTTTATCCTTTCCCCGATCGAGGCAGATTCTCGTCTCTTCTTGCTTTGAATAGATGAAAGCTTGCTGAAATTTTTGAAGGTTCTATCCCTTATTTGCTGCTAATTTTCAATGGAAGATGATAGGAGAAAAGATGATAACTTTTCTCTCCTTATTTTATTAATATAAGTCAAATTAGTCCACCTACTACTACTAACTTTGACTAAAATTGACAATCTTGTCTCCCATATACTCTTATGGCCGGCCAAGCCTCTTCTAAAGGCTAATTTGCCTTTTAAAGACCCCCAATTAACAATCCATGGCCATTTGGTACTTTTAGCATATAGAATGAACTTTCGCACTTTATGCGATTTAGTCCATTTTCGCGATTAAACATGAAATCGCTAAAATTAAAGTACTAAAAATTTCATGCTCATATGCTATCATGTTATAACTCATAAAATAACCTAAAAAGAATTTATCAAATCTCAGATTAGTGATCCTGAGGTCACTATTCTGACTAGCCCCTAAATCGGGCTGTTACAGAAAGCTAGTTGATTCATCTCAAGAAGCCGAAATCATACTCAAGACGGAGGATCTTCCCTTCAATTTCCTTTAGGGGGTTTTAGGGTTTTTCTTATGTTTTGTTTTATATTTCTTCTTAGATGTATTCTTTTATGATTATGAACTAAACCCCTCAAATACCTGAGGGAGATGAAGCCTAAGGCGGATCTTGTTATTGTTTTCTGAGCTATATAATAAATACTTGATTTGTTCTTAACTATGTGTTCTTAATTCTTATTTTGATATTTCAAGATATTGATTCAAGCATTTATGCTCTTAGGCAGAGGAGGAATAGACGACCCTATTTAAGAGTAGATCTAGCATAGTTAAGCGGAGTTGATTGCAACCCTAGAGATAGGATGACGAAAATTTGCTGAATTAGGGTCAAACCTAATATCGGAGTCCATAGATCGAGTTAATGCAATTCTAAGGGTTTTAATTAGAAAGAGATTTCAATTAATCAACCTAGGGTTAGACGTTAGTAGCCTCGAGAGAGGTATTAATATAAATTAGGGAATCCTACGGATCAACTCAAGTGAATAAATCGTCTGGTTCAAAGTTAGATAACAAGTGAAGTCTAGGTGGATTCTTCCTCAGGTATTGTCTTAATAAATTGGTTTTTCCCTCAAGGATTTTCCCCAATTCCTTCTCTGTGTCCTAGCATCTTTAGCTTAGTAGTTAGTTAATTTTAGGTTAAACAACAATTCCTTTAATTCTTAGGTTAAATAATAAAAAGAAAGTTAGTATTAGTACTTTTGGTTCCTTTGGGTTCGACAATCCGGTCTTGCCACTAAACTATGCTATTGTTCGATAGGTGCGCTTGCCTCAATCGTTGTCACAGTTAGTTTTTAGGCTAGATCATTCATATTATAAATTTTTAAGACTCTAACACACGATCAATGTTGTCGTGAATTTTTATTATGAGAAAATAATTTAACTATCTTTATCGTAATAATATTATCAACAAAAAGCTCATCCCATTATTTTAACGGCAAAAGTTAATAATACTATCAATTTACTCTTATTAATAACATTATAAAATTATGTTAGATTAAAATTTTAATTTAAAGATATTAAATTATGCAAGATGTTAAATCATTTATTTAAAATTGATATGAAAGATATAATAATTCAATATAAAAATTGCTCATAAAAGAAGTCAATTATTGCAGGGTTTGGAATTTAGTGTTTAGGATTTATGATTTAGGGGTTAGTGGTTAGTGGTTAGTGTTTAGTATTTAGTGGTTTGGATTTAAGGTTTTAGAGTTTGGGATTTTAAGGTTTTAGGGGTTTTGATAAAAACGCCATAAAAATTATTTTATTTTAAACAAAACGGCGTCGTTTTGCTCCCTATATTCTCACCCATCATCCAAGTGGCCATCATGTATTCTTTTTGACAACTCATGCACTCTTTCATCCTCTTCTATTTATTATTTAACTGGTTTCTTTATATTAATTAAAATACAATTTATTTTTAATTTAATATTTAAAATCTTCAGGAAAATTAATGACACGTAGAAAAAATTTGAAAGTAAAAACATAGAAAAATATATGTTAAAAATGAAAAAAAAATTAAAATACTAATATTTAAAATAATTTTAAAAGAGATAATATTAATTTTAATATATTCAAATTATCATTATAGTTTCAATTTTTAAGAGATAGTAGATAAACTTTATATATATTTAAATTAAGAAAATTGTAAAAAAATTCAAGCATTAGCGGCGTTTATGAGAAAAACACCATAAAATGTAAACAATAGCGGCGTTTTTAAGAGCAAAAGGTTGGAGCTATAGCGGCGTTTTTCTGGTAAACGCCGCTAAAGGTAATCAATAGCGGCCTTTTTTTCACAAACGTCACGAATAAGTAGTTAACGAAACGGCGCCGTTTTAGTTATGGTTTTAGTTAATTTCAGCATTTCACTCTATCAGAATTCATTTCCCCAAATCAGTCCCCTCTGAAATCCTTAAATTTCACCCAAAATCCCTATTTTTTCCCCATTTTATTTTCCCCAAATCATTTGTCCCCTACCCTGAAATCCCTAACAATTTTTCCAATTCCCTTCTATTTTCCCCAACTTTTTTTCCTCAACTTTTTTCCCCAAATCGGCAGCCGTCTGCTAGGTCTCAAGTTCTAGCTCTGGGAATCAAAATGGGAGCCATAGCGACATAACCAATGTGATTTTGAATGTTTATGATCTAACTCCTATCAATAATTACTCTTATTAGGTTGGTCTTGAGATTTTCCACTCTAGTATTAAAGGTTTGTTCTCGTGTCTTGATTTGTTTTTTCTGCTATGTATTTTATTTTATATTTGGGTATGTTTTAAGATGTGGGTATCGATATTTTAGCTTATTATTGCTCAAAAATGGTGAATTTGGATTCTCCTCATAGAAAAATGGATATGGGTTTCCTTTTTAAATAACTTTTTTCACTTGATTATCTCTAATCTTAAGCATTGACATGCATAGTGTCTTAAGCATTGACATGCATAGTGTAAAGGCCCATTTTTGCCCGGGCCCGTGAAAACCAAAATGGAAAAAAAATACATAAATAATAAAATTCCATACAGTCCAATACAAACCCAAATTAAACAGCCTAAACAGACCCTTAGCCTAAAATTATTCGTGGTCCAATTACACCCATTAACCCAAACTTAGCAGACCTAACCTACCCAGACCCAACCAAGCCCAAAATAGCCCAAGGACTAAACGAAATTAGCAGAACCCTAGGGTTATTCCTCGCGTCGCAAGCCCCAGCCTTCGTACCATAATCCACACCAGTCCTCAGTCACACCGCCATTAACGCCGCAATCCGTGTGTAGCGATCGTCGAGATCTCCGCTCCTGCACAGAAAAGAAAAGAACAACGAGCATGACAATATTTTTTCCTTTTTATTTTCATTTCAAAGGCTATAAAAAGCCTACAAGAATCTGTAAATAAATAAAAAAAAAGGATATGAATACACATAGAGAGGAAAATATACAGCAATATACACAAAAGAAAATACAGAATCGAGAAAGGTTTCTTTTTATTCCCAAATCTGTCTCTTTTGCTTTATTTTTCAGTTTTTCTTTATTTTACATATGAAGGTTTTAAATATTAAAAAATTATATTTTTTTAAATTTAGGCCACCGCGCACGGTGGCCGGCGACGATGGTGCTGAAGCCTCGCCGAAGGGCCTGCCGAAAATCGCAGGAGACTTGAAGGGGGAGAGCAGTTTTTAGCTTTTTAGTTTTTTTTTAAAGAAGGAAGCGAATGAAATTTTTTAGAAAAATTAGTCTTATAAACAGATTGAAAACGGCGTCGTTTTTGAGCCATGCGTTTGGGCACAAAACGAAGTCGTTTTGCCTCTGACCCGCGACCCGACTCGTTCCAAGGGGAAGATCCGCGTGTTTTTATGTGGATGGGATAATTTCACCTTTAGTCCTACCGCTATTTTAAATCTTTTAATTAAGTATGATTTAAATTTTTATTTTTATTAAATTAGCCCCCAAATTTGTATTTTGTTTCAATTGAATCCTTGGACAGTTTAAAAGCCAAAATCAAAAGAACGCATAATTGCCATATTAGTCCCTGCGGTTTAACGCGTGTTTTGTTTTAGTCCTATTGTATTTGTTTTAATTGCTTATTAACCCCTGTATTCTTTGTTTTATTTTTTTTACATTATATTAAATCATTTTATTAAATAGTTTATACTATTGTCTTTATTATAATTTATTAATAGTATGAAATTATATATATTATATAATATCCTTATATATATTAAAGATTATTATTTATTATTTTATTTAGCTTAATATTATTTCTTTTACATATTATTTTTACATATTCTATTATATGTTTTAAAATTTCTATATTATATAGTATTATATTATATCATATTTTATATATATATAAAATATATTTATATTGTAAAACATATTTCATTTATATTTTATTTTATTTATTTAAAATTATTATATATTATTTATTAATCATTTTTATTATATATTATCATTCATAAGTATTATGTTATTAAAAATATATTTATTATAATATTTTTATATATACTTTAAGTTTTTTTATTTATTATAAACATTAATGATTTTACAAAATTATCATTCTGCTTTTACTTTTTTTGTTTTGTTATAATATTTAGTGTTTAAATATATTGTTAATATATTTATTTCCGTAATTGATCTTATTTGTAGAACTTAATATATATTTTTGAATTGTCTATATCATTTATTAATAATGACTCGTATTTATAGTAAATTGCTATTTGATTTATATTTTGTAATGTCAATACAAAATCGAATTCATAACTTTTTTTATAAAAGCACATTTTTTGGTGTAATTGTCATATTTTATTCAAAGTTTTTAAAAAAGGGTGATATGTGATATTTGGGGATTTCGAGAAGAATCGTGCCTTAACTTACTGGGTTTCGATTTTTCTCGTCAAACTTAAAATATTAAATATCCCTTCTCATTTCAAATCCAAAACTTATTCTTAGGAATTCAAAATGTTGTGTCCTAACTTACTGGGTATAGTGTTTTATTTCTTTGAGATAGATAAATCTAGGTTTTTCTTCTAATAAAAGGATCTTATTTTTAAAATTTTCAAATTTGCAATATTAGGACACGATTTTATCGATTAGGTACTAATTTTTGGGCGTTATGAGGGTGCTAACCCTTCCTCATACGTAACCGACTCCCGAACCTATTTTTCTTGTTTTTCGTAAACCAAAATCAATATTTTGAAATAAAACGATTTTCAAGGTGATCTAAACACACCTAAGTAAAAAGGGATTAGTGGCGACTCCCATTTTCATTTTAAAAGTCGATCCTATTTTTTAAATCAACTTTAAAAATAGTTTCGACACATAGAATCCTAAAGAAAATTGTAGCATGTTTGTGTTGTTGAGGGCTTTAGGCTAAAGCAATTTTGCAACTTAACATGACTTTTAGTTCTTGTGTTGATGATCCTTTTTCTTTTCTTTTTTTTTTTTTTTTTTAATTTCGGAAACTGAACTATTTATCGCAATGTTTACGAACAGTTCACGGTAAAAAAAGTATGGGTTTGGGGCTTATGACTTTCCAATTAGTGAAGTTTTTTTTTTATACTCTTATGACTTTCCAATTAGTGAAGTTTTTTTTTTATACTCTTTTTTTATTTTTTGTAAGTTAATTCACTCGTAATTTTGCAACTCGTAATATTGGGGCTCATGATTTTCGTTTTTTCATGGCTGTTCAGCTTTAGATTATTTTCGTTGGTTGCATGGTGCTATTCCTGTGTGTGATATAAATATAATATATTTATAAATACAAATTTGAGGATTTACAAGTATCACGTTATTATAAATAGACTGTTTGAATAATCATTGTTTAGTGATTAAAATTTTGTTATTAGTTTTGTGTAAGTTGTGAATTTTATTTATTACTCTTTTCGAACTGATTTATTATTTAGTTGAATAATCATTGTATTTAATTGAACTTTTCAAAGTTTTATTATTTACAAACAATTTTGGAAAATTTTATTCTTGAATATTAATTTTTTATATTTTTCCTTTAATTTTATTCGTATTTATTTTAAATCTTCCTACTATTAGTATATGACCAAAAGTTATACATTGTTTGCAGGTGTAATTTAATTTGTTGGAATTATTCAATTTACAATTTCTAAGAGGTATGTATATTTAATTTGCTAAATCTTTATTTGATGTCTCTCCATTGAAATCCGCCATGAATTTCATGAGCCAAGTACAAGCTGAGAATCAAGAAAAATGATATAAAAAAGATGATAAAAAGTATGAATATCTAAACTAAAACCATTTCTGTCTGCTTATGAATCAAAGAAGATTCTATCCAAGCAATGGGGGTTATGCTGTCGAAGAACTGTTTGTCATTGTTTTCCTCCACAATACATAGATATTAATACTCAAATTTACAAGTCATCAAGTACAAAACTTAGGTTCATCTACTGGAAAGCATTTAGTATGCATCTGTTTAGCGGAAATTTGCTTGAAAAGCTAAGAAACTTATATTTGAAAAGTGGAAAATTAAGCTTCTGACAAGTCATATTTAGGATTTAGCCTTTTGAAGAACCAGACCTTAAATCAGATATTTAGTTTCTTGCTTCATCAAAATTTAAGTATTAATACTTTCTATAAAACTCACAGTTCATAAATTCAGAAATAATATATAGAAAAAAGAATTCATTTTTGTGCCAACAAGCCTATAAGAAGTGTAGCAACATCAGTTGGCATATTCGTGAAGTTGTCTACGAACATCTAATTGTTGATAGCTTTATTCGGGGGTATAAAAAATGGATTTTCCATGGAGAGTGTACATCTCGTAGAACCTCTTCAACGATTAATCCGACTTATCCTCATAGTGCTTACCATCAGTCTGTTAGAGAAGATGACATGGAAGGTATGTTGCGGGATGCATTTAATATGCGCAGTCATGGTTTGCAATCGTTTCCACCTGACTTTATTGCATTCGATGATTGTAATATTAGTGGAAATGCTTTTACCGAAATGGGAAGAAGTGTACCTGATGAAGAGCCAAATGGAGAAGCGGCGAAGTTCTACAAGTTACTTAATGAAATGAATGAAGAACTTTATGAGGGATCAAAATTTTCAAAAATGTCCTTCTACATTCGTCTTTTTCACTTAAAATGTTTGGAGGGTGGACCGAAAACTCTTTTACAATGCTGTTAGAGTTTTTGAGAGATATGTTTCCGTTTGCAAAAATCTCTCATTCATGCAAAGATATAAAGAAATTGATAAAATATTTAGGCCTTGGGTACGACAAAATACATAGTTTCCCAAATGACTGCATGTTGTATTGGGGTGATCGGAAAAACCAACAGTCTTGTCATGTTTGCAGTAAATCTTGTTAGATGATAGGAATACAGAGGATGTCAATGAGGATGAAGGTGAGGCACAGTCAAGAAAGAAGCCAATAAAGATTTTGCGATATTTTCCACTAATACCAAGGCTTCAAAGGTTTTTCATGTCGTCAAAGACAGCCGAGTCTATAAGGTGGCATCATGATCAACGAACCAATGATGGATTATTAAGGCATCTTGCGGATTCTTTAGCTTGGAAATCATTTGACAGTAAATTTCCAAGCTTTGCAAGCGATCCTCAAAATGTGAGGCTTGGGCTAGCATCTGATGGATTTAATCCATTTAAAATCATGAGTACTTCATACAGTACTTGGCCTGTAGTGCTTGTTCCTTACAATTTGCCTCGTGGATTTGCATGAAGCAATCTTCTTTTATCTTGTCTATGATTATCCCTAGAGAGAAAGGTCCCGAAAATGATATTGAGATTTATATGCAGCCACTTATTGAAGAGTTAAAACAATTATGGGCTGGTGTTAAAACATATGATGTCTTAAGAAAGGAGAACTTTTATTTACGTACATGTAACACCGCTATCTTGTATCCATCGCCGGGTTAGGGTTAAGGGCATTACCTGAAATATTGGGAACTTTTTCATACAATTCGTAAAGTAAATCATCAATTACAATCATAATGTCCCCTCAGTAGGTCAACGAGACCTAAAACATGCTTAGAAATAGGGTCGAGACTAAATCGGAACACATACAAAAATTATCGAAAATCTAAAACTTTTCAAAGTTTCAAGGGTTACACACCCGTGTGGGCAGGCCGTGTGCCTCCCACAGCCGCTAGACACACCCATGTGTCTCCCCCGTAGTCGAACTTGACTTTACTCCACGGCCACCAAGCACGCCCGTGTACCTTGGCCGTAGTCAATCCTGACTAAACCACACGGCTACTAGGCACGTTCGTGTGCTAAGGCCGTGTACTCTTAGCTAGCTACTACTTAGCCCCACAGTCACTAGGCACGCCCGTGTGCCAAAACTGTGTGGCAAAATAGGCCATTTGCAAGGCCAAAATACCACCCTCATTAGGGTCAAGCATATAAGCAAATACTAATACAATCCATGCACATTTGGCAACCAAGAACATACCAAAATAACCATCCCATCTTTACATTCAAATCCAATTCCATTCATGCCAATTTATAAGACTAAACTTATGTATATACAAGCATAATTCATTCAAACTTACCTTTCATAAGCTCATTCTTTTGTCAAACATATATGCTCAAAATTTTGTCCATATACTTACGAAAAACTCAACCATTTCATATACTACCAAACCATACCAAATCATGCAACACATAACATATTCATTAAAACATATTACCAACATATCACTAGCCAAATCATATGGCTAAGATCACATCTCATTCTCAACCAAATATCTAGCCTATACATGCAATATCTAGCTATAAATACATTTCCAAAATGTACCAAAATGAGCTTGGGTAGTGTGATGATGATCCTCGACGGTCCCGAGCCTTCAGTATCTTTGACGATCTATAAAATAGAGAAAACACATACACAGAGTAAGCTTTCAAAAGCTTAGTAAGTCATATACAAATAAACTTAACTTAAAATACACATAGCATATACATATTTCGTAGAGTTTGGTTCAATTATTTAGCCATAACTTCTCACATTTTTCATCTCATCATCACATATGCACATAGCTCATATAGCCTAATTTCACATATCATCTCATCATTTCATAGCTCATATTCATGTTAGTAAGCTCATATAGATACTTACCCTTCATACACACCTTGTGTACTTAATAAACGTACCTGAAATGGATTTACAATTTACATAACATTTCGTGTCACAGACTTGCCCATTGAATCGTTCGAAATCTAATAGGATACTCAGAAAGCTCGGAATAATCGTACAATTCCAACGTCCCAGATGAGGTCTTACATGTACTCAGATATCGGTGCCACTGTCCCAGGCAAGGTCTTACACGAATTAAAACGATGTCAATGTCCCTGACATGGTCTTACATGTAAATCTCGTATCGATGCCAACATCCCAGACGTGGTCTTACATGAAATCTCAAATCAACGCCAATGTCCCAGATGTGGTCTTACATGATAAAACGGATCAGATACCTATGTCATGACATAGCTAATCCTAACTATTTCAAGGTTCGTACGGGACTTCTCGGACATTGTTACTATGTCAATTTTATCTCGGAATTCATGCACACATCATCTCGTAAACATTTATCGTTATTAATTGTCATATGAACATACACAACTCAATACAAATACATTTATTTGCATAATGATTTACCTCAAGTTCGGTTTAACGGAAATGGATACGGCTACTCAATTACTTTCGCTTTCCCGCGATCTAAGTTCGATTTCTTTGGATCTTGATCTATACATATTCAAATTCAACTCTTTTATTCACTAACTCATCCAATTTAATCCAAATACACTTATTTAGGGTAATTTACAAATTAGCCCTCACATTTGTACATTTTATCAATTTAGTCCCTTTTTTCTCAAAACATCAAATATACAAAATCATCATTTAACCATGCTTAGCTGAATACTCATATATCATATACAAGCCTATGTTTTCTATAAATTTCACAATTTAGCCCCTCAAATTGCTCTTTTCACAATTTAGCCCTAATTAGCTAAATTCATCAAAAATTCAAGAACAAAATATGTTCATCAATTACATATCTTTCATTTAATGACTAAACTCATCATAAAGCTTACCATTTCATCAATGGCATAACTCACAAATATCATCAATTCTTCAAATTACAACATGGGCTTGATAGTAGACTAAGCAACAATCTCAAAAACATAAAAATCATCAAAATCTAAAGCCAAAACATACATAAATTTGAGCTTGAAATAGCTGAAACCCTTGAAGTTTTTGTTCTTTCTTTTTCTTTCAATATATTCGATGGAAGAACAAGTAAAATGAGCACTATTTTTCTTTTTGCTTTATTTTTGTTATAACAACATATAATACATAAAATATTAATATAACTTTAACTTATAAAACATATATATTAATAGCCTTGCCATCCACTAACTTAGAATTTGGGCTAATTACATTATAAATCCCCCAATATTAAAAACCACATCAATTTGGCCATTAATCAAACAAAAACCACATATAACTTTTACGCGATTAAGTCCTTTGCTTAAATTAAACACACACAGAGAAAAATTAACTTACGGAATGTTACCACATGCTTAATCACATATTAAAGGCACAGAAATTAATATTAAAATATTTCACTAACTCAAATTTGTGGTTCTGAAACCACTGTTCCAACTAGGGTCTAAACTGGACTGTTACAGTGCAGCTTTGTTGTGGACTATTAATGATTTCCCGGCTTATGCCAATTTATCTGGTTGGAGTACCAAAGGACGTTATGCTTGTCCTTATTGTGTGGCACAAACATGTTCGAAGTGGTTATATAATGGGAAGAAGTTATCGTATATGGGGCATCGTCGGTGGTTAGATGAAAATCATATATTTAGATTTCAGAGGACTCTATTTGATGGTACTGAAGAGTTCAGAGAAGCTCTTGAGCAGACCATTGGATCTGAAATCTTGTTCATGTTAAAAGATATCAATTTCAGTTATGGGAAGATGAATCAACCACCCAACATGCAAATAAGGAGAAGACCGAGGGAGGCGTATGTTGGCAATGTTGACCGGCAGATTGATGATGAATCTGATGAAGAGGATGATCCTAATGAGGCGCACTTGTGGAAAAAAGAATTATTTTTTTGAGTTTTCTTATTGGGACCATCACATTTTGCGACACAATCTTGATGTCATGCGTATTGAAAAGAATGTTTGCAAAACATCATTGGGACAATTTTGAATGCCGATAGAAAATTAAAAGATAATCTTCAGAGTCGACTTGATCTAGTTGACATGGGAATTCGATGTGATCTTCATCCCCAAGTACTTCTGAATGGGAAATATCGGTTGTCGCCTTCTGTTTTTGCAATGTCGAAGAAAGAAAAAGAAGTGTTCTGCATGGTGTTGAAGGATATAAAGGTCCTAGATGTATATGCATCAAATATATCTCGATGTGTGAGTCTTAAAGATCGAAGGCTATATTCCCTAAAATCACATGATTATCCTATCTTGATGCAAGATTTACTGTCAGTTGCTTTACTGTGTTGTATGTAAAAAAAGGTAACGTCTTGTATAATTGAACTATCCAATATAATGAAAGCTATTTGTGGCAAAGCTTTGAATGTTGAAAAACTTGAAAAAGTACAAGATCGAGCTGCCTTGACTTTATACAATTTGGAGAAGATCTTTTCGCCTTCTTTTTTTACTATTATGGTGCACTTGCTAATCCATCTCCCTCATGAAGCAAAACTTGGTGGACCGATTTTCTATCTGTGGATGTATCTTATATAGAGGTGCTAATTTATTTGTAAAATTTTTCATTCATTCACGAATATACCTTTAGTTACAAATTTTGATAATGTTGTATATTGTGTTTAGGTTCCTATGCAAATTGAAGTCTTATTGTCGTAATAAGCGTTATCCAAAAGGAGCAATTGCTGAAGGTTATTTGTCAGATGAGTGTATGACTTTCTGTTCTAGATATTTGGAAGATGTTGAAACAAAACTAAATAGACCAAGTAGAAATGATGGGCTCATTGATCGTAAGTTAGCCAAAACTTATTTATTTCGAAGTTACGGAGAACTAATCGGTAAAGTTGAAATTGCACACTTAGGTGATAAATCCTGGGTACAAGCACATCGATATGTTCTTTTTCACCACGATTCAATTGAACCATTATGCAAGTAAGTTTTAGAATTTGATAAATATTCATCTTTTTAATTTGTTTATCTTCTAACCAAGTAATCCACTTTTTAACATAGCGAGTACAAACAAGTCTTGAGATCTCGTTCACACTCTCGAAGATTACAACATCGAGAGATTCATAAGTTATTCACAGAATCTTTTCACGAATGGTTAGGGAAAATGGTATGCAACTGAAGTTTTCATTGACAAATAATAATGTTTTGTCATAACATTTATAATTAATCAATTTGCTTTCAATTCAATAGGTTTGGAGTGGAAAGGACGTCAATGAAAAAGTTAAATGGCTTTCCCAAGGTCCGAATAAAGTAGTAAAAAGATATAGTGCCTTCCTAATCAATGGATTCATGTTTCATACAAAATCTCTCGAAAGATTGAGGAGGACTCAAAATTGTGGAATAGTTGTTAATTCTTCAATTATAAGTTATGCTAGTGCTAGAGACAGTAATCCTATTGAGGAAAATGTGGAGTATTACGGACTTCTTACTGACATTATTGAGTTAGATTACTATGGCAAACGGAAGGTTGTCTTATTTCGATGTGATTGGGCTGATGCTAATACTGCACGCGAAATTAAAAAAGATCAATTTTGTTTTACAATGGTGAACTTCTCTCGATTAATTCACACTGGACAATAATTGATAAACGAGCCATATGTATTTTCTTCTCAAGTGAAACAAGTTTTTTACTCAAAAGATCCAACTGATAAGGGTTGGTACGTTGTACTCCGTAACAACCCTAGAGACTTGTTTGACATGGGAAATGGAAGTAGAGATGACATCGACAAAAGATCAGAAACTTTGCCTTTTCTAGAACAAAACTTAAATGAAAGTATCCCTAGTACTAGTACATAATTTCAATGGGTTCGCCAGGATGTGGATGAAGATATTTACGAATTATGATGTAGTAAGATTTTACTATTTTTTAATTATATGTCATATTATAATTTAAATCTTGATCTTGTTAAATATTTCAACTATTTTAAGAATATATGTACTATTATTGTTGTAATTAGTTACTAAAATTTCAACTATTTTATGTGTATTGCAGATAAAATGCCTAAAAGAAGATTGCGAGATCTAAGTATTGTTCAAAATCATCCAGATTCGGAAGAAACAGATAGTAAACAATAGACTGTTATTGGATCTTTGAATGTTTTGAATACAGCTGACGAACCTGCAGAAATTCAAAGTAATGTTAACATTAATTTACATGCGTGTTGACTTCTATTATTGATTCCAGTTTCAAATTCTTATATTATAATATAACATTTTTCAGCTGAAAGTGGTAGGACACACAAAACTCGAGGACGTGGGCTACTAAAAGATTTATACGAGTTAAATTATGTCGAGCGTGTCAAAGTAGCTAGAAACAGTCTTCGTCAGCCTGTTGGATCAGAAGCTCGACTTTTAGCAGGGTACTTGGGCATCATAGCACGAAATGCAAATCTGTTGCCTATCAACTATGAGTCATGGCATCATATTCCTGAGAGTAACAAAAATCAAGCTCTCTAAAATATTAAGGTAATAACGTGAATGTAATTTATAATACTTTGGTTTAAGTTTCATTTATATTTACTTTCTAAACTTGTGTTTTTTGCAGGATAGATTTGCTTTAGAGGTCTTGGATAATTATGTCAAGAAGGCATTAGGAAAAAAATGGAGAGACCATAAAAGTGCTTTAAAGAAAGAATTTCGAAAAGAAATTACGAAATGTCCCGCTAGGAATGCTGAGGTACCAATGGGAAGATGCAGTTAGATTTTGGAATTCAAAGAAATGAGAGGTATTACGTACTTCCAAACTCTTATAATTATTTTGGTTTATAGTATTTACAATATACGTAATAATAATTTCATAATGTAGGATCGTGAGTGAGTTGGAACTACAAGTAGGCAAAACAAAAATTCACGCTTTACGGTTGGGTTGAAAAGTTTTGCTTGTGTAGTGAATTTGAGGTATTTTGAATTTATTAATTGTGTCAAATATTAATTACTTTCTATTAAATAATATTTTTACTACTATATTGTAAGAATTGTCGTCTGGTCAAAAAGTTAGACGCCTTCAGCTTTTTGACATTACACATAGAAAGAAAGATAGATCTCCTATGACTTCTAAAGCTGCAGAAATTATGGTATATTTACTTAATAAAATTTTAATTATTTTAAATATTTATAATGTTTAATTATAATGGTTTTTTTGTTGTTTGTAATGCAAATAATGTTAAGTTATGTTGCATTTGTTTTTATTATATATTTCGTTTCTAGCTCTTTGATTCATTTATTAGGAGAAACTAAAGGATAAAAAGGCAGAGTATGAAGCAATTGCTTCGAGTGATAGTTCTGTTAATCTTGATGACATTGATAACCGAATTATTACTGAAGTTTTAGGTCCTGAAAGGTATGGTCGGGTTTGATTTCAAGGATCTTTTGTTAACCCAACCCAATATTTTGAATCCATCTCATGCAATACGTGCCTTCGGGGAGTCAGGCTCAAGCTGAAGTTTAGAGACTAGATGGCTTAGATGCAAGCGTGCACAGTTGAGTAAATTGCTCAACTTAAAGCGGAGGCAGCATCAAGAGAAGCAGAGGTTCAAAGAAAATATGAAAAACTCCAGCTACAACTTAAAGCGGAAGCAGTAGCGACGAAAGCAGAGCAAAGCAGAAAATACGATGCCCTCCAGCTACAACTTCAGAATATGATGAAGTTGTTTCTGCAGTAGCAGAATCCGCCATCTTAGACGTTTGTTTTCTTATTGTAAGAATATTTTAACATTATAACTTTTAACGTTATTTTAAAAATATTTTGTTATTTCATTTATTAATTTAGATCAGTTATCTTTCATTGGATTTGAAGTATCATTTAGATTTGTAGTTTTTGGTTGGACTTGATGTTACAGGAAATTATGTTGACAATTCGGGTTCTATATGAATGAAAATGGGATATTTGAAATCTGTTAAAGTTAGTGGCGCTTTTATCAAAAACGTCAGTAAAGATCATGTTCTTTAGCAATGTTTGTAGGAAAAGGGCCACTAAAGATCATGTCATTTAGTGGCGTTAGTAGGCAAAGCGCCGCTAAAGGTCATGTTCTTCAGTGGGTTTGTGGAAAAGCACCGCTAAAGGTCATGATCTATAGCGGTGTTTGTGGGAAAAGCGCTGCTAACGGTCATGATCTATAGCAGTGTTTGTGGGAGAAGAACTGCTAAAGGTCATGGTCTATAGCGGCATTTGTGGGAAAAGCACCGCTAAAGGTCATGTTCTTTAGCGGCATTTTTGGTAAAAGCGCTGCTAAAGGTCATGGTCTATAGCGGTATTTTTCCACATAAACGCCACAAAATTTAGCGACGTTGTCTGTAGCAGCTTTTTTTGCGTCGCTTGTAAAAACGCCGCAAATAGTTTTAGCGACGCTTATAGGCCCAAAAAATGCCGCTAAAAACCTGTTTTGCTGTAGTGAAAAAAGACTCAACTAATTCAACAAACTAGAAGCGATAAAGAGCATAGTTGGAAAAATCAACAAAAGAAATCAAAGCATAGGATGGGATGGGATGGGAGAAAATAGAGGCAGATGTACTGTTCAACTAAGATGATGCCTTCGGAGTTGGCGAATAACACAGCGAGAATCATGGCGATGTATCTTCTTCTCTCGGATACTTCATTTTTCTCTTGAGGCAAGGAGATGGAGATCAACTAAGTTGCTCCTACTTTGTTCTGTGTCGTTGATCGCCGTTTTCTTTCCCATTTTCTTTTCTTTATTTTACGTTCAGTTTGGGTCGGATCAGATGTAACACCCTTAACCAGTATCTGATAAACCATAATCTATACATATTTTGACCCCATGCTTGGCTTATTTTTGGATTAATTTTCATTAGATTTGATGAATTTGATGCTCTTAATCCCTTAATTTCATGTTTTACACTCGGGAGAGTTTAGGTAGTTGAAAAGAACGAGAAATGGGCCAAAACGGGACAAAATGGCCCTACCTTAGGAATCAACACGGCCTAGACTATCAAACACGACTGTGTGTTAAGAGTAGGATCAAACATGGCCTAGATAGACGTACACGGGCAGACCACACGGCCGTGTGTGGTGAACAGAAGTGAGCACAGTCTAAGAAATCGAACACGGGTGTGTCCCTGCCATATCAAAGTTTAATTCTATTCGGAATAGGCCACTTGTGGGGTAAGAGAGGTGTTCCAAAGCCTATATAAACACCCTAGGGGGCAACCTAAATGGGGACGCTGAATAGGAGGCAGAAAATATTCAAAGACAGCCATCGAGAGTAGCTCGGAAGAAGGATCTCCATCAAGACTGAAGATCTCTTATTAATTTCTCTAGAAGTTTTTGGGTTTTCTAATGTTTTGTTGTTTTTCCTTATTTTAAGATGTTTCCTTTTATCAGTATGAACTAAATCCCTTAGATACTTAAGGGGATGAAACCTAAGATAGATCTTATTATTATTTGATTTATAAGATAAATACTTGTTCTTATTCTTAATTGTGAGTGCTTATTCTTGTTTTAATAATTCAGGTTATTGATTCAAGTCAAATGTGCTTTATTAAGAGGAGAAAAAGTCCCTGTTTAAGAGTAGATCAACACAATTAAGCGGAGTTGATTGCAACCCTAGAAATAGGGCAACGAAAATCTGCCGGATTAGAGTCAAATCTAAAAAAGGAATCCATAGATCGAGTTAATGCGACAATAAAGTTTTAATTAGAAAGAGATTTCAATTAATCAACCTAGAGTCAGTTGTTTTTAGTCTTGAAAGAGATATTAACATAAATTAGGGATTTCTACGAATTAAGTCAAGTGAATAAATCATATGAATCAAAAGTAATAGTGAAATCCAGGTGGATTCTTCCTTAGGTATTGCTTATCTCATAAAGTTGTCTAAAGTATTTTCCCAATTCGTTCTTTGTCATGTTTTTAATTAAGTTTTAGTTTAAAAGAAATCACTCCAATTCTTAGGCTAGATAATAAAAAGATAGTAATTATTAGTACTATTGGTCCTTGTGGATATGATATTACCGGCCTTAACATAATTGTACTATTGAATGATAGGTGCGCTTGCATTTATTGTAATCGTATTTACTTAGAGACAAATCAATTTTTTGTGGCGTCGTTGCCTTTATTGAAGCTCTTTCGTAGATTCCCAATTCAAAAAAAAAATTTAAAAGAGCTTTTGACAAACAAACGGAAGTTAGACAATGCATCGCATGTGGAGCTAAATGCAATCTGCTCATCTATTTTACAGAATAAACTACCCGATAAATTAAAGGATCCAGGGAGTCTTACTATTCCTTGTTTAATTGGTAGCTGATTTAGGGGCAAGTATTAACGTCACGCCCTATAAAAAGTTTAAGCAACTAGGTCTTGGGAAACCTAAACAAACTAGGATGAGTATTCAACTTGTAGATAAAACCATTAGAGTTCCTAGGGGAATTGTTGAGGATGTGCTTGTAAGAATTGATAAATTTATATTCCCAATTGACTTTATTGTTCTAGACATGGATGAGGACAGTAACGCACCTTTAATCCTAGGACGACCTTTTTAGCAACTACTAAAACTAGTATTGATGTTGGTACAGGTGAACTCACAGTTCGTGTAGGTGACGAAACGATCACTCTTCAAGCTCGTGACTCGGTTTAAGACATCGAGTAATAAAGGTGAGTACATGAATTCTTTTAATAACTATTTGGTTCAACCCTCTTTTTAGGAGCACCTCATAAATATACAAATGAGCCATATCCTAGTTCTCGTGCCAACAATGAAATAACTCATGAGGAGTGAAGGCTTCATATCGATGAACTAGACGAGTGGAGGACACATGCCAAGGAGAAACCAAGAAAACACGATGAGCCAAAGCAACTCCATAACGAGCTTAAGGCACTACACCAAAACAGACTTTTAGCGGCGTTTATAGTGGCGTTTTAAAGAAAAACGTCACAAATATTATACATTAGCGGCGTTTGAAAGAAAACCCTGCCAAAAAATGAGCAATAGCGGCGTTTATTTACAAAACACCGCTAAAAATGCGCAATAGCGGCGTTTATTTACAAAACACCGCTAAAAGTCTGAGCATTAGCGGTGCTTTTGGAAAAACGCCGCTAAAATTCTGAGCATTAGCGGCGCCTTTGGAAAAACGCATCTAAAAGTCTGAGCATTAGCGGCGCTTTTGGAAAAACGCCGTTAAAAGTCTGAGCATTAGCGGCACTTTTGGAAAAACGCCGCGAAAAGTCTGAGCATTAGTGGCACTTTTGGAAAAACACCGCTAAAAGTCTGAGCATTAGCGGTGCTTTTTGAAAAACGCCGCTAAAAGTCTGAGCATTAGCGGCTTTTAGAAAAATGCCGCAAATAATTTAAAGTTTGTTTTGATATATATGACTGATTGTTTTTAAATTTATATATTAAATAATTTCTTATATAATTGTAAAAGAGAACATTAATTTTAATACATTAAAATTATAATCCTAGTTTAAATTATTTAAGAGAAAAATATTTGTTAAAAATGAAAAAATATTAAATAATTTCTTATATAATCATAAAAGAGATAGTATTAATTTTAAAATATTGAATATTAATTCTCATGATTGTTTAGGGTTTATGGTTTAACACATATAGTTTATGGTGTAAGGTTTAGGAGTTACTATTTTAATGTTTAGGGATTATGGTTTATGATTTGTGGTTTAAGGTTGTGTTGGGGTTTTATGGGTTAAAAGTCAGGGTTAATGGGTTTAAAGGTAAATGGTTAAAGGTTTGGGGTTAATATGTTAAGGGTTAGTGGTCAGGGATTAAGGTTTAGGGGGAAATGGTTAATGGGTTAGGGTTTTAGGTTTAAGGTTTATGTTTTATGGTTTATGGGTTTAGGGTTAAGGGTTTAGAGGAAAATGATTAATGTGTTAGGTTTCTAAGTTTAGGGTTTATGGTTTAAGGTTAGGATTTTATGGTTTAGGGTATTGGCTATATAACCCAAAATCCCGAAACTGAAATCCCTCATGAGGGTTTTATGGTTAATGTGTTAGCTATTAAAATATATGTTTTGTACTACACTAACATTGGCCACATGAATTCCCAAAAAGTTGGTCTCGGATTATGGTTGAAGGTTTGCAGTTTAGAGTTTAGGGTTCGAGTATTATGGTCTAAGATTTATGGTTTGGGGTCTTGAGTTTGAGATTTAGGTTTTGGTGTTTGTAGTTTAGGGTATAATATTTAGGGCTTAGGGTTAATGATTTAGGAATTAATCTTGGATCTTTTAGAATATAAATCAAAATAAGATAAATGTAAATTATTATTTTAAAAATATATATTTCAAAATGGGTTAAATCCCAAAAGCATACATGAACAATGGTTTAGTGTGCAATTGTATACATGAACTTTAATTTGATCCGAGATCTTGTAAAATATTAACACAATTATTGATATAATTAACATCATTTTTATTTATATATTGCATACATAAAATTTATATTTATTCAATATAAAATATATTGATGTGTTTATATTTTAAAATAATGTGTATGATTAAATTAAAATTAAAGTTTCAATTATACATTTAAATCACAATTAAATTTCACATCTAGAATTACACGTTAAACCAAAATTCATATATAATTACGAGATGTATATATCTATATCAAAATTTAGGTGTGTACATATAATTAAATGTCATTTATATAAAAATCTAAACAATTAATGCAGACCATACTTAAAAGAATAATGTTGATGTAAAAAAAAAGAAAAAATTCCTAAAAGAATTGATAATGATAATTAAATTTTAAAATTTAATAATAAAAATTAAAAATTAAAAACTTAAAAATTTAATATTTTAATTAAAAAGTTCAATACTCAAAATATAATAAAAATAAAAAATAAAAATAAAAAAATTAAAATTATATAATAGTGGCGTTTTTCTAAAAAATGCCACAAAAATAAAACTATAGTGGCGCTTTTATTAAAAACGCCACAAAAAAGCTAGCAAATTACCCTAATCTTTGTCTAAAAACTATCAAATACAGTGCACTCCTCTCTCTTTATTTTCTGTCAGATTTCTTTCTTCTCTCTCAAAAATCTCTCAAATCCAATAGACTCTCCTCTCCTCTAATCTTTTCTTCGACTTGGTTTATGAGGTACTCTAATTCTCCATCCGCATTTTTCCTTCTTCTTAAACTTAGATCTGTTCTTTTCTTTTGCCAAAAATCATTCCCATTTCCTATTTCCTGATCTAGGTTTCATTATCTTGGGATTTCTTTAAAGTTTTCTTTTAACTTTTTTTTTCGTTTCTTTGGTTTGAAAATTTCTTTATTTGATTCTTAATGATGTTTAAATAGGTTAATTAAATAGAAAAAAAAATAAATTCTTGGGGTTTCTTTTTTCCTTTTAGGCTTTTCTTCTTGTGAAGGCAAAAATAATACACTGATATCTGGGTGGCTATTACGAGGAAGTCGAACTGTTAAACTTTTACGGGAGGTATTAGCATAATGGAAGTTTAATTGATTTTCTCATGTTTGTCTTAGTTCCTCAAATGTTTTAATCATGTAAATCTTTGCATGAATCTTTATTACATTTTAAATTTCATTTAGGTTATGAATGATTTTGAGCCCAAAGAGCGTTGTATCTTTGCTAAAATTTGTGACCAATTGTTCTCGAGCTCCTTTCTTTGGGGTTCAAATACTTGCGGCCGGTTTTCACAATTCATAAGGTACTGTTGTTATATCATTAAAAGTTTTCCTAGTTTCTATTTAATTAATTTAGTGAACTAGATTGCAACAAACAAAAACAAAAGGAAGAAATTTCCCAAGATTTAAAAGAAAAATCTATTGTAAAGGCGGGGATGAGCGATAATTGTAAATGGAGAAAGGGTACACGATTATCCTAAAATCTCATCTACAACTGAATCTAAGTCGGGAATCTTCTTGATCTTGTATAGGTTGCAAGTGATGCTCCTCTTTGGGCTGCAATCGGAGGTTCAGATGTGGAGTGACTTCCATCAGCTTCTACAATTTATATTTAAATTTATAGTTTAAAACCACTTTAAATTTAAATTAGCTTTATATTGCTACTCTGAAATTTATAGTTAAGATTCTGACATCTAATCCTTATCCTTCGTTTAGGTAGTTCCATTCCATTGGTGGTTAAACATTTGATTTAGCATCAATAAACATTTTAGACTTATGTTTGGTCTCACTATGGATAATGGCATATGCATATGATATAAGACTAACATGTTTGTATAGAATATGACTAACTTGCTAAAACTTAATGTTCATGCATCCCGTCATTCAAAGAAAAATTGTCCCACGAGCACCTTTGATCTTTTTTTTCTTTTTTACAATTCTCTTGGTATTATCTACTCTCGATGTAGGAGCCAATGATTAACACATCGCCAACTTTAGAGATGATGTTCTTCCCGTATTAAAAGACTTGGGTACAATCTTTGTTCGGATCATGGCTATTCAAGAGCACTCATATTATGCTAGCCGGGTATTACCTCTATCGTAATATTAGCTCAAATCTATTTGTTCTTTGTGTATGTTGGTTGTGAAACTAACATTTCCTACTTATAACAAGTTGCATTTAATATTTTGTAGGTACCATGTGACAAACTTCTTTGTACCTAGCAGACCGCTTTGGAACCCTGATGACCCCAAGTCAGCGATAGATAAGGCTCATGACTTGGGTATACTTGTTCTTATGGATATTGTGCATGGTAATAATTAGATATGCAGGAGAATATAATTTCTAGAAACATGCCCTTCAGCTATATTTGATGTTATACTTTTTGTGCAAACATTTTCCCTGATTGTTTTGTAAATAAAATTTGTGCTTATGATTTTATCAAATTTTTTATTTTTAATTATTGATTTAAGTATTTTCAAATCTTACTTATTTTTGGTTTTGTTTTTTCCCGCATATAATTTCAACGTTTTCCCCACAAAATTTTAATTATTTTAATTAAATTTAAATTAAATTAGAGTAAAGCGATTATAGTGGGTCCAAGTAAGCCCATTTAACCAATTAACCCAAAGCCCAAATTAGAATTCAGGACCCATCAAATGTCCATATGTATGAGTCTAATTTGATTTCGATAAAAGTTATAGTGTTCACTAGCAGCACCCAATTATTCCCCTTTTATATATATAAATATCCACAAATAAAAACCCTTTAACAGAAGCAAACCCAAACCTTAAGGCTTAAAGCTAGCAAGAGCAGAGCTGCGGCATTTCTTCCTCAGAAGACCCATCAAATAGAAATGAAGGTTTTTTTCTTTTTTCTTTTTGAACTGAATATAAATAGATTTCAATCCTTTTTATTTTGCTGATTTTTTTTCTTTTCGTTTTTTCTTTTCAAACAGAAATGAAGGTTTGTTTATTCTTTTCATTTTGCTGATTTTTTTTCTTTTTTTTCTCAATTCAACATTGCAAATCCGACTACTGGTTGCCAAAAAAAGCTGGAAATTGATGATGACCAGAAACTATAATTTTCTTCTATCTCTGACTCATGAAATAGTTGGGTTTAAGTTGAATTCGTTCATTTAATTTCAGTATTTAGTGTTAAATTTAATGCTGATTGTCTTAACCATGAAAAGACCCATATGAAGGATATGGCTTCTTTTTGGTCATGTTGTCTATATATATATATATTTAGGTTTCAGTTATATTTTATTTGGGTGGGATTCAACTTTGCTGAGTATTTATAGAATGTGAAAAGTCAATTATGTTGAAGCAAAAAGCTAGCAAGAGCAGAGCTGCGACATTTCTTCCTCAGAAGACCCATCAAACAGAAATAGGTTCAGTATGAGACATTATGACATATTTGATGGTACCTTGGCATGGAGAATATGATGAGTTTGTTTTTTCCTAGTTTGAAGGAGGTTTAGTAATAGACAATATGACATGTTTGATGGTACCTTGAATGGAAAAGGTGATGAGTTTGTTTTCTCCTACTTTGAAGGAATTATTTTTCTACTTTACTACATCATTATTGATATAAATGACTTTTGTTTTCTACCTCTGTTTCATAATTACAGTTGGATTGCCACTATAGTAACTTGTTTTAAAGCATCAATCTTGCGAGGTTACATTCCTTGGAAGTACATAGAGGCTCAGAAATTTGTTCCCAATATGATTACTCTTTTAGTCTTGGTAAAAGAGCACGGAGCCCAAAAGTCAAAATTTTCATGAGACCACCACGTTAGCACATGCCATTTCCAGGTAAGTATCATTGCCATCCAACTCAACAGAAAACCCTTGTAAACCATTTCATCATTACCTAGTATTGAATTTGTTGAATCACATTATAGAATTGGTTATCCTATCTTAAAAGACTAGAAAACTCAGAGGAGACAAATGACTCAGATTAACTTATTTTCTTTTAAACAAAAAAATTTACATTGTATTTTCCCTTTCCTTTCATATTATGGTATAACTTAGAAACTCAAATGTTCTACAAAATTGGCTTCAAATAAAAAATTATTTTAAATTGTTAAAAAGATTAGTGCATAGAGAACTAATATGAACTAATTGGAACTACACTAATATTGAAGTTCTACTATGTCAATCACCACAAGCTAACTAGAGTCATTCGTGCTGTCTCTAAATGGAGGAAGAATCTGACTGTTATCCTAAAAATCTTGTCTCATAGACTTTTCTATCTATGTGGAGTTTGGAAAAGTTGTAAGGTGGGTGGGAATTCTTGGCATGGGTTGTTTATCATCCACAATGGTGGCCAAGTTTGAGGACGGACTTTATAATTAAGTTTGCATGTTCTCTTTTACAGTTCACCATATTCTTATTTGTATCTAATTGGTGCGACAAATATACCTTATAAGATAATAGCTCATCTGTTAAATTTGTAGCTGATTATTATGTTAAAATAATAGTTTCTTTTAAGCAGCTTGGCTTGATTGTATTTGTGAGCATCTATTTACTCTTGCTTCAATGCCAATTGGTAGTTGTTCATTTATATTAAGAAGAAAGTATTCTCATATTGACATTTGAAAATGCAGTCGAGCCTTTTTTGACAAGAGGATCTCACAGGAAGTCAGTGGTGATGCCCTTGGTGAGGTATGTTTCCAAGTTAACTTTAGGTTTTCGTTCACTGCCTCAAGTTTCTATTGGTGCATCTGGAATTCATAACTGCAATTTGCTCACCCCTTAATTATCCTTCAACAGGAGTTTAAGGGCTATGTATTCAAGGTCATAGGAGGCTGTGATGCTATGTTGCTTTAACACATGGATGGCATGCATATCAGGAGATTGTTGATGCATATAGGTGAGTTCTAATATGATGCTATGTTGCTTTAACACATGGATGGCATGCTTCTATTGATAGTTTTGACAAATTTGTATAAGCTACTCACTTTAAATTGAGCGGTTGTCCGATATTAAGAATATTATTTGGTTCATTGGGTGGTTTATGTTTTAGATGGTAAATATGATATCTTTGGGGCATGAATTGCTTCCTAACCGTGAAGCTAGTTCTTAGAAGATTTATGTAATAGCACTATAATATGTCAAAATTGAAGTATCTCCTTCATTTTACATTATGACTTCATGTGTTCTTGATCAATTAAATGAATTATCTTGCCTTCACTTTTTATCATTTCTTGTTGAAATTTTTACATTTTTAGCAGGATACTAACATGAGAACTTTTGCGGTATTGCTAGATATCGGAGGCAATTCCTGCAGTTTACCTTTGTTGTTACTTTTCCATTTCTCTTTGTGATGATGTTTGGTGACTGGGGTCATGGAATGTGCTTGCTATTAGGAGCATTTTTATAATTTTAGGCAAATCTCACATGCTTGTTATTAGATGGAATTATAGAAATATGTATTCTTCTATAATTTTCATTTTAATGTCTTCAAATTAAATCATACATTTTTAAATTGGATTTTTGGTGTTTTTATAATATTATAATTTTTTTTATTTTTCATGACTTTAAGCGGCGCTTTTTCCAAGGTCAAGACTTTTAGCGGTGTTTTTGGGATAAGCACCGCTAAAGGTCATGACTTTTAGCGGCGTTTGTAGTAAAAGCGCCGCTAAAGGTCATGACTTTTAGCGGCGTTTTTGCCACAAACGCCGCTAAAAGTCATGATCTTTAGTGGCATTTTTTTTATAAACGTCGAAAAAATTTACGGCGGTTGATTTAGCGGTGTTTTTTGCGGCACTTCTAAAAGCACCGCAAACACTTTTAGTGGCGCTTATAAACGCCGCTAAAAGCCTCTTTTGCTGTAGTGAGGGTGGAACAAATCACTTGAAAGTTGGAGACCAAGTACTATTAGATGAAACAGATCCCCAAATAACCATGTCAAAGCTAAATACGAATGGAGCAACTCTTTTTATGGTACTCAAGGTTTTTCCATACGAAATGGTCGAGGTAACTCACCCTAATTTAGGTACTTTTAAATTTAGGTACTTTTAAGGTAAATATTGCTCGACTCAAACCATATAATAGAACTGATAGCAGGAGAGAGGAGTATAAACTCCTCAAACCACCATGATTATGCGGATGAAAGGTAAGTCTAGCTTAAGACTCTAAACAAGCGCTTCTCGGGAGGCAACCCTAGCACTAACTTATTTAATATCCATATTTTCGATTTTTAGCACCTAACTAAAAATACTAACCAAAGTAACAGCGCAGGTTTTCCACCCCACACGGCCTTTCACACGGCGTGACCGTGGTCGTATGGACACCACAGGTAGGTACATGGGTGTGGCGGAGATCGTGCGAAAACAGGATAAAATTTTCCCCAAAACACGAGCTACAATACAATGCCACGACCGTGCGATGTGGCCGTGGTCAAAACTGACCACAGAACACGGGCTACGATAAGATGCCCCGGCCGTGCAATACAGCCGTGGTGGACACTGATTATGTAACACGGGGGCGTAAAACCTTTACACGAGCATGGGAAAAAGGAACAAAGCATAACACAGTCGTGTGACATAACACGCCAAGGAACACGAGCGTGGGCAGTGACCAGGTGTCCCAATCTCTATTTAAACCCCCTCCTTCTGTTCACTTTCTTCCCCAATTCTTCCCCCAAACACATTTTCGACCATCGCTCTTCTTCTGTTCATTTTTTTCCCTCCTCCTTTCTTCCCCAGCCCAAAACCCTTTCTTTTCTTTCTCCCCTTTCCTTTTTCCATTTTTTCCCCCTTTCCTTTATTCATTCTCTACACCGCCACCATACCAACCACCATCCTTGCCACCGTTGCTCACCCTTTTCCTCCTTTATTTTAAATTCCTAGTTATTTTCCATTATTTTATTTTATTTTATTTTCTATTTTATTTTATTTTATTTGTGGTGCTGCTAGGTACACAATGACAGACACTCGACGCAAGTCCAAGGCCGCCATCCCCGCTTTGAAAAAATTGAAAGGATCCCGGCGCAGTCTCCCCGTGCACGACCACTTTACAGCAGATATACCACAACTTCCTCATAAGTTCATGTCGACTGCTTCATTGACTCAATTCCATATGGTTCAAAGTGCTGTCGGAGTATCCTCCCCCATGTTCACCTCTGCCCAAATTTACCAGATTTCTTTTCATTGACTCCATCCAAAATTCAGGAAGTTTCACTTATCTCCCTATCTTATGATTTTCTTACTATATTGTCATTATTTATCTTTGTACATTGAGGACAATGTACATCTTAAGTGTGGGGAGGTTAAGTGTAGTATTATTAAAAAATCCTTGAATAATGTTTTGTTCTTAAGTAAATTTTCTCATATTACTAATTAGAATGAAACTTCTATTGACTTATGATTTTTATTGATATGTTTTGGATTAAGTCATAGGTAATTGTGCATTGATGATTTAAACTTTAAGGCATTAGAGAATCAAGCATGATAAGTCTATTTTAAAAATTAAAAATTTTGTTAGGTTGTTTCCCTAAATTTAAATATTACTTTGAAGTTTGAAATTTGCAAGGTTGACATCAAAAACCATAATTTTTGTGAGATTTTGAGCCTTTTAGAGAATATACTTTTCTTGCTCACTTTATTGGTTATGAGTGTGTCAATATTGATTTGTTATTCTAGAACTTGCGTCGATTATGCATGTCGAGACCACACGCTTGATTTGATATACTGAGATGATAAAGGCACCTATGTTTTAACCCACTTACCCCAAAAAGCCTACCATCATAATTAACCCTTAGTGAACCCCTTTGATCCTAATAAACCGTTTCTTGATTTACCCTTAATATTAACCCAAAACTCACTCTTTTTGATTCATTAAGAATTTCCCCTCTTATTTTAACCCTTTTTGTCAAGATTTGATTTGAACAGCTGCCTAACTATGTTCTCTATTTCAGTTGTTAAGTTCTTTCTTATTATTGTATGTTCTTGTTCTTAAAAAAAAGTTGGAAATATATTATTAGTTCTTTGCTATTTGAGCTTAAACAGTTAATTTCATATTTTGAGAAGAAGTTCGTGCTATTATGATAAGTTTTCAATCGATGTAATTATTCAGTATTAGTTTTTTTTTTCTAGTTAAGTAATTTCTCAATTCAATCTCTATTTTAACCCTTTAATTCAGCCTTTATCCACACCTTTACCTTAAGCCCCATTACAACCCTTTTAAAGACTTTTGATTTGTGTATCATCTCATTTTATAGTGGTGGAGATTTGATTTTCATGCAAGCCTATGGTAATAACTTTTTCATATTTGACTTTTGAGTGCTTTATCTTGAACCTTAAACACTTTGAGTGATTTGAGTGAATCCTTAGTGAGGATGTCAATTCTTGTTGATTTTGGATCAAAGGTAATTATTTAGATAAGGGGAAACACCTATGTTTTCATGCTACAAAAATTTGTGACTTAGATTGTTTGAATATTTAGGACTCTTTAAGTTAAATTATCCATGTATGAATTATCTATGAATTATGATAAGACATTATTGATGAAAATTATAAATTAAGGAAGTTTAATTTTAATTGTGAGTTGAGGATTTTGCTTGAGGACAAGCAAATGCTTATGTGTGGGGATATTTGATAAATCATAATTTATACATATTTTAACCCCATGCTTGACTTATTTTTGGATGAATTTTCATTAGATTTGATGAATTCGATACTCCTAATCCCTTAATTTTATGTTTTACACTCAGGAGAGCTTGGGGAATAAAAAAGAACGAGAAACGGGCCAAAATGGGACAAAATGGGCCTACCTTAGGAATCAACATAGCCTGGGCTATCAAACACGGCCATGTGTCACGAGCAAAATTGAACATGGCCTGGATCAATGTACACAGGTAGACCACACGGCCATGTGATGCGAGCAGAAATGAGCACGGTCTAAGAAATCAAACACGGGTGTGTCCCTGCCGTATCAAAGTTTAATTCTATTCAGAATAGGCCACTTGTGGGCCAAGAGAGGTGTTTCAAATCCTATATAAACACCCTAGGGGGCAATCTAAACAGGGACGCCGAGTAGAAGGCAGAAAATACTCGAAGACAGCTATTAGAAGCAGGTTAGGAGAAGGATCTCCATCAAGACTGAATATCTCCCATTAAGTTCTTTAGAAGTTTTTGGGTTTTCTTATGTTTTGTTGTTTCCCTAATTTTAAGATGTTTCCTTCTATTAGTATGAACTAAATCCCTTAGATACTTAAGGGGATGAAACCTAAGACGGATCTTATTATTATTTGATTTATAAGATAAATACTTGTTCTTATTCTTAATTGTGAGTGCTTATTCTTGTTTTGATAATTCAAGTTATTGATTCAAGTCGAATGTGATTCTTCCTTAGGTATTGCTTATCTCATAAAGTTGTCTAAAGAAGGCTGAATCAACTAGTACTCTTGGTCCTTGTGGATCAAGTATTATTATTGCGCTTGCCTTTATTGTGATCGTAGTTAGTTTTAGAACCGGTGTTGCTAAATTTTATTACTTTTGCAAATAATTTTGAACTAAAACCTAACGCTATTCGGATGGTTCAGCAATTTGTTCAATTTGATGGTTTGCAAGATGAGGATCCAAACAATCACTTGGCAAATTTTCTGGAATTCTGTGACATTTTCAAAATAAATGGCATTTCTGACGATGCCATTCACCTTCGGTTATTTCCCTTCTCGTTGAGGAATAAAGCCAAACAATGGTTGAACTCATTACCACGAGGATCAATCACTACATGGGAATAAATGACTGAAAAAATTTTACTTAAATATTTTTCGCCGGCGAAAACGGCTAAGTTGAGGAATGATATCTCTTCCTTTGTGCAGATGGATTTAGAAACACTTTACGATGCATAGGAGAGATACAAGAATCTACTGAGAAGGTGCCCTCACCATGGTTTACCTCTATGGTTACAAGTTCAAACCTTTTACAACGGTGTGAACCCCTCAACTAAGCAGTTGATTGATGCAGCTGCTGGCGGTATACTAAACAATAAAACACCTGAGGCTGCTTACGAATTCATTGAAGAGATGTCGCTGAATAACTCTTAGTGGCAAGTTATGAGGACGAAGCCGACAAAAGATGCCAGTGTTTTTAACCTCGATGCAGTCACCTTGCTATCAAGCCAGGTAGAACTTTTAAGTAAAAAGATTGATGGTTTGTGTGGTTCTTTGCAGGTACATCCAGTGATGCAGTGCAATACGAACGGAGGAGGAATAAACAATACAGAATACCCACCCTACAACCCTGGCATAGAAAGCAAACAGATTAACTATATGGCTAATAATTCTAGACCTTAAAATAATCCCTACAGTAACATTTATAATCTAGGTTGGAGGAACCACCCAAATTTTTCATGGGGTGGTCAAGGAAATCAAAGACAACAACCCCTCCAGGTTTTCAATAGCAACCTTACCTACATGAGAAGAAGTCGAACCTTGAGAAGATACTAACAAAATTCATCGCGGTGTTAGAAACTCGTTTCCAAAACACCAAAACAACACTAAAAAATTAGCAAGCATCGATTCAAGGGCTCGAGAATCAAATAGGACAACTTGCTAAGTTAATTTCAGAATGACCACAAGGTAGCTTGCCAAGCAATACCGAACCTAACCCAAAGGAGCAACTCCACACCATCACAGTGTGTGACGAAAGAGGGGTGGTAGAATCTGAATCTGAACCGAGGCAAGAACCTTTGGTAAGTAAAGGTAAGGATGGGGTAAGCCACGATACACAGAAACCGGTAAGTAAAGAGTATATACCTCGAGTGCCATATCTTAACGCGACGAAGAAAGATCGCACAGATGAACAATTCGGTAAATTTCTTAAACTTCTAAAGAAATTATATATTAACTTACCATTTATTGAAGCTCTTTCGCAGATGCCCAATTCAAAAAAAAATTTTAAAAGAGCTTTTGACAAACAAACAGAAGTTAGACGATGCATCGCATGTGGAGCTAAATGCAGTCTGCTCAGCTATTTTATAGAATAAACTACTCGATAAATTAAAGGATCCAGGGAGTTTTACTATTCCTTATTTAATTGGTAGTTTAGATGTTAATAATGCTTTAGCTAATTTAGGGGCAAGTATTAACGTCATGCCCTATAAAATGTTTAAGCAACTAGGTCTTGGGAGACCTAAACAAACTAGGATGAGTATTCAACTTGCAGATAAAACCATTAGAGTTCCTAGGGGAATTATTGAGGATGTGCTTGTAAGAATTGATAAATTTATATTCCCAGTTGACTTTGTTGTTCTAGACATGGATGAGGACAATAACACACCTTTAATCCTGGGATGACCCTTTTTAACAACTGCTAAAACTAGAATTGATGTTGGTATGGGTGAGCTCACACTTCGTGTAGGTGACAAAACGATCACTCTTTAAGCTCGTGACTCGGTTAAGACACCGAGTAATAAAGTTGAGTACATAAATTTTATTAATAACCATTTGGTTCAACCCTCTTTTCAGGAAGCACCTCAAAAATACACAAATGAGCCACATCCTAGTTCTCGTGCCAACAATGAAATAACTCATGAGGAGCGAGAGGCTTGATTGATGAACTAGATGAGTGGAGGACACATACCAAGGAGAAACCAAGAAAACACGATAAGTCAAAGCAACTCCATGAAGAGCATAAGGGTGGAACAAATCACTTGAAAGTTGGAGACCAGGTACTATTAGATGAAACAGATCCCCGAATAACCACGTCAGAGCTAAAAATGAACAGAGCAACTCCTTTTATGGTACTAAAGGTTTTTCCATACTAAACGGTCGAGGTAACTCACCCTAATTTAGGTACTTTTAAGGTAAATATTGCTTGACTCAAACCATTTATTAGAACTGATAGCAGGAGAGAGGAGTATAAACTCCTCAAACCACCATGATTATGCGGATGAAAGGTAAGTCTAGCTTAAGACTCTAAACAAGTGTTTCTTGGGAGGCAACCCGAGCACTAACTTATTTAATGTCCATATTTTTTATTTTTAGCACCTAACTAAAAATACTAACCAAAGTAACAGGCGCAGGTTTTCTACCCCACACGACCCTGGACATGGGTGTGGCCATGGCCGTGTGGACACCACGAATAGGTACACCGGCGTGGTAAAGACCGTGCGGTGACAGGACAAAAATTTTTCTCAAAACACGAGTTGCGATAAAATGACACGGCCGTGCGATACAGCCGTGGTCAAAGCTGAGTAAATCACACGGGCGTGCGACACGCCCATGTCTATAGGCCGTGGTTGACACTGATTAAGTAACACGGGGGTGTGAAACCTTTACACGGGCATGGGAGAAACGAACGAATAATAACACGGCTCCGTGCGACATGGTTGTGTGACCTAACATGCCCAAGGAACACGGGCGTGGGTAGTAACCAGATGCCCCAATTTCTATTTAAACCCCCTACTTCTGTTCACTTTCTTCCCCAACTCTTCTTCTTCCAAACCCTAGCCACCACAGCCCTTTCTGACCACCGCTCTCTTTCTCTATTTTCTTCCTTCCAACCTTCTTCCCCAACCTAAAAACCCCCCTTTTTACATGTTCTTTTCCCCATTGTCTTCTTTCCTTCCTTTTTCCTTTCCCTCTTTCCATCATTCCTTCTTTCCCCCACCACCACACCACCATACACAATGACTATTACTCGAGACAAGACTAAAGGCCGCCCTCCGTCTCAAAAACACAAAAGGATCTCGGCGCGACCTCCCCATGTGCGACCACTCTACAGCAAATATACCACAACTGTCTCATAAGTTCATGCCGGCCGCTTCATTTACTCGAAAAGACAAGGACGTTTGAGTCCATTTATTTTTTCTTTTTCTTTTATTTTCATTTTTTAATTCTTTCCTTTTATCTTTCTTGTCTTTAATTTACATTAATATATTTTGATTTCTTTAACTTAGGTTCAAAGTGCTGTAAAGGAACAACCACACCACCGGAGTATCTTCCTCCACCTCTGCCCAACTTTACACCGTTTCTTTTCTTTGACTCCATCCAAAATTTAGGAAGTTTCACCTCTCTCCCTCTCTTATGATTTTCTTACTATATTGTCATTATTTATCTTTGTACATTGAGGACAATGTACCTCTTAAGTGTGGGGAGGTTGTTGATTTCATTACTAGAAAATCCCTGAATTTTATCTTATTCTTAAGTAAATTTTCTTATATTACTAATTAGAATGAAACTTCTATTGACTTATGATTTTTATTGATATGTTTTAGATTAATTCATAGGTAATTGTGCATTGATGATTTAAACTTTAAGACATTAGAGAATCAAGCATGATAAGTGTATTTTAATTGAAAATTTTTAGATTGTTTCCCTAAATTTAAATATTACTTTGAAGTTTGAAATTTGCAAGGTTGACATCAAAAACCATAATTTTTGTGAGATTTTGAGCCTTTTAGAGCATATACTTTTCTTGCTCACTTTTTTTGGTTATGAGTGTGTCAATATCAATTTGTTATTCTAGAACTTGCTTCTATTATGCATGTCGAGACCACATCTTTAATTTGATATATTGAGATGATAAAGGCACCTAAGATTTAACCCATTCACTCCATCAAAAGCCTACTTTCATAATTAACCCTTAGTGAACCCCTTTGAATCCTAATAAACCGTTTCTTGATTTACTCTTAATATTAATCCAAAACTCACTCTTTCATTAAAGAATTTTCCCTATTGAATTAACCTCTTTTTGTTGAGATTTGATTTGTGCAGTTGCCTAACTATGTTCTTTGTTTTGGTTGGTTAAATTCTCTTATTATTGTAAGTTCTTATTATTATTCTTAAAAAAAAAAAAGAAGTAAAAAGTTGGATGTATATTCATTATTAGTGCTACTACTGATAAATTTTCAATTATTGTAATTTTTCAGTATTATTTATTTTTCTAGTTAGGTAAATTATCAATTCGATCTCGATTCTAACCATTTAATGCATCCTTTATCCACACCTTTAACCGAAGCTGTCACATCCCGAATTTATGGGGCTTTGCATTTAACATGCTGTGATGTATTGTTGTGCTTATTATGCTTGTTAGAATGTTTTAGAGGTCCAGAATGGGCTCGAAGTTGGGCCGAGGCCTTAGTAAAAATTTTCTGTTTGGGCACTCTAGTGGAGAGTCAGGTAGGATAGGGCTTAAAAGATATTATCTGTAACACCCCAAACTCGGCCCAAACACCATAACCGGATCTGACATGTCACTAAGGAGATTTTAAAAGATGTTGCAATTTCGGAAAAAATATTCTTCTTGAGTTTACCTTTTATTCGGGAAAACTAAATGGTTGAATGAGTTGTAAAGATATACATTTTAAATTAATGCCTTAGTTTAACTAAAACGGAAAATTTATAGGTCTAATAATAATAAAAGCCCAAAATAAAACCAAAAAAAGAAAAAAATGAGAAGCTAGTGGCCCGTGGCCTTATTACAATGAAATTTAAAACGCAATAATTAAAAATAATAAAAATTGAAACACCCCACACCCGGCCCACGAGAATGGACCGGATCTGGTATGTTCCTAAAGTAAACCGATTTCAAAACCATTTTTGATACTTAGAAAGCGTAAAATTTTGGAAAAACTATTATTTTCGGTTGGGCTTAGATTGAAACCCATTTTTTATGATCTTGTAAGCCCATTTGATGAAATACATCCAATAAAGTTCTTAGAATGAAACTTAGTAATAAGCAAACATAAAGTATAATCCCTTTGTGCCTTAAGGCCTTATTACATCAAGTAAAACCCGAAATAGAAAAAAAGCAACTAAAAATAAAATTTAAGTCCAAACTAAATGAAATTTTACGCATGTAGCATGGCCTCCTCTTGGTCCCCGGCTGGTCCGTCATTGCTCATCACACGAAAAATAATTCCCACAATGGGGTGAGTCAACAGACTCAATGTGCACACAATACTATCAATCAATAATTAGGGCATTCATGTTTAAATCATCAAGTCCATATAATAATGAAATTATGATGCAACCCAAACCCAATCCTAATGGTCCATCCGCTACTCTCCACCGTACACGCCATTCACAGTGGGGACTACTAAGTCAACCCTCCATCCGCTACTCTCCACGTTGTGTCATTAGACACTATAATCAAATTTAAGCGTTGTGTCATTTGACACTATTGTGTAAAGTTACCAAAATTTCGCAATGTGACCGTAGTCAACATTTTTAGTTAGTGAGACCAAAGTCAACACCTTCGTTGGTGAGACCAAGTCAACACTGTTCTCCCCTTTCACATAAATCCGAATGCCCCAAAACATATATATAGCATAACTTAATTTTCATGTTCATATTCATATATTAGCATGTTATTAAATAACATTTTTTCACAATCCTATCGGAGTAGGAAGCGTGCACAGGTACTTTTGCCACATTTGTGGTACATAGCCACATTCACATTATTACTCATATCATATATTAAAATATTTAGCCATACAATATCGAAGGATAGTAAGGGTACACACCTTTTTAAACAATAGGTTCCTTGATATCTCGAGAATCCGATCTAATTTTTAGATCTATTAATCCTATATTGACCCATCAATTAGAACACATTAATAAACCCTTTTTTAGACAAAACCAAATCCTAGTAGGTTTTGTAAAAGAAACTCACCTTCTTGATTTGGTGTTTACACAATCCCGAAAAACTTTGTTTTCCTTTACTTGTTGTTACCAACCTTAAAACTTCACAAAAATTAGTTTTCGACTTTTAATAATTATGGATCTAATCTAGGTAATCTCATGAACCTTGGCGAATGTATAGACTCTCTTACCTCGAGATCCGAAGTTGATCTTTATTTCAAATTCTGCAGAAATCACTTGTTAGATTAGATCTATTGTTTGATTATGAAAGGGATCTCTTAGCGAATGTACATTGATGTACTTACCTCGTTTTGAATCCCAAAATCCCTTATGCTATTGACCATGAACATGAGGAGGGTTAGTATCCGAATTTTGGTAAAAGAAAAGAATAGAAGTTGATTGATCTTAGATCTTACCCTTTTGATGTTATGTGACTTCTCCTTTACTTAGAATCGTGAGGATTTGGCCTTGATAGAAAAGCAGAGGAGAAAGAGAAGAAAAGAAGTTGGTATTTTGTTCAAGGAGAATTGACAAAAGAGAGGAGAAGAAAGCTATGGAAATTTGGCACACACTAGGAAAGATGAGAGAAAGGCCTTGATTTTCCTCTTTTAAGCTGAAATTGGTATGCCAAGAGTCCTTGACTTGGCCACCACTCCCCACAAGTGATAATATTATCATTTAATTATCACTTTAATTAAATTAGAGTACTTTATCCATCCTTTATCTCCTTATTTATTTTATTAAAAGAAATTCATTTACTTAACACTTAATTAAGCGAGTTTTAACAAGTAAAATTCCTCTTATTCCACATGCTTGTGCCGTCCCACCTCCTAGCCTTGGAAGAAAAATAAGGCCTTCCTTATTTGCTTCTGGATATCTTAAACTCGAGCCCAAAAGTCTCTTGTATTTGGGCCATTTCCTAGAACCTTTGGTGGCATCTTGAGCCACATTCCCAAGTCCGTTGTTGGGTCAAATTTCACATGCTTTATATTTTTAGGGTCACTTGGCCTAAGTTCCCTTTAGGCTCTTAATTTCAACATTCAGGGGTCAATTTTAAGTTTCCTAAAATTTTCGCGCGGCTCTGTATTTTCCAGGTTTCCAAAATGTTCAAGTTTCCCAAAATGTCTAGGTTTCCAAAATGTTCAAGTTTCCAAAATGTTCAAGTTTCCTAAATGTTCAAGTTTCCAAAATGTTCAGGTTTCCCAAAATGTCTAAGTTTCCAAAAATGTCTAAGTTTCCAAAAATGTCTAAGTTTCCAAAAATGTCTAGGTTTCCAAAAATGTCTAGGTTTCCAAAAATGTCTAAGTTTCCAAAAATGTCCATTTCCATTCTCATTTCCATTTTCATTTTCATTTCCATTTCCATGCATTTCTAGGTTTCCAAAAGTATCAAAAATTTATTCATAGTACTTGAAACTTGTCATTTCATACAATTAAGCTGAAATGCATAGGCCTATTAGGGATGTTCTGATTCTACCCCTTAAATAAAATTTAGTCCCAAAATTTCCTAACTAAAATAGTTGAGGGTATTCTTGTCTCATCGCCTCTTACAGCTCCCACGAAGCTTCTTAGTTCCATGATTACACCATAGCACTTTGACTAGAGGCTGTCTTCTTTCGTAGTACTTTCACATCACGTTCCAAGATCCGAATCGGTTCTTCCTCATAGGATAAGTCTGGCCTTAGTTCCACTTCTTCAACCGGTACCACATGAGATGGATCCGATCGATAGCGACGTAACATGGACACATGAAATACGTCATGCATCTGCTGCAATTCTGGTGGCAACTCTAATTGGTATGCCACTGGCCCAACTCGCTTTAGTACTTGATAAGGCCCTATAAATCTTGGGCTTAGCTTCCCTTTTCGGCCAAACCTCATTACCTTCTTCCAAGGTGAGACTTTCAAGAACACTTGATCTCCCACTTCAAACTCTATTTCCTTTCGCTTAAGGTCTGCGTACGACTTTTGCCTATCAGAGGCTTCCTTCAACCGTGCGAATTAACTCAACCTTCTCTTGATTTACGCCACCAACTCTGGACCCAAAACTGGCGTTCTCTAACTTCGGTCCAACAAGTAGGGGTTCTACACTTCCTTCCATACAATGCTTCGTATGGTGCCATCCGAATCTTTGGCTTGGTAGTTGTTGTTGTAAGCGAATTGGCTAAAAGGCAAGTAATCTTCCACTTCCTCGAAAATCTATTACGACCTCTCAACATATCCTCCAACACTTGTATAACCTGTTCGATTGCCCGTCGATTGTGGATGAAAAGCCGTCGTGAAGTCTAGCTTAGTGTCTAAAGCTTGATGAAGTGCTTTCCAAAATTGAGGCGTAAACCTTGGGTCTCTATCGAGATGATCGACATTGGTACACCATGTAACCTCACAATTTCCATACATACAACTTAGCCAACCGAAGAGAATAATCCATTACATTTGGGATAAAGTGTGCGGACTTGGTCAAACGGTCCACAATCACCCATCTAGAGTCCTTCTTAGTAGGCGTGAGGGAAGCCCACTAATGAAGTCCATGGTAATTCTTTCCCACTTCCATTGGGAATTTCGATTGGTTGAAGCAATCTGATGGGACTTGGTGTTCAGCCTTAACTGCGACATGTCAAACATTTCCCCACAAATTGATCACTTCTCGCTTGGTCGACCATCAAAATTGTTCCTTAGATCTCTATCTGACTTGATGCCTCGGGATGCATAGCACAAGGGCTACCATGCGCTTTCAGAAGAATCCTTTGTCTCAATTCCTTATTCTTGACATCTGAGACTTTACCCTTGTAGCACAATACTCCTTCATTGTTGACATCATAATCCTCTAATCCCGCTTCTTTGTGCTTCTTTGCAACTTAATACTTAAGTCATCATCGATAGCTGTCCTCCTTTACTTCCTTTAGCCATGTGGGCACGACTTGCAACTCTTAGCAGGCTTCCATCATCATCTGAGACTTATATGAGCGAACAAAGCCCGTAGATCCGATACAACCTTGAGCTTAGGGCATCGGCTACTACGTTCGCCTTGCGGATGATACTCTATTGAGCAGTCGTAGTCCTTCAACAATTCCACCCACCTTCGTTGCCTCAAGTTCAACTCCTTTTGAGTTAATAAATACTTAAGGCTCTTGTGGTGCATGTGATAATGACCTTTCTCCATAAAGGTGAGCCTCCAAACCTTAAGAAGCGAAAACCACATTGCTAGTTCTAAGTCATGAGTTGGGTAGTTAAGCTCATGAGGCCTTAGCTGTCGAGGCGCATAAGTAACCACTTTGCCATCTTGCATTAACACTGACCTAACCCTATGTCACGAAGCATCACGATTACCTACAAATTCCTTTCCTACCTCAAATTTGAATTAACACTGGAGCCTCTGTCGACACTTTCTTAAGCTTTTCAAAGCTCTCTTGCTTATTAGTCCATTCGAAGGTACTTCCTTCCTTAGTAACTTAGTTAAAGCGCGGCTATTGGCGAGAATCCTTCCACGAACCTTACGTAATAGCACCTTAAGCCTAAGAAACTTGATTTCAGCCACGAACACAGGTGGTTTCCAATCCAACAACGCTTGATCTTCCTAGGATCCACTCTTATTCATACTGCGGATACCACATGTCCTAGGAATGCCACCTCCTTAAGCCAAAATTCGCTTCTTTGAATTTGGCATAAAGCTCTTTTCCTTAACACTTCCAACACGACTCGGAGATGCTCATCATGCTCCTCCTCGACTTGAATACACCAAAATATCATCGATGAACACAACAACGAATCTATCCAAGTAGGGTTGGAAAATCCGATTCATCATGTCCATGAGCGGTGGGGCATTACGTCAACCCAAGCGGCATCACCACAAACTCGAAGTGACCATATCTTGTCCTAAAGCGGTCTTATGGATATCGACCTCCTTCACCTTTAGCGATGGTATCCGGTAGTAAATCGATCTTGAAAACTGCGGCTCCCTTGGTGATCGAACAAGTCCTCGATCCTTGGCAAGGGATACTTGTTCTTAATGGTCGACTTATTTAGCGGCGGTAGTCTATGCACATCGCATAGTTAGTCCTTCTTCTTCACAAATAAGGCCGGTGCTCCCAGGAGACACCTGGGTCGGATGAACCCACAGTCCAACAGTTCTTGTATCGAGCCTTGAGCTCCACTAACTCCTTTGGTGCCATTCGGTATGGGCGATTGACACGAGAGGCTGTCTCCGTAACAATTCAATCCCAAATTCGACCTCCTCATGCAGGGGTATTCCAGTAACTCTTGGAAACACATCTACGAAGTCTCTTACCGTCCTAACTCCATTAACATCTTCCTCCTTTCCACCTATCGCACTTACAAAAGCTAAGAACGCTTTGTAACCTTTCTTAACCATCTTCTCAGCCTTCAGTGCCAAAACCACATTCGATAAGTAGTTCCTCCTTTCTCCGATCATTATTACCACTTCATCTTAGGGTTCTTAGTTCCATACGTTTAGCCGCACAATCCAACACGGCTCGGTGTTCCACTAACCAATCCATTCCAAGTATAAGCTCAAAGCGTCCAGAAGGGTAACTCCATTAAGTCCGCTCGAAAGTTCACTCCTGGAATCTCTAGGGGTACATTTGAAAGATCTTGTCTACCACTATAGTTTGGCCTAATGGGCTTACTACAGTCATCTGCCTATCAGAGAGTTTAGAGTCTAGGCCTAGTGTTTTCACTACACTACTTGTAACATAGGAATGGGTCGAGCCCACATCAATCAAAGCAAAGTAGGGTTTGTCAAAATAAAAACGTCTGGGTTATTACGTCCGTGGCGTCTCCATCTTCCTTGGATGAACCACATAAACCAAACCGGTTGTCTTGCATCGATATTAGCATTAGTACCTCGACCACGTGTGCCACGGCCTCTGCTGTACCACTACCACGATTACTCGAACCACGACCCGTTGAGGTTCTTTGTCGCCTCTACCGGTTTGGCTAGCATTACGAACTACGGTCGACTCTCGTCGATTGTTTGGGGCGGTCTTTAAACATATGGTCCTTGGACCCACACCTAAGACATGCTCCTAACTTTTCCAACACTCCCGGATGCCTCTTTCCATAATACTCACAAGGTCGAATCGCACTTTGTACCGACTTGTTGATTTGGGGTCCATCAACCCGAGGCCTCTTGTAACCCTTTCACGGCGACCCAAACCCTCTTTTGGCCTTATTCTTATCTACAGTGCTTAGTAGCATCCTTAATCCCTCGCCACCTTGGCCTTTTCTACCAAAATAGAAATTCCGCTCTTGATGCGGTGCTATTATGATCTCAAATCATCTCGGCCCGTCCTCAAAATGGACACGGCGTTCATGCTCGATTGCCACTACCCCTCGAGCATAAGCGGCTCAACCTCGAAATTCGCCTCATATTCATGACGGACTTACTCCCTTGTACTAATCCTAGAAAAGCCTTCCTCTGCTCATCGTATACGGTTCCCACATACTTCTTACGAAGGCCTCTTTAACAAATTCCCGGTCGATTTTCACTTCTGGTACCATCACGAGCAGTCAACCACCATTGATACGCTTCATCGGCGTAACAATGCCACCATCCCTTCGACTTCTCCTCCGAGTCAAATCAAGCTCATCCATTATCGCTCGTTGCTTCAACGATACTCGGTATGCTTGGTGCCACATTGGATACTCCTCGGAACATTTTCGCTCCATTAGCTCGGAGCCGTTCAGTCTGACTTTGATTTCCTCCATTTCCTCCCGGCCACCAATTCCAAAACTTCGCGAGCGACTGCGACGACCTCTTCCCGTCGGGCACTCTTTGCTCAACATTATGATTAGGGGGTGGTGGTGGCGGTGGCATCTCATTGTCGGACCCTTGACCCGACCCTAACGGAGTTCAAACACGGTCATCCTTTCTCTTCCTCGACCACGGCGACCCGTCCTCTAGAGCTCATTTTCTAGCGTCGAGATCGATTAAGAAATTTTATGGATTAGTCGATGTTCCACTTATTTATCGTGAAGGAGTTTTATGAGAAGGGATTTTGGAGTGGTTCTTTCGTATTCATACAAACACACGTCTTTTCATTCATTCATTCATCCATCAAACAAGTATGAACTTAGTTCATTCGGAGAAGCGTTGTAGTTTTTGTTGTTGTTGTTGTTTTCCACTACTAGGGGTATTTTCGTAATTTTGTCCTACTGAGGTATTTTCGTAATTTGTCAAAATAAGGTTCCTTGGTGATTTTGTCAAAATTATTTTAAAAATTTCAAAGTCTAGGGTAATTTGGAAAAATTTTTAAAATTTGGGGTATTTGGTAATTTTGATCTCGGGGTATTTTGGTAATTTTCACAAATCGGGGTAAATTTGTACAATTTAATAAATTTGGGGTATTTCAAAAGTTTTAAAACTTTGAGGTTCTTTTGAAACTTGTTCCTTCAAAATGGGGATGTTGCAAAATTTTGGAAATTAGGGTCACTTTGGTAATTTTGTAAGTTAGGGGCAATTTTGTAATTTTTCCAAAATCAAGGTATTTTGATATTTTCTGAATTAGGGTTTTGAATGTTTATGAAATCATGAAATTTTGGTAAAATTGTTGAGTAGTTGAACATTTTACAAACCGAGCGTTTTGGTAATTTTACTACTAAGGGCATTTTGTAATTTTTGCAAATCGAAAGTTTTGAGAGAATGTTGTAAAATAATTTCCTCAGATTTAAAGAGAAGTTTTAAAGGTTTGAAAAACTAGGGTTTGTTGTTTTGTTCTCTCTTTTTTTTTTTAAACATGGCTAGTTCCCTTTGGGTTTTAGTCATTATGTTTAGCCTATGAGAGCCTTCTTGGTCGGGGTGAACCTGACTACGCACAGGCGAGGATTCGTGTGGAGAGGAGGTGAGTCATGATTGCTTAAATACCAAGCTCCCAGAAACCATTCCTAGACATGCGCATGAGGTTGCCACACCATGAGCCCTACGAGTTAGGGTGAGCCAGAAGCTACGCACGGGTAGGATTCTGCGAAGAGGAGGTGAGTCACTAGGGCTTAAATGCCAAGCTCTTGGGATCCAATCCTAGACATGCGTACAAGGGTTACCACACCACTAGCTCAATGACTTAGCCATAGGTTGATTCGATGTATTAAGTCTTATGTATACGTGTTTGAGTAGACTAACCACAGGGTTTAAGTTCCTATCATTCTATTCTCGTTCCATGCCTTTTCTACCCTTATATAAATCACAGAATCACACATAGAGTTAGGGGTACTTACGGTGGATTTAGTGGTTGGAGACTTAGGGGCCATGCCAAAAGCACCTTACTTTTCAAAGAAAATCATTTGGCTCGCTTTGAAAGCGTTTGGGCCTTAGCCCGGTAGGAAGTTTAAAATTGGGCTCGATACCAAGCTGAAACACCCACTTTTACCCGAGAATGGACCGGATCGGTATGTTCTAAAGTAAACCGATTTCAAAACCATTTTGATACTTAGAAAAGCGTAAAATTTTGGAAAAACTATTATTTTCGGTTGGGCTTAGATTGAAACCCATTTTTTATGATCTTGTAAGCCCATTTGATGAAATACATCCAATAAAGTTCTTAGAATGAAACTTAGTAATAAGCAAACATAAAGTATAATCCTTTGGGCCTTAAGGCCTTATTACATCAAGTAAAACCGAAATAGAAAAAAAGCAACTAAAAATAAAATTTAAGTCCAAACTAAATGAAATTTTACGCATGTAGCATGGCCTCCTCTTGGTCCCCTGGGTCCGTCATTGCTCATCACACGAAAAATAATTCCCACAATGGGGTGAGTCAACAGACTCAATGTGCACACAATACTATCAATCAATAATTTAGGCATTCATGTTTAAATCATCAAGTCCATATAATAATGAAATTATGATGCAACCCAAACCCAATCCTAATGGTCCATCCGCTACTCTCCACCGTACACCGCCATTCACACCGTGGGGACTACTAAGTCAACCCTCCATCCGCTACTCTCCACGTTGTGTCATTAGACACTATAATCAAATTTAAGCGTTGTGTCATTTGACACTATTGTGTAAAGTTACCAAAATTTCGCAATGTGTTAGTAGTCAACATTTTTCGTTGGTGAGACCAAAGTCAACACCTTCGTTGGTGAGACCAAGTCAACACTGTTCTCCCCTTTCACATAAATCCGAATGCCCCAAAACATATATATAGCATAACTTAATTTTCATGTTCATATTCATATATTAGCATGTTATTAAATAACATTTTTTCACAATCCTATTGGAAGTTGGAAGCGTGCACAGGTACTTTTGCCACATTTGTGGTACATAGCCACATTCACATTATTACTCATATCATATATTAAAATATTTAGCCATACAATATCGAAGGATAGTAAGGGTACACACTTTTTTTCGCAATAGGTTCCTTGATATCTCGAGAATCCGATCTAATTTTTAGATCTATTAATCCTATATTCGGCCCATCAATTAGAACACATTAATAAACCCATTTTTTTAGACAAAACCAAATCCTAGTAGGTTTTGTAAAAGAAACTCACCTTTGCCGATTTGGTGTTTACACAATCCCGAAAAACTTTGTTTTTCCTTTACTTGTTGTTCGGCCAACCTTAAAACTTCACAAAAATTAGTTTTCGGCTTTCTAATAATTATGGATCTAATCTAGGTAATCTCATGAACCTTGGCCGAATGTATAGACTCTCTTACCTCAGATCCCGAAGTTGATCTTTATTTCAAATTCCTGCCGAAATCACTTGTTAGATTAGATCTATTGTTTGATTATGAAAGGGATCTCTTAGCCGAATGTACATTGATGTACTTACCTCGTTTGAATCCCAAAAATCCCTTATGCTATTTGGCCATGAACATGAGGAGGGTTAGTATCCGAATTTTGGTAAAAGAAAAGAATAGAAGTTGATTGATCTTAGATCTTACCCTTTTGATGTTATGGCGACTTCTCCTTTACTTAGAATCGATGAGGATTTGGCCTTGATAGAAGAAAGCAGAGGAGAAAAGAGAAGAAAAGAAGTTGGTATTTTGTTCAAGGAGAATTCGGCAAAAGAGAGGGAGAAGAAAGCTATGGAAATTTCGGCACACACTAGGAAAGATGAGAGAAAGGCCTTGATTTTCCTCTTTAAGCTGAAATTGGTATGCCAAGAGTCCTTGACTTGGCCACCACTCCCCACAAGTGATAATATTATCATTTAATTATCACTTTAATTAAATTAGAGTACTTTATCCATCCTTTATCTCCTTATTTATTATATTAAAAGAAATTCATTTACTTAACACTTAATTAAAGCGAGTTTTAACAAGTAAAATTCCTCTTATTCCACATGCTTGTGCCGTCCACTCCTAGCCTTGGAAGCAAAATAAGGCCTTCCTTATTTGCTTCTGGATATCTTAAACTCGAGCCCAAAAGCCTCTTGTATTTGGGCCATTTCCTAAGGCCTTTGGTGGCATCTTGAGCCACATTCCCAAGTCCGTTGTTGGGTCAAATTTCACATGCATTATATTTTTAGGGTCACTTGGCCTAAGTTCCTTTGGGCTCTTAATTTCAACATTAGGGTCAATGTTAAGTTTCCTAAAATTTTATGTGACTCTGTATTTTCAGGTTTCCAAAATGTTCAAGTTTCCCAAAATGCCTAGGTTTCCAAAATGTTCAAGTTTCCAAAATGTTCAAGTTTCCTAAATGTTCAAGTTTCCAAAATGTTCAGGTTTCCCAAAATGTCTAAGTTTCCAAAAATGTCTAAGTTTCCAAAAATGTCTAGGTTTCCAAAAATGTCTAGGTTTCCAAAAATGTCTAAGTTTCCAAAAATGTCCATTTCCATTCTCATTTCCATTTTCATTTTCATTTCCATTTCCATGCATTTCTAGGTTTCCAAAAGTATCAAAAATTTATTCATAGTACTTGAAACTTGTCATTTCATACAATTAAACTGGAAATGCATAGGCCCTATTCAGGATGTTACAAAAATGATTAAACTAAGTAAAGTCTTTTGCTGAATCAAAATATTCTCTCGCATGGCCACCTTGCGCTCCTCTTCAGCCCGGTCCGATGCACTAGGTGCTACCTGAAAGATGTTAAATAATAGGGTGAGTCGCGAGACTCGATTGTGCAACAACCGTGCACCATCAGTTGGGCCTTAGCCCCACGGATCGATAATGAGCATAATATATCAAAAATATGCAAAGCCCAACCCAATCCTAGGTTTCCATCCGCTACACACCACCCTTACACCTTAATCACACCATTGGAGATTTCTACAATCAACCCACACCACTATACACCATCGATGGCAGTCATGCTGCTCGTCATCAGATCATGGCAATAGCCACTACAACAGATCATGGCAAAAGCCACTACAACAGATCATGGCAAAAGCCACTACAAGAGATCACTTCCATTTTCATCAATCACACAACCCCATGCAATCACAGAAATCGGCATACATATAAACATATCATCTCAACAAAAACATTCACTTATGAATGATAGAAATTACTAACCTGGTGATTCGCCTTTACCCTCATCGGGTTTCAACTGTTATGCCGGGATTTTGACATTTAACAGAATATAGTAGATTTATATACATGTACTAACAAACAATCTAAATGGTGTGAAAAGTTACACACCTGATATCGCGTAGTACTATACTCTTAGTCGAAATCCCTGCTATCTGGATCTACTATCCTCAGTCTATAACTTGGTTCAAGAAAAACCAAAAAAACACGAAGATTTGGCCTCCCCTACATTTAGCCAAGGGTTAATAAATACCCAAATTTACACATTAAAACTAATAGATCTCCTTACCTTGAAATCCCAAAAGTAACACGATTTGAGTGTTACTAAACCCGACTTAGAGATCTAAGCGATTGACTCTTTTTAAATCCCGGAACGCCGCAAATAAGAGAGAAACAAGAGATTAGTTTCTAAATAGCCATTCGGCTAGAGTCTCAAAAAAGCCAAAAAAGATTGAAATCTCATGAATTGACACTTACCCTGAGTTTCCTTCAAGATTCAGCACAAGCAAACACCTCAGAGAGAATTCAGTAAACACAGGAGATGAAATCTAGGGATTTCAGCTTTTAATAAAATCTCGAAAAAGATGAACTGATGCTCTTTCGGCTTTTAGAAGGTCTGAGTAAAGTGTTTCAGCTTTGGCTTAGAAAGAAAGTAAAAAGAAATCAAGGAAAGGCTTAGAGATTTCGGCTACAAGAACAAACAAGAACGTAGTTTCGGCTTTTAGTGAATAGGAGAAGAATAACAATGGGGATCAAAAGATTCGGCTAGAAGGAAGTTTCAAAGAAAAAGAAAAGGGTAAGAGAGGTGGTATTTTTGGCTTTTGGAAGAGAAAAGATGAGAAAAGAAAAACAACTAAGATGGCCTTCAGATTTTTGACATAAAGAAGGAAGAAAAGAGTAGGGTTCAAATACCGAAATTGATGAGCTATCCCCTTATTTATAGAAATTTGGCACCCCTATGGCAATTAGAAACTAATTTCTTTACTCCTCTAGGTGATGGAATTTCGGCCAACTCTGCTCTCAGCAGATAGCTCCTAACTTTTCTCTTTTATCTAAATCTTTTCACACCTTCAAAAGACTCATAGATAAAACCACCTCTTTCTTCTATTATCAGCACAATATTATCATTAAATCCCTCTTAAAAATAAGCCTTAATTCCATCCATTCCTCCTTGCTCTTTTAAGTGCCGAAATTGGCCCAAAGACATGGGCTCTTTGCGACCAAACTTGGGCCTCTTTCAACTGCTAGTGACGCCACCCTCTAGCTCCCTTGCAGCGTCACTTAATACTGGGCCACCAGCCCACATTGGTGTTTTAAACATAGATGCTACCCTTTTAATCCTATAGTTCCCAAACAGAAAACTTAATTAGGGCCTCAACCCAAACCTGAGCCCATTTTTGTGTCCTCTCTTTTCTTAATCTGCTTGTGAGGCCTCATGCTTGAGACTAGGGTCCACTAAGTAAGAACATAAATTTTTCCTATGGTCTCCCCTAACTCTAAGGCTTCAAATAATCCTGATAATACCTTAATATTATTATTCTAAGTGCTACACATACATATTAACTCCCATGCACAGAAATTAAAAGTTTCAAGATTTTTGGGGCGTTACAACCCAATAGGCCCAAATCTACTAGGCCTAAATTTGAGATGTTACATTATTTGTGAAGTAAGACACAAAAATGGGCTTGTGGCCCAGTGGTCAGTGACGACATTGAGGGATTAGGAGGTGGCGTGTCAAGCAGTTAAGGAGGTCCAAGGTTCGAGTCGCATGATACCTTTTTTATTTTAGTTAATTTTGGTAATAACAAAGAGCAGTAGTGGAGTTTAGTTGGGATGCTTGGAATTAGGAATTATCTAATGTGGATAATAAGGTTGATAATGTGCAGATAAAGGGAGGAAGAGGTGGTGTTATCTATGACACTGTGGATGAGTAATCAGATAAAGATAGGGAGAAAATTTTGGATTTATCTACTGGTCACGGTGGTGGCCAAAATTCCAACACTAAAGGGGAGGTGAAATCGGTTCTGATAGGTTCAAGCGGTGCCGAAATGCCCTTGATTAAATAGCTTAGTTTTAATTTTAAATAGGGGTATTTTCAGTTTTTAGGCAGTAGGTGCCGAAATTTGGTTTAAGAAGGGGATACCTTTTCAATTTCGGCATTTGATTCTATTCTCTTTTTCTTTCCTCTCATCTCCACTGTTATGCAAAAGCCAAAATTTCATTGTTCTCTTCTCTCAATCATCTTTTTCTCAAAAGCTGAAACACATAACTCTTTTCTTCTCCATTCTTTTCCTATAACCGAATGATTATTATTTTTCCTTTATTCTCTCTTTGTCGATTTTTTTATAGCCGAATACCCAAATACCCTTGTCCACTTTTGTCCTTTTCGATTTATTTTTTTCTATCGTGATAAGTGTCAGAATCTCTAAGGGTTAGTCGAATCTGTGGTGTTAAGGTAAGTGCTGAATTCTCTCTTCACTTTTTCTCTTCCGGGTTTTGGAGACCAAAGCCGAAAGGCTAGATAAGATTATCTTTGGAGTAATGATTTGATTATTCGTGTGTTCTTCTTTTGGGGCGACACATCAGGAATCAAAGTAGATCGTCTGGATCTAAAAGCCAAAAACTGCTAGTCTCTAAACTCCATCCCTTTCGGGATTTCTAAGTAAGGGGTCTCTGCCCTATGGATGTACATTTGAGTTCGTATTCGATTCCATATTTTAATCCAGTTTATTGACTAAGATCTATTCCATGGATACAATCGCTAGTCATACAAAAGAGGGAAGTGGATCCCAAAATCCAACCCTTAAGTTTAAGAAGCGCGTGGTGTTTCCGTCAGAGATTGGCCACCAGGTTGTGGACCAACTTCGAAACAAAACCTTAGACAGTTAGCAGTTCTATCGGCTTCTGATAGTGTCAACATAGAAAGTATCGTCTTGTCGGTAATCAGGTGTGTAGATCTCTATTACACTAGTTAATCTGTACTATGTATATAGTATGGGCTAAAAGTCAGAAAAAGGTTATATGAACAGTGTGTTTCCCAAAAAGGGTAGGCAAGAGATGTCAGGTACGTGATCATAGAAACTTCTCTATGTGTATCGAAGTATGTGATAGACTGTGATCTTTTTAGGTAGTATGTTGATTTGTTCTTGCGTGTATGTATGCATGGGATGGGATTGATATGATGAAGGGGAAGAAGGTCGCATGGCAATCGGTGGCTTTGCCACATAGGTCACACAGTGATCGGTCTTTATGACAGGTAGCATAACTATCGAAATACCACAATATATTATTAAGGTAGCACAGCGATCGGTGGCTTTGCCACATAGGTCACATAGTGATCGGTCTTTATGACAGGCAACATAGCTATCGATATGGTGTGTAGTGGATGGAGCGTTGATTGTAGAAATCCTCACAGTGTGATGGTTGGTACGGGCTGGTGTGTAGAGGATAGACTCTTAGGTTTGGGATGGGCCATGTTGCATGTAAATATTCTGTTGCCATTGTGTATGAGCCAAGGACTATAATGTGTTTGTGGACCTCAAGGCTTTTATGTGTTTTCGTGATTTACACTTGCGATTCTTGGTGACTCACCCTTTTATTTTCCTAACTTTTAGGATGAGCGATGAGATAGTGGACATGGGAGCCAAGGCGGACTCGAAGGGCCATCAAGTTTTATTTTCATAAACTATTTACGGTTTTCCTTTTAGTTTTAATTTTGGGAATTATTTATGTAATAAGGCCTCCGTAGCTTAGGTTATCAAGTTATATTTGTTAAGGTTACATTTTATAAATTTGTGTTTAAAGTCTTAATTATAAGAACAAATAAAATGGAGTTTCAAACACATTCAACGTAATAGTTAAAGTTTCTTTCAAAATATCACAACTAATGATTAGTCGGTTAGATAAACTTAGATTTTCAAAACCCTTCAAAGTAAAGTTTTCAACATTTAACCCGTAGCATACCGAGATCGGTCGTGGCGAATGAAATTTGAGTTTGAGGTGTTACATTTTGGTATCGAGCCAGTTTAAAACTCGAAATTTGTGAAATGGGATTCGATAGTGATTTTAAAATTGATGTGAATTTGAGAAAACTTTCGATTGAGATATGGCCTTCGAGTCTACTGGCACCCGATCCACGCAGATAAGTATTCTAAACTCCTTATGTGGTATACATGTTGGGCTAGATGGGCTCCCTAGGGACATAGGCTAGTATGATTAGAGTTTGATGGACTTTAGGCTTAGTTTAAACAATTCTTCAAATCTTATAAGACTTTCTCTAATTAAACATGTCCATGGACAAGTCGTTGGGTTAAGGTGTGGTAACAGGCATACGCATGTCTAGGAATGGATCTAAGGAGAGCTTGGTATTTAAGCGGCCCTAGTAGCCTACCTCCTCTTCGCTGGAATCCTACCTGGTGTGTAGTGACTGTTCACCTTAGTCATGAGGACTTGTTGACGGGCCAAAATTTATAACTAAAACCCAAAAGGGACCAGCCACCCTATTTCGCAAGATTGCTAAAATACCCTTAGTTTTGTAAAATTTTCAGAATACCCTTGATTTGTGAAAATTATCGAAATACCCCTAGTTTGCAAAATTATCGAAATACCCTTGGATTATAAAATTACCAAAATACCCCTACTCTTATAAAATCACCAAGATACCCTATTTTGGAAAATTACAAAAATACCCCTGTAAGATAAAATTACAAAAATACCCCTAGGTAGTGAAATGATGAAAATACCCTAAGGTGATGAATGTGAGTTCATGGACGCTACTTATATGTTGATGTGTGAGGGTTGAATGTATGTGGTTCCTAGAACTAGGAGATACAGACTTGAGATTGAAACCGTAGATATAATCTTGAATTCGAAAGAACTACTCTTGAAACTACTTTCTATAAGATTGTTCGTGGTTAATCAGTGAAAGAAATTAATAATTCATAAAATTTCTAATCAGATAAATGTGAATCGGTAGAATGAGTACAAGGAGTCGTGGGCGCCTGCAGCGTGGTAGTGGTAGAGGCGGGATAGCCGTGTCGTAAGCCGGTAGGTCTGCAGTCACGAGTCAGGGAATGAGATACCAGCGCCACCAGCTGTGGAGGCAGAATATCAGGACCAAACGGGTGGAGACGATGCGGTGTCTCAGGCGATACTCCAAGTGTTGGAGAGAGTTGCGGGAGCAAGCATGGGCACAGGAGCCCAAAAATATGTGTCAGAGTGACTTAGAATGAATGGGGCAGAAGTGTTTAGGGGAATTTCTGGTATAGCCCCGAGTACAGCTGAGTATTGGTTGGAGGCGGTTGAACGTATAATGGATGATCTGGATTTTACGGAAGAAGAGAAGCTAAAAAGAGTAGTGTCCCTTATTCGGGACGAAGCATACCAATGGTGGCTTACGGTTAAGGATGGTACAGTGGCTGACTGTATCACCTGGGATTACTTTAGAACGGCATTTCAGAGTAAGTACATTGGAACAAGTTATGTGGATGTGCAGCGCAGAGCGTTTCTGAATCTGATTCAGAGAAGTAAGTCGGTGGCGGCATATAAAGCAGAGTTCTTACGCCTTAGCTGTTATGCTCGAGGGATAGTGGCCACAGAACATGAGCATTTTGTTTGATTTGAGGATGGCCTGAAGGATGATCTATATGTTTTGAGAGCTCCACAGCGGGAGAGGGAATTTGATGTGCTTGTGGAGAAAGCTAAGATAGCTGAGGAGGTAAAGCAGACGGAAAGACTGAACAGGGATAGAGATAGGAGTGGAAGTGAGAGAAATTTTGGATCATCAAGGGCAGCCGGGCGTGTTCAGAAAAGACATAAGTCAGATAGGCCGAGACGGGATGAGAGACATGCTACTGCTAGTCAGACACAGAAGTGTGCTCGATGTGGTAAATTCTATGTAGGTGAGTGTTGGGCAGGCAGAGGGAAGTGCTTTAGGTGTGGATCTATGGACCATCAGTTAGAGGCATCCACGACTACGGGTGATGTAGGACCCGCAGGGTAGGGAAATGCTCTGCTTAGAGTAGAGGAGGTCGAGAGCCACAGAGAGGTGGTCGGCCGGAGGTGGTAGCGGTTTGATTAGGTAGTGGAGCACCAAGCCGAGGGTGAAAACACCGAGGTGAGGCATTCGGGTTGGTCTATCTTGCTAGGCGTCGAGAGGAGGCTGACGCATCGGATGTTATAACGGTACATTTTAATATTTGATTTGCCTTACTTGCATTGATTGACATTGGGTCGACATATTCATATGTTGCTAGTAGTGTGTCTGGAACTTTAAGTTTAGAGTCTGAGATTACCCCTAGGGCGATGACTGTAACTAGCCCATTAGGACAATCTGTGGTAGTAGATAAACTCTATCGGGAGGTACCCTTAGAAGTTCTAGGAATAGTTTTCCTGACGAATCTGATGGAATTGTCGTTCGGGAGTTCGACTTAATATTAGGCATGGGCTAGTTGGTGAAGTATCAAGCTAATTTAGATTGTGCAGCCAAGCGTATGGTGTTAAAAACCCCCGAGGGTGGTGAAGTGTTGGTGATAGGAGAAAGGGGAAACTGTCTGTCGAATGTGGTGACTGCCCTAAGAGTAGAAAGGATGGTAAGAAAAGGATGCGAGGCAGTTTTAATGTTTGTTCGGGCTCTGGAGGCCGAGGACCTGACTGTTGGGGACGTTAGAACGGTGAAGGAATTTCCTGATGTTTTCTCAGAAGAGCTTCTAAGATTACCCCCAGATCGTAAAGTGGAGGTTGTTATCGATCTTCTTCTGGGAACAGCGCCAGTATCTATTACTCCATATAGAATGGCACCAAAGGAGTTGGTGGAATTGAAAGCGCAGATTCAAGAGTTGCTGGATAGAAGGTTTATTCGACCAAGTGTGTCACCGTGGGGAGCGTCGGTGCTATTTGTTAAGAAGAAAGATGGATCAATGCATATGTGCATTGACTATCGTCAGTTGAATAAGTTAACAATCAAGAACAAATACCCGTTGCCAAGGATCGATGACTTGTTCGATCAGTTGAAGGGGGCCTCAGTCTTTTCGAAGATAGATCTGACATCAGGGTACCATCAGCTTAAGGTCAAGGAGGCAGATATTCATAAGATGGCATTCAAGACTCGCTATGGTCACTACGAATTCATGGTGATGCCATTTGGGTTGACTAACACACTAGCAGTGTTTATGAATATGATGATATGAGTGTTCCAACCCTATTTGGATCGGTTTATCGTAGTATTTATAGATGATATCCTGGTTTATTCAAGATCGGAAGAGGAGCAGGATTCATATCTGCGAGTGGTTTTACAGATTCTGAGGGAGAAGCAATTGTATGCCAAATTCAGTAAGTGCGAATTTTGGCTGAGTGAAGTTACTTTTCTAGGCCACGCTGTGTAGTCAGATGGGATTAGGGTTGACCCTCAAAAAATTGAAGCTGTGTTAGAATGGAAGCCGCCTAGGTCTATGGCAAAAATTCAGAGTTTTCTTGGTCTGGCCGAGTACTACCAAAGGTTTGTTGAAGGATTTTCTTCAATTGTGGCACCATTGACTAAGTTGTTACTGAAAGGGGTTCCGTTTGTTTGGTCTAATAAGCAACAAGAGAGTTTTGAGAAGTCAAAAAGGATTTTGATGGAGACTCAAGATTGATTGATAGAAGGTCGGGAAAGAATTCGTAATTTACTATGATGCTTCACACACGGGACTAGGATGCGTGTTGATGCAGGATAGAAAGGTTGTTGTGTATGTATCTCAGCAGTTAAGACCGCACGAAGCAAATTATCCCACCCATGATTTGGAATTGACGGCGGTGGTTTTTGCTCTGAAGATCTAGAGACATTATCTGTATAGGGATAAATCTGTTATTTATACCGATCATAAGAGCATAAAATATCTTCTGACCCAGAAGGAGTTGAATCTAAGGCAGAGGAGGTGGATCGAGTTGTTAAAGGATTATGACTACTCGATCGAGTATTATTCGAGTAAAGCTAATGTGGTGGCGGATGCTTTGAGTCGTAAAGTAATCTCTGACTTGAGAGCAATGTTTCGCACCTTAGTCTGTACAATGATGGGAGTTTATTAGTTGAACTTCAAGTGAAACCCTCTTGGGTCAGTCAGGTTAAGGAGAAGCAGCAGACCGATGAGTTGCTAAAAGAGAAGTTTCAGGTAGGATCGAGTGATGGATCAACAGAATTCAGTATGAATGAGGAAGGGCTATTATGTTTTCAAGAAAGAATTTGTATGCTGAAAGATTTTGAGTTGAGGCATAAGATTTTGTTAGAAGTGCATGGTAGTCTATACGTTATGCACCCTGGAGGGAGTAAGATGTATCAGGATTTGCGAGATCAATTTTGGTGGTCAGGCTTGAAGCGTGAGGTAACTGAATTGGTAAGTAAGTGTTTGACCTGTCAGCAGGTAAAGGCAGAGCATCAGGTACCATCAGGGTTATTGAAGCCAATGAAGATTCCACAATGGAAGTGGGAAAGGATCACAGTGGACTTTGTTAGTGGGCTACCCCTCACGCCTACTAAGAAAAATTCAGTCTGGGTGATTGTTGATTGCTTGACGAAGTCTGCTCATTTCATACCAGTACGGGTCGATTACCCTCTACAGAAATTGGCTAAGCTATATATAGCGGAGGTGGTGAGGTTGCATGGAGTACCAGTATCGATCATATCGGACAGGGACCCTAGGTTCACATCACGATTTTGGAAGGTGTTGCATCAAGCGTTGGGTACGAAGTTGGATTTTAATACAGCGTTTCATCCTCAGACCGATGAATAGTCTGAGCGGGTAATTCAGATCTTAGAGGACATGTTGAGAGGATGTGTCATTGATTTCAGGGGTAGTTGGGAAGAATTTATAACATTAGTGGTTTTGCTTACAACAACAGCTACAAGTCTAGTATTCAGATGGCGCCCTATGAAGCATTGTACGGTTAGAAGTGTCGTACTCCTACTTGTTGGATAGAATTAGGGGAACGTCAGATTTTGGGACCGGAGTTGGTTACCGAGATAGAGAAGAAGGTTGAGTTAATTCGGGCTTGACTGAAGGAAGCGTCGGACCAACAGAATTCCTATGCTGACTTAAAGCGTAAGGACATAGAGTTTGCAGTGGGTGACAAGGTGTTCTTAAAGGTGTCGCCGTGGAAGAAAGTACTGAGGTTTGGACGAAAGGGTAAATTAAGTCTCAGATTTATCGGACCTTATCACGTGTTGAAACGAGTAGGGCCGGTAGCCTATCAGCTAGAGCTACCTTCTAAGCTAAGCCAAATTCACAATGTATTCCACGTCTCTATGTTAATACGTTACCATTCAGATCCATCTCATGTGGTGTCTGTGGAAGAAATCGAAATGAGACCTGACCTATCCTTTGAAGAGGAACCAGTAGAAATCCTGGATCATGATGTTAAGGATTGCGAAGGAAAGCGATTCAGATTAGTCAAAGTTACGTGGTAGAATCACGATTACGAGGAGGCTACTTGGGAACGGAGGAAGCAATCTGGCGACAATACGCATCTATTACGATCGGGTAATTTCGAGGCCAAAATTTCTTTAAGGTGGTAGAACTGTCACATCCCAAATTTATGGGGCTTTGTATTTAACGTGCTGTGATGTATTGTTGTGCTTATTATGCTTGTTAGAATATTTTAGGGGCCCAAAATGGGCTCGAAGTTGGGCCGAGGCCTTAGCAAAAATTTTCTGTTTGGGCACTCTAGTGGAGAGTCAGGTAGGATAGGGCTTAAAAGATATTATCTGTGAAGTAAGACACAAAAATAGGCTTGTGGCCCAGTGGTCAATGGCGACATGCAGGGATTAGGAGGTGGCGTGTCAAGCAGTTAAGGAGGTCCAAGGTTCGAGTCGCATGATACCTTTTTATTTTAGTTAATTTCGGTAATAGCAAAGAGCAGTAGTGGAGTTCGACTGGAATGCTTGGAATTAGGAATTATTTAATGTGGATAATAAGGTTGATAATGTACAGATAAAGGGAGGAAGAGGTGGTGTTATCCATGACACTGTGCATAAGTAATCAGATAAAGAGGAGAAAATTTCGGATTTATATACTGGTCACAGTGGTGGCCGAAATTCCAACACTAAGGGGGGAGGTGAAATCGGTTTGATTGGTTCAAGGGGTGCTGAAATTACCCTTGATTAAATAGCTTAGTTTTAATTTTAAAGAGGGGTATTTTCGATTTTTAGGCAGTAGGTGCCGAAATTTGGTTTAAGAAGGGGGATACCTCTTCAATTCTGGCTTTTGATTCTATTCTCTTTTTCTTTCCTCTCATCTCCACTGTTATGCAAAAGTCAAAATTCTATTGTTCTCTTCTCTCAATCATCTTTTTCTCAAAAGTCGAAACTCATAACTCTTCTCTTCTCCATTCTTTTCCAATAACCGAATGATTATTATTTTTCCTTTATTCTCTCTTTGCCGATTTCTTCATAGCTGAATACCCGAAACCCTTGTCCACTTTTCTCCTTGTCGAATTTTTTTCTATCATGATAAGTGCCGGAATCTATAAGGGTTAGTCGAATCTGTGGTGTTAAGGTAAGTGTCGAATTCTCTCTTCACTTTTTCTCTACCGGGTTTTGGAGACCAAAGCCGAAAGGCTAGATAAGATTATCTTTGGAGTAATGATTTTATTATTCTCGTGTTCTTATTTTGGGGCGACACATCGAGAATCGAAGTAGATCATCTAGATCTAAAAGCTAGAAATCGCTAATCTCTAAACTCTATCTCTTTCAAGATTTCTAGGTAAGGGATCTCTGCCCTATGGATGTACATTTGAGTTTGTATTCGATTCCATGTTTTAATCCAGTTTGTTGAGTAAGATCTATTCTGTGGATACAAACGCCAGTCAAACGAATGAGGGAAGTGGATCTGTAAATCCAACCCTTAAGTTTAAGAAGCACGCTTGTGTCTCATTGTCGAGATTGGCCACCGTGTTGTGGACCAACTTCGAAAAAACCTTAGCAGTTAGCAAGCAGACGGCTTCAGTAGTGTCAACATAGAATGTATCGTCTTGTCAGTAATCAGGTGTGTTGATCTCTATTACACTAGTTAATCTGTACTATGTATATGTTATGGGCTAAAAGCCGAAAAAAGGCTGTATGAACAGTCGTGTTACTTGAAAAGGGTAGGCAAGGGATGCCAGGTAGTATGTTGATTTGTTCTTGCATGTATGTATGCATGGGATGGGATTGATATGAAGAAGGTCGCATGACGATCGGTGGCTTTACCACATAGGTCACACAGTGATCGGTCTTTATGATAGGCAGCACAGCTGTCAAAATACCACAATATATTATTAAGGTCGCACAGCAATCGGTGACTTTGCCACATAGGTCACATAGTGATTGGTCTTTGTGACAGGCAGCATAGCTGTCGATATGGTGTGTAGCGGATGGAGGGTTGATTGTAGAAATCCCCACGGTGTGATGGTTGGTACGGGCTGGTGTGTAGTGGATTGACTCTTAGATTTGGGATGGGCCATGTTGCATGTAAATATTCTGTTGCCGTTGTGTATGGGCCAAGGACCATAATGTGTTTGTGGGTCTTAAGGCTTTTATGTGTTTTTAGGATTTGCACACTGAGTCTTGGTGACTCACCCTTTTATTTTTCCCAACTTTTCAGATAAGCAGTAGATCGTGGACATGGGAGCCAAGGCAGACTCGAAGGGCCATCAAGTTTTTATTTTCATAAACTATTTCTGGTTTTCCTTTTAGTTTTAATTTTGGGAATTATTTACGTAATAAGGCCTCCGTAGCTTAGGTTGTCAAGTTATATTTGTTAAGGTTACATTTTATAAATTTGTGTTTAAAGTCTTAATTATAAGAAGAAATAAAATGGAGTTTCAAACACGTTCAACACAATAGTTAAAGTTTCTTTCAAAAATATCACAACTAATGATTAGTCGGTTAGATAAACTGAGATTTTCAAAACCCTTCAAAGCAAAGTTTTCAACATTTAACCCGTAGCATACCAGATCTGGTCGTGGAGAATGGGCCGAGTTTGGGGTGTTAAACAAGCCCCATTACAACCCTTTTAAAAGACCTTTTGATTTGTGTATCTCATTTTATAGTGGTGGAGATTTGATTTTCATGTAAACCGATCTTATGATATTCTTACTATATTGCTATTATCTATCTTTGTATATTGAGGACAATGTACATCTTAAGTGTGGGGAGGTTAAGTATAGTATTATTGAAAAATCCCTGAATTATGTCTTGTTCTTAAGTAATTTTCTCATATTACTATTAGGATGAAATTTCTATTAACTTATGATTTTATTGATATTTTTGGATTAAGTCATAGGTAATTGTGCATTGATCATTTAAACTTTAAGACATTAGAGAATCAAGCATGATAAGTCTATTTTAGAATTAAAAAATTTTGTTAGGTTGTTTCCCTAAATTTAAATATTACTTTGAAGTTTGAAATTTGCAAGGTTAACATCAAAAACCATAATCTTTGTGAGATTTTGAGCCTTTTAGAGCATATACTTTTCTTGTTCACTTTATTGGTTATTAGTGTGACAATATTGATTTGTTATTCTAGAACTTGCTTCGATTATGCATCTCGAGACCACACCTTTCATTTGATATACTGAGATGATAAAGGCACCTTGGTTTTAACCCACTTATTCCATCAAAAGCCCACCTTCATAATTAACCCCTAGTGAACCCCTTTGAATCCTAATAAACCGTTTTTTGACACACCCATTAATATTAACCCAAAACCAAAATTTTACATCCCCTACTTTATTGACTTCCCTTTTGTCGAGATTTGATTTGATCAGTTGTCTATCTATTTTTCTTTATTTCAGTTGTTAAATTCATCTTATATCATGAACTTGTTTTTATTCTTAAAAAAAAAAAAAAAAGAAAAAAAAGGAGAAGCTAGAAATATATTCATTATTATTTCTTTGTTATTTGAGCTTAAAAAGTAAATTTCACATTTTGAGAAGAAACTCGTGCTTTTAGTGTTCAATCATTGTAATTATTCAATATTAGTTTATTGTTCTAGTTAGGTAAATTGTCAATTCAATCTCGATTTTAACCCATTAATTCAGCCTTTATCCACACCTTTAACCCAAGCCACATTACAACCTTTTTAAAGACCTTTTGATTTGTGTATCATCTCATTTTATAGTGGTGGAGATTTGATTTTCATGCAAGCCTATGGTAATAACTTTTCATGTTTGACTTTTGAGTACTTTATCTTGAACCTTAAACACTTTGAGTGATTTGAGTGAATCCTTTGTGAGGATGACAATTCTTGTCAAATTTGGATCAAAGGTACTTATTTAGATAAGGGGAAACGCTTATGTTTTCGTGATACAAAAATTTGTGACTTAGATTATTTGAATCTTTAGGACTCTTTAAGTTAAATTATCTATGTATGAATTATGATGAGACATTATTGATGAGAATTATGATCTGATGAAGTTACTTTTAATTGTGAGTTGAGGATTTTGCTTGAGGACAATCAAATGCTTAAGTGTGGGGATATTTGATAAACCATAATTTATACATATTTTAACCCCATGCTTGGCTTATTTTTGGATGAATTTTCATTTGATTTGTTGAATTCGATGCTCCTAGTCCCTTAATTTTATGTTTTACACTCAATAGAGCTTAGGCAGTCCAAAAGAACAATTAATGGGCCAAAACGGGAAAAAATGGGCCTACCTTAGGAATCACCACGGCCTTGGCTATCAAACACGGCCGTGTGTCACGAGCAGAATTGAACACAGCCTGGATCAACATACACGGGCAGACCACACGGTCGGGTGATGCAAGCAAAAGCGAGCACGGTCTAAGAAATCAAACACGGGAGTGTCACACGAGTGTGTCCCTGCCATATCAAAGTTTAATTGTATTCACAATAGGCCACTTGTGGGCCAAGGGAGGTATTCTAAAGCCTATATAAACACCTTAGGGGGCAACCTAAACGGGGGATGCTAAATAGAAGTCAGAAAATACTCGAAGACAGCCATCGGGAGCAGCTCGGAAGAAGGATCTCCATCAAGACTGAAGATCTCCTATTAATTTCTCTTGAAGTTTTTAGGTTTTCTTTTGTTTTGTTGTTTTTCCTTATTTTAAGATGCTTTCTTTTTTCAGTATGTGTAATAGTTCTGTTTATACCCTAGTCGGAACAGTGGTTTCGGGACCATGAATCCGAGTTCGAATATTATTTTCATATTATTTTCTGTGCCGTTGATATGTGACTAAGCACGTGCTAAATTTCCGCAAACTAATTTGACCGTTTGTGTGTTTACTTTGACAAAAGGATGAAATTGCATTAAATGTGAAAGTTGCTTGCCATTTGTTAAGTATCAATGTGTTGTGGTTTTGTAAAAGTGAGGGCCTTATGTGGCAATTTGGCCAAAATCATAAAAAGTGGACGGTAACATGTATTTATATATATATCAAGCTTTTCTATGATTAATTTTTAAGTTATATTAACATTATTTTAATATTATAAGTTATATAATGAAATAATGGCATGAATAAAGCCATATTTAGTCCATTTTGCCGAAAAACAAAAAGAAAGAAAAGAAGAAAACCATCTTAGGTGTCGGTTGCTATCAAGCCAAAATTAAGATCAAGAACAAAGGAAAATGGACTTAGATCGCGGGAAAGCGAAAGTAAACGAGTAGTCGTTTCCCATTCCGATAAATCGAATTCAAGGTAAGTCATTATGCAAATATATGTATTTTTTTTTTGGAATATGTATGTCTATGTGATTATTGATAACGTTGAATGTTTACAAGATGATGTGTGCATAAATTTTAAGTTAAGATCGATATCTGAATACGAGTAAGACCCTGATTGGGACAGTGGCATCGATATCTGAATACGAGTAAGACCCTGTCTGGGACAGTGGCATCGATATCTGAATACGAGTAAGACCCTATCTGGGACAGTGGCATCGATATCTGAATACGAGTAAGACCCTATCTGGGACAGTGGCATCGATATCTGAATACGAGAAAGACCCTATTTGGGACAGTGGCATCGATATCTGAATACAAGTAAGACCCTATCGGGGATAGTGGCATCGATATCTGAATACGAGTAAGACCCTGTCTAGGACAGTGGCATCGATATCTAAATATGAGTAAGACCCTGTCTGGAATAGTGGCATCGATATCTGAATACGAGTAAGACCATGTCTGGGACAGTGGCATCGATATCTAAATACGAGTAAGACCCTGTCTGGGACAGTGACATTGATATATGAATACGAGTAAGACCCTGTCTGGGACAGTGGCATCGACATCTGATAAGACCACGTCTGGGACGTTGACATTGTACAATTATCTGAGTTTTCGGGTATCATATTAGATTCTAAACTGTTCAATGAGCAAATCCGAGCTATGAACAATTACGTGAATGTATATTTATTTCAGATATGTTAGATATGTACAATAAAGGTGTATAAAAGGTAAGTACCTATATGACTTTGAATTAAAGAAAAGTATGATTGAATATGAGCACTACAATAAGATGCAAGAGTGTTTAAGAAGGAGTTGTATATATAAACATATGATTCTGGTATGGATGAATGTGGCAATTGGGTCCAAGTATATGAACCAAAACAATATGTGATAGTTGCTAAGTAGATGTTATGAGTCAATGCACTTTATCCATATATGCCTTTAAGCTAGGTTTATTTATATTATGACTTACTAAGCTTTTAGAAAGCTTAATCTGTGTGTGTTTTCTCTATTTTATAGGTCGTCAAAGCTACTGAAGGCTCGGGACCATCACGGATCGTCATCACACTACTAAAATCATTTTGGTACCCTTTTTAAAATGTATATAGCTAATTATGGCATGTATAGGCTAGATAAGTGTATGTTATTATAAGATGATTCTAGCCATATGTTTTGGTTAGTCTTGAGTTGATAAAATGCTTGAATGAATGAGTTATATGAAGCATATATTTTGGTATGCTTTGATGCATATGAAATAGTTAAGTTTTGGTTAAGCAAATGGATGATATATGCTTGAAATGATGTAGGATTTAGTTTGTAAGTTAGTATGAATGGAATTGGTATTGAATGTATAGATGAAGTGAGCAATTTGGTATGTTTTGGTTGCCATATATGCATATTATGATTTGGTATGTATTGCTTATAGGTGAGACCCAAAATGGGTGGCATGTTGGTCTTGCAAGTGACTTATTGTGTCACATGACCATAGCACAGGCGTGCGTTTAGTAAGTGGGGTAAAAGTCAGTAGCTAGCATTAAGAGTACACGGTCATGGCACGGGCGTGCCTACAGGTCGTGTGAGAAATGGCAGTATATGACCTTAAAGGACATGGCCTTAGTACATGGGCGTGCTTGGTAGCCGTGTTGGTTTTGGAAGTATATAGCCACGGGGAAAACACACGGGTGTGTCAAGTAGCCGTGGGAGAAGTACGGCCTACTCCCACGTGCGTGTATCCCTTGTATTTAGAAAAGTTTTTATTTTTACATGAAATTTTGTATGTGTTTCGATTTAGTCCCGACTCGGTTTATAAATTCTATGAATATTTTGATATGTCCGGTAACACTTCTAACCCTAATCTGACGACGGACACGGGATAGGGGTGTTACATTTGGTTGGTATCAGAGCTACGGTTTAGTCGATTCTCGGACTAACGTAGTGTGTTAGAGTCTAGCTATACATGCCATAATATCTGAAATGTGATAGTCTGATGAATCCTGACGTACAAATGTGACTTCTGTATAGCAATGGATCCCGAAAGAGTAGTAGTTGACGACATAGAAAGTAATGCGCCTGCTTCTGCGCAAGGGACAGTGCCTTCTGATTTAAGGACGGCTACGAGCGGTCATGAGAGAGAAGCTAAACAAGCTTTCTTCCGGTTGATGAGTGAGTGGTTCACTCAATTTGTGAGAAATAACCCGACTGTTTTGCAACCTCCGCCCCCGGTTAACCTCCCTTAGACATCTGCTATGCTTTCGACTATGAATCTGAATCTAATGAATAAGTGTTCGATTAATAAAATCCGTAAGTATGAAGTCGGAGAGTTTAGGGCTACTAATGATGATAATATCGAGAAAGTTAATTCTAAAGCTCGTAATGAAAGAAAAGGATCGATAAGTAATTTCTCTCAACCTTTGACAAAGAAATATAGAGATGCAAGCAATAGATTAAATGTTTCAATCGGATATACGAGTAGAGATCGTGTGAGACCAAATGTTGGTTTGGGAACTCAAGCTCCAATTGAATCAAATGATGGAAGTACTAAAAGTAACAAACCAGAGTGTAGACAGTGTGGAAGACGACATGTGGGAAAATTTTGGGGCAAGTACAACAATAGAGTTTGTTATAAATGTGGATCACAAAATCACTTCATTCGAGATTTTCCAACGATGGCGAGTGTTGAAAATGTCAGATCCGAGCGACTCAAGTGTAAGCATTGTAATAAAAGACATTCGGGGAATTGTAGATTGAATAATCAAGCTTGCTTCAGATATGGATCGTTAGATCATTATATTCGAGACTGACTAGAGTCTGTTGAACAAGAGACTACTCAGGATCCGAGATTAGATAATGCCCTAGAGAGAAATTGATCTTCCCGAAATACAAGAAATGTCAGTAATAGTCAGAGGCCTACAAGGGATACTGTTGCAAAATCTGAATTTAAAGAGCCATCTAGAACGTATACTACTCGAGCTTGTGAGGAAACCTCATATTCAGATACTATTACGGGTATGTTTACTCTTTATGATATTTCTGTGATTGCATTGATAGACCCTGGTTCTACGCATTTGTATATATGTATGAAATTAGTATTCAGCCAGACCTTGCCTGTAGAGTCTACTGAGTTTACTATAAAAGTATCGAACCCTTAGGTAAAAATGTTTTGGTTGACAAAGCATGAAAGAACTGTCCGTTAATATTTCGAGATACTTGTTTTCCTGCTGATCTGATGCTTTTGCCATTTTATGAGTTTGACATTATTTTGGGTATGAATGGGTTGTTTATGCATGATGCTGTTATGAACTGTAAAAGAAAGACAATTGATTTGAGGTGTCCAAATGATGAGATTGTACGAGTTGAGTTTAATGATTTGAATGGAATGCCTGCTGTGATATCTATTTTGAGAACTCAAAGTTATGTGAAAAAGGGTTACGAGGCATATTTTACTTATATGATTTATTTAAAAGTATATGAAAAGGAAGTTGAATTGGTGCTAGTAGCCTATGAGTTCTCTGATGATTTTCCTGAATAATTGCCGGGATTGCCTTCGATTTGTGAAGTTGAATTTGGTATAGATTTGTTGCCTGGTACGACCCCTATTTCGATAGATTCGTATAGATTGACACCAATGGAATTGAAAGAGTTAAAGTCACTGTTACAAGAATTAACCAACAGAGGGTTCGCAAGGTCGAGTTTTTCACCTTGGGTTGTTAGATTTGGTTGATGATAGTTCAGTGTTAGTTGAATTGAAATGCAAAACTGTTGTTTTACAGCAGATATGTAATGCTCAGAAAGTTGATAATTAAGTGTTAGCGAAACGAGTTCAGTGTGATTCAAATTCTAATTCCGAGCTCTGAGTTGTTGATGATTGATTGAGATTTCGAGATTGTGTCTGTGTCCTGAGAAATCCTGAGTTAATCCAGTTGATTATGAACGAAGTATATAATAGTCGTTTAACTATTCATCCGTGTAGTACAAATATGTATCATAATCTGAAACGACACTATTGGTGGTCTAGTATGAAACAGGATATTTTTTGACATTATTTCGAAATGATTAGTTGTCAACAATTGAAAGCTGAACATCAAGTTCCGTCTGGTTTGTTATAGCCAAATTCTGATTTCTGAATGGAAATGGGATAGAGTGACTATGGATTTTGTTTCTAGTTTACCTCAGATTCCGAAAAAGAAAGATGTGATTTGGGTCGTGGTTGACCGATTGACTAAATTTGCTCATTTTATTCCGGTAAGATCTGATTCTTCACTTGACAGATTAGCCAAGCTTTATATTTCTGAGATTGTGAGATTACACGGAGTGCCACTATCCATTGTGTCAGATAGAGATCCGAGATTCACATCGCGATTTTGGAAGAAAATTGCAAGAAGCTTTGGGCACGAAATTACATTTTGTACGACTTTTCATCCGCAAACGGATGGTCAATCCGAGCGAATTATTGATTCTCAAGACATGCTAAGATATTGATACTTGAGTTTAATGGTGCGAGGAGCATTACACGCCATTGATTGAATTTGTATCTGACAATAATTTTCGATCAAGCATCAAAATGGCATCTTATGAAGTTTGTACGGACGTAAATGTCGTACACCTCTGTATTGGACCGAACTTAGTAAAAATAAGATACATGGGGTTGATTTGATAAAAGATTCAGAACAGAAAGTGAAATTGATCCGAGATTGTTTTAAAGCAGCATCTGACCATCAGAAGTCTTATACAGACTTGAAACGAAAGAATATAGAATTTGAAATCAGCGACAAAGTATTTCTGAAAGTGTCTCCGTGAAAGAAAGTGTTTTGATTCGGACGTAAAGGCAAGTTAAGTCCGAGGTTCATCGGACCATATGAGATTATTGAACGTGTCGGACCGGTTGCATATAGATTAAGGTTGCCCTTTGAACTAGAAAGGATCATAATATGTTTCATGTCTCAAAGCTCCGTAGATATCGATCTGATCCGTCACATGTGAGTGCCCCATATGAGATTTAAATCCGATATGATATGACATACGAAGGGGAACCGATCCGTATCTTAGCTCATGATGTGATAGAATTGAGAAACAAGAAAATTTCGTTAGTAAAAGTAATGCAGAATCGAGACGGCATAAAAGAGGCTACGTGGGAGTCTAAAAACTCAATGAGATTGCAATATTCGAATCTGTTTAACGGTAAGATTTTTGGGGACGAAAATCCCTAATGGGGGAGAATTGTAACAGTCCGATTTATACACTAGACGAAACAGTGGTTTCGGGACCACGAATCCGAGTCTGAATATTATTTTAATATTATTTTTTGTACCATTGATATGTGACTAAGCACGTGCTAAATTTTCGCAAACTAATTTGACCGTTTGTGTGTTTAATTTGACAAAAGGATGAAATTGCATTAAATGTGAAAGTTGCTTGCTATTTGTTAAGTATCAATGTGTTGTGGCTTTGTAAAAGTGAGGGCCTTATGTGGCAATTTGGCCAGAATCATAAAAAGTGGACGGTAACATGTATTTTTATATATATCAAGCTTTTATATGATTAATTTTTAAGTTATATTAACATTATTTTAATATTATAAGTTATGTAATGAAATAATGGCATGAATAAAGCCATATTTAGTCCATTTTGCCGAAAAACAAAAAGAAAGAAAAGAAGAAAACCATCTTAGGCTTCGGTTGTTGTCAAGCCAAAATTAAGATCAAGAACTGAGGAAAACGGACTTAGATCGCGGGAAAGCAAAAGTAAACGAGTAGCCGTTTCCCATTCCGATAGATCGAATCCAAGGTAAGTCATTATGCAAATAAATGTATTTGTTTTTGGAATATGTATGTCTATGTGATTATTGATAACGTTGAATGTTTACAAGATGATGTGTGCATAGATTTTAAGTTAAGATCAATATCTGAATACGAGTAAGACCCTAACTGGGACAGTGGCATCGATATCTGAATACGAGTAAGACCACATGCGGGACAAATGGCATCGATATCGAATCTGAGTAAGACCTTATGCGGGACGATGGAATCGATATCGAATACGAGTAAGACCTATCGGGACGGTGGCATCGATATCGAATACGAGTAAGGCCCATGCGGGACAGTGGCATCTATATCTAAATATGAGTAAGACCATGTCTGGAACAGTGGCATCGATATATGAATACGAGTAACACCACATGCGAACAAATTGGCATCGATATCTAAATATGAGTAAGACCACAGATGGGGACGATGGCATCGACATCCGATAAGACCACGTGCGGGGCGTTGACATTGTACAATTATTTCGAGTTTTGGGTATCATATTAGATTCTAAAGCATTCAATGAGCAAATCAGAGCTATGAACAATTATGTGAATGTATATTTATTTGGATATGTTAGATATGTACAATAAAGGTGTATAAAAGGTAAGTACCTATATGGCTTTGAATTAAAGAAAGGTATGATTGAATATGAGCACTACAATAAGATGCAAGAGTGTTTAAGAAGGAGTTGTATATATAAACATATGATTCTGGTATGGATGAATGTGGCAATTGGGTCCAAGTATATGAACCAAAACAATATGTGATAGTTGCTAAGTAGATGTTATGTGTCAATGTACTTTATGCATATATGCCTTTAAGCTAGGTTTATTTACATTATGACTTACTAAGCTTTTGGAAAGCTTAATCTGTGCGTGTTTTCTCTATTTTATAGGTCGTCAAAGCTACTGAAGGCTTGGGACCGTCACGGACCGTCATCACACTACTAAAATCATTTTGGTACCCTTTTTAAAATGTATATAGCTAATTATGGCATGTATAGGCTAGATAAGTGTATGTTATTATAAGATGATTCTAGCCATATGTTTTGGTTAGTCTTGAGTTGATAAAATGCTTGAATGAATAAGTTATATGAAGCAGATATTTTGGTATGTTTTGATGCATATGAAATGGTTAAGTTTTGGTTAAGCAAATGGATGATATATGCTTGAAATGATGTAGGATTTAGTTTGTAAGTTAGTATGAATGGAATTGGTATTGAATGTATAGATGAAGTGAGCAATTTGGTATGTTTTGGTTGCCATATATGCATATTATGATTTGGTATGTATTGCTTGTAGGTGATACCCAAAATGGGTGGCATGTTGGTCTTGCAAGTGACTTATTATGTCACACGGCCATGGCACACGGGCGTGCCTAGTAACGTGGGGTAAAAGTCAGTAGCTAGCATTAAGAGTACACGGTCATGGCACGGGCATGCCTATAGGTCGTGTGAGAAATGGCAGTATATGACCTTAAAGGACACGGCCTTAGTACACAGGCGTGCTTGGTAGTCGTGTTGGTTTTGGCAGTATATAGCCACGGGGAAGAAACACAGATGTGTCAAGTAGCCGTGGGAGAAGCACGGCCTACTCCCACGGGCGTGTATCCCCTGTATTTAGAAAATTTTTTATTTTTACATAAAATTTTGTATGTGTTTCGATTTAGTCCTGACTCGGTTTATAAGCATGTTTAAGGTATCGATGACCTATTTAAGGGTCATTATGATTAATATTGATAATGGCTATATGATAAATTCTATGAATGTTTTCGATATGTCCGGTAACACTTCTAATCCTAATCCGACGATGGACACGGGATAGGGGTGTTACAGTTGAACTAAATCCCTTAGATACTTAAGGGGTTGAAGCCTAAGACAGATCATATTATTATTTGATTTATAAGATAAATACTTGTTCTTATTCTTAATTGTGAGTGCTTATTCTTATTTTAATAATTCAAGTTATTGATTCAAGTCGAATGTGCTTATTCAGAGGAGCAAAAGTCCCTGTTTAAGAGTAGATCAACACAATTAAGCGGAGTTGATTGCAACTCTAAAAATAGGGCGACGAAAATCTATCGGATTAGAGTCAAATCTAATAAAAGAATCCATAGATCGAGTTAATGCGACAATAGGGTTTTAATTAGAAAGAAATTTCAATTAATCAACCTAGAGTTAGTTGTTTTTAGTCTTGAAAATATATTAACATAAATCAGGGATTTCTACGGATTAAGTCAAGTGAATAAATCATATGAATCAAAAGTAATAAGTGAAGTCTTGGTGGATTCTTCCTTAGGTATTGCTTATCTCATAAAGTTGTCTAAAATATTTTCCCAATTCGTTCTCTGTCGTGTTTTTAATTAAGTTTTAGTTTAAAAGAAATCACTCCAATTCTTAGGCTAGATAATAAAAAGATAGTAATTACTAGTACTCTTGGTCTTTGTGGATACGATGTTACCGATCTTACCATAACTATACTATTAAACGATAGGTGCGCTTGCCTTTATTGTGATCGTAGTTAGTTAGATAACCCGTATCCATCATCGGACAAGGGTTACGAGGTATTACTGATCGAATCATAACAATTAAACCACCATGGCTAACACATCAACGTACCATAGTCAATCAATAACACAAAGTCCCTTTAGAAGGTCTACGAGACCTTAAACATGCTTTAGAGAAGGTTCGAGACTAAACCGATCTCATACTGAAAATTTGAGGAACTTAGAAAAAATTTCTTTCAAAATAGGGCACACGCCCGTGTGGCTAGGCCGTGTGCTTCACACGGCCATGCCTTAGACTATGTCCTACCCCGTGTACAACACCGACTAGGGTCACACGGCCTCTCACACTCTTGTGTGTCTGGCCCATGTGCAACACTAAACTAAATCACACGGCCTGTCATATGCCTATGTGTCTGGCCCGTATGCAAGACTAACTAGCTTTGAATTGGGACAGTGAAGGACACGTTCGAGACACACGCCCGTGCGCTTTCCGTGTGTGTAATTATAGGCCATTTACAAGGGAAAATTACCATCCAATTTGGGTCATCCCTACATGTTCAATTCAAACATCAAATAACATACAAATCATTCACCATCTCAAATACCAAATCAAGAATGAAGCATACCATTTCTATTTCACCAAGTATACCATAATGGCTATCCACACAAGACCATATATACACATCACATACAACATTTTCACACAGCCAAAACATGTACCAAAATCATTTCATTATCAAGCCATATCACATGGCAAGATTTATACATCTCAAAAACATTCTACAACCTCACTAGCCTATACATGCCATATACCATATATACAACTTTCAAAAGGTACCAAAATGGATGTCCGATAGTGTGATTGAGTCGCTGACGATCCCCGGATCTGAGCTAGCTTTAATGACACTGTAAAATAGAGAAAGACTTCACACAGTAAGCTTTAAAGCTTAGTAAGTTCGTAATATAATACAATTAACTCAAAAAATAAGTGTAATTCAACCAATTAACTCACACTTAGTACAAATCGTAACACTACTCATTCTCATTCAAGACTATGTCTCACTTTCATACCACATCTTTAAGCTTATAACAAGCATTCATAATGACACTCAATCCAACTCTTTTCATTATTCATTCTCATAATATTTCATCTATTTTATAATCAATATCATCAACCACATAGGTTCTGTACATACCTGTACTATCACGTATGTATTTATCACATTTACCACTTCAATGCTCGATGCCATAATTCATTCGACCATCTTTATACATTCGATGAACTCGCACACTTAGTGCTAAATAATTAGTCAAAACTATAATAATATCGCACACTTAGTGCCATTACATTTAACGAATTAGTCCCGGTATCACACACGTAGTGCCAATTAATTCAGTCAATGCTTTCTTTATCTCGCACACTTAGTGCCATTCATCACTGTAACTATTCTACTTACGCACACTTAGTGCCATATATCTTCTAACTCACATTTCACATTAACAAACTCCACAATCACATTTCCATTCATTTCATCACATATGAACATTGTTTAAACAATACGTATTATACACAAACTTACCTCGGACGTAGAAACAACGATACTAGTTGATCAATCAAGCACTTTGTTCTTGCCTCGATCTAGGTCCGAATTTCTCTTTTCTTGATCTATATAATATCAAACTCAACACATTCAATCTCATCTTCATCCAAAACAATTCATAAACACATAGTTAGGGCATTTTACACTTTAGCCCTTATAATTCCTCATTTTAACATTTTAGTCCTTATTTCATAATTACACAAAATACACATATTTTACTCACACCCAAGCTTGATCAAATTTCATACTAGTCCCTAACAACCCATAACTTTCATTTATTTCACATTTTAACCCCTCAATTTTATCATTTTCATAATTTAGCCCATGTTACTCAAATTCATCAAAAACCCAAATACAAAACATGTTAACCCAACACATATCTTTCATTTTTCATCAACTAACATCACAAAGCTCACAATTTAATCAATGGCATAACTCAAAATCATTATCAAATTTAAAAATTGAGGCATGGGCTTGATAGAACACAAAGCAACGATCACAAAAACGTAAAAATTATCAAAAATCGAACTCAAAACATACCTTAATCAAACACAACAATGGCCAAACCCTAGCTAGCTTTCTTTTCTTTTTTTTTTCTTTTTGTTTTCGACAAGATGAACATAAAATGGCCGCAATTCATGTTTTGTTTTAATTAATATTAACTTAATAACCAAATTACTATTTTATCCATTAATTAAAACATTATAAAATCATTCATTTAATGGCCATTTATGTCAAATTCCACTATCAATGGTCTAATATCAACATAAGGACGTTTCATTTAATAAGCCATGGTAATTAAGCACTTTTAACTACTAGTACACAACTTTTGCATTTTACGCGATTAGGTCTTTTTTCTCAAATCGACACACAAACGACAAAATTTTCACACAGAACTTTCACACATACTTTATCACATGCCATAAACACCAAAAATAATATTAAATTATTTCTCTGACCTCGAATTTGTGGCCCCGAAACCACTGTTCTGACTAGGGTCTAAACGGGCTATTACATCAGATGTCGGGTCAGATGGAATTTTGTACTATTGTTATACCTTTAGCGGCATTTAGGGGAAAATTTCGCTACTTCTTTACCTTTTGTTGCGCTATTTCCATAAATGCCACTATAGAACGACTTATTGTGGCATTTTTCTTTTAGCGTCACTAATGGTATATATTTTTGGCATTTTTTAATACAAACACCATTAAAAGTTCAACCTTTACGGTGTTTTCGCTCCAAATGCCACTAAAAACGCCGCTAAAAGCTTAATTTGCTGTAATGATATCTTTTTTCGTACTAGGTTTTTAAGGCTCTTTGAGGTAAAGATAATAGAGTTTGAAGCATGGTTAGCTAGCCTCCACCGACTATGGGATAGTTTAAGGTCAATACAAATAAAGCTCTTATAACTTCAGGGAATTTATTAGGGATCAAAATGGTCAATGGATTCTAAGATTTGCAAGTTGAATTGTGAAAGAAGTAGAGATTTGGGGAGCTTTTGACGACCTAACCCAAGCTTGGTCCATTGGTGTTTGAAGAGTTATCCTAAAAATGGACACTTCAGTTGTTGTTAAGTTATTGTGCAACATAAAGGAGGATCATTCTCCAAATGATTGATTTGTTCCATTAGAAGCATTATCTAACAAGAAGGGGTAAAGAAAGCACATGTGTATAGTGAAGGGAATAGACTAATCGATGTAATGACTAACTTGACAGTAAGCTTTCCATTAAGATTACAAGCTTTACCATCCATTGCCTGTGGCTCTACAGTTTGTTCCTGTTGATGAAGGAAGAATAGTTTTTCCAAGACGTATTACAATGTAGTTTGTTTTCATTAAAAAAAATGATGATAATAGTATATTAATTCCTAATGGCTAGAGAAGAATCAAGAAATAAAATGTAATGCCTTTGGGTAAATTGATTATGAAATATTAGTAGCCAAAAAATAGATTCAATAATAGAATAGAGGGGGAAAATCAATAATAGAATGTAGAAAGATATTGAATAATCTATGTTTGTTTTCTTACGTCATCACTTATGCTATTTGAGATGTGGTCTATTAGTTGAGTATTCATTTTCTTTGATATTAAATTAGGTTAAAACCACTGTTATAAAAATATTTGATGCAAATATTAAAGAGAATCCATTTGCATGTTTACTCCCATAACAAGTTTATTATTTTTTTCTTTTAAAGATATTTTATTTAAAGTGATAAGTTTGATGGTAGCACACAAACTAATTTAACATTTGTATGAGATTAAAAAAATCATAAATTTATTTTTTATAATTAGTAACATACAATATAATAATATTATCACAATTTAAAATTGAAACAAAAAAATATTTTGAATAAAATTTAATTTAAAGTTATTTTTATCAAGTAATAATTTTTTGATAAACCAATAAAAAATCAAACCTAAAACCCCAACATTAATTGGGGATAAAATATTAGTATTTTTAAAAGTAAATGATGGTTAACAATATTAATCCTAGTAATTCTTAAAAATAATGGATAAACTATATTTAGGGTAACTAAATTATAAGTAAGTTTATGTTTTGGTCATTAAACTTTAAAATGTTATAAAATGATCACTAAACTATTCAAAGGGTTTTATTTAATTCGTTGAACTATTCAAAAGTTTTTATTTAAGTCATTAGGCTGATAAGATTTTATTTTATTTTTTTGAAAAGCAAGCTCTAAGCGAAAAAAATCATGCTTTTTCAACCCACGAAATGCTTTTAACAATCGATTCCTTGAAACTGAGTATATGTGATGGAACTTTAGTTAGGGATACTAAGGATTCTGCATCCTAATAGTATCAAACTAAATGAGCTAAGTTGGTTAATGCTTACTTTCTAACTCTAGTTCAGAAGCTTTTCTCTGTAATCTATGCATTTGGAAACCATGGAGCATTTATTTCCCAACATTAATTTATCTCAAACTAAAAGTAGTAGAGAATAAAGTGCTAGTATTATTGATAAAATGACATGGTAGATGACTATTCTAGTTTATTTAGAGCTCCTTTTGTATCATACTAGGAGGTTTATTATTTTTGTTTGTTGTTGAAGTGGATTATTTTGGTATTGCAGTCTGGTTTTCTATGCCTAATTGCAAACAAGCTAATCAAGTCAAAGATATCCAATGACTATATCCAAGTATATATCTTCTCCCCGAGGCTTGTTAACTCATACACCCATCTTTCTTCACGGTTTTGAGGAATGATGCAACTTTCAACAGTTTCCATATACATTGTTACGTTTACTTAATTTTGACTACTGTTTTTTAGGCTCACCTGGCTCCAGTGATTATCTAAAATTACATAAAAAGATATTACAAACAGTCTAAAATTACATAAAAAGATATTACAAACAGACTTTTTACATCCATTGTAGTGTCGGTGAGGAACAAGAAGGAAATAGTGAAGGAGAAGTGTACGAAGGTAATTTCAAACTCAACGATGGTGGTGATGGTTTATTGATGTTCTTCATTGAACAATAACAAAAAAGAACAAAAAAACAGAAACATAAAAGATGTAAGAAGAGAAAAGGAAATAACTGTTGGAGTTTGGAAAAGTCATCATTGGGTTAATGTGTGATTGTTAATAAATAAAAGTTAATTTTAATGAAAATGACTTGTTTGATCAGTTATTTTATTTGGACTGGTTAAATTGAGAAAAAAATTAGAGTGATTAAAATAGGACAAACATTATTTTAGAGTGACCATGGGTGTAGTTTACACAATAATTTTGTTAAACTAGCTTTATTTGATTCTATGTTTTGATATAACAAATTCAAATGCTTTTGAATAAAATTTAAAGTTGAATAAAATTGGGAAAATGATAAAATCAAATTAAAATGGTTTCAATTGAGTTAAACATTTTCAATCAAGTTAAAATTGTTTAAAAATAAATCAGTATTGCTCCAGGCCAAAAATGTATCGATAGTTTTCAAAATATTGATACTCATTCTAAAATCAATACCAAATTGACATTCTATTTTCAATAAATTCAACAAAGTATCGATCCAGTGTTGATACTTTCATATGGTATTGATGAAAGCTCATTGGTATCAATATCTTTAGCTCCAACAGTCACTAAACTTTGCATTAAATGCAAAAATTATTGATACCTTTTTAGCTGGTATCGATACTCATTATTGCAAGTGAATTAAATGTACTAGTTTTCACATCCCCAATGGCTCTATTCATATCTCCAACAACAACAATAGTTGTAAATCAATTAAGGGGTACAAATATTAGCTTCCAAAGATCCTACAACAAAAAGAGAGATCATCAAGCTTAAAGATTAATAAAAAACAACCTTGGTGCTTCATTCTTTCATACTTTTCTTGTACACACTTGTGAGCTTTCATTGTTATTGAGTTACAATCTTAAGATTTTGGGTAGAAATCTTAAGGGAGATTATAAGGTTAAACATTGTCCTTAAAGGTTGTCAAATTAGTGAATTTGGAGAAATACTTAGTTGTGGAAAGCTAAGATAGTAGAGTAGGAAATTGGGGCTGAACCACTATAAATTATTATGTTCTTTATTGAATATGTTTTCTTTGCTTCCACAATTTTCTTTAAGGTCAACTCACCTTTCCTCTTGGCGATTTCGAGTTGGTCATTTAAGCTAAAAATTAGTATTAGAACTAGTTTCTAAAAATGGTTTAACAACCAAGAGGATATTCGGAGAAGTTCAAACGACCAACAACTCATTTTACAACAATGACATCTACCTCCAGGTCAATTTTCTTCAGTGAGTCTCAACCTATCTCCAAACCTCTTTATTTCAGTGGTGCTAAGTATTCTTACTGAAAAACAAGGATGATGTTGCTCATCCAAGCAAACAGACTTTCCTTTTGAGACATTATTATGAATGGTCATTTAATTTCATTCAAACAAGAAGGAAAGCTTTTAGTTCACAAAAAAAAAAAGTAATGGAGTGAGGAAGATATGAGAAGCATTTTACTCAATGCCAAGACAATGCACATACTATTTTGTGCACTTGGTCTAGATGAGTATAGTAGAGTTCGTTCTTATTCAAATACCAAGGAGATATGGGCCAAGTGAAGAAGTCTAAAGTTGGAATCCTTACACTCAACTACGAAACTTTCAAGATAAAGCCCTAAGAGTATATTAAGGTGATGTCCGATTGGTTTACAATTATCATAAATGGGTTGAAGTCTTATGGAAAGATTTATCCAAATGAAAAGGTAGTAAGGAAGATGTTTCAAAGCTTACCTAAGTCTTAGGAAACCAAAGTGACTAAAATTGAAGAGGCAAAGAATTTAGAAACATTAACTTTAGATGAACTCATCGATTTTTTGCTTACACATGAAATGAAACTCAACGAAGGGGCTGAAGAAGAAAAAATTGTGAAGAAGAAGGTTGGTATTGCTCTAATATCCACCATAAATGAAGATAGTGAATAAAGTGAAGAGGTGGATGAAGACAAAGAGAGGAGATGTTTTCTAATAGATTCAAGAGGTTCATGAAGTCCAACAAAGGAAGAAGATTCCAAAAGATGAAGAAATTGAAGCTTGAATCTACCAAGGAGAAAGATCTCATTATTTGCTATGAGTGCAAGAATTTGGGACACATCAAGTTTGATTGTCCTCAATAGAAGAAGAAGGGATCAAGGAAACAAAAGCTTAAAGCTAATGTGGTTACTTGGAGTGATGAGGATTCCTTCGATAATGAAGATCAAGAAGTAGCCAACCTATGTCTTATAACCATCAATGATTCTAAGGTAACTTCTAACTCATCTACTTCAAATTCTTATTCTTTGTATGTGTTGCAATATGTCTATGATGAATTAGGCTTGGAGTTTAAATTAATGGTTGTAAATTATAGGAAAACTATTTCAAAACTAAAAGATTAAAATAATTCACTCTCCAAAGTCAACCATTAACTTGAAAGTAAAATAAATGATATGCAAGCTATTATTAATGATTTTGAGAAAAAGAATTGTGACTTGCATAATTTGCGTGCTAAAGTTCATGATGATCATCAAAAGCAACTTGAGTTGCTTAAGAGTGAAAAAGCTCACTCTAACAAAGTTTTTAAAAACTCAGAAAGTTTAAAATAAAAATTTATTAAAACTAGCTTAATTTTTGTATAAACATAGAGGTCATCCAAGTTTTTACAAAGGAAAATTTGTTAAAAATGTATGGGTCCCTAAAGGACTCATAACTACTAAAGATGAGGATATCATTTCTAAATGGACACCTAAAGGAACTAGAATCTTGGAAACTAATGCTCATGGACCCAAAAGAAATAGGGTATCAAAAAGAAAAATTTAATTCTATGTTTGTAGGAAAATGTGTATTGCTTGAATGAGAACATCACTAATGCAAATTCTATGTGAGTGCACCTTAATGTTTACTTGGTATGTTAGTTCACTTGTTCCTTATTTTTAACATCTATCTTTGGACTAACCATTTTCTTTTCCTCTTAAGTTTTATTTGATTATTTTTTATATAACAAAAAGGGGGAGAAGAGAAAGGTAAATTTAATGGTTGATTGATTATGATTAATTGATTTTATGTCAAATTTAGTGAACATGTTTTCAAATTAAAATGAATGTAAAATTTGATCTTATGTCAATTTTTTAAGCATTAACTTGAAAATGACTTTTATATAGGGGAGCAATTTATTCAAAAACAAATTTACAAAATGTTTTGTTATATTAAAAAGGCGATTGTTAAACTAGCTTTATTTGATAATATGTTTTGATATAACAAATTAAAATATTTTTGTATAAAAGTTAAAGTTGAACAAAATTGGCAAAATGATAAAATCAAGTTAAAATGGTTTCAATTGAGTTAAATATTTTCAATCAAGTTAAAACTATTTTAAAACAAGTCAGTATTGCTCCAGGCCAAGTATCGATAGTTTTCAAAATATCGATACCCCTTCTAAAATCGATACCAAATTGACATTATTTTTTCAACCAATTTAGCTAAGTATTGATATTATCGATCCAATATTGATACTTTTCATATGGTATCAATAAAATCTCATTGGTATTGATATATTTAACTCCAACGGTCACTAAATTTTGCATTAAATACAAAATTATCGATACCTTTTTAGTTGGTATCGATACTTGCTATTGCAAGGGAATTAAATGCACCAGTTTTCACATCCCCAACAGCTCTATTCATATCTCCAACAATCACAATAGTTGGAAATCAATTAAGGGGTATAAATACCAGCTTCCAAAGATCCTACAACAAAAAGAAAAATCATCAAGCTTAAAGATTAATAAAAAACAACCTTAGAACTTAATTCTTTCATAGTTTTCTTGTCCACACTTGTGAGCTATCATTATTATTCTTTAGCTCAAGTTTATTCTTGTTTATTTATGCTTAATTGCAAACAGTCTCATCTTGTAAGGATTACTTCTTAGTTTGCTATTTGTTATTCTCTTTGAGAGGGTTGAATATTAAGATTTGGGTAGAAACTTTATGGGAGTTGCAATCTTAAGATTTTGGGTAGAAATCTTGTGGGAGATTGTAAGATTAAACCTTGTCCTCAAAGGTTGTCAAATTGGTGAATTTGGGAAAATACTTAGTTGTGAAAAGCTAATATAGTGTAATAGGGAATTAGGGCCGAACCGCTATAAATCATTGTGTTCTTTGTTGAATATTCTTTCTTTGCTTCCACAATTTTCTTAAAGGTCAATTCACCTTCGCTCTTGGTGATTTCGAATTAATCATTTGAGCTAACAAATTTATATATGCTACTTATGTTTATTATTTATTATTTTGAGTAATGATGTTTTGTATTAAATATATGAAGTAAAATTATATTATACATTGAATATATTAAAATGATTTCATTATGATTTGAAATTTGTTTATTATTATAATATTTGAACTGTTAAATATTTTAATGATGTTAAACAATTTGAATAGCAAATATTACATCACACTTTAGAAACACATTTTTAAAAATGAATTAAATTATTAAACCTATAAAATAGGATATTATTAACATTAAATAATGCTTTTAATTGATAATATCTAATTTAAAGTAGGAGTTTAAGAAAATGAAACCGGTAAAAATATCTTTTATTTTTTATCATATTATTAAATTAATATTAAAATAATTATAAAATATAATTCTAACATGAAAAAATTTCTAAGTAAACATAAAATAGAGATTGATTTTTAACCTAAGCATAAAATAAAAATATAATTAAAAATTATTGGTTGTTGTAATGATAGTGATAAAATAGAGATTAATTTTATAGTTTGAATTCATATGTAAGTAATTATTATATTTGGTAATATATATTTAATGAGTTTAAACATAAAATAAAATTATAATTAATAATTATTAGTTAGGTAGTGATAGTGTTTAATAATAATTGTTTTATTTGGTAGTGTTGTAGCTTGAAATGAAATCTAACATAACATAAAATAGAGATTAGTTTTATACCCGCTAAAATTTAAAATTAAGTCTATAAATACCATTTAGTAGTTTTGAATTTTATCTTTAAAAATTATTGGTAAAAATATGAGATGATTTGCATTAAATCATGTATTTTTAATAGTATGATAATAATTTTTTAAATATTGCTTTTACATTTCACTTGCATTATATTAAGGGTTACTATTTCAGTATTATGAGAGTGTATTTTTATTTTATTTTACAAGTAATCTTAAAAATTATTATGTGTCTCTTTTTTAAAAATATTTATCTTTTAAAATTTTACTATACACTTATGAGACACTTGTCAACCACCTAACCTTGCTTGTGGAATCTAAAAACTCCATGGCAATGTAGAGATATTTCCTTATTTTAATAGGTATTTTTAGTTAAATATTATTTTTACATTTAATTTACATTATTTTAAGGAACTAAAATTAAAATAGACTATTAAACTAGTTTTATTTAATAAATTCTCTTGATATAACAAATAAAATGTTTTTGAATAAAATTTAATTTTTTAAACAAAGAAATTAAAAGTTCAAAGAATAAAAATCATTTCAAGACTTACAAACATTTTAGAAAATGTTTTGAATAGTTAGAAAATTTTGGAGAAAGTTCAAAATAGTTTTAAACTCTTGAACTCAATTGAAACAATTTTAAATTAATTGAAAACTGATTCTTACAAAAAGTATCGATATTTTCAAAAAGTATCTATACCCATATGATTTTTATCGATATCATATTTTTATTGATACCAATGTTGCTTGTTGTCTTGAATAAAATTTAACAAAAGTAATAAGTATTGATATTTTTAAAATATATTGATACCATCTTTTATATCGATACCACTTTTGCATTTTGTTTTTATGATTTTTTTCAAACAATGACAAATAGTATTAATACCCATTAAAAATATGTCGATACCTTTTACCAGGTATCGATAAATCATCTTGGGTATCGTTGTAAACTAACTTTAACAATCACTGAATTAGGCATTAAATGCTACTAGTGTGGATACTCGTAGAAAAAGTATCAATACTTTTTTGTTGCAGGTGAATTTAATGATCTGATATTTTCATCCCCAACTACTCTCTTTATTTTCTTAACAACCATAACGGTTGGAAATGAATTAAAGGGTATAAATACCATACTTTTCTTTCATACACTTGTGAGCTTTATTGCTATTCTTTTAGCTCAAGTATTTTTTTCTTTGTAATTGAGCTTAATTTGCAAACACTTTGATATTGTAAAAATAATTTCTTTGTTTGCTTCTTTGTATCTCTTTAAGAGGGTTTGTGTCCTAAGGTTTGGGTAGAATCCTTAAGGGAGTTTGTAAGGTTAAACCTTGTCCTCAAAGGTTATCAAATTAGTGAATTTGGAAAAAAAAAACATTTAGTTGTGGAAAGCTAAGGTAGTTGAGTAGGCAATTGGGGTCGAACCACTCTAAATTCTTGTGTTCAATTTTCTATCCTTTGTCTCTAGCATCCATAAAATTTTTAAAAGTCAATTTACCCCATCTTGGCAATTTTGGTTTGATTATTTGAGCTAATAATTGGTATCAGAGCTAGTCTCTTTTAGATGGTTTAACAAACAAAGAGAAGATCCTTGAGGAAGCTCAACAATCTATAAATCAATCCATAAGAGATGACGTCTACACCTTGTTCAGTTTTTCTTGGAAAATCATAACCTATCTCCAAGTCTTCTTACTTCAACGGTGTCAACTATTCAAATTGGAAGACAGGAATGATATTGTTCATACAAGAAAATGATCTTGTTGTATGGGACATTATCATGGACGGTCAATCCATACCTCTCAAGCAAGAAGGAGAGCTCCTTATTTCAAAGAGCAAGAAAGAGTGGAATGAGGAAGATAGAAGAAGTATTCAGTTGAATGCCAAAGCTATGCACACCTTATTTTGTATACTTAGCCCAGAAGAATACAGTAGAGCTTCATCTTGTTCCAATGCTAGTAAGATATAGTATAAGCTCGAAGTCACACATGAAGGTACCAACCAAGTAAAAAAGTCTAAGATTGGAATTTTTACTATAAATTATAAAACCATCAAAATGAAGCCCAAGGAAGATATCAAGGTGATGTTTGATCGGTTTACTCTCATCAATAATGGATTGAATTCTTATGGGAAGACATCCAAATGAAGAGGTAGTAAGGAAGATGCTTTTGTAACATCCTAAATTTTTGGGCCTATGCGTTTAATGGGTGAATATGTGGAATGAGTTAATTTAAGTGTTAGGGGCCCAAATTTTAAGTTTTAAGGAGCCCAAATCTTCTAATTTAAGTTAGTTAAATTTGGCATTAGGGATTAGGGAAGTGGACGGCACAAGGCTATTTTTTTGAGAATTTTATTATATTTATTCTATGTGGATAATAAGCAGATAAAGGCTATTATTTAGGGATTTAGTCTTTAAGGATAATAAGCAGATAAATACTATTTTTGAGGAGATAATAGATTAAGATAAGGGAAAAGGGATAGGAGCTATCATGTGTGGCAGTGTTGGCTGAAAATCAATCTTTACTAAAGGGAGGAATCAGTTTTCTATATAAAGAGGGGGTGTGCAGAAATTTTGGAAGCCTTTCTTTTATTTTCTTTTCTCATCTTCTTCCTCTCAAAAGCCGAAAACCACCATTTTCTTCACCCTTTCTTCCTTTCTAAAATTTCATGGTTGGCCGAATCTTTTAACCTCTATTGTTATTTTTCTTCTAATCCCTAAAAGCCGAAATCACATCTCTATTATTCTATTCTTCTCCTTAATATTCATTGGCCAAATCTCTCTTAGCCATCTCTTCAATTCTTAAATCTTCTAAAACCAAAATTCTTAGATCCCACCACCAAGTTGCGAATTTTTTCAAGAAAGTCTGCCAGCCGAATCAAGAAAATAATAGGTATGTGTCGATTTTGAGTTTCCAATATTTCTCCGGCTTTTAAAGTCCCTAAGAATGGCTATTTAGTGACTAATCAAGGGTTTTTCTTATTTTCAGCATTTCGGGATCTGAAGAGGAGTCCAACGCTTAGATCTCTAAGTCAAAGATCAGTAACACTCAAGTCGTGTTAATTTAGGGATTTCAAGGTAAGGAGATTGGTTTATTTATAAATATATGAAATCGGGTAGAACACTAACCATGGCCGAATATAGGAGAGGCCCTATTTTCACATATTTTTGGCTTTTTGAGCAAAGTTGTAGATCGAGATAACAAGGATATCGACTAAGAATATTGGATTTCGCGATATCAGGTGTGTAACACTTTCCCACCATCTAGATCTGTTTGATTAATATATGATTATAAGTCTTATATGTTTTGATAAATGCCAAAATCCGGGCATAATAGAGGAAACCCAAAGAGGGTAAAAGCAAATTATCAGGTTAGTGAATGTTCTGATTAAACGATATAAGTATATTGATTTTATGTGATTAATGGGTTGGGTTTGATGAAAGGAGAAAGTTATATGTTGTAGCGGTTTTCACCGTGATCTATTGTAGCGGTTTTTATCGTGATCTGTTGTAGCAGCTTTTGCTGTGATCTGTTGTAGTGGCTACGGCCATGATCTGATGATGAGCAGCACGATTGCCATCAAGGCGTGTAGCGGTGTGGGTTGATTATAGAAATCCCCAATGGTGTGAATGGCTGGTACGGGGGCGTGTAGCGGATGGAAACCTAGGATTTGGGTTGGGCTTGCATGTTATTTTTTTATTATGTATATTAATTCTGATTATTTTAGTTTTATGGGGCTAAGGCCCAAATCTAATGATGCATGAGGGTTGCACACTGAGTCTCGCGACTCAACCAATTAATTAATATTTCAGGTAGCATTTAGTGCATCGGACCGGGCTGGAGAGGAGCGCAAGGTGGCCATGCAAAAGAACATTTGGATCCAGCAAAAAGACTCTAGTTATTATTTTATATTCTTATTGAATGGATTTTAAATCTCGTTGTAATAAGGCCATGGGCCACCAGTTTATATTTTGTTTTATTACGGGCTTTTATTACTTTTAGTTATTTAAATTTTTATTTTTAATTGAACTAAGACATGTATTTAAATTTGGGTTTTTAATTCATAAAGGCATATTTTATTTAAAACTATAAATTATAAATTTTTCCCGAATAAAAGGTTAAACTTTACCAAAATATTTTTCTGAAAATGCGACATTTTTTACAAAATTTCCTTAGTGACATACCAGATCCGGTTGTAGTGTTTAGGCCGGGTTTGGGGTGTTACACCTTTAAAGCTTGCTTAAATTATGGGAATGCCAAGGTGACTACAATTGAAGAACTAAAGAATTTAAAAATATTGACTTTGGATAAACTCATCAGTTTTTTTCTTACACATGATATGAGGCTCAATGAAGGGGTTAAAGAAGACAAAATTGAGAAGAAAATGGTTGGTGTTGCTCTTAAATCCACCACTAATGAAGACATTGAATCAATTGAAGAGGTGGATAAGAATAAAGAAATGACAATGTTTGCTAGAAGATTTGAGAAGTTTATGAGGTCCAATAGAGGGAGAAAATTCCAAAGAAAAAGGAAGGACTTAAGCTTGGATCTATCAAGGAGAAGGATCTCATAATATGCTATGAATGCAAGAAGCTAGGACACATCAAGTTCGATTATCTCCAATGGAAGAAAAATAGATCAAGCAAACAAAAGCTCCAGGCTCATGTTGCTATTTGGAGTAATGAGGATTCATCCAAAGATGAAGATCAAGTAGTAGCCAACCTTTGCCTTATAACCATTGATGATCCTAAGGTTACTTCTAACTTATCTAATTCAGTTTCTTATTCATTTGATGAGTTACAAGAAGCCTATGATGAATTTGAAACTATGATTTCAAAATATAAGAAAAATATTTCAAAATTAAAATATGAAGATAGTTTACTCTCCAAAATTGATCATGAACTTGAAAATAAAATTCATGATATACAAGCTATTATAAATGAGTTTCAGAAATAGAACCAAGACTTGCATAATTTGCTTTCAAAATTTCATGATGATCATCAAAAGCAACTTGAGATGCTTAAGAGTGAAAACGCTCACTCTAACAAAGTTCTTCCAAAAATGTTTGACAAAGGAGAAAATTTCAAACAAAAATTTGTTTAAAATGGCTTTAATCACTAGAAACATAGAGACCCCTCAAGGTTTTATAAAGGAAAAATTGTTAAGAGTATATAGGTACCTAAAGAACTTAATGTTACTTAAAACAAAGAGATTCTTTCAAAATGGATTGCCAAAGGGACAAAAATTTTAGGAACTAATACTTATGGACCTAAAAGAATTTGAGTACCAAAAACAAAAATTTAATTCTATGTTTGTAGGAAGAGGAGCATTGCTTTAAGGTGGGCAATTTAATAAAAAAACTCATGGTAGCTTGATAGTGGATGCTTAAGGAACATGATCAATGACCAGAGTCACTTTATCAAATTGAAGCCAAAAAGTGGAGGAGAAGTTACATTTGGTGAAAACTCCAAATGACAAATAGAAGGAATTGACTTTATTGGTAAAAACTCTTCAATTCTTATTGAAAATGTTTTGTATGTCAATGATCTTAAGCATAATCTATTAAATATTAGTCAATTGTGTGATAAAGGTCTCAATGCCATTTTTGAGTCTAATAGATGTAAAGTAATTGGCATTGTGTCTAATAAGATTATGCTTGTAGGACATAGGATACGAAATACTTATATGATGCATTTGGATGACTTGCATGATTCATTCATTTACCTTATAGCTAAAAATGAAAATAAGTCTTCATTGTGGCATAGAAAACTAGGACATGCTAGCATGAACATATTGTATAAACTAGCCAAAAATGACTTAGTAAGAGGTTTGCCAAAAATTGATTTTGATTTAGATAAAGTTTGTGATGTGTGTGTTAAAGGCAAACATTAGAGAGTTTCTTTTAAACCTATCAATAATGTATCTACTAGTAGAGTTCTTCAATTAATTCACAACTTTTTGGACCAATTAGGACTACTAGCTTGGGTGGAAACCAATATGCTTTTGTGCTTGTAGATGATTATTCTAGATTTACTTGGGTTCTTTTCTTAAGTACTAAGGATAAAGCTTTAGAAAAATTCATTACATTGTAAAAAATTAATCAAAATGAAAATTGTTACTCTATTACTAGTGTTAGAAGTGACCATGGAATCGAATTTTGAAATCTTGGTTTTGAAATTTTTTGAAATTCAAATGTAATTAGCCATAGTTTTTCAACACCTAGAACCCTTTAACAAAATGAAGTTTGTAACACCCTCTAATCTGTTTCCGTCGTCGGATTAGGGTTACAAAGTATTACTATACAATTCAAAACATTTAACTTCAAAACAGAAAGCATTATACAAAATTAATCTTAATATTTAATAACTCAATCTAATTATAGTAAAAACACACTTATGGCCTTAAACCAAGCCTTTGGGGCCCGTAAAACAGCTTGGGAAAAATTAGGGATCAATTTGAAACAAAATAGAAAATTTTTGAAAAACTTGAAAATGTTACTCGGACACTTGATTTTGAATTTTTAGCCAAAATAAATTTTCAATTTCTTGAAACTTTGGCCGAATGACATTGGGTCAACTTTTTTAAAATCGTTCACCAACATTTTCTAATCTTGTTCGAGCATTATATTCGAATGCTAGACTCGAACATGGCGAAACGAGTGAGACCATTGTTGCTATTAACTCTTTTCTTATGAAAATCTTATTCGTCTCACTTTATAAAACTTTGGTGAACTTTTAAAACTTCCTCCCGGCGGTGAGTCAAATGAGAAAGGTCCTTACAATCTGACCTTGAATGTATGTTCGTATGCATCCAAGCTCAATGTTCATGATCATATTTTGTATCTTATTATTACATGGATATTGCGTCCTATTTCAAAACACATTGTTCTTCGATCTACCATCTATTGGTGGATTGATTGTTTTCATAGTAATAGACGTCATGATTTTACTCTTATTTTATTTAATGACATTACTAAGCAAATTGGTAACGATCTAGATAGCACTCTCACATTGCCTTTTGGCATGTACTTTTCATATATCTTTACTTGCCTAAACATCTCAACCAATGTCGATCCTCTATTATTCGTTAAGCATAAACCTATTAGCTTTGCTACCCTTCATCGAGCTGGTTTTAAAATGGATCCTCTTACTAGAAATTGGGTTAGGGATGAACATCCTAATCCTCAAGAGATTAATGATGAAGACCTTGAAGAAAAGCATGATGATATTCCTCCTGCTGAGCAAGCCCCTCCACTGGCTTCTTCATCCACTCAACCATCTGCTTCGTCTCACTCTGACGACTTGGTTGCTTTCATCTTTAATATTGTTACATCTTTAAGTGAGGAGTTTAGAGGTTTCCGTACTCGTGTAGATGTTGCGTTTGAGCGAGCTAATAACAACGATAGTAGTCTAGACTCTAGGATGTCTAGGATGGAGGAAAACATTGCATATCTTATGTATCAATTCCCTCCTCCACCACCTCAAGATGACTAGGGTGCATTTTTTTTTTTCATTCATTTTCATCATTTTCATTGCATATTTACCTATCTTTATGTTAGAACATTAATGCTTATCTTGGTATCTTGTTTATAGATACTTGACAATTTCTTTTAGTTTATTATTGTTAGTTCTTTGTCTTCATATCTTTCAATTTCTATTCTTGGACTAACAACATTTCTCTCTTAAGTTTTATTTGGTGATTTTTGATATAACAAAAGGAGAGAAAAGAAGAGTAAGGTAAATTCAATTGGTATTTAGTTAATTATTTTATGACTAATCTTTTAATGCCAACATTTAAGTGACCAATCTTTTTTTCAATCTCAAGTCTTTGCTTTTAAATTCATAAAATCAAGTCATTAATTCAAATTGAACTTTAACAAAGGGAATAACAAATTCAAAAACAAATCTACCAAAACGTTTTGTTATATCAAAAAGTGGAGATTGTTAAACTAGTTTTATTTGATAAATTGTTTTGATATAACAAATAAAATGTTTTTGAATAAAATGTGTTTTTTGAACAAAGAAATTATTAAGTTCAAAAATAAAAATCATTTCAAGACTTCCAAACATCTTAGAAAATGTTTTTAGCAATAGAAAATTTTGGACAAAGTTCAAAAGCCATTTTAAACTCTGGAACTCGATTGAAACAAATATAAATCAATTGAAAAACTGCTCTCTACAAAAAGTATCAATATTTTCAAAAAAGTATTGATACCCATATGGTTTTTATCAATACCATATTTTTTATCGATACCAATGTTGCTTACTGTCTTGAATAAAAAATTGAACAAAAGCAATAAGTATCGATACTTTTTCTAAATATATTGATAGCTATTGCATTTTATTGATACCATCTTTTATATCAATACCACTTTTGCATTATGTTTTTATGATTTTTCAAACAATAACAAAAAGTATCGATACCCATTAAAATGTATCAATACTTTTTACCGTGTATTGATAAATCATCTTTGGTATAATTGTAAATTAACTTTAATGGTCATTGAATTAGGCATTAAATCTTACTAGTATTGATATTCGTAGAAAAGTATCAATACTTTTTGTTATAGGTGAATTTTATGATATAATATTTTCATCCCCAATGCCTCTATCTATTTTCTCAACAACCACAACAATTAAAAATGAATTAAAGGGTATAAATACCAGTTTCTAAAGGTCTTACAACAATAAGAAAGAATATTCAAGTAAAAAGATCAATCAAACAACCTTTGTGCCAAATATTTCCATACTTTCCTTTCCTACATTTATGAGCTTCATTGCTATTCTTTTAGCTCAAGTGCTTTTCTTTGTAATTCAACTTAATTTGCAAACACTTTGATCTTATAATGATTATTTCTTTGTATCTCTTTGAGAGAGTTTGTGTCTTAAGGTTTGAGTAAAAACCTTAAGGGAGTTTGTAAGGTTAAACCTTGTCTTCAAAGGTTATCAACTAGTGAATTTGAAAAAAATTCATAGTTGTGGAAAACCAAAATAGCGTAGTAAGCAATTGTGGCCAAACTATTCTAAATTCTTGTATTCAATTTTCTATCATTTCTCTCTAGCATTCAGAAAATTTTTAAAAATCAATTCAGCCTCTCTTGACAGTTTTGGTTTGATTATTTGAGCTAACATAGACGTTGTGACAAAATTTGAGCTTATAGTGAAAAGATTTATACAATTACAAAATGGTGTTGTGAGAATTTTTTGATAAAATTTTAATATTTATAATAAACTTGAATTGTCGTTGAATTCCTATACCACTACTAGTGAAGCAACTTTTTTTGATCCGTGATAAAATTTAATAATTTTACAATGAAAAGATTTATACATTTACAAATGGTGTTATGAAAATTTTTTCTGATAAATTTATTAATATTTATAATAAACTTGAATTGCGACTAAATTCTTATACCGCTGCTAATGAAGTAACTTTTTATTTTGTTTATAAAATGCTTTTTTTTTATGATTTTGTTTCTTTTAATTATCTAAAGGAGCATATGAATAAACAAATAGATATAATTTCATGCCAATATTTTTAACTTGGAATTAATTATTCTTTTACATTGTATAAATTTTTTATTATTAATGTTGATTCGACAATCTATCTATTTCTACAAATAAATAAATTAATGTTTTATTTAATTATATAATTTTTTTTCTACATCATCTTTTTCATATAATATTAAAATAAAAGATAGAATAATACTATTTAAATTCGTGTTAAATAAATATTTGACAAATGTGACATAAAAGTAGTATTTCTAAAAGGCTAAAGAAAAGAGTATAAAGAATATTTTGTGCCGGATCTCATATTTTTCATTTATCTAAAAGCTCCTTTCTGCATTACAGTTACTGAAAGAGAAAATAAAGAGTGAAGGAACTTTACTTTTACGTACCATAACTTAACAAAGGGGCGACATTACGAAATCTATTCACCTCAGATACATGGTTTTGGAAGACTTCAATTGACCAAAATACCCTTTCAGATAGGCAGTTTACTTACGTGTCTTATTCTCAGGCAGCCCCGCAACCAAATATTTACGTCTCAGACCCGTTCCCCACGCTTTCGATCCCAACGTGCTTACACCTCTCCCTTGAGGTCCCCATTTTTTTCCCGAGATTTATATTTAATATTCCTTTCATCCAAACGCTCAGCAGATCACGGCCAACACTTGGTTCACCGAATTTGAATAGATCTGGAGAACGAACAGGGCGTTTGCCGCGTCGACCGAGGGAGCTCTCCGGAGTCGGTGATGGCGGCGTCGCCGGAGCATCGTGATGATTCCTCCTCCATCTCTTCCGTAGAAGTTCCGGTCAAAAAAGAGCTAGAAATATGCGTCGATGCTAAACAGATAGATAGTGGCGGAGACTCCCGGGAAGCCGCCAGTGGCGACAATTCCCGCGCCGAAGTTGATTTTGCATTGAATAACGGTGCTGCTGAGCCTTATAGTGCGTTGAGTTCCATTCATGATCTTCTCTTCGTTTTAGTAATCTAATTCGAAATTCGAAGTTTTATTGCACGGTTTCTTTCTGGACTTTTCTACGATTAGCTCGGTCAAGTTTGACTTAAATTTAGACCAGATTTGACTTCCTCCGTTTTTTATTTCTTTTTAAGCTTTCAACTTTGATTGTCTGGGAATTGTAATTACATATTATCGTGGGTGAATATTCATATGTTGTCGTTAAAATTGATGGTGTAATTTGCTATTTATTGGGTACCACATTTCTTTATTAGCTGCAATACAATGGACTACTGGCTTACGCATCTAAAGGATTTAAAGTTTGAGAGTTTATTTTGGGTGTCTTTGGTGGGTTATAAGTTTAGGCTTTGAAGCCTTTCTATTGGATATTGCTTTTCTGATGTAAATGATATAAATTTTGTATATAAAGAAAAAGACATCAAGGATATGAATGTAGCACAAATATCAATGCTATGTCCGTTGGGAGAGCAGTGAAGGGTAATGAAAGGAAAAGCAACTAGGAATGTTAGGAAGAAAAGTTATGCTTTCAGCATGTTGTGTGGTTGTTGGAAAGAAATTAGAACGTCAAATAGAATTTTCATTTTAATGAGTGGAAAGTTTTCATTTTTCCCCAACTGGTAAATCCTGCCTCTATTTGGATTATACAGTACACAAAAAGTAAGTTCTTATAGTTAGGATTAACAAAGAACTGTTGGGAAGAGTTTGCAATTCTGTCATGAGCCATAGTCCTATTTCTAAGCTTTCACCTGAATAATCTATATATCTAAGCTTAAATTTTATGATATGCTTTCTAATTGTTATGTACAAGCCTAAATTTCTTATATTTTTTACTACATTCAGGCATTGTTCACCGAAGCTTTTCTGAAGTTGGAACATTGCGTGCGGGCACTTCAAACATTGAAAAATTGGATTCAAGCCAGCCTAAATTGGTAAAATCAAAAACTGAGGCACCAAGACATCGGAGCATACTTGCTGAAGATGCAGCACAGATTTTTGACAATAAGATGTCTGCCCAAAAGAAGGTATGAAGTTTTCTGAATGCTACATGTTTTCAGAGAATGATTGCTTGATGCCGGTTGATTTAATATCGTCTCAGTTAGATAATTCTATGTTAAGAACTTGTAAATATAAAGATGCATATAATTTCTTGGGGGTAGAATTGAAGAACTGATGGTTAAAGAGGAGTTTCAAAACCATCCATTGGTTAAGGATTTTGAAGCACTTCCATGGGTCCCTGTGGTGTAGTTGTTGTACTTGTACTTGTGACATGTGAATGTGCATATGCTGCTGAATATGTTTGAAAGCTTTTGGAAAATTTTATTTCATTCAGTCAGGGGATGGATATGTTGAGGAGGTAATGAAAACAGCTGTCATTTACCAAAAAGAATTAGATACCTTGTTACACAAGAAGAGATAAAATGACCATCCTTTGGTGGATCTGATCTATGTTTGAGGGGATTGGATAAGAGATGAAATGCAGAAAACTTAGAGAAATTGAAAATGATGTGGTGGAGTGGTCCTTGCATCTTAGCATCTGTGAAAAGTGGGCTGCATCTTTGAAGGAGAAAAAATGAATGTATATAGTAGGTTTTAAACTTAGTTGACTTTGCCAGGAGAAAAGATGAGTTTACATGTAGGAGGTTTCAACTTTTAAACTTAGTTGGTATCTTCAGTAGTTTGAAGGATTTGATTGTTCATGTTTATTGACTAGAATAAATGTTGTTTAATTATTTTTGGGCAATCTCCATCTACACCCTTTTAGTTTGGACCTTTCTGACATACAACCTTGTGCTTATTTTTCTTTCTTATTTTTTTTTTTCTTCAAATAGGCCATTGTGGTAATATTCCATTCTTATAAAGTTAAAAAAAAAAAAATAGCCTTAAGTGTGAATTTGGGGTATTTTGGTGATTTTACCAGATGAAATTAATGGTATAATTCTGTGTGGGAGTGGGAGCTTTATCATTGGGGGCTATTTGGAAGGGGAAAAAACACAAGGGTGCTTATGAGAAAGGTCTAATGAAAGGTAACTGGTATCCTGAATTTTTGTGAGTTTCCGTGTTATGTTGTTCATATAATCGTCTGAACCTGCATGTCCACATCTGTGCTTCTTACTTGAGGGGCTTTTATGAATTAGAATGTTATGAACACTTTAAAAATCATATAAATAAAATATTATAGAATGTTATAAGCACTTTAAAAATCATTAAAAATAAAATTTAATGTTCAGAACTATTATTATGTATTATAAGAATTGTGCAAATTTGAAAAAATTCATGACAGCAATGGCAGCTTCTTCATTCACAATTGTGATGATTGAAAAGTGATTGCTATTTAAATCCCTGGCTAGGATTATTAGCATTTAGCACAGATACATGCATACATTAATCTCTATCTAAATAATGGGTGGTTTTTCTTGAATGGTGTGAAAGCTTGATCTTTTCAGATTTGTGTAAGTGGTAATATTATTATATTTATAAATCTGTGCAGCTTCAATTGTTGAACAGAATAGCTACCGTGAAAGATGATGGGACTGTGGAGTTCGAAGTGCCAGTAGATGTTGAGCCCCATGTTCTTGCTGGTGGATTAAGAGACGAACATATTGAAGTTGCTGAAGAAGAGTCACCTGAAGCAGATATTCAGTGTATTCCACCACTGCAAGTAGTGATACTTATAGTTGGCACACGTGGAGACGTGCAGCCATTTATTGCCATTGGCAAGCGCCTCCAGGTTGGGATAGTGTTTTATTATTTGGGCCTCTTTCCATTTTTGTTATTTTGTTAATCTGAATAAATTTTTCTGTTCATTTAAATTCACTAACTTCGTTGTAATCTCATGCGATTTCTGGTAGCATGCTTGTGCTTAGAAAAATGGAGCAATTTTCTTTTGAAACCAGTTAGTTGAAGACTGAATTATTACTCATGTTTCCCCCCCACCAAAAAAAAAAAAAATCCATATAACCATGTAAATTATATTAAAATCAGATTCTCAGTATTTAAAGTTAAGCAAGGGAATGCTTCTTAGTCCTCACATTGACTAAGGTAAACGAGATAAAAGAAATATTTTAGTCAATAGAAGGCAGCTCCAGTATGAGCAATTTGCTTATGGCCTATTGACTCTTTAAGTGTTGGATTTTGGTGATGATCATTTAGGGTAGTTTGTAATTGTTGAGGATCAAAGCATTGCTTGCCTTTACTAATCAATATTGCTGTGAACCAACTAGGGAGTGCTAGGCTTTGCTGAATTTCTTTTCTGCCACTGTCTTAATTCATTGCCCTGACTTAATTTTATTTTTTATTTTAAGAAATAAGATTAAGTTTTTGAAATCTTTTTTGGTGTATAAGTGCAAATCATGGTTTTATAAGCAGTACTGGTTTTTCATTTTGTTAGAATAGGTATGTGTCCTTTTTGAAACCCTGCATATTGGCAACTGTATTCATACTGCTTTTTGCTCACTTGAAATGGAAAAGAAATGTGAAAGCCTTAAGTTCAATCCTCTTTATTGCTTGTTTCAATTGTTACCACGGGAAATGATGTTTTGCATGCAGGAATATGGTCATCGTGTAAGATTGGCAACTCATTCAAATTTCAAAGAGTTTGTGCTAACTGCTGGGCTTGAGTTCTATCCATTAGGTGGAGATCCAAAAGTTCTTGCGGGTTGTATGTATCTAACTTATTATCTTATGTTTTTCTGGTGTAACCTTAATGGGATTCTATTAAGATTATTTTTAGTCGGTTCCTATATATAATTCAAATTAGGGCCTTGAATAGCATTTAATATTACCTAATTGATAGATATTCTTGATGCATGTGTGCTGCACTGAGCCCTTTTTATTTTCAATTGCTTACCACGCAACTTCAGTTAAGAGTATATAGGTGTTAGGTTGAAGACTATCCACTATGCCCAAAGTAATATGTGACCTAATTATTTCCAGCAGGGTTTTTTTACGATTTCCTCACTTGACCTTTTCCCCTGAGCAGATATGGTAAAAAATAAGGGCTTTTTGCCATCAAACCCTTCTGAGATTCCTATTCAGCGAAATCAAATGAAGGAAATTATCTACTCTCTACTTCCTGCTTGCAAAGAACCTGATCCTGATTCTGGTATTCCTTTTAAGGCGGATGCAATCATTGCAAATCCTCCAGCATACGGTTAGATTCTTTTCTTTTCATGCTTTAATGTGTCTCAATATACAGCTGTATGGATGTAAATACTTGCTTAAATATGCATTTATGAGTCTGTATAATGGAAATATACATGTCTAAGATTATGTTGTTTTGCTTTAAAGTTAAACTTATTATAGATATTTGATTTTGCACTCATTTCTCATGTATAGAATACGGAACTCCAGTGATATTGAAGAAAAAAATATTAGATTTACTCTTTTGGCACTCTGCTTTAGTTTCTTACACATTAGAGTTTGATGTAGTGAAAGTTTATGACTAAATCACAACTATAATGTGGAACAATTGGTGATAATAGAGAGAAAAAGGCTGAGAGAATGCTTTTTGCATTTTATTTCTTGGTTTTCTGCATGAGCTACACAGGGAAGAAAAAAAATCTGGAAAAAGAATCACTAATTAGCCTAATTACAAGATTTTCCTTAATCTTTGTTAGAATTCCTAAGATTAAGGACAGATTACTTACCTTATCACTAGGAGATCTCTTGTAAATAGAAACTAACCTCAGTTACTAATTTTTAGGAAGTTACTGCTTTTTAAGGATTATTTCCTTCATTAGGTTAATTCTCTCCTTATAAACTGTAAGCTAACTAGCAGGAGAATGTATCAATATTTTCTCTAAAATTTTACATGGTATCAGAGCTCTAGGAATCATTCGATCCCTCTCATTCATCTCAAAAAATCTCTTCCTAAAAATCCCTCCGATTTAGTTTTTTTTTCTCCCATGGGTGATCTCAATGAAACCCTGTCCGAAATTGAGACGTCACAAATATCTCAGAATATCAATCAGGGAATCACTCAAAGTGACCTCAATTCCTCACTGATAATCACCAATCATCGACTAGATAGTAAAAACTTCTTACAATGGTCTCAATCTGTCCTTATGGTGATTTGTGGTCGTGGCAAATTAGGATACATCAATGGAGAAATTCCACGACCAAACACAGTCGACCCTACTTATGCCACTTGAGAACTCAACAACTCCATAATGGCATGGCTAATTAATTCGAGGGAAGGCTACATAAGCCGAACCTATCTCCTCTTCAAAACTGCAAAAGACATGTGGGATGCAGTCAAAGAAAACTACTCGGATCTTGGAAACGCCTCCCAAGTATTTGAGATCAAACTTAAGTTAAAAGATATCCGACAAGGGACACTCGAAGTAACTTACTACTACAACAATCTGAAAATTTTGTGGCAAGAACTGGATATGTACTATGAGGCAGATTGGGGTGAAGGCTTAGAATGCACTAAGTTTATGACTCACCTCAACAATGAGCGTCTTTATGAGTTTCTAGCAGGACTGAATCGTGAGTTAGATGAGGTACGAGGCAGAATTCTGGGTAGATCACCTCTCCCAACCATTAGTGAAGCTTTTGCAGAAGTGAAAAGAGAAGAAAAGCGTCGTCTTGTCATGATGGGAGAACCTAAACCGATGATATCTTCTGGAAACCAACCTACTCAATCTTTTGCTCTCATCTCCAAAGGTCCACAGACACAAAGTGCTGGGATTTTTGATCAACCAGACCATGGTGTAACCACTGCAACCGTGTTTGTCACACAAAGGAAAAGTGTTTCAAACTCCATGGTTATCTAGATAAAAAACAGAAAGATAAGAAGACTGCCATGTTATCCTCCAATGCTGCAGATGATGTACTCGATGTTCGCCTAACCAAAACTCAACTTGAAACTCTCCATAAGATACTTGGTACTTCTACTGCTCATGGATTTCTAGCCAATCAAGGTACTGCCCTCAACATTGCCCTTGAAATTAATAACCAATCCTTTTGGATACTCGATTCGGGTGCCTCGGATCACATGACAGGTAACTCTATTCTGTTTCAAACCTACACCACTTGTCATAACAAGTCTCGAATCCGCATAGCTGATAGTTCATACTCACCTGTGGCTGGAGTAGGAAAAGTACAAATAACAGAGAATTTTTTCCTTGATAAAGTTCTACATGTCCCAAACTTGTCCTGTAATTTACTTTCAATAAGTAAACTTACTAAGGATGGAAAAATGCTTGCTGAATTTTTTGAAATTGGTTGTGTGATACGGGAACAGAAATCGGGGAGGATGATTGGCACTGTTAAAGTTGATGATGGACTATATGTTTGGAATAAAAATAGCACACAAGGGGGATTGGCTCTATCCACTTCAAAAGAGGACACGATTATGCTATGGGGGCATGCAAATCTCTTGTATTTGAAAAAACATCTTCCGCTGTTATTTCGAAATAAAAGTATAAATTCCTTGAAGTGTGAAATTTGTCAATTGTCCAAACATACCCATGTACCATACCCTTTAAAACCATATATCTAGTCCCAACCATTTTCATTAATTCACAGTGACCTATGGGGAGCTAGCTTAGTAAAAAATATTACAGGGGCTAAGTGGTTTATAACATTCATTGATGATCACACTAGGGTCTGTTGGGTTTATCTACTAAAAGAAAAAATCTGAAACACCCAAAGTATTCCAAAATTTTCACTCAATGGTTCGAATCCAGTTCAACTCTACCATACATACTCTCCACACTGACAATGGGAGAGAATACTTTAACTCTCTCCTAAGCCCATACCTTTCGGACCAAGGCATCATACACCAAAGCTCTTGTCCTGACACTCCACAACAAAACGGGATCCCCGAGAGAAAAATCGACATCTCCTTGCTGTGGCTCGAGCCATAATGTTCACCATGAGTGTCCCAAAATACTAGTGGGGAGAAGCTGTCCTTACTGCCTGCTACCTCATAAATCGAATGCCATCAAGAGTCCTAAATTTCCAAACACCTCTAAATACTCTTCTAAAATCCTTTCCCCTATTTCGTGTTCCTAATCTTCCAGCAAAAATATTCTGATGCAAAGTCTTTGTCCATAATCATCAACCAAATCAATCCAAACTTGATCCTCGAGCCCACACCTGCATCTTCATTGGGTATTCCCCCACTCAAAAAGGCTATAAATGTTACTCATCAGTCTTGCGCCGAATGTTTTGTCTCTCGGAATGTTAGCTTCTTTGAAAATGAACCATACTTTGGAGCTTCTCATCTTCAGGGGGAGACTTTCAATGAAGATGAGACCATTAATACTCTCCTCATCATACCTCATGATCTTACCACTACTATCACAAACACAAACAAACCTAACACCCTAGGTGCTATCCGATAACAATCCTACCCGATAACAATACCATCATCGAACAGCCCCCTGATCAAGGAAAGCAGCAAAAGCAGGTGCCTGAAATGCAGGTTTACGCCCGACGGAATCGCTTTCCTAAAAATGATACAGCAGTGCCAATTGCATCTCCAACCGAAGACTATTCTGAAACAGAAGTCTCACCTCCGTCACCCTCCATCTATCTTCCAATTGCAGTGAGAAAAGGCACAAGGAGCTGCACTCAACACCCTATTTCTCGGTTTGTATCCTATGGAAATTTATCTAATTCTTACAAAGCTTTTGTAACTAATGTTGATTTTGTCAAAACTCCAAAAAATATAGAAGAAGTACTTGAATTAGCTGAGTGGAGACAAGCTGTGATGGAAGAAATGAAGGCCCTCAAAAATAATGAAACATGGGAAGTTTCAAATCTACGTAAAGGAAAAAAATAGTAGGTTGCAAATGGATTTTTATTACGAAATTCAAACCCAATGGCCATATTAATTGATACAAGGCTCGACTTGTGGATAAGGGCTTCACCCAAACCTATGGTCTTGACTATGAGGTGACATTTGCTCCAGTTGCCAAACTAAATACCATTCGAGTCCTCCTATCTCTTGCTGCCAATCTTGATTGGCACTTGACTCAGTTGGATGTAAAAAATGCTTTCCTCAATGGGGAATTAAATGAGGAAGTGTACATGGATTTACCACTGGGGTTTGAAGAATGCAAGGGCCAAGTGTGTAAGTTGAATAAGTCATTGTATGGGCTAAAACAATCTCCACGGGCGTGGTTCAGCCGATTTGCAAAAGCTATGACTAGTAGAAATTACATTCAAGGACAGGCAGACCACACCATGTTCTACAAGCACTCGGAAAAAGAAAAGTGCTGCATCCTCATTGTTTATGTGGATGATATAATAGTAACAGGAGATGACACAAGCGAAATTGTGAGATTGAAAGAATTCCTTGGTACAGAATTTGAACTTAAAGACTTAGGGAATCTTAAGTATTTTCTTGGTATGGAGGTAGCAAGGTCTCAAACAGGTATTTTCATCTCCCAAAGAAAATATGTTCTTGATTTACTATCAAAAGTTGGTTTGATGGGCTGCAAACTAGTTGAAACTCCTATGGAGTTTAATCTTAAATTGGGAGCTAATGAGGATGGAGAAGAAATCGACAGGGGGAGATATCAACGTCTAGTAGGAAGACTCATCTATCTCACACCCGTCCAGACATAGCCTTCAGTGTGAGTGTTATCAGTCAATATATGCATGCCCCGAGGGAGAAGCACCTGGAAGTTGCATATCGAATATTAAGGTATCTAAAAGGGACTCCTGGTAAAGGCCTATACTTCAAGAAAAATGCCAACCAGAATGTAGAAGTCTATACTGATGCTGACTGGGCAGGTTTTATCAACGATTGACGCTCTACAAGTGGTTATTTTAGTTATGTTTGGGGAAACCTTGTGACATGAAGAAGTAAAAAACAGTCTGCTGTGGCACGCAGCAGTGCAGAGGCAGAGTATCGAGCACTGGCTTTTGGTATATGCGAAGGAGTTTGGATACAGACTTATGGGAGAACTAAAAATTCCTTATACTAAGCTTATGAAGATGTATTGTGACAACCAGGTAGCTGTCAGCATAGCACATAATCTTGTGCATCACGATCGTACCAAACATGTGGAAATTGATCGTCACTTTATAAAAGAAAAAATACACTCAGGAGAAGTGTACGTCACCTACCTACCTACTAGGCAACAAGTTGCAGATGTGTTAAATAAAAGTTTAAACAAGAACATGTTTGAGGAACTTGTTGGCAAGTTGGGTTTGATAAACATCTACACTCCAGCTTGAGAGGGAGTGTTGGAATTCCTAAGATTAAGGACAAATTACTTACCTTCTCACTAGGAGATCTCTTATAAATAGAAACTAATCTCAGTTACTAATTCTTAAGAAATTACTGCTTTTTAGGGATTATTTCCTTCATTAGGTTAATTCCTCTCCTTATAAACTGTAAGCTAATTAGCAGGAGAATGTATCAATATTTTCTCTAAAATTCTACATTCTCCCTTAAATTCAAAAACATAATTCCTATTTATTTCCAAATTTTATGGGATTTGTTTTTTTGGAATTTGGGATCCCTTACCATCCATAGTAACAACTCAACACCCCCTCAAGCTGGCTGTAGATTTAAAACAAGCCAAGCTTGTGACTGAGAACCTCTGATGTTTTTCCAGAAACACCTTTGTTAAAATATCAACAACTAGAGTTAATGTAAGAACATAGAGTAATTTGACCCTACCTTTTTCGGTTTTCTCCTTTATAAAATGATGATCGATCTCTACGTGCTTGATCTTGTCATGATGTACATTATTGTTCGCAACCTTAATGGATGATTTGTAAAAACTGTAGAAATCAGATTCTTACTTTAGCTAATTAGGTTACAGGTATAAAAAGAGATAAACTACTCTAAGGAAGGAAATAATCCCTAAAAAACTGTAATTATCCTAAGAATCAGTAACTATGATTAATTTCTATTTACATAAGATTTCCTCAATAATCTATCCCTAATTCTAGGGATTTTAACATTCCCCCTCAAGATGGAGTGTAGATATTTATCCAACCCGACTTGCCAACATGTTGTTCAAACATGTTTTTGTTTAAACTCTTTGTCAACATATCGCAACTTTGTTGTGCGGTAGGTAGATAGGTAACACTCACTTCCCCGAGTGTATTTTCTCTTTTATGAAGTGTCGGTCTATCTCGACATATTTGGTACGATCATGATGCATGTGGTTGTGAGCTATCTTGACAATGACTTGGTTGTCACAATGCAGTTGTATAGGTCTATTATAAGGAACCTTTAGTTCTCTCATCAGCATTTGTATCCAAATTCCTTCACAAATACCTTGTGCAAGTGCTCGATATTCAGCTTCTGCACTGCTGCATGCTACCACAGATTGTTTCTTACTCCTCCATGTCACTAGATTACCCCAAACATAGCTGCAATAACCACTGGTTGATCATCTGTCATTAATAGAACCTGCCCAGTCAGCATCGGTATACACTTTTACATTTCTGCTGTCATTTTTCTTGATGTATAGGCCCTTATCAGGATTTCCCTTTAGGTACCTTAGTGTCCGATATACAGCTTCTAGATATTTTTTCTTTGGGGCATGCATATATTGACTTATGACGCTGACACTAAAAGCAATGTCAGGACGAGTGTGAGCCAAGTAGATAAGTCCCCTACTAGGTGTTGATATCTCCCCCTGTCGACTTCTTCTCCGTCTTCATTAGTACCTAACTTGAGATTAAACTCCATAGGAGTTTCAGCTGGTTAACAACCCATCATCCCAATTTCTGATAGCAAATCGAGGACATATTTCCTTTGGGAGATAGAAATACCTTTTCGAGACCTTGCCATCTCCATGCCAAGAAAATATTTAAGATTTCCCAAATCTTTAAGTTCAAAAACTGTTCCAAGAAACTCTTTTAACCTTCCAATTTCACTTGTATCATCGCCGTTACTATTATATCATCCACATAGACAATTAGAATGCAACATTTTCCTTGTGCCGAATGCTTGTAGAACATGGTGTGGTCTGACTGTCCTTAAGTATATTTCCTGCTCATCATAGCTTTTGCAAACCGATTAAATCACGCCTTTGGAGATTGTTTCAGCCCATACAAATATTTTTTCAACTTACACACTTGGCCCTTTCTTTCTTCAAACCCAGGTGGGAAGTCCATGTAAACTTCTTCATTTAACTCCCTATTGAGAAAAACATTTTTAACATCTAACTGGGTCAATTGCCAATTAAGATTGATAGCAATGGACAAAGGGACTCTAATTGTGTTTAGTTTGGCAACCGGTGCAAATGTCTCCTCATAATCTAGCCCATAAGTTTGAGTGAAGCCTTTAGCCACTAGACGAGCCTTGTATCGATCAATATGGCCATCAGGCTTGAATTTGGTAGTAAAAATCCATTTGCAGCCTACTGTTTTCTTTCCTTTAGGCAGATCCAAAATTTTCCACGTTCCATTATTTTTGAGGGCCTCTATTTCCTCCATCACGGCTTGTCTTCCTTTTGCTGACTCAAATGCTTCTTCTATAGTTTTTGGAGTTTTTATAGAATCAACATTAGTCATAAAGGTTTGATAAGACTTAGATAAGTTACCATAGGATACAAACCGAGAGATAGGATGTTGAATGCAGCTCCTTGTCCCTTTCATGATGCAATTGGAAGATAGATAGATGGTGATGGAGGTGAGACTTCGTTTCGAGCGATCCTTGGTTGAATATGTGAGTGGCACTTCGCCAGACGCTTTCAGGACGTCGATTCCGTCTGGAATAAACCTGCAGTTCGGGCACCTGTTGTTGCTGTTTTCCTTGATTAGGGGACTGTTCAGTGATGGTGTTGGTATCGGGAAGTATAGTATTAATTTCTTGCGGCATAGGAGGAGAAATAACAGTATCAAGGTTGGGAGGTTTAGTGATAGTAGTGGTGGTAGGGTCGGGAGGTATAATAAGGAGGGTATTAAGGTTCTCATCTTCATTAAAGATCTCCTCCTGAAGATGAGAAGGTCTAAAGAAAGGTTTGGTTTCAAAGAAAGTGACATCCCGAGAGACAAATAGCCGGTGTAAGGTTGGTGAGTAGCATTTGTAGCCTTTTTGAGTAGGAGAATTCCTAACAAATATACAGGGGTGGGCTCGAGGATCAAGCTTGGATTGGTTGGGTTGATGATTATGGACAAAGGCTTTGCACCCGAATATTTTTGTTGGAATAGTAGGAATATGAAATAGAGGAAATGATTTGTGAAGAGTGTTTAGAGGTGTTTGGAAATTTAGGACTTTTGATGGCATCTTATTTATTAGGTAGCAAGCAGTAAGAATAGCTTCGCCCCATAAATATTTAAGGACGTTCATTGTGAACATTAATGCTCGAGCAACATCAAGAAGGTGTCGATTTTTCTCTCGGATATCCCATTCATTGAGGGTGTTTGGGCATGAACTCGGTGTATAATTCCTTGGTGCGAAAGGTATGACCTTAGGATGTAATTAAAGTATTCTCTCCCGTTGTCAGTGTAGAGAGTTTGGATGGTAGAGTTGAATTGGGTTCGAACCATTGAGTGGAATTTTTGAAAAACTTTGGGAGTTTCAGATTTGTCTTTTAAAAGATAGACCCAACATACCCTAGTGTGATCATCAATTAAAATAATAAACCACTTCTCACCAGTAATGTTTTTCACTCGGCTAGCTTCCCATAAGTCACTTGTTTATTAATGAAAAGGTTTGACTGTATATGGTTTGAAAGGATATGGAACACAGTATGTTTGGACAATTCACAAATATCACATCGCAAGGAATTTATCTTTTATTTCAAATAGCAATGAAAGATGCTTTTTTAGGTACAAAAGATTTGGATGTCCTAACCTACGGTGCCATAGCATAATAGTATCCTCTTTTGCAATAAATAGAGCTAATCCCCCTTGTGCTGTCTTTATTCCTCACATATAGTCTATCATCAACCTTAGCAGTGCCAATCATCTTCCCCGATTTCTGTTCCTGTATTACACAACCAAATGTAGAAAATTCAGCAAGCATTTTCCCATCTTTAGTAAGTTTACTTATTGAAAGTAAATTATAGGATAATTTTGGAACATGTAGAACATTATCAAGGGAAAAATTCTCAGCTACTTTTACTTTCCCTACTCTAGCCACAGGTGAGTATGAACCATCAGCAATCCTGATTCGGGACTTGTTATGACAGGTGGTGTAAGTTTGGAATAGAGTGAGGTTACCTGTCATGTGGTCTGACGCACTCGAATCTAGTATTCAAGGAGATTGGTTATTAGATTTAAGAGCAATATTGAGAGCAGTACCTTGAGTGGCTAAATTCCCATGACTAGTAGAGGTACTCAGAATTTTATGGAGATTTTCGAGTTGCGTCTTGGTTAGGCGCACATCCAGCACCTCATCAGCAGTATTGGAATATAACAGAGCAATTTTCTTGTCTTTTTGTTTTTTATCTGGATAACTATGGAGTTTAAAACATTTTTCCTTTGTGTGGCCAATACGATTGCAGTGACTACACCATGGTCAGTTCGATCCGGACTCATTCCCAGCACGAGTTTTTTGTGTTTGAGGACCTTTGGACACGAGAGCAGCAGATTCAGTAGGCTGGTCAGTAGAGATTATTGGTTTGGGTTCCCTCATCATGACAAGACGTTTCTCTTCTCTCCTCACTTCTGCAAAAGCTTCACTAATGGTTGGGGGAGGTGATCTGCCCAAAATTCTGCCACGAACCTCGTCTAACTCATGCCTCAGCCCAGCTAGAAACTCATAGAGACGCTCGTTGTTGAGGTGAGTCATAAACCTAGTGTGTTCTAGGCCTTCCCCCCAATTAGCTTCATAGTACATGTCTAACTCCTGCCACAATATTTTTAGATTGTTGTAGCAATGAGTTACCTCAAGTGTCCCTTGTCGAATGTCTTTTAACTTGAGTTTGATCTCAAAAACTTGGGAAGCATTTCCAAGATCAGAATATTTCTCTTTGACTGCATCCCACATGTCTTTCGCAGTCTTGAAGAGAAGGTAAGTTCGGCTTATATGGCCTTCCATAGAATTGATCAGCCATGCCATAACAATTGAGTTATTGAGTTCCCAAGTAGCATAGGTAGGGTCTGCTACATCAGGACATGGGAGGTCTCTATTGATATATCCCAACTTGCCACGACCACGAATCACCGTTAGGACAGATTGAGACAATTGTAGGAAGTTTTTTCCATCTAGTCGATGACTAGTGATTATTAGTGAAGAATTGAGGTCACTTTGATTTATCCCTCGATTGACAGTCTGAGATATTTGTGAAATCTCAGTTTCGGACATGGTGTCATTGTGAAGATCACCTATGGAAAAATAGAAGAGGAAATTTTAGGAAGATGGCTGAGAAATCGGAGGAATTTTTAGGAAGATAGACAAGAGAATCGAATAATTCCTAAGGCTCGATACTATGTAAAAGCTGAGAAATCGATTCTTACTTTAGCTAATTAGGTTACGGTATAAAAGAGATAAACTACTCTAAGGAAGGAAATAATCCTTAAAAAACTGTAATTATCCTAAGAATCAGTAACTATGATTAATTTCTATTTACATAAGATTTCCTCAATAATCTATCCCTAATTCTAGGGATTCTAACATGATTGATTGGCACAGAGAATTTTCATAGGACTGTTGGTTTCAACCTTTAATCCCTTTAGTACCCTTTCAAGCCATAATCCTTCACATATTCCATGTGGCATCGATGTAATTTCTGTCTTTGCGCTACTTTTAGATACAACCTGTTTTTTGCTTCACCCAGTGACAAGATTCCCTCAACTAAAGTACAAGATTTAGAAGTTGATTGTTTATCTTCTTCTTTTTTTGAGCCTGCCCCTCTTGAAGTAGAGGCCCCTTTTAAGACTTTCTAGGAGTCATCTTTATGTAACTTAAAATTCTATAGATTGCTTCCATGTGTTCCTGTAGATCATTCATGATTTGGTATGGCACCAACTAAGAAAGCAATATCAAGTCTAGTGCATAACAAATATATCAATTTCCCAACATGCCTCTGATATTTTCCTTTGTCAACCGGATACTTCAGTTAGAGCCCAATATTTTTCTTGTATGCATTGAAGCACTTGCATGTTTACATTTGAGCATTCTAGTTTCTTTTAACAAATCAAGTACATACTTTCTTTGAGAGGAAAAATAGATTTCATTCCTTGAATGTGCCACTTCCATCTCTAGAAAATATATAAGTTGTCCAAGGTTCTTAACTTGGAATTCTTTTGTCATTAACTCTTTTAGGCTGTTCATCTCCATGATATCATTCAATGTTAAGATTATATCTGAATACAAAAGACGATTGAGAGTTTTATTTTCTCATGTATGTTTGATGAATAAAGTATGATATGCTTGACTTTGGAAGTATCTTTGTCTCTTTATAGCTTTAGAAAATGTATAAAACTAAGCTTGGAGGAGATTGAGTGCATATAAAGATCTTTTCAATTTAGATGCCTTGTTCTTGGTGTTCTATGTTTTGAAGCATGGTGGAATTTTCATGTACACTTCTTCTATTAGATCCCCATTCAACAAAACATTCTTAATGTCAAGTTGATGTAAGGGCTAATCAAGGTTTGCTTCCAAGAAGTCGATTGACTAGTAATAAAGGGAACCGATTGGTTGGCTTTGGTAAAGAAGAGTTGATGTTGTTTCAGCTGAAAAAGGTAAATAGTTGGAGCTATATGAAAATCCAAGAATATGCTTGTTTGAACGAAAGGGTAAAAGAAAAAGCGTATAGGCCAAGATTGAAAATCATGTCGTTAAACAAAAAGCTCTAATACCATATTCAAGTAATAAGAGGCTTTTGCAATGGCTCCACTTGATTTATTGATAAAAACCTGCCTTTATAGAGGTAAATATAGTTATATAAAAATTCAAAGTACTAATTCAAAATTAAGACAATAATAATTCAAAAAACAATTTAAAACTAGGATAGTGTTAATAGCTAATTTATTTGAATGGTTCAAATCTAAGGTTACACTGTTATTTACCAAAAATTAAATTTGGACCAGAATTTTGATTTTTCTGATTTGTGTTGGTTCCTCAATCTCCTCTTGAATTCTTTTCTTCTTAGTGTATACGATCAGGTTTTTATTGGGTTTTAAAGGTGTTTCTTGTGTTTCTATTGTGTGGGTTTGAGACTCATGCCTAACTTTGGACCTTGGATCCTTTGTAGGATTGGGATTGGGTAGATATTCTTGTTGGCAACTTTGGGGGTTCTATGTGGAACTCTCTAGATAAGAGTTCTTGTACTAGTTCATCATGATTCATTCGGTTATCCTAATGCCAATATTTCTAGTATTGGTTCACTTTTCTTTGGAATAGCAAATTTGGGGGTAATGTGTCATTGATCCGAATTCCTAACAAACCGAGATGCTGATATATGTAATAAGGCTTGTTGCTTTATGTCTTGCCTTCAAGTTGAATCATCAATACAATAGCCAAATAGAATTGACTACCATTTCCACCCTCGTCAAAATTGGATGAATGGTTTCTTGGATTAAGTAATATCCTAATGAGTAATATCAATCATTAATAAATTTGCTTAAAGACCGTAACCTCCATGGTGTTATAATATTTGCAGGTAATGTGAGAATAACACTTGTATCCCTTTTGGTTTGGAGAATACTTGACAAAAGTACACTTGATGGCTCTAGGATCTAGTTTACCCCAGTGATGTTTGAGAATATGGATAGAAGCTAAGCACCTAAATATCTTGAAAGGAATGGTGGACATAAGGAATGTATTTGGAAAAGATTTAAGCAACACCTGACAATGAGTTTGAAATTTTAGAGTTTTAGGGCATTTTATTAATTAGACATATGGATGTGAGAATGGCTTCCCCCTTGAAACTGTTGGTGCATGAGATAATAACATGAGGGCCCTTGCAATCTCAAGCAAGTGCTTATTTTTCCTCTCATTAAAGTCATTTTGTTGGGGTGTGTCTATGTATGGGCCTTGGTGGAGACTTTACCTTCATTTGTTAGATAATACCTTGGGTTGGTTTTGAGGTATTCCTTAGCATTGTCAGTTCTTAGGACTTGTAGCTTTGTTTGAAAATATTGAAAATTTGTCCTACCTCAGGTTTTGGTTTACTAGGAATACCCATGTAGCTCTGGTTTGATTGTCTAAAAAGGAAACAAACCAATGGGAGCAAGTAATAGTTCTTACCCTAGGTGGTCCCCACACATCATTATGGATTATCGAGAAAGGTTTAGATGGCTGATATGACTGACTAGGATAGATATTTCATGTATGTATGGGGAGCTGACAAATCTCATTGAAATGCACATGGTCTTTTATTCATAAAGAAAGAAGGAAATAGCTTCTCAAAGTACACAAATTTTGGATGTCTTAGTCTATATCTCCATTTCATAACAAGATTATTGTATGAGGGATTGACCCATAAGCCACTTGGGCACGGTTGGCTTTATCCTTTGGCTATCAAATCTTTTGAGAAGATACGGATTGAAGCACAATTCAACATTGCCCATCGTCCTTCCCTAGTTCAAATCTTGAAACTCACACAAGTTTTGAAAAAGAAATAGTAACATTTTCTTTTTTCTTCTAAATTTGCTTATGGACAAAATATTACAATCTAGATTTGGAACAAAAAGGACCAAATTGTGGGTTAGGACCTAAAATTTAACAAAACCTGTTGTAACTACATTGTGAGAGATCAATATGTTATCCTTATTGTTAGATTCTCATAACATGGGTTTAAAGATTCAAATTAGGTCTTATCACTTGTTATATAGTCAATTACTCCGGAATCAACAATCTAATCACTTAACTTCCCTTTTTGGCATTGAAATCATACAAATCATTACTATTATGAGCCAACGATGTGATTCTAGATGCAAAGGAAGGACCAGGGGTTGAAATTTGAGCCTAATTGATGTACTTATGGAGTATTCCAACTGTTCTTTGCTGAATGCCAAGGACTCAACTGTTGGAGAGTTCCCTATGTGTACCTCTATTATCTTTGTTGTTATTGTGGCATGATGGCTTCTAACCCACATATTTCCTATGATTTTTTCAACAATTGTCTTATGGCTTGTTTGTTTGCAATGATGACACCATGGTGATAGGCTGAGTATCATGGGATGCTAAGGCAGAGGCTTTTGCCAGTTTGTTAGATGTGTTCTCCCATCATGACTTTCATCTTGCTTTTTTCTCTGTGAACTTCTGAAAATATTTCATGAATACTTGGTAGTAGTTTCTGTCCCATAATCCTCCCTTAGATATCATCCCAACTAGGCACATATAAATCTATTTTCTTCCCACAATCTTCTTGCATTATAATTCACCATCCAGGTAACTCCATTCAATTTCCTCATAAATATGAATTTCCTTACTAGTATTTATAGTATGAAGTATTCAGTCATTGACATTTCTCCTTGTTTGAAGTCGTGAAGGAGATTTTAAGACTTCAAACAAAACTGACTTATTTTCATTATTGGGACTAATTTCTTTAAATACATCCCTAATGTCTTTGACTGTTTCATAAGAAGAAAATTTTCACCAATTTCATTGTTCATGGAATTAATCAACCATGACATCATTGTATTATTTAGACTAAGCTACAAAAATAGTCACTTAACTATTAGCGTGTTTTTATTTTGATCATTTAGGTTTAAAAATTATTATTTTAGTCGCTAATGTTATCGAAATTTAATATTTTGATCACTCCATTAAATCACCAACGGTGACCTTTTTTTTATTTGTCTAATACCAAATTTAGCTCTTTAATGTTTATAGATTCTATTAAATTAGCTCTAAGTCTAAAAATTCAACAAATCTTGTCCTCAACTTTACTTATTCTGTCAATTTAGTTTTGATTATTAAAGGTTTAAAAAAACTTGAAAAAATAAAAATTATTTGAAAGTTTATTTTCGATAAAAATACATATAAAATATTTATAAATAGATGAATATATATATTTTTATCATTTCCTTATATGAAATTTATTTATTAAAGTAATAATTTTATAAATAAAATAATAATCTTATAAATAAAACAATTTCAGGGGGAAAAACCATGAAGAAGACTTATGCAGATTCAACTTTTCTCTTTTTTCAATATTGATGACCGCCATGTCCAGGTTAGGTCTAAAACTACAGCCTGAGGTCTAAAAGGGTGAGAATCAATGTCTTTTAAGTTGTTGTTTGGAACGAGTTTGTTGTTTTTGAGGTTGTACTTGAGGATGGGCATGATTAAGGATATATAGGTAAGGATGAGGTCTTGGAGACCTAGTAGGTGGAAGGCTACGCTGGTAGCTCCCCAACCTATTCCTAGTTCATGGCACAATGATGATGTAAAATCGAGAAGTTTCAAAGTAAAGATTATTGGCGCCTGTGGTTGTGGGAAAAAGCAGATCTAGTGCTTGGCAAGTTTGATGAGGACTAAGGAATAAGGCCAGGTGTATAGTACAATTTATTATTTACAAAATAAACTAAAATAAAAAGGAAAAAGTTTGAATCTAGTTTAATTCTTGTTTGTGGGTTTTTTTTTAAAAAAAATATTTTATTTATAAAATTATTATTTTAATATTTAAATTTCATGTTAGAAAAAGAAAAGAAAAATCGGTATTCATTTATTTATAATTTTGTATTTATTTTATAAAAACTTATGTATGTTTATCGAAAAATGATTTTTTATTTTAAAGTTTTTTAATTTTTAATTTTAAAATTTTAAGAAGTAAAGACAAAATTGATAAAATGTGTAAAGTTGAGGGCTAAATTTATTGAATTTTTAGAATTGGAACTAAATTGGTAGAATCTGTACATTGAAGGGTTAAATTTGTTATTATCGCAATAAAAAGAGAACACCGTTAGTGATTTAATGGAGTGATCAAAATTTAAAGCTTTAGTGATTAAAATTAAAATGTTTAAACCAAAATAGAAACATGCTAATAGTTAGGTGACTATTTTTATAGTTTACCCTATCATTTAAAGTCTTTCATGTCATAATCAGGGATCAAACCTATGAGGAGAATAGCTGCTTTGGTGATAAAATCGTCCCTTCCTATGCTGCAAGTAAACATCATCACTGATTGGCTCTAGGTTTGTGTCGGGTGATAAGCTCTAAGTTCCTTTTGGATCCTCTGTTGGTGTTTTGTTGACAGGATCTTGGCTGGATGTGACTTTGGAATAAGTGGGCGAGCTTCTCCTTTCGGTTTCCATGAGAACTTACTAGATAAGAGGAATTTTCGGGGAAAAAAAGATGGATTTGGCTTTAGAAAAAAAAAAGCTTTGATACCATGATGTAATTGAGAAAAAAAGGCTGAGAGAATGTTATCCGTATTATATTTCTTTATTAATTGCATAAGCTACACAGCCTTATTTATAGTACAGAGGAAGAAAAAAATCTGGAAACAAGAACCACTAGTTAGTTAATTACCAAAATGTCCTTGATCTTCCACCTTAAAATCAGAAACACAATTTCCTGATTTATTGGGATCTGATTTATGACATTTGGGAATCCCCTAGCATCCATAATAACAACAATGCTGTTCAGGTAAAGAATATGCTGCAAAGGGCTAAATCATAGCTATGGTGTTTCATGAATTATTGGTAGTGCTTACAGAGCGGTTATCCTTACTCTATTTCAAACTCTAAAAGGCTAGAATGTACAGAAGTTCCTATTCGAATCTTTGTTCAGTGATCTTGCGGGAGACTTAACTTTGCATGTATATGTTAATACTTTTTACTTCCTCTCTCCCATGGTTGTTGGAATGAGTAATTATGAGATAAGAGTCAATCTTGGGCCTTGTTGAATGATTTGGATAATTTGTAGCATTTGCTAGGTTTTATATCAATAAGTTTTGATTTGAATTTCATCTCTATAAATTTATTCATAAAGGGATGATGATTTTTATCCAAATCCAGTATAAGAAAAGTGGCCTTGACATGGTGACGAATGTCACTGTAGTCCCCTACGGACTCAAAAACGTACAAGGGTGGGGGGTTGCTTCTTTTATATTTATTGCTTTAGCAAGATAAATGGTGGTTTGAACTTTAATGCTGAATTTGTTTATTTATTTATTTGCATTTGAGAGACGAGTTTGATGGGAAAATGTCTTGTAATTTCTCTTACTATCATCTATAATTTATTGTTTTCAAAATAGAGTTTTTTTATTCATGTTTGTATTTACTGGTTCGATATTCTGATAGAAACTTTGGCAATTATCTTTAGGGCATACCCATGTGGCAGAAGCACTAAAAGTACCAGTTCATATATTTTTCACTATGCCATGGACGTAAGTCTTGTTTGCGTAGTGTTATCTATAGCTGAGTTGGATGTTGCTTTAACATCTCAAAATCTAGCAGTTTACAAGCTTGTCATTTCTTGTTTTGCATCAGTCTGTTGTTCTATTACATGGTTTAATGGGCACTCTCAGACTGCTTTGCACAATCCATTATTGTTTCCTCCAGGCCAACAGGTGAATTTCCGCATCCTTTGTCCCGTGTGAAGCAACCCGCTGGATATCGAGTGAGCTCTGTGAAGTTTATTCATATATCTTTTTATGTATTTTTCTTATATTTTCTTATCTTGTTTGCTTTTGTTTGCTGCAGCTTTCATATCAGATTGTTGACTCAATGATTTGGCTTGGGATACGGGACATGATCAATGATGTTAGAAAGAAAAAGCTGAATCTACGGCCAGTCACATATTTGAGTGGTTCCCAAGGCTCTGATTCCGATGTGCCACATGGATATATTTGGAGTCCACACCTTGTTCCTAAACCAAAAGGTGGTTGGCTTAGAATCTAGTTGCAGAGTCTAGAACTTAAAAAGATATAACCGTGGGCTTTCATTTACACCTGGAGTTTGTCTTTATGAATATGTAGATGTTGTAGTTTCAGTTCATATTCTTGCTAGCTTTGTAATAAAGCATGAGAATATTTCTTTAAATAAAATAATAAAATGTATAATGACTTAACATGGCAAGGATTTCTCAAATGGAAGGATAACAAATATTTTTCTCCTTCAGATTGGGGACCTAAGATTGACGTGGTAGGATTTTGCTTTCTTGATCTTGCAACAAATTATGAACCCCCAGAATCACTTGTAAAGTGGCTTGAAGCTGGACCTGAGCCTATTTATATTGGATTTGGTAGCCTTGTGAGTTTGTTTTCTTTTCTCATCATTATTACTATATCTTTCTTTTGCTTCTTAGTTTATTTTCTTATGTCAAGTCGTCATTGCTTGTTAATCCCCTTTAAGTATCAGATATCTCTAGCAGTATTTATGTGAGAATTTTAACTTTTTTCTTTGCATTCTCAAATTATTTTAGCAGTGGTTTTCCTGTTATAAAATAACCTTCTGTCGATGTTCTGAGAGAATATGACTGTTCCCATTCTGTTAAGCATAGGATTTACTAATGACTTCTTTTCATGCAAATTTTGTATTTGTGTTGCTAATATAAAGCCAAGCCTGATGAATGCAATAATCTTGCACTTTTTTCATCTTTCTCATTAGGGCAGAGATTCATTACATTGACCAGGAAAGTAGACTGGTTTGAACCTTAATATAGTGTGTGAATGCAAAGTTAAGTAGGTTGCTATGAGATATTGTCCTCACTTGTCATGATGTAGCTGCTTTTTATTTTCATGAAAATATGTCCTTTTGAACTCTCTCTTCTATCAATTTCAGCCTGTTCAAGAACCTGAAAGAATGACCCAAATAATCGTGAATGCATTGGAGCAAACAGGACAGAGAGGTATCATTAATAAAGGCTGGGGTGGCCTTGGGAATTGTAGGTTCCTTTTCTTCTACTTTTGGATCTTTAAATGTTTCTTATCAACCTAACTTATTTTCTTAGTTGTTTTTCATTTATTTTAGTGGCAGAACCCAAGGACTCTGTGTACTTATTGGACAATGTCCCTCATGATTGGCTATTTTTGCGATGCAAGGCCGTGGTGAGTCGATCTTGTCTCTGAGGATTCTTTCCTGTTATATCTTTGTAGCTTCTTTATACATAAACCACAGGTCTACAATGTATGGGTTATAACTCCTGGCCTGGCCTCTTTTCACTGGGATGGGCTTGGAATGCTGGGTCAATAACTTGGACACAGCTTATCTAGGTCTTACGAGTTCCAAATTTAAGGTTTCAGATTTGCAAATCCCTTTCCCCTCCCTCTAGTCTAGAAGAAAAGAGGGGGAAATTTTACTAAACAGTTTTGACTTAATTATCACTGTGGCTCTGCTTGGAATGACATTGGTTGTCATTACTTTTGGAAGAACACTTATCTTTTATGGTGTCATTCTTTGATGGGATGGTTACTCTATTGGCAAGGAGTTCCTTGTGTTTTATCTTAAGCAATTATGGACTTTAGATGATCCAACTTTTTTTATTGTTGGAAGAAACAGATGCAAAAATGTGTTGTCAATACTTAACATTTTGACATCATGATCTGTTATGTGGTCTTTGTTTAAAAAAGGTGGAAAAAAGAAAAAGGTGAAACATGACATCTCGGAAATCAAAATATGCATATCTAAGGTATGGTGATTGCTCAATTCTGTGATGGTATGCCAAAGAAGTTTGGCATATATGGCTAGGTGAAGTTGGGAAAATGATTAAAGGAGAAGCCAAGTATGGTATTAACACAATATAATAAACTAAGTTGCAGAATAGGCATGTATCTGGCAATATAACATGCTTGTGAGATACAAGGATGTGCAGGTTCTTAATCATGCCAATTAACTTTCGAATTTTCATCTTTCCTTGACTCCTCAGAATAGTTTCTCTTGAATGTTCATGGCCTAACAAATATTTGTTTGACTTGCTTTCAGGTTCATCATGGAGGTGCTGGAACAACTGCTGCTGGTCTTAAAGCTGCGGTAAGGACAAATATTTTGATCCTTGTGGTATTTACGTGCTTGTGGTTCTGTGACTAAGTGCTTACATTATTTTGCCTGCAAAAAATTGGGTGCCTTTGGTATCATTTCATGTCCATCTGCCTTCTGTTCCACACATTTTGTCCTAAATTTTAGTGCCCGACTACCATTGTACCATTCTTTGGTGATCAACCTTTCTGGGGAGAGCGGGTGCATGCCAGAGGAGTGGGACCTCCACCCATCCCAGTTGACGAATTCTCACTTCCCAAGTTGGTTGGTGCAATAAAATTCATGCTCGATCCAAAGGTAATTATGAATTTGAGATGCCAGACTTAGTTCAGTTTATATTCGCTTTGGCATTTTATGGTTAACAGGCTTGCTGAGATGTGGATTTATCATCTTGTTCCTTTATGATGATATCAAGGAATATATATATGGAAGTTGGCCAAACTTGTAGTGTGATGATTTATCGAGGATATTGAAAACTTTCGCAATGAAATATGTCAGGTGAAGGAGAAGGCCAAAGAACTTGCCAAGGCAATGGAGAATGAGGATGGGGTGACTGGAGCAGTAAAAGCATTTCTTAAGCATCTTCATCACAAGAAGCCGGAGCGCGAGCCATCACCGGTGCAATCCAGTCTATTCTCCATCAGTAGATGTTTCAGATGTTCGTGAATCTTGTATGTATGCTTGTGTCTTCCTCGTTGTGCGTGTCATGCAGTGTCCATGGTGTTTTCTTTCCTAATCTGAAACCCAACATTCATGAATCCGTCCCTCTTTTCATATCCCCATCCCAGCTGCAATTGTTTTAACAGTCGAGACACGTTTTAGAGAGAGACACAAAATTTCATTCGTCTCCAAGGTAGAAGGCCCATTGTTTTTTGTCTTTGAGCTGCAATCTATGTAGGTTTGAGTCTTCCATTCATCTTTTAAAAACATGACGCCATTCCTGTTTCGCATGCTTGAAATAAATGAGTATTACTCAAAATTGTGATATTTATTTCGGATTTGTTATGAGGTAATTATTTATAAAAATACCTTCCCTTATAAGTTGACTTAATATCTAAAACTATAGTCTTTTTTTCAACTCATAAATAGGAATATAATGTACTTTAAGCGCATTCAAATTTATATTTACTTATATTAGTAATAACACCCATCTTAATTGAGTTAAGATTCAATCAAGATAATATTATCATTTTTCTTATTTGTTTTCCTTTTCCTTTCAATATGGGTTTCTTTTCAACAGATGTTTTATATTTAATAATTTTAGTAATATTTCATAATTTTTAATTTTTATTAAAGTAATCTGTTATAATATGTTGATATGATCAGGTTGTTTATTGATAAATATTTTCTTCATTAAATCATTGGAATTATTAAATATTGATTTATTTTAATAAATTTATCGATTTTTATTGACTGAACTTTTATACAAATTTCGTAACCCCACAAAGCAACTAGCATAGTAATGAAAATATTTTCTAAAATGATCATAGTAAATTACTCTCACAAGCAGTAATATGCGAATCATTTTTCTAATTTGAAACACTCTTTTAACCTTAGTTCTTAAATTTTAATTCACTTCACCACTTTCAACAAAGAGATGAACCAAGAATTTGATCGAATATGACATTTGGGTTTGAACATTCTCGCGATCTCTTCCACTCTCTCTAAATATGATTTTTTGTATTAAAAATATATAAACAAAAATATGGAAGAAAAAAAATACTAAAATGATCACATAGGACAAAAATATCGTAACCATATAAAATAAAAATAAAAATGCATTTAATCAACTAAAAACAATGCAATTAATTAATAAGATAATATTAGTCTCATATGCAATTCAAAAATTAGAATATTTTACTACATGAATAGTGAAGTACTTTTAGTTCACTGCACAATCACATATATGTTATTACTTTCATGATTTTGATTCACTTTTTACAACGCAGATATTTATCATCTATCATTAATAAACTAAAGTCAAAATACGACAAAAAGTTAAGTGAATATACTCGAAATCATATCAGTTCCTTCAATTAGCAATTCCCTCACTCGCATATTTTGTTCAGTTGGGATAGTGAAGAAAATAAGCACAATGATTGGATTGGTAGAAATCTTCTTGAAGCAACAATTATTTTTTTTTTTTTTTTTGCTTTGGATAGTTTGGCTATTTTCATCATCTCAAAGCTACATAAACTTTTGAACAATTAAGTGCTTTGTCCTTAAACTCTGTCAATTCTTTTGTGGTTTTAAATTTTTTGGTCCCAACACCTGAGCAATTTCTAAAAAATCAGTCCCATCAGTAATGCAAGCCTATCTTATTCTTTCCAACTCTTTCAGCCATTCTAATTTGGCCACTATTAAGAGATGGGGACCTTGACTAGCCATTGTCTTCAAGATCTTTTCATACTAAAAATTTTTAGTTCCAGTCATGTTAGTTTCTCCCACACCAGTACCATTTGCATTGTCCTTATTCTGCCATTATCATCTTCATCCTCTTCTAACTCTTCAATTATGTCAGCTTCTATTTGGGTATCTTTTCCAATAGCACGGTCTTATATTATACTAAAATCTTTAAAATATAACGTCTTATTCTTCAATGAGGCTGCATTCTTATGACTCTACATACATATTCATATAAAAATTATTAAACACGTTCAAATATAAATACAAATTTCATATACAATCATAATTTATAAATTCACCTTAAGAAATTCATCCCAAATCGCTTGCTTAACTATCATCATTTTCCTTGTGCTATTCCATCCAAAGTCGTTGGTGTGTTTGCCATAGATCATGCCATGCAGACCTGAGCACTCATTACTAAGTGTCCTTAGCTTGTTGTCAATGTGAGGCTTAGCTTTAACACGTAATGTGGGAGTTTTGATTGTGACAATCTTTCAAGTATAGGTAGATACCCTTGTCTAAAGCTACAATCAATTTTGTGGCTACCTATGAGATACAATTCAACAAGGCAATGAACCAAAATTCTATACTCTTCATTTGTCTAGTGTCTTCTAACAAACTTGCTACTTGACCTCTTACCTTTAGAGTTCACCTCTTGACCTACCATTCTATTTATATATGCCAAATTGGATTAACACAATATATTATAACTTATACCAAATTTAGTGTAGCTAAAATGAAAATGTAGATACATAAAAATATCTCATATAAATAAATGCACACATTACATAAAAGTAAAAATAAAATATTTATAAAAATATAGTTTGTGCATAGACAACTAAACTTAGTTTATGTATAAAAAACCTTAGTTATACAATTATTAAAGATTCCTAACGCTAAGTTCAACCTATTTTCCTTTTATTTCACCTATTTGATCGAGTAGCCCTCCACTCATTAAACATATCTATATCAAGTTGTTTTCTCCACTTAGTCCACTCATTTGCAGGCTTAATTTTAGAAACCAATGCTTCATTGGTATCATCCTTAAATTTCTCACAAATTGAGGCTTCATCATCATATTCCAAAGGGTCATAAGACATTTCATCATGAATATATTGTGTAGCAAACAACATGCAAGGATAATTCAATTATGTGTCCTAATAGGACAGAAAAAGAGGCTCCTAAGTTTATCCCCATCTCATATTTAAAAGATTAAAACACCTTCTAATTACATTTTATGCGAAAGCATGCTTCATATTAAACAACTCTTCAGGACTGGTAGGTTGATAGTCACTCATCCATTCATTTAAGTGGTATCGTTGCCCTCTAAAGGAGGCTACCAATCCCTCTTAGTGTGCATAACCCGTATAAACAAGGTAATAATAACCTAGTAGAATTCAAAAAAAAAAATCTAAAATTTACATTTTAAATAAAAAATCTACTTAAAGTTTGAAGTGCCTCATATGAAGTCCAATTATCGTCATATGATAGGCACTTTTAGACCATTCCTTCTACTCAACGCATCTTAGAGAACTCTCCTGTCTGTAACCGAAACTTATTAACTAGAATAGTATGTAAATTGTATGTCACGGTCACATGCCCCTAAAACATGTTGGGATTTCATGCCTTTAATGCAGTTATTTCACCATCATGCTTATAACTTTTCAAACAAATTGGTTAATAAAATTTCATAGTTCGAATTATAATCTTTTTGTATAATTGTCCTCATTTGTTTTGCACAAAAAGCAAAATGAACAAATCAAATATTAGTAGGTTATTGAAATGGTACATAGTTTGAGGAATAAAAAATGAACAATTTATTCAAGGGACTATTATGTTGTCTATCAAGTCCAATTAGGAGATATCTTGTCTTGGGTATCGGAGCAGATAACTCCTAGAAAGACAGAGACATAGGTATGATTGTTTGGATTGACAATACATCAGACAAAACCCATGTTGAGTTTATCTTAAACCCGTTTATGAATTTATTTACTTGTGACATTCATAGTGTGACTTACCTCAATCTTGAGTAAGTGATTGACTATGTGTGTGTAACTCATATGCTTTGATATATTGAAAGCATGTGCTCAGTTTGCATCAAGTCGAAAGATATGATGTTGGGTATATGACTTATGTATGGCATGTGTTCACTTACAATATAAAACCCATACCTTTATTAAAGAGTAAATGGTATCCTCTCATTGGCATTGCCTGGATTATGAAAAAGGACTGCCAACATGGTCATTGTAGAAGATGCAATTGTAACCATGAGAAAAAATAATATCATATTGGGTGAACGGATTTAATCCAAAGAGATTAAGGATACCTATGAGGGTAACACACTAATGGCATGATTATTGGATGAAGCATAAATGATAGATCTAAGTTTCTTTTGTAATTGTAAATAATAGGGAGGTCAGTCATACTACTTTTAGTGGATTGACTCCATGACTAAATAATGTGGTAATTAATAGATGGAGAGTCAAAACATAAATACAAATGATTTGAGTCTTAATTATATATGTCTAATTGGTCCCTCTTGTTGGATCTGGTGCCCTAAGTGTAGTACATTCGTTTCGTATTCTTGTACTTTTCAAACAAATTGGTTTAATAATATCCATAAATTACATTAGTACCCTTTGTATATTGTTCTTAATGTTTTCGAACACAAAGCAAAATGGAAGCAAATATTGGCTCACTGGTTATCTAATGTTTAAACTAGTACTAAACAGTATTACGTGGTCGAATTGTAATATAGAAAGACAACTTATATTAGTAAATGAACATAAACATGTCTTTAGTCTAATAAAAAATGAGCAAACCAATTGAAAGACTAGTATGTCGTTTATCAAGTCCAATTGGGGAGATGTTTTGACTTGAGCATCGTAGCAGATGGCTTTCGGAAGGTAAAGACATAGATATGACTGATTGGACTAATAGTACATCAAACAGGACCCAAGTAGAATAGATTCTATAGTCCTTTATGGATTTATTCACTTGTGATATTCATAGTGTGACATACCTTAATCCTGAATGGATGATAAACTATGTATGCATGACTTATATACTTTGATGTAAGTAAAAGCATGAGTTCAAATATACAACGAATCAAAAGTTGGTGTGTTGGGTATACGACTTCTTTAGCATGTAGCATCATTCACAATAGTGAAATTCATAGCATAATAATGGTTAAATGATATCCTTTCATTGGCATTACATAATAGATGATCTTTCGTAATTTGATACATCAAATTAGGTTCTCCATTTCACTTACGGAGCTTATTCTCAAGTAATTTAAGTGTATTTTATATATATATATTTTAGTTTTGTTGTTAATAAATTGTTTTTATTAGTTTTTAGTCATTTTTAGAGCCAAACTGACCAATCGTGCCATGGGAACCTAACAAGTTGATTGAGTGTTGTAGGGAGTCGACGATGACCTGAATGTGAAGAAAACATCACCTAAAAGGGGGTATCGAGATATCGAAGCTTGGAAGTCGTTATACCCTTGGCAATGCTGAAATGAGGAGCATAGAGGCCATCTATAGTGGTATCGTGATACTAGACCATGGGTATCGCAATACCGAGACCCCAAGACTCCTAATCTCAAGACTGTTGTGGGTATTACGATACCACTGCCTAATGAGTGAAAAAACTATAAAGGCAATTTTGTGTCCAAACAAGCTTATGTCTTCTTTTTACTTAAGGGCAAAATAGTCAATGTAAGGTTAAATATTAGTAGGCTATAAATACTACTTTTTGAGCCTTTGAACTCAGATTTTTGGTGGTTGAATAGTTTCTTTAGGGTTTATAGTTTTTAGGTTAGGTTTTCTTTATTTTTGTCCTTTCATTTTCTTTTTTTCATTTTTAGTTTAGGTTTTCTCTTTTCTTTTTAGGTTAGATTTTGGTTTTTTTTTTTTTTTTTACTTTCTTCCTTATTATTAAAGATTTTGTAAAAAAGGATGGACAAACTCTTGGGCTTCAATGGAACTTCATCAATCGAATAAACATTTTCTTAAACCCTTTGCTTTCATTTTATGCTTACAATATGTTTGATAAAATATTTGTTTGGAATTTGAGTTTGAATATGTGGTAAATATGTTGGATGGTTAATTGTTTGGTTGTTTGTTAGCTTAATTTGATGTCTATTCTTGATTGATTGGTTGTTCTATTATATCAAAATGTTTAATACGCTAGAATTGACGCCTCTAGTGAAAAACCTAGATAAACGAGATCGAGAGGAGAGTTTATCCTTAGATAGTTCGATATGATTGTGCCGAGTAGTGAGACCGAGAGGTAATCTATATGCCTAGGTGAGACCGAGAGGTAATCCTAGGTGGTATCTTTTAGTCTAGGATGAGACCGAGAGGAGATTCCTAACTGAGAGTGGCAACCAATATAATCGGTATAGGTTCATTAGTTTAATTGGCACTTAACTAATCAATCAACCATTGTTTAATCATTTACATGATCTAAAACATTAGGAAGAAAGTTTAGCTTAGTTAGTTTAAATAATATTTGAATTTAGTTTAAAAACAATATTTTATTTGAACTTGCACTAATAATTTCTGACTCGATTAGATTACTAATTGCATAACTTGATAAACACATTTACCCACTTGGCGATCTTTTGGGTTCAAACCTTGGGATACTCGAGTGTCCCATTGACACTACAAATATTACAACTAATATTGTACGCTTGCAGTTAAAACTTGCTCTTTAAAATAGTTTTTATAAAATTGTTTTTTTAGCACAAGCGCGTGCGAGTCAATAGATGAAAAGTAAACGTGACCACGAGTTGTTTGTCTTTGTGATAAACGACTTGATTATTATTTGATAATAATTGATGTTTCATAAAGGAAGATGTAATGGTTACTATGAGATAAAATAAGATCATATTGGGAGAACAAATTTATCCTAAAGAGATGAATGATATCCTATGAGGATAACACATTTATGGCAATGTCATTGGATGAGCATTGATTAAGTAGCTTTCATAATCATGTGTAATGGGGAGAGTTCAATCATGATATTATAGTGGAATAAATTCGTAACTAAATAAGTTTATAATTAATATGCGATAAGTTGGAACTTAATTATAAATATTTGAGCCTTAATTACATATGTCCAATCGCCCCCCTCCCCCCGGCTAGCTCATTGAAACCAATAATGAATTGCATGTAGAACCAAATGAATAATAATGGATGGAAATGATAAAGTTAAATAAATGGGTCACATTTGCAAATGAATGTGTTTTCTCACTAATTATAGAAATTACTTGAGAATTAATTTAAGTTTTTCAAATTATTATTTAATTAAATAATTAAAGTTAAAATGAAATGAAATTAATTATTCATTGTGAACAATTGAATATGAAAATTAAATATATTTCCTCATAATTTTTTACAATAAAGTTGTTATGACTTTAACGGAATTAGTAGTGGGTTGAGAAAATTATCTAATTAGAAAAATTAAATTAAATTAAATAATTAATATTTTTTGGAAATAGTAAAACATGTATTGAGTTGGACTAAATTATAAAGTGCTAGTTTAAAAGTCCATGAAGCACATATAAGTAAACTCAATACAGGAGAGACCCAAATCCTCTCATATTATATATGAGGGGTGGCAACTATCACAAAATATTCGGATGATGTGCAAGTGTACACAACCTCAACAAGTAATAAAGTAGTAAGTAAAAAGTATCGTTCCACAGGGGCTATATAGACAAATATTGTGAAAATAAAAACTTAGAAAATTGGTGATGAAAATAATTAGGAGTAGGTTGACTTAACTATTTAACTTAAAATTATCTAAGTATGTAAAACTAATTGAAATATAAACACATAATACTAAGTAGCAATTCACAAGTTTTAATTACTATGACATAAAGGTGTTAGATTAATTGCCTTCTTTAACTTAGAATTATTAAAATAATGTTAATGATGTTATGGAAGAAATCCATGGCAACTCGACTATTTATTAACCCATAAAGTCTCCCTTTTTTAATTGTTAAGTTTTTCTAGCATATGTCTATGTTTGATTAACTTGACAATCTCATAAGTAGACATCATATTATGTGAGGTAACAGTGATATATCTATATGAAACAATTTAATCACAATAATATAAGGTTATGCAAAGTAATAAATTTCTTTCGATATTATTACTACTTTGACATAATTTATCATAAAAGATCAAACATGCACCATTCAAATATTGTGTCAATTAATTACAATCTTGTTCAGATTAAATAATTAATATTGCTCCCTTACATTGATAATCCATGAATAGCATGTTCATGTTTTTATTTGAAAGCATAAACAACCAAGACACATAACATCATTAACTTAATAATAACAATCTAAACTAAAAGAATGCTTTCAATCAAACAACAACAACAAAATAAAGTCATTTTAATTAAATTGAAAGAAGAAAAATATTTAGCAATCATGTTCATCAATTTAGAACAAATAAAGAGTTAAAAGGAAAAGAAACTAGAAGACAAATGTAACACCCCAAACCTGGCCTAGACGTTATGGCCATATATGGCAATGTCACACAATAGTATTTTTGAAACATCGTTGTTACGATGAAAACATTCAATGTTATTATCTTTAGTAAACCTTTGTTAGAACTTAGGAAGTCATCTTTATTCATTTAAAACATTTGTTTTGAAACATCCCTCGTTACGGAAGCTTTAATAAAACAGTCTAGATGATCATGAGTTTAGAAATTACTTTAACTTTTTGAAAACCGAATTTCCTACGACCAGCATGTATAAATCCATGAAGTCAAATAAATAAATAGAAACCCAAATTTAAAACCAAAGTCCCAGAGGGTCCTTAAATTACAACCCAAATAATCAATAATAATCAAATCATAAATCGTAAATTGAAAACATGAAGTCCAAAAATTACTGTGGTCACCGTTAAGTCCTCCGTCGCACCGAATCCGTCTAAGTTTGGGGTTACCTGTGCACATCAAACAAAAAGGGTGAGTTTACGTAAACTCAGTGTGTAATCCCGTAGAAACAAACAAACAATTAGTATTCACAGTGCACAGTTGAACAGTCTTGGGCCTAAGCCCTTTTTATTATCAGTGATAGTTTGGGCCTTAGCCCATCTTAGTACAATGTCAAAAATGAAGTAGGGCCTTAGCCCATCACAGTATCAATAGTAGTAACAGTTATGCAGTAGCAAAATCCTACCCAACCAGCCTCTACACACCATCTCCGTCCAACCCTACACTCCATGTGGGGATATAATCAACCCACCCATCCCTACACTCCAAGTACTACTGAATGCGGCACAATACAATAGTTTGCAGTTGAGCTGCCAGTAAATTAGGCTCAAAGCCTTTCAGTACACTTCCTCCGAATAACAACCCTCAACCCAATGCAATGCAACATATAATGGATGACATGCTATTATGCAATTTCTGTACATATATTCAGTTCATATATTAACATGCCCAGTAAAGATATCATTTAGTCAATTTCACACATTTAGGGGTCTAAGTAGCGCTTACCAACCCTACAGTAGGTTCACAGTCGACTTGGGCGACCCGTGCAACCTTAAAAACATTTCAGTAAAAATGGGCCCACACGCCCATGTGATCTACCCGTGTGGCCCACTCGGCCCAAATTGACCTTGGCCTTGTGATCCATTTTAAAGTAACCCATGCTAGCTCAATACTCATATATGCTTTCACTATTTACTTATATGTTCATTTAAAGTTGTCCACTTGAGTCATAATCACTAAATTATTTATATCTTGAGCTACAGAATTCCAAATTAAGATCTGCTTGATGTTTTTGAAACAAGACTCAAATACCTTTGTACCACAAAATTTTAAGAATTTATAGTTTATCAAATACGTACAGTAAAATATTTTAAGTTATCCCTATTCTGTTATTTGACAGCTCCATCCTTTCCTTACTAAAAATTATTTATCTCCTAGTACGGGATTTAGACGATGTTTTCATTAGTTTCTCTTGAAAATAGACTTATTAAGGATTTTAAAATATAAATTTCAGCCTCTAATTATTTTTTTAAATTTTGATGATTTTCCTAAGTCAAAACAAGGGAACCTGGAATCATTCTGACCTTGTCTTACAAAATTTATTATATCTCATGATTTACAATTCCATTGCTTACCTGTTTCTTCCATGAAAAACTAGACTCAATAAAATTTAATTTTATGTTTTATTCAACCTCTAACTCAATTCCCACTATTTTTGATGAATTTTCAAAGTTAGACTACTGCTGCTGTCCAAAACTATTTTAGTGCAAAATGTTGATTTCCAAGTTTATAACACCCTTATTTCCTTTCTCTATAATTTTTTCGCATCATTTTCTCTTATTTCTAGACAGCAAGCAATTTTAGCTTTTTTGAATCCCATTTTCTACGTTTCGGGTACACACACGGTATCGTTTCTGATGCGTAAGCACTCTTAAGCCTCCAGAACCTAAAAATCGACCAACATATCTCCAGATTAATCACTTAATTCGTTTTTAATCAACCAATTTTGGAGGGAACTCGACTAAAAACCTAGCGAAACCCTTACCTCGCTTGAGTAACCATGACTTCTCACAATCACAGCGTCAATTCAAAACCACCAGCCCCTTGATTAACTCCTAAACAGCAAAAAAGAATCCCCTTTTAGAGATTAACCAAGAACGATTAACAATAGACAAAATCGTTACTTACCGAACACACACAACCAACGATGAATAACCGAATCAATTGGAAAAAAATAAGAAGAAAGAAACGGAATGGGAAAAAATAATGAAAATTTCGGCAGCAATTAGGGGAAAGAATCAATAGAGGAGAGAAAAGAAGAAGAAGAAGAAAACGTCAGAAAAAGTTTGGGGAATTAGAGATAAAACCAAAACTCTACTCTTTTTTTTTTTTGCAACAAAAAGATAATCAGATTATTTTCTGATAACCTCTCCCTAATTATTTCCTAAAATCACTCCTTATTAACCCACTAAAACACAACTACTCAGAATTTTGCCCCAACACAACTCTTACCCAAAATTCGAGCAAAAATACTGTCTCCACATCATAGAGATTTGAACACAGGACCTCCAATACTCCAACACTCCACTTAACCATGATCGTATGTTAGGATCTTAAAAATTTATAATATGAATGATCTAGCCTAAAAACTAACTGTGACAACGACTTGAGGCAAGCACACCTATCGAACAGTAGTATAGTTTAGTGGCAAGACCGGATTGTCGAACCCAAAGGAACCAAAAGTACTAATATTAACTTTCTTTTTATTATTTAACCTAAGAATTAAATGGAATTGTTGTTTAACCTAAAATTAACTAACTACTAAGCTAAATATGCTAAGACACAGAGAAGGAATTGGGGAAATACTTGTGGGAAAAACCAATTGATTGAGACAATACCCGAGGAAGAATCCACCTAGACTTCACTTGTTATCTAACTCTGAACCAAATGATTTATTCACTTGACTTGATCCATAGGATTCCCTAATTTATGTTAATACCTCTCTCGAGGCTACTAACGTCTAACCCTAGGTTGATTAATTGAAATCTCTTTCTAATTAAAACCCTAGAATTGCATTAATTCGATCTATGGACTCCCATATTAGGTTTGACCCTAATCCGGCAAATTTTTGTCATTCTATCTTTAGGGTTGCTATCAACTCCGCTTAACTATGCTAGATTTACTTTTAGACAGGGTCTATTCCTCCTCTGCCTAAGAGCATAAGTGCTTGAATCAATATCCTGAAATATCAAAACAAGAATTAAGAACACATAGTTAAGAACAAATCAAGTATTTATCATATAGCTCAGAGAACAATAACAAGATCCGTCTTAGGTTTCATCCCCCTCCATATCTGAGGAGTTTAGTTCATAATTATAAAAGAATACATCTCAGAAGAAAACATAAAAAAAATTATAAGAAAACCCTAAAATCCCCTGAAGGAATTGAAGGAGAAGTCCTCAGTCTTGAGTATGATTTCGGCTTCTTGAGATAATTCAACTTTCTTCGAGCGAATCCCACAATTCGGCCCCTCTGGCTTGGCTCTTTGGCCTAGCTGAACACCCCCTTTTAAGATTGGCCTCTATGGTGTTTATATAGGCTTTTGGAATGTCTTTCTTTACCTCTAAGTACCCTATTCCGAATATAATTCAAACAGGTCACGTCAAGGATACGCCCATGGCACACGCCCGTGTAAGTCGAGGCCAGGCCGTGTTCGGGTCTATTAATGAGGCACGGCCATGTGGTCTTGGGCCCAAGCCGTGTTGATTTTGTAATTTGGCTCATTTACTCCATTTTCACTGTTTCCCATTCTTGTCATCCTTCGGTGCTCTCCTGAGTATAAAACATGAAAACAAAGGATTAGGAGCACCTATTTCCATAATTAAAGGGATAAATCATCCAAAAGTAAGCTAAATGTGGGATTCAAATATGTGCATATTTGGTTTATCAAATACCCCCACACTTAAGCTTTTGCTTATCCTCAAGCAAAATTCTCAACTCACAATTAAAACGAACTTCCTCAATTCATAATATTCATTGATAATATTGCATTATAATTCATAGATAATTTATACATGGATAATTTAAATCAAAGAGTCCTAAAGATTCAAACAATCAAAGTCATAGTTTTTAGCACGAAAAATATAGGTGTTTCCCCTTATCTAAATAATTACCTTTAATTCAAAACTGACAAGAGTTGAGATCCTCACTAAAGACTCACTCAAATCACTCGAAGTGTTTAAGGTTCAAAATTAAGCTCTCAAAAGTCGAACATGAAAATTTAATCCCATAGGCTTACCTGAAAATCAAATCTCTACCACTATAAAATGAGATGATATACAAATCAAAAGGTCTTTAAAAAGGGTTGTAACGGGGCTTAGGTTAAAGGTGTGGATATAGGTTGAATTAGAAGGTTAGAATCGAGATTGAATTGACAATTTACCTAACTAGAAAAATGAACTAATCTTGAATAATTACATCAATTAAAAACTTGAAATACTAATAATATGAGTTTCTTCTTCAAGATGTTGAGTTTAAATGTATAAGATCACTTAATCACGGAACTAATAATAAATATACTTGAATGAATATTCTTTTTAAGAACAAATCAAGTAATAAGAAAGAACTTTAACAACTGAAATATAAAACATAGTTAGGTAATTGCTCAAAATCAAATCTCGATAAAAAGGGAGTCAAGAAAAATGGCGATAACAAATACAAGATGGGTTTTGGGTTGTTATTAGTGGGTGAGTCAATAAAAATTGTTGTTAGGATCAAAGGGGTTCACTAGGGGTTAATTGTGAAGGTAAGCTTTTAGTGGAGTAAGTGGGTTAAATCCTAAGTGCCTTTATTATCTCAGTATATCAAATCAAAGATGTGGTCTCGACATGTATAATCGAAGTAAGTTCTAGAATAACAAATCAATGTTGACACACTCATAATAAAGTGAGCACGAAAAGAATGTATGCTCTAAAAGGTTTAAAATCTCACAAAAAATTATGGGTTTTTTTTATGACAACCTTGTAAATTTCAAACTTCAAGGTAATAATTAGATTCAGGTAGACAACCTAACAATTTTTTTTTTGAAAATAGACTTATCATGCTAGATTCTCTAGTATTTTTAAAGTTTAAATCATTCTTGTATAATTATCAATGACTTATTCTAAAACATATCAATAAAAATCATAAATCAAACGGAATTTCATTCTAATTAGTAATATGAGAAAATTTCTTAAGACAATATATCATTCAGGGATTTGAGAATAATGCAAAAAGTTAGGAACTTTTCTAAATAAATTTTCACCCTCACACTTAAGATGTACATTGCCCTCAATGTACAAAGATATATAATAACATTATAGTAGAAAATCAAAAGATAGGGAGAGAAGTAAACTTCCTGAATTTTTGGATGGATTCCTTGAGAATGAGGAGGAGGTATTGGTGGCGGTGGTTACTAGGGTCGTGGTGGTGTGATTCCCAAGCAGTCTGAACAACCTAAATAAACAAAATCAAAATATAGCAATATAGATTTAGCACAAGAGAGATAAAGAGAAAGAAATTAAAAGAGACAAGAAAAGAAAAAGAGAGATTAAATGGACTCAAAGGTCCTTTTCCTGTCGAGTTAATGAAGCGGCCAAGCATGAACTTATGTAGATTGGTCTCACAGGGGAGGATGCTATAGATCCTTCCACTTCTTCGACATGGATGAGGTGAAGATCAAGAGTTTGGAGAATGAAGAAGGGTGAAAATGAAAAAGGGAGGAAAGTTGTAAAGGGTATGGAAGAAGGGAATGAAGATTAGGTGAGAAGGAGAGTAGGTGGTTTAAATAAAATTTCAGCTTTGGTACATCCCCACGCCCATATTCCATGGGCGTGTCATGTTACACGGCAGTATCGCACGGCCGTGTGGTGGTTCATTCGTTTCTTCCATGCTTGTTATTCAGGTCGCCACACCTGTGTTGATAGAACAGTGTCGGCCACGGCTATGTCACACGGCCGTGGTGTTTAGTCGGAGCTCGTGGCTTGAGGATATTTTTCGTCCTGTTTCGTACTATCTCTATCATACCAGTACAGAAATCCTTAGTATCCACACGGCCACGGCCACGGCCGTGTGCAAGGCCTTATGGGGCAAAAATCTGTGCTTCATTAACTTGGTTAGTTTGTAGTTAGGTACTAAAAGAAAGATAATAAAAATAAATGGGGTTAGTGCTCGAGTTGCCTCCCGAAAAGCGCTCGTTTAAAGTCTTAAGCTAGACTTACCTCTCATTCGCACATTCATGGTGGTTTGAGGAGTGAAAAATCATTTCTCATGCTATCATTATATAGTTTGAGTCGAGTAGTATTTACCTTAAAAGTACCGAATATAGAATTACTTACCTCGACTGTTCCATAAGAGAAAACATTAATTACTTTAAAATAGATTTCTTCATTTGTATTGAGGTCTAAAGTGGTGGTTCGAGGGTCTGTTTTCTCTAACAGTACCTGATCTCCTATTTTGAAGTGATTTGATGTTTCTATAAGCTCGCTTGGGGGTTCTTTCGGTTTCACTTCGTGTGGTTTTGATTCCTCCTTAAAATGTGCTTTCCACTTGTCTAGTTCATCAATCTAGAGTCTTCGTTCCTCACGACTTTCTTCTTTATTGAGCGAGGTTTATGAACTGGCTTAGATATGTAGCGCCATGGTGCTTCCTGTAAAGAAGGTTGAACCGAATGATTATCAATAGAATTTACGTTCTCACCGTTGTCACTCGATGTCCTAGCTGAGTCGAGAGCTTGAAGATTGATTGATTCGTCACCTACACAAAGTGTGAGTTCACCTGTACTAACATCAATTTTAGATCTGGCAGTTGCTAAAAAGGGCCTTCCTAAAATTAAAGGAACTGTATTATCCTCATCCATATCTAAAACAACAAAGTCTACAGGGAATATAAATTTGTCAATTTTAATGAGTACGTCTTCAATTATACCCCTAGGAATTCGAATAGTCTTATCAGCTAATTGAATACTCATCCTAGTTTGTTTGGGTTTCCCTAGACCTAGTTGTTTAAACATTTTATAAGGCATATCATTTATGCTTGCCCCTAAATTAGCTAACGCGTTATTAATAGTTAAACTACCAATTAAACATGAAATTGTAAAACTCCCTGGATATTTTAATTTTCGTGGTAGTTTATTTTACAACATTGCTGAGCACACTGCGTTTAATTCCACATGCGACTCCTCGTCTAACTTCCTCTTATTTGTCAAAAGCTCTTTTAAAAATTTCCTTGAATCTGACATCTGCGAAAGAGCTTTAAGAAACGGTAAGTTAATATGTAATTTCTTTAAAAGTTTAAGAAACTTACCGAACTACTCATCCGAATTATCTTTCTTCATCGCATCAGGATATGGTATACGAGGTTGGTATTCTTTAATTACCGGTTTTGGCTTTTCTTGTCTCACCTCAACATTACCTTCACTTACCACAGGTCCTTGCCTTGACTCAAGTTCAGAATTTACTAACCCTTCACTATTCTGAGTGGTTATAGCTTGAAGTTGCTCTTTTGGGTTAGTCTCAGTGTTACTTGGCAAGCTACCTTGTGGTCGTTCGGAGATCAGCTTAGCGAGTTTCCCTAACTGGTTCTCGATTCCTTTAATCGATGCTTGTTGATTTTAAGTCTTTGTTTTGGTGTTTTGGAAATGAGTTTCGACACCACTATGAATTTTGTCAGTATCTCCTCAAGATTTGGCTTCTTTTCCTGTGGGTAGGGCTATTGTTGAAAGTTTGGAGGAAGTTGTCTCTGATTTTCTTGACCACCCCATGAGAAATTGGGGTGGTTCCTACAACCTGGATTATAAGTATTACTATAAGGGTTATTTTGAGATCAAATTGTTACCCGTATAGTTTATCCATGTCTGGTTACTCAGATTCGCTTTCCATGCTAGGTTTGAGTCACATTGATTGTAGGGTGGTTACTCGGGATTCGCCACACCTCCTAGGTTTGAGTCACATTGCATTGGGGCTTGGGTGTACCTGAAAGGGAAGGCGAGGAACCACACAAACCATCAATCTTTTTATTTAGCATCTCTACCGATTTGATAGCATGGTGATCAAGTGGCGTCGAGGTTGAAAACTCGGTTACTGGAGTAGGAAGGGTTTAAAATTAAATGTTGCTTTTTTGTTGGCTTTGTCTTTGTAACTTGCCACTAGATAGTTGTTTAGTGACATCTCCTCTATAAACTCATAGGTCACCTCGTAATGAGTTTTGTTATTGCTTATGTGGGAAACTACAAGGTCACTTAGCGAATATTCCATTTGTTTCTCTCCACTTCATTCGGAAATCACCCTAAAAGCTTATTGAATCAATCAAACTTTTAGTTTCGCTTTGTTTACAAGGGTTCTTATTCCTTGTGGTAGCCGACTATTGGTTGGGCAAAGGTTGGAGCGTTGGGTTTTTCTTTAGTCGTTGTGAAAGGTAAGGTCGTATGATATTAATCTATCTCTTGTGATATTCGGCCAAAGGGCCTTTTCCATGGATTTTGGTATTAGGCAACCGGAGGATCGGTGGTATTTTGGGATGGAGTGGTGGCTATGATCTTTTAGGCCAAATCGATGTAGCAAAGGGAGCCTTGGGATCTCGAGATTTCGATAAGGATGTTATTAGGTGATCTAAATTCAATAATAGTAGATTATGACATCGTGTGGTTACGATTAAGGGTAGAGCTTGAGGTTATAAGGTGTGTAGTTAGCCAAGTGCAAGAATGTGAAATTGATCCATGGTGTACATGGCATTATATTATGTTACATGTGCATGGGTGGGTTTATGAAAGAAGGACAGGTGTACTTGAGTGCGTGGTTGATGTCGACTTTGTGCTACATCGTGGATTAGTCTTGATCGAGGTCGCGTTGTGGATCTTTGCGATTTAGTTCGCGTGGTTCAATAGATTGGTTTTTGTATCATGTTGCATGGTTCTGGAAATGGGCCAAGCCCAATATGACATGTGGATTGGTATGTTATGTGAACATGCAGCCCAATAATCGATGGATTAATCATTGTGGTAATGTCTAAATGATTATATTTATTTGTTGTTTCTAGATCCATAAGGGCCACACTCTTTTATGGATGATGAATTTATAAAATTCAAACCAAGCTTGATGGAATTACTTCCAAAATAAACAAAATTTTCAAGTTTTATTCTAAAGACAAAGACATAACCAGATCCGGCCAAGATTTCAAAACATTTTCAAAATGGGCTTTTCAAAATATGGGTTTTATGAAATATTCGTAAGTACTTCTTAACCCTAGGACTAGTCTACCCAAACATATGCATAAGACTTAAGGATTATTAAACCCACCTGAAGCAAGTCATGAAAGTTAAGGTGTGGCAACCTGTGTGCGCATGTCTAGGAGTGGTATTCATTGGGAGCTTGGTATTTAAGCGGTCGCGTGACTCACCTCCTCTCCACTTGAATCCTACAGTGCGTAGCTACTGCTCACCTTAACCAAGAGGACTTGTTCATAAAGCTAAACCAATTCTTGGCCTTCTTGTTTTAAAATTCTTAGTTTTACAATTTTAAAAAAATATTTTAAAAAAAATTTTTTTTTTTGGCAAGATTACAAAAATTTTATCCCATGTAGTGATTGATCCTCGTGCCCCGAAGACTTTGCAAAATTCACCACTTTTCGTTTAGATTTATTCCTCAAGGAAATTTGACAAATTTGGAAATAATAATTTCAAAATGTTCGGTTTGTTAAGTTTTAAAACGGATAGCATCATCGATAACGAATGTGCCATTTTTTAAAAGTATCTACGAATTAGAATAAAATTTGAACTCTAGGAAATTCGAAAATGAAGTGCCGCCAAGTGGACGTGGAGGAGCAAGATCCAAGTGATTATTTGGATCTTCATCGAATCGAAGATGGGCTACGAGATGAGTTGCGGAGTTGATCGCTCATACGGAGAAAGAGACTTTGCCATTTTAGTGGAGAAAGCTCGGATCATCGAAGAGGTTAAGAAGACTATAAGGAAAACCGAGAAGAATAGGAACGAGAATAAGAGAAATGTTGGACCATCAAGATCATTTGGTAATGTCCGAAAAGACCAATGACCGAGAACCAGACGCACTTGTACCAAATTGATCGGAATCATTCATGTGTTAAGTGTGGGAGAACCCATTTAGGAGAGTGTGGGGAAATAGTAAAGAATGCTTTCTGCAAGGCGTGTTGTTAAGAGAGGTGTTTTGAATTTTGAGTGCGAACTTAGAAAGCGTGTTGGGAAAACCATCAAATGAAAGGGAAGGCCGAACAAATTGATGTATCATTTGAATTGTGTTAGGTTGGCGCAAAGAGCTTGTTGGTCAAGTGGCTAACGTCGTCACTTAGGCGCCGGAGGGAGAAAAGGCGCTAGTTCGAGGGCTCATGATAGCATTTTGGGTGTGTTTTTTTATATGCGGTTATGGGTGGAGTAGGAAGGGTTTAAAATTAAATGTTGGGGCTTTATGGCATAAAAATCAAAGTGGCGAGTGGCTCGGGCGTTGGAGGAGAAGGTGCAGCAGTGAAGGTTCCGAGTTCGAACCATGTGAGTGGCGCTTGGAGTTTTAATTTTTTTATTCTCTTTTGGCGTGATTTGAAGGTATTGGCCGGCACATGGAGTCTTCAATGGATAGGCTGGTTGTGTTTCAAATTCGGTGGAAGATAAGGATGAGTTTTGTATTTATTTTTTTTTGTATTTTAAGTTGAAGGAGTGATAAGGGTTTGTTATTTTATTATTTTAGATAATTGTAGAATTATTTTAGTTAGTTTAAAATTAGTAAATAGGTGATAATGGTTGCTATTAGATTATTTTTATTATTTTTGAATTGGGTGGTGTTGAGTGAATTTAGGAAGGAATTTTGGATTTGGTGGAAGTCATGGCCGAATGGGGGGCTTGGAGTGTTTAATCGGCTTTGGAGTCTTCTAGGGAGGGGTGCGAATTTGCTATTTAATGGGACTTCCTTCTTGAATTTCTTTTGACCCTTTAGCCGAATGTTTAACCTCTTCTAGACCTTCATTTTCTTTTTCTTCTCATACTCTATTCTCACCAAAACCGTCCCTCCTTCTCACCTGTTTATGTGGCTGAAACTACAGGGTCACTTAGCCGAATATTCCATTTGTTTCTCTCCACTTCATTCAAGCCGAAATCACCCCTAAAAGCTTACCTTGGCCGAACATTCCAACTCCATTTAGGAGTCATTGCCGAAACTTTTAGCCTCTCATTCTCTCTGCTTTGTTTACAAGTCCTTGAAGCCGAATCTTATTCCTTGTGGTAGCCGACTATTGGTTGGGCAAAGGTTGGAGCGTTGGGTTTTTCTTTAGTCGTTGTGAAAGGTAAGGTCGTATGATATTAATCTATCTCTTGTGATATTCGGCCAAAGGGGCCTTTTCCATGGATTTTGGTATTAGCCGATTCTAATAGCGTGTAACAGGGATTTTTGGCAACTTCAGAGGATCAGTGGTATTTTGGGATCCAAGTAGAAAGGGTAAGTGATCCATTGGAATTCGGCCTTAGGCCATTGTTTATGTTTTTGTGTTGACCGAGTGGTGGCTATGATCTTTTAGGGCCAAATCGACAGAAGCAAAGGGGAGCCTTCGGGATCTCAGTATTTCGGTAAGGATGTTATTAGGTGATCTAAATTCAATAATAGTAGATTATGACTTTGTTGAGTAATCGTGTGGTTCTGATTAAGTATCGTCGATGGATGCGAGTGCCAGTCAAGAGGAGAAAGGGAAAGCTCCCATTCCGAAGTTCAAAAGAGATCGGTTTCTGCACGAGATTGGCCACGGGGTGTGGGCGCAATGTAAAACGATAGGCGATAATTGATAGTCTCGCTAAACGATAGCGTCGGGATCGAGGGTTTAGAGCTTCGTGTTATAAGGTGTGTAGTTAGCCATTGTTTCCGGATTTGCGTGATATTTGCTGCTTTATATGTTTGCTAACAAGTGCAGTAAATGTGAAATTGATACCCTTGAAGGGGGTATGATGATGACCAGGTTAGTAGCAAATTGGTTAATATGTGATAATTGATTTTTAATATGTGAGTATGCCTATGATTGTGAATATCGTGCACATGCATCATCTCCGCATTATATTATGTTACATGTGCATGGGTGGGTTTATGAAAGAAGGACAGGTGTACTTGATGCGTGGTTGATGTCGACTTTGTGCTACATCGTGGATTGGCGCCGATCGAGGTCGCGTTGTGGATCTTTGCGATTTAGTTCGCGTGGTTACCTTGATCGATATCGGCTTATGCCATATCGTGGCTTGATGGATTCTTGTGTGCTCCATCGTGGTTTGATGTTAGCTATCGCTACATCGTGGATGGCATTGGTTGCCTTTTGAAGGAAAAAGGAGAGGTGACTCGATAGTCCCCTGGTGTGTGGTAGGCTGGATAAGGGGGTGTGTAGCGGTTGGACCTTAGGATTGGGTTGGGTTTCATGTTGCATGGTTCCGTTATGAGATGCTATGGAAATGGGCCAAGCCCAATATGACATGTGGATTGGTATGTTATGTGAACATACGTGGAAATGGGCCAAGCCCAATAATCAGTGGATTAATGAGAAAAGGGCCGAGCCCAGTACTTGAATGTGGATTGAATGTGGGCCAAGCCCAGATTGTGGTAATGTCTAAATGATTATATTTATATGTTGCATTTGATAATTGTGTTGATTTGTGGCTAGCATGTGGGTGGATATCAGTGGTTTTAATTACACACTGAGTCTGTATGACTCACCCAATTATTTATCCAACATCGCAGGTGACTTGTTGACCGGACCGGGTCGGAGAGGATGCAAGGTGGCCCATGCAGAAGGAGATTAATTTATTTATTTTTAAGCAATTTTAATACTAAGTGTTTTGTTTAATATTGGTTGTAATAAGGGCCACTTTTGTTTAAAGTACTCTTTTTATGGATGACAGAATTTATATCGTACTTAGAAATATTTTTACAAATGATTTATCTTTTAATAAAGTATAATAAAGTTTTAATTCAAACCAAGCTTGTTATTTAATAATTTTAATGGAATTACTTCCTAAAATAAACAAAATTTTCAAGTTTTATTCTAAAGACAAAGATTTTCAATCGTCATTCATGATGACATCAGATCCGGCCAAGGCTCGTGCGGGTTGGGGATGTCTGAGAATCAAATTGTCTCGTTGGGTTCACACCGTTGTAAAAGGTTTGGATCTGCAGCCACAAGGGTAATCCATGGTGTGGGCACCTTCTCAATAGATTTTTGTATCTCTTCCATGCATTATATAGTGTTTCTAGATCCATCTGCACAAAAGAAGAGATTTCATTCCTTAATTTGGCCGTTTTGGCTGGCGAAAAATATTTTAATAAAAATTTTTCGGTCATTTTATCCCATGTAGTGATTGATCCTCGTGGAAGAGAATTCAGCCACTGTTTAGATTTATTCCTCAAGGAAAAGGGAAATAACCGAAGACGGATAGCATCATCAGAAACACCATTAATTTTAAAAGTATCGCAAAATTCTAGGAAATTCGCCAAGTGATTATTTGGATCTTCATCCTGCAAACCATCAAACTGAACAAATTGATGTATCATTTGAATTGTGTTAGGTTTCAGTTAAAAATTATTTGCAGCAATAGCAGGTTTAACAATACTTGACTCAGTTCCTATTAAATTAGGTTTAGCATAATCATACATAGTTCGAGGAGCACGATTTTCGACCACCTCTTGAGGTAGCGGATTATTCTCGGCCATCTCTTTGATAGTATTAATTTCGTCTTCTTGCTCTTCTTGTATGTAGTTTAAGCTTCGCCTTATTTCTCTACGATTTCTGTGAACTGTACCTTCGATACCACTGTTGTAAATCAAGGGTCCCGTCAAGTTCCTTCTAGTCATAAACTAGAGATACCTACCAGGAAAAGCTAAAAGAAAAAGAAAAGTAAAAAGTAAAAATAAAATTTAATTGCAGAATAAAATAAAACAAAATATGGCTAAAGTAATAAAAATTGAGCTTTCTTAATATTTCAATTTCCCAGCAACGGTGCCAAAAACTTGATCGCATGTCAGAGTCTTAAAAATTTATAATATGAATGATCTAGCTTAAAAACTAACTGTGACAACAACTTGAGGCAAGCACACCTATCGAATAGTAGTATAGTTTAGTAGTAAGACCGGATTGTCGAACCCAAAGGAACCAAAAGTACTAATACTAACTTTCTTTTTATTATTTAACCTAAAAATTAAAGGGAATTGTTGTTTAACCTAAAATTAACTAACTACTAAGCTAAAGATGCTGAGACACAAAGAATGAATTGGGGAAATACTTGTGGGAAAAACCAATTGATTGAGACAATACCCGAGGAAGAATCCACCTAGACTTCACTTGTTATCTAACTCCGAACCAGACAATTTATTCACTTGACTTGATCCGTAGGATTCCCTAATTTATATTAATACCTCTCTCGAGGCTACTAATGTCTAACCCTAGGCTGATTAATTAAAATCTCTTTCTAATTAAAACCCCTAGAATTGCATTAATTTGATCTATAGGCTCCTATATTAGGTTTGACCCTAATCCGATAGATTTTTGTCATCCTATCTTTAGGGTTGCAATCAACTCGTTTAACTATACTAGATCTACTCTTAGATAGGGTCTATTCCTCCTCTTCCTAAGAGTATAAGTGCTTGAATCAATATCCTGAAATATCAAAACAAGAATTAAGAACACATAGTTAAGAACAAATCAAGTATTTGTCATATAACTCAGAAAACAATAACAAGATCCGTCTTAGGTTTCATCTCCTTCAAGTATCCGAGGAGCTTAGTTCATAATCATAAAAGAATACATCTTAGAAAAAAAATAAAACAAAACATAAGAAAACCCTAAAACCCCTGAAGGAATTGAAGGAGAGGTCCTCAGTCTTGAGTATGATTCCGGCTTCTTGAGATGAATCAACTGGCTTTCTTCGAGTGAATTCCACAATTCGACCCCTTTGGCTTGGCTCTTTAGCCTAGTTGAATGCCCCCTTTAAGATTGGCCTTTAGGGTGTTTATATAGGCTTTTGGAATGTCTTTCTTTGCCTCTAAGTACCTTATTCCAAATAGAATTCAAACAGGTCACATCAGGGACACGCCCATGGCACACGCCCGTATAAGTTGAGGCCAGGCCGTGTTTGGGTCTGTTAATGAGGCACGGCCGTGTGGTCTTGGGCCCAGGCCATGCTGATTTTGTAATTCGACCCATTTACTCCGTTTTCGACCTATTTCTCATTCTTTTCATCCTCCGGTGCTCTCTTGAGTATAAAACATGAAAACAAAGGATTATGAGCACCTATTTCCATAATTAAAGGGATAAATCATCCAAAAGTAAGCTAAATGTGGGATTAAAATATGTGTATATTATGGTTTATCAAACCACCAGACCAGCAGGCCCATTCTGATATAAATTTACCAATAATTAAACTTAAGCCCTTTGCACAAGGATAAGGCTTTATTTATAAAAATACCAAAATTTTCCCAAGTAAGGCTTGAACTTGGGACCTCACACACACACCCAGAACACATAACCACTGAAACAGATAGACATTGTGTGTCACACATACACGAAATCAAAAATTAAAATTTTGGGGCGTTACAACAAATCTAGTATTTTCTCGTAACTCAACTTGTGATCATGTTCCCCTTTCCTTTTTCTTTGCTCCTTCTCACAATTGCCCTCAAGAATGCTGAATTTTACTGCTTAAGAGAACTTATGATTTTATGGTAGGTATTAACATGTGGACTTCACTAAGGAGATTTCTTTAAAAGAGATAATTATCTTGTGATAGCATATGATAATATGCGGAACCTAAGGCAAGTATTATCGTGTGAAATTCATTAAAGAAGTTTTCCCTTTTATAGAGGTCAACTAGTCACACATGTTACTCATTGAAATTACCCCAGGATGACTCATTTGTGGTACATGGTGTGATGGATGTTGAGTTAATGGTTACACACTCAATATCATTCTAGTTAAGTAACTTCCCACGAAGCTTTACATAAATTAGAATGATGGTCAAACGTTAAGTGATTATTAGTACGTGTGAATACCTAAGGGATTAGATTCATGTATTAGTTGGATGGATGTTTGTAAGATGTTGCAATGATAATTCTTACACCCATGGAAATCAACTAGTAAGAACATAGATTCCCATCCAATTAACATATTTGTATTAAGCATATATATTTTTTTGCAATAAACGCATGTAACCTTGAAAACATTTGTAAGCTGTTGTAATGATAGTTCCTACACCCATTGAATTAAGTCACCGTTGCAATTATAAATCCTATAGATTGGTTTAGTAAGACTCAACTAGCTAGGAGTTTTAAGAAACATATAGATTGCACAGGAATGCGAAACATGACTCATTTGTTTTACTATAGAAAATGGGAGACTGTTGGATCTAGTACCATGAATGTAATACGTTTTGTATACTTGTATTTTTGAACAAATTGGTTTAATAGAAATATACATAAATTACATTAATACCCTTTCTACATTTTCCTCAATGTTTTTGCATGCAAAGTAAAATGGAAGCAAATATTGACTCACTGGTTATATAATGTTTAACCTAATGCTAAGCGGTATTATGTGCTCGGATCGTAATATGAAAAGGTAACTTATATTAGTAGATGACCTGGACATGTCCTTAGTCTAATCGAAAATGAGAAAACTGATTGAAAGACTAATATGTCGTCTATCAAGTCCAATTGGGGAGATTATTTGTCTTGACCATCAGAGCAGATGACGCCAGAAGATAGAGACATAGATGTGATTGATTGGGTTCACAATATATCATATATGACCTCAGTAGAATAGATCCTAGATCCGTTTATGGATTATTTACTTGCGAAGTTCAAAGTATGACATACCTTAATCCTGAGTGGATGATGGGCTATGTATGCATGACTCGTTGATAAGTAATAAAAGTAACATATTTTAATCCTATTCTTAATGCATTTTTGGATGATTATTTATTCAAATTGGTAAATTTTATGCTCCTAATCCTTTAATTTCATGTTTCAATACTTAGGAGATCATTTGGGAGAAAAACAAGCAAAAAAGAGCAAAAATCGAACAAATAGAATAGATTTCAAGAGCCACAGGGGCTGACACACGTCCATGTGCCAGACCATGTGGATTTCATGATTTGCATCCCAACCATGCGAAAAATTCAATTTTTAGACTTTCTGGGCATTCTAAAATCTATAAATCCAAATAGAAGAAGAAGAGTGGGAACCAGCAGAGAATATTGAAGAAAACAACTCAAAGAACACCATTGGAGCCAACTCTAAAGCAGATTTCCATCAAGATTGAAGACCTCCTTTTAATTTCTTTTGAAGTTTTTAGGAGTTTCTTTCTTTCCTATGGTTATTCTATCTTTAAGATGTTTTTATTCACAATTATGAACTAATTTCCTAGATACTTAGGGGAGATGAACCCTATGATGAATTCTATTATTTGTTTTTTATTTTTTGCGATAAATACTTGATTCTTGTTCTTAGATATGTGTGCTTATCTCTTGTTTTAATATTTTTGGGATATTAATTCATGTTTAATGTGCTTAAATCAGAGGAGGAAAAGTCCCTGTTTAAGAGTAGATCTAGTATAACTGAGTGGAGTTAGATGCAATCCTAGAAATAGGATGACATAAATCTATCGGATTAGAGTCAAATTTAATATGGGAATCCATATATCGAGTTAATGCAACAATAGGAGTTTTAATTAGAAAGAAATTTCAATTGATCAACTTAAAGTTAGTTGCTCTTGCTTTCGGAAGAGATATTAGCGTAATCTATAGATTTTTACGGATCAAGATACTAAGTGAATAAATCGTTTAATTCATATTCGTAATGATAAATGAAGTTTAGATAGATTATTTCCTGGGTATTGTTTCTCTCATTAGTTATTATTCAATTATTTTCCTTATTTATTCTCTGTTGAGTTCTTTAGTTAAATTAATTTAGTAATTTTAGTTTAAACCAATCACTCCAACTCGTCTGCTAAATAATAGAAAAACGGTAATTACTAGTACTTTTAGTCCTTATGGATACAATATCTCTACTCACTGTAACTATACTATTTATCGATAGGTGCACTTGCCTTTGTTGTATTTTTAGTTAGTTCCTTCGACATTAAGTTTTTGGCACCATTGCCGGGGACTGGAATATTAGGAAAACTTTATTTCTATTAATTTAGTCATTTTTATTTTATTTATTTTTATATTTTTTAATTAAATTTTTACATTTTAATTTGTCTTTTGTTTACTTCTGACTGTTTCTTTTGGTTTATGACTAGAGGAAACCTATCGGGACCATTGCCTTTTGAAAGTAAGATTGAAACTACTGCTCGTAGAAATTGTAAAGAGATTAGAGAAACAAGGCAAAGTCAACATAATATAGTAGACGAACAAGAGGACAGCAATATTACTATGGAGATGGGTGATAATCAAAAAATTCAGCTACCTCTTATAGATCTTGTTCCTCGTACTATGTATGATTATGCCAAGCCCGCTCTGATTGGGACTAAATCAAATATTGCTGCAAACAATTTTGAGCTGAAACCGAACACAATTCAGATGGCACAATAGTATGTTCAGTTCGATGGTTTGTAAGATGAAGATCCAAACACTCATCTGGTCAATTTCTTAGAGATTAGTGACACTTTCAAGATTAATGGTGCCACTGATGACTCCATTTGCTTACAATAGTTCCCATTCTCATTGAGGAACAAGGCAAAACAATGGTTAAACTCTTTACTATAAGGTTCTATCACTACATGGGCTCAAATGACTGAGAAGTTTCTCCTAAAGTATTTTCCACCGGCTAAAACAACTAAGTTGAGGAATGACATTTCTTATTTTGCCCAGATTGATTTAGAGATATTATATGAAACATGGGAGAGATACAATGACTTATTGAAAAGGTTCCATCATCTTGGGTTACCCATGTGGTTACAAGTTCAAACTTTCTACAATGTTTTCAATCCCTCGACTAGGCAGTTAATTGATGCAACAGCTGATGGAACACTGAGTAATAAAACACCGAGGTAGCTTATGAATTTATAGAGGAAATGATGCTGAATAATTATCGGTGGCAAGTCATGAGAACAAAACCAATGAAAGCAACCGGTGTTTTTAATTTAGATGCAGTCACCATGTTATCAAACCAAGTAGAAGCATTGAATAAGAAAATTAATGGTATACTTTTCTACGCAGGTGAACCCGGTGATGCAATGCAATGCAAATAGAGGTGGAATGAATAATTTAGAATGTTTACCCTTCGGTCCTAGCACAAAGAATGAGCAATTCAATTATATGGATAATAATTTTAGACCTCAAAACAACCCTTATAGTAATAAATATAATGCAGGTTGGAGGAACCACCCAAATTTTTCTTGAATGGTCAAGGAAATCAAAGAACACAACCCCTTCTAGACTTTCAATAACCTTATTAGTAAGATAAGAAACTGAACCTTGAGGAGATGTTGACAAAATTTATCTTGGTGTCAGAAGCTCGTTTTCAAAACACTGAGGTAGCACTGAAAGATCAACAAGCATCAATTTAAGAACTTGAAAATAAAATAAGACAGCTTGCTAAATTAATTATGGAAAGACCACAAGGTAGCTTGCCTAACAATAATGAAACTAACCAAAGGGAGCAATTTTACGCAATCACTTTTCGAGACATGGAAGGGTTAGTTGAACCTGAATAAGAACTGAGGCAAGAAGTTATGGTGAAAAATGATGAGGTTGAGGAAGCTAAGAAAGAACAGAAGCAGGTTGTCAGAGAATACAAACCTCGAGTTCCATATCCAAACGCGTTGAAGATAGACCACACGAACGAACATTATGATAAATTTCTTAAGCTCTTAAAAAAATTACACATTAGTTTATCGTTTGTTGAAGCTCTTCGCAGATGCCAAATTAAGTCAAATTCTTAAAGGAGCTGCTAACAAACAAGAGGAAGTTAGACAACTCGTCGACTGTGGAGCTCAATACAGTTTGTTCGGCCACTCTACAAAACAAACTACCCGAAAATAAGTTTTACTATTCCTTGTCTCATTGGTAGTTTAAATATGGAAAATGATTTGGGGGGTAGTATTAGTGTCATGCCTTATAAAATGTTTAAACAACATGATCTTGGGAAACCTAAACACACTAGGATGAGTATTTAATTAGCGGATAGAACAATTAGATATCCTAGGGGTATTATTGAGGATGTACTTGTGAAAATCGATAAATTTATATTTCTCATTTACTTTATTGTATTAGACATGGATGAGGTTAGTGAGGTACCTCTAATCTTAGGTCGACCCTTTTTAGCCACTACTAGGACTATTATCAATGTTGGTACTGGTGAACTTGTGCTTCGTGTAGATGACAAAAATATTACTCTCCAAGTACGTGATTCTATGAGAATCTCTAGTGAGCAAGATGATATTAAATGTTCTGTTAATTTTAGTAACCATGTGGCTCAATGTTCTTTGCAGGAAATCCCTTGTGAAAACATGTTAGAACCATGTTTTAGTCACGATGACAGAAACCGAACAACATATGAAGAGCGAATCGTACAACCCGATGAACTAGATGGATGACAAATGCATGTTAAGGCGAGACCAAAAAAAAAATGAAGACATAAATCGACACCATGATGTGCATGTGATGAGAACGAACTAATTTAAGTTTGGGGACAAAGTATTGTTAGACAAATCAGATCCATGAATTTCCCCTACAGAGTTTGAGTCAAATGGATCGAACTCATCTATGGTACTGAATGTTTTTCCATACGGTACAATCGAGGTAACACATTCTGAGTTTGGCACATTTAAGGTAAACAGTACTTGACTCAACATTATCTTGGTGTTAAAATTTATAACGAGAAAGAGGAGCTTAAACTCGAGAATTACAGTAACCATGCGCATACAAGGTAAAGTCGAGCTTAGACTCTAAATAAACGCTTCTCGGGAGGCAACTTGGGTGTTTAAATTTTGTTAATTCTTTTAATTTTATTGCATGTTAATTTAAAATTAATTAAAATAAAAAATATTAAACCACACGGCTTGGACACACGGTCATGTCCCAAGCCGTGTGCACAATGGAATTAATGCCAGAGAGTTACACGGTTTGAAGACATGGTCATGTAGGGAACAAGGGTGTGTCCTGGGCCGTGTGAGTCCTAGGACTTAATTTTTCGATTTCGATTGTTACACGACTTATGTTGATCCACATACGGCTTAGACACATGGGCATGTCCAAGGCCATGTGTATACTAGAGTGAATTTTTCAATTTAATTATGAAATAGTGAGTTACGGGCCATAGACATGGCCTATCACACGGGCGTGGGAGAAGCGAAGGAAGATCACACACGGCTTGGCACATGGCCTTGTGTGGCACATAAGTTGGACATACAGACATGTCCAAGGTCGTGTGAAAACTCGACTTAAATTTTGAATTACACACGAGCTAAGGAAGCATCACACGGGCATGGGACACGGCTGTACGGCCCAACACGGGCCTAAACATAACCATGTCCCCTTTAAAACCCTAATTCCCATTTTCTTTGTCTTCTTTCTCCCCTAATTCCTTCCCAAAAAAGCCCTAGCCACCACGCCGTTCACCATCCTCTTCCGCCCACCTTCGATTCTCTCCCTCGACTAATACCCTCTCTTCCACCATCGACATTTCTCTTTACCTTCGCCTCTCCTATCGTAGCCACATACCGCACCCACACACACTAGCACCGCGCGTCCCACCCACTGTTCCCCATCACTATCCGTCCCTCTCCCTTCGAGCTGCAACCCTTCCCTCGCCCTTCACAGCCCCAAATCGTACCACTTCACATGGAACCAGTTCCCCTCTTTGCCCGTCAAACATTCCACTGCTCCCGAACATGCCAACTCCACCGTGCGTACCCCCTCCACTATCCCACCGTCAATTACCCACTATCTACTTTGTTTCTTTTTATTTATTATTATTATTTTCATTATTATTTATTATTATTTATTATTATTATTCATATATTTCTTAGTTTTATTATCATTATTATTTTTATTGTTATTATTTTTAGTTCTAGTAGTATCTGTTTATGGTGACTTGAATCCGTTTACTCATTTTTTTAGTTATTATTATTATTATTTTCATTTATTATTTTCCTATATTATTATTAATTACTCTTATTATTGTTATGATTATGAGTCGTATTAGTATTTCTGTAGTTGTGTTAGTTGTTGATGGTTTATTATTTTTATTATTTTAGTTTATGTTCAATTTTGCTTCAATTTTTGTTAGCTGAGTGTTCGATCTTGTAATTTTGATTTTAGTTAGATTCAACATTCGGTTTATGGTTATTTGAACTGATCCATTGTGTCGATTCATGCTTTTACTTTGATACTGAAATAGTTGTTTGGTTCTCCCTTTTTTTAGGGGCATAATGACAAACAAACGCGGTAAGACTAAGACTGTCGTCCCCGCATAAAAAAAGTGGAAAACTTCGAGTGCGACCTCTTCGTCAGCCCCTATCTCCGATGCATGCCATCCATTTTTACGGTTTCTACAGGGTCCTCACGAGGACCTCTATCAACATCTCCGACAACAACCATTGAGATTAAGCCGATGAATTTATTGGGAAGCCTTAGAGCAGATTCATTTAGCTGATAGGGTGCGTGCACTGATTGCTACAGATCCATGGGACAGATTCTTCTCTATTGTCAAGCCTACTTACTCGGAGCTTACCCTCGAGTTATGTTCAACATTCCTCTTATAGCATATGATGTCGAGCCAAGATGAGCCGCACACTATTTCTTCTCGGCAGTATGATGCGTCATCTGAGCATCCCAAACTTCAAAGTTGCCCTAGGACTCTATACCGAAGAATTCATAAGTGTCGAGGGGTTCCTCAACCTTATACCGACACATCCATTATTTACCATCTCTATACTAGAAAGAGCTTTCTGCGAGTACGATGCCCTATGACCCAAGTCGGTCGAAGGTAACTTTACTACCTCCGGCCTTGCACTATATCCATGCTATATTGGCCCACAAGTTGACTGTCGGAAGGAGAGCACCAGTTCATTGGTACATTCGACGCTTACTTCCTTTGAAACATGAAGATGGGGCGCACCTTCGATCTTGCCTACTTCATCACCCTTGCTTGCCGCCATCAGACAGAGTGTAGTAGGAAGGGTCCTATCTGTTTAGGCCCTTACATGACTCGCTTCGCATGACATTTCGGCCTCTTCGATACTCCGGAACAGTCCTCCTCCTTCACACTATTGGACAGATAGTCTCGTAGGGACTATCTATTATAGTCATATGAGGATGATCGAATGAGAGCGTGACATAAGTCTTCCTTGATACAGGTTGTCTCATTCTGACCCTTAGGATGAGCATGAGGACTTCTCTAATGATGTCCCTTTCCATCATGAGGATCCACCTCATCCTCCACATCCGATTCACCCTACTACTGCCTCTGCTACTACCCTAGCGGACCTCTCTAAACTGTTCACTCATTTTGAGCAACACTATTTTGAGCGATTCTACAGTATTGATGCCACTTTGCAGCAGAATTGTTAGCATCTCCACATTTCTTCTACTGAGCCTGTGCCTCATGATCCCGATGCCTCTCACAATGGATATCACTGATCTATTTTCTTTATTTTATTTATTTTATTTTTAGTTTTCTTTTTGTTGTTTTATTTTTATTTCTTAGACTTCTTTTGAACTATGTTTTTATTTTTATGGTTGTTTCTAATTGAGTTTGTAACCTCTTAAACTTCTTTATTATTTGTGTTTATTTTCTTATTAGTTTGCTCGCAACCATGCACTACATTTACATTTTCATACAATTCCATTTTTCACTATTCTGTCGATTTCATCCATATTCAAGGCAGTTTCAGTTTTCTCCATATCTTGCGATATTCTGCTTATTCTGTGCTTATTTTTGTTTATACATTGAGGATAATGTACATCTTAAGTGTGGGGAGGTTGTTTTTATAATTGTGATAAAATCCCTGAATTATTTGTGGTGTTTAAGTACTTTTCTCATACTTCCATTAGAGTGATTTTTTTTCGATTTGGGATTTTTGTTGATGTTGTTTTGGATTAATTTGTAGATATTTGTGCATTGGTTGATTTAAACTTCAAGATATAAGAGAGTCAAGCATGATAATTTGTTTTTCAAAAATAAATATTTTTTATTGTTTCCCTAAATTGAGGTATTATCTTGAGGTTCTAAATTTACGAGTTTGACATCAAAACCATGATTTTTTTTTGTGAAATTTTGAGCCTATAGGGCATACATTTTTCATGTTCATTTTATTATTGGTTATGAGTGTGTCAACTTGATTTTTTATTCTAGAACTTGCTTCGATTATGCATGTCGAGACCACACCATTGATTTGATATACTGAGATGATAGAGACACTTAGGTTTTACTCACTTAACTTGTAAAAAGCCTACCTATTGAATTAACCCTTAGTGAACTCCGTTGAGCCTAACACACCTTTTCTTGATTAACGTGTGAATTTTAACACATGACCCATTTATTTGTTGTGACTTTTTCCCTTTTTATTGACTCCCTTTTTGTCGAGCTTTGATTTGGTTAGTTGTCTAACTATGTTCCTTTATTTGAATTGCTGAATTTTTTTCTTGATTCTGAAAAAAAATAAAAATAAAATATATATATATTTAGTTTTATTATTAATTAATTATTGGTTGATAGAGCTTGAATAAATAATTTCATATTTTGTTGAGAAGCTCATTTTTATTCTTAAATAGTATTGATTGATGCACTTTCTTTTAATTCAGCATTTGATTTTTTTTCCTATTTTGGTAATTTTTCAACTCGATCTCAATTATAACCAACTTTTCTTACCTTTTTCCATACCCTTAACCTAAGCCCTATTACAACCTCTTGATTGATGTGTCATTTCATTTATAGTGGTGGAGATTTGATTTTCAAGCAAACTTATGGTAATGGCATTTCTTGTTCAACTGTTGAATGCATATTTATTGAACCTTAACACTTTGAGTGTTTTTGAGTGAATTTTTAGTGAGGATGTCAATTTTTGTTGATTTTGAATTAGAGGTAATTACTTAAATAAGGGGAGACACCTATGTTTTTGTACTTTAAAAATTCGGCTTGAATTGTTTGAATCTTTAGTGCCCTTTTATTGAATTGTCAATGCATGATTGCTTGCAAATTATTTTTGAGAAATTATTGATGAGAATAACAAGTTGAGAAAGACTAAATTTAAAGTGGGTCGAGGATTTTGCTTGAGGACAAGCAAACGCTTAAGTGTAGGGATAATTGATAAGTGATAAAACTAACATACTTTAATCTCGTTCTTAATACATTTTTGGATGATTATTTATGCAAATTGGTGAATTTTATGCTCCTAATCCTTTAATTTCATGCTTTTATACTTAGGAGAGCATTTGGGAGCAATAGGAGCAAAAAACGAGCAAAAATCATATAAATAGAGTAGATTTCAGGAGCCACACAGGCTAACATACGTCCATGTGTCAAACTGTGTTGTTTTTGCGATTCGCATCCCAAAAACAAAAAAATGCAATTTTTAGGCTTTCTGGACATTCTAAAGTCTATAAATATCAAATAGAAGAAGAGAAGTGGGAGCTAGCAGAGAATATTGAAGAAAACAACTCGAAGAACACCATTGGAGCCAACTCTAAAGCAAATTTTCATCAAAATTGAAAACCTTTTTAATTTCTTTTGAATTTTTTATGAGTTTCTTTATTTCCTTTGGTTATTCTGTCTTTAAGATGTCTTTATTCACAATTTTGAACTAATTTCCTAGATACCTAGGGGAGCTGAATCCTATGATGAATTCTATTATTTGATTTTTGTCTTATACGATAAATACTTGATTCTTTTTCTCAGTTATGTGTGCTTATCTCTTGTTTTAATATTTTGAAGATATTAATTCATGTTTAATGTGCTTAAATCAGAGGAGGAAAAACCTCTATTTAAGAGTAGATCTAGCATAATTGAGTGGAGTTGCATGCAATCCTAGAAATAGGATGACATAAATCTACCAGATTAGAGTCAAATCTAATAGGGGAATCCATAGATTGAGTTGATGCGACAATAAGGGTTTTAATTAGAAAGAAATTTCAATTAATCAACCTAGAGTCAGTTGCTCTTACTTTTGAAAGAGATATTAGCATAATCTAGGGATTCCTACAGATCAAGATACCAAGTGAATAAATCGTTTAATTCAGATTCATAGTGATAGATGAAGTCCGGTGGATTCTTTCCTAGGTATTATTTCTCTCATTGATTGTTATTCAATTATTTTCTTGATTTATTCTTTGTTGAGTTCTTTAGTTAAATTAATTTAGTAATTTTAGTTTAAACCAATCACTCCAATTTGTTGGCAAAATAATAGGAAAACAATAATTACTAGTACTTTTAGTCCTCTTGGATACGATATCTCTACTCACCGTAGTTATACTATTTATCGATACGTACACTTGCCTTTTTCGTATTTTTAGTTAGTCCCGTAATACATCACTCGTATACTTTGATGTAAGTAAAAGCTTGAGTTTAAATAGATAAGAAATTGGAAGTTGGTGCGTTGGGTATACGACTTCTTCAGTATGTAGCATCATTCACAATAGTGGAATTCATAGCCCAATTAATGGGTAAATGATATCCTCTCATCGAAATTACATGATAGATGAAAAGTAAACGTGGCCATGGTTCATTTTCTTTATGATAAACGACTTGATTACTATTTTATAGCAATTGACTTTTTATGAAGAAAGATGTAATGGTTCCCATGAGATAAAATAGGATCATATTGGGAGGACGGATTTATCTCAAAGAGATTAAGAATATCTTATGAGGGTAACACACTTATGACAAGGTAATTGAACGAGCACTGATTAAGTAGATTTCATAATGGTATGTAATAAGGGAGAGCTCAGTCACGATACTATAGTGGAACGACTTCGTGACTAAATAAATTTATAATTAATAGGCAAAAAGATGAAAATTTATTATAAATTATTTGAGCCCTAATTGCATATGTTCAATCGGTTCCTCTACTAGCCAGTTGAAACAAAAAATGAATTGCATGTAGGACCAAATGAACAAAAATGAAGAGAAATGATAAAGTTAGAGAAATGGACCACATTTGCAAATGAATGTGTTTTCTCACTGAGTATAGAAATGACTTGAGAATTAATTTAAGCTTTTTAAATTATTATTTAATTAAATAATTGAAGTTCAAAAATGAAACAAAATTAATTAGTTATTGTGAATCCGTTGTGTAACACCCCTCGCCCAACCTAATCGTCGAGTTCAAGCTATATGATGCTACATTCGTTGTCAGAGCAACTACAGTCAATTTACAGTAAAATATTCACATGTATATGTAATTCAATACCAAAGATATTAATTTATGGTTAAACAATCAAAATTGAGTCTTAATTGAGCTTACGAAAGCTCTTTTGTTGACTCGAGCACGAAATAGGGCCAAATAAACTCCCAGGTTTGAAGTCGTGGTGTCATATCTTCTACGCCGTGATGTCATCTCTTCTACATCGTGATGTCGCCAAACAGTTTGTCATGTCATGTTTTCAGACCACTCGACATCGCGACTGCACTTACTGTCGGTTGACGTTGAAAAAAAAAAAAAAAGAATGGTCGTCGGAATGAGAACTCAGTTTTTGATAAAATTGAATCATTTGATACCCAGTTCTTAGCCATACCTAACAACATATGCTCCAATGATGTATAAAATAAGCTACTCAAAGTTGGTTTTGCTGTAATAACATTAATTATCATGTCTATATTTATAAAAAAAAAATCTCTTTTAAGTTTTTACTTGTATTTTTCCTAATTTAGATTGATTTTTTATTCAATATAAGAAAAACCTCCAAATTTGTAAGATTAACCTATAGATTTACACATAATATCTTTTTATAGAAAAGTATATTGTTATTCTATAGAATTAACGGCTTTGATTATCATTTGAGATTGAAAAATGTTTTTCAACCCAAATCATGATTACAAACTAAAAACAATGGTAAACTTGGATTTAAGCTCAAGCCATAAAGCCAAAAAAAAAAAAAAAAAGCAAAAATTTTGGATTCTGCCTAAAAGTTTTTTTTTTTTTTTATCTTCATTAAAGAAATCTAACATATATTCTACTTTACAAGCTCATAATTAATATATATATATATAGATATATATATATATATATATATTATTTTTCAAAAATACTTTTGAGAGTAATGATAAATATTGTTAAATTTTTAAAATATTTTTAACCTCAATGATAAATTAATTCAAATCTTTTTCTCCTTTCTTTATGAAAAATTTTGTAACATCCTCGAAAGGGCCTATGCATTTTCGGTTTAATTGTACAAGTGACATGTTTTATGTACTAGGAATAAATTTGAACATTTCGAAACCCGAAATGAATGGAAATGATTTGAAATGAACATTTTGGAAACACGAAAATGTATAGAAATGTTAAGTTTAAAAATGGAAAGTGAACATTTTTAGGAAATGTAAGGAAATGTCAAGTTTACAGAGCCGAACGAAAATTTTTGGAAACTTAGAAATGACTTAGAAATGTCGAGTTTTAAAGTTTAAAAGAGGAAATTAAGGCAAGGTGGCCTTAAAAGAAAAAGTTTGTGAAATTTGACACACAAACGGGCTTGAAAAAGTGGCCTGAAGATGTCACTTAGGGCCTCTGGAAATGGCGCCACATGCAAGGTGTTGGGCCTGGGTTCGAGTCACTTGGGAAGCAAATAAAAGGAGTTTTATTTTTGCTTCCAGAAGCAGAGGAGTGGACGGCAAGGCTTCTAGAAAAAGGGAGTTTTATTCCCTTTAAATTTCGGCAAGTAATGGGATAAATAAGGGATTTAAATTGGATTATTTTTTTTGAAGAGATAATAGATGGATATATATGGATTTATTTCTTTTATTTTGATAGATAAGGAAGAGATAAAAGATAATAAAAGATATTTCTTTAATTATTTTAAATTAAAGAGATAAAGCTATCAAATAAAGAAGAGTGGTGGCCAAGTGAGGGATTCTGAGTAGTAGTGCGGCTATAAAAGGGGGAAAATAGGGCTACTCATCAATTTGTTCTTCCTTCTCTTCTCTCTCGAAAATTCCTTAAGACATTCCCTCTCTCTTGAAATTTTCCTAGCCAATTCTCTCTTTCTCTACTATTTTGTTAAAACCAAAAACCCTAGTAAAGCAAGCCAATCTCTTCATCTTTCTTTTCTTCCTATTTCTCCTTACCAATCCATTCAAAAGCGAATCTTGGAAAGGCTTCAAGCATAGGTCTTGTTGATTTCTTCAAAGGTAAGAGCAAGTTTGGTTTCCATTCTTTTCTTTTAGATTAGCAGAGATAATCTAACCCCATACATATTTTGTTCTTAGAATATGGAAGGATCTTTCGGGATTATCGAGTAGTCAACTAAAAGGAGGAGTATTCTGGATTTCTAAGATTAAGGTAAGACATGTGAATATTCACCAAAGGCCTTGATTTATGATTTGATGATTAAGATTAAGTCTAACGTGAGGTTTTAAGGATTTTGACATTCCTAGGGAAACAAGGAACAGTTTGATTTGTTGGTGATCCAACCGGCAACAAGGTAAGAATACTAATCCTACTAGGATTTGGAATTTTGGCCGAATGGCTTTTTATTAAGGTAAAAAGTGATTAATCAATTGTAGGAACTTGAGATCTAAGGCAGTAGATCAGATCTCGGGATCTCAAGGAATCTATTAAGCGAATCAGGTGTGTACCCCACACTATTTCATAATACATTTTATGGCTGTGATAAATAATATATGTGATATTAAGAATATGAAAGTGGCTAAGGTACCATGATATGGTACTAAGTACTCAGGTACGTTTCCTACTTCTACTAGGAATATGAAAAATGTTATTCGTAACATGAGAATATGATAAGAATGTGAACTTGGGCATGTAATTGCATAATATGTTAGGGGCATATGGGTTTGTTTGAAAGGGGAAGTGAAAAGTGGTGACCTAAGACCACGATGAATCGAAAGTGGTGACCTAAGACCACGAGAATCGAACATGGTGACCTAAGACCACGAATACGGTGACCTAAGACCGCAATTTGGAGTGTAGCGGAAGGAGGGTCGACTTAGTAGTCCCAGTGTATGACTGGCAGTGCACTGGGGTGTGTAGCGGATGGACAATTAGGATTGGGTTTGGGAATGCATCATAACTTGTATTTTATGTTTTGAATGTGTAACTATTGTATGCCTGATTCTATTATGATTTAGTGTCGTGTACACATTGAGTCTGTTTGACTCACCCCGTTGTGGGACCATGTTCGGTGATGAACAGTGATGGACCGGACGGCAAGATTTGTGGTGGCCATGCTCAACATGAAGTTTATATTTTATGGACTCTTGAATTTATTTTAGCACTTTGAAATATTTTGGAAACTATTTGATGTAATAAGGCCATCAGGCCATGATGAACGATTTTTTTATTTCTACTTGTTGTTTTATTGTGTTACAAATTTTGATTAGGTTAAAGACTAAGTATTTTATTTTAAAATATACTCGATATGTTTATTACTTAAAATTAAAAAAAGGGTTTTCTAATATAAAAATCCAGTTTGTTTTCAACACAAGCCCAACCCAAACAATATTTTTTTTTTTTAAATCACACAAGTTTTTCTCTAAGTAACAAAAGAATTTGAAAATCGGTTTACTTGAGGAACATACCAAATCTGGTCAAAGCTCGTGGGCCGGGTTTGGGGTGTTTCAAAATTGCATGTAGAAAGTAAAATATTATAATTTATAACCAAACAGATAAAATTTACCACAAATTAAACCGAGAGAACACATAAGTAGTCTGGGCAAATTAAAGGTGAAAGTGCTCTAAATTGTTCACTTAATTAAACACTAATATCTCACTGTACTTTTTGATACAATATTCTAGATTAAGGTTATGTTTGAAAAATTATTTAGTAATTAAATTTAGGTGTAATTTTTATAATTTACACATGTGACATGTTTAGATATCATTATATTTAGTGAATCTCACAAAATTGAGTGAAATTAAAGTACTCATTATGCTATCTAATTCTTAGGGAAATATGAGAATTGAGGCAATTACATGAGATAATTAGTCATGATGACTTTAAAACTATTTTTATATTATTTTAAGATATAATCACTCATCTCGACAAATATGTCTAGAGAATTAAAATTCTTTGTAATTACAAAAGGGTCACATAGTATAGGACTAGTATTGAATTTAACCAAATGAATTTAATTGCTACTGTTTGGACAAGATTAAAGTTTTAAAATTTGAAAAAGTATAAGAATTAAAATTGACCAATACAAAAATATAGAAACTAAATTTGTTCGAATTAAATTGCAGGGACTAAATCCACTACAATGATTAATAACAAATTTTAAGTACTACTTTATACCCTCTCAATAGAAAAATACTCTCTCAGCAGATTTAAGTTGTTGTATGTCTTTATAAAAATAAAAATAATAAAACTCACACATTCCAATAGGCAAAACTGTGATCCTGTGAATTTTCACATCCTAGACTTGTTTTTATGATTTTATTTTAATGACTGTGTATAAAATAATTATATTTTATTTATCCACACAAAATATTTATAATTAAGAATAAGCAAGAGCCTTCCATTTAAAAAAAAATTAGGGAGCCAACTGCCGTGGTTGATTAATACGTATTTGTGGAATAATGTTAGAGAAGTTTCGGTTGTTGAAATCGACCTATTCAAATGCAAAATGCCAAATACTTAGATATATCCGAGAAAAAAATGAAAAAAAAAAAAACTCAGAAAATCTATTTAAAAAAAAATCAAAACTTTTCTTGTGTGTTGAGCTGCAAAGTGCCAAAAGACTGAGATATTACCTTCAAAATCTAAAATAAAAAATTCAGATGGGAAAGAAAATAAAATCTGTTATTGTGAGGTTGATTATCAAGATTCAAGGTCCTTATACGTGCAGACAAATAACATATCTGTACAAAATATATATTTACACACGCGCGCGCATACATATATAATTATTACATTGCCATGCATACTTTTATCCCCTGCATGCAGGACTAGTTTTTCTAATAATTCACTATGCTACAATAATGAGATTTAATGACTTTTTTTTTTCTTCTTCTTCTTATTATTATTTATGTCAGCTTCATTACCACTCAACTATGCAATGATTTGATGGAAACCCATGTGGAGATGATCAACCTTGTAAAACTAAGCATTGGCTTAATCATTTCCCCAGTTTGAGTGAATTATTAAAACGCAACATCACATGTAATGTATTTGGCATGCATATAACCTTTTGTTGGTCCAAACACATTACAAGGATCTTGTTATTGAAGGAAATAATTGGGTACAGTCCACAAGAAATGGCTTGTCTTTCTTTTTCTTTTACACAAAGAAGAACGGAAATTGAAAACACAAGATTTGAATAAAATATTTTATTGGAGGATTCATAAATATTTTATGTTTGGGCATTAATGTTTTTGTATATAAAGTAAATATTTAAGCAATTATCCTTTCCTAAGACCCATTTCCCCCATATGATCATGTGTGAAGGAAAAAGGTAAAATAATGAGCACTTTTTAGCAATTAAAAGAAAATTCAGAAAATGTATTGTTTTGGGCACTTGTTTGCTGTCGCCATAATTTAAAAAAAAAATCTAAATCAAAGAGATATTTAGGTTGTAAAAGTATAGTGAAGGTATCTATATTAAAAGATAGATTGCATTTTGACTTTTATATTAAAAAATTGATAAATTAATATTTGTAATTCTATTAAAAATTACATCTATTTTTAATATTAATAATTGGTCCATGTATGTCATCATGAGATACACATGGCATACCATGTGTTACTATCTAATTATTTTGTCAGCCACACAAGTTTTTAACGGTACAAAGGTTGACATTTTTAAAAGAAAAAATTAATTTGTTCTTTGATATAATGTAAAAAAATTAATTTACCCATTTTGTAGATGGGAAGAGCAAAGGCTTCCATAGTATTTTTATCATAGTTAGACTAATAAAATAAAACTTGAGGGTTTACACCAACATTTTATCATCAATCCACCATTGGAGTTGGCAAAAGATTAAAGCGTTCCTAAAGATAAAGACTTGTGTTAGGTGGGCAGCAAGCTTTGGATTGGAGATAATGCATGGAGCTATCCCTCTTCAACTCTTCTTCTTCTTTTTCTTAACAGCCGAAATGATTTACTAAAGAGCTTTTGTCTGTTTTACCAAGTTTGAAAATATTAAAGCATAAATCTCATTTACCTTTGTTCCATGGTCAATTCCAAGAAGATTATGATGGTTGGTTAAAATTCAATAGAATATATCCTTAAAGTGATTGACTTTTTTGGACATATATCTGCTTTGAAAAGGATGGACAAAGTGGGACCACACCATTGGGAAAAAATGAACCAACTTTGTAAAATCTTAGTCTAAATGCCGCATGAAAGCAACAAGACATTTAACAATGTTATAACAAATTAACAATGTTATAACAATTGGACCAATTCGATAATGAATTTTTAATTAAATCAATTAAATCATCCGTTTAGCAATAATTAAATAAAAAATTATAAAAGATTGAATTAATCAAACTGTTGATTTTTATTTATCTATTTTTTATTGATTTACAATATTTTATTTAATTTTATTATTATATACCGCTAATGGAAGCATTTATTGTGGAAAGCCTTAATTAATAAATGGGTTTTGGTTATGTTCTATGATATGAAATGTGAAGTTTTCCTTTTTGTTTCTCAAATCGCAGCAAACAAACCAGCATGATGCCGATCTTCCACTAGCAATACAACGCGTGTAAAAACACAAGAAAGTTAGGCTCCAATTAGCCAAACTTTCTATGATCAAAATAGACTGTGAACATTAATTGAAATATAAATCTTTTATGTAACATTAAAAGAAGAGGGTTTTATTAGGTTGTCAAACTCTGGGCCAACAAAAAGCGAAGATTTGGTCAAAGTGGTAATTTAGGTAGCATTCTAGAGACTCTTGATTTGTAAATTCAGGCAGGGAATTAGGCATAAAGGGAAACCAACTGCAGCCAAGACAGGCCTTGATTGACGGTGCCGGAATTTGGTCGGAACCCTAAATTTATTAAAAAAACACCAACAGACATGGCAATTTGGCATATATTTGACTTTGACTACATATATATAACTTTGGATTAATCAAGGAATAGATCATTGTTGTTTGACTTTCATGGTTTAGGTTGGGAATCGCTGTTGCCCGTGGCTTTTTTTTTTTTTTTCTTACAAATCCATTTTTTCACTATTTATTTAATATTAAAAGTATAAACAATTTTTTAATAATTGGCATAATAAAAAAAATAAAGAGGAACCAATTTATAATTCTAATTAACATATTTTCCAACATTCAAGTAGTTTAATTTGAATTTATATAGTTTGTTTTTTTAACAAATGAATTCATGTATATGACCAAAGAAAATGAATTCATGCATTATGACCCTCCCCCTAAAAAATAAAAAAAATAAATCATGTACTTTATAGATTCATGTCAAAATGAGGAAGGTGTTTAGCCTAAACTTTGGCAACTCCCACCACCAAGTTTTCAAATCAAGTCAGGGTTGAAAAAGAGATAGGTTGATGTGATGGGTTGAAATCTTTTCAACTTCCTACATATTTTTCTCATGAATCATCCTCTTTTAGGATAAAATAACACAACATTTCATTCATCTTAAAGATTAATCATGTGAAATCTTTCTCTGCCTCAAAATATGCAACCTTTGTAGCCTTTAATTTTGATTCTCATATATATATATATATATATATATATATTTATGATTTAAGGGCTTTGAATTTTGACATTAGGTTCTTTGTTTTTTTGTTTTTTTTTTTTATGTTTTCTTTTGTCGGCTACAAACCACTATTACAAGAAAATATGATTCATAACTGATTCACTGTAAACAAATGAAAATTAGACTAAATTTTCGGCTGTTATTGGTATAAAAGAAATAAGGTAAAATGATTTATTTACTCCTTCAAATTTAAAAATAATAATTTTAACATTTTATTTAATTTTTCATTTTTAACTCTTAAATTTGTACGGTTTATCAACTCACCTTAAAAATAGATGTAAAATTTATGTTTGTTAACTTTGTTGACGATAAACGTAGATGCCACATTAGCAAGTAATTAAGTATAGATTTTAAAGAATTCAAAAGATATAAAATTTATTAAAATTATTTAAAAGTATAAAATATTATTAAATAATTTTTATTTTTAAAAATTTAATTAATTATCGGAACAATAGGGCCGTTATGCTCATTACTATACTTGTTGAAGAGATGAAATATAACCAAGGTATATCTTTTTGATCAGAGGTTGAATCGATCATCAGAAGAAGAATTAGGCCAAAAATTAAGGTACATTCTGGGAAAATAAAACTTCCATCGAAGAGAAGCAAATGAAAGATGTCGAAACTATTTTTTAAATCGAAGATTTGAAAAAAAACGGGGATCGACTTTAAAAAATATGGAAATGGAGTCACCACCGATCTTTTATTCGAGGTGTGATCGGATCACCTTAAGAGAGATTATTTTAATAAAATATTTTGATTTATTAAAACAATAATTTTGGTCTACGAAATCCAGGAAACAGGCTCAGGAGTCGATTACGCACGAGGAAGGATTAGCACCCTCGCAACGCCCAAAATTGGTACCAAATTGATTAATGAATGTCTTAATGCCGAAAATTTGAAAAGATTTTAGATTACGATCCATTTATTTAATATATATATATATTTGGACAAAAACCGTATTGGATGCCAAAGCTCCCTATTTCGGAGAAATAAAATGCCATACTCTGTAAGTTAGGGCATAACATCTTATGTTCTCGAAGTTGGATTTATCCTTCGACATTCAACACTTGTATATTTAAAAAATAAGAAGGGTATTCCCTTATTTGGGTCAAATCAAAAATCACAACCCAGTAAGTTAGGGTACTATTTCTCAAAATTCCCGAATACGGAATATTGCCTTTGTTCTTTTGAAATTCTTATCTCGAGATGATAAAATATCACACCCAGTAAGTTAGAGCTCAATATCTCAACTTCCCGAGAATAAGTTTTTTTATTTAAAATATCGTGCATTTTGATTTAAGAGAGAAATGATACTCGGTTACTAAGTTTCAAACGAAGAGAATCGGAACTCAATAAGTTAGAGCATGATTTTCTCAAAACCCCTAAACACAAGCATTGCTTTGTGATCTTAAAACCGAAATGACATTAAAACACTACATTTCATAAGATGCAATGGAATACTAATACACAAAGTAGAGTAATTATTTACAAATGAAAGACAATGATATTAGATCTCAAAAACAAATAAATATAAAACGAGAATTAAAACACACATAATGGCAATAATTATCAAACATTGGATCAATGATAAGCAAAATAATAAGAATAATAAAATACATACATCAACAATATTACGAAATCAATGAAATAATTTTAATACTAATTATGCAATTCTTTAAAACAAGAAACATAAGAATATTTGAAGTTAAACATTTATATAATAAATAAAAGATATATAAATGATATGTAAAAGCAATTGAAAGAAATAAATACATAATTTTAAAATAAGATCTTTAAATGAGCAATTATATTTATATAAAATAAAATATATACATAGATGGATTTAAAAGAAAATATATGCATAAATAATATGAAATTAATAACATATATACAAAAAAAATAGCTTAAATAATAAATTAATTTAATACAAAAGAGTACAAGAATTTAAATAAAGACTAAAAAATTTAATTGAAAGAGAAATGAAATTCAAAGGCTGTTTTATAAAGAATTTGCAAAATTCTGGACTAAATTAAAAAAGAATTCGAATAATCAGGGGTTAAAATAGCAAATATTCCGTAGCTCAAAACGCAGCACTCGGGTCGGACTAAGTTGAAATAACGCATAAATTGTATAGCTCAATTAAAAAGAACAATGAAATGCATAACAGGTTTAATCAAAAACAATGCGACAAAGGAGGAATAGGTGCACAAATAATCCTTTTAGAAGAAACACGCGGGTCCTCTAGGTTCCGAATCGGGTCAGGTCAGGATGCTTACACGACGTCGTTTCAAGGCTATCAGACTGAACCTGAAACGCCGTCATTTCGTTAATGGTTAATTACCCTATAAAAGCCAACTTAAGCCCTCTGCTAACCCCCCTTTTCCCCTTTTTTTGAAACCCTAGCCCCCTTAACTTCAAACGGAAAAAAACTAAGGACCCCCTAATCCCCTCTTTTGCTCTCTCCTTCAGCCGCATCTAAAGGCATCCAACCACCAAAGTGCCCTGGAAATCGGCGATTAGTGGCGGATTATGAGCGCCTACGAAATCCCTTTTAAATCGACCCCGAATGTTTCATAGTCTCCGACCTCAACAGCCGCCTTTGCTTCGATTTCGATGAAGAAGGCGGTCCGTCGATTCGTTTACAAAGGTAAAAACCTTTCCTTTCTGTTTAGATCTTCACACGAACAGGCAAACAACACCAAAAACCGTTCGAAAAGCAACAAGAGCGAAAAAAAAAAGGTATAGAAATCCTAAAATCACCTCGTATTTTTTATTTCTTTTTGTATTTTCTGTGTTCGGTATGAGTAATACAATGTGCATTCCTTTTACAAGTTTTTCTTCAGTTTTATATATAACCAAAAAGAAAAATAAAAAAATACAATATTCTCTTCTTCTTTTTTTGCCTTCAATTGTTGTTGTTTTTGCTCTCTTTGCGTCGTTTTTTGCTTTTTTTTGTAGGTCCAAAACGTGTCCTGCGTGCAGAGGGATCGTACGACTTGAGGGCGTTAGAGGCAGTACGTACACGCACCAATGAAAGCTTACGCGTGGGTGAAGCACGTGGATGCACGCGTGGGCGTACAAACAGTCGTGGGCGTAGAGGCACGCGGTAGCCCAAGAGTCGCACGTGAGTGGCTACGAAGAAGATGCCAGAAGCTTCTGGATTTCTATTCTGATGTTTGGGTTTTGGGCTGGTTTAGTGAGAATATTTGGGCTAGGAATTTAGGCTTAGAAAATGGGTAGTGGTTTATTTAGTATTTGGGCCAATTGGGCCTACTGTTGGGTTGTAAATGAACATTTAGAGACTGTTAATTGTTTTTGGTTTTATTTGTGTTTGGCTAATACTAGGCCCGGGCAAATTTTGGGCCCTACAAAAGGCGTTTATGAAAATTCTCTTAGAATTGAGAATGAAGTTTTATTCTGTACATGCCAAATCATGAATTAGTAACTGCATCCAATCTCCAAAAAAAATCCCAATTGTTTCGAACTTTCTAGTTTTGGAATAGGAATATTTACAGAATCCCCATGAATAGGATCAAACCTCATTCCATGGTATTTACATGAGATTCCTCTTTCTTATTCTTAAGCAAGTCCCCAAGAGGGCTTAGTTGATCCATGATTTATGTTTCAGCTTTCGTTTCCTTTTCGTTTGTTTCGAGAAATATATCGATCAATTCTGATTCTTTCTTTTTTTATTGATTCTTTTCCGATCGAGATGTGTGGATCCTTGAATCTATGTGTCTATATCGATCCTGTTCATGGATTAACGAAAATGTGCAAAAACTCCATTTGCCTCTGCCATTCTATGAGTATCTTCCTTTTTGCATATGGCATCGCCACTCCCTTTGGCAGCATCCACTAATTCAGAAATTAATTTGAAAGCCATATTTCGACCTGAACGTTTTCAGGATGCCCCTAATAACCAACGAATGGCAAGTGCTTTTCCTTGTGTGGATCCTATTTCAATGGGAACTTGATGAGGCGATCTGCCTACACGTCTTGCTTTTACTGTTATATCGGGAGTTACTCCACGTATTGCTTGACGTAAAATAGATAGTCGATTTGTTTCTGTCTTTTGTTGAATCTTTTTCAAGGCTCGATAGATAATTTGATAAGCCAATGATTTTTTTTCCGTGTTTCAGAATATAGTTAACCAACATGGTAACTAATTGATTACGATAAATTGGATCAGATTTTGCAATTTTTTCTTTTACAGTACCTCGACATGACATGAGTGTGAAAGGGGTTCAAGAATCCATTTTCTTTTTATAAGGGCTAAAATCATTTATTTTGGCCTTTTGACCCCATATTATAGGGTGGATCTCGAAAGATATGAAAGATCTCCCTTCAAGCCGTACATACGACTTTCATCGAATACGGTTTTCCACAGAATTCCATATGTATCTATGAGATCGAGTATGGAATTCTGTTTACTCACTTTAAATTTAGTATCCGTTTCCCTCCCTTTCCTGTTAGGATTGGAAATCATGTATTGTAACACCCCTAACCCAAAACCGTTGCCGGGATAGGGTTAAGAGGCATTACCCAACAATCAAATCATTTTACATTCCATTTACGACACAAAGTCAATCATCATCATAACACATCAAAACATAATCAAATAGTCCCTTATTGAGGCCTTCAAAATCTTAAACACATGCTAGAGGAGGATCGGGACTAAGTCAAAAAACATACAAAATTCTCAAAAATTTAAAACTTTTCTAAGTTTCAGGGGTTACATGCCCGTGTGGGCAAACCGTATGCCTCCCACGGCTGGTAGACACACCAGTGCCTCCTCCCCGTGGCCGAATCAACTTAACACCACGATTACCAAACACCCTCATGTACTAAGGTCGTGTACTCATGAGCCATATACTGACTTATTCACGCGGCTACTAGGTACGCCCGTGTACCATGGCCGTGTGTCCTTAAGCTAGCTACTGACTTATGCCCACGGCTAGTAGACACGTTCGTGTCAAGGCCATGTACTATTAGGCTATACACTGTCATTCACCCATGGTCATTAGGCACGCCCGTGTGCCTCAACCGTGTGACAAAATAGGCCATTTGTAAGGCCAATTTGCCACCCACACAAGGGTCAATCTCTACAAGCACATTAAAGCATGATTACACACATAATTTGGCAACCAATTTCTTGTCAAATGATTAACATATCATCTCATACAATCTCATTCACAACCATGTTAATTAATAGACTAATTTACACCACTTGAACACATTCTATACCAATATGATTCATTTCCAATTTCTCCATTTCATACTAGCATCATACCAACACAAAGTTACCATTCATAAATCATTTTATTTACTCATAAACCTTACCAAAAGATGCATCATATATCAAAGCCTTTCATGCTAAAAACTAACACATAACTAGCCACATCACATGGTTATTTACACATCTCAAACATGATTCAAATAACTAGCCTATACATTCCATATTTCAACTATGTATATCTTTCCAAAAGTACTTAAAATAGATTGCCGATAGTGTGATTCAAATGCTGACGATCCCCAGATCTGAGCTAGCTTTACTGACATTGTAAAACAGAGAAACAATCACATAGTAAGCTTTCAAAAGCTTAGTAAGTTTGTAACAGAATACATTAAATCAAAATATATCGCCACATAGATTATTTCACAATCTAATATCTCAAATTATCCAAAGCTAGTATTTTCAATTAACCTTCCATAAACTCATTCATAGTTTCATCAACCACATAGGTTCCGAACGTACCTTAGCCAACACTTAGTTGTTAAATACTTATGCTACTCAATACTCATGATTCATTTCAATCAACATTCGTCCCTTCTTCAATTTATTCGCACACTTAGTGCCTAAATAGTTAGCCGAAGCCTAATTAGCATCGCACACTTAGTGCATTCATATCAAACCGATCTTGAATCGATATCACACACATAGTTCCAACCACAAAGCCGAAGCTTATATTACTTCACACATACAGTGATATTTATCTCGGTCACATTTTTGAATACGCACACTTAGTGCCCGTTTAACTCAATCTATCACATAGCATTCACATTTCAATATTATCATACCATTCATTTCATAACATTAAACATAGCTAAATACATATATTATGTCCTAACTTACCTCGGACGTCGAACTATCGAAACGGTCGATTAATCGAGCACTTTATCTTTGCCTCGATCTCGATTCGAACCTCTCCTTTCTTAGTCTATACACATTCAAATTCAATCCATTTAATCACCAATTCATTCAATTTAGTCTACACACACACATTTAGGGCATTTTACAAAATAGCCCTCACATTTTCACAATTCGACACTTTAGTCCCTATTTCACAAAATCATCAAATACATAAAATTTCAATACACACATGCTTAGCCAAATTCTCTCTATATTCATAAAAATCCACACATTTCATATATTTCACATTTTAGTCCCTCAAAATATTATTTTCACAATTTAGTCCAAATTACTCAATTTCATCAAAAATCCAAAGACAACACATGTTAATCCAACACCAAGTTTTCATATTTCACTATCAACTAGCACATAGCTCAAGCATTCATCAATGGCTTATCACAAAAACATCACCAATTCACAAAATTACAACATGGGTTAGCTAGAGCACTAAGTAACGATTACGAAAATGTAGAAATTATAAAAAACCGATCAAAAACACATACCCGATTTATACTTGAACCTTGGCCGAATGAAACAAAGCTTAACCCTTTCTCTTTTTCTTTGATATTTGGGCACTAAGAAGATGAACACTCCTCTTTCATTCTTTCTTTTGTTCTATTATACACATATTAGTATACTATTTACTATATTATCCTTCCAATTAATATTTGAGACATATAAACATCAAGGTCATAGTTGTTTATTGCCACCCACTATCTTAGAACATGGTTTAATTGCCTTATAAGGCCTACTCATTTAAAAGCCACAACAATTAAACACTTAACAATCAGCACACAACATTTTACACTTTATGCGATTAAGTCATTTCTCTTAATTCGGCACACAATCGATCAAATTATCACACAGAATTTTCACACAGACTAAGTCACGTAGAATCAACACCAACTATAACATTAAAATATTATTTTGACCTAGAATTTGTGGTCTCGAAACCACTATTTCAACTAAGGTCTTAACTGGGCTATTACAACTCTCCCCATTAGGGATTTTCGTCCCCGAAAATCTTACCAGCGAATAGTTGTGGATATTGCTCTCTCAATATGTTCTCAGGCTCCCATGTAGCCTCCTCAATTTCGTGTTTATACCATAATACTTTTACTAAAAAGATTCTCTTGTTTCTCAACTCTTTGGTCTTTCCTGCCAACATTCAAATTGGTTCTTCATTATACAACAAATCTGGCTAAATCTCTACCTCAGTAGGACCAATCACATGAGACTGGTCTGACCTATACCGTCGAAGCATTAACACATGAAACACATTATGAATCTTTGCTAACTCAGATGGAAATCTCAATCTATAAGCAACCGACCTAACTCGTTCAATGATTTCATATGGTCCAATGAACCTCGGACTCAGCTTGCCCTTTTTGCCAAATCGAAGTATTTTCTTCCACAGAGATACTTTCAAAAATACTTTAACACCAATATCAAATTCAATATCTTTTTGTTTCAAATCTGCATAAGACTTTGGATGATTTGAGGCCGCTTTCAAACTGTCACAAATTACTTTCACTTTCTGCTCAGTCTTTTTTATAAGATCAACCCCGTGAATTTTATTCTCACTCAGCTCAGTCCAATGCAATGGAGTTTGACACTTTCGACCATAAAGAGCTTCATAAGGTGCCATTTTGATACTAGATTGAAAGTTGTTATTATACGCAAACTCAATCAAGGATAAATGCTTTTCCCACGTATTTTCAAATTCAAGTATGCAACATCTCAATATGTCTTCAAGAATCTAAATGATTCACTCTACAGAATCGTGCATAAGATTTTCACCTCATACGGCTCCTCGTTCAATTCTTTCGAAGTCATTGAGTCCTTTTCCTCGTTCGAGAATCTCCTCCCTTCTTCCACTCTGTCCCGAAGAGTAACTAGGACAAATTCAGTTACGTCTTTATGTTCTAATTTAACATTTTCCATTTTTGATTATTCTCAAAAAAGAAGATTTTTTTACCAAACATCTACGGATCAAATCACACGATCTTATAATAAGAACAAGAGATCTTTCTCGATCAATCTCTTTTCCCCTTATTCTTTGAGAATCAGAAAGATTCTTTTCAAGTTTGCATTTGTTCATTTGGAATCTGGGTTCTTCTACTTCATTTTTATTTACTTATTTATTATTTTTATTATTTTTCCCTCTTTTTTGATTTGTTTTATTTTATTCCCTTCCATCATTCCCTAAGTCCCATAGATTTGATCCTATAGAATCTAACCCATTTTCTCATTGAGCAAGGGGTACGGAATAAATCAAATTGAATTTTCAATGAAAAGCACTATGTGAAATCTTTAGTTTTTTCTCTTTCTCTATCCCTATCCCATAGGTACATCATTTGAATCAATAGAGAACCTTTTCCTCCTATATGAATTAATATTATTACATTCCAATTCCTTATTGATACCTTCAAGGAAAATCCTGAATTGGATCCCAAATTGATGGGTTAGTGTGTGCTTATCCATGCGGTTATGCACTCTTCGAATAGGAATTTATTTTCTAAAAGATCTTGGCTTTCGTGCTTTGGTGAGTCTCCAAGATCCTGTCAATGACCTATGTTGTGATGAAGGGATATCTATATGATCCGATCGATTGCATAAAGCCCGCGGTAGCAACGAAATCGGAGAAAGTATATAGAAAAGACAGTTCTTTTCTTTCTATTATATTAGTATGTTCTATTCTATTTTTTCTATTCTATTAGTATTAGATTAGTATTAGTTAGATTAGATTAGAATTAGTTAGTGATCCTGGCTCAGTGAGTCCTTTCTTCCGTGATTAACTGTTGGCGCCAATTCTAGTCCTATGTTACATTTTGTCTCTATGGACCGGGGAGAAAGGGGGCTCAGCGGGAAGAGGATTGTACCATGAGAGAAGTAAGGAGGTCAACCTTTTTCAAATATACAACATAGATTCTAGCAATGCAATGGAGTTGGGCTTTCATGCGGATCCGAATAAATCATCTTTTTCACGAAGGTAAATCCTTGCTCGCTAGGCAAGAGGATATCAAGTTACAAATTCTATTTTGGTAGGACATGTATTTCTATTACTATGAAATTCATAAATAAAGCAATTAATCTTGGGGTTACCATTATCCTGTCTTGTAGTGACGAATCTTGTATGTGTTCCTAAGAAAAGAAATTTGTCAAAATTTTGGGGTCTTAGAGGGTCGTGGAAACACATAAGAACTCTTGAATAGAACTGAAAAGAGATATAACTCAATTTTTTGAAAATGGTAAGATCTTTGGCGCAAGAACATTGGGCAAATCCGTATCATCTTGACTTAGTTCTGATTTCTCTATTTTTTTAAGAATACCACTTCTCCTACTCGTATCGAATAGAACATGCTGAGGCAAACCTTCTTCATGTAAAATCTGCTTGATTTAGATCGGGAGAATCGTACGATTTTATGAAACCGTGTGTATATGGCTCGAATCCGTAGTCAATCCTATTTCTAATAGGAGCAGTTGACAATTGAATCCAACTTTTTCCATTATTTTCATATCCGTAATAGTGCAAAAGGAAAGCCTGGCTCCAAGTTGTTCAAGAATAGTGGCGTTGTTGAGTTTCTCGATCCTTTGACTTAGGATTAATCAGTTTTATTTCTTGATAGGGGCAGGGAAGGGATATAACTTAGCGATACAGTGTCATATTGACGTGGTGGAAGTCATCAGTTCGAGCCTGATTATCCCTAAACCTAATGTGAGTTTTTCTATTTTTCTTTGCCCCCCACCGTGGTCGAATAAGAATGGATACGAGGCTCATGAGATTGACGTGAGGGGGTAGGGATGGCTATATTTTTGAGAGCGAACTCTAGGCGAATATGAAGTGCATGGATACAAGTTATGCCTTGGAATGAAAGACAATTTTGAACTGGCTTGGTCTACAAACAAGGAAGCTATAAGTAATGCAACTATGAATCTCATAGAGAGTTCAATCCTGGCTTAGGATGAATGTTGGTGGCATGTTTAACACGTGCAAGTTGGACGGGAAGTGGTGTTTCCAGAGGCAGACGGTGAGTAACGCATAAGAACTTGCCCTTGAGAGGGGAACAACAGTTGAAGCAATTGCTAATACCTCGTGAGGTGAGGAGCAAAGGAGGAATCACTCGAGGAGGGCTCGCATCTAATTAGCTAGTAGTGAGGCAATAGCTTACCAAAGCGATGATCGAGTTAGTCCGAGAGGATGATCAGCCACACTGCGACTAAGACATGGCCCAGAATTCTACGGAAGGCAACAGTGGGGAATTTTTCGAATGGGCAAAAGCTTCGATTTGAGCGATGCTGCGTAGAGGTAGAAGGCCCACGGGTCATGAACTTCTTTTCCGGAGAAGAAGCAATGACGATATTTGGGGAATAAGCATCGGCTAACTCTGTTCCAAAGCAGCCACTAATACAGAGGATATTCAGAATGATTGGGCTTAAAGCGTCTGTAGGTAACTTTTTAAGTCCATCGTCAAATTCTAGGGCTTAACCCTAGATAGGCGGTGGAAACTACCAAGTTGGAGTACGGTAGGAGTGGAGGGAATTTTTGGTGGAGCGGTGAAATACGTAGAGATCGGAAAGAACACTAACAACGAAAGCAATCTGCTGAGCTGACACTGACACTGAGAGATGAAAACCAGGGGAGAGAATGGGATTAGATACCCCAGTAGTCCTAGCCGTAAACGATGGATACTAGGCGTGTAACATACTGAATTTTTGGGCCTATGCATTTAGTGTGTATATGTTTAAAGTGTTAATTTAACTGTTAAGGGTCTAAATTGGGCTCAGGCTTAGGCAGAGGCCTTGATTAAAATTTTCTGTTTGGGATTATAGGACTTAAAAGGTAGTACCTGTGTTTGAAATATCAAAATGGGCTTGTGGCCCTGTGGTCAGTAGCACCATTTAGGGAACAAGGAGGTGGTGCCACACCAGGGAGTTAGAGGCCCAAATTTAAGTTTTAAGGAGCCCAATTCCTTGGATTCAAGTTACCTAATTTTTGGCATTAAGGTTAGCTGGAGTAGACGGATACAAGGCTCAAAAATAGGAGGATTTATGTGAATGGGATAATGTAGATAATATAGTTGATAATATGGAAGATAAAAGGAGAAAAATTAGGAGCTATCTATTGAGAGTAGAGTTGGCCGAAATTCCATCACATAGAAGAGTAAAGAAATCGGTTTCTAATAGCCATAGGGGGTGCCAAATTTTTTATAAATAGGGGGAAGAGATCATCAACTTCGGCACTTGAACCCTACTTTTTCTTCATTCTTTGTGCCGAAATTCTCAGTCTCTCCCTCCACAATTTTTGTCAACTTTCTTTCAAAAAGCCAAAAATCACCACCTCCTTCACCCTTTCTTCTTTCTTTGAAAATTCCTGTTAACCGAATCTTCTGATCTCCATTGTTATTCTTCTCCCATTCACTAAAAGCTGAAACTACACTCTTGTTTGTTCTTGTAGCCGAAATCTTCCTCTTGTTTATCTTTTTCGAGATTTTCTTAAAAGCCGAAATTCTTAGATCTCTAATCTTCCACACTTCGATCTTCTACTGTGATTGCCGAATCTTCCTGCAAGGGGTAGCCGAAACCATTTGTAAAGGTATGTGTTGATTCGTGAGATTTCAATCTTTTTCCGGCTTTTAGAAATCTTAGCTGAATGGCTATATGGTTAACTAATCGGGTGTTTTCTCTCATTTGTGTCATTTTGGGTTGAAGGGGTCCAATCGCTTAGATTTTTAAGCCAGAGTTCAGTAGCACTCGGATCGAATTACTTTTGGGATTTTAGGGTAAGGAGATCTGTTAATTTAAATGTATGAATCGGGTAAAGCACTAACCTTGGCCGAATATAAGAGAGGCCTTATCCTTGCGTTCTTCCGGCTTTTGAGCAAGGTTGTAGACAAAGGGCAGTAGATCAGATTAGCGAGGGTATCGACATAAAGAGTAGTACTACGCGTTTTCAGGTGTGTAACTTTTCACACCATTAGATTGTCTGTTAATATGTGTTAATAAATCTGCTTATATTCTGTTAAATGCCAAAATCCCGACATAACGTTTGAAACCCGAGGAAGGTAAAAGCGAATCACCAGGTTAGTGATCTCTGTCATTCTGCAGTGAATGTTCCTGTTAAGATGAAATGTTTTATAAGTATGCCGATTTCTGTGATTGCACGGGGTTGGGTTTGATGAAAGGGAAAGTGTTACGTGTAGTGGCTTTTGCCATGATCATTGTAGTGGCTTTTGCCATGATCATTGTAGTGGCTATTGCCATGATCGACGATGAGCGACATAGCGCCATCAATGGCGATGTAGCGGTGTGGGTTGATTGTAGAAATCCCCAATGGTGTGAATGGTAGGTAAGGGTGGCGTGTAACGGATGGAAACCTAGGATTTGGGTTGGGCTTTGCATATTTTCATATATAATATGTTACGTTATTCTCGCTCGTGGGGCTAAGGCCCAAATCTAAAGGTGCATGAGGTTGCTGCCGAGTCTTATGACTCAACCTATGATTTAATATTTTCGGTAGCACCTAGTGCATCGGACCGAAATTTGGAGAGGAGCGCAATGTGGCCATGCAAAAGAACATTTGGATTGACAAAAGACTTTAGTTTATTATTTTATATCTTTATTTAATGGGTTTTAAATTTCAATGTAATAAGGCCACAGTTGTTAGCTTTATATTTCGGTTCAGTTTTAATTTTGGGCTTTTATTATTATTATCAGACATTTTAAGTTTACATTTTTTTTCTAAGGCATGTATTTAAGTTTCGGTTTTTAATTCATAGAAACATCTCATAGAATTTATAGCTTATCTAAATTATCAACCTATTAAATTTTTCCCGAATAAAAGGTTAAACTTTAGGAAAATATTTTCCAAAAATGCGACATGTTTTATTAAAATCTCCTTAGTGACATACGAGATACGGTTGTAGTCATCCAAACAAATCCTCGTGAACCGATCGTAGTGTTAGGGTGTGGCAGCAGCATACGCATGTCTAGGATTGGATTCGAGGAGAGCTTGGTATTTAAGCGATCCTAGTGACTCACCTCCTCTTCACTAGAATCCTACAGTGCGTAGTGGCTGTTCACCCCAACCATGAGGGCGTGTTGATGGCCAAAACTTATAAATAAAACCGAAAGGACCCGGCCACTGTTTTGTAAAATCCTAAAGTAAACCCTAGTTTTTAAATTACCAAATTACCCTTGACTCGTAAAAACTTCCCTGGTTTTGGAAAATAACCAAGGTACCCCTGATTGTAAAATGCCTAGAACACCTTTGATTTACAAAATTACTAAAATACCCCCAGATTACAAAATTACCGAAATACTCCCAGATTATAAAATTACCAAAATGCCCTTATTTCGTAAAATCACCAGAAACCTTATTTTGGAAAATTATGAAAATACCTCTGTAGGTTAAAATTACAAAAATACCCCTGGGTAGTGAAATGACGAAAATACCCCTAGGTGATGAACGTAGCTTTGTGAATGCCTCTGTATGCTGATTGTGAATGTATGAGATTCTCTGAATTAGAGTAGTAGACTTGAGACTGAATTTCGAGACATGTTACAAATTCGAAAGCACCATTCTTAAAGCTGTTCGTGGTTAATCAGTGGAAGAAAAACTAATAAATCATAAAATTTCTAATCAGATAAATGTCGATTGAAAGAATGAGTACAATGGGTTGAGGGCGTCCATTGCGTGGTCGTGGTAGGGTAGGATGACCGTGTTGAACGGTAAGTGTCAGCCACGGGTCGAAATGAGATATCGGATCTGTCGGTGTTGTGGAGAGTTCGGGACCAAGCGGGTGGAGATGATGCGATATCTCGAGGCGATCTGGGTCCTTAAAAGAGTGGCTGGAGTAGGCATAGGTTGAGGGAGCTCGAAGTGCGTGTCCAACGACTCCGAACTAACGGAGCAGAGATGTTTAGGGGAGTTTCTGGCGTGGCCCCTAACACAGTTGAGTATTGGTTAGAGGCAACTGAGTGCATAATGGATGACCTTGGCTTCATTGTGGAGGAGAAATTGAAGGGGGTCGTGTCTCTTCTTCGAGACGAGGCCTACCAATGGTGGCTCACGATGAAGGAGGGTACTTTTGCAGACCGCATTGATTGGGACTTCATTAAGGAGTCGTTTCAAGGAAGGTACATCGGGGCCAGTTATATGGATGCACGGAGAAAGGTATTCTGAACTTGAGTGCGAGGAAGTAAGTGCATGTATCTGAATCTGGCGGAGTTTCTGCGGTTGAGTCATTACACTCGGGGGATTGTGGCGACTGACTATGAGCATTGCGTATGGTTCGAGGATGGATTAAGGGATGAGCTGAGGGTATTAGTAGCACCACAGCGAGAAAAGGGCTTTGTGGTTTTGGTTGAGAAATCTAAGATATCTGAGGAGGTTAAGCAAACTGAGAAACAGAACAAGGATAAGGATAGGAATAGGAATAATAGGAATTTTGGGTCGTCAGAATCATCAAGGAATTTTGAGAAAAGGCCTAGGTCGATGGGCACTCGTGCTCAAGCGGGTCGAGAATCGGTCATGTCCTTCGTGGGGCGTGTATTATGGGGAGTGCAGATGGAGCAGGTGGATGCTTTAGGTGTGGATCCATGGAGCATATGATTAAGGATCTGTCTACTGGTGGGCGAGCCTGACACTGGGGACGAGGTTTTGATCGAGTTAGGAGAGGTGGTCGGCCAACCACCAAAGGGTCGTGGACAAGCCAGGCGATGTTGGTAATGAAGCGGTCGTGGAGCATCGGATAGAGGTGCAAGTTATCTTTGGTAAATGACGACTTTGGTCTATCGACACATCGCCAAGGGGATGGAGACGCTCTAGATCACGAATAATGGTGCGTATCTTACCATAGTATACTAAGTGTTTATTTTGGCTTTAGAATTAGAGTCTTGTGAAAGCATAGTGGTGAGACTTAAGGAGATCTGTTAATTTAAATGTATGAATCGGGTGAGTGTTTGGGCGGGTTTGGGGTGTTACAAGGCGCTTTGCGTATCGTCAAAATCGTAAAGATCGGTTGTAGTGTTTGGTAGGGTTTTGTAGCTAACGTTAAGTATCCCACACAGGAATACGTTCGCAAGGTAAAGTTAACATACATTAATTTTTCTATCCATTTTGAGGTAAATTGACAAATAATATAAATTTAAGGACTAAAAGAGAAAAAAAAAAACTAAATAAAGGGTTAAAATAATCTTTTATAAAGATCAGAGAGCTAAATAAATCATCATGCCAAAAATAATTGAGATGTCTCATGCAAGTTATTGATATATGTGTCTCCCACTCAATTTTTGGCATTATCCTTAACCAATTTTTTTTTTTCAAAACAAAATATTTGTATCAGATACTTTTAAAAAGATTAAATTTATATATTTCCCATGTTTGTATCTTAAAATTTTCGGGTTTGAAATATATGGTTTATTTATTTATTATTATTGTTTATTTATTTCAATTGTTGGATAAATAAATTGTAGTCTCTCAAACATGATTCCTTGAAGAATTAACATGCAATAAATAAATAATTACCAGGGAAACCTGCAGCTAGATTCCTGGTATCAATTAACAAAACATGGGTTTAAGGATTTCCCTGTTTACTTTTGTCTTAAGCCATGCTACTTTGATTTTATTTTTTTAATTTTTCCTACATAGCCATATTCATCATCTATACTCGACGCGTATTTATATATGAATATTAAGTTATAATTTTTAAATACATTAAAAACTTTAAAATAATTGATTTTAGACATATAGAATATATTATTGTATATGACATTTCTACAAAATTTTCCATTTTGTAGAATTATATTATAATATTCTCTATATTAAATAGTAGGTTTCATCTAACTCAATTTGAATTATAAAATATTAAAATTTTATCACATACTATGCGATATGCATATGGAAACTACAATTTTAGCATATAAATATCTATTTAAAAATAATATATAATGAATAATAAAAGTATTATTTGAAACTAATTAATAATAGTATATGAAATATATACGTTATTAACTTATTTTAATTACTAAAAATATTTTCATAACTTCTTAATCGAATAGATAACCCAGTTGAGGTAACACCAATTCAAGAAAAGGTTTTATTAATAAAATAATAATAAAATATTATCCAATTTTCAATTAATTCTAATTATTTTGATCTTTGTTTTTTCTAAGTAAATGCATTTATATATAAATGCGCATAAAAAATAAACTAATTGGATATAATAAAATTAAGTTGCTTGGAAAATATTGGTAAAAATATCATGGAGGTCTTTGTACTAAGTATCAAATTGCATTTTGCTCTCTCTACTAAAAAATAGAAAATTAATTATTGTATATTAGATCAAAGAGCAAATTGATCTATTTTGTTAAAAAGCCCATTAATCTCTGCTGATAAAAACTAGAGTGGTTGGCAGAATAACCAAACAAACATGTGGATTGCCACATGTACCTCATGCTAACGTACATAGACTAATTTTTAACAATAGAAATAAATAATATTTTTAATAGAAAGACCAATTTACTCGTTGATTTAATGTATAGAGACTAATTTACTCATTTTTTGAGTAGAAGAAGTAAAATGTAATTTGACACCTAATACAAGAGTCTCTATAATACTTTTAATGAAAGTATTGATTCATGATACAAGGCATATGTTGTGGGTTGATTGGAATGACATGTTCTCGTCTTGTAGTTGAACAACTAAGATAACATGTACACTTCTTTGCATCATCATGTGCTTCTTTCTTTGGCATTTCTAAGACGACCTTCCTTCTTTGACATTTAACTTTTTGCCTCTTAATTTTAAGTCTGCACAAACAATTTAGTGTTTATAATATGATGTAAATGTTGAACCATTAGCGCTTATTTGGGGGAAAGACAAGCCAACCCGTACAAGTTTAACCCATGTTCAATTTTGTACACATTGGAAGGTATCCACAAGTACTCAATATTTGCATTTAACATATTTAGAATTAAATGGAAGAGAGGATGTAGTTGAAGGAAAAAAAAGGAATGCATATGAAACCATAAACATTGATTCCAAATGTTTGGCCCATTATTTATTTATTGTATTATGATTATTCTTAATATTTGAAATATCCTTTTTACTGTAAAATAATAAGTCATGTAAGGCTTTCATGCCCTCGTTGTGGGTACGAGTCGCAGCAATTATCTGCTAAAATTATGTGCCTACTTCTGATTTGCTCACATTAATAGTGTGTGAGTTATATTAATATCAACATTATTGTTGATATGAATTTGAGCTCCGTTTAATCATTAAATTCGTTTTGGGAATAACAATTTTTTTTGTTATGACATAAAATTTAAATAAAAGAGTAATCTTTTAAATTTATATAATATTTAATATGTCAAATTTTAGATGTTACAACATTTTTAACAGTTAAAATAAGTTTGAAGTTTTGTAATTTTTGTTTTATTTCCAAAAATTATTTCTCATCTTTTTAGATTTTAAATTCAATTGTTAATTCTATTAAAATTTTCTATTTGAAATAAAGAAATTATATTACATATAAATTTAAATTTAATAAAATATTAATATTTTTAAATTGAGAAAGTAAATGACCTAACAGATTAAATTTCAAATGTAGTGATACTGATAGGATATAGATTTAAATAATATTTTAACTTACTTTTAATATTACATATAAGTCGTAGAAATACAAAATGAGTATTAAAGCTAAAACATCTTAGGAATTCTTATTAAAAACTTACAAAAGAAAATTAAAATTGTATCCGTACGGGATTAAAGGACAGCGGTCGATTCATCCCTAATTAATAATTAAATCCTAAGATGAGTTAAAAATGAAAGCCTACAATTCGTACATTTACCTGATATTTAGTTATACTTCCACGTCGCCCATGTGGCCACGTGGCTTAATCGTAAAGCGAATAATTCTCCACCGTGATCAGCCAAAACATTTTCCATCCAATGAAAATTTATGAAAGCTGGCGTGGAAGAATGGAGCAGGTGCACAAGAGTCAGAAGGAAAAATGGCCAGGCACGTGACCTACCGACACATCGACACGTTGTAGCTTTAAATTTCTTTTTAGTTAGCGACGGTTAATTGAGGCAACTGGGAAGGCCCTGGTTAGAAACTAATTAAATGAATGATGGAAAACAGAGAGGTTAATTTGCCACTATATAGAAAAAAGAGAGAGTTTAATTTGACTTCACGGAGTTAGCCGATGACGAAGATCCAATCTAACTTTGTTTTATTTATTTATTTTGTTTGTCGTTGTTTCTCCCTATATAAAGGCTACGTTATCTGTGTTTTTTTCATACACTCCATAATTCTTTTTCTTTCTTTCTTTCTTTCTCATCTTCATTCCCCTTCATTTCATATAATCCAAACAGCAAAAATTGAACACACATAGAGAAATTATCAGATATGGGGATTTCTAAGAGATTGCTCTCTTCGTTTGCTTTGTTAGTCACGTTTTTTTTGTTTTTCGTTTGTGTCAAGGCCTCAGCAGAGAAAACAGAGCTGAATTCAAGGTACATTTTCCCAGGAAACAATCAGCTCGTCTTCCAGTGCTCTCTCCCTCTGTTTCATTTAGCTTCTCCAGTCATGGAAAACATTAAACTTACTTTTTCTCAATGCAACTGGTTTTTGTTTTCTTCTGATTTTCGTGGTGCTTGTAATGGCAGGCTCAGTGAAGAAAACAAGTTGCAGGGCTTGACAAACTCATCAATGGAAGAGGGGTGAGTTAGAATTGGATCAACTAACTCCTACTAGCCTCTTTTGGCTCTGAAAAACAAATACTAAAAGGCCCTTTTGATTTTATTATTATTATTATTTCTGCATTGCATGCATTACTTGGTTTTTGCTTTTCACTGTTTCGTTTTAATGCTTTTTGGGGTTGACAAATTTTTTTATTGGAACAGGTTGGAGGATGAGCAATGGATAAATGAGCACTCAGTCGACAATCCAGAGGAAATTGCTTCAATGGTGGATATGTGAGTTTCCCCACATATATTTCTAACTTTAACTTTTCATTCTAGTTTTGCATTAAGATCAACAAATTCATGAATATTTTTATTTCATTCCCAAGAAAATAATCTATAGCATAAACATTACATTAAATGTTTGAAATTTGAGAAGAGGATTGATTGATTCACATGGATCCCCTCACACTTGCCCTAGTATGTGTTGTGTCTGACAGGTCTTTTTCCCACTGTCTGTTGTTTCTCTTTCTTACATGAGTAGTCAAAAATGTGTTTCATCCAATAGAATTCAGTCAAAACTAAGTAAAGGATGGGTCGAATCTTCACACTTACACGTCCATATCTAATTTTTGTTTTAAGTTGCTGTCAATGAAACTTAAAGTGTTAACCACTAATTTCAACCTTTACTGTAAATTTTAGTTTCTCTTACATTTTATCATTCTCCAAGGTCAAATCTTCAGTTCACACCTATTTCATGTTGGATTTTCCCTATCTTTCATTAAAAAAAAAAAAAAAACAAAACAAAAAGGGACCTTAAAGGGAAAAAACGAAATTAATAATGCAGGGAGCAACCTAATATAATTAATTGACAGTTTGTCTTTTGCTCCACAGCATTTACTTTATAACTTATACAGTGGTAGTAAGTAGTACTAAGAATTCCATGCAGTAAAAAGGCATAAAATCTCTAATTGTTAAAATGATTCCTTTTAGTAAAATTTTAATAAAAAGTTCTTATAATAATTGTTAAAATTTGATCTTAGAAAAATAATTACATGAAGTGAACTTTATATATATGGTGAAGGCAGACAAAGAAATTTGCAAAGACAGATCTGTCTTAATTTTGATGCATGGTAAATAAAAACATGGGGAATCAAGTTCCACACTGACGTAGCTGCATATAACTGACAAAACCAGTTGAATTCATGGACACCGCCACCATCGTAATTAATTTTAATGTTTTTAATTGCCTTTATTGTTTTTTTCGCACCGACGGAAAACATAGAAACAGGAGCAGGCAGGAACTGGTTTCCTCCTTATCATTTACTACTATTTTCCTTAAGTAGCAAAATCTAGTCTAGAAAATAATATTATATCGAATTTTCCGTATGGACCGTATGTACATCTCCCACGAAATGTCACATGGCCAACTCAACTCAACAGATTCATTCATGTTATTTTGTCCATCATCATTTAATCCTATTCCAATTTCCACATGCTTAATTAACTCACTCCATTTAATTAATCTAGCAACATATATGATGATGTTATGGTAATCGTGCAGGAGCATAAGAAATAGCACAGAGAGGAGGAAATTGGGATATTTCTCATGTGGAACAGGGAATCCGGTTGATGATTGCTGGCGATGTGATCGGCATTGGTATCTCAGGCGAAAGAACCTTGCCAACTGTGGCATTGGCTTTGGACGCAACGCCATTGGTGGTCGTGATGGGAGGTACTATGTGGTGACTGACCCTAGGGATGACGACCCTGTGAACCCCAAACCAGGCACCCTCCGCCATGCTGTTATCCAGGACCGCCCACTTTGGATCGTGTTCAAGCGTGACATGGTGATCAGGTTGAAGCAGGAGCTTATAATGAACAGTTTTAAGACCATCGATGGTCGTGGTGCCAATGTGCATATCGCTAATGGGGCCTGCATCACCATCCAGTATGTCACTAATATTATCATCCATGGAATCCACATTCATGATTGTAAGCCCACCGGCAACGCCATGGTTCGAAGCTCCCCATCTCATTACGGGTGGAGGACCATGGCTGATGGGGATGGCATTTCCATCTTTGGGGCAAGCCATATTTGGGTTGACCATAATTCACTCTCTAACTGTGCTGATGGACTCATTGATGCCATAATGGGTTCCACTGCAATTACCATCTCAAACAACTACTTCACCCACCACAACGAGGTCAGAATTGACATCGGTTTACCAATATTGAACTAAATTTATGTTTTCAAACGACTAAACTAATTCGTCCAAGTAATTCGATGATAGGTTATGTTGTTGGGACATAGTGATTCTTACGTAAGAGACAAGCAGATGCAAGTGACCGTTGCTTATAACCATTTCGGTGAGGGTCTTATCCAAAGAATGCCAAGGTAAAAAAATAATAATAATAAAGCATCCTTAAAAATGGTCGCTACTGTAATTTCTCTTTTTTAACCTTGACTCAACCCTCTGTGCCAATTGTTGCAGGTGTAGACATGGATATTTTCATGTAGTGAACAACGACTACACCCACTGGGAGATGTATGCCATTGGCGGAAGTGCAAATCCCACCATTAATAGCCAGGGCAACCGATACCTTGCCCCTTTCAACCGCTTTGCTAAGGAGGTTACAAAGAGAGTGGAGAGATCGAAGAGTAAATGGAGACATTGGAATTGGAGGTCAGAAGGAGACATGTTTTTAAATGGAGCATATTTCACTCCATCAGGAGCAGGAGCAGCAGCCAGCTACGCTAAGGCCTCTAGCTTAGCAGCCAAATCGTCTTCCTTAGTTGGCACCATTACTTCAAATGCAGGCGCCCTTTCTTGTCGCCGTGGTTTCATGTGTTAGTTCTTTGCTACTCCACCGTACAGAAGATGGAAACAAAACTCATTTTCCTTTAGATAATATATATACCATTTTATATTGTAGTATTCTATTCCCTGAGTTTTTGGCTCTATATATTATTCTGATCAATCCCTTTTGACAAGTATACAAAAAATTGTACAAATTGTCCTTATTTCGCTCCCTCATATACCAAAAACATTTCACTTGCCATAGAATGCCAATGATCGACCTTGGCCTCTCTCTAAGGTGCCATGAGGTGTTTACTTTTACATTGCTTCTCTTTGGTCCTTTAGATTATTTTTAAGCATTTGGGTCATTGTATTTCTTTTTCTTTGATTAATTAGTTAGCACATAAGTTGCACATGAAGGCAAAAAATCATCATGTGATTTGTGAGTATAGCTTTTAAGGACATTGTCTTGCATGTATACTATAATGGTTCACATTGTCTTGCATGTAAACTATGGTTCACATTGCTTGCATTTGAGGATCAAGCTTCAATCCTCTTTCAATCTATTGTAAAGTAAAATTTACGTATCTTTCAATCATACTCTACTTGTTCATTTATAGATAACTAATAACATGAACATAAATAAACCTAAAGTTTTAATGATTTGTTTAAAATTTTAAGAATCCACACTCAAATCAGAAATAATTTACTTCAAATCTTAATTAAAAAAGTTAAATTAATATCAACTAACATTAATATCATTTTTCAAAAGGGTCTTCTTAAGGATATATTCCTACTACTGCGGATTTATGTAAACCTTAAAGAAAAGGGCATAACTTAGTTCGGTTTAAAAATGAAAGAGAAAAACTCCAACTCTTGGTGATACTTTACTCCATAAAGATAATTCTTCTGCTAAGCTTGTCAACGACTCAAATTAGATAATTGAATGATCATTTCCATTTTTGCCAAAGTTGCATTTGGAGCTTGGATTCCAAATCAGTGTAAAATTATATGTTAGAATTATAAAACTCTTGAAAGCATAATAATTTATTAAATCTATTTGTTACATCTCTATCAAGTAGTCGACTTGAAACTTGGATGGTAAAATGAATTTTCTTTTCATATTTCTATGATCTTCCAAACACTTAAGTCTCCCAAGTCTTCAATAGATTATAGATAATGTATATCTTCATCCTCACAAGTTGCATATCTAACAAATTTCAAGTTCTCTTTCTCAATTCATTTGCATATCAATTCTTGAAATGATTGTATTGATCAAATCAAACAATTAAAGGGTTCATGAGGTATTAGTTCTAGAACAGGGAAAACTTTTGTATCAATCACAATAAGAATGGCTCCAATCATCAAAGCTTTATATGATCATGATAATAAATAAATTTAGAAGAACAGGATCAAATAGAAGAGTTAAAAATTGTTAGTGTTTTGCAAGAGAGAAAACAGAGAAGAAAGGAACAAAAATGAGCAGCAATTTATGGTAAACTGATCTACATTTCATTTTCATAAAAAATACATCATATAATGTCAAACAATTTCATCATACGAGCCTAGGGACCATTTTGCAAATATGTGAAAGTTTAGGGGTGAAATTATAATTTTTGCCAAAGTATGATTCATGGGCTATTTTAAACAATGTGATAATTAAATAAGTGAAATTTGTCATTATAGATCAAGAAACACGAAGTCTGGACCTAAACCGAGGAAAGAACAAGGTGGTAGACTAAATTGAACAACTATCTATATTTTGGTACCAAGGTAAGTTGGTGTGTAATAAATCAAAATTATGTTATTATGTATTTAAATGCTTGATATTACAAGAAATGTATATTCTTTTTATGAAATTGGTTAATGAGGTCTCGATGAAAAATATGATGAAATTTTACTAATCGAAGTCCCGGTTGAACCTTAGGAATAGAAATGATACCCTTGTCATGACATTAGATTAATAAGGTCCCGTGTAAGACCATATCTGGGATATGGCCTCGACACCGAATTGAGATCCCGTGTAAAACCATATCTGGGATATGGCATCGGCACCGAATAGTGATTCCGTGTAGGGCCATGTTTGGGACATGGCATCAACATACTATCTCGTGTAAGACCATATCTAGGATATGATGTCGACACCGATATGAGATCCCGTATAAGACCATATTTGGGAGGCATCGACCTGTGATCCCATGTAAGACCATATCTGGGATATGGCTTTGGCATCTTACTACGTGTATGACAATTCCCGAGTATCCTTCGATATTCTAAGTGGTTCAACTGGGTAAAGAATTAAAGTTTATAATAAGGATGGAAAAAAGGCTAAAGTTATGTGATGGAGTGATACAGGTACCTATGCAAAACTCACGATAAACAAGTCCGGTATGTGATATGTGGTTGGTAAGAGTGAGCATGAGTAAGCCATGTCAATGTTGCTTGAGAATTTTGTGTTAATTCGTAATGTAACAGGTGGATGTTTTCACAAGATTTTATGTTGTTATTTATTACATGCAAACTTACTAAGCTTTATGCTTACTCCCTCTCTTTTCCCTTTTCTTGTAGTATAGCCAAGCTAGCTCGGGGATCGTAGGACGTCGGAGCTCGATTCACACTATCAAGCTATTCTTTTGGGTATAGTAAAGTTTGATTACTTTGGATATGGCATGTATAGGAACTTGGTCATTTTGTTATAGGTTAGCCAAGGTGTTGGCTATTAATGTTACTTATTTCATTTTGTAAATGGCTATTGGAATTGGCCAAAACTAGTTAAGTTATATCTATTCAATGATGATGAAATTCATGAAGTGCAAGCTTGTGCAATTGAATGAGTAATGTGTGAAGTATGTGCATGATGAAGGTAGTGTGAAATTAAGGTGTGGATGTCTCGATTGTGGATATTAGAGGTGCATTATTGTGATGCTATGTGTTGCTGGAAATGGTATAAGTGTGGTTGCTTTTCAGGGTGGCAAATGGCTTGGTAAATAGCCTTATAATTGTCCGCACTGGTAGGCACACGGGCGTGTGTCTAGGCTGTGTGTGACACATGGTTTGCCTCATGGGCGTGTAGCTTTGCCGTGTGTCCCTTGCAATTAATTTGCAAAAAATCAAGTTTGTCACACGGGCTAGCACATGGGCGTGTGACTTAGCCGTGTGACCCTAAATGTCTGCTGATGTCATAAATAGAATGTCAAGGTTTTCACACATGGACTAAGACACGGGCGTGTCATGGCCGTGTGAGGGATACGAGATATAGACACGGGTGTGTGCCAAGCCGTGTGAAAACCCCTATAGGTTCGAAATGAAAAATAAAATCCACACGGACTAGGGATATGGGCGTGTGTAACCATACGGCCTACCCACAAGAGCGTGTTCCTTTCTACAAGGCGTGTAGCCCTGTTTGAGTAAAAAATTTCTAAGTATTCGTAGGCTTCTGGTTCAGTCCCAAAACATTCTATATGTATGTTTCGAGTCTCGTAGGCCCATAATAGGGACATTATGATTATGAATGAAAATTTTAAGTTGGAATGAAAATTTATGGCCGATCTTATATGATTAAGTATGTTAAGTCTGGTAATGCCTCGTACTCGGTTCCGGCATCGAATATGAGTAAGGGTTGTTACACGCCTACTTAAGTCCATAAATGGATCTTAGCAGTTTGCAAACTTTCTCCTTCTTTCCTTTGACAACATATTCAATGGGTTGAACCATATAAATGGTCTCATTAAGATAACCATTTAATAATGTTGTCTTGACATTCATTTGCCAGATCTCATAATCAAGAGCAACGAAAATGGATAAGAGAATGCAGATAGATTGTAGCATAGCTACCGGAGAGAAGGTCTCATCTTAATCGATGCCTTCTTTTTGTGTGTAGTCTTTCCCTACAAGTCTAGCTTTATGTGTTTCAACTTTCCCTTCCACATTTCTCTTCTTCTTGTAGATCCACTTACACCCTATGGGTTTAATCCCAACCAGTAAGTCTACAAGTTCCCACATCGTATTGGATTTCATTGAATCCATCTTGGCATCCATGGCCTGTTTCTAGAGCTTGGAATCAACGTCTTGAATAACCTCCTTATAAGTGAGTGGATCATCATCCTTATGATTAGCTTTGGTATTATAAATACTACCATCATAGATAAAGAAGTAGGTTTCTAGAAACTCTCCCACTACGACGAATTACCCTATGCTGTTGATTGTTTGCAGGTCTTTCTACAACTTTCTCGAGAATTGATGTAACACCCCTTACCCGTAATCCCCACCGAAATCGGGCACAAGACGTTACCGAACAATTTACCCGATCGCCACTTAGGCTCAACGTGACTATTCTACTCAGATCGCTTCAACTACTTCACACTCAACCTATGAGATCTCGATCGTACCTACGAGAACTCTCGGGATCATATCAAAAATCTTACGGTCCAAAAAAATTTCTTTTAATCTAAACAGGGAGTACATGCCCGTGCTAGATGACACACACGCCCGTGTGGAGTCACACATGCCCATGTGCTCACACCGTGCCCAAAAACCCCAATATTCTGCCAAAACTTACACGGTTGGGGCACACGCCCATGTGAAATGGGGGCACGCCCGTGTACCCTCACGACATGCCCGTGGCTATGAACCGTGGGGAGTTACTGACTAATTTAACATGGTCTGGACATGCCCGTATGGACAGTCCGTGGCCTATTCTAACTTGAAAGGCTAACGTGCAGGGGTCACACGGCCAAGTCGCACGCCCGTGGACTAACCGTGTGTCACGCATGGTCTAGACACACGTCCGTGTGTCTATCCACATGGACAAGAACAAAGCTATATGCTAAGCTCTTCTCACCCCTACAACATACACAACATGCACTCATCCAACACATCCATAGTTAACTTAAAAGAAATCACAATTTCACATGAATAACTACATCTTTTTCATATAAAATAACTGCCAACAACTGTGGCATTATACAAAATAGACTATTCAACTATAGGCTAACACATCCTAGCCATTTACAACCAAATTCCCTAACTTGTCTAGCCCCTATACATGCCATGACTCATAAAAACTTGAAACATCATACCAATCATCTATCCGATAGTGTGAAAACATCTCCGACGGCCTCCAATCCAAGCTAGTTTAAATATCCTATAAGAGATGGGAAAAGAAAAGGAGTAAGCAATAAAGCTTAGTAAGTTCATCTGCATAAAGTAACATATACTGATATTCATTGAATAAAGTTGACCACAAGTATTATACTGAGTTTTCCCTTAACTTATGGCTACTTACTCAACCCTTCTTGTAGTTTACTTATTCTATCTCTTACCACGTTCTTACCATGCCACAAGCCAATTGCTCGTTTAATTTGTACACAACCTTGCACTGATCACTACAAGATCTTATATGAAGCAACACGTCAAGCATTTTGATAAGCCACTCATACTAAAAATCTCCCGGTGGTTACGCACTTAGCCCACCATTAAATCTCTTATAGGGTGGTATCTCACACCGCCCACCATTTATTTACACCTATGGTGATTTCACACTTAGCTCAGCAATCATTTATAAGCGATGGTATCGCATACAGCCCATCAATTACTAACTAATCAGGTGGTAACGCACACAGCCCACCTATAGTAATACAGTTGATGGTATCGCACACAACCCATCAATTAATAGTATATCAGGTGGTAACGCACACAACCCACCGATATTATGCATTCACAATTATCTATCCTCATACATTTCTCTAATTCAAATGCTCATCCATAAACATCATCACTCACTATCATTTTTACTTAGCTTTCTACGATTCTCATTTTCATTCTCACAATGCATTAATAAATCTATCTCATGCAATTAAGGTGCATCCGTTACACATATCTCGCTAAGGTTTCATTATAAATTGAACTCGTCTCAATTCAATTCTAACACACACTTATGCTCCTCATGGTACAACCACATACGCACTTACTTTCAACCTACAAGATGAATCACTCAAATTGTTAAATGACTCTCTTGAGTCTCATACCCATAGTGTCACTTTGACGTCATACCCCAATAGAGTCTCACTTGCATCAACATGTCGAAGCCATGTCCCAGACATGGTCTCATACATTTTCTCACACCGTTACCATGTCCTTGACTTGGTCTTATTTAATATCTCTCCCCGAGGCCATATTCCAATATGGTCTTACACGAATCCTTAACTAACATCATTTCATATTATCTATATTTCTCATTACTCTTTGATTCAATTCTCTTGACATCTCATTAAAAGATAATTCATACATTCATAGAGTAATTATACATTCCATATAACATTGGAATATTAAATTAACTCATGCGTAAATACCACATTTGCACATGAACTTACCTCAATAATGAAAAGGCCGAAAATGACTTTTTGCTCACATTTCTCTTTTCACCCGTTCTAGGTTCGAAACGCGATTTCTTTTATCTAGAACAACAAAATTTACTGATTTAATCACTTATACAACATAATACACCTTAATCTATACTTAGGCAAAATTGACCAATTTGCCCTTATACTTTGGCAAAATTACGATTTTGCCCCTAAGCTCGTAAATAAATTTTTGTCACATTTTCTTGTTAAAAAAATTAGCTGAACATTTTATCCTCTTAGAACTACTCACAATTCCAACTATTTCATGCCTTAATGAACAAATTGCAACTCTTGCATTTTAGCCCCAATTAGGTGTTTTCACAACAACACCTTCTACAAAAGTTGATTATCAACATCCTATCATTCATTTTCTTCAATAAAAACTCATCAAACAACATAAAATCTATCATGGTAAGTCTCTAGACTTTCAACCATGTTGCAATTTAGTCCCCCCATTAGCTAGCTTAAGCTTTGGGGACTCCAAAAATACAAAAATCATCAAAAACAACCATCAAATTGACTTACTTGAATGGAGAAAAGCTTGCTGGAAATTTTTAGCTTTCAAAACCCTCCCATGGCTGATATTTTCGGTTGGAGAAGAAGGCAAAATAAAAAGATGATAACTTTTGCTTATATCATCTTATTTTATTCATTTTCTCCAACTAATATCACTAACTTTTAATCACAATAAATGCACTTGTCCCCTTAGATTCTTTGATAGGCCAAGCCACTTAACAAGGCTAAATTACACAATTGGGACCTCCAATTTTTAATCCATAGCTACTTGGCACTTCTAGCAAATAAAATAGAACTTTCGCACTGTATGCTATTTAGTCATTTTTCACAATTTAGGTAGAAATTGTTAAAATTAAGGCACCAAAATTTTCATGCATCCTTATAAACATATTATAACACATGAAATAACATGAAAATAATTTTCTCTATCCTCAATTTAATGATTTTGAGATCACTGTTCCGACTAGCCCCTAAATCGGGCTGTTACAATTCTCCCCCCTTAGGGATTTTCGTCCCCGAAAATGTTACCAGGAGGAGTTGCTACCAACATTCTTAAAACGTTTCCATCCATTCTTTAAAATCGTGAATCCACTTATTCTCAAGTTCCTCTTGCCAATAACTCTTAAGCCGTGATACTTAAGGTCGAAACGTAACTTGAGACCTAGGTTATTCTTCCTCTAGGGCATATACTATATCCAACAATCCACCAACTCGGAACACCGTACATGTCTAAACGATCGTTCAGATCTTTTCTGACTGATTCACTACAACTCGAATGTCATCCCCCTCATTGGAAATTTTGTCAAACCAAATGTGAAATCAATAAGGTTTCATCTCACTTCCTCTTTAAAGCATTTATCGACTTTAATATTCTTGACTTCGTACTCTAAGGAAACTTAGCTTTTAATGGTCAATTACTTCTGGTCATAACCTTAATCATATCGTGAAATGTATTCTAATGTCAAAACGTTTATGTACATGACTGCACTTACTTATTCCTGTATTAGTAGATATACTACTATAAATCTCATACCAAACTTCTGTATAAGTTTTGGATTCATCATCATTCAAATTCTATCTCGAGGAAACTTCAACGATGGTAATCTTATCCAACCTGGATTTATCAACTAAGGTCAATCAAGTACCTAACTCGCATTGCTTAACATGGATCCTTCATTTAGACATCTGTACCATGTCTACTATCTGAGAAATATTATAATAACTATACTTGCCATTGTAATAGTTCTAGCCATTTCCACTTCTTCATTTCATAATGTTTAACTCACAATAAAGACACAAAAGTGATCGTCTCTGGATCACTAACCTGGCCATTCTTTTTCTTGATTCAGACTGAACTCAGTACTAGAACTTTTAATTAATAGTCCCTTCTAAAGCTTTCAACTCAACCATTATGGTCCGGACATTACCAATGAGCATATCTTTGTATCATGCTCCCTACTCGCGTACACACAAAATTTTATTCTCTTTAATGACTCGTGCATGAATATACACAAAACTTGAATCATACCTAAACACAATAATCCACTTTTTCTCCATACTGAGAACATATTTTAAGCACACTTTCATCTGAGTTTCTCTTACTATGCTAATCTAAAACCTTTACTATCATCATATCTCACGATAGCGGGAACACCTCGATCGAATTCATTTACTCTATTGGGCTTGTCCGAAAACTCATCACACAACGTGAAACTCATGGTTTCATTCCTTATACTAGAATCATCACCAACCTTTTCCTCAAACTACCCGGTTAAGGTTACGAGGAGATAAAGGAACGTCGATTCCAATTAACTAAATCAACCACCGTTTGTCTGATTTCTACAATTAGCTAACATTCTCGCACTATCTCGATTCATGAGATAAACAACTACATCGCCCCTAAAAGGCAACAGTTATTAACATGTAATACTTAAAGAGATCATTATGATCCATACAACTATAATATCATAATTGAACACTCTCATAGTTCAACATTGTTTCTTTAACCATTTTGTCCTCAAACTCCTTAACAATTCCTTTCATTCGTGAACATCAATTAAAGAAAGATCTCGATAAACATACACCTCAGACTCCCTACTCACTTGAGTCAATAGCCTAAGCTAACTTTCTCCTTGTTCTTAACATCGTATAATCAATACAATCGTTAAAGCATTTTGGACATACTTTCTTACAATTGCCTTTATTAAGCACATACCGTGTCACACTCTATACTCATCCCCTTGCTACTCATTCACGAGTGCCTATATTCATTCATTCACATGACTTTAATACAATCCTCATTTCTACCTCTACACTCATCTATCTGTCCAATTGATCATTAGGGATAGTCAAAGACACATATTCACCATCATTCATGTAGGTACAAAACCAATGTCACATCCCCAAGGTGGTCTTATATGGAGTCTCCTCTAATTGCCAATGCCCTATCCCGGATAAGGTCTTATATGGGCTTCCACATCCAGTATCGATGCCATATTTCGGATATGGCCTTATTCGATTCTTGTGTTCATTGTAGTCCCCTAGGACTTCAACCTCTTGTTCAACTACAATCACTCTATCTAGTAGAGTATTAGGTATCAATGTGATACAAAGCATTCTCAATTATGCTATCATAAATATTGTATTAATCACATACATCAGTATACTTTGATATGGTAATCATAATCTCATCTTCATCATTCATAACATGCGTAATACTTTTAGTTAGCTTTAACTAGCATAACTTAATAACAACTTTACTCACTTGATTTCCTTGCTTTCCCATTCAATCTTCACCCTTTTTGCCCGATGAATTACTATGTATGACCACAGATACTAAATCTCATCTCACATATGTCTCAATGCCATTGCTATATCCTAGATATAGTCTTACATGGGATTTCTTACCTCGCCCTCAACGCCATGCCTTAACTTGGTCTTACACGGACTTTCTTGTCTCATGTGAGCGACTGAGTATCCTAAGAAATTCAACTTCAATCGAGACTTTCACATACTCAAATTCCACATTAATATATATACCCGAGTACTCAACATTTAACTCTAATTTCTCTTATCATTGCTTATCAATTTAAAGAATGTCTTACGGGTTTGAGTACATCCTTTTCTTGATTGCCATAGTCCAACTATGGTCTTATTTGTATCATTTATCATTGAACGACCATACTCATCCCTGCATTCTACTTAGTCAAACTTCCCAGTTTAACTCTCACACTATAATACTCGTAGTTTCATACAGAGTCACGAAATAAAACATTATACAATCATCTACTTTAATAGTCACACATGAGATTAAACTATATGGACATATTGATCATACACCATTCAAATAATCATATGTACACATATACCCCATTCTCTGGGTAAATTTACTCACTATATGTGCCTAACCCAATAGGTTTAGTATTTAACACCTATCCACATCCCGCCATTACAGATAAGCTTACCACTTTATAATTCTCATTTCACACATTTTCACACACATGTCATACACTTCTATTTATACCTCCTTGAATCTCATCAATGCATAAGAGCATTTCAATTACCTCATCATCACTTACAACATTATTGGATTTAGCTCGGTTGGGAACCATCCCTATCTTAACAAATGATTTTGTTAGGGCTGGGAGATATCACACTATCACAGTCCACCTATGGCATGTATAGCTAGACTCTCACTCACGCTAGATTAGTCCGAGAACCGACTAAACCATGCTCTGATACCACTAAATGTACCACCCCATACCCGTAATCCCCGTCGAAATCAGGCACGAGATGTTACCAAACAATTTACCCGATCGCCACTTAGGTTCAATGAGACTATTCTACTCGGATCGCTTCAACTACTTCACACTCAACCTATGAGATCTTGGTCGTACCTACGAGAACTCTCGAGATCATATCGAAAATCTTACGGTCCAAAAAAATTTCTTTTCATCTAAATAGGGAGTACACACCGTGCTAGATGACACACACACCCGTGTGGAGTCACACACGCCCATGTGCTCACATCGTGCCCAAAAACCCCAATATTCTGTCAAAACACACACGATTGGGGCACGTGTCGATGTGAAATAGGGGCACGCCCGTGTACCCTCATGACATGCTCGTGGCTATGGACCGTGGGGAGTTACTGACTAATTTAACACGGTCTGGAGACGCCCGTGTGGACAGTCCGTAGCCTATTCTAACTTGAAAAGCTAACATGCAGGGGTCACACGGCCAAGTAGCACGCCCGTGGACTGACTGTGTGTCACGCATGGTCTAGACACACGCCCGTGTGTCTATCCACATGGACAAGAACAAAGCTATATGCTAAGCTCTTCTCACCCCCACAACATATACAACATGGACTCATCCAACACATCCATAGTTAACTTAAAAGAAATCACAATTTTATATGAATAACTACATCTTTTCATATAAAATAACAACCAACAACTGTGGCATTATACAAAATAGATTATTCAACTATAGGCTAACACATCCTAGCCATTTACAACCAAATTCCCTAACTTGTCTAGCCCCTATTCATGCCATGACTCATAAAAACTTGAAGTATCATACCAAGCATCTATCCGATAGTGTAAAAACATCTCCGACGGCCTCCAATCCAAGCTAGTTTAAATATCCTATAAGAGATGGGAAAAGAAAATGAGTAAGCAATAAAGCTTAGTAAGTTCATCTGCATAAACTAACATATACTGATATTGATTGAATAAAGATGACCACAAGTATTATACTGAGTTTTCCCTTAACTTATGGCTACTTACTCAACCCCACTTGTAGTTTACTTATTCTATCTCTTACCACGTTCTTACCATGCCATAAGCCAATTGCTCATTTAATTCATACACAACCCTGCACTGATCACTACAAGGTCTTATATGAAGCAACACGTCAAGCATTTTTGATAAGCCACTCATACTAAAAATCTCCCGGTGGTTACGCACTTAGCCCACCATTTATTTACACCTATGGTGATTTCGCACTTAGCTCACCAATCATTTATAAGCGATGGTATCGCACACAGCCCATCGATTACTAACTAATCAGGTGGTAACGTATACAGCCCACCGATAGTAGTACAGTTGATGGTATCGCACACAACCCATCAATTAATAGTATATTAGGTGGTAACGCACACAACCTACCGATATTATGCATTCACAATTATCTATCCTCATACATTTCTTTAATTCAAATGCTCATCTATAAATATCATCACTCACTATCATTTTTACTTAGCTTTCTACGATTCTCATTTGCATTCTCACAATGCATTAATAAATCAATCTCATGCAATTAAGGTGCATCGGTTACACATATCTCGCTAAGGTTTCATTATAAACTGAACTCGTCTCAATTCAATTCTAACACACACTTATGCTCCTCATGGTACAACCACATGCGCACTTACTTTCAACCTACAAGTTGAATCATTCAAATTGTTAAATGACTCTCTTGAGTCTCATACCCATAGTGTCACTTTGACGTCATACCCCAATAGGGTCTCACTTGCATCAACATGTCGAAGCCATGTCCCAGACATGGTCTCATACATTTTCTCACACCGTTACCATGTCCTTGACATGTTCTTAATTATTATCTCTCCCCGAGGCATATTCCAATATGGTCTTACACGAAACCTTAACTAACATCATTTCATATTATCTACATTTCTCATTACTCTTTGATTCAATTCTCTTGACATCTCATTAAAAGATTTCATAGAGTAATTATACATTCCATATAGCATTAGAATATTAAATTAACTCATGCATAAATACCACATTTGCACATGAACTTACCTCAATGACGAAAAGGCTGAAAATGACTTTTTGCTCACATTTCTCTTTTCACCCGTTCTAGGTCTGAAACTCGATTTCATTTATCTAGAACAACAAAATTTACTGATTTAATCACTTATACAACATAATACACCTTAATCTATACTTAGGCAAAATTGACCAATTTGCCCTTATACTTTGGCAAAATTATGATTTTGCCCCTAAGCTCATAAATAAGTTTTTGTCACATTTTCTTGTTAAAAAAACTTAGCTGAACATTTTATCCTCTTACAACTACTCACAATTCCAACTATTTCATGCCTTAATGAACAAATTGCAACTCTTGCATTTTAGCCCCAATTAGGTGTTTTCACAGCAACACCTTTTACAAAAGTTGATTATCAACATCCTATCATTCATTTTTTTCCATAAAAACTCATCAAACAACATAAGCTCTATCATGGTAAGTCTCTATACTTTCAACCATGTTGCAATTTAGTCCCCATTAGCTAGCTTAAGCTTTGGGGACTCAAAAAATACAAAAATTATCAAAAACAACCATCAAATTGACTTACTTGAATGGAGAAAAGCTTGCTGGAAATTTTTAGCTTTCAAAGCACTCCCATGGCTGATATTTTCAGTTGGAGAAGAAGGCAAAATAAAAAGATGATAACTTTTGCTTATATCATCTTATTTTATTCATTTCTCCAACTAATATCACTAACTTTTAATCACAATAAATGCACTTGTCCCCCTTAACTTCTTTGAACGGCCAAGCCACTTAACAAGGCTAAATTACACAATTGGGACCTCCAATTTTTAATCCATAGCTACTTGGCACTTCTAGCAAATAAAGTAGAACTTTTGCACTTTATACGATTTAGTCCTTTTTCACAATTTAGCTAGAAATTGCTAAAATTAAGGCACCAAAATTTTCATGCATCCTTATAAACATATTATAACACATGAAATAACATGAAAATAATTTTCTCTATCCTCAATTTAATGATTTTGAGATAACTGTTTCGACTAGCCCCTAAATCAGGCTGTTACAATTGAACTTGGTGATTGTTCTACAACTTTCAAAAGTTCCTCATGTACCACTTTACTTCGAGGCTTAAAGTTATCCATGTAGTTTTCCTCGAGGAAAGTAGCATGAGTAAAAAATTTGATGGTATTATCTTTCAAATTGTATACTAATCCACTCTTTGCTTCTTTCGAATATCCTACAAACATATGCAATTTCTTCCGTTCATCCAACTCCTTTGCATCCTTATCCAGAACATGTGTTGGACAACCCCATATTCTAAAGTGATTTAGTGTGGGTTTCTTTCCATGCCATAGTTTATAAGGTGTCTTACAAGCAGACTTAGTGGCATATCATTCAAAATATAGCAAGCCGTTTGTATCGCATATCCCCAAAAGGAAGTAGGAAATTGCTAATAACTTAACATTAAACGAACCATGTTAAGTAAGGTTTTATTCCTTCTCTTAGCTACGCCATTCTATTGTGGAGTGCTCGACTTAATCAATTGGAATAAAATCCCATTCCTTGTGAAGTAAACTAAGAACTCGTCAGAAAAGTATTCCCTACTTCAGTCAGACCGAAGATTCTTTATGGAAACTTAATTGCTTTTCCACTTTCACACGGAACTCTCAAAATTTATCAAAGGTTTCACTTTTGCAGTACATTTAGACACACATCCATATCGAGAATAGTTGCTGATGAACGTCATGTCATAATCATAACTTCCTCAGGCACTAATGCTCATGGGACCGCATACATTAGTGTGCACAAGTTTTAAATGTTGGTTGGCCCTTATACCTTTCCCATTAAAGACCTTCTTCGTCATTTTTACTTCCAAGTAAGATTTGCATTGTGGAAGACTAACTTCCTTAAGCATACTTAAGAAACCATCCTTCACAAGTCTAGTGATTCTTTCTTGGTTAGTATGACCAAGTCTTAAGTGCCATAAGTATTCCTCATTAGAGTGAGAAGTTTTAAGCTTTTTATTCACTATTTTAGTTTAGTTTGAAGCATTAAGTAGTTATTTGGTTCGATGAAGTAGAAATTGCTTTCCATCCATCCATTATAGATTAAAGAATGATTTTTTGAATAATAATCCCTTTATTGAATGTCACGATAGAACCGTTATAAAATAAACATGCTACAAAAATTAAATTCCTCTTAAATTGAGGTACATAAAATATGTTATTTAAAACAATATTCTTAAAGTTATTAAAATGTAAAATAACTTTTCCCACTACTTCTGCTGAAATATAGCTCCGATCTCTGGTCCGTAACAAGAGGCTTCTGTCATGCAGACTTCTCGTTTTGCTGAACCCTTATAAAAAACACACACACATGGTTAGTGGCTCCAGAATGAAAAACTTAGTTTTCAATTGATTTTTCCACTAAGCATGCTTCAACCACAAAGAATTCCATACCTTTGCCCTTTTTGGCTATGTAATCCAAATACTCCTTGCAGTTTGGTCTGAAATGCCCTTTCCTATTGCAGAAGAAACATTTGATCTTTTTAGGATCTTTTGACTTATTAGCCTTCTTCCTATCCACACGAGGTGGAACCAAAGACTTAGTCTATTTCTTCTTTCCTTTTGCTTTCTGTTTCCCTTTAGAGGACAAGGGGCGCAGCAACTAAGTTTGCCTTAGGTTTCTCCTAAATCAACTTTCCACCATTCAGCATCAACTCATAGGATTATAATGCCTTCATGAGTTGAGTTAAGGTAAGCGCCTTATTCCCCGAGTTGTAAGCGACCTTAAAACCATCAAACTCCTTGGTTAAGGATTTGAACACTATTTCAATCTGAGTGTTTACTTCTAGTTTAGCCCTATTGCCCTCCTCTTTCGCAAAGAATCTCATAAGCTTAAGCATATGTTATTTGACTGGAGTGTTGAGTTTTTATTGAGAGTTAATCAAATTTGTAATAGCGGATTGTCAAGCCAATGCGATTGGCCTCCGAGCAAATCTTCCAAAATTTTCATGATCTCTTTGGAACTATGAAAATTCTCGTGTTTCTTTGACAACACACTACTCATAATCAGTAACAAATAACATCGAGCAATCGAGTCAGAATCTCTCCAGCAATTTCTCGCTTTGGGTTGAGCTTCAGGAGGGCACGTTTCGTCAAGAACGAATTTATGTTTCTCACAGTTGAGAACTATTAGCAAGTTTCATTTCCATTCTCAAAAGTTATCCCCATTCAGTTTATTCTCAGTAAGAATGCTAATTAGAGGAGAATGAGACATATTTGAACTGAAAAATAAATATTAAATAATTACTATATTTGTATTAAACAAATATTTTCATTTTAGCAACATATGAAGAATGCAGTATGATACATATGTCTTGTATTGAAACCTTAAAAAAAACATTTTTCTATTGATACGATCATTCTCATAGTCATCAATCATGTTGCCTTGGGGTCTCATGATTAACTAGCAAGAATATGGATTACATCCAATTAGTTCATGAATCTTAATCTCAAGACTCCACATGGACCAATGACCGTTTAACTTTTGGCCAAAATCTCTAACTTAAATATCATTTCTTGGGAAACTATTTAATAAGATAAGGTATTGAGTGTGCAACCATTGATTCAACACCCATCATGAACATGCTTTCATTTTTGAGTCATCTTGGGACAATCTCACTGAGAGTCATGCATGACTAGTTGTCTTTAAAAGGAAATCTCATCCAGCGATAAAGTTTACCTTGGAGTGCGACCAAGGTAGGAACCAACTTGAAGCTTTATCATACTACCACTCAGAGACCATTAATAGAGGCCGTAGGTCTTGTTCTAAGACATTCTCCCACTCAATATTTTAAAATAACATGCAAGGTTTTTTTATCTCATATTTCAAAAATGATCATACAATAGTCCTAGTGGCATTCTTACCTAATCTATATGACATGCTTCTAATATATGCATGACATGTTATGAAATTAATATTCACATTCATTTATTCATAAGAATCAAACAATCATAAAAGAAATAATTTTGATTCTCCTTAATTTTTCTTTTGAGGGAAAAACCGAAGAAGTGAATGTGAAAAGTGCACCGTGCACCAGGTAGGGTCTTAAGAAAGGGAGGTGAGTCAAATTTGACCGCTTAAAAACCAAGTCTTTCCTAGCCAGAGCCAATCCTAGACATGAACCTTCTCATTACTACATTTCTCACAGTAATCAAATAACTTAAAGAAGTGAATAGAACAATACAACACATGTATTTTCTCATTACCACACTTCTTATTTTTTAATCGATCAACTGTGGATCATCTTATATATGTCACAATTATAAAATTGCATAATATAAATATTATAAACAATTAAAAACAAATATATAAGGAGATAGGCAATTAAAATAAAATTGTTAGCCAAAGTTTCCATGATTCTATTTCTAGAAAAATAAATGAAAAATAAAATAAAATTACATAGTTTTTCGCCACAAGGCATTCCTTGGGTCTTCAACCACCATCATTCCATCTTCTCCTCATCATGGAATCCTTTTGGAAAAATTACATTTAAGTCTTATATCCATTTTTGGCTCACAAGAATTCTATGAATTAAAAAAAAAGTCCTATGAGGAGATGATAGTCCACGGTCTATTTCCTAATAACCACAACCTATATATATATATATATATATATATATATATATAATATCACATCCAATCTCAAATATAACTCAAAACATGCATAAGATCTAAAGAATGTCACTTTCTATGTAATCAATTCATTAAAAAGAAAATAAATTTATTTTGATTACCTATTTATACTTATAGATAGAGCAAAACTTGTTTCTAATACCAATTATTGGAAAATCGAGTTTGAAAAACGTAGCGGAAAATAAATTTTGGGAAAAACTAGAGTTTTAAATTTTTTTCCAAAATAAGAACTTGATTGTAATATCTAAAGTAATAAATACTTAATCAAAATTGTACCTTTTCAATTCGTCTAGGATGAACGCTTCGATTGAGTAGTCTTCTCCGCTAGCCTCAAGGTCACATCTGCCGAGTGCGGCCTTGCTTCGAATAAGAAATTTTTTCACAAAAATTACCAGTGGGATAATTTTGCAATTTCTCTAAACTTTTTGGCCAAGTTGTAAATAAGAAAAATATCTTTAGAAATTTTTTGAAATAATTTCTTCAAAAAATTTTCTCTTTACAACTTTCTCTTGAATTCATGTGTGTGTAAATAATGACCCAAGACTCTTTTTATATAAGGAGAGTTTATAGAGTTCAACTATTATTAAACTTAATCACTTTAATATTAAATTAATATTATATTTATCAAGATAAATATTAGATTGAATTTAATATTAAGATAATCACTTTAATATTAAATTAATAAAATACTATTAAGATAAATATTAGATTAAATTAAATATTAAATCTATTAAAATAATATTATTTTTGAAATATTAATCTGAAATCAAATTCTCTAGTAGAGTCCTAGTAGGAGTGTATTTCTTCCACTGCTCAACCACCGAAGAACTACCGTCGCCGATCGGAATGCCATAGTCTCACTCATTGGCACCCCGAGCAGGTCGGTTGCTATCGGTTTGATCCGGGCCAATGACGACACGATCGGTTCGGTCTAGCCACTGGTTGGACCATCATCCTAGTTTCACATACCAGACCTGATTCGACTAGTTTTATAGGTCTTGGTCACGGTTTTGGGCTCCCGAGCCCAATCTATGATCTCAGGTCTAATTTTGAACTTCAACTACCCATTGACTCAATTCTTTGACTTGAAAATTAATTTCCAAAAATATCATATTAATTTTAATTAATTTGATTAATTTAATTTTACTTTATCAAAATTAATTGTCCCAAAAGTCACTTAGATTTTCCAAATATATTTTTTAAGAAAATTCTTTAATCAAATTTTCTAGTTGAACAATTATCATGACCACCCAATTTAATTCCATATCAAATAAATCGACACAATTAAATTATTTCCAAAGTCATAAAATTTTCTTCTAATTAAAATGCAGTCCGATCGAGCTTTTTTGGACTAGCGGATGGACTAATCATACATATATAATTAAGCTCTAGAAATTGAAATTATGTCTAGAAGCATCATTCCGATAATTTGCAATTAATTAATCATGGAGTCAGTCCACAAGAAGTACCATGATTGAAAACTCCTTATTGTATACTCTTTACGAAAGAAATTTATCTAACTGCTTTGTCCAATGACCTCGTCATGTGTGTGTTACCATCATATGATATCCTTGATTCCTTTAAGTCAAATCCATTCACTTAATACAATCAAATTTTATCTCATTGTCACCATTGTGTCTTCTTAATGATTAATATGATTACTGTCAACAAATGGCCGTGATAAATTGCTCATTTGAGAACAACCAACCTGTGGCCACATCCCATATTTATCAATCCATACAATGCCAAAGAGAGGGTACCGTCAACTCTTTAATTAAGCTATGAATTTCACTATTTCTAGTAAACCATGCCATACACAATTCATGTACCCAACATACCAGCTATCAGCTTGATCATCTTTAAAGCATAAGCCTCCACTTATATCAAAGCACATGAGTTACATACGCATGGTCAGTGACTAACTCAGGAATTAGGCAAATTACACCATGAATGTCACAAGTTAATTAATTAACAAATGGATTCAGAATCAATTCATCTTGATTCTAGTCTAATGTATCATTCTACCAATGAATACATCTATGTCTCTACTCGTGGAGTCAACTGCTCCGATAACCAAGACTAGCCACCTCCTCAATTGAAATTGTAGACGAAATAATAATCCTTCTCAGTATTTGAATCAAATGCCTATTTTGATTCTTTTACAGGATTACAAACTCAATTAGATTGTAACACCCCAAACTCGGCCCAGACATTATGGCCGAATCCGAGAGTGTTATAAAAAGGGTTTTAAATTACATTTTTAAGTTAAAACATATCGTTAATCGGAGTCTTAATATCCAGAAAAACTTGTGTTTATAATCTTATTTGAAACCATTTTAAGTTATCAAGAATTTGCAGCGGAAGTTTGAAAACCATTTTATTCGAAACCAAGCTCGTGTTTTCAAAAATAACATTTGCTCTCATAAAATCAATATTTTGTTGAATCATCGCAGATTAGAAATCATAACGCAATCAAACCCAAGAATTCAAACCAAACAGTCCAAAAAGTCCGAAGAGTCCACAAATTACAAAACTCTCAAGAAAACCAGAAATTTCAGTAAAAATCGTTAAATAATAATAATGAAAATAGTTTCCTTCAAGTGGTCTGTAACATCCTAGAATCGGGGCTATTTGTGATTAAATGATTTTTCTTGTGTTTGAATTGCTATAGTATTAATCGTGGAATAATACGGCTTAATTAGAGGTCTTGAGTGGGCTTGGTTTAGTAGAAAATTCTAATGTGGAAGTTTTAAAGATAGGGAGCCTCGGAAGATAGGGGTTAAGTATAAATTTGGTAATTATAGCACAAGGAATAGGCTTGGTGCAATTGGTTGGGTGCGTCTAAGGGTGTTGCAAAGGCACAGGTTCGAGGCATGATGGTACGCAAGTGGCATTTTATTTTTTTGGGCGTTGGAGTTAGAAGGAACTAAGGAGGAAGGCCTAAAAGAAATTATGGCGTTAGTATCTCAAAGCAACGCTTTGCCCAAGTGGCACAGGCGTTACTTGGCTGCATGGGTTCTTGGGTCCCATGTTCGAGACCTATGGGCGCAGTGGTTTTCTTTTATTTTGCATTAGCTAGGCAAAGTGTGGGACAGCACATGGGTGTTTGGTTCCTTGTTTTTTTGCATTAATTTGAGTTGGCAAGCACATGGGTTCTTTGTTTTTTTTTTTATTTATTTGATGGGATTAATAAGGATAACATGAGGATAATAATTAGTTTTAAATTGGATTTTTTATTATTAATTCTAAGGATAATAAAAGATAAAGAAGACATTGGTTGGATTAAATTATGATAAGTTGGCAGAGGAAAAATAGCTTTGTGTTTAATTCAAATTCTTTTGAATTACTTCAAATGAGTGGCCTAGAATTGTTTTGGGAATTGGCCGAATTTTAAACTCTTCAAAGAAGAGTGGACGGCAAGCATAGGTGTAGGGGGAGGCCGAATGTGCTTAAGAGAATTACTTGGAATTTTATTAACAATTTATTTAGCCTTCATCTTTTCTTTTCTCTCTTTTTCAAAACCGAAAACTATTCTCTTTGTTCTTAGATTTTGGCCGAAATTCCTTACTCATTCCCATCTCACACCTCTTCTTTCTCTTTTCTTCTTTTCTAGGATACCGAAATCACCATTGCTATTTTCTTTCTCCCCTTGGAACCGAAAACTCTTTCCACTCTCTTCATTGGCGAATCCCCAACCTTTTTCTTCTCTTTTTCTTAGTAGGCGAACCTACTCCTTAGCCATAGCCAATTTCCTTACGCATACTTTGTGAGGTCTTGGCGAATATTGAAGCAAGGGGTAAGTATGTGAAACTCCTCTCCCATAGCCTTTTCTCTATCGATTTGGTTAGTTGGAAAAGCCAAATTAATCCAAAGAATTAATCGGTGGTGGAATTGATTATGTTTAGGTGCCGGATCTCAAGGTATCGATTCAAGTTCCATTCTCGGTCAAGCAATTTTGGTAAGGATCAATGAATTTAGTTAATATTCGTTTTAAGCCGAAGGCTACTAACCTAAGGTTGTCGATTATTAGGGAAGCAGAAACACTTGGAGTGTGGTGGTAGTTATTTAAAGGCACTCGGGTAAGGATTCGGGTTTAAAAGGAGAACCCTTTTAAATATTTGGTTTGGCCGATTGGGCCATAGTACTAATCCTATGTTGGCCGAATATAGGTGCAGAAAGAACTGTGGTGACCAACATCTCTTTTCGGGATTTAGAGCATTCAGTGGTGACAGGTGTGTACATACACACTTATAATAATTAATTAAATGCATGCCATGTGTAAATCTGCTTTATGTAGATATGGAATTAGTGCCTTAATGGTACAAGCAAGGATCTCGGTAAGTCTCTGTCAACATGTGATTATTAAATATGCTTTTGGGAAGCATGGCTTATTTGATACATGATATAAATGTATGTTGTTATAAATCCTGCTATAATATGATTTGATATGGGTTGATGAGTGGAGGCGGTATTATTAGTGTCGGCGGACACCGGTGTTTTAGTAACACTGTGACTACGGTCACCGGAGGTTTGGTACCTCAGGAGGTTTGGCACCTCATAGCATCTCGTCCCCGTGGCTTAGCACCACCGTGGGTTGGCCCCACTTTGAGATATGGGATTGGCGCCGGTGATTTGGTATCACGCGATGGGTTGGCCCCATCAACTTATTTGTGTCTTCGGACACGGAGGTTTGGCACCTCCGGTGATTTGGCATCACATACGTGACTTAAAGTCACCGGTGGTTTGGCACCACCGTTGGTTTGGTACCACACGGGGTAGAAAGGTGATATGGATGGTTAGGTTGGGTATATGACTTGATGCATGTTAATTGTTATACATTGTGTATGAAATTGCTTAAACCGGGGGAAGGGTTACATACTGAGTCTTGGCGACTCACCTTCTCCTTTATATTTTTCAGGTGACGTGTAGATCGCGGATGTGGACCGGATGGACTCGAGGTGGCCATGCAGTGGAGTTCTAAATTTATTAGATTTTTGAATTTCGGTTCTTTACACTTTCTTTATTTCTGGTTGATTTTAATTGGGTTGTAATAAGGCCTCCGATAACTCTGTTTTATTATTTAGTTACCTGCTTGGAATATTTGTTTTAAACATTTTTATCGTAAAAGTGAGTTCACCTGTTTTCCAAAACAATCGTAGAGGTTTTAAAGTACCATCGGGTACATCTAATATATATATATATATATAATAACTGGACTTAATAAATATTTTTGAGATAAATCAAAGTATGGGTTTTATACACCTCAACTGGTTTTTTTTGACAAGATTCTATCTTTTATCGAAAACTTAAATCGGTTTTAAAAGGTTTCAAAATGTTTTCTCTGTAACAAACCAAATTCGGTCATTGCGTTTGGGCCGGGTTTGGGGTTGTTACATGGTCACCGCTGAGCCTCTGTCACACCGACCCGTCTATATCTGTGGATTACCTGAACAAAACATACAAACAGATGTGAGTTTTCATTAAATCAGTGTGTAACCCAACAGAGATAGTCATGCAACATACATAGAACTTTATACACAGTCAGATACAGATTCGGACCAAAGTCCATAATAGAAACATATATCAAAATTAGATAACAGATCAGACGTACAGAATCTTACCCCATCATCTACATACCATCTCCGTCCATCCTATCACACCATGTGGGATTAAAAGCACTCACCCATCCCTACACACCATATAGTGTCGATGCGACACATTATGCAGTCAAGCTGCTAGAATATAGACGAAAGGTCGCCTTCTAGATCACTTCTTCCATATATACAGATCCCATCCCAAACATATATACAGAATACAAATGCAAAAATAACAAAATAAACAAGCTTAAAATGCTCGTATACAGATAAATACATACTTAATAGTTCAGTTAGACATACATATAAGTTTCTTACTTATTAGACTATCAGATTATCAGATCATATGAAATAGGGTTTGGTTAGCCCTTACCGACCCTATATAGGCCCACAGTCTATCGGGACGACTCGTGCGGCTCTAGAGAAATTTTTAAAATTTTGGGCCCACACGCCCAGATTGGCCTTGCCTGAAACACCCCAAACCCGTCCCACGAGTCTTGACTGGATCTGGTATGTTCCCGGTGTAAACCATTTCAAATTCTTTTGTTACTTAGGAAAAACTTGTGTGTTTTGAAAGAAAGATTGTTTTGGGTTGGGCTTGAGATGAAAACAAGTTTATTTCATTATTAAAAATCCTTTACTTTAGGTGACAAAACGTTTGGGCTTTATTTTTAAAAAACTAGATTTACTTAATCTTTTAATAAATAAAAGTTTGTAAATTAAAAACAGAATAAAGTAATTTTACTAAGGCCTTATTACATCAAATAATTCTCAAAATTTAAATTCAAAATACTTAAAGTAAAATAGTCCAAATAAAAGAAATCTGAACTTCACATGGCCTCCACTAAGCATCTACCGGCCCGGTCCATCACTGGTCGTCACTTGAAAAGTAATCCCACAACGGGGTGAGTCAACAGACTCAATGTGTAACCAACACTAAAATTTAATATTTCAGGCATACAATATCATACATGTTCATAAAGCATTTAAACAATATGATGCAACCCAACCCAAACCTATATGCCATCCGCTACACTCCCATTGTGCCATCCCGCACACCATGGGGACTACTAAGTCAACCCTCCATCGCTACACCATCAAGGCGATCATTTGTAGTCGGCGTGCTCATCGCCTATATAAAATTCATGGCATAGCCACATGATAATTGTGTCATGAGACACCACATTCGAGATAATGTAACCGAAGTTACCACATTCGGATAATGTGACCAAGTCACCACATTCGGATAATGTAACCAAGTCACCACATTCGGATAGTGAGACCAAGTCATCACATTCACTTCCCTTTCTCAAATAACCCGAATGCCCCATATTATTCATAATCCTGCATATCATACTTAAATTCACATTCATGTCACTTTTCACATGTTACGTATAACATATTTCATAATCCTAGTAGGAGTAGGAAAAGCGTGCGAGTACTTTGTACCATAACATGGTACTTTAGCCACATTCTTACACTTTCATATTAACACATATATCAAGTTTAAGCCATAGATCTATTAAGATTAGTGTGGGTACACACGGTACCTTAGCCATGCTTTTCACATTCTTAATAACACATTTAATTTAAAACATAGCCATGAACATATTAAAACTTAGGGTAGGGTACACACCTGATTCGCTTAACAATTTCACTTGAAATCCCGAAATTTGATCTACTGCCTTAGATCTTTAACTCCCTACATATTAAAGGTTTAATGAAAAACTCATTCGGCCACAAAACCAAATCCTAGTAGGATTTGTACACTAAGACTTACCTTAATGCCGATTTGCTTATCACTCAAATCCCGAAAACTTTTCTTTTCTTCTCCTTGTATTCGGCCAAACACTAGATCTCTACATAGGTTAGTTTTTGGCTTTTAAGATAATAAGAAAATAGATCTATGTACTAAAGTAAGGCCTTAGCCGAATGCTATAGTGCTTACCTTGCGGATCTTAAATCCGAAACTCACTGAATAACTAGGGAACATGCGGCTTATGGTGCACCTTCGGAAAGCAATTTCACCTTCCTTGTAGTCAACACTAGCAAATCCCGAATGATCTTTCCAAATTTGACAAACAAGATATTAATGATATTAGTTCCTATGTTGCGATTTAAAGAAGAGAATAAATTAATGGCCATAAAATTCTTACCCTTAATATTGAATTGAATGACACCTAAGCTTGAAGCCACTTGATATATTTGGTTATGGCCTAAAAAGGCTTACGGCTTTTGGAGGATTAGAAAGAAAAGAGAAGGAAGAATAAAATTGTAGGAATTTCGGAGAGAGAGGAGAATCGCTTAAGAAATTCAGCAAAGGAAGAGTGAATGAATGAATGAATGGCCTTCTCTTCCTTTATAGCCGAAATTACTAGCTAGAGTCCTTAACTTGGCCACCACTCTTCCTATGCGATAATTATCACTTTATCAAAAGAATTAATCCAACAATTATCTCCTAATTAGTGAAATTCTAAAGGAAATAAAATCCTCTTTAAGAGCCCACATGCCGTCCACCTCTCTACTCTTTGTAGCAAAATAAAACTTCTTTTATTTGCTTCCTAAGTGACTCGATCCACAGCCCAAATACACTTGCATGTGGCACCATTTCTAGAGGCCCTAAGTGGCATCTTGAGCCACTTTTCCAAGCTGTTTGTGTGTCAAATTTCACATACTTTTTCTCTTAAGGCCACCTTGCCTTAATTTCCTCTTTAAAACTTTAAAACTTGACATTTCTAAGTCATTTCTAAGTTTCCAAAATTTTCATTTGGCTCTTTAAACTTGACATTTCCTTACATTTCCTAGTTTCCAGAAATGTTCACTTTCCTCTTTTGAATCATTTCTAAATCATTTTCCTAGTTTCCATAAATGTTCACTTTCCTCTTTTGAATCATTTCTAAATCATTTCCTTACATTTCTAGGACATTTCCCTACATTTCCTTACATTTCCATACATTTCCTTACATTTCCTTACATTTCATACATTTACATTTCCATACATTTCCTTACATTTCCTTACATTTCCATACATTTCCATACATTTCCATACATTTCCATACATTTTCATACATTTCCTTACATTTCCAAGGTCCTAAAATGCACACCACACATCCATATCATAGTAAACATGCTATTTCATAAGATTAAGCAAAATGCACATAATGGGATTGAACCTCTTCCTCAAAGTACTTCACTTGATGCCATAACCCTTGCACCTTAGGTGGCGTCCCTTGCCACTTTTCCACATCACTTCTTGTTTTAACTTAAAACCAATAATTGTCCAAAGCTTTCTCTTCCATCCTAGGATTTTAAAAACCCTTAATTCACTTCCAAACACTGCCAAAACCTACTACTCATGAATTATGCACAAACGCATAACCCCTAATCTAGGATGTTACATTGCCCGTGTGGCGCACCACACATTCGCCATCACACGACCATGTCTCGCTCACGGCCACACCTACGACATTCACACAGCCGTGTCTTGCATACGGTCAACCACATGATCGGCCACACGCCCGTGTGGCTTCAACAAACCCAATTTTTGGCTTTCACCGAACCTCATTTTCTCATGTTTTAGGTACACACATGGTTCATTTTCAGAGCACTTGCAATCCCAAGACCACCAGAACCTTTGACGATCAATGCTTCTCAAATCGAATTTGCCAAAGAATCGATCGTTTCCAACCCCACTCGAAATACTCCAACTGCAGAGCAGACAAATTCAAGCACCTGAATGATTAAACAAAATCGAAAGACTCACCATGCTGTCGTTTGACCAAACAAAAGGAAGAGGAAGGAAAAAGAAAAAAGAGAGAAAGAAGAAAGAAAGAAAATAATATGGAAGATGGAACAAAATGAACGTGAAACTGGGGAAGGGAAAAATTTTGGAAGGAGAAAAATTAAAATTAGAATTAATTAATAACATATCCCTAAAATCTCTCAACCCTCATTATCCCACTATATCCACCACTAACCAACTGATTACTACCCATTTATACAAACTTCCAACTCTATTGAAACTCTTACAGTCAACCGATGTAAAAACTATTACCCTTGTTCACGTAGGGTTTCGAACATAAGACCTCCAGCACATTAAATCCTTACCACTTAAACTAGCAGGCTCATTCTTATATGAGTTTACAAACAATGTTATATAAGCCAACCCAACAGGGATAAGGCTTGGATCTAAAATAACAAAATTTCCCAAAAGTAGGACTTGAACCCAAGATCTCATACACATACTCAGAACACTTAGCCATTGAAACAGATACACAATTATGTCAAATTTCATAATAACAAAAATAAATTAATCTAGGAATTACATAGATTATCTACAGAAGTAAGTTGTCTTTCTCTCAATGTAAACTTTCTTACAATGCCACTTATCATTAGTTTGAACTTAGACAATCCATGAGCTAATATTTGTTTGTCACAATTTTGCTATGAATGCAAAATATGAAAGACAGAAAATCAGAAGACATAACAGTAAAATGTGAAATTTATTAATTCATCATTCAAATAAATAGAAAATAATTACATATTTACTACAATATGGACACATTTCCCAATAACAAGGCCTTCTTCAGCTTGTACACTTTGGTTTCATCTCCAGCTGCTTTCAAACCTTTTGGCCGTGGAACAAATATTTCTTCCTTAAGAAATCCATTTAGGAAGGAAGATTTTACATCAAGTTGATGTATTTGCCAAGATTTTACATCAAGTTGATGTATTTGCCATCCTATTTGAGCTGTCAAATCTAGTAGCAGTTTAATGGTATCTAACCTTGCAACTGATGCAAAGGTTTTAGAATAATCTACTCCATATTGTTGGCTGAAATCCTTTACAACTAGCCTGGCTTTTAGCTTGTTGAAAGATCCATCATTATTGAACTTTGTCCTGAACGCCCATTTTACACCAATGACCTTTTTGTGGACTGGTCTATTGTAACACCCTTAACCCATATCTATCACCAGATTAGGGTTACGGCATTACTGAATCAATACAAGTCAAAGCACTCTATCAGAAATAATGTTTGGTAAAATGCATAACAAAGCAAATCACTATTCATATTGCCATATAATGCAATGTTCGAATAGATATTTGGCACTTGATCATTTAATGAAAACGTCTACTATCCAATAAACATACATCTTTAAATCATTATTGAATATGTCTCTCATCCCACATTCGTTCAAACCACAAATACAAAGCTCAAAATCGTTTGTTTATCGCATAAGTGACTTATCCCATTCGGCATTGTTCATTATATATATATGTGTATATATATATTATAAATACACCTTATCTCATTATTACATCATTTGTTCCACCATTTATGGCACTTAGCCGAACATGTTTAATCACTCAATGAGTTAAGTAAAAAAAAATTCCATGCAACAACAAACCATTTTCAAATGCCTACGAATAATACACATAAATTTTGCTTTTTACTATATCACCTATGGTATGCGCATGCACAAGGTGCAATAATAAATCATCTATATTTAATCACATTGATGCGTTCATATAGACATATCAAAACAAATCGTCACCATCCCAAATGTCATATATATTATATACCATGTTTAATTCATTTCTAGACTCTCGAACTAGTATACACATATATTATTAAAATAAACTTTTAATATAACACATATTACAATCGATTATTTACATTATTAACTCTATTACCAATATTGCAAATCATATACATGCATATAACATATGAATAATTATTGGCCAAAATGCATTATAGACCCTATCTAACATCAAGTTTATGTATTCAACTATCGCACCTAGTATAGTATTGAATAAGTTTTCAAAATAGGCTTATATTAGATTCACACATATAGAATAATGACACCAAATTCAAACATGACAAAACTATGCTGAAACACAAAAGCATAGATGTATAGCCATTTTTGTGTGGCTTATATACAACTTTGTACCATTCAAAATAAACTAAAGAGGCCTAGCTTATACATGCCAAGAATTCAAAAGAGTTGTAATTTATAAGATACCAAAGTTTGGTGATAGTGTAATTGACTTCAACGGAGATCCCCGAGCTCGAGCTAGCCTTTGAGTCTATATATAAAAAAAATAATCACAAGGAAACATACCATAAGCTATCATAGCTTAGTAAGTTTAAGCATTAATAAGTAAAGATCTAAGTATAATTGTTACTCTAATTAAGCCATTTGACTTAAATATTAAAGAATACCTCAATATAATATACATAGCATGATTCCAATCTTCATTCACTTATTCAACAAGTCTAGAAATCAAACATGATCATATCATCTTTCATTCCAACAACTCAACAGTTAAATTGTGACATCTCAATACTATACTATTGTGTAACCATCAACTTACCATTAGCATTAAACTAATTAATTGTCATACTTCGTTTACCTTTTACCATTTCTCGGATGTCTCTCCTTTAATTGTTTTTGCTATTGTGATCTTCATAAATCCGCACACACAATGCAACTCAAGTAGATTATTGCCATACAACCGATCTCGCACACACAGTGCTCGGTTTTAATCTCACACACACAGTGCCTTATCAACCGATCTCGCACACACAGTGCTCGATTTTAATCTCGCACACACAGTGCCTTATCAACCGATCTCACACACACAGTGCTCGATTTTAATCTCTTTTACGAGTGCCTTATCAACCGATCTACATTTACGATTGCTCGATTTTAATCTCGCACACACAGTGCCTTATCAACCGATCTCGCACACATAGTGCTCGGTGATTAAAATTTCGCACACACAGTGCCTTCTCAACCGAATCTTTCTTTGTATAAGTGAACATTTATAATTTCAACTCATGTATATATAAACAATTATACAAATACTCAACACCAACCATTCAATTTCCCTATGTCATACAATTTCATTCGGCACAATCATATATAAATGTACAATATATATATATTTTCAACCATATATTCAATACAACATCCATCTTATTTCATATTCATATATACATACGCTCAACTTATGCTACACATATATACATAAATCACTCGATAAGCAAAGCAAGCTTTCTTAAGCATTTATTTTAATTACACATTCGGCCACATTATACAAATTTCCTTCAATACATTCGGCCATTTGATATAATAATATAAAATTATTAACAAATTTCCAGAATAACATAGTTAAAATTCTAATCCAATCCAAATGCTTAAACTTACCTCGGTAGTTGATGAATTCGGGTATCCCGACTATTCGTTTACTTTAGTGAAACACCCCAAACCGGCCCACGAGCCTTGATCGGATCTGGTATGTTCCTTGAGTAAAACGGTTCAAAACTTATCTGTTTCTTTGGAAAACTTTTGTTGGTTTGAAGAAGAATTGATTTGTGTTGTGCTCGAGTTGTAAACGAGTTTATTTTGAACTCTAGATTTTAATAAAACTTTATTTTCAAAACCAGAAGTTGAAAACGTTGCCGAGTTCTTAGAGTTTACTATTTAAACTGAAAACCATTTGTGTTAGGTGTCAAAACATTTCATGTAACATCCTGATAATTAGGGGTTATGCATCTCTTCTTAATTGAATGTTGTTGCATGCCTAAATATGATTGAGTGTGTTTTGGAAGTTTATTTTTGAACTTCATTATGTAAATGAATGCTTAGTGAAATATTAAGTTTTTAATAATTAAGATGGAGCTAAGCAAGATAGGCTTTAAGAAATATTGACTAGAGGTTTAAAACATAATAAGTCATTTGGCAAAGTGGTAATGGTGCATGAGTGAATGCATGAGGAGAAAGGTTCGAATCCCCTAGCTAGCAAATGGAAGAATTTTAATTTTTTTATTTTTTATTTTCTTTCCTATAGTGTCGGCCAAGACTATTCTAGAATGGATGAGCATCTTTTTATTTTTGGTTAGTAGACCATATGAAAAAGGCAAGCTAGAAGTTATGGCATGGGATCATGATGATATGGTAAGATAGGGGGGACAAAAGGCTTGAAGAAAGGAGGGTGTTTTAGAAGCTTTTTCATGGTCATTTGACCATGAACCTAGTCTGATTTAGGGGTTAAGGGGAGAAGGTTTAATTGTGTTAGGAATCAAGGGATTGATGGGGAAGAATTGAGGAGGAAAAAGGGGATTATGTTGGTAAGGTTGGCCGAATTTTTGCATAGGCAATAGGGTGTTAGTTGGCCAAAATTTTTAACCAATTTTCTCTCCAAAACCTTGTTCATAGCCGAATGCTTATCTACACAACAGAGAAGTCTTTTTCTCTTCTTTTGGTCTTTTTGCAATTTGCCATTTCGGTTTGAAAAGTCTTTCTAGTTTCTTTTCTCCTAAACAAAACATCTTTCATCCTCTTTGTAACCGAAAATACCAAAGATCATAAACCTATTTTCTTCACTTTTTCCCTCTTGGCCGAATGCACATAAGTCCCTAAACTCATCTCTTTTCTTTTGGAAATCATCATTATCATCATCTTTTTCTTCCTTTTCTCTTTCTTTCTCTTTTCATTTTTTCTTTCTTCTTCACTCTCAACCGAAACTACCTTCTACCAAAACCAAAATCAACATTCTTTTCTTCTCTTTTGTCAAACCAAATCATCTTTCATTTTCATCTTAATCTTTCTTTTCTTTTGTTGGAAACCCAAACCACCATAGCCAAAACACCATATTTTCTCTTCTTTTGTTCAAGGTAGAATCTTCAAGTGGTCAAGTAAGATTTTTGTCAATTGTTTTCATTATCTCCTTTTATTATAGCCGATATAGAAACATAATCCTCTTATTTTTTTTTCTCCTAGGCCGAACCCTTGGAAGGGATTTTAAGAATCTTTTTGGAAACCAACGTTTTAAGAGAAACCTTTCAAAATCATCCAAGGTAAGAATATCACTTTTGGTTATATCAATTCTTTTAGATAGATTATTAATCAACTTTATTTTAGGGGTGATTTTGAGACTAACAAGATAGGTTCGAAAAGAGCAGTACGGAGTGTTTGGAAGAGAGGAGGCTCTGTTTTACCCTCAAACTTCAAACGAAGGGGTGTATCGGCAATAATAAGAGATTTTCCACCGGGTTGTGGACCCTCGCTAATGAAGATCGGTTATTTGAAGTCGTATGCATAACCGAACCACTTTTCGTTAGTGGGTTGTCGTGGTTTTGATCCATCTAGCGGAGAAAAACCACAAATAATGCTTGTTCGAGAATCGAGGGTAAGGATTTAGATCTCTCATCAATAGTATAGTTTTATTAGTAATAGTGTATACTAATCAAGTGTGATAATTAACTAGGCGTTGACGAGCGGGAAGGTATTGTTCTCACAGTCATAAGGTGTGTAACATTATATTAAAATCTCATAGATCTAGATTCAATGTGATTTATATGAAAATATGTTTGATAATGATTGTGGATACCATTCAGTGGTATACGATATTCAGGTATGTTTACCCCAATATTTCGTTAATTTTGCTATGTGCATAAATGTGAAATAAGTATGACTATATTATGATTTTGGGGTAAATGGCATGAAAACTGAATAATACGTATGTGCATGGGCATATGGGTAAAATTGATAAAGGGGAAGTATTCCGGTGGTTTTACCACATAATCCGGTGACTTCGATCACATATTTGAATCCGGTGACTTCGGTCACATATGTGAATCTGGTGACTTTGGTCACATATTTTGAATCTGGTGACTTCGGTCACATTTGTCTGGTGGCCTTGTGTAACACCCTAAAAACCCGAGTATTTATATATTGCTTGATTTGGTGTTTAGATTTTAAAGGAAAATTTCTTACTTTTATTTTCGTGTTTATTGAAGTCCTAAAGAAGAGTATAGCATAATTTGGGTAAGGAATAAATTTAATATTTGAGAATTTATTGAAGAGAAGCAAGTGTCATTAATACTTAAGTTAAATTAAGTGTTAATGAGTGACATAAGTTGAGTACATGGCATGGTGGTGTTGGCGCATGAATTGTAGCATGAGGGAGAGGTTGAATCCTTGTTTAGCATCTAGATGAATTTATTTTAAATTTTTTTCTGCACATGTATAGCAAGTGTCGGCCAAGTGCATATATGGTAAGTGTTGACCATGATATTTTTGGTTAGTATATCAAAGGATTAAGGAAATTGTTAACTTAAGGAAGGGAATCAAGAATTTAAGGAAAGGTATGAAGATATGGGGCAAGTATCAAGGAAATTATTATGGAAACAATATCATGGCCATTTGACCATGCATAGGGACGGCAATTTGGACTATAGGGGGAGCTGAATTTTTGGTGATAGTTTGGCTAAGAATTGAAGTTTCTTTTTGGTCATTCCTAGCAACTTTGTGCAAAATTTTGCATTCCTCTTCTCAACTTTTCCTTTGGCCGAAATTGAACTTTGGTAAAGCTCTAATCTTTTGACCATTTGGTCATTTTTGCTTATTGCTTTAGCATTTGTTTTGTGCCTTTTCTTTGAGTCGAAATCACCTATACCAAAAGCCATTCTTTTTCTTTTCTTTTTTTACCATTCCGAATGTACCTAGCTCCTAAAACCATCTTTTCTTCTCTTCTTTTGAAAACCAAAATAACATCATCACCATCTTTTCTCTTATTTTTATTTCTTTTCAATCAAAATTTTCTCCATTTACACTCTCATGGCGAATGCTAATGTGCCTATAGTCAATTCATTTTCTTTTCTTTGATTCTTCATAGCGAAATCTTCATCAATCACAAACACCATTCTCAATCCTTTCTTTTTGACCGTGGAAAATAGGTAAGGAATTCTTTTTCGCTTTCGATTAGTTAATAGTGATATGGTAGAATATTGATGGTGTCATGAAGGACCATTTGGATCGAAATAAACGTTCGTTCTATTAACGTTTTATTCGTTATAATATAGTCAAGAACGGAAGATCGGAACTCAAGTGTTCGAGAGAATCGAGAAACGTTGGAATCGATTTATTGTGGTAAGGAAATCACATCCTTAAAACCTTTAGTATTATTTCGATATTATTTTAGATTGGATTAATGTTCTTTTGATCTTGAAGACTTTCAAAATAGGGAAGAAAAGGCGGTGTTTAGTTATATTAAGAGGGCGATCCACTATTCCCCTAAGTTTAAACGAAGAGCGCTTTCGGCGGTTTGGGATTTTCTACCAGGTTGCGGACCATCTTCAGAAGGAAGTCAACTATTTGAAGTAGTAAGAACTCCCGAGCCTTTGTACGTTAGTGGATTCTCGGCGACTAACAAACCAATAAACGAGGAGAAATCAAAAATCGAAGTGATTCAAAATCAAGAGGGTAAGGTTTTGGATCTAATATCGATAATGTATTTTTGACAAAATAGTGTTCTAACGGATCGAAATATGTTTTAGGTGTCGAGGAGCGAGAAGGATTAGTACTCTCGGTATCGAGGTGTGTAACTTCACACTTTTCTCGGGTTGGATATCAATTTCGGTATTGAAGTAAAATCGTAAAACGACTAGATCAAGATGAAACGTAACAACCGATATTTCACGAAAATACATGAAAACGACTAAAATCGTGAAAATTACGAAAACGCCTTGAGAAATTACTTGTTAATATGTAAGTTGTATGTTTAAGTAAAAATAGGTCAGTAAAATATGCTAGATCGATAAATGGTAGAAAACTCATTAGATTGATAATCGGTGAAATCTCTGCTTGATTGTAAATTGGGTAAAATCTGCTAGATCGATAAATGGGCGAAAACTCGCTAGATTGATAATCGGTGAAATCTGCTTGATTATAAATTGGGCGAAATCCTTGCTAGATCGATAAATGGGCGAATTCTTGCTAGATCGTAAATTTGGGCCCTAGTTGATAAATAGTTAGTTAGGCCAAAGTGTTATTTATGGGCCTTAATAAAGATTTGGAAATATTAACTCTTGTTAATGGGCCTTTTAAATAAAATTATTGTATGACCATAGTTTACTATTGCATACATATTGCATGGGTTGGGAAATGATGAAGAGAAGAAGGCCTGTTGCCAAAATCTAGTTGGTGGCTCGCCACAAAAGCAATAAATGGCTATTTGCCTCTAGTTCGGTGGCTCTGCCACAAAAGCAATAAATGGCTATTTGCCTCTAGTTCGGTGGCTCTGCCACAAAATAAAAATTGGCTCAATGCCTCTAGTTCGGTGACTTTGTCACAATCTAGTTCGGTGGCTATGCCACAAAATATAAATTGGCTTAATGCCTATGATTGGTGTGATGGCGGGGTGGGTTGACTTGATCCCCACAGGTGTGACGGTTGGTACGGGGGTGTGTAGTGGGTGGAATTAGGTTTGGGAGGGAAAATTCATTTTTACATGCATGTTATTAATTATGTATTCATTATGTTGTTATTAATTATGTGTTAATTCTGCTTAAGGGCTCAAGGCCCAAATCCATAATTTGAAAATCTGGCCCAGTGAACAAAGTAAGTGAGTTATACACTGAGTTCTAAGTAACTCACCCCCTTAAATTTTCCATCTCAGGTAATGGAAATTGACGTGGACTTGGGTGGGGATGACTTCGTGGAGGCCATCTTGCAAAACATGGGTTTATTAAACTCGAACTTTTAATAAGTATTTTACTATTTTGGGTTAATGTAATAAGGGCCTCTATAAATAATTTATGGATTTTATGTGTGTTTGGTTTTAAACTATATTTTGGACTTTTAAATATGGGCTATGGTTATATGATGTTTTATTAAAATAAATTTGGGTTTTCAAATATATGAAATTCCTTTATAAATATTTTATTATTGTTAACTCTTAAACAAATTACCTAAGGGTTTTTGATAATACAATGTTAATAATGTTTTTCAACTAATGTTTTCTAATATTCATCAAATTAAAATACTCTTCCGATTTTTATTAAACCCGTAATTAAAAATAATATTGTAGTTTTCAACTTATTGAAGATTTTAAGATAGCTCGATTCATGTAACAAACCAAATCTAGTCTCAATGCATAGACCGGTTTGGGGTGTTACACCTTGCCACAAAATTATAAGGCGATGTGCATGTTGACGCAAGAGCGCGCTTCGATGGTGTGTAGCGGATGGAGGGTCGATTTAGTAATCCCCACGGTGTGATTGGTTGGTACGGGTGGTGTGTAGCGGATGGATATTTAGGTGGGCCGGGTTTGCATTTCATTATATGTATATATCCATGTGATTTTAAATGATTATTGTTTTATTTGCTATAAAAATGGGCTTATGGCCAAATATGACTTAAATGGGCCTATGACTATATGTGTTATTAATGGGCTTAAAGGCTATGATCAAATGGGCTTTTTAATGTATGTGTTACACATTGAGTTTATGACTCACCCCTTTTGTGGGATAATTTTTCAGATGACTCTTAGCACGATGGATCGGGTCAGCGAGGACTACGTGGTGGCCAATGTTCAAACAAAGTATTTTGGAGATTTTCCAAATTAAACTTATTAAACTTATTTAGAATTTATTATGGGTTTTTGCTATTTTTTTTGTAATAAGGCCATTATAAACTGTTTTTAATTTTTGTGTTTGGATTTATTTTTATTCTGCCATGAACAATTATTATTTAAATAACTAAATGGTTTTGATAAATAATTTAAACTATTTTTGAAAACAAAATATTTTCCACAATATTAATACATTTTCATTAAATTTGGTTTTCTTTTAACTTATTAATTTCTCTTAAAAATAATGTTTTAAGAAGATATAAATTTACTTTACAATTTGATTTCAACCCGATCTTTAAGTTAATGCTTTTATTCAAAATCATCAAGTTTTTCTTAACAAAGTGAGAATTTGCTAAAGTTTTACTCGAGGAACATATCAAATCCCCAGGACTTTTTTGGCCGGGTTTGGGGTGTTTCATTTCAAGATTTATTTTTAAGAAAGGTTACTCAATTTTAATTTGATAAGAATCGTGTCATAATAAAATAATTAAAATGCATGCATAAACAGTCTCATATTAGTGGCTTATTACATCAAATGAAAACCGTAATGAATCCAAGATACTTAAATAAAATAGGAAGTCCAAAATAAAATAAAATCAATTTGAACATGGCCACCACTAAGCTCCTGCCCGGCCGGTCCATCACCGAGTGTCTCTGAAAAATATCCCACAACGGGTGAGTCAAGCAGACTCGGTGTGTAGCAACCAACACTAAGTCCCAACGATTCAGGTATATCAGATCATACATGTACATATAGCAAATTATATAGAATGATGCAATTCCCGAACCCAAACCTAGATAACCATCCGCTACACATCACCCGTACCAACCATCACACCGTGGGGACTACTAAGTCGACCCTCTATCTGCTACACGTCATCGAAGGCAGTCGCTACAAATGACTTGCACATCGCCCTTATAATTTCGTGGCATAGCCACCAGATAATATTTCGTGACATAAGTCACCACATTCAGATTTCATGACATAAGTCACCACATTCAGATATTGTGGTATAAAACCACCAAATCACTTCCCCTTTCACAATCACCCATGTGCCCCATGTCATACAAATCATGCAAAGATTATGCCACATTCGTTATTTCACATTCTTACCAATATTCACATATGTGTCATAACAGGTATTCGTAACATTGTTAACATAGTTTTAGAGAATAACGTACCTAAATATGCCGTACCATTGAATGGTACCTTAAGCCATATCTTTCACATTCTTATTAACACATATATTAAATTAAATCCGTAAATCTATTAAGATTCAGTGTGGGTTACACACCTGGTATTAACGCTTTCACTAAATCCCGAAAATCTACCAAAACCGATTGCACTCCTTTCTAATACCCATAGTTAAAATTGATTAGGCATTAATACTAAAATATGGCCTATGGCCGAATGTTACATGCACTTACCTTGTGAATCTTAGATCCCGAAATTAATCCTTAAACTGTCGGCTACAAGAGAAATCCCGAAATAACCTTCATGGTTTCGGCCAAAGAACATAGAGGATTAGAGTCTTAATTTTCGATGGTCAAAGAAAGAAAAGAACAAGAGTTTGATCAAGAGATCCTTACCAAATAGAATGATCACAACATAATTGGCTCACCAACTCAAAGTGTCGACAAGAGGGGGGAAGTGTTTGAGTTTCGGCTTTTAATGTATATGATCAAATCGACTCAAGGGAAAAAGAATGGAGAAAAGGTTTTAGCTTTTAAAGAAATTGGAGAAGGAGAGGCTAAAGAATTCGGCATAAAGAATAAAAAGAATTAGGGTTTTTTTAAATGTCGAATCAATGAGATATCCTCCCTAAATTTTGGCACCTATTGTTCAAACCCTAAAACGCCCTTCACGATAACTAAAAGTTAAGCTAAAAGAAAAGGAAAATTCGGTATCCATATATACTAAAATAAATAGATAAATAGAATAAACCTACACTCCCTAATCAACTCAAACTTATCACTAATCAAATTCCTTTATTATCTTCAAAATTTATCCTCATCAAAAAGTCCTTTTATTTAGCCCAAAAATTCAATTTGAATTTCATTCAAATAGCTTCCCAATCAGTAGCCATCTTTTGGAATTTTGGTCCAATTCAAACACCTTCCATGCCAGCAGCAAAATTTCAAGCTATTGTGCACAAGGCAACTCGAACCCGAGACCTCCAAATACAACCACACGCTACCAGCCACTGCACCAGAACCATTCTTGTGATATATTCTATTGTCAACTTCTTTTAAAGTATACTTTACAGTGACCAAATCATCCAAAGAAATCCAAAATATTAACCAACACCTGGATTCGAACCTCCACCCTTCTCACTATGAGGCACGTCCCTTGCCACTGCGCCACTCGTTTCATTTGAATCATAATTCCTTCCCAATTACTTATCAACCTTTATTCCATGCTCCAGGTTTACTTAAAAAAAGAAACCCAACATTTCACGCACAACGCGACTAGAACCTAGTTCCCCCTCCTGCTCCTAACGCCTTTGCCACTGGGCCAAGCGTTTCTTTGTGTCATGAAACAGCCCCAACAAATTATAAGGCCTAAACTCTGGCCTTCATACTAACATATGCAAAATAATTTTTTTTTTGCCATACCCAAGACTTGAACCTTTGACCTCCAGCTTATTGAGAACGCCCCAAGCCACCAGACCACCTACTTCTTTGTGATATCTTTTAGCCCAACAATATTTTAAAAGCCTTATGACTACCACCAACCTCCCTAAAAAAAAACAACATTTTTGCTAAAGCCCTAGATCGAGCCTAGGACTTTTCCAACACTACCAACCCTTCCAAAACATCCTAAGAATTAAACTAAACATGAAATAATAATTTTTTTAAGAGAAAATGTCCATTCAAACTTTTCATGATAAAATAATTCATTTCATTTGAATAATATTTTAAGAAAAATTAACTATTTAAATGTATTAGTGACATTATAAAAGTAGAGGGACAAACTATGTAAAAAATAAAGCATATAAATCAAATCCCCAAATTTTAGCATAATCTAGGGTCAATTAAAATTGACCATTATCTTATTTTAGTATAAATCACATATTATTTTTTTACGACTAAATCCATTCTCTCGACACGTGAAACCCATTTGTTCTAGGCCCAAATTCAGGATGTTACAATTCTACCCTCCTTAAAGAAATTTCGTCCTCGAAATTCCAACTAACTAGTAATCATACTACCTAAGTCTCACTACCATGCTTTCGCTGCGCACTCCAATTCTAAACCCAAAATAACCACTATGGTAGAGTATGCACCGATATTCACATCTAGAGCATCCTCGTCCCCTTGTACTCATGCTATCGGTTCGCGTTTATCTGATTAAAGAATTTTATGAATTAGTTTTTGTTCCACTGATTTATCGCGAACAGTCTTATGTTCAATAGTTCTAAGGAGTAGTTCTTTTGAGTTCATACACACACAGTCTTAAATTCATTCATTCAATCATCTCATTCATGAACTTGCGTTCATCATAGAAAAGTGTTGTGGTTGTCATTGTTGTTGTTTTCCACTACCCAAGGGTATTTTCAAAATTTTATCCTATAGGGGTATTTTGGTAATTTTTCAAATTAGGGCATTTGAAAATTTCGCAAAGTAGAGATTTTTGGTATTTTTACAAAATTGAAATACTTGGTAAGAAAATTTCAAGGGTAAAATGGTAATTTTATACACTAGGGGTATTTTGTAATTTTACAAGCCAGGGGCATTTTGGTAATTTTTTGTAAAATATGGTTCCTGGTGACTTTCCAAAACAAGGGTATTTTTAAAGATTTTTAATTTGAAGGTACTTCGGTAATTTTCCTCACTAAGGGTATTTTGGTCATTTGTACAAGTTAGGGGTAATTCGGTCAATTTGTAAATCAGGGTATCTTAATATTTTACAAAAATAGTGTTTTTGGTTATTTTTATAAGGTAAGAAAAATCTTAATAAAAACTGTGGGTAGTATAGAAATTTTATGAACCAAGGGCATTTTAGTAATTTTTTTCAGGGTTATTCGGATAACTTTGTAAATCAAGAATATTTTGGAAAATTTCAAAATAGTTTTCCTACACATCAAAGGGGTAATTTGGTGATTTTAAAACTAGAGTATTTATAAAACTATGGCTAGTCCCTCTCGGGTTTTAGTTATTGAATTTAGCCTGTGATTGAGTCCTCTTGGTTAGGGTGAACTGTCACTACGCACTGTAGGATTCGAGTGGAGAGGAGGTGAGTCACTAGGATCGCTTAAATACCAAGCTCCCACCAAACCAATCCTAGACATGCACACAATGGTTGCCACACCCTAACTTCGTGACTTAAACATGTGTTTGTTTAATTAGGCTTTAAAGCTTTATGCAATTTTGTGTTGGAGTAAGCTAATCCTAGGGTTTAATAACTTAATATACTAATCTACGTCCCTATAAATCCCACATACAATCACAAAAGAGTTAGGAGTACTTACTTGGTGGACTTCGGGCCGGAGACTCAGGTGCCATGCCAGAAAAACCTGCTTATTTCTTAGTAAAACCCATTTTCAAAAGAAAGAAACATTTTAGGCCCAAAAAGCCCTCAAGGCTGAGTTTTGAACCGGGCTCTGATACCAAGCTGAAACCCCCAATTTGGCCCACGAGCCTTGACCGGATCTGGTATGTTCCTTGAGTAAAACGGTTCAATACTTGTCTGTTTCTTTGGAAAACTTTGGTTGGTTTGAAGAAGAATTGATTTGTGTTGTGCTCGAGTTGTAAACGAGTTTATTTTGAAGTCTAGATTTTAATAAAACTTTATTTTCAAAACCAGAAGTTGAAAACGTTGCCGAGTTCTTAGATTTTACTATTTAAACTGAAAACCATTTGTGTTAAGTGTCAAAACATTTCAAGATTTATTTTTAAGAAAGGTTACTCAACTTTAATTTGATAAGAATCGTGTCATAATAAAATAATTAAAATGCATGCATAAACAGTCTCATATTAGTGGCCTTATTACATCAAATGAAAACCCGTAATGAATCCAAGATACTTAAATAAAATAGGAAGTCCAAAATAAAATAAAATCTGGGCTGAACATGGCCACCACTAAGCTCCTGCCAACCCGGTCCATCACTGAGTGTCTCCTGAAAAATATCCCACAACGGGGTGAGTCAAACAGACTCAGTGTGTAACAACCAACACTAAGTCCCAACGATTCAGGTATATCAGATCATACATATACATATAGCAAATTATAAAGAATGATGCAATTCCCGAACCCAAACCTAGATAACCATCCACTACACATCACCCGTACCAACCATCACACCGTGGGGACTACTAAGTCGACCCTCCATCCGCTACACATCATCGAAGGTAGTCGCTGCAGACAACTTGCACATCGCCCTTATAATTTAGTGGCATAGCCACCAGATAATATTTTGTGACATAAGTCACCACATTCAGATATCATGACATAAGTCACCACATTCAGATTTCGTGACATAAGTCACCACATTCAGATATTGTGGTATAAAACCACCAATCACTTCCCCTTTCACAATCACCCATGTGCCCCATGTCATACAAATCATGCAAAGATTATGCCACATTCTTTATTTCACATTCTTACCAATATTCACATATGTGTCATAATAGGTATTCGTAACATTGTTAACATAGTTTTAGAGAATAACGTACCTGAATATGCCGTACCATTGAATGGTACCTTAAGCCATATCTTTCATATTCTTATTAACACATATAATAAATTAAATCTGTAAATCTATTAAGATTCAGTGTGGGTTACACACCTGGTATTAACACTTTCACTAAATCCCAAAAATCTACCAAAATCGATTGCACTCCTTCCTAATACCCATAGTTAAAATCGGTTAGGCATTAATACTAAAATATGGCCTATGGCCGAATGTTACATGCACTTACCTTGTGAATCTTAGATCCCGAAATTAATCCTTAAACCGTCGGCTACAAGAGAAATCTCGGAATCACCTTTATGGTTTCAGCCAAAGAACATAGAGGATTAGAGTCTTAATTTTCGATGGTCAGAGAAAGAAAAGAACAAGAGTTTGATCAAGAGATCCTTACCAAATAGAATGATCAAAACGTAATTGGCTCACCAACTCAAAGTGTCGACAAGAGGGAGGAAGTGTTTGAGTTTCGGCTTTTAATGTATATGATCAAATCGGCTCAAGGGAAAAAGAATGGAGAAAAGGTTTCGGCTTTTAAAGAAATTGGAGAGGGAGAGGCTAAAGAATTTGGCATAAAGAATAAAGAGAATTAGGGTTTTTTTTTAAATGTCAGAATCAATGAGATATCCTCCCCTATTTATAGAAATTTCGGCACCTATTGTTCAAACCCGAAAACGCCCTTCCTGATAACTAAAAGTTAAGTTAAAAGAAAAGGGAAAATTCAGTATCCATATATACTAAAATAAATAGATAAATAGAATAAACCTACACTCCCTAATCAACTCAAACTTATCACTAATCAAATTCCTTTATTATCTTCAAAATTTATCCTCATCAAAAAGTCCTTTTATTTAGCCCAAAAATTCAAATTGAATTTCATTGAATAGCTTCCCGATCAGCAGCCATCTTTTGGAATTTTGGTCCAATTTAAACACCTTCCACGCCAGCAGCAAAATTTCAAGCTATTGCGCACAAGGAAACTCGAACCCGAGACCTCCAAGCATAACCACACGCTACCAGCCATTGCACCAGAACCATTCTTGTGATATATTCCGTTGTCAACTTCTTTTAAAGTATACTTTCTAGCGACCGAATCATCCAAAGAAATCCAAAATATTAACCAACACCTGGATTCAAACCTCCGCCCTTCTCACTATGAGACACATCCCTTGCCACTACGCCACCCATTTCATTTGAGTCATAATTCCTTCCCAATTATTTATCAACCTTTATTCCATGCTCCAGGTTTACTTAAAAAAAGAAACCCAACATTTCGCGCACAACGCGACTAGAACCTAGTTCCCCCCTCCTGCTCCTAACGCCTTTGCCACTGGGCCAAGCGTTTCTTTGTGTCATGAAACAACCCCAACAAATTATAAGGCCTAAACTCTGGCCTTCATACTAACATATGCAAAATATTTTTTTTTTTGCCATACCCAAGACTTGAACCTTTAACCTCCAGCTTATTGAGAACGCCCCAAGCCACAAGACCACCTACTTCTTTGTGATATTTTTTTACCCAACAATATTTTAAAAGCCTTATGACTACCACCAACCTCCCTAAAAAAACAACATTTTTGCTAAAGCCCTAGATCGAGCCTAGGACTTTTCCAACACTACCAACCCTTCCTAAACCTCCTAAGAATTAAACTAAACATGAAATAATAATTTTTTTTTAAAAGAAATGTCCATTCAAACTTTTCATGATAAAATAATTTATTTCGTTTGAATAATATTTTTAAGAAAAATTAACTATTTAAATGTATTAGTGACATTATAAAAGTAGAGGGACAAACTATGTAAAAAATATAAAGCATATAAATCAAATCCCCAAATTTTAGCATAATCTAAGGGTCAATTAAAAATTGACCATTATCTTATTTTAGTATAAACCACATATTAATTTTTTTTTACGACAAAATCCATTCTCTCGACACACGAAACCTATTTATTCTAGGCCCAAATTCTGGATGTTACATTTAGTCTTTCCTTTGTCCAACCCCTTTTCCTTTGAACCTTGATCTAAACAATTCAAATTGAACTCATTCAAAAACATATCCATCCAATTCAATTAAAAAAAAATTATACCATTATTCATTTTACCGAATTTACCCCCAACATCTACAAAGTTAACAATTTAATCCTTAAAACTCCAATTGCAAAATATTAAGAATTTAATCATGCTTATTGAGGGTCGAACAGTTCTAGTCCCTATCTCAACTTATTTCTTCCATTCGTTGTCCAATTAGCTCCTTCAAAATTTCATTATCTATAATTAATCCCTTTGGCTAAATATCATCAATATATGCTAAAAAGAAGCTTGTTAATCTAACATTCATCTATCATTTTCTATCCACAATTATAAAAACATTAAGCTTTTCGTTCATGGCAACATTCATTTTAAGCAACCAACTAATTTTTTTTTTTTTAACATGGGCTATATACATTTCACGGCAAAAATCTCAAACATGCTTAAAATTCAAGAAATCAAATTCAATTTCTCACCTTAATTTAACATGCAAGTAGCCGAAGGTTAAGAGTTCTTTCCTCCCTCTTCCTTGTTTTGTTTTGGTCAAAGAGAAAAAAGAAGATGATGATAATTCCTATGCTCATGTTTTTCTTATTTTAATGTTTTATAATTAAAATATATATTTCAACCCACTTACTATATAATTTTATTAATAAATTAACACTTCCCCCACTAATTTCACAAATCATTACCGTCCACTATGTCCCTAAGGGAATTTGTCTATTTGACATGCAAGTCCCTTCTTGATGAATTATATCAATTTAATCATTTCACTTAATTAAGGCCACTTTTACTACTTTAACTATTTAATACCTTCACTTAAATAATCACCCAATCACACAAATTAGTAAATAATATTCTAACTCATGCTTGACCCCATCACATAGACATGCAATAAAAGAATAAATTAGAAATAAAATATTTTTCTAATTCGAATTTGGGGTCCCGGACCTCCGTTCCAATTAGAGTCATTTTTGGGCTGTTACAACTCTCCCCCTAAAGAAATTTTCGTCCTCAAAAATTTTACCCTCAAATAGGTGAGGATAACGTTCTTTCATTGATTCTTCGGTTTCCCAAGTTGCCTCCTCTACCCATGTTTATGCCTCATCACTTTGACCAATGATATCTTCTTATTTCGTAAGTCTTTTACTTCACGATCTAAAATATGAATCGGTTCTTCCTCATAAGTCAGATCAGGCTGAATTTCAATCTCGGTTGGACAAATTACATGAGAAGGGTCAGATCTATAGCGTCGAAGCATCGACACATGAAAAACATTATGAATCTTGTCTAACTTAGACGGTAACCTCAATCTATACGCAACCGGCCCGATACATTCAATAACTTCATAGGGCCCAATAAACCTCGGACTCAGTTTTCCCTTGCGACCAAATCTGAGTATCTTCTTCCACGGTGATACTTTCAAGAATACTCTATCTCCAATCTGAAATTCAATGTCCTTACGCTTCAAATCTGCATAAGACTTTTGATGATCCGATGCCGCTTTTAAACTATCACGAATTACTGCCACTTTCTATTCGGTTTCCTTAATCAAATCAACCCCGTGCATCTTGTTTTCCCCGAGTTCAGTCCAGTACAAGGGTGTATGACATTTACAACCGTATAAAGCTTCATAGGGTGCCACTTTGATACTAGATTGATAGCTATTATTATACGCAAATTCGATCAAAGGCAAGTATCGTTCCCACTTACCCTCAAACTCAAGAACGCAACATCTCAACATATCCTCAAGTACTTGAATAACTCGTTCAGACTGACCGTCTGACTGTGGGTGAAAAGCTGTACTAAAATGTAACTTGGTACCTAGAGCATCTTGCAGTTTCTTCCAAAACCGCGATGTGAATCTTGGATCCCTATCCAAAACAATAGAGATAGGTACTCCGTGTAACCGTACAATCTGCGATACATACAATTCAGCCAACTTATCAAGTGAGAAATCCATACGTACCGGAATAAAATGAGCTGATTTCGTCAATCTATCAACAATAGCCCAGATTGCATCTTTCTTACTCGGCGTCAATGGTAATCCTGACACAAAGTCCATAGTGATTCGCTCCCACTTCCATTCAGGTATCATAATCGGTTGAAGAAGTCCCGACGGTACCTGATGTTCAGCTTTAACTTGTTGACACACTAAACATTTTGACACAAAATCGGAGATGTCTCGCTTCATACCATGCCACCAATAATGCTGTTTCAGATCGTTATACATCTTCGTACTACCGGATGAATCGACCATCTACTACTATGTGCTTCATTACAAATCTTTCTAATTAACTCAGGGTTTTTCAGTACACAAATCCGATTCTTGAACCGTAAACATCTTTCAGCATCTAATTGAAAATCTGAATCCGCACTCGAACCACAATGATCCCTTTTTGTTTTTAAAACATCATCAACTTCTTGAGCTTATCGAATCTGCTGCTCAAACATTAATTTCACCTTCAACTCAACAGTGATCGCATCATCATCTTTAATAGCTATATCTGCATTCATCGCTCTTAAAGCAAATAACGATTTTCGACTAAGTGCATCTGCAACCATGTTAGCCTTTCTCGGGTGATAATCAATTATAAGATCGTAATCTTTTAACAATTCCAACCATCGTCGCTGCCTCAAATTTAGGTCCTTTTGAGTCATTAAGTATTTTAAACTTTTATGATCCGAATAGATGTGGCATTTCTCACCAAAAAGATAGTGACGCCATATTTTCAAAGCAAAAACTATAGCAGCTAACTCAAGATCATGAGTTGGGTAATTCCTTTCGTGCGGTTTCAACTGCCGCGAAGCATAGGCTACGACTTTACCCTCTTGCATCAAAACACAACCGATTCCGTTCAATGAGGCATCGCTAAAAACAATAAAATCCTTACCCGACTCTGGTTGCACAAGTATCGGGGCTTCCGTCAACAAAGTTTTTAGCTGATCGAAACTCTTCTGACACTTTTCTGACCATTCGAATTTGACTTCCTTTTGCAATAGTTTTGTCACTGGGGCTGCTATCATAGAGAATCCTTTCACGAAGCGTCTATAATATCTAGCAAGTCTCAGAAAGCTACGAACCTCAGTAACATTCTGCGGAGACTTCCAATCAAGTATAGCCAAAATTTTACTCGTGTCAACTCAAATACCTGATGCAGAAATGACGTGCCCAAAAAGCTAACTTCATTCAACCAAAACTTACATTTGTTGAACTTCGCGTATAATTGTTTTTCACGCAAGATCTATAGCACTAGTCTCAGATGCTCAGCATGCTCAGTTTCGTCTCGGGAGTAGATTAGTATATCATCTATAAATACAACTACAAACCGATCTATGTACGATCTGAAGACTAGATTCATCAGATCCATGAAAACCGCAGGGGCATTAGTGAGCCCAAATGGCATAACTAAAAACTCATAATGACCATATCTCGTCTGAAAAGTAGTCTCTGGTACATTTATTTCCCGAACTCGCAGCTGATAATATCTTGACCTCAAATCAATTTTTGAGAACACTGAAGCTCCTTTAAGTTGATCGAATAAATCATCGATATGTGGCAACAGGTATTTATTCTTTATGGTCACCTTATTAAGCTGTCGATAGTCAATGCACATTCTAAATGTTCCGTCTTTCTTTTTCATAAATAAAGCAGGCGCACCTCGTGGAGAGAAACTTCGGTCGGGCAAAACTTACGTCGTCAATTCTTACAATCGCGCTTTTAACTCTTTTAATTCGATCGGTGCCATTCTATACGGAGCTATCAAAATCGAGTTGTCCACGCACTAACTCAATCCCAAACTCTACTTCCCGAACAGGTGGCAATCCCAGCAATTCCTCAGGAAATACATCCCGATACTCACACACAACTGGTACTGATTCAATCTTTTTTTCGGTCACTTTACTATCAATCACGTAAGCAAGGTAAGCTTCACAACCCTTTCTCAAATACTACCGAGCCAACATCGAGGATATCACTGCCGATAGCCCATTCAAATTCGCAGACTTTAATCATACGATCTCGTTATTCTGACCTCTCAACTCAATAGTCTTTCGTCTACAATTCACTACCACATCATGAACAGTCAACCAATCCATACCGAGAATGATGTCGAATTCATCGAAAGGTAATAACATCAGATCGGCCAGAAAACACATGTCTTGAATCATTAAAGGACAATTCTTGCACACTTTATTAATCAACACCCAACGACCCAAAGGGTTTGAAACCCAAGTTACAAACTCAGTAGACTCAACAGGTAGAGTCTTACTAGATACTAATGTTTCACGCACATACGAATGAGTTGAGCCGGGATCAAGCAAAGCAGTTACATTAGTATCAAAGAGAGTGAAAATACCAGTAATAACATCTGGAGATGAGGCCTCCTGTCTAGAACGGATGGCATAAGCTCTAGCCGGTACACGGGTATCTGATCGAATAATCGCATCTGAAGTCCCTCTTTGTGCACCACTCCTACCTTCCCCACTACGAGCTGATCTACCTCTAGTTGCGGTGCCACTTGGTCTCGCGCTTTAAGTAGTGCCCTTCTCAACAGTCTCCAGACAATCCCGGACGAAGTGATTTTGTGAACCACACTGGTAACAAGCGCGATTAAAAGATTTACCCCAGCATTCTCCGAAATGTTGTCTACCGCACTGCTGACATTTAGGTTTGCTCGATCGAGCATTGCCGACACTAGCCATTGATGTAGCTCGAGAACTCATTGGTGGCCAATCACGAATAGAAATCCCAGTATTGGGTTTGGGTCGACTATCATCGTTCTTAGTCTTCTTTGCTGCCATCTGTGTAAATCTACCCGCGGATCTCTTTCGAAAATCTTTAGATTTGACTTCAGCTTTCCATTTTTCTTTTCCCAGTTCTTCAGCTTTATAAGCTCTCTCCACAAGTACAACAAACTCGTTAATCTCAAGAATGCCAACCAGGAGTTTTATGTCTTCATTCAGACCATCCTCAAATCTCCGGCACATAACAGCCTCAGAAGATACACATTCGTGAGCGTAACGACTAAGTCAGACAAATTTGCGCTCGTATTCAGATACAGTCATACGGCCTTGCTTGAGCTCGAGAAATTCCTTATGCTTGGAGTCTATGAAGTGTTGACTTATATACTTTTTGAACTCACTTTGAAAAAGTCCTGTAACTCTCTCTTCGGGACAACAGATACTAGAGTATTCCACCGTAGTAGGCGTAATCCGTAATAAAGATATGGCGCACTTCAAGCGCTCATCAAAAGCAAGATAACTTGTCAAAAACACTGACAGTATTATCAAGCCAAAATTCAGCTCTTTCAAAGATCGCCGCCATCTTGACTCTAAATTCTTGAGCTCGTGTTTTCTTATGCGATCAATAGGAGGTTTAGATACTCTTTCAGGATTGGGAACAGGAGGTACAATTGGTGTTACGGGGGGAACATTCGGATTCAGGGATGGTTGAACTGCCGGAGTGGTTCGTAAGTAATGGCTGAACCAATCACTCATCATATTATGGAAGGCTTGCTTTACCCTCTCTTCTGGGCCACTCGCAGCAGGTCGAAATTCTTTCGACGTGGTCCCTTGTGCGGGAGCAGGCGCCACACTCTCAACATCATTAGCTAATGCTCGCTCGGGATCCGGATCCATTACTATATAAAAGAAACAAAATACATTTCACTGTCAGAAGTAATCTCACTATCACATTGTAAATAATGGCATGTATAGCTAGACTCTCACGCACTACGTTAGTCCGAGAACTGACTAAATCGTAGCTTTGATACCAATAAAATGTAACACCCTTAACCCATATCTATCACCAGATTAGGGTTACGGCATTACTGAATCAATACAAGTCAATGCACTCTATCAGAAATAATGTTTGGTAAAATGCATAACAAAGCAAATCAATATTCATATTGCCATATAATGTAATGTTCGAATAGCACTTGATCATTTAATGAAAACGTCTACTATCCAATCAACATACATCTTTAAATCATTATTGAATATGTCTCTCATCCTACATTCATTCAAACCACAAATACAAAGCTCAAAACCGTTTGTTTATCGCATAAGTGACTTATCCCATTCGGCATTGTTCATTACATATATATGTGTGTATATATATATATATATTATAAATACACCTTATCTCATTATTACATCATTTGTTCCACCATTTATGGCACTTAGCCGAACATGTTTAATCACTCAATGAATTAAGTAAAAAAAATTCCATGCAACAACAAACCATTTTCGAATGTCTACGAATAATACACATAAATTTTGCTTTTTACTATATCACCTATGGTATGCGTATGCACAAGGTGCAATAATAAATCATCTATATTTAATCACATTGATGCGTTCATATAGACATATCAAAACAAACCGTCACTATCCCAAATGTCATATATATATATATATATACACCATGTTTAATCCATTTCTAGACTCTTGAACTAGTATACACATATATTATTAAAATAAACTTTCAATATAACACATATTACAACCCATTATTTACATTATTAACTCATACCAATATTGCAAATCATACACATGCATATAACATATGAATAATTATTGGCCAAAAATGCATTATAGACCCTATCTAACATCAAGTTTATGTATTCAACTATCGCACCTAGTATAGTATTGAATAAGTTTTCAAAATAGGCTTATATTAGATTCACACATATATAATATGACACCAAATTCAAACATGACTAAACTATGCTGAAACACAAAAGCATAGATGTATAGCCATTTTCGCGTGGCTTATATACAACTTTGTACCATTCAAAATAAACTAAGAGGCCTAGCCTATACATGCCACGAATTCAAAAGAGTTGTAATTTATAAGATACCAAAGTTTGGTGATAGTGTAATTGACTTCAACGGAGATCCCCGAGCTCGAGCTAGCATTTGGGTCTATATATATAAAAATAATCACAAGGAAACATACCATAAGCTATCATAGCTTAGTAAGTTTAAGCATTAATAAGTAAAGATCTAAGGATAATTGTTACTCTAATTAAGCCATTTGACTTAAATATCAAAGAATACCTCAATATAATATACATAGCATGATTCCAATCTTCATTCACTTATTCAACAAGTCTAGAAATCAAACATGATCATATCATCTTTCATTCCAACAACTCAACAGTTAAATTGTGACATCTCAATACTATACTATCGTGTAACCATCAACTTACCATTAGCATTAAACTAATTAATTGTCATACTTCGTTTACCTTTTAACGTTTCTCGGATGTCTCTCCTTTAATTGTATTTGCTATTGTGATCTTCATAAATCCACACACACAGTGCAACTCAAGTAGCTTATTGCCATACAACCTATCTCACACACACAGTGCTTGGTTTTAATCTCACACACACAGTGCCTTATCAACCGATCTCGCACACACAGTGCTCGATTTTAATCTCGCATACACAGTGCCTTATCAACCGATCACACACACACAATGCTTGATTTTAATCTCGCACACACAGTGCCTTATCAACCGATCTCGCACACACAGTGCTCGATTTTAATCTCGCACACACAGTGCCTTATCAACCGATCTCACACACACAGTGCTCGGTGATTAAAATTCCGCACACATAGTGCCTTCTCAACCGAATCTTTCTTTGTATAAGCGAACATTTATAATTTCAACTCATGTATATATAAACAATTATACAAATACTCAACAGCAACCATTCAATTTCCCTATGTCATACAATTTCATTCGGCACAATCATACATAAATATACAATATATATTTTCGACCATATATTCAATACAACATCCATCTCATTTCATATTCATATATACATGCGCTCAACTTATGCTACACATATATACATAAATCACCCGATAAGCAAAGCAAGCTTTCTTAAGCATTTATTTTAATTACACATTCGGCCACATTATACAAATTTCCTTCAATACATTCACCATTTGATATAGTAATATAAAATCATTAACAACATAGTTAAAATTCTAATCCAATCCAAATGCTTGAACTTACCTCGATAGTTGATGAATTCGGGTATCCCAACTATTCGTTTACTTTAGTGAAACACCCCAAGCCCGCCCACGAGCCTTGATCGGATCTGGTATGTTCCTTGAGTAAAACGATTCAAAACTTGTCTGTTTCTTTGGAAAACTTTGGTTGGTTTGAAGAAGAATTGATTTGTGTTGTGCTCGAGTTGTAAACGAGTTTATTTTGAAGTCTAGATTTTAATAAAACTTTATTTTCAAAACTAGAAGTTTAAAACGTTGCTGAGTTCTTAGAGTTTACTATTTAAACTGAAAACCATTTGTGTTAGGTGTCAAAACATTTCAAGATTTATTTTTAAGAAAGGTTACTCAACTTTAATTTGATAAGAATCGTGTCATAATAAAATAATTAAAATGCATGCATAAACAGTCTCATATTAGTGGCCTTATTACATCAAATGAAAACCCGTAATGAATCCAAGATACTTAAATAAAATAGTAAGTCCAAAATAAAATAAAATCTGGGCTAAACATGGCCACCACTAAGCTCCTACCGACCCGGTCCATCATTGAGTGTCTCCTGAAAAATATCCCACAACGGGGTGAGTCAAACAGACTCAGTGTGTAACAACTAACACTAAGTCCCAACGATTCAGGTATATCAGATCATACATATACATATAGCAAATTATAAAGATTGATGCAATTCTCGAACCCAAACATAGATAACCATCTGCTACACATCACTTGTACCAACCATCACAATCGGGACTACTAAGTCGACCCTCAATCCGCTACACATCATCGAAGGCGCATGCTGCGACTTGCACATTGCACATCGCCCTTATAATTTCGTGGCATAGCCACCAGATAATATTTTGTGACATAAGTCACCACATTCAGATATTGTGGTATAAAACCACCAAATCACTTCCCCTTTCACAATCACCCATGTGCCCCATGTCATACAAATCATGCAAAGATTATGCCACATTCTTACCAATATTCACATATGTGTCATAACAGGTATTCGTAACATTGTTAACATAGTTTTAGAGAATAACGTACCTGAATATGCCGTACCATTGAATGGTACCTTAAGCCATATCTTTCACATTCTTATTAACACATATATTAAATTAAATTTGTAAATCTATTAAGATTCAGTGTGGGTTACACACATGGTATTAACGCTTTCACTAAATCCCGAAAATCTACCAAAACCGATTGCCCTCCTTCCTAATACCCATAGTTAAAATCGGTTAGGCATTAATACTAAAATATGGCCTATGGCCAAATGTTACATGCACTTAACTTGTGAATCTTAGTTCCCGAAATTAATCCTTAAACCATCGGCTACAAGAGAAATCCCGGAATCACCTTCATGGTTTCGGCCAAAGAACATAGAGGATTAGAGTCTTAATTTTTGATGGTCAGAGAAAGAAAAGAACAAGAGTTTGATCAAGAGATCCTTACCAAATAGAATGATCAAAATGTAATTGGCTCACCAACTCAAAGTGTCGACAAGAGGGAGGAAGTGTTTGAGTTTCGGCATTTAATGTATATGATCAAATCGGCTCAAGGGAAAAAGAATGGAGAAAAGGCTTCAACTTTTAAAGAAATTGTAGAGGGAGAGGCTAAAGAATTCGGCATAAAGAATAAAGAGAATTATGGTTTTTTTTTTTAAAATGTGAGAATCAATGAGATATACTCCCCTATTTATAGAAATTTCGGCACCTATTGTTCAAACCCGAAAATGCCCTTCCTGATAACTAAAAGTTAAGCTAAAAGAAAAGAGAAAATTCGGTATCCATATATACTAAAATAAATAGATAAATAGAATAAACCTACACTCCTAATCAACTCAAATTTATCACTAATCAAATTCCTTTATTATCTTCAAAATTTATCCTCATCAAAAGTCCTTTTATTTAGCCCAAAATTCAATTTGAATTTCATTCAAATAGCTTCCGATTAGCGACCATCTTTTGGAATTTTGGTCCAATTCAAACACCTTCCACATGACAAAATTTCAAGCTATTGTGCACAAGGCAACTCGAACCGAGACCTCCAAGCACAACCACACGCTACCGACCTTCGCACTGAACCATTCTTGTGATATATTTCGTTGTCAACTTCTTTTAAAGTATACTTTCTAGTAATCGAATCATCCAAAGAAATCCAAAATATTAACCAAGACCTGGATTCGAACCTCTGCCCTTCTCACTATGAGGCATGTCCCTTGCCACTGCGGCACCCGTTTCATTTGAGTCATAATTCCTTCCCAATTAATTATCAACCTTTATTCCATGCTCCAGTTTACTTAAAAAGAAACCCAACATTTCGCGACAACGTGACTAGAACCTAGTTCCCCCTCCGCTCCTAACGCCTTTGCCCTTTGGGCGAGGCGTTTCCTTGTGTCATGAAACAGCCCTAACAAATTATAAGGCCTAAACTTTGTCCTTCATACTAACATATGCAAAATATTTTTTTTTTGCCATACCCAAGACTTGAACCTTTGACCTCCAACTTATTGAGAACGCCCCAAGCCACCGGACCACCTACTTCTTTGTGATATCTTTTAACCCAACAATATTTTAAAAGCCTTATGACTACCACCAACATCCCTTAAAAAAAAACAACATTTTTGCTAAAGCCCTAGATTGAGCCTAGGACTTTTCCAACACTACCAACCCTTCCTAAACCTCCTAAGAATTAAACTAAACATGAAATAATAATGTTTTTAAAAGAAAATGTCCATTCAAACTTTTCATGATAAAATAATTTATTTCATTTGAATAATATTTTAAGAAGAATTAACTATTTAAATGTATTAGTGACATTATAAAAGTAGAGGGACAAACTATGTAAAAAAATAAAGCATATAAATCAAATCCCCAAATTTTAGCATAATCTAGGGTCAATTAAAAATTGACCATTATCTTATTTTAGTATAAACCACATATTAATTTTTTTACGACAAGTTCCATTCTCTCGACACACGAAACCCATTTATTCTAGGCCCAAATTCAGGATGTTACAATTCTACCCTCCTTAAAGAAATTTCATCCTCGAAATTCCAACTAACTAGTAATCATGCTACCTAAGTCTCACTACCATGCTTTAACAAGCACTCAATTCTAAACCCAAAATAACCACTATGGTAGAGTATGCACCGATATTCACATCTAGGCGTCCTCGCCCCTTGTACTTATGCTATCGGTTCGCGTTTATCTGATTAAAGAATTTTATGAATTAGTTTTTGTTCCATCGATTTATCGTGAATACCTCTTATGTTCAATAGTTCTAAGGAGTAGTTCTTTCGAGTTCATACACACACAGTCTTAAATTCATTCATTCAATCATCTCATTCATGAACTTGCGTTCATCACAGAAAAGTGTTGTGGTTGTCATTGTTGTTGTTTTCCACTACCCAAGGGTATTTTCAAAATTTTATCCTATAGGGGTATTTTGGTAATTTTTAAAATTAGGGCATTTGAAAATTTTGCAAAGTAGAGCTTTTTGGTATTTTTACAAAATTGAAATACTTGGTAAGAAAATTTCAAGGGTAAAATGGTAATTTTATACACTAGGGGTATTTTTGAAATTTTACAAGCCAGGGGCATTTCGATAATTTTTCATAAAATATGGTTCCTGGTGACTTTCCAAAACAAGGGTATTTTTAAAGATTTTTAATTTGAGGGTACTTCGATAATTTTCCTCACTGAGGGTATTTTGGTCATTTGTACATGTTAGGGGTAATTCGGTCAATTTGCAAATTAGGGTATCTTAATATTTTGCAAAAATAGGGTTTTTGGTTATTTTTATAAGGTAAGAAAAATCTTAATAAAAACTGTGGGTAGTATAGAAATTTTATGAACCAAGGGCATTTTAGTATTTTTTTTCAGGGTTATTCGGATAACTTTGTAAATCAAGAATATTTTGGAAAATTTCAAAATAGTTTTCCTACACATCAAAGGGGTAATTTGGTGATTTTAAAACCAGAGTTTTTATAAAACTATGGCTAGTCCCACTCGGGTTTTAGTTATTGAATTTAGCCTGTGATTGAGTCCTCTTGGTTAGGGTGAACCGTCACTACGCACCAGGTAGGATTCGAGTGGAGAGGAGGTGAGTCACTAGGACTGCTTAAATACCAAGCTCCCACCGAAACCAATCCTAGACATGCGCACAATGGTTGCCACACCCTAACTCGGTGACTTAGACAGAGTTTGTTTAATTAGGCTTTAAAGCTTTATGCAATTTTGTGTTGGAGTAAGCTAATACTAGGGTTTAATAACTTAATATACTAATCACGTCCTATAAATCCCACATACAATCACAAAAGAGTTAGAGTACTTACGGTGGACTTGGTGGAGACTCGGTGCCATGCCGAAAAACTTGCTTATTTCTTAGTAAAACCCATTTTCAAAAGAAAGAAATATTTTGGGCCCAAAAAGCCCTCAAAGTAGAAGTTTTGAACCAAGCTCGATACCAAGCTGAAACACCCCAAACCTGGCCCACGAGCCTTGACCAGATCTGGTATGTTCCTTGAGTAAAACGGTTCAAAACTTGTCTGTTTCTTTGGAAAACTTTGGTTGGTTTGAAGAAGAATTGATTTGTGTTGTGCTCGAGTTGTAAACGAGTGTATTTTGAAGTCTAGATTTTAATAAAACTTTATTTTCAAAACCAGAAGTTGAGAACGTTGCCGAGTTCTTAGAGTTTACTATTTAAACTGAAAACCATTTGTGTTAGGTGTCAAAACATTTCAAGATTTATTTTTAAGAAAGGTTACTCAACTTTAATTTGATAAGAATCGTGTCATAATAAAATAATTAAAATGCATGCATAAACAGTCTCATATTAGTTGCCTTATTACATCAAATGAAAACCCGTAATGAATCCAAGATACTTAAATAAAATAGGAAGTCCAAAATAAAATAAAATCTGGTGAACATGGCCACCACTAAGCTCCCGCCAACCCGGTCCATCACCGAGTGTCTCTGAAAATATCCCACAATGGGGTGAGTCAAATAGACTCGGTGTGTAACAACCAACACTAAGTCCCAACGATTGGTATATCGGATCATACATATACATATAGCAAATTATAAAGAATGATGCAATTCAGAACCCAAACCTAGATAACCATCTACACACATCACCGTACCAACCATCACTTTGTGGGGACTACTAAGTCACCCTCCATCCGCTACACATCATCGAAGGCATTCATTGCAGACGACTTGCACATCACCCTTATAATTTCGTGGCATAGCCACGGATAATATTTTGTGACATAAGTCACCACATTGATTTCATGACATAAGTCACCACATTCAGATATTGTGGTATAAAACCACCAAATCACTTCCCCTATCACAATCACCCATGTACCCCATGTCATACAAATCATGCAAAGATTATGCCACATTCTTTATTTCACATTCTTACCAATATTCACATATGTGTCATAACCGGTATTCTTAACATTGTTAACATAGTTTTAGAGAATAACGTACCTGAATATGCTGTACCATTGAATGGTACCTTAAGCCATATCTTTCACATTCTTATTAACACATATATTAAATTAAATCCGTAAATCTATTAAGATTCAGTGTGGGTTACACACCTGGTATTAACGCTTTCACTAAATTCGAAGGAATACGTGCATAATAAATGCATCCAAAGATCTTCAAGTCTAACACATAGGGCTTAAATCCAAACCATGCTTCAAAGTGTGTCATCTCTTTGACAGCCTTGGTAGAAAGCCTATTGAGAAAGTATATTGAAGTATTGACTGCCACTGCCCAAAAATTCTTTGGAAGCTTCCTTTCAAACAACAAACATCTTGCTATATCCATCACAATCCTATTCTTTCTTTGACAAACACCATTACATTGAAATTTGTAGGTGTTTGTCATCCGATAAATGCCTATTTCTTCACGTAACCTCTCGATGTATACTTAGTTCCATTGTTTGATCTCGAGTATCTTTAATTTGTAGGAAGCTTGATTTCCAATATGTGCTTTGGACTTCCAAAAAACTTGTGCTACTTCTGACTTAATCTTTAAAAAAAAGACCCAAGAATATCTTGTGCAATCATCAATAAACAGAATAAAGTATCTACTGCCACTTAGTGAAGGTGGCTTCATAGGTCCACATATATCAGTATGGACCAAATGCAACTTACCAATGGCTCGCCAAACCTTGTTAGTAGGAAATGGAAGCCTGACTTGTTTAGTAGGAAATGGAAGCCTGACTTGTTTTCTAAGTTAACACACTTCATTTTGATCAACTACTCTAGACAAGTTTTCAACCAAGTCAAGCTTGTACAGCTGACCTATTGATTTGTAATTGACATGCCTCAATCTCTTATAGTATAGGAGCGACTCATCTACTGAACTAGTGTAGGCTTTTGAAGCCACCAGTTCTAGTCCAAGATAAAACTCTTGTCATTCATTGCAATTGACATTATTTCCTATCCTAGAGAGTCAAATATCATGCAACCCCTATCTTTAAAAATAATAGTTTAGTTTTTCTTAAGCAACTGACCAATACTAAGGAGATTTTGATCAATTTCAAGTATTAAAAGAACATCTGAGATTGTTTTGGTACATGGTGGCGTGTTGATTAGCACATCTCATTTTCCTTTAGCCTCAATAAACTGGCCATTTCCAATCCTGATCATTGAGGTGAAGCTTCTATCAATCCCTTTGAAGATTCTCTCATCTAGGGACATGTGGTTTGTGCAACCACTATTAATTAGCTAGACCTTCTTGACATTGTTGTTGGTTGCAAAACATGAGGTAGTGAACACTTTCTCCTCATGAGCTTAATTCTCATCAGCAGCTTGAGCTTGGATATTCTCTTGCTGTTGTTGCCCTTTGTTTTTACAGACCTCTCCATGTGGCCAAGTTGTTTACAAGTTCTACATCCGATGTCTATCCCAAACCAATAATATTTCTCCAAGTGTGTGGTCTTCTTGCAATAAGAGCATTATGTATACTTATTCTCTCATTTGCTTCTCCCTTCTTTCATTCCAGTTCTTCCTGCCCTTGTTGCTTGAAAAACTTAGACCTTCCTTATTTTTGGCTTAGAATAAACCTTTAGAGTGCTCCTTTTGTCTATTCACTTTTCTTTTCTCTTGAGCATAGAGAGCATTTATCAACTCAGACAAAGAGATCATTGACAGACCTCTCGAGTCTTCCAAAGATGGGATCTAAGACTCATATTTTTCAAGAAGAGTTGTGATGACTTTCTCCACAATCCTTCCATCACTGAACTGGTATCCAAGCAACCTGATGTCATTGGCAATGGCCATAATCTTGTCTAAATACTATTTAATTATCTCAATCTCCATCTTCAAGTTCTCAAAGTTTCTCCTTAGATTGATGAGTTGCTATTGGCTTATTTTTTTGAGCCTTGGAACTCCCCTTTGAGCTTGTTTGGGAGTCTCACAAGCTAGATTTTGGTGAAAATCACATCAGATACACCATTCTGCAAGCATGGCATTGCTTTATATTCTTGACACACTCATCAATGTGTTGCCTTATCTGAGTAATAGTTGGATTTGCTTTCAAGGGCGGTGGCTCTTTATTTGTCTCAACCACCTTCCACAAATCATAAGGCTAGAGGTAAGTTTTATTTTCACAACCTAAATGTGGTAGTTCTCTAGCAAAGATAGGAGGTGGAGGTGGTGAGAAACTTCCTAAAGACATGTTATCAGCAACAACAACAACAAATAAACAAAACAAATTTTTTCTTTCTCGATAAGAATCCCACAAAAAGAAATCCCTCAAAGACAACAAGTTCTAGATACCAATTGTTAGTATTTTGCAAAGAGAGAAAATAGAGAACAAAGGAACAAAAATGAGCAGCAATTGATGCCAAACTTATATACATTTCATTTTCATAAAAAACACATCAAATAATGCCAAACAATTACCAAATACAACCAAACTTCTAACAACTCCCACTAAGTATTGTTGAAACTTGAAATAACATAACTTGTACTCAACTAGCTAACTAAGTCAATCAGCACCTAAACATTAGTGCTTAAGTGTAACACCCTTTACCGTATTCAACTCCAAAATCGGCACGAGGCATTACCAGACTTGACTTGCTTGAGCATTCCACTACACCGTAACCATTCTTGTGATATATTCCGTTGTCAACTTCTTTTAAAGTATACTTTCCAATAATCGAATCATCCAAAGAAATCCAAAATATTAACCAACACCGGATTCAACCTCCGCCCTTCTCACTATGAGGCACGCCCTTGCCACCGGCCACCCATTTCATTTGAGTCATAATTCCTTCCCAATTAATTATCAACCTTTATTCCATGCTCCGGTTTACTTAAAAAGAAACCCAACATTTCGCACACAACGCGACTAGAACCTAGTTCGCCTCCCGCCCTAACGCTTTGCCATTTGGGCAGCGTTTCCTTGTGTTATGAAACAGCCCCAACAAATTATAAGGCCTAAACTCGCCTTCATACTAACATATGCAAAATAATTTTTTTGCCATACCCAAGACTTGAACCTTTGACCTCCACTTATTGAGGCGCCCCAAGCCACAAGACCACCTACTTTTGTGATATCTTTTAACCCAACAATATTTTAAAAGCCTTATGACTACCACCAACCTCCCTAAAAAAACAACATTTTTGCTAAAGCCCTAGATCGAGCCTAGGACTTTTCCAACACTACCAACCCTTCCTAAACCTCCTAAGAATTAAACTAAACATGAAATAATATTTTTTTTTAAAAGAAATGTCCGTTCAAACTTTTCATGATAAAATAATTTATTTCAATTTGAATAATATTTTTAAGAAAAATTAACTATTTAAATGTATTAGTGACATTATAAAAGTAGAGGACAAACTATGTAAAAATATAAAGCATATAAATCAAATCCCCAAATTTTAGCATAATCTAGGGTCAATTAAAAATTGACCATTATCTTATTTTAGTATAAACCACATATTAATTTTTTTACGACAAAATCCATTCTCTCGATAACACTAAACCCATTTATTCTAGGCCCAAATTCGGGATGTTACATTTAGTCGTTTTTGAAGTTACATCTATCAACTAGTTCCCATGTCTGATTCTTGTGAACCATTGACATTTCTTGCTCCATAGAAACTTTCTATCTACTTTCCTTTATTGTTTCTTCATAGTTGGAGGCCTCAACACAACTACATCACATCTGTTATATATTTTTTAAATAGGCTTGTTGCCTCTAGTTGGAAAATCATCATAGCCAACAACCTTTTGGTCTTCAAATTCATCGGGCTGCACATTTTCTTCACTCTGCCCTTCCTCAAACAACTCAACTTCTGATGCATCCCAACCCCAAGCAACTTTTTCATTGAACTTGATATCCCTGCTTACAAATACCTTAATGGTAAAATGATCAAAGATCTTATAGCCCTTTTTCTTAATAATATAGCTTACAAAGATTCCAAGCTATGATTTCTTTTGTATCTTATTCCTTTTAACAGTAGGAATACGTGCATAATAAATGCATCCAAAGATCTTCAAGTCTAACACATAGGGCTTAAATCCAAACCATGCTTCAAAGTGTGTCATCTCTTTGACAGCCTTGGTAGAAAGCCTATTGAGAAAGTATATTGAAGTATTGACTGCCACTGCCCAAAAATTCTTTGGAAGCTTCCTTTCAAACAACAAACATCTTGCTATATCCATCACAATCCTATTCTTTCTTTGACAAACACCATTCTGTTGAGGGCTGTAGGTGTTTGTCATCTGATGTTAAATGCCTATTTCTTCATAGAACCTCTCTGATGTATACTTAGTTCCATTGTTTGATCTGAGTATCTTTAATTTGTAGGAAGCTTGATTTCCAATATGTGCTTTGGACTTCCAAAAAACTTGTGCTACTTCTGACTTAATCTTTAAAAAAAAGACCCAAGAATATCTTGTGCAATCATCAATAAACAGAATAAAGTATCTACTGCCACTTAGTGAAGGTGGCTTCATAGGTCCACATATATCAGTATGGACCAAATGCAACTTACCAATGGCTCGCCAAACCTTGTTAGTAGGAAGTGGAAGCCTGACTTGTTTTCTAAGTTAACACACTTCATTTTGATCAACTACTCTAGACAAGTTTTCAACCAAGTCAAGCTTGTACAGCTGACCTATTGATTTGTAATTGACATGCCTCAATCTCTTATAGTATAGGAGCGACTCATCTACTGAACTAGTGTAGGCTTTTGAAGCCACCAAGTTCTAGTCCAAGATAAAACTCTTGTCATTCATTGCAATTGACATTATTTCCTATCCTAGAGAGTCAAATATCATGCAACCCCTATCTTTAAAAATAATAATTTAGTTTTTCTTAAGCAACTGACCAATACTAAGGAGATTTTGATCAATTTCAAGTATTAAAAGAACATCTGAGATTGTTTTGGTACATGGTGGCGTGTTGATTAGCACATCTCATTTTCCTTTAGCCTCAATAAAGCGGCCATTTCAATCCTCGATCATTGAGGTGAAGCTTCTATCAATCCTTTGAAGATTCTCTCATCTAGGGACATGTGGTTTGTGCAACCACTATTAATTAGCTAGACCTTCTTGACATTGTTGTTGGTTGCAAAACATGAGGTAGTGAACACTTTCTCCTCATGAGCTTAATTCTCATCAACAGCTTGAGCTTGGATATTCTTTTGCTGTTGTTGCCCTTTGTTTTTACAGACCTCTCCATGTGGCCAAGTTGTTTACAAGTTCTGCATTGGATGTCTATCCCAAACCAATAATATTTCTCCAAGTGTGTGGTCTTCTTGCAATGAGAGCATTATGTATACTTATTCTCTCATTTGCTTCTCCCTTCTTTCATTCCAGTTCTTCCTGCCCTTGTTGCTTGAAAAAATTAGACCTTCCTTATTTTTGGCTTAGAATAAACCTTTAGAGTGCTCCTTTTATCTATTCACTTTTCTTTTCTCTTGAGCATAGAGAGCATTTATCAACTCAGACAAAGAGATCATTGACAGACCTCTCGAGTCTTCCAAAGATGAGATCTAAGACTCATATTTTTCAAGAAGAGTTGTGATGACTTTCTCCACAATCTTTCCATCACTGAACTGGTATCCAAGCAACCTGATGTCATTGGCAATGGCCATAATCTTGTCTAAATACTATTTAATTATCTCAATCTCCATCTTCAAGTTCTCAAAGTTTCTCCTTAGATTGATGAGTTGCTATTGGCTTATTTTTTTGAGCCTTGGAACTCCCCTTTGAGCTTGTTTGGGAGTCTCACAAGCTAGATTCTGGTGAAAATCACATCAGATACACCATTCTGCATGCATGGCATTGCTTTATATTCTTGACACACTCATCAATGTGTTGCCTTATCTGAGTAATAGTTGGATTTGCTTTCAAGGGCGGTGGCTCTTTATTTGTCTCAACCACCTTCCACAAATCATAAGGCTAGAGGTAAGTTTTTATTTTCACAACCTAAATGTGGTAGTTCTCTCTAGCAAAGATAGGAGGTGGAGGTGGTGAGAAACTTCCTAAAGACATGTTAACAGCAACAACAACAACAAATAAACAAAACAGATTTTTTCTTTCTCGATAAGAATCCCACAAAAAAAATCCCTCAAAGACAACAAGTTCTAGATACCAATTGTTAGTATTTTGCAAAGAGAGAAAATAGAGAACAAAGGAACAAAAATGAGCAGCAATTGATGCCAAACTTATATACATTTCATTTTCATAAAAAACACATCAAATAATGCCAAACAATTACCAAATACAACCAAACTTCTAACAACTCCCACTAAGTATTGTTGAAACTTGAAATAACATAACTTGTACTCAACTAGCTAACCAAGTCAATCAGCACCTAAACATTAGTGCTTAAGTGTAACACCCTTTACCCGTATTCAACTCCGAAATCGGGTACGAGGCATTACCAGACTTGACTTGCTTGAGCATTCAACTTTGGGCTATAAAATTTGTTCCAGTTTAAAACTTTTTCATTTATAATCGTAACATCCCTATCATGGGTCTACGAGACCCTTTACACATACTCGGGATGCTTCGGGACCAAACCAAACTTTTAAACACTTAGAAAATTTTTTCACAAAACTGGGCCACACGCCCGTGTGAAGAGTAGGACACGCCCGTGTGACATATCACACACCCGTGTTCCAAGCCCATGTAGAATTATTATCTTTTAGAACCTACAGGGATTTTCACACAGCCGGACACATGCCGGTGTTCTTGGCCCGTGTGCTCCACACGGCCTAGACACACTCGTGCCCTCGCCCGTGTGTAAAAACCTAGGTATTTTGTTTGTGATGTCAACAACCTCATATGGGGCACACGGCCTAGGTACACGCCCGTGTGGCTAGCTTTAGACGACAATGACTTGCAAGACTAACATGCAGGGGACACACGGGCAAGTCACACACCCATGGAACTGACCGTGTGTCACACACGGCCTAGACACATGCCCGTGTGTCTACCCGTGTAGACCAATTCAAGGCTATTTTTCAAGCCACTTAACCACCCTCACTTGCACACATTCACACATCATCACATAACATTCTCAAATCATCAATTATAACTCTTGAATTATCACATTTGAATCGTGAAAATCAAACTATCTTCTCATATACGAGGGAAAACTATTACTAGCACCACCACAATTGACATGAGCCATCATCCATGGCTACACACAACCCAACCATAAACTCTTTTAGGCCAACACATTGGGCTACTTTAACTATGACTTAATTCAACCAAAATAAGATCCCTATACATGCCATATCTCAAGAAGACTTCAAACCTTATACCCGAGTGACTGCTCGATAATGTGAAAGCATCTCCAGCAGTTTCCAACCTGAGCTAGTTAAGTTAACCTATAAGAGATAGGAAAGGAAGAGGAGTAAGCAATAACACTTAGTAAGTTTATATTTAAATGATAAGCAACTATTGTCATTTATTTATTATACTCAACCACAAGGTAATATAATGAGATTTTCACTTAAGCTAATGAATACCCATTCAATCATTCATAATGCTTACTCATTCTAAACTTTCACCTGTCTCAAACTCATATCATAAAACATTGTTTATCTTTACTTGCATTTATACCCTGCATTTATCACCACAAAGTCACATGCAACTTTCACTTAGTCAGGTTTCTTGATATCACCCCGGAATAATAATAACTACTCGATGGTTTCGTACACAGCCCACCATTCAATAATTAATAAGGTGGTATCGCACATAGCCCACCATTAATACTAAGCACGATGGTATTGCACACAGCCCATCGATAACAAATAATAAGGTGGTAACGCATGCAGCCCACCATTAATACTATTGGTGATGGTATCGCACACAGCCCGTCGCTAACAAATAATAAGGTGGTAAAGCGCACAGCCCACCATTAATACTATTGGCGATGGTATCGCACACAGACCATCGCTAACAAATAATAAGTTGCTATCGCACATAGCCTACCATTATTACACATTCACGGATATTTATTCACATGCATTTTCCTATTTCGAATGTTCATTCGGGAATATCCTCACACACTATCATTCTTAAATAAATTTCTACAATAATCATTTGCATTCACCTAATGCATTAATAATATCTCATATGCAATTAGGGTGCATCGTTTACACATAACTCACCATGGTTTTCTCATATACCGAGTTCACCTCAAATGAGTTCTGGTCACATACTTGTACCTCTCATGGTCTAACCACATACTTTCTCATTTTCAACATACATATTGAATCATTCAAATTGCTAAAGAATACTCTTAAGTCTCGTACACATAGTATCATATCAACATTACACCCCCGATAGGGTCGTACACGAAATATCATATTGATGCCATGTCCCTGACATATTCTTATACGAAATCTCACACTGAGGCCATATTCCAAATATGGTCTTACACGGGACCTTAACTATCATAGTATCATGATATTTGCATTCCCTCTATTCTTAGATTCATTTGAAGACTTTTATTTCTTGACATCTCGTTAAAACATATTTAATATATTCATAGAGTCAATATACAATTCATACAACATCGAGATATTAAATACTTCACTTATAGTTGCATTATTAGCACACAAACTTGCCTCGATATCGAAAAGGGTAGAAAGAGACCTATTTGTCCATATTGTTCCTTTCCCCCGATCTAGGTCTGAATCTCATTTTCTTTGATCTAGAACAATAAAATTTACTCATTCAATCATTTTATAATCATAATACATCAGAATCTCTACTTAGGAAAAAATAACCATTTTGCCCTTATGCTATGGCAAAATTATGATTTTGCCCGTAGGCTCGTAAATCATTTTTTCATCAAATTTTCTCATTAAACAAGCCTAGATGAACATTTATTTCTCTTACATCTACTCATAATTCCAACTATTTTATGCATTTATTACACAATTTCAACTTTTACAACTTAGTCCCATTTAGGTGTTTTCATGGTAACACCTTTCACAAAAGTTATTCCTTGACTCACTAACATCCATTTTCTTCTATAAAACTCAGAAAACAACATAAAATCTCTCATATTAAGTCCCTATACTTTCAACCATATTGCAAATTAGTCCCCTCATTAGCTAGCTTAAGCTTTGGGGGTTCCAAAAGTATAAAAATTATCAACTAAAACCACCAAAATCACTTACTTGTGTGAGGATAAGTTGATGAAATTTCAAATATTTCAAAACCCCTATTTTTCTTGCTATTTTTGATGGAGGAAGATGAGTAAAAAGATGGATATCATCTTTTCTTTATTTTATTATAAAAATAAAATTTTATCACCAATTTCACCTAACAATATGACAAAGTCAATTCTTTGTCTCCTATTGCCGGAAACCTCTTAAAATAAGGCCTAATTGCACATTAGGTACCTCCCATTAATATTCCTTAGCTATTTGGCACCTCTAGCAATTAAAATAGAACTTTTGCACTTTATGCGATTTAGTCCTTTTTAGCGATTAAGCATGAAATCGCTAAAATTAAAACACCAAAATTTCTATGCTCCTTTATAATCATGCTATAACCCATAAAATAAAATTAAAATAATTTTCTCTGACCCCGAATTAGTGGTCCCGAGACAACTGCTCTGACTAGCTCCTAAATCAGGCTGTTACATTAAGCACAAAATATTGGTTAGAAACTAAACCAAATGGAACTAGAAAGAAACTAAATTGAACTAGCTTGCATGATGAATTTGCATACACCAAAAAATAAGTCAACTGCATGGTTAGCCATCGTGGAACAAAAATAAGCATACCATGTAAAAAGTCATGTAGTCTTCTATTTGGAAGATAGTCAAAAATGAAAAGCTTTTCCCCCCTTTTCCCATGATAAAAAGCTCTTAGAGGAACCAAATTCTCATGTCTAACCTTCCCTAGAAGCTTTGACATTGGTAGACATGAGCTCTTATCCTTGCAACTACCTTCCTTTAGTAACCCCAAAGTTATATTTCCTTCATCAGCAAGCTTTGCCTTATAGATAATCCCATAGTTTGTCTTTTCCATGACTTGATCAGTTGCATTCATCACATCCTTTAATGTCAAATGCTCTCCACCTTGTAACAAAATAAACTTATTCTTATCTTCGTTTTCATCGACCTAACTTAGGAAGTCCAAATCTACTTTTTTTAGTTGTGTGAACTCCTAGGAACAATAGCTAAACTTACACCTACCATACCTATGTAAATAAATGAGAAATTTTCCATGTTTCTTTTATTTTATCCCACCATATAAAGAATCAAATTTGTGAAGACTGATTTTGTAATACCCCATGCCTGAACTGATTGTTGGATCTAGACTACAGAGTGCTACCCGCTAGACCATAATTTATAAACATACTTCTTAGTTGAAGAAAATTAATTCCTAAAATGTCATTGTACTTTAATAAAAATTGATTCATAATCCAATTGTCTATTCGTAGTGGTTACATAAGTCCAGGTTTTCACAGACACGCAATGTAAACAAATTATCAACTATTTGGACTAACCTCATAATGAGTATGTATTTATTTAATAGTTATAAAATTCATGTTCAAAATACAAATTTTTCTCAAAATAATCTTCAACATACTACCTATTGGCCTACATTAATCGTGGTATTCTAAATGCAACTAAATGCCAAATTGACTAAGTCCAGAGGCTTCACCTCAAGGACACCCCATTGTATACACCTTACAACTAAGTGGCAGAATTGCCTTCGCTTGATGACTTCTGTCCTGGTCCCTATTTGAACTCTCAAATCTCATATTTTAATCGCAATACGTAACAACATGAAAGTAAGTCTAAAAGATTAGTGAGTTCTCCTACCTTTTCTCCAAAAACAATTATACTTTAGATTTATTATTAAAGGTTTGTAGAAGAACAATTTTCCTAGCCTTGGTTGTAGTGTCCACTTCATCTAAATTGGCCTAGTTGTGTTTAGAACATCACTCCCAATAGTACACAGTTCTGCTTAATTCTAACATACTTAATACACAGTTCCTCTATTAGTGGGGTGTAATTGTGTTTTCCATGCATTCTTATTAATAGAGCCACAGAAATGCTGCCATATAGAGGACTAGAGGTTTCTTTTATTTTGATGAGTTCAGCATGATATATTGGTAGGATAGAGCTACTAGAAAGGATGTTCAAGATACTATTGATATCTTGGATGACATCAATAAAAAATGAGAGCTTTGTGTTCTTCAGTGATCTAGCTCATCAAATTTTGAAATTGGTCAGAGGACTCTAATTCTTATATTAGGATTTTTATTTATTGCTTTTAGATGTTATGCGATGTTTAAAAACTATGTTATATGCATATTTTCTTATGTTTTTGGAATGTTGTTGTTAAAAGGTACTAGGAAGGTGTGAGATATTGTTGAAAAACCTATATGGCATGTATATACATAGGTAATTATATAATCTAAATATAATTATAATTTTATATTGTTATAAGTGTTCTTTTTTCTTCTTCTGTATGATGCAAATGATGTATTTGAGGTCTATAATCAGTTTATTTTACTGACAAGAATTTCATGTACTTTTAATTTCAAAAAACAAGTTTTAGTTCTATGTTTAACATAGAGCTAGTTTAAAACAGATTCTACAATTTTTTTATTATTTTATTGAAAAAGCTTGGTTTCATGAATGTATTAGATGCATTCTGACATTTCAGTGAATAATCAACTATTTTTTTCTTTCAACTTCCCCTATAAACATTTTTCATGTTAACTCATTGCTGACATTTGTTCTTTGTCTATATTGTTTACTAAAATATATTTTTAGATTGTGTTGTCTTAAGAAACGAAAAAGTTGAATATAGGTTTTAAAACAATATGTTTTTATGGATGTCTCATCAATTGTAACGCCCCGAATTTTGGGCCTAGAAGTTTTGAGCTTTGAGCATAAGGACAGTGGGGAGATTGCACATATGTGTTTAATTGTGCAATTTAGTGACAAGAATGAGCCTGCTGGTCTAGTGGTTGTGTGAGTGTTAGCATACCTTGAGGTTTTGGGTTCGAGTAGCTGGATGCGCAATTGTGGAGAGTCTTTTATTTTGTTCTGTTTTAGTATTAATTATAGATGTTTATTTATTATATTATGTTATATTATTTATTATTTTTTATTTGTTGATTGTTATTTTGGGTTTTGTTTTTATTTCTGTTAACTCTTTTCACGTTTTTTCCCTCTTCTCGTTCTTTCTTCCTCTCTCAATTCTTTTACTTTTTACTTTTTGAACAGTTTTGGCTTGTGAATTCGGGAAGTCGCTTCTCTATCATCGTATAGCAGGTGTGGGAATTGAACACTATAACTACGCTATTTAATTTGCTTACTAAATTATGCAAACTTCTTGTCTCGGTTTATCTTGACTGTGCCTAACCTGTTGGTTGTGGAATTGGAGGCGCTGGAAGTGTAGGAAGACTCCCTTTTCTGATATACATTCATTGTAGCTAAGGTCGGGTACGATTTTGGTGGCAAAAACACTATTTTTGGGGCTAGTTTGAAAAGGTTTCGTGGCTTCCCCAACTGCCACACAGGCATGTGGATTTGGGAACTAGGGTTTCTGACTAGTTTTGGTTGCCACACGGCCGTGTGGCTGATTTTGGGGATTTTGTCAATTTTCACACGACTGTGTCATTTGGGCACACGGGTGTAACACCCCTTACCCGTATTCAACGCCGAAATTGAGTACGAGGCATTACCGGACTTAACTTGCTTGAACATACAACTTTGGGCTATTAAATTTCATTTCAACTTAAAACTTCTTAATCACATTCATAACATCCTTATTATGGGCCTACGAGGCCTTAAACATACAAACTGAGAGTCTCGGAATCAAACTAGTGACTTTTGTATACTTAGAATTTTTTTTTGCATAAACAGGGCCACACGCTCGTGTGGATAGGCCGTGTGGTCACACACGCCTATGTCCCTAGCCCATGTGGAATTTATATTTCATTTCAAACCTATAGGGGTTTTCAAATGATCGGGCACATGCCCGTGTCTTTGTACCGTGTCCTTCACACGGCCTAGACACGCCCATGTCCTCACCCGTGTGTGAAGACTTGGGTATTCTATTTATGATGTCATCATCCTCATAAGGGGCAAACGACCTAGGCGCACGCCCATAGCCCGTGGTCGACACTAACTTGCAAAACTAACATGCAGGGGACACACGGCCCAGTCACACACCCATGGGACTGACCGTGTGTCACACACGCCCGTGTGTCTACCGTATGGACAATTCAAGGCTATTTTCCAAGCCCTTTAGCCACCCTCACTTGCATACATTCACACATCATCACATATCATTCTGAAATCATCAATTTCAATACTTAAATTTTCACATTTAACCCATGGAAACCAAACTATCTTCCCATATATGAGAGAGTACTATCACTAGCACAATTTCAATTGGTATAAGCAGCCTTCCATGGCTTTGCACCATCGAACCATAAATTTTTTTAAGCCAACACATTTGGCTACATTAACTATGACTTAATTAAACAAAAGATAAGAACCCTATACATGTCATATCTCAAAAAGACTTGTAAACTTATACCCATGTCACTGCTTGATAGTGTGAAAGCATCTCCAGCTATCTCCTACCCGAGCTAGTTAATTTAACCTATAAGAGTTGGGAAAGGAAGAAGAGTAAGCAATAACGCTTAGTAAGTTCATATGCAAATAATAATCAACTATTGACATTTATTTATTTTACTCGACCACAAAGGTATTCTAATGGGAATTACATTTAAACTCATGATTACCCATCCAATCATTAATAATTCTTACTCATTCCAAACCTTCACATATCACAAACACACATCATAAAACATTCTTCACCTTTACTTGCATCTATACCTCATCTATCACCACAAGCCACAAGTAATAATCACTTAGTTAAGTTTCTCGATAACATTTTGGAATATTAACAAATGCTCGGTGGTTTCACACACAGTCCACCATTTATTAATTAATAAGGTGGTTTTGCACACAACCCACCATTAATACTAAACACAATGGTATCGCATACAACCCATCGATAACAATGATAAGGTGGTATCGTACATAACCCACCATTGATAATAAATACGATGGTATCGCACACAGCCCATCGTAAACAAATATTAAGGTGGTATCGCACACAGCCCACCAATGATAATAAACACGATGGTATAGTACACAGCCCATCGTAAATAAATTTTAAGGTGGTATCGCACACAGCCCACCATTTATCACACATTCACGGATATTTATCCACATTCATTTTCCTATTTCGAGTGCTCATCTACAATAATCATTCGCATTCATACAATGCATTAATAAGTATAACATATGCAATTAAGAGGCATCATTTACACATAAACTTACCATGGGTTCATTACATATTAAATTCACTTCAAATGAGTTCTGGGCACATATCTGTAGCTCTCATGACATATCCATATACTTTCTCATTTTTAATGTAACTGTTGAATTATTCAAAATGCTAAAGGATACTCTTGAGTTGCATACATTTAGTATTATATCCACGTCATATCCCATATAAGGTCTTACATGAAATATAATATCGATGCCATGTCCTTGACATGGTCTTATACAAAATCTCACACCGAGGCCATATTCCAAATATGATCTTACACGGGACCTTAATTATCATAGTATCATTATATTTGCCTTCCATCCATTCTTAAGTTCAATTGAAAATTTTTATTTCTTGACATCTCGTCAAAAATGTATTTAATTTATTCTTAAAGACAATATACAATTCATTCAACATTGAAATATTAAATACCTCACATAAGATTGCATTATTTGCACACGAACTTACCTCGATACCAAAAGGGTAAAAAGGGACATATTTGTCCACGTTTCTCTTTTCTCCCATTCTAGGTCTGAATCTCATTTGCTTTGATTTATAACAATAAAATTTACCCATTTAATCACCAAACTAATCAATACATTTCAAAATTTCTAATTTGGCCCCTAAAATTTACCCTTAAACTTTAACAAAATTACAATTTTGCCCCTAGCCTCGAATACCGATTTTCATCCAATTTCTTTGTTAACCAAGCCTATATGATTCATATTCCCTCCTATAACAACTCAAGATTTCAACTATTATGCGCATTTACAACTTATTTTACAACTTTTGCAAAAGGTCCTTTTAGGTGTTTTTATGGTAACACCTTTCACAAAAGTTGTTCATCAAACAAATAAGACTCATCTCCTTCCATAAAATGAAAAAAAAAAAATTAATTTCTCTCATGGAAAAACCCTAGAATCTTAACCATTTTGCAAAATAGTCCCCTCATTAGCTAGCTTAAGCTTTAGGGGTTTCAAAAGTACAAAAATTTTCAAGAAAGGCCACCAAAATCACTTACTTGCAAGGAAGAAAGCTTGGCTAAAATTTTGAGTTCTCAACCCCTATTTTTGCTGCTCATTTTTGGTGGAGAAGATGTAGAGAAAATATTATATTTTCTTTTCTTTATTTTATTATAAAAATCAATTTTTATCACCAAATTTCACCTAACCAAATGACAAAGCCTAGTCTTTGTCCCCTATGGCCGGCCATCACTTCCCCTATGGCTGGCCATCACTTCCCCTATGGCCTATTTGCACTTTAAGGACCTCCAATTAATATTCTATGGCTATTTGGCACCTCTAGCAAATAAAATATAACTTTACCACTTTATGCGATTTAGTCTTTTTTCGCGATTAAGCATGAAATCGCTAAAATTAAAGTACCAAAATTTTCATGCACCTTTATAATCATGATATAACCCACAAAATAAAATTAAAATAATTTTCTCTGACCCCAGATTAGTGGTCCCAAGACCACTGTTCCAACTAACCCCTAAATCAAGCTGTTACACAGGCGTGTGGATTTGTGAATTAGGGATTCGTATTATTGGTGTCACACGTCCTAGCCACACGGTCGTGTGGCTGATTAAGGGATTTAAGGATCCCACATGGGCATGCGTTTTGAAGCACACGACCGTCTCTGATGGCACACGAGCGTGTGAGACCCTCATACAACCATGTCCGCCTTGCACTTGATTTTATCGAAATTGGACTGTGAGTTACACGACCTGTTCATATGGCTGTGCCCCTGTTTCATATAGCCGTGTGCTACCCTTCACACTGGTGTTTGGACCCCCACACGGCCGAAGCATACATGCGTGTGGCCCTATCTCGCCAAATAATGATTTAGGCCAAATTTAATTGTAATTGCATCTCTATGTGTGTCCAACCCTCGACTAAGCTTTACTAAGGGTAATTATGACTCTGATCTGGGTTAATATGTGAGTGATTTGTGATTGGTTGTGTGATAAGTTTGATGCTGAATCTGAGTGTACGAGTATACACACTTCTGAAACTAATTGACTGATTGCGAATGACTGTCTGAATACACACATCTGCATATAAAGTTTTTAGGGGGATTTTGAAGAGAAGGAAGATAGATTGAACTGGCAATTTTACTACAACATATCGGCATAGCGGATCACCGTATTGCACTGTACCGTATGTACATTAGCTACGCTACGTACCATTGACTAAACTGATAGTTTTACTGCAACATATCGGTATAGAGGATCATCGCATTGCACTGTACCACATGTACGTTAGCTATGATACGTACCATTGACTGAACTGGCAGTTTACCTGTAAGCTATTCGTATAGCAAATTACCGCATTACACTGTACCGCATGTACGTTAGCTACGTTACGTACTACTATCTGATATGGCGATTCATACTGCATGTCTGTACCGCGGTTTATCGCATTGCACAGTACAGCTTATATGCTAGCCTTGTTGTGTAATATACGAGAGTGGCAGTTAAACTGCATACTGCAGCCCTTAATACCCACAGGGTCATGGGCAATCCCAATGCCCAAAGGGTTGTGTACTTTACTGATAATGGTATAGTGGATTACTGCATTGCACAATACCAGAGGTACATTAGCTACGCTACGTATGACTACCTGATTTGGTAACTCAGCTGTAAATTTCTGTCTATGCCGCATTCGGTATGACTTGTAAGTGTAGGGATGGGTGGGTTGATTAAATCCCCAGAGTAAGTGTATGGTTGGACGGAGAGGTGTGTTGGCTGGATGGGTGGGTTCTTATTCTATAACTCATTTGCACTCATATGCATCTTATTGATACTGTGACTAAATGTGATACTGTGACTGAATGTGATTGTTCTATTCGACTGAAAGGCCCTTGTACCTATGCGGATTCAATAAACTTTGACTGAATTTGACTGATTGAGTTGATACTTACGATTGAATGAGAATTATTGATTCTGTGACTGATTGTCTCTTATGACTACAAAGCACCTCTAGCTTTGTGTAATCATTGAACGCTGATTGTAACTGATTGATTGATTAGAAATGGTGTTTGATTTTGATTAGTAATATCCGATTGAGACTTCTGTCTCAAGGTTACTGTCTGTACCTGTAACACCCCTATCCCGTGTCCGATCACTGGATTAGGGTTAAAGGGTTACCAGACAGATCGAAAACATTTACAGATTAATAGTACAACCATTCATCAATATCAATCATAATGTCCCTTAAGTAGGTCATCGAGACCCTAAGCATGCTTATAAACCGAGTAGGACTAAACCGAAACACATACATCATTTCATAAAAATTTGAAACTTTTCTAAGATACAGGGGACACACGGTCGCGGGGGTAGGCCGTGCCTCACCCACGGCTACTGGACACTCCCATGTGTCCTCCCCATGGTAGTATACTGCCAAAATCAACACGGTCACCAAGCACGCCCGTGTGCTAAGGCCGTGTACAATAGATCACATATTGCCATTTCTCACATGGCCACCAAACATGCCCGTGTCGAGGCCATGTGCAATTTAAGCCACATTCTGCCAATTTATCCATGGTCTTAGGCACGCCCGTGTGCCTCAACCATGTGACATTATAGGCCCTTTTACAAGGCAAATATGCCACCCATTTTGGGTCTCACCTACAAACAATACATACCAAAACATAATATGCATATATGGCAACCAAAACATATCAAATGGTTCACTTCATCCATACATTCAATACCAATTCCATTCATACCAAATTGCAAACTAAATCCTTCATCATTTCGAGCATGTATCATCCATTTGCTTAACCAAAACTTAACCATTCCATATGCATCAAAACATACTAAATATATATGCTTCATAACTCATTCATTCAAACATTTATCAACTCAAAAACTTGCCAATACACATGGCCATGCTCACTTCATAAACATATACACCTATCTGGCCTATACATGCCATAATTAGCCATATACATTTTCAAAAGGGTACCAAAATAAGTGTAGTAGTGTGATGACGATCCTTGACAATCTCGAGCCTTTAGTAGCTTCGACGACCTATAAAATAGAGAAAACACACACACATAGTAAGCTTTCCGAAAGCTTAGTAAGTCATATACAAATAAACTTGGCATAAAAAGCATATATGCAATTTGATACATTTGCACATCTCATTCACTTAACAATTTATCATGTATATGCTTGATTCATACTTATGACTACATTGGTCACATTTATGCATTCAAAACTCATTTGAAGCACATAGCTCATTCATAATCTTCCTTGCATCCCATGCACATTATCCTATTCAACCATACCTTTCTTCAAATCAAAGTCATATGCATACTTACCTTTCATGCATACTTAATGCACATTCAACGTACCTGGATCGGATATTCATTCACTTAATTGATCATAGCTCGGATATACCATTCGTATTGCAGACTTGCCCGTTGAACCCTTAGGAACCTAGTAGGATACTTAGAAAGCTCGGAATAATAGTACAATGCCAACGTCCCAGACGAGGTCTTACATGCACTCGTATATCGATGCCACTGTCCTAGATAGGGTCTTACACGTATAGATCATAACGATGCCAACGTCCCAGACTTGGTCTTACACAGATTTCAAATCAACGCCACTGTCCCGGACGTGGTCTTACATGATAAAACAGAATAGATACCTATGTCATGACATGGCTAATCGTATCTATTCCTAGGTTCATACGAGACTTCTCGATTTTATCACTATATCGAACTTATTTCAAAATTCACACACTTAGCATCTCATACTCATTCATTTTCATCGATAGACATATTCAATACAGATAAGTTTATTTGCATAGTGACTTACCTCAGATTTGGTTTATCGAACGGAAACGGCTACCTAGTTATTTTCACTTTTCCGCGGTCTAAATCCGTTTTCCTCGGTTCTTGATCTAAACATATTCAGAATTAACCCTTTTATTCACCATTCCATTCAATTCAATCCATAGACACACATTTTGGGCTATTTGAAAATTAACCCTCATATTTGCACACCTTAACAATTTAGTCCATTTTTCACAAAACATCAAATTCATAAAATCCACACACACACATGCTTGGCCAAACCTCTCTAGGGACTATATAAGCCCAAATATTTCATCAAATTTACAATTTAGTTCTTCAATTTACCATTTTCACAATTTAGCCCTATTTAGCTAAATTCATTAAAACTTTAAGAACATAACATGTTCATTTAGCTCAAATCTTTCATATATCATCCTCAAACATCACAAAGCTTATAAAATCATCAATGGAATATTTCACATACATCATCAAAACACAAAATTGAAACATGGGTTGGATAGCACTCGAAGCAACGATTACAAAAACGTAAAAATTATCGAAAACCGATCAAAAACTTACCTTGAATTTAACTAGATGAGTGCTGAAACCTAAAATGGTTTTCTTCCTTTCTTTCTTAGCTATATTCACCAAAGTGGATGAATAAAAATGGCCATTTTGTTTTGTTTTATCCAATATACATATATAATAGTCCATTTACCAATTTAACCTTTCATTAAACAATTAAAACAAACATGTAGCAAGGGCATGATTGTCTTTCATTCATCCATTAACTATAAGTTGGCATAATAACAACATAAGGACTCCACTTCAACAAAGCCACAACACATTGATACTTTAGCAATTAGCAAGCAACTTTCACATTCAATGCAATTCAATCCTTTTGTCAAATTAATCACACAGATGGGCAATTTACCATACGAAACTTTACCACATGCTTAATCACATATCAATGACACAGAAATTATTATTAAAATATTATACGAATTCAGATTTGTGGTCCTGAAACCACTGATCCGACTAGGGTATAAACCAGACTGTTACAATTCTCCCCCTTAGGGATTTTTATCCTCGAAAATCTTACCGTTAAACAGAGTTGGATATTGTTGTCTCATTGAATCTTCAGGCTCCCACATAGCCTCTTCTAATCCATGTCGATTCCACAATACTTTCACTAATGGAATTTTCTTGTTTCTTAACTCTTTCACTTCACGAGCTAAGATACGGATCGGTTCCTCTTTGTATGTCATATCAGATCGGATCTCAATTTCAGATGGGGCAATCACATGTGACGGATCAGATCGATATCTACGAAGCATTGAGACATGAAACACATTGTGAATCTTTTCTAGCTCAGAGGTTAACTTTAATCAATATGCAATAGGCCCAACACGTTCAATAATCTCATACGGTTCGATGAATCTAGGACTTAACTTGTCGTTACAACCAAATCGAAGCACTTTCTTCCACGTAGACACTTTCAGAAATACTTTATCATCGATCTCAAATTCAATATCCTTTCATTTTAAGTTTGCATAGGACTTCTGATGATCAGATACCGCTTTCAAATGATCTCGGATCAGTTTCACTTTTTGTTTGGTATCTTTTATCAAATCAACCCGTGTAACTTATTCTCACTGAGTTCAGTCCAATACAGAGGTGTACGACATTTACGTCTATACAAAGCTTCATAAGGTGCCATTTTGATGCTCGTTTGAGAACTATTGTTGTTCGCAAACTCGATCAACGGCAGATACATTCCTCGAACCAATAAACTCAAGTATACAGCATCGCAACATATCCTCTAAAATCTGAATGACTCGCTCGGATTGACCATCCGTCTGCGGATGAAAAGCTGTACTGAAATGCAATTTTGTGCCCAAAGCTTTTTGCAATTTTTTCTAGAACCTCGATGTGAATCTCAGGTCTCTATCTGACACAATGGACAGTGGCACCCCATGTAATCTCATAATCTCAGAAATATAAAGCTCGGCTAATCTCTCGAGTGAATAGTCAGATCTTACCGAAATAAAATGGGCAAATTTTGTCAATCGGTCAACTACGACCCAAATTGTATCTTTCTTTTTTGGAGTTAGAGGCAAACCAGAAACAAAGGCCATTGTTACTTTATCCCATTTCCACTCAGGAATCAGAATCGGCTGCAGTAATCCCGATGGAACTTGATGTTCGGCTTTCACTTGCTGACAAACTAAGCATTTTGAAACAAACCAGACCACCAGTAGTGTTGCTTCAAATCATGGTACATTTTAGTACTCCCTGGTTGAACAGATAGGCGACTATTATGTGTTTCGCTCAATATCATTCGAATCAACTCTAGATTTCTCGGAACACAGATACGACCGAAATCCCAAACAATCATCAACAACTCAAAGTTCAGATTCAGAATTCAATTCACACTGAGCTCGTTTCAACAACAATTCATTATCAACCTTCTGAGCATCACATATTTGCTGTACAAATAACGGTTTTGCTCTCAATTCAGCTATCACAGAACTATCATCAGACAAATCTAATTGAGCATTCAAAGCACTTAGTTCAAACAATGATTTTCTACTCAGAGCATCTGCAACAACATTCGCTTTCCCGGATGATAATATATCACCAGCTCATAGTCTTTTAACAATTCAAGCCATCTTCTCTGACGCAGGTTCAAATCTTTCTGGGTCATTAGATATTTCAGACTTTTATGATCTAAGAACACATGACATTTCTCACCGTACAAATAATGATGCCAAATTTTAAGTGCAAACATAATCGCAGTGAGCTCAAGGTCGTGTGTTGGATAATTCTTTTCATGAGGTTTAGTTGTCTCGAAGCATAAGCTACCACTTTGCCCTCTTGTACCAAAACACATCCCAGACAGTTTTAAAAAGGAATATTGTATACAAAAATTTTTTTACCCGATTCTGGCTGTACTAACACTGGAGCTTCTGTTAACAGAGTTTTCAATTGGTCAAAACTTTTCTGACATTTATCTGACCATTCAAATCTAACATCTTTCTGAAGTAATCTAGTCAATGGAGTAGCTATAGTCGAGAAGCCTTTAACAAATCTGCGATAATAACCAGCTAAACCTAGAAAACTACGAACTTCAGATACATTTCTCGGAGGTTTCCAATTCAGAATAGCAGAAATCTTGCTCGGATCAACACGAATCCCAGAAGCTGACACAATATGCCCCAGAAAACTAACCTTATTCAACCAGAATTCACATTTACTAAATTTTGTGTACAGTTGCTTTTCTTTCAAAGTTTGCAACACAATTTTCAAATGTTCTGCATGTTCATTCTCATCACGTGAGTAAATCAAAATGTCATTAATGAATACAACAACAAATTGATCTAGATACGGTCTGAAAATTCTATTCATCAAGCCCATAAAAATAGCATGAGCATTGGTTAGTCCGAATGGCATAACTGAAAACTCATAATGCCTGTACCTCGTTCTAAAAGTAGTTTTCGAAATGTCTAAATCTTTAACTCTCAACTAGTAGTATCCCGATCTCAGATCAATCTTTGAAAATACAGTAGCTCCTTTTAACTGATCGAATAAGTCATCAATTATAGGCAATGGATATTTATTCTTAATGGTCATCTTATTCAACTGACGGTAATTAATGCACATTCTCATCATGCCATCTTTCTTTTTCACAAACAGAACAGGTGCACCCTAAGGCGAAAAACTCGGTCTAGCAAACCCTCTATCGGTCAACTCTTACAACTGTGACTTTAACTCTTTCAACTCTGTTGGTGCCATTCTATACGAAGCTATCAAAATAGGTGTCGTACCAGGAAACAATTCAATACCAAATTCAACTTCACGAATCGGAGGTAAACCCGGTAAGTCTTCAGGGAACACATCAGCAAAATCACAAACAATAGGTACTGATTCAACTTTCTTCTCGGATGCTTTTGAATCGATCACATAAGCAAAATATGATTCATACCCCTTTTTCACATAACTCTGAGCTTTCAAAACGAATATCACAGCAGGCAATCCATTTAAATCACTAGACTCAATCCGTACAATCTCATCATTTGGACCTCGTAAATCTATAGTCTTTCTTTTACAGTTCACAACTACATCATGCATAAACAACCAATCCATACCCAGAATCATATCGAATTCATCAAATGGCAAGAGCATTAGATTAGCAAGAAAACAGATATCTCAAAACATTAATGGACAGTTCTTGCATACTTTGTCAACCAGGACACTTTTACCTAAAGGGTTTGATACTTTTATAGCAAATTCAGTAGACTCTACAGGCAAAGTCTTACCATATACTAAATTCATGCATATGTACGAATGCGTAGAACCAGGGTCTATCAAAGCAATCACAGAAGTTTCATAAAGAGTAAAAGTACCCGTTATAACATCAGGTGATGATGTTTCTTCACGAGCTCGAATAGCATATGCTCTAGAAGGCGCTCTAGCTTCAGATCTTGCCACAGTGTCTCTCGTGCACCTTTGGCTACCATTAACATTTCTTGTATTCTTTGAAGATCTACCTCTCACAGGTGCACTATCTGATCTCGAATTATGTACAATTTCTGGCTCAACAGTTTCAGGACAATCTCTGATAAAATGATCAAGCGATCTACATCTGAAGAAAGCTTTTTCATTTAATATACAGCTTCCCGAGTGTCTTTTTCCACAATGCTTACATTCAGGTCGGTCAGTACTAACATTACCAGCACTAGCCACTGAAGTTGCCAGAGTTTTGGAACTCACTTGCGATCTAGCTCAATTTCTATTTGAGTGCCCCACATTGTCTCTGGAACGACCTTGATTATCTCTGAATCTTTTCGGAGTAGACTGAAATGATTTACTCTGAAATCTCTTTCTTATATCTCGAGCTTCAGACTCAGCTCTTCTTTTATCCTTCCCAAGTGCTTCATCTTTGCATGCTCGATCAACGAGAGTAATGAACTCTCTTATTTCTAATATCCCGACTAGAAAATGAATATCTTCATTCAGACCATCTTCGATTCTTTTGCACATTATAGCTTCATAAGATATACACTCTCGGGCATATTGACTTAGTCGCACGAACTCTCGTTCATACTCTGTAACAATCATACGGCCTTGTTTTAGTTCCAAAAATTTTTTCATTTCTGATCGATGAATCTCTCACTGATATATTTCTTCCTGAACTAGGTCTGAAAGAAATCCCATGTAACTCGTTCTCTCAGAACAATAGAAATCAAAGTTTTCCACCATTGATATGCTGCATCTCAAAGTAACGATACCACACACTTTATGCATTCTTCCAGAGTTAGAGACATCTCATCAAATGCCCGAATAGTATTTTCAATCCAGAATTTAGATTTTTTAGCATCATCATTATTGGTAGCTCGGAACTCTTCAGCCCCATATTTATGGATCTTGTCAACCGGAGGCTTATTCAACAGATTTAGATTTACAGTCGGAGGTATATCAGATGTCTGAAGGGGATTAACCGGGGGTGGAGGTTGCAAAACAGTCGGGTTATTCTTTACGAACTGAGTGAACCACTCACTCATCATTTGGAAGAAAGCTTGTTCAGCTTCTCCCTTCTGAGCGCTTGTAGTCGGTCTCAAATCAGAGGGCGCTGTTCTTTGCACGAGAGCAAGCGCATTACTTTCTACGTCGTCAGCTATAGCTCTTTCGGGATCCATTGCTATACAAAAATCATATTTCATACATCAGGATTCATCACACTATCACAGTTCAAATAAATGGCATGTGTAGCTAGACTCTGACATGCTACGTTAGTCCGAGAATTGACTAAATCGTAGCTCTGATACCAACCAAATGTAACACCCCTATCCCGTGTCTGATTACTGGATTAGGGTTAAAGGCGTTACCAAATAGATCGAAAATATTTACAGAATTAATAGTACAACCATTCATCAATATCAATCATAATGTCCCTTAAGTAGGTCACCGAGACCCTAAGCATGCTTATAAACTGAGTCGGGACTAAACCAAAACACATACGTCATTTCATAAAAATTTGAAACTTTTCTAAGATACAGGGGACACACGACCGTGGGGGTAGGTCGTGCCTCACCCACGGCTACTGGACACTCTCGTGTGTCCTCCCCGTGGTAGTATACTGCCAAAATCAACAAGTTCACCAATCACGCCCGTGTGCTAAGGCCGTGTACAATAGATCACATACTGCCATTTCTCACACGGCCACCAAACACGCCTGTGTCGAGGCCGTGTGCAATTTAAGCCACATTCTACCAATTTACCCACAGTCTTAGGCACGCCCGTGTGCCTCAACCGTGTGACATTATAGGCCCTTTTACAAGGCCAATATGCCACCCATTTTGGGTCTCACCTACAAGCAATACATACCAAAACATAATATGCATATATGGTAACCAAAACATATCAAATGGTTCACTTCATCCATACATTCAATACCAATTCCATTCATACCAAATTGCAAACTAAATCCTTCATCATTTCGAGCATGTATCATCCATTTGCTTAACCAAAACTTAACCATTCCATATACATCAAAACATACTAAATATATATGCTGTATAACTCATTCATTCAAACATTTATCAACTTAAAAACTTGCCAATACACATGGCCATGCTCACTTCATAAACATATACACCTATCTAGCATATACATGTCATAATTAGCCATATATATTTTCAAAAGGGTACCAAAATAAGTGTAGTAGTGTGATGACGATCCTTGACAATCCCGAGCCTTCAGTAGCTTTGACGACCTATAAAACAGAGAAAACACACACACAAAGTAAGCTTTCCAAAAGCTTAGTAAGTCATATAAAAATAAACTTGGCATAAAAAGCATATATGCAATGTGATACATTTGCACATCTCATTCACTTAACAATTTATCATGTATATGCTTGATTCATACTTATGACTACATTGGTCACATTTATGCATTCAAAACTCCTTTGAAGCACATAGCTCATTCATAATCTTCCTTGCATCCCATTCACATTATCCTATTCAAACATACCTTTCTTTAAATCAAAGTCATATGCATACTTACCTTTCATGCATACTTAATGCACATTCAACGTACCTGAATCGAATATTCATTCACTTAATTGATCATAGCTCGGATATACCATTCGTATTGCAGACTTGCCCGTTGAACCCTTAAGAACCTAGTAGGATACTCAGAAAGCTCGGAATAGTAGTACAATGCCAACGTCCCAGATGAGGTCTTACATGCACTCGTATATCGATGCCTTCGTCCCGATGTGGTCTTACGTCTGCATCATAATGATGCCAATGTCCCAGATGTGGTCTTACACGAGTCAATATGATGACGATGTCCCAAACATGGTCTTACTTATAAAGTTCATATTGATGCCTACGTCCCAGACGAGGTCTTTTACATATAATTCATATCGATGCCTACGTCTCAGACGAGGTCTTACAAAATTTCAAATCAACGCCAAAGTCCCGGACGTGGTCTTACATGATCAAACAGAACAGATACCTATGTCATGACATGACTAATCCTATCTATTACTAGGTTCATACGGGACTTCTCGACTTTATCACTATATCAAACTTATTTTAGAATTCACGCACTTAGCATCTCATACTCATTCATTTTCATCGATAGACATATGAATACATATATTCAATTCAATACAGATAAGTTTATTTACATAATGACTTACCTTGGATTTGGTTTATTGAACGGAAACAGCTACTCGGTTATTTTCACTTTCCCGCGATCTAAATTCATTTTCCTCGGTTCTTGATCTAAACATATTCAGAATTAACCCTTTTATTCACCATTCTATTCAATTCAATCCATAGACACACATTTTGGGCTATTTGCAAATTAACCCTCGGATGAAATTTTAATTTTTTATAGTTTATATTTTTATAATTTGTAAAGGATTAAATCAAATTTTTATAATTTTAGGGGCCAAAGTACAATTTACCTTTTCTAATTTAAAATTATTAAAAAAATTTAAAGGCCTAAATAACAATTTTACATTTTAAGGGGGGCCGGGGCCTATGCCAACCCTCCTGGCTTTGCCCCTGACTGCATCACACTCCACCGCCCATCCAAAGCCATCTAAGAAAAGCTAAAAGCAAACTTTTAAAGAAGTTGGACTGAAATGCATAAGCCAGAGTTGTTGGTGACAAAAGGCTTGGTAAATTTGATATATTAGGAAAGGGTTTTTGTCTTTAACCCTTACAAAAAGATGGAAGACAAGAGCTAGGAGTGGGTAAGAGCTAGAGTGTGGTGATACAGATCATAGTTTTATCAACTATAACTGAGGGAAAGGGCCTAAATACAGAGCACAGTTTTAAAGAAAAAAGAAAATGTCTTCAACATTAGTGTCAAGCTTACAAAAAATGGGGAAAGGGCCCAAATACAGATAAGCCGACTCAGGAAAGTGAAACTTTGGGCAGAGTTGGACCTAAACAGGCCTAAGCAAAATTTGTGGTTCCGCTGAATTTTTTAAACTCTAACGAGTTAAAAGTATCGTAGTTGATAAGTGTCGCATTTATATATATTTAAATTTTTTTGAAATCGATTTAATTGATTGGAACATATCAAAATTGAACCGATCGATTTTTTTTGTTAAAATTGATCAAATTGAATTGACATTAATTCGATTGATTTTTTGATTAACCAACTCAAATTTTAAATAATTAAAAAATAATATTATCGAAACTATTTTTTATCGAGTTTTGAAAAATGGGGATCGACTTTAAAAGATATGGAGTCACCACCGATCTTTATTTGGTGTGATCGGATCACCATTATTTTAATAAAACATTTTAGTTTACTAAAACAATGTTTTTGGTTTACGAATATTCAAGAAAACGGGTTCGGGAGTCGGTTACGTGCAATGAAGGATTAGCACCCTCGTCACGCCCAAAATCGGTACAAAATTGATTAATCAATGTCCTTGCGTTGAAAACTTGAAAATGTTTAGGGTAAAAAAGGATTTTAAAAACAAATTTGTTAAATTGGGATTGAATATCAAGATTAACTCATTTCAAAGGAATAAAAGTATCATACCCAGAGCGTTAGGATATAATACCTTTATACTTTGACGTCGAGATCATCTTTGATCTTCAAAACATATGAAAAGGGTATTTGGTTATTTAGTTGAACGAAAAAATCGCCACCCAGCGCATTAGGATGTAATTTTCCGTACTTCTAAACACACAAACATTGCCTTATCTTAAAAAGAAATTTATGTACGTGAAATTTTAAAATGAACTTAATGTATACAAAATATTTGATATAAGGCATACATGTATTGGAATTTTGAAGCATGCTATGGTACAAGATGTACAAACATTAAATAATATACAAGAAAATAAAAATTTAAAGTTAATAATTTATGCATGAAAATAATACATTAAGGTCATTAAAATAGACAAAATATATATGTGTATAATAAAATAGAGAATAAAAGGAATAAGTTAAATAAATAGATATATTTAAAGAAAAATATACCTATACATATAAATAGATAAATATATATAAAATACTATGAAATTAATAATATATACATAAAATAAGATAATTTATAATACAAATATATATATATATATGTGTGTGTGTGTGTGTGTGTGAATTAGAGATATATAATAGTATTTAAATCAAATTTTAAAAATAAAGAAGCATATAAATGAAGATTTTGAAATAGAATATTTAAATTAAAAATATATAAATATATAAATGAAAGTTTAAAACTAATTAAAATCAATGAAATAATTAAAATAATTTATCCAAGCAGATTTTGAAAATAAATAATGAATAAATTTTATATACTAAAAAATACATAATTGAAATTAAAATAAAATTAATAGGCTATATTACATATATAAAAAAAAAACTAAACAGGATTAAGGACTAAACTAAAACGTGTATAAATAGTTAGGGATTAAACCAGAAAATAATTCTGTAGCCCAAACCGCAGCGCTCAAATTGGACTGAATTGAAACAGTACACGGATTATAAGGAAATAATTAAAGAACGAAAGAAATGCAAACAGGGCCCAATCGAACGTCAGCATAGAGGGAAGGGACCACGCTCGCAAATTACCCATTCATAATGAAAACACGCGGGTCTCAAGGAAATATAATCGGGTCGAAACGGGTCAGCCCATACGACACCGTTTTAGAGCCACTGAAGCAGGTCCTAAACGGTGCCGTTTCGTGCATTACAATAAAACCTAAAAACCTAAATCCCTAACCCCTTATTTGCCTTAAAACAGAGAGAGAGAAAAAAAACTAACTCTACCCTAACCCCCTAATCGGCAGATAAAAAAAAACCTCCGATCTGGCACTAGAATATCACTACGAACTGTGATCGGTGGGGCATGAAGGCACTCAACCTCAACCTCAGCCTGGAATTCTGTCCTGCTTGGGCCATTTGGGCTCTTTGGATTGGGCCATTGTAATTGAGTGTAATACTTGATTTGGGTTTTAAATGTAATGGACATTTAATTACGGGTCTAACATCCTAAATTTTTGGGCGTATGCATTTAATGGGTGAATATGTGGAATGAGTTAATTTAAGTGTTAGGGGCCCAAATTTTAAGTTTTAAGGGGCCCAAATTTTAAGTTTTAAGGAGCCTAAATCTTCTAATTTAAGTTAGTTAAATTTGGCATTAGGGATTAGGGAAGTGGACGGCACAAGGCTATTTTTTGGGGAATTTTATTATATTTATTCTATGTGGATAATAAGCAGATAAAGGCTATTATTTAGGATTTAGTCTTTAAGGATAATAAGCGAGATAAAGACTATTTTTGAGGAGATAATAGATTAAGATAAGGAAAAGGGATATGAGCTATCATGTGTGGCGGTGTTGGCTGAAAATCAATCTCCGCTAAAGGGAGGAATCGGTTTTCTATATAAAGAGGGGTGTCTGAAATTTTAGAAGCCTTTCTTTTATTTTCTTTTCTCATCTTCTTCCTCTCAAAAGCGAAAACCACCATTTTCTTCACCCTTTCTTCCTCTCTAAAATTTCTGGTTGGTAGAATCTTTTAACCTCTATTGTTATTTTTCTTCTAATCCTAAAAGCGAAATCACATCTCTATTATTCTATTATTCTCCTTAATATTCATTGGCCAAATATCTCTTAGCCATCTCTTCAATTCTTAAATCTTCTAAGAATCGAAATTCTTAGATCTCACCTCCTGAAGTTGCCGAATTTTCTTCAGTAAAGTCTGCTTGTGCCGAATCTAAAGAAAACAATAGAGGAGTCCAACGCTTAGATCTCTAAGTCAAAGATCAATAACACTCAAGTCGTGTTATTTTCGGGATTTCAAGGTAAGGAGATTGGTTTATTTATAAATATATGAAATCTAGTAGAACACTAACCATGGGCAAATATAGGAGAGGCCCTATTTTCACATCTTTTCGGCTTTTTGAGCAAAGTTGTAGATCAGGAAAACAAGGATATCGACTAAGAATATTGGATTTCGCAATATCAGGTGTGTAACACTTTTCCACCATCTAGATCTATTTGATTAATTTGTGATTATAAGTCTTATATGTTTTGATAAATGTCAAATCCGGGCATAATAGAGAAACCCAAAGAGGGTAAAACAAATCATCGAGGTTAGTGAATGTTACGATTAAGCGATATAAGTATATTGATTTTATGTGATTGCATGGGTTGGGTTTGATGAAAGGAGGAAGTTATATGTTGTAGCGATTTTCACCATGATCTGTTGTAGCGGTTTTTACCGTGATCTGTTGTAGCGATTTTTTACCGTGATCTATTGTAGCGGCTTTTTCCGTGATCTATTGTAGTGGCTACGACCATGATTTGATGATGAGCAGCATGACTGCCATCAAGGCGTGTAGCGGTGTGGGTTGATTGTAGAATTCCCCAATGGTGTGAATGACTACTACGGGGGCGTGTAGCGGATGGAAACCTAGGATTTGGGTTGGGCTTGCATATTATTTTTATTATGTATATTAATTTCGATTATTTTAGTTTTATGGGGCTAAGGCCCAAATCTAATGGTGCATGAGGGTTGCTACTGCGAGTCTCATGACTCAACCAATTAATTAACATTTCGGTAGCATTTAGTGCATCGGACCGGTGGAGAGGAGCGCAAGGTGGCCATGCAAAAGAACATTTGGATCCAGGAAAAAGACTCTAGTTATTATTTTATATTCTTTTTAATGGATTTTAAATCTCATTGTAATAAGGCCATGGGCCACCAGTTTATATTTTGTTTTATTACGGGCTTTTATTACTTTTAGTTATTTAAATTTTTTTATTTTGAATTGAACTAAGACATGTATTTAAATTTGGTTTTTAATTCATAAAGGCATATTTTATTTAAAACTATAAGTTATAAATTTTTCCCGAATAAAAAGGTTAAACTTTAGCAAAATGTTTTTCTGAAAAAGTGACATGTTTTACAAAATTTCCTTAGTGACATACCAGATCCGGTTGTAGTGTTTGGGCCGGGTTTGGGGTGTTACAAATTGGTATCAGAGCCCAGTTTAAAACTCGACTTTGGGGTTTTTGGGCTCAAAACGTTTTCTAAAGGTAGGCTTTTGAAACTTGCATGTTGTTTTTTTTGAAATGATAACAGGTTTGTTAGCTCGGCATGGCACCTGCGTCTCCGACCCAAGTCCGCCAGGTAAGTATTCTGAGCCATTGTGTGTTAAGTATCTGTGGGCTCGATGAGCTTTATGGGATGTAGACTAGTTTGATTAGAATTTGATGGACTCTAGGTCTAGTTTACACCATATTTTAAACTTCATAAAACTTAACCTAATTAAACAAACCCGGAATAAGTCGCTGAGTTAAGATGTGGCAACAGGCATATGCATGTCTAGGATTGGAACCAGGGAGAGCTTGGTATTTAAGCAGTCCTAGTGACTCACCTCCTCTTCACTGGAATCCTACCTGGTGCGTAGTGACTGTTCACCCTAACCATGAGGACGTGTTGATAGGCCAAAACTTATAATTAAAACCCGAAAGGGACCAGCCACCTGTTTTTCTCACAAAATTACTAAAATATCCTTATTTTGAAAAAAAAATACCCATGATTTGCAAATATACTCCCAAATTTCAAAATTATCGAAATACCACCGAATTTCAAAATTACTGAAATAACCTAGATTTATAAATTACCGAAATACCCCAGATTTGCAAAATTATCGAAATACCCCAGATTTGTGAAATTATGAAATACCCTCGAGTTGGAAAATTACCAAAATACCGTTATTTTGCCAAATCACCCGGAGCCTTATTTTGGAAAATTACGAAAATACCCATATAAGTAAAATTACGAAATACCCCTAGGTAGTGAAACGATGAAAATAACCCTAGGTGGTGAATGTAAGTTTATAAGGCTATTTTTATGATTGATGTGTGCTGAATGTTGACTGAAGGTGAACTCTAGGACTAGGAAGTATCGACTTGAGAACTAAACCCGTAGATAGAATTCGAATTCGAAAGAACTACTATCGAAATGATTTTACATAAGATTGTTTGCGGTTAATAAGTGGGAAGAATTAATTATTCATAAAATTCTTAATCAGATAAACGTCGATCGAAAGAATGAGTACAAGGGGACGAAGACGCTTCATATGCGAATAATGGTGCGTACCCTACCGTAGTATACTAAGTGTTTATTTTGGCTTTAGAATTAGAGTGCGCAATGAAAGCATAGTGGTGAGACTTAGGTAGTATGATTTCTAGTTAGTTGGAAATTTCGAGGATGAAATTTCTTTAAAGAGGGTAGAACCGTAACATCCTAAATTTTTGGGCCTATGCGTTTAATGGGTGAATATGTGGAATGAGTTAATTTAAGTGTTAGGGGCCCAAATTTTAAGTTTTAAGGAGCCCAAATCTTCTAATTTAAGTTAGTTAAATTTGGCATTAGGGACTAGGGAAGTGGACGGCACAAGGCTATTTTTTTGGGGAATTTTATTATATTTATTCTATGTGGATAATGAGCAGATAAAGGCTATTATTTAGGGATTTAGTCTTTAAGGATAATAAGCAGATAAAGACTATTTTTGAGGAGATAATAGATTAAGATAAGGGAAAAGGGATATGAGCTATCATGTGTGGCAGTGTTGGCTGAAAATCAATCTCTGCTAAAGGGAGGAATCGATTTTCTATATAAAGAAGGGGTGTGCCAAAATTTTAGAAGCCTTTCTTTTATTTTCTTTTCTCATCTTCTTCCTCTCAAAAGCGAAAACCACCATTTTCTTCACCCTTTCTTCCTCTCTAAAATTTCTGGTTGGTAGAATCTTTTAACCTCTATTGTTATTTTTCTTCTAATCCCTAAAAGCCGAAATCACATCTCTATTAATCTATTCTTCTCCTTAATATTCATTGGCCAAATCTCTCTTATCCGTCTCTTCAATTCTTAAATCTTCTAAAAATCGAAATTCTTAGATCTCACCTCCTGAAGTTGTCGAAATTTCTTTAGTAAAGTCTGCTTGTGCCGAATCTGAAGAAAACAATAGAGCAGTCCAACGCTTAGATCTCTAAGTCAAAGATCAGTAACACTCAAGTCGTGTTATTTTCGGGATTTCAAGGTAAGGAGATTGGTTTATTTATAAATATATGAAATCTAGTAGAACACTAACCATGGGCGAATATAGGAGAGGCCCTATTTTCACATCTTTTCGGCTTTTTGAGCAAAGTTGTAGATCGGGATAACAAGGATATTGACTAAGAATATTGGATTTCATGATATCAGGTGTGTAACACTTTTCCACCATCTAGATCTGTTTGATTAATATATGATTATAAGTCTTGTATGTTTTGATAAATGTCAAAATCCGGGCATAATAGACGAAACCCAAAGAGGGTAAAAACAAATCATGAGGTTAGTGAATGTTCTGATTAAAGCGATATAAGTATATTGATTTTATGTGATTGCATGGGTTGGGTTTGATGAAAGGAGGAAGTTATATGTTGTAGTGGTTTTCACTGTGATCTGTTGTAGCGATTTTTACCGTGATCTGTTGTAGCAGTTTTTTGCCGTGATCTGTTGTAGTGGCTACGGCCATAATTTGATTATGAGCAGCACAACTGCCATCAAGGCGTGTAGCGGTGTGGGTTGATTGTAGAATTCCCCAATGGTGTGAATGGTGATGCAGGCGTGTAGCGGATGGAAACCTAGGATTTGGGTTGGGCTTGCATATTATTTTTATTAAGTATATTAATTTGATTATTTTAGTTTTATGGGGCTAAAGCCCAAATCTAATGGTGCATGAGGGTTGCACTGAGTCTCATGACTCAACCAATTAATTAACATTTCCGGTAGCATTTAATGCATCGGACCGGGCTGGAGAGGAGCGCAAGGTGGCCATGCAAAAGAACATTTGGATCCAGCAAAAAGACTCTAGTTATTATTTTATATTCTTATTTAATGGATTTTAAATCTCGTTGTAATAAGGCCATGGGCCGTCAGTTTATATTTTTTTTATTACGAGCTTTTATTATTTTTAGTTATTTAAATTTTTTATTTTAATTGAACTAAGGCATGTATTTAAATTTGGGTTTTTAATTCATAAAGGCATATTTTATTTAAAACTATAAATTATAAATTTTTCCTGAATAAAAGGTTAAACTTTACCAAAATGTTTTTCTGAAAGTGCGACATGTTTTACAAAATTTCCTTAGTGACATACCAGATCCGGTTGTAGTGTTTGGACCAGGTTTAGGGTGTTACAACGAGACTTTATTATTCATTTGTTTTTTGGTTTTTATTGGTTAATGGTTTTAAAATGGGCTGGGCAAAAATTAGGTCTTACAGCTGCCCCTCTTTGTTCATTTTCGTGTAACGAGAATAGAGCAAATACTTCAAAAAGGTCTAATTTTTTCCGATCATGCCTCATTCAGTGCTTTTCTTCTTCGAGTAGCTTCATTCTATCCCATTGCATCTTCAAGGACGTAGGAATTGGAGCTTCGATCTGCTCCAATGTAATTTCAGGAAGAAGAGATTTGTAGCTTCGATATGCTCCACTGGAACTTCGAGGAGATGAGAATTCAGAGAGAAGAGATTCATAGCTTCGATCTTCCTACTAAAACTTCTCAAAAATGAAATTTGATCCTTAATACACTCAAGGAGGAGGGATTTGTAGTTTCGACCTGCTCCACTGGGACTTCGAGGTGATAAGAATTCAGAGAGAAGAGATTTGTAATTTCTATCTTCTCACTGAAACTTCTCAGAAATAGATTGATCCTCAATATAATCAGGGAGGAGGGATTTGTAACTTCAACTGCTCCATTGGGACTTCGAGGTGATAAGAATCCAGAGAGAAGAGATTTGTAATTTCGATCTTCTCACCGAAGTTTCTCGAAAATAGGTTGATCCTCAATACACTCAGGGAGGAGGGATTTGTAACTTCGACCTGCTCCACTGGGACTTCGAGGTGATAAGAATCCATATAGAAGAGATTTCTAATTTTGATCTTCTCACTGAAACTTCTCGAAAATAGGTTGATCCTCAATATACTCAGGGAGGAGGGATTTGTAACATCGACCTGCTCTACTGGGACTTCGAGGTGATAAGAATCCAGAGAGAAGAGATTTGTAATTTTGATTTTCTCACTGAAACTTCTCAAAATAGGTTGATCCTCAATATACTCAGGGAGGAGGGATTTGTAACTTTGACCTGCTCCACTGGGACTTCGAGGTGATAAGAATCCAGAGAGAAGAGATTTGTAATTTCGATCTTCTCATTGAAACTTCTCAGAAATAGGTTGATCCTAAATATACTTAGGGGGTGAGGGATTTGTAACTTCGACCTGCTCCACTGGGACTTCGAGGTGATAAGAATCCAGAGAGAAGAGATTTGTAATTTCGATCTTCTCACTAAAACTTCTCGAAAATAGGTTGGTCCTCAATATACTCAAGGAGGAGGGATTTGTAACTTTGACCTGCTCCACTGGGACTTCGAGGTGAAAAGATTTGTTTTTTCGATCCGCCTCGCTCCGGAAGGTAAGATCTGCTATTTTACCAATGTTGCGACATCGTCCTCTAGGGGACTTATCCTATAAAGTCGATTTTGTGTTTATGCTTATGCAAAATGGTTAGGATGTAATGATCAAAATGAATCTAATACTCCTAACTAAATGTATTATGGACGACATTTGTATTAATGTATAATGTTATGAGAATGATCTTTTTACAAAGATTAGGATGCAATGATCGAAATGAATCAAATGCCCCTAAATAGATATGTCTTATGGATGACATTTGTATGAATGCAGAATGTCATGAGAATGATTTCTTACAATGATTAGGATGCAATGATCGGAATGAATCAAATGCCCCTAAATAGATGTGTCTTATGGATGACATTTGTATGAATGTAGAATGTCATGAGAATGATATTTTTACAAAGATTAGGATGCAATGATCAAAATGAATCAAATGCCCCTAAATATGAAACACCCCACACCCGGCCCACGAGCCTGAACCGGATCTGGTATGTTCCTAAGTAAACCGCTTTCAAAATCATTTTCAATACTTAGTGAAAATTGTAAATTTTTAGGAAAAAAAAACTATTATTTTGAGCTGGGCTTAGATTGGAAACCCATTTATTTAATCTTGTAAGCCCATTTAAATAAATACATCCCATATAGTTCTTAGCATGAAACTTAACAGTAAGCAAACATAAAGAATAATCCACTGGGCCTTAAGGCCTTATTACATCAAGTAAAACCCAAAATAGAACAAACGTGACTAAAATAAAATTAAGTCCAAACTAAATGAAATTTTCGCATGTAACATGGCCACCTCATGGTCCACCTACCCCGGCCATCCTTTGCTCATCACCGAAAAAATAATTCCCACAATGGGTTGAGTCAAGCAGACTCAATGTGCACAATACTATCATTCAATAAATCGCATTCATGTTTAAATCATCAAGTCCTTATAATAATGAAATTATGATGCAACCCAAACCCAATCCTAATGGTCCATCCGCTACACACCACCGTACCGCCATTTACACCGTGGGGACTACTAAGCCAACCTCCATCCGCTACTCTCCATCGAAGGCATTCACCATATACGTTGTGTCATTAGACACTATAATCAAATTATCTGTTGTGTCTTTAGACACTATTGTAACGAAGTTACCAAAATTTCGCAATGTGACCGTAGTCAACATATTTCATTGGTGAGACCGAAGTCAACACCTTCGTTGGTGAGACCGAAGTCAACACCTGTTCTCCCCCTTTCACATAAATCCCGAATGCCCCAAAAATTTATATATTATGCATAACTTAATTTCATGTTCATATACATATATTCGCATGTTATAAAATAACATTTTCACAATCCTATCGAGTAGGAAACGTGCACAGGTACTTTTTGCCACATTTGTGGTACATAGCCACATTCACATTATTATTCATATCATATACTAAAATATTTAGCCATAAAATATCGAAGGATAGTAAGGGTACACACCTGATTTGCTTATTAGATTTCTTGAGATCTCGAGAATCCGATCTAACTTTAGATCTATTAATTCCTATATTCGCCCACCAAATAAAACACATTAATAAACCCTTTTGGCTTAAAACAAAACCAAATCCTAGTAGGATTTGTAAAAGACTCACCTTTGCCGATTTGGTGTTTATACAAACCCGAAAGTTTGGTTTTTCCTCTACCGATATTCTACCAACCTTGTATTTCAATATGGGTTAGTTTTTGGCTTTTCAAAAATTAAGGAATTGATCTAGATAATCTTACAACCATTGGCGAATATTTTGAGGCTTACCTTATAGATTAGAATCCCGAAAGTTCCTTTTGTCTTGAATATCGTCGAAATTCCTAAAATTCATATGTTAGATCCGATCTAACTTTAATAAGTTTGTAACCTTTGGCCAAATATGTCTTACCTTAATTTCCTCGAATCAAATCCCAAAACTCCTCCTTTGACATTCTACCATAGACATAAGAGAGGTTATTTTCTTAAGCCTTGTTTAAACGAATCAGAAGAACAAGAATTAATTGTTCTTACCTTAAATCCTTGATCTTTGTATTCGGTAGTTGTGGAAACTTGAGATCCCTTGTATATTCGGCCATGATCAAGAATAGGAATTAGACTCTTTTACTTTCGGCAACTAAAAAGAAAGGAAATTGAATGGCTTAACCTTACCTTGAAGCCTTTAATCACTTGCTTCCTTGTCTTGAGTTACTGAGATCCGACTATGGAGAGTTAATCGAGATTGAAAGAGAGAGGTTTTGACTTAGTAATGGGAAAAGGGGGGAAAAGGACAAGATGGAGTCCTTGCTTAGGAGAAATTTCGGCAAAGAGAGGGGGAAGAGAGAGCAAAATTTCGGCAAGGTAGAGTGAATGAGAGAAAAGTCTTAGTTTTCCTCTTTTAACTGAAATTGCTAGACCAAGAGTCCAAAACTTGGCCACTACTCTCCCAAGTGATAATTTAATCTCCATTAATTATCACCTAATTAAATTAAAAGTCTTTAATCCATCCTTTAATTCCTCATTTATCTTAGTAGAGAAAATCTTTTATTTATCACTTTAATTTGACAAGTTTTAATAAAAATAAAACTCTTCCCTTTTTAGCAAATATGTGCCGTCCACCCCTAGCCTTGGGAAGCAAAATTAGACCTTCAATAATTGCTTTCCAAGTGACTCGAACTCAGGCCATTCCCATAAACCCTAAGTAACACTTCAGGCCACTTTTCTAAGCTCGATTGTTTGTCAAAATTCACCAACTTTTTGTTTTAAGGCCCTATTGCCCTTATCTCCTATTTTGGGCTTTAAAATTTATCATTCTGGCCTTATTTCTAAGTTTCCTAAAATTTTCACATGACTCAGAACTTGCCATTTTCCTTACATCTTCGTGTTTCCAAAATGTTCAAGTTTCCAAAATGTTCAAGTTTCCAAAATGTTCAAGTTTCCAAAATGTTTAGGTTTCCAAAATGTTTAGGTTTCCAAAATGTTCAGGTTTCCCAAAATGTCTAAGTTTCCAAAAATGTCTAAGTTTCCAAAAATGTCCATTTCCATTTCCATTTTCATTTTCATTTCCATCTCCATTTTCATTTCCATTTTCATTCATTTCTAGGTTTCCAAGAGTATCAAAATTTATTCATAGTACTTGAAACTTGTCATTTCTTACATTCAAACTTATCGAAAATGCATAGGCTCTATTTAGGGGTGAGGATGTTACTCTAAATGTATTATGGATGACATTTGTATTAATGTATAATGTTATGAGAATGAACTTTTTACAAAGATTAGGAAGCAATGATCGAAATGAATCAAATGCCCCTAAATAGATGTGTCTTATGGATGACATTTGTATGAATGCTTACAATGATTAGGATGCAATGTCATGAGAATGATTTCTTACAATGATTAGGATGCAATGATCAAAGAATGAATCAAATGCCCCTAAATAGATGTGTCTTGAATGCGAATGTCATGGATGACATTTGTATGAATGCTAAATAGATGTCATGAGAATGATTTCTTACAATGATTAGGATGCAATGATCTAATGAATCAAATGCTTCTAACTAAATGTGTTTTGCATGAATGCAGAATTTTATGAGAATGATCCCTGCTTAAGGTTGTCATCACTCATTGTTTATAACGACTATATTACTGATGTATTATGCTGCCATCTTGTTCGGCTGGTATTTTCAACAGAAAACCTGAGAAAACGATTATCTTGCTCAACAGATTTGCCCCACTGTAACTTCAGGGTTCATCTCATTGTGACTTAGAGGTGTAAGATCTGAGTCCATCCCATTGCATCTCTAAAATGTAGGATTTGTTTCTTTTTCAATCCATCCCATTACTATTCAAAGGCATAGGATCTATATCATCATCTATCTATCCCATTATAACTCGGAGGTATAGGGTTTGTAGCTTGTTCCATCCACTGATCACTCCTCGGGTGACCCAACCAGATGCGTATGCATGATGCTCGCATGAATTTAGAATATCAGCTTCTTTCGAGAATGATTCTCGTTTTGCACTTGGGTTAACAATGCCCATTTTCGTCGAGATTGTGTCATCAACTATTTTTAACAGAAAATTCAATGAGATAGCCTCCACTTAGACTCTTCCTTAAACTTGGTGAGTTTTAAACAATAGACCTGTTTTAGGTTCTTGTATCATTTAGAAGTTTCCAGAGTAATATGTAAAACTCATTTTATGAAAATATTATTAGTCCACTAATCGTTATTTCAATGCAAAAAGCTCAAAAAAGATCATAACCATGGACAAGAAGGAAATTGATTAGGAGTATAGCTCGAAACAAGCAATTTAATCAAAGTTAGCAAATGCAATTAAGTAGGGATTTTATTAAAGGCGTATCTTGAAAAGAATAAGGTAGTCAAAGATAGCAAATTCAAAATGGATAAGATGAAAAACTAGGTGCCCCAGATATCGCAGCCTGAGCTTCTCTGTTCAAACTTCTTGAGGACCATTTAAAGTTCAACATGTGTTTAGGGGATCTGAAGTACTTTGTCGATGCCCCAAGACGTAGCATACTTCTTCATTGTTAATTCAGGCATAGCAAGACTGTTGTATGCCTCATTTTTTTATCAAAATTTGAGCCACCCTTTTGAGTTTTCAACTCAAATCCCTTTGGTCTCAAAGTGCCCTTTGCGGGTTTTCAACTTGGCCTCTCCTTTTTCTTTCTTTTTTGATTGAAGTTTCTTTCTTTTTTTCTTTTTTCCTTTTTTTAATAAATACCTTTGCATGTTTTCGCTTTGTCTTCTCCTTTTTAAGTGAAACATTTCTTGACTGAATTCACCGGATTGGGCATATTCTTACGATCCATTTGGTCAATGTTTCCAGAATAGACTTTTTCACTACATAAAGTCTTTTCTAGTTTGGCTTCCATTTTTCTCTGAAATTCTTTTTTATATGAAGGATCTTCTTCAATATTAGGTCCCTCTTTGGAAATTTTCTAGGATGAACCTCGTTGTCGCAACCCGCATCATCTTACTATAACGGATAGCTATTAACCACTCCTCACAAATTTAATTGATCAGATCGGGATTGGATCCATTTTACCTCATCCAACTTCAGTTTGATAAAACTAAGAAAAGGAATTTCGACTTCAATAGGTGAAACAAATGAGAAATGTGTTGATCTGGTGACATTCCTGGCCAATGTTTGATAAGTATAGAGGGTAATTAGTAACTTCTATATGTTAATCCTTACAAGTCTCGGTCTTTTTATGATCTTTTGTTTATTTTTGTTGCGTTTACTGCACTGATATGTGGCACCTGATCTTTGAACAGACCGCAGACTTTTGACATTGTGCGGTTAAATGTGATCTTTTTGACATTTTTTAGTTTTGTCAATATTCTTTCTTTCTTCTTTTTTTGGTCTAATGACTATCGACTTTGTAATATTGGCATATGAAGCGACCCTCACCCTCTTAGTGAAGAAATCGACATCTATGAAAATGAATCGATGTTGGCTAGAAACTTTTGATGAGACTGGCTTGGTAACATCCCTACCCCACATATAGGGAATCTTATTTCTGCATTAACCAAAGCTTTGGTCTTCATCTCCTTCCTTGGCTCATGACGTAGGATCTATTTTTCATCCAGTATTAACAAATCAGAAGATATGTTACAATTTCTGTCATCTTCAAAGTCTTGAGATCCCTTAGACCCATATTTCATTCAAAAAGGGAGTCAGTAACAACGCCGCTCATGTCATTGATATCTGGGGACCCATTGTGGGTACGAAGATAAATTCCAGAAAAATGATTCTAAGAACGATTATTGGTATGATATGATCATAAATAAAGAATGAAAGAATATTTGAACAAAGTAAAAAAGAATCTATAAATAGAAAGAATGGAAAAAATATTTGCTCAAAAGGATGCATTTTATTGAAATAAAAATTCTGGACACAAGCCTATTTCACAAGAGGACTCTTATTGCCTCTAGGCTGAAAGCAATAAGTGTGTTTCAAATATTACTCTAGTTAGCCTTAAAAATGCATGTCCCTTCCACAGTCCCATTGCTCGAAACACTCCCAAGTTCATATTTTGGCGTGTCATCTAATTTCACAATACCTATGTCGATGAATTTTTTCACCAAGTTCTTAAAAGCAAGGCAATTTTCTATCGAATGCCCTGTGACCCCTGCGTGGTACTCACACTGGGCATTTGGTCCATACCATTTTGGATATGGGGGTTGCATCAGTTTCGAGTAATGAGGAGCCACCTTATGTGCATCGAATAGGGTTTGATATAACTTCTTGTACATCATTAGAATAGGTGTGAACTGGGGTTTTTCTGAGTTCGGTCTTGAATTGAGCTCTTCTCTTGGGGAGACTAGATAACTGGTAACTGCCTTTCTTGGTTGGTTTACTATAAACGGCTTCGAATGGCCCTTGTTATACCCACTTGTATTATTCACATCCCTGTCCTTCCTCTTCGGGGCCTTTGAAGTCCATTCTCCTATTTTTTTTTGTTTTTGCCAGAGCAACTGGTTTGACTCAATCATCCTTCGGGTTAAAACTTAAGCCCATCGGGAGATTTAACAATGCTGAGGTATTAATCTGACATTGGGGTTTGATAATGATCGATGCCTCTTGCGGGGCACGTCTGGTCGGGCTGAGACACTCATTGGAGAATAAACAATGTCCTCATCATCATCCACACTGTCGACCACTGGGCCACTCCTTTTTTTCAAGCCCTCCGATTAGTACTTGAGTTAAATGGCGCATCGTATTCATTTGATTTCGCATATCCTGTTGGATTTCACCAATTGCTCTTGCATTTGTATTTACCTTTGCTCCAATCTCTCCAACCTTCGTTCCATGTCTTCTAGGTTAACTAAAAATATTTCACCTAATCAGGGTCATTTTGTAAAAACTAATGCAAACGATGCAATGTAATGAAAATAGTGTAATGCAAATGATGTAATGGACATGTATGAAATGCAAATGCATGAAATGAATGCAAGAAAGAAAGAGAGGCATTGATTCTGAATTCAATTCCATTAGAAGAACTTCTCTAGAAAATAGATTTCTTTACATAGAATGGATTACGTATGCGGCTTTGTCCTCATAGTCCAGGTGAAAACATCGATCTTCTCCTTCATATCCGGACGTTGTAGTCGAATCCTTCAAATCCTCCCAAAATATATCTCTTTTATTTTCACTTGGCTTGGTTCGGGTTGTGGTTCGCTGCTCACTTATCCCTTGTGATATTGATTAGCTTCTTTAAGAAAATTGAGGCATGACGGCTTTTGCACAATTCTTGTCAATTTAAATCTTTCGGACAAGGTTTTGCATTCCTCCACGGACTATCAACTTTCTTCTATTGTGTTTACTCAGACCATGTCTGGACAACCGTATTATAATCCACTTTATCAAGAAATTCATTTCCTTATGACAAACTCCTCTATTTAGCAATCGAATTACTAATTAACATCTCCTTTCTATAATGATGCAATGCAATGCAATGCAATGCAATGTAATGCAAACATAAACACAAAACACGGTAGCACAAGAAAAATAAACAACCAAAATAGATTACCTAAATGGATGACCATTAGGGTTTTACATGGCTTTACCTAGAGTTAGCTCTTAGGATTTGCTATATGCGGTTTGGTTCTAACGAGAGGGTACCTGAACCAGCAGATTCTTCAATCCTCACCCATTATAGGCTCATATGGATCGAGTTCAGTTCAGGGGAATACATTTCCCTATGGCCATGCGGAGGTGAAAACCTCACGAAGCCAATAGGTATAGATGTATCCCAAAGTAGTCCACTAGCCTATGCGGAGGTGAAAACCTCACGAAAGCTTAGTTTCTCACTCCCACTTAAAGGTATGACTATAATAGCCATGCAATGAAATGCCAAAGTATTTTGTTAGACTCGACATTATTGTAATTATAGCACAAACAAAATGCATTGAAAGAAACATGATTCTTTAGAACAATTTTTACAAATTTCAATCAAAAGGACAAAAATTAATCAATTTATGGCCTGACTCTCAATCGTGTCCCCAACGGAGTCGCCAAGCTGTCGAAACCATTTTTTATCGAGTTTTGAAAAACGGGGATCGACTTTAAAAGGTATGGAGTCACCATTGATCTTTATTTGGTGTGATCGGATCACCATTTTTTTAATAAAACATTTTAGTTTACTAAAACAGTGTTTTTGGTCGACGAATATTCAAGAAAACGGGATCGGGAGTCGATTACATGCGAGGAAGGATTAGCACCCTCGTCACGGCCAAAATCGGCACGAAATTGATTAATCAATGTCCTTGCGTTGAAAACTTGAAAATGTTTAGGGTAAAAAAGGATTTTAAAAACAAATTTGTTAAATTGGGATTGAATATGAAGATTAACTCGTTTCAAAGGAATAAAAGTATCATACCCAACACGTTAGTATATAATACCTTTATACTCTGACGTCGAGATCATCTTTGATCTTCAAAACACATGAAAAGGGTATTTGGTTATTTAGTTGAACGAAAAAATCACCACCCAGCGTGTTAGGATGTAATTTTCGTACTTCTAAACACACAAACATTGCCTTATCTTAAAAAGAAATTTATGTACGTGAAATTTTAAAATGAACTTAATGTATACAAAATATTTGATATAAGGCATACATGTATTGGAATTTTGAAGCATGCTATGGTACAAGATGTACAAACATTAAATAATATACAAGAAAATAAAAATTAAAGTTAATAATTTATGCATGAAAATAATACATTAAGGTCATTAAAATAGACAAAATATATATGTGTATAATAAAATAGGGAATAAAAGGGAATAAGTTAAATAAATAGATAGATTTAAAGAAAAATATACCTATACATATAAATAGATAAATATATGTATAAAATAATATGAAATTAATAATATATACATAAAATAAGATAATTTCTAATACAAATTATATATATGTGTGTGTGTGTGTGTGTGTGTGTGTGTGTGTGTGTGTGTGTGTGTGTGTGTGTGTGTGTGTGTGTGTGTGTGTGTGTGTGTGTGAATTAGAGATATATAATAGTATTTAAATCAAATTTTAAAAATAAAGAAGCATATAAATGAAGATTTTGAAATAGAATATTTAAATTAAAAATATATAAATATATAAATGAAAGTTTAAAACTAATTAAAAATCAATGAAATAATTAAAATAATTTATCCAAGCAGATTTTGAAAATAAATAATGAATAAATTTTGTATGCTAAAAAAATACCTAATTGAAATTAAAATAAAATTAATAGGCTATATTACATATATATATAAACTAAACAGAATTAAGGACTGAACTAAAACGTGAATAAATAGTTAGGGATTAAACCATAAAATAATTCCATAGCCCAAAACGCAACGCTCAAACTGGACTGAATTGAAACAATACACGAATTATAAGGAAATAATTAAAGAATGGAAGAAATGCAAACAAGGCCGGACCGAAGTCAGCATAGAGGGAAGGGACCACGCTCGCAAATTACCCATTCACAATGAAAACACGTGGGTCTCAAGGAAATATAATCGGGTCGAAATCGGTCAGCCCATATGACACCATTTTAGAGCCACTGAAGCAGGCCCTAAATGGTGCCATTTCGTGTATTATAATAAAACCTAAAAAACCCTAAATCCCTAACCCCTCATTTGCCTTAAAACACAGAGAGAGAAAAAATACTAACTCTACCCTAACCCCCTAATCGACAGATAAAAAAAAACCTCCAATCTGGCACTAGAATATCACTACGAAAGGCGACCGGTGGGGCATGAAGGCACCCAACCTCAGCCTCGAAGTCCCTTCGTACTTCGATCGCGACGAAGAAGACGGGCTCCGATTCAAGGTAAACCCTTCTCTCTCGTTTTTATTTAAAATCAATTTGTAAAAACTAAAAAAAAAATCAAAAAAATGAAAGAAAACAGCAGTGAAAAGAAAAGAAAAAGAGTCGACAACCTTTTGCCTTGAATTTGATTTTTTGCTATTGATTTTTTTCTTTTTGTACAAGAATCGTCCCCTATTACAGATATCTCCTTCGATTTTTATAACCGAAACGGAAAATAAAAGAAAAATAAAATACAATATTCTCTTTTTCTCTCTGCTTTGTTGTTATTTTCGTCTGATTTGCAGGTACGAAGGTACGGAGGCCAGCCTGGTACACGGACGTGGCGAGCGCGTGGGAGGCGTGCGGAGGCGCGTGGATGCTACGAGGCGCGCGTGGGATTTGCCCGTGGGGATCTGAAAAGGTGCGCGTGTATATCACGCGAGAAACCAAAGGGGTGCGCGTGGGAGTGGCTGCGGAAAAGGCACCCTTTGGAATTCTGTCCTGCTTGGGCCATTTGGGCTATTTGGATTGGGCCATTGTAATTGAGTCAAATACCTGATTTGGGTTTTAAATGTAATGGGCATTTAATTACGGGACTTTATTATTCATTTGTTTTTTGGTTTTTATTGGTTAATGGTTTTAAAATGGGCCGGGCGAAAATTAGGTCTTACAAATATAATATGAAGTCGATTTTTTCAGTTGATCCGGTTTTGGAGTCAAAAACCGAGAACTAACCGAAAAAGTCATCTAAACGGATGAAAAAATAGACAAAGTTGCCCCAATAGACTAATCTAAAAAAAAAAAAAAAAAAAACGATTGTGTAGGCTTTTTTTTTTTTTTGGTTAAAATTGATTTATGCTCTCCCCTATCCTACAGTATACTTGTTCCACTCTAAAACCTTTTGTAAAGTCTAAAAAATTCCCCCAATAGTGTATGATAATTTTCATTTTTTTAATAGCATGAATCTCAACATTATTTTCTTATATTATTGTGCATTGCATATGAATATATATTCAACTAATTTTACTATTTTACAACATATTTTTATTTTATACTAATAATTTTAAAAATCTTTATCAAGAATAATTAAAATATATAAAATGTTCCAATAATAAAAGAATTCATATCACAACTAAAGTATTTTTTCTTTTTCCTTTTTTTTGTATTTTGTTTTCTGAAATTTTGAATAATGTAAATTATAATGAAAGTGTAATTTAATATGACTAAAAAGTATAATTCAATATTTATTGGACTTTATCTATTTATTTTTAATATAATAACATTTTATTATGCTTAAGTAAGAAATAATTTAAATTAATAGGACGTTTCTTTTATATAATTATGAATAGTTTAAATTATAATGAAAATGTAATTCAATATTTATTGGACTTTATCTATTCTAATTTTTATTTAGTTTTAATATAATAATTAAAATATTTTCTTAAGGTTATATACATAAAAGTTCTTAAGAAAAAAAAATAATTAAACCCCTCAACTTAATTTTCATCCAATTGAGCACTTCTAACTAACCAAAAAAAATTAATTAAGCCCCACTGTTAATGGTTTCCATCTTTAGTCACGTCAACCATTAAAATCAACCAATGGATCTTTTAGATGGTGACACATGATAATCCAGATTTAATTCTTCACTTTTTTAATAAAAATTATTAAAATTTATATAAATTTATAAATTTTATACAAAAACTTATAAAACTTATAAGGAAAATCATAAAATATTATAAATATTATAAAAACTTATATAAAATTTAAAAATTAATAAATTATAAAAATAAGAATAATAAAAATATAAAACATATTAAAAATATTTAAAATTTATACAAACTTGTATTAGCTATAAAATTATAAAAATTATAAAATATAATAGTTATAAAAAGTCATGTATTACTTCCTCATTTAAACCCTAATTTTTTTATAATTTATATATTTATATATATTTTTAATTAAATTATAATTTTATAGGCTTTTAAAAGTTTTATATTTTTATAATTTTAAAAATATTATAATTTTTAGAATTTATTGTAATTTTATAATTTTACATAATATTTTAATATTTTATGTAATATTTTTGTATTATTTTATGATTTTATAATTTTTATATATTTTATTAGAAAAATAAAAATTAAATCAGAGGCTACCATATGTCAACATTTGATTGGTTTGTTAGTTAATTTTAACAATTAATGTGATCAAAAGGAAAACTATTAGCGGAACAACTTAATTACTTTGTTAAGTTAATGGTAAGACCTCAACTAGGTGCAAATTAACTTGAGGGGTTCAACTGATTTTTTTCTCTCAAGGACTTTTTATAACTGTAAGCTGTAAGCCTGTTTTCTTGGATTTAGTTAAAATGTTTGTTCCAAAAATAGAAATTAAATTTTTATTATTTTTAATTTATTTAATTATATTATTTTATGTTAAATATATTCAATGATTTTATTTATTTAAAATTTTAGCTAATTAAAAATACAGTAGTAAAATAATTTTATAATGTTTTAAATTTAACAATAATAATATACTTTAAGGAGATGTAGAATATATATGATAGAAAAGGATTGACAAATTAGAACAACATTTTTTCTAAAAAGAAATTTAAATCAAAATAAATACTAATAAAATATTGCATAATATTTAAATACTATCAATCTACCATCTTGAATAAACATGGGTTATTGATTGTCCTTTTTTCTTAACTTCTAAAGTAATTAATTTTCTTTTAACTTCCATTCCTATCTCCAACTTCATAAGAAAAAGAAAATAGAAAGATAAATACAATAAATAGGTAAATGTATAATTCAAACTTTTTCTACCCATATTAAATAAAAATTTATAAAAATATGGTCAACATAAATTTCTTTTGCTTATTTTCTACTCACTCATCTACTTCTATTCTTATCGGATTCATTTACAGGGTAGTTGTTGAATTTGTTTTGGAGTTTCAAATTTTCTAAATAAATATAAAATTACAATAACAATTAATAATAACTTACCTTAAAATTAAAATATTAAAAATATGGATAAAAAATAAATGTAATAATATTACTTTAACATCAATTAAAATGATATTTTGAATTGAATGAATATGGCATCTAAACTTGAAAAAACGTGGACCTCATTGCTCATACCAATGAATTGAAGCGGATGTTGAGCTTGCCATGTTCAGTACTTCAAACCATGGAGGAAAAGGTTTTAAGACAATATTAACAAATGCATCTATCTTATTGCTATCTCACTAGCCTTTTGGTCCATAGTTTGACTGGAAAATGATGCTAGATTTGGGTTTTAAATGTTTTGACAGTTAAACCTTTGTGAAATTATTTTCAAGTGATTTTAAGACTTGTATAAACACTTTTATAAATGCCAACAACTCTTTCAAAGTAAATTTTGAAAAAACTTGGGGTGTGTTTTGATATATTTATTGAGGGTATTGAAACACATGAAGCTTATTGACTTTAAGAGTATCGAACCCCTTGGCCCAAGTGTCGATACATAAGGACATGTGTAACGCCCTAAAAAATTTGAATTTTTATTTTTTAAATCTATCATAAGATATGCATATGCTTCAGTAGTTTAGTATCTTAATTGTTCATTTAAGATCAGGGGTTTAGGTCCCACTTTTGGAAAATTTTATTATTTGTTTTGACTCAACCTTTATCTTTGAACTTTCGACTTAAGTTTAATTTTATGTAAAGTTATGTGAAGAATGAGTTTGCTGGTTTAATGGTAAGATTTCGACTTACCTTTTGATCTTATGTTTGAATCTCTATGGAAGCAATAAGGAAATGTTTTGCAATTTTTTTATATATAAATAAGTTTTATTTTTTTAAATCATTTAATCAATTTATTTTTCCCACGTTTTTTTTTCTTTTTCTTCTTTCCCAAAATCTATTGTTTCTCTGTTCCCTTTTGTTTTTCACTGTTCTTCTTTTTTGTTTCTTTTCTTGTACTTTTGCATCCATTCTTGATGCTAGTGTGGGAATTCTTTGCTCAATATACTGTTACGTGTTCTAATTTGTTCGGGTAAGTGTACAATTTCGTATATGGATCGTTAGTTTGGTGAATTTTTGGCTTGGTCCTTGAGATGCTTTGTAAAGGTTGATTCTTCATCGAGTATTGGTTTAATTGGTTTGTTTGAATCAGGAGAGGAACGAGTGACGTCTAATGTTTCTCCAACGAATTAAGCTTCTTGTAATTACTAGTCATTTATCGGTAACCGTTAGTTTTCATTTTGGGGATTTTCTATCAAAGTTCTTCGACGTAACTTCGGTTTTGAATGTTAATTCTAGCAATTTGATTGCGAAGAAACTATTTGATTGGTCAATTTAATGTCGTTTTTAGGTTTCGAAACCACTGTTGTTGCTTCTACATCGAAATAGTATAGGTATGTAACGAAAACCCGAGAAATCAACGAACTACGAAAGCCAAAATTGGGGTTGTCGACGCCACATGGCCGTGTGTGACACATGACTATGTGACAAACCGTGTGTGGCATTGTGTTGAGACACACAAACGTGTGCTAGGTCGTGTGCCAAACCGTGTAACTCTCTAACTTGAGTCACATGTGTTAGAAAAATGGGTTTGGAAAACGCAACGGAAAATAAATTTAGGGAAAAACCAGAGTTTTAATTTTTTTTCCAAAACAAGATCCTGGTTGTGATATCTAAAGTAATAAATACCTAATCAAAATTATAACTTTTCGATTCATCTAGGATGAGCGCTTCAACCGAGTAGTCTTCTCCGCTATCCTCAAGCTTATGTATGTTGAGTGTGGGCGCGCTTCGAATTAGAAAAATTTTCACAAAAATTACCAATGAGGTAATTTTGCAATTTCTCTAAACTTTTGGCTCAAGTTGTAAATCAAAAAATATCTCTAGAAATTTTCTAGAATAATCTCATTAGAGAAATTTCTCTCTACAACTTTCTTTTGAATTCAAGTATGTGTAAATAATGACCCAAGGCTCTCTTTATATAAGGAGTGTTTAGAGAGTTCAAATATGGTTAAACTTAATTACTTTAATATTAAATTAATATAATATTTATCAAGATAACTATAAGATTAAATTTAATATTAATCTAGTTTTAATTATGGACTCCTATTGTAATGCCCTAAAAATTCCAATGCTAGAAAATTTGTTATGTTTTGAAATTTTATATCGTAAGGCTTTCCAAGATTGGGTATGTAACACCCTATACCCAACCCGATCCACAAGTCTGGGTATCAAAAGTTACAATAAACTCGAATAACTTGACAAGACTTCTAGACTAATTGGTTTAAATATTTGGCTCTATCAAATTACAAGATTTAACTTTATTCATCGCTTCTTAACTTTAGTCATAACCCTCATCATTCGAACTTTACAATTCTTACAAATTCACTACATTAGCAAATTTGACAGTATTTATAATTCTGAATTAAGTCTATAATACTTATTCATCTAATTTAATCCCTGAGGCATAGCCTCTAGGAATGCCCTCTATACACATGATATGGCTACCGCACTGTTCGCACAAAGATGGTGGTGCTTGGCTTGGTCTTCTCCCACAATGACTATGTAACATCCTGAAAATAGGCCTATGCATTTTTGATTTAATTATACGAAATGGCATGTCTTATGTATTATGAATGTATGGTGAACATTTTGGAAACTTGGAAATGTTAAGTTTAAAGAGGAAAGTGAACATTTTGGAAACTTGGAAATGTTAAGTTTAAAAGAGGAAAGTGAACATTTTGGAAACTTGGAAATGTTAAGTTTAAAGAGGAAAGTGGAAACTTGGAAATTTAAGGAAATGTTTTAGAAATGTTAAGTTTAAAAGAGGAAACTAAGGCAAGGTGGTCTTAAGAAAATTAATAGAAGAAATTTGACACAAGAACGGGCTTGGAGAAGTAGCTAGGAGGCACCACTTAAAGCCCGAGAAGTGACGCCACAATCAAGGGGAAGGAGCCTAGGTTCGAGTCACGTGGGAAACAAATAAAGAGTTTTTTTTTTGCTGCAAGGAGCAAGGGAGTTGGACGGCACCAAGGCACTTGGGAAGAGTTTAATTCTCTTTAAAATTCGGCTAAATAGGTGGATCAATGATGGATAATTATTGTTTAAGAGATAAGAGATAATTAAGGGATTATTTCCATTAATTTTTAATAAAGATAAGAGAAGTGATGGCCAAGTAAGGGAGTCTTGGCCTAGTAATTTCGGCAAAAGGAGGAAAATAAGGCTATTCATCAATCTTCTCTTTTCCATTGAAGTCTCTGCCAAAAATTTCCTAGCAAACTCTCTCCTTTCTCTCTTATTTTTGCCATAACCGAAGTCTTTTTCTCCATAAGTCCACTATTGCCGAATCCCCTAGTGACTCTTTTCCCTCTCTTTTCTTTTGATAAACCGACAACACAGATAACCTTTAGCCGATTTCTTGTTAAGTTCCAAAAGCCGAAAACTTGCTATTATCAAGACCATAGCCGAATAGTTTGAGACTTCAAGAAAGGGGTTGTTGACTTGTGCATTAAGGGTAAGGTTAGTGATTATCGATTTCTATTCTTTTTCTTCTAAGATTAAAACCTAAACCAGGAAATCTAACCCCATTATTGTTTTAGTCGAAACTTGGAAAGAAGGTTTCGGGATCTATCCATAAGTCAACCATAAGGAAGGAATCTTCCAAGATCTAAGGTAAGGAAGATATTCGGCCACAGGCCACTTTTACCATGTTTACATGTTAGAAATTAATCTAACATGTGTCACGATGATTTCGACAGATACCAAGGGCTAAATAGAAATTTGATTTCAAATCACAAGGTAAAGTATATATATATGCAATCGGACAAGGCTTATTTTAGCACTAGATCTATTTTCTTACATGATTTAAAAGCCGAAAACTAATCTATGAAGGGATTTAATACCAGCCGATTACAAGGAAGGGAGTCTACAACATTCCGGGATTTGATTAGTAAACAAATCGGCACCAAGGTAAGTTTTAGTGTACTAATCCTACTAGGATTTGGATTTATGGCCGAATGGCTCTTTACTAAGCATTAAATGATTAATTAAATTTTAAGATCTAAGGCATTAGATCAAGCTTTTCGGGATTTCAGCGAATTTGTAAAGCGAATCAGGTGTGTACCCCACACTATCTTTTAATAATATTTATGGCAATATTAAATATATGCATGAATGTGAATATGGCTAAGTACCATGTTAAGGTACAAAGTACTCAGGTACGTTTCCTACTCCTACTAGGATTATATTAAATATCTGTTATGACACACATATGACATTATAAGAATGTGAAATAAGAATTTGGCATGTTAATGCATGATATGTATGGTATGGGGCATATGGGTTATATGAAAAGGGAAGTGAATGTGGTGACCTAAGACCACGATAATCGAATGTGGTGACCTAAGACCACGATATCCGAATGTGGTGACCTAAGACCACGAATTTTATAAGAGGCGATGAGCACGTCATTGCAATGACGCCTTCGATGGTGTGTAGCGGATGGAGGGTTGACTTAGTAGTCCCACGGTGTGCGAGGATGGTACGGGTGATGTGTAGCGGATGGCATATAGGTTTGGGTTCGGGTTGCATCATTATTTCCTATCATTATATGAATATGCATGTAATATGTGAACATATGCCTAAATTGTTAAATTTTAGTGTTGGTTACACATTGAGTCTGTTTGACTCACCCTTGTGGGATTACTTTTCGTGACGATCGGTGATGGTAGGGTCGGCAGGAGCTTAAAGGTGGCCATGCACAGCAAGGAATTTATTTAATTTGGAATTTTTATTTCATTAAGTACTTTGAACTTATTTTTTTTTTTGGGAATTATTTGATGTAATAAGGCCATAGTAGAACTACTTTACTTTGCTCTTATTTATTAAGCTTACAAACTTTTATCTATTAAAAGATTAAGTAAATTTATTTTAAAACAAAGCCTAAACGTTTTGTCACCTAAAGTAAAGGATTTTAATAATGAAATAAACTTGTTTTCAACTCAAGCCCAACCCAAAACAATCTTTCTTTCAAACACACAAGTTTTTCCTAAGTAACAAAAGAATTTGAAGCAGTTTACACTTTGGGAACATACCGAGATCCGGTCAAGGCTCGTGGGCGGGTTTGGGGTGTTTCAATTTGGTATCGAGCCGATTTTAAACTCTCGGCCTTGGGTTTAAGGCCCAAAACATTTTCAAAGTTAAGCCCAAAAATAATTTTTGTGAATTAAGCAGATTTTCGGCATGGCCCACTAAGTCTCAGGCAAAGTCCACAGGGTAAGTACTCCGATCTCCTGTGTGATTTATATTATGACTTGTAGAACGGGTAGAAATGGAATGCAGAATAGCGATTTAGTACTAGAACCCTAGGGCTAGTTACCCCAACAATTACATAAGACTTAAATGCCTAATTAAACAAACCTGTGGTTAAGTCACCGAGTTAGGGTGTGGCAACCATGGTGCGCATGTCTAGGATTGGTTTCGGTGGGAGCTTGGTATTTAAGCAGTCCATGTGACTCACCTCCTCTCCACTCGAATCCTACCTTGTGCGTAGCCTCGGTTCACCCTAACCAAGAGGACTTATACACGGGCTAAACCCCTAACTAAAACCCGAAAGGGACTAATAGTATTTTTTATGAAAACCCTAGTTTTATAATCACCAAATTACCCTTGAATAGTAGCAAAACTTATTTTGGAAAATTTTCAAAATATTTCTGATTTATAAAAATTAAAAAAATACCCCTAGTGGTAAAAATTACAAAAATGCCCTTGGTTTATGAAAATTTTCAAAATACCCACAATTCTTATCAAAATTTCACTACTTTGCTTAAAGGAACCCTAAATTTACAAAATATCAAAATACCTTGATTATGGAAAGAAAATTTTTTTTATGAAATTACCCCTAACCTGCAAATTACTGAAATACCCCCGAGTTATAAAATTACCAGAACGACCCCCGATCTTCAAAAAATTTTTGCAACAATGATTTGGAAAACAAATTCTCAATAACAACCCTCAAGTTTTGTAAATTCCAAAGTATCCTTGATTTATCAAAATTTACAAATTTACCCGGGTTAATTACCAAAATACCCTCGGATTTCAAAATTTCCAAAATACCCCCAGGAATGAAAAATTTCTAGAATACCCTTATTGACAAAATCACCAAGGAACCTTATTTTGACAAATTACAAAAATACCCCTCTAGGATAAATTACGAAAATACCCCTAGGATAGGAACGGATAGAAATGTCCGAAGAGTGAATGTGTATGGGAGATACTATGGAATGGATGTGCTTTTCTGTGAATTAGGATAGAAAACTTGAAACTTTGATTGATCGAAAGAACTACTACTAAACTCTTTTCATAAAACTTCTTCGCGAATAATCAGTGAAACAATGGCTAATGCATAAAATTTCTTAATCAAATTAAAGCGCGGTAGTAGAAATGAGCTCTAGGGGACGTGGTCGAAATGTATGAGGATGCGGTAGAGGTAGAATGGCTGTGTAGAACCCGTTAGATCGGGTCAAGGATCTGACAATGAGGTGCCACTGCCACCACCACCAGCTGTTGGTGGTGAGCAACGAGATCGACGGGGGTGATGCGATATCGCGGTATGTCTTGCGAGTTCTTGAAATGGTGGCTGGTGTTGGAGGAAATATGGGAGCTCGAAAGTCTATACCCGGGCGACTCTGAGCTAATGGAGTGAAAATATTTCGTGGCGTATCTGGTGTGGCACCTAATCAATTTGAATCTTGGTTGAGGCAACCGAGCGCATTATGGATGAGCTCGATCTGACTCCTGAGGAGAAGTTGAAAGGAATGGTGGCACTACTATGCGATGAAGCGTATCAATGGTGGTTAACAGTTCAGGATGGTGCCACGGTGAGGATCGACACAGGAATATGTTAAAGCGGAATATCGGAAGAAGTATGTCGGCACGTTATATTGATGAGCGAGAGGAAGGCATTTTTGGGGTGGTTCAAGGAACAAGTCCGTAGCAGATCTGAAGGTGAATTCACGAGGTGGCCGGTATGCTCGAGGAGTAGTGGCTACTGAAACATGAGTGGTGTGTCCGATTTGAGGACGGATTAAGGGATGACCGAGGTTATTGATAGCTCCACATCGAGCGGGAGTTTTCACGTTGGTAGAAAAGGCTAAGGTAGCCGAGGGAATCAAGGACTCGATTAAGCGAGCTCGATAGGAATAGACCCAAGAGGGTTATGGGTCATCGGGATCGTTGAAATGTGCGAGAAAAGGCCAGAGGCGATGGGTAGTGGGGTTGACAAGTTAGTGCTGGAGGCGATGTCGTCCTTGTGATCGGTGTGGAAAGAAGCACTTAGGAGAATCTTTGGAAGAAGGCGGTGGATGTTTTAGATGTGGGTCAAAGGACCATATGATTGAGGGCACTGATGAAGCCGGATGGGAATCGCCAATGACTCGGAATGTTAATCGAGGCTAGTAGAGGGGACAATGACCTCAACGAGGTCGTGGTCCGAATAATCGAGGAAATGGTGCTGGTAGAGGACGTGGAACACCAGGTCGAGGTGTTGCTAACACTGAGGCAAGACAGCCGGGTTTGGTTTACGCAGTACACCAGAGGGAGGATGGAGACGCACCGAACATCATAACCGGTACGTTCCTCATTCATGGCAAGCCCTATTTTGCTCTTAATGATGTGGGCTCGACCCATTCTTATGTTGCATGTAGTGTAGTGGAAACACTAGGCCTAGACTCTGAACTTTCTGATAGAGAGATGACGTAGTAAGCCCATTAGGCCAAAGCGTAGTGGTGGATAAGATCTTTGGTGTATCCCTAGAAATTGGGAGTGAGCTTTGGTGACTTAATGGAGTTACCCTTCGGAGAATTTGACCTCATACTTGGTATGGATTGGTTAGTAGAGCACCGGCCCATGTTGGATTGTGCGGCTAAATGAATGGAACTAAGGGCCCCGGAAGATGAAGTGTTAGTAATGATAGGAGAAAGAAAAAACTACTTGTCTAACGTAGTTTCAGTATTGAAGGCGGAGAAAATGGTTCGGAGATGCAAGGCATTTTTGGCCTTTGTTAGTGCTGTGGATGCGAAGGAAGGGGGAATTCGTGGAGTTAGAACGGTAAGGGACTTCGTGGATGTTTTTTCGAAGGAATTACCCGGAATACCCCCAGATAGGGAGGTGAAATTTGGAATAGACTTGCTACCGAGAACAGCTCCTGTGTCAATCACTCCATACCGAATGGCGCCAAAAGAGTTAGTTGAGCTCAAGGCTCAAATTCAGGAATTACTTGACCGTGGGTTTATCCGACCCAATGTGTCTCCGTAGGGAGCACCGGTCTGTTGTGAAGAAGAAGGATGGAACTATGCGAATGTGCATAGATTATCATTAGTTGAATAAGCTGACCATCAAGAACAAGTATCCTTTGCCAAGGATTGATGACTTGTTCGATCAGCTTAAGGGGGCGGCAGTGTTCTCGAAGATCGACTTAAGGTTAGGATATCATCAGTTGAAGGTAAAGGAGGCAGATATCCATAAGACAGCCTTTAAGACAAGATACGGCCATTTTGAGTTTGTAGTAATGCCGTTCGGGTTGACCAATACTCCAGCCGCATTTATGGATATGATGAACCGAGTTTTTTAACCCTATTTGGATTGGTTCGTCGTTGTGTTCATCGAAGACATCCTAGTGTACTCCAAGTTGGAAGAGGAGTATGATGAGCATCTCCGGATTGTGTTGCAAGTGTTAAAGGAGAAAAAGCTCTATGCCAAATTCAGCAAGTGTGAATTTTGGCTTAAGGAGGTGGCATTCTTAGGGCACGTGGTGTCTGCTGAAGGAATAAGGGTGGATCCTAGAAAGATCGAAGCAGTGTTGGATTGGAAACCACCTAAGTCGGTGGCAGAGATTCATAGTTTCTTGGGATTGGTAGGCTACTACAGAAGGTTTGTAGAAGAATTCTCGTCGATAGCCGCGCCTTTATCAAAGTTGTTAAGGAAGGAAGTACCCTTTGTATGGACGGATAAGCAACAGGAGAGCTTTGAAAAGCTTAAGAGGGTATTGACGGAAGCTCCAGTGTTGATTCAGCCAGAGGCAGGAAAAGATTTTACGGTGTATTGTGATGCTTCCCATACAGGTTTGGGTTGCGTATTGATGCAAGACGAGAAAGTAGTTGCATATGCGTTCCGACAGTTGAGGCCACATGAGGTGAATTATCCGACTCACGACTTGGAATTAGAGGCAGTGGTTTTCGCTCTTAAGGTATGGAGGCACTATCTTTATGGCGAAAAGTCGACGATCTACACAGACCACAAGAGCCTTAAGTATTTGCTGACTCAGAAGGAGTTAAACTTAAGGCGGCGAAGGTGGGTTGAATTACTGAAGGATTATGACTGTTCGATAGAGTATCACCCGGGCAAGGCAAATGTGGTAGCAGATGCGCTAAGTCGGAAGGTGGTGTCGGATCTGAGGGCGTTATTCACACACTTGAGTTTGTATGATGATGGAAGTCTGCTGGCAGAATTGCAAGTCAAACCAACATGGTTGAATGAGGTAAAGGAAAGTCGATTCTTTGGATGAGGACCTAAGTGTTAAGTTACAACAAGTACAGAACAGAGAGTTAGAGGACTATGGTGTTAGTGATGAGGGAGTATTGTGCTTCAAAGGAAAGGTCTGTATGCCGAGGGACGAGGAGTTAAGACAGAGGATTCTTCGAGAAGCGCATGGTAGCCCTTATGCTATGCATCCGGAGGCACCAAGCTATCTGAGGATCTAAGGGAATAGTTTTGGTGGCACGATCTTAAGCGGAAAGTTACTAAATTAGGGGAAATGTCGACGTGTCGACAAGTTAAGGTGAACACCAAGTTCCATCGGGATTGCTTGACCAATCGAGATTCTGCAGTGGAAGTGGGAAAGAATTACCATGGACTTCGTTAGTGGGCTTCCCCTTACGCCTACTAAGAAGGACTCGGTATAGGTAATAGTGGACCGTCTGACCAAGTTCGCGTACTTTATCCCGATAAGAGTTGATTATTCTCTTCAGAAATTGGCTAAATTATATGTGGCAAAAATTGTGAGGCTACATGGAGTGCCGGTGTCTATCATTTCGGATAGAGACCCAAGATTTACGTCTCGATTTTGGAGGGCACTTCATCAAGCTTTAGGTACTAAATTGGATTTCACTATGCCTTTTCATCCACAATCAGACGGACAATCTGAATGGGTAATCCAAGTATTGGAGGATATGTTGAGGGGCTGTGTGATGGATTTCAGAGGAAGTTGGGAAGAATATTTGCCTCTAGAGGAATTTGCGTACAACAGCTATCAAGCTAGCATTCGGATGGCACCGTATGAAGCGTTGTATGGTCGGAGGTGTCGAACTCCTACATGTTGGACGGAATTGGGAGAACGATGAGTTTTGGGTCCAGAGATTGTGGCAGAATCCGAAGAGAAGGTTAGTGTAATTCGGGCTCGATTGAAGGAAGCATTCGATAGACAAAAGTCGTGCAGATCTCAAACGGAAGGAGATTGAATTTGATGTGGGAGACCAAGTATTCCTTAAGGTTTCACCTTGGAAAAAGGTGATGAGATTCGGTCGCAAAGGGAAGTTAAGTCCAAGGTTTATAGGACCCTATCGAGTGTTGAAGCGAATTGGACCAGTGGCATACCAGCTAGAGTTGCCACCAGAGTTGTAGCAGATGCACGGCGTATTCCATGTATCCATGCTACGTCACTACCGATCGGATCCATCTCATGTGGTTCCAGTTGAAGAAGTGGAGCTAAGGCCAGACTTATCCTACGAGGAAGAGCCGATTCAGATCTTAGAACGAGACGTGAAAATATTATGGGGGAAGTCAGTTCCCCTAGTCAAAGTGTTGTGGCGCAATCATGGATTGGAGGAAGCTTCGTGGGAGCGGAAGAGGCAATGCGACGACAATACCCTCATTTTTTAGCCGTGCAATTTCGAGGACAAAATTATTTTAAGGGGTAGAAGCGTAACATCCTAAAATGGGCCTATCGTTTTTATTTAATTATCTGAAATGGCATGTCTTATGTATTATGAATGTATGGTGAACATTTTGGAAACTTGGAAATGTTAAGTTTAAAGAGGAAAGTGAACATTTTGGAAACTTGGAAATATTAAGTTTAAAAGAGGAAAGTGAACATTTTGGAAACTTGGAAATGTAAGGAAATGTTTTAGAAATGTTAAGTTTAAAAGAGGAAACTAAGGCAAGGTGGTCTTAAGAAAATTAATAGAAGAAATTTGACATAAGAACGAGCTTGGAGAAGTGGCTAGGAGGCACCACTTAAAGCCCGATGAAGTGACGCCACAATCAAGGGGAAGGAGCCTAGGTTCGAGTCACGTGGGAAGCAAATAAAGAGTTTTATTTTCTTTGCAAGGAGCAAGGAGTTGGACGGCACCAAGGCACTTGGGGAAGAGTTTAATTCTCTTTAAAATTTAGCTAAATAGGTGGATCAATGATGGATAATTATTGTTTAAGAGATAAGAGATAATTAAGGGATTATTTCCATTAATTTTAATAAAGATAAGAGAAGTGATGGCCAAGTAAGGAGTCTTGGCCTAGTAATTTCGACAAAAGGAGGAAAATAAGGCTATTCATCAATCTTCTCTTTTCCATTGAAGTCTTTTTGAAAATTTCCTAGCAAACTCTCTCCTTTCTCTCTTATTTTGCCATAGTCAAGTCTTTTTCTCCATAAGTCCACCATTGTCGAATCCCCTAGTGACTCTTTTCCTCTCTTTTCTTTTGATAAACCGACAACACGAGATAACCTTTAGTGATTTCTTGTTAAGTTCCAAAAGCCGAAAACTTGCTATTATCAAGACCATAGCCGAATTGTTTGAGACTTCAAGCAAGGGGTTGTCGACTTGTGCATTAAGGGTAAGGTTAGTGATTATCGATTTCTATTCTTTTTCTTCTAAGATTAAAACCGAAACCAGGAAATCTAACCCCATTATTGTGTTTTGGAAAGAAGGCTTTGGGATCTGTCCATAAGTCGACCATAAGGAAGGAATCTTCCAAGATCTAAGGTAAGGAAGATATTCAGCCACAGGCCACTTTTACCATGTTTACATGTTAGAAATTAATCTAACATGTGTCACAGTGATTTCAACAGATACCAAGGGGCTAAATAGAAATTTCAGATTTTAAATCACAAGGAAATATATATATATGCAATCGGCCAAGGCTTATTCTAGCACTAGATCTATTTTCTTATATGATTTAAAAGCCGAAAACTAATCTATGAAGGGATCTAATACCAACCGATTACAAGGAAGGGAGTCTACAACATTCTGGGATTTGATTAGTAAACAAATCGGCACCAAGGTAAGTTTTAGTGTACTAATCCTACTAGGATTTGGATTTATGGCCAAATGGCTCTTTACTAAGCATTAAATGATTGATTAAATGTAGAGATTTAAGATCTAAGGCATTAGATCAAGCTTTTCAGGATTTCAGCGAATTTGTAAAGCGAATCAAGTGTGTACCCCACACTATCTTTTAATAATATTTATGGCAATATTAAATATATGCATGAATGTGAATATGGCTAAGTACCATGTTAAGGTACAAAGTACTCAGGTACATTTCCTACTCCTACTAGGATTATGTTAAATATCTGTTACGACACACATATGACATTATAAGAATGTGAAATAAGAATTTGGCATGTTAATGCATGATATGTATGGTATGGGGCATATGGGTTATATGAAAAGGGGAAGTGAATGTGGTGACCTAAGACCACGATAACTGAATGTGGTGACCTAAGACCACGATATCTGAATGTGGTGACCTAAGACCACGATATCCGAATGTGGTGACCTAAGACCACGAATTTTATAAGAGGCGATGAGCACGTCATTGCAATGACGCCTTCGATGGTGTGTAGTGGATGGAAGGTTGACTTAGTAGTCCCACGGTGTGTGAGGATGGTACGGGTGATGTGTAGTGGATGGCATATAGGTTTGGGTTCGGGTTGCATCATTATTTCCTATCATTATATGAATATGCATGTAATATGTGAACATATGCCTAAATTGTTAAATTTTAGTGTTGGTTACACATTGAGTCATTTGACTCACCCTTGTGGGATTACTTTTCGGTGACGATCGGTGATGGTAGGGTCGGCGAGGAGCTTAAAGGTAGCCATGCACAAAGAAGGAATTTATTTAATTTGGAATTTTATTTCATTAAGTACTTTGAACTTTTTTTGGGAATTATTTGATGTAATAAGGCCATAGTAGAACTACTTTAGGATCATTTGTTTGGGTGTAGTTGATTTTCCGGAAAACATTTTCCTCTTTTCCAGTGTTTGGTAGGCTGAAAAGCTTTTCCATTTGGAAAACATTTTACAAACACGCGTAAAATGACTTCCTTAATTCTGGAAAACGTCTTACCGATTTAGAATCCGTAAGACATTTTCCATTCCCTTCCCATCGTCTCAGCCATTCCCTTCCCATCATCTCAGCTTCAAAAAAATTTTCTCACATCTCAATTGCACTTCCCACTCCGTCTCTCCCACTCGTCGAAGAGTTTAATTGCTAACTTCTTTTTACCCAAACCCACGTCTCTGTTTGATACTAATCCCGGGACGGATCAACAAGACCCATAACCCTAATCCCAGGGGACGGAATCGGTCCATTGGTGACCAACGCGGTGGAACAAGTGATGGAAGCAATGCACGCACTAGTTTACTTCGAGAAGTACCAAGTTCACGGCGATATGAAGCAGATACCGCAGGAAGTCATAGATTGCATAAGGAAGAGACACCTGAGGTTTGAAAATTTTCCTTTTTTTGGAGAATTTTGGGATTTAAAGACTATGAAATTTCACACATCAACCATTTCCAGGGTTTCTCAATTCAAAAATAAAGCTCCCTTCTCCTTTCACTCCTCTTCTAAGCTTAGCTCAAACCATAAAAAATAGTCATTTTAATTTCCTTTTTTCTTTTTTTTCCCCTTAAAGAATCTGGAATCTGCTTCAGTTTCTTGTTTGGTTCCCTAGAAAATGTATGAAACTTGAAGTTGTTATTCTTTTTCAGGTGTAATTTTGGAATAGCATTTGATATCGATGGCGTTATTCTTCGAGGCCGTGTTCCCGTTGGAGGTTCTCCACAAGCTTTGAGAAGATTGTATGGAGATTCGATGCGATTATATATATTTTCTATTGGTTTACTTTTCAATATCATGAATCTTGTTTGGTTGCACTCAAATGCAAGGACATTTTGAAAATGATATTGTTAATCAGTGTGTTTTTTTTTCCTTTATTACTTCCACAGGTGAATTGATTGTCCCGTACTTGTTCTTGACTAATGGTGAGTTACTCTGAAGTGAGCCTACTTTGTTTCATTGATGGGAACGTAACTATTTTCATTGATAGCAGTATTTTTTTAGCTGTTATTTGAAGTGATTATGTGTAACTTTAATATAATTACGGTAGAAATTGGTGTCGAAAAGTATGAACTTAGTTGGTATTGTTTGGAATCCAACTGCTAAAGCCAAAATTAACCTACAAATCATTTTGTGTGAGAGTAGTATGAGGAGTGTTATTGTATGTCCTTTGGTAAAGTAAGATGGTCGTTTGATTTGAATAGGAGGTGGCATCCGAAGTTTCTCCTTTGGGTATGATGGGGTTGTGGTTTTAGAAGTGCATTTGGTTAATTCTTTGTTTGTTTCTTTGAGAAATGTAAGGTTAAAAAAGAACTTTTACCCTTTCATTTTGTTATTATTGCACTCAAATTTGAAACCACGAACACCAAAAGTGAGCTTAGTTGAATTTGGATAATTGAAAGAAAATATAGAAATTGAAAAGAAAATAGACTTTGGCCTTGATGGGGTTGAGTTCTTGGAAGTACATATGGATAATTCTTTATTTGTTTGCTAATAAATATGAGGAAAAGAAAGATGAACTGCTCCCATTTACATTTTGTTCATATGAGCCTATTTTGATTTTATTTGGCACTCAAATTTGAAGTCCTTTGGTTAATTGAAAAATAGTTATTGGAATTGAAAAAAAATAGGTCTTTGTTATGTTGATGGTATTGAGTTTTAGAAGTGCATTGGGATATATTCTTTGTTTGTTTGCTATGAAAAGTGAGAAGAAAATGAACCTAACCATTATATAAATTATTTGTTTGTTTGTTATGAAATGTGAGAAAAAAAGTGAGCTTCGTTCGACATTCAATATTTCGTTCTTATGATTTGTGTCTTGCGGGTTGGAGGCTCGAGGTGCCTACTTCATCATTAGTGTAGAAGCAGACAAAGTATGTACTTGAAATAGTGAAACTTGTTTAAAATCGTGTTGCAGCTCAAATAAGTTCTATTTCCGGAGTTAACCTCACTGTAAAAGATATTAGATATAATATGATATATCCCCATCAATGATAATATAAGTGCTCTCCTTAATACTCCTTTGAAAATATAGGGTATGCCATTAAAACCATTGATAGAAGGAAATTCGTCGGCTATATTCTAATATGACTCTATGGATGCTACTAGAAGGTTAGGTGACAATGTTTAAGGTTCTTTTTCTCCTTGTTGCAGTTTTGTAGCTTCTGTAAAAAGTTTAATATATGTCAAGTCATTATTAGTGGTTTTCCAGGTTTTTGTTAGTGCTCATGGACCGACCACAGTAGGCACTTTGCAAACGTTAAATTATGGAGTTTATTGCTGTTCTGTCTTTGCACTTATGGTGATAATCAAGTATGCTATTGATTATATATGAGGTAATCTTTGTTGTGCTGATTGGAACATAACCATTAGTTACTAGGGTCACCTTGCATAAAACCTGTCAACTTGTTATGGGATCCTTATTAAGAAATGGTTCTAATGATCAGGTCATTATTGAGATGACTGCTGGAGGAGTCGATTGCAGTGTTGAATGTACGGGGAGTATCCAGGCCATGATTTCTGCATTTGAATGCACCCACGATGTAAATAGATTCACAACATTTTCTTCTTCATCAATGATGCTAGATTATATCATTTTTCATGTTTAGCTGAAATGACTTGATTTTCAGGGGTGGGGAGTTGTGGTGCTTGTGGGTGTTCCAAACAAAGACGATGCATTCAAAACTCACCCAGTGAATCTGCTGAATGAGAAGACTCTCAAGGGTACTTTCTTTGGAAACTACAAGCCTCGGTCTAGCATTCCTGCTGTTGTGGAGAAATATATGAACAATGTGAGTTTATCTTCCTGTTTATTGGAACCAAGAGTGAGTGTTGAATACCAAAATAGAATGTGTTCGATATTTATGCATGAATATGTAAATCTTGGTTGGAATATGTATTGGACACGAGTACATTTTCTCTTCCATACAAATATACTAATGGATAGTAAACACTATGGTATCTTTGATGTTGCGGGAACTTGAGTGGATAAATTCATCGCACTAATCGTGCCTTTCGAGAGATCAACAAGGCATTTGAGTTAATGCTTGCGGGTAAGGGACCGAGATGTGTGATTCGCATGGATGCATAAGGAATGGATAGCTGGATTGATCATCCATGGATGAAGGGCTTTTTGTAGGGTTTGGATTTCTTCATAGGTTCTGGACACAATATACACCCCATATTTAATATTTTAAAAGTCCTTGTTTCTTGTTTAATCAATTACCCTTAAAAATTTAAGTGGCTAAAAAGTTGTCGAGATTTTACATACTTTGAGCTTGAGTTTTTCCTTTTGTATATGCACATGTGCAAAGAGTGATTAAGGAAATAAATAAAGTATGGTACATGGTTTTCTTTGTTTGTAATGTAATCTTCTTCCTTTTTTAGTGCCTTTCATTCTCTTTTCTCTGCATTCAATTCCTATAGGTTCAAACCATCGACACTTGTTTCATTACTCCTACTTTTCTATTTGCGTCAATAATATCGAAAACATTCGCAATTTATTAACCAAGTTGTAAATTATCACTAAATCATAGATATATTTAGAATATTTAAAACATTTTTTTCTTTTTTTATACAATATAATTTCAAAATCACACTCATACACTCACATTACCATATTGACAAAAAGATCAAACCTTGATATAAGATACAGTGAAGATCAAACCTTGTAAATCATTGCAATATATGTAAAACAATTTAATATGTATAGAAAATTTATTAATATATGTAAAAAGACTTTTAGAAAAATATTTTCAGAAAAGCGCCAAACAATGAAAATATTTTACAGATTCATCCAAACACGAAAATATTTTACGTAAATCATTTTCGAGAAAAGTAAATCATTTTCTAGAAATCATTTTACGGAAAATATTTTCTTTATAAACAAGCGAGCCTTACTTTGCTCTTATTTATTAAGCTTACAAACTTTTATCTATTAAAAGATTAAGTAAATTTATTTTAAAATAAAGCCTAAACGTTTTGTCACCTAAAGTAAAGGATTTTAATAATGAAATAAACTTGTTTTCAACTCAAGCCCAACCCAAAACAATCTTTCTTTCAAAACACACAAGTTTTTCCTAAGTAACAAAAGAATTTGAAACGGTTTACATCGGGGAACATACCAGATCCGGTCAAGGCTTGTGGGCGGGTTTGGGGTGTTTCAGACTATGATAAATTTGATCCTGCATCCAAGGCGGCATAATCATAATTTCAAATGAACTTAGAGAGAATCTATGAAACGATGTAACCACAAAATTTGAAGTCTTTAAGAGATAAAATTTTAAAGTAGAGATTTCAAACTCATTGTTTATCATTGACTTTTGTGCAGATCTTTTCGGAGTGATCGATGTCTTGCCATTTTTCCGTAGCTCACCGTAGCTCACCACTGACGAACTTAGTCTCTGTCTTAGGCATAAACACATTCTTTATGATAATGGTTCTCTATGGTACTGACCTGATTTTGTCTCATTCCAGTTTCCTTTATACCTTAACAAGCTTAACTCTCACTGTTACCCCTACATTTGGATATAAGGTTTGTGCCCTTCCACTGATTGTCCTCCATCTATGTGCTCTTTAAATTCGAATCCGTACCCTGATTCATTCATCTGATGCTAGAATAAACCTAAGATTTTCTATTAGAGTATGCCCACAGACCAATCATGAGATGATTGTAATAACGTACTTGTTTTACTTTGTTTATTAATATAAGACATTGCTATTATTATTTCAATTTCTTTTCTGTGTATATAAATAAACTAATTTATAATAATGTCTTGAGAATAATATGATTTTTCTTAAAAGGTCCTTAGTCGAGTATTATTGTGGCCTTAGACAACAATAATGTATTAAGACTAATGTGTAGTTTATTGATGACAAAGTGTTGTCATTGACATGTGATGTCAAAATCAATACATGAGTATGTGTGTTAGAGAACAACATATTAGACTGACCCGCTATGAGTATGTTTCTTAGATTATTATGTAATAGTCACAACATTACTCATAGTGATTACTATGTATATGATCCTCAGACTTGAGATCATTATTATCCCAACATCATGAGTCGTATATTTTGATACAGTCAAACGTCCATCATAATTGGTTGTTCTATAAAGACTGATGTTGGATATACCAAAATCTATGTAGTGGGATATGGTTGATCAATATAGGATTTGTCCCTCCTACATAATGGAAGCAATATCTTAGGCCACTTGATTGAGTGAGACTAGAACTGCATGGCCATTATCAAATAAGTTAATATGAGATATCATACTTATTTGTTTATCATAGTCAACTTAGGATATCAAGAAACATTAGATGGACTATGCAAGTGTGACTATTCCATGACTTGTGTCCATTCTAGATATAAAGGATAAAAGGATTTAATACATGAAAGGTTAATCACAGAGAGGTTATGTCGAATCATGACTTCTTGTAACTTAGGTAGCAATAATGCATTGCTAGATGCCACTCATTGTTTGTAATATTAAAATTGTTCTAGTATTACTGCTAACGTTACAAGAACCTATAGGGTCACACTCTATGGTTGAAACGAATGGAATCCAAACATATTTGGTATTGTTTTTAGCTGTCACATAAATTAAATTGATTATAAAATTAATTAATTGGGCAGTTAAATATCAAACGAATTATATGTACAAGTTCGTTGTACACATAATGAGAACATGATTAAATTAATATATATGAATTTGATTCCTATAAACTAAACATAATTTCGAAATCCTTGTTATAATTATTGTAATTGTAATTTACGATCTAATATTATTATAATTATTGTAATTGTAATTTTTGGTCAAACATTATTATAATTATGGTAATTATAATTATTATATTGATTAATTATTATAATGAATTTTGATTCATATTAAAATATCAAATATTCCTGAATTAGGAAATATAGGGTTTTTAAGAAAACCTAATATACGAAAAAAAAAAAAGAGAGAGGTCTAGTAGTAGTTATATAGTGAATTCTCTCTGAAAAGTTTAAGAGAGTTCTTGTTGTTCGTTGTCACACCAGGTGGATTACATAGAGGTTGAAACTTTTTGTAGTAGCTTGGAATCGACATATAGTTGCGTAATCAATTTCACAATAGTTATCTTTGGTTTTCCAGACGATTAAAGGTAATCGTTCATACCCTTCTCACCTCGATTCCTTCCTCGCACATGGATCCTTAGATGTGATCATTGGTTTATTTTTTTTCACTGCATCATGCGGTATAATGGTGTTCTTACATTTTCCACCTTAACACTTCCTCTCCTCCAAAATCACAACATTAAACAGGTTGACAAGCTAACTGAATGGATGCCCCATCAACCTGGAGGGTTCGTACTTTATAATCTAGCCCTAAGCTTTCAGTTCACCTTGTTCCCAATCTTTTGAAAAATTGGGTTTAATAGATAGTTCCTATCGATCTTTACGCTTAGCTACTTTCTGACAAATTGTCTGCTCAAGGTAGCCCTTGGCAGGCTTTTTCTTCTATTAGCCCCATGTGGTCTATTCGGCGTTACCTAGTCCTAGTCAAATATTCTTCCTTTCTATAAATTCCCAATAAACTCTACTAGTCTTATCGTTTGTGCGATCATTATCTCCGAGTGAACCTTGATGGACTTATCCATCTCTAGCTGCCCTTTCTACCGCAAATCCTTAGATTTAGGCTCCACTTGAGCATCTCATTATCGCCTCAATACGGGGAGTCGAAGCCTGTATCAAATACAATTTTGAACTCTTCTTCCCTTGAGCCACACCCAAGGAGCCATTAGTCAGTTTCCACTGACCCTCACTAAAAGTGTTACAAAAACCATCATCAAGCTTTTCTGCAAAAATCAAATTCAAACGAATATCTGGTGCATTTAAGTGTCATCTTGGTTCAATTTTAGTGACCAAGCTAACATTTCATAACCCCATTTCCATAAATTAGGTATGTAAATATTAAATTAAAATATTTACAAAGTTGGTATAAAAGAATATTAAATTTTGGTTATTCAATTTTTTTATTAATTTTTTAATTTAGGTATAAAAACTAGATTATAAAAGTTTTACCGCTCTAGGTTTTTAATTGGCCAAAGACTTAGGGACTTAAATTGCAATTAGCCAAAGGTCTAAAATGGTAATTAAACCATGTTATAACATATGTTAGTAGATTGTGATGGAAGATTCCTCTTAAAAGGCTTAACGATGGTTTAAAAACCTAATTAATTAACACTTAATCTAACTATATAAGAGAAAAATAAAGTAAAGTTTGTCATCTTTTCTTCATCTTCTTCATTGTACTGAAACTTGAAGGAAAGAAAACCTAAGAAATTTCTCACGATTCGGTCCTTGATTAGGTAAAATTTTTACGTCCTTTTCTTGTAATTTTTATGTTTTGAGGACGTGGGAGCTTGATTTAGCTACCCCATGTACCAATTTGTAAATCTATTAAAGTTTTTGAAAGTTTCCATCAAGGATTCCTTAAAGAAATTGGTGTTAACTTGATAGATTTTAAGCTTAGATGTGAAAAGAGAATAGATTGTAATGTTTAATTGTTAGTTTTGAACTTAAGAACCAAAGTGAATAAATTGTGAATTTGATATGAAATTTTAGTAAAGTAGGGAGTCCCTAAAGGATGTAATTGAGATCGATTTTCAAACCGAGACTCAAATGAAAATTATGACTATTTTGATTTTCGATACATAATTGAATAAAATCTAAAACTTCAATGGTATTAAAAAATAAAGTTTTATAGGTTCATTCATATCATGAACTAATGTATAAATATTAAATATTGATGAATTGAATGAAATAATTGTATAGATCAAAAATTGAATCAAACCGGTGATAATCAAATCAGTGACAATGTATAAATATTTAAAATTGAGAATTGAATCGAATAGTTGTATAGATTGAGAATTGAATCAAACCGTTGGACTTGGTATATGGTTTGAAAATGCATGATGTGGCATTTGTGATGCCTATTTGAATAAGTTTACTTTGATTTATATGCTTGAGATATGTATGGCATATGAAATTGCATATTTTAAAGTGGATTGACATAGGTAAAGTTGGTATGGAATAACTTGGTGAATATGTGGTAACTGACATTGAATTATTGAAGTTTAAATGATGTGCATGTAATGAATGTTTTGATGGATACTTGAACATAGTTTTTTTTAACTTTTTGGCATGTTTTGGTAGGCTTTAAGACAATTGATAATGGTATTTTGATCCATCCTTGAATGATTGAATGAAATGAAATGGATGATTTGTAATAGTTGAACATATATTGAATTGGTTTTGTTTAGAAATGGTTAATGGCTTATTTTGGCATGAAACATTATGTGTTGGTATGTTTTAAGTAATTATATTGAATGCTTGAATTGGGATGTACGAAATAGGTACCAAAATGACTCATTTTTACCAAATACAAGCTCCTCGTCCTGACGAGCAACTTTCCTCATCGCAACATCGGTCGACAGTGAGTCATGTTGCGACACCAAGTGGCCTATGGCCAAGACATGACATACACTTTTGTGATGTCACGACGTGGAAGAGATGACGTCTTGGCATCGGCCTTGAACTTTGAAAACTTTATAATCTGGTCTTGTTTCATGCTTGGGTTGACAAAAGAGGTTTTGTAAGCTTGATTAACACTTGGATTTGATTATTTAACCTGAATTAAATGTGTTTGGTGTTGGGTTGCATGTATAAATGATTTTTTTATGTTTAATTGATTGTAGTTTCTTCGGCAATTAATATGGCATCCTACGCTCAGACCTAGCGATTGGGTCGAGCGAGGGGTGTTACATATCACCACCATCTCTATTCTCTCTTTTCCACTTGTAGCAATAGTTCTTGATATGGCCTTTCTTGCCGTAATGATGACACTTAAGATTATTGTAGCTTGATCTCAAATTGATTCGACTTATGTCTCTAACCTTTTCACCTTTGTCTTTATTGCTCCCTTTACTTTCGGTCACTAGAACCTCGGATCGTTATGAAGAACCTTTAGACCTTCTTACCACCTCTTCGTTCAACACACCACTCTCAACAATTTCCAATGTCATAATACCCTTTGTAGCAAAATTAATAAGTAAAACTCAAAAGGTTTCCTAATAGTCTGATAGAGTAACAAGAAATGAAAGCTTCGTAATCTCATCATCAAATTTAATTCTCGTACCAAGTATTTGAGTCAACAAACCTTGGAACCCATTCAAGTGGTCAGCTATAGAAGTCCCTTTCTTGTAACTCAATATCATCATTATCTTAAGCATGAACAACTTGTTATTGCCGAACTTCCAAGCATACAAGTTTTCAAGCTTATTCTACAATGTACCCATGTGTCTCTTGATCAATGTGGTTATAGAAATTCTCGTCAATAAATTGTCAAATAAAACCATACAATTGTTGATGCTCAAATTCCCTGTAACACCCCAAACCCGACCTAGACGATATGGCCAAATCTGGCGATATCACATGATAGTGCTTTAAAAATTGCAATAACGTTAAGGCCATTTTCAAAACGTTATATTTTGCGAAAACTTTTAAAATAGTTTGTGAATTTGTGTGTATTTTGATAAAATGTTTGTTTGTATTGAAAACTCGAGTTTTCTTACTACTAGAAGTAAAACCATAAACCTTGCAAATCCCAAATTTAAACAAAATACGTAATGGCCATAATTACATAAAAATCTTTCCAAATAAAAATCAAAACCATGATAAGTATAAACCATAAATCTATCGTGAGGCAATAGTAGTTTTCATTGTCGAGTCCTCTGCTGTGTCGATCTGTCTAACGTTGGGGATTACCTGGACAAATTAAACAGAAAAGGGTAAGTTTTGCAACTCAGTGTGTAATCCCCACAGAAATCAAACGTACAGAATAATCACCAAAAATTAGAAACCATAGACTAGCCTGGAGCCCATTACAGAGTCAGTTTGGGCCTTAGCCCACTCGGATGCAGAATCAAATATATATATATATATAATAGGGCCTTAACCCAACCAGATACAGAATCAAAAATATATTAGGGCTCAGTCCAATCAGATATAGAATGCAGATCAGAATATCAAAATCTTACCCACCAGCCTCTACACACCATCTCCGTCTAGCCCTACACACCATGTGGGGATATAATCAACCCATTAATCCCTACACACCATACTGTACCAAAATGCGGCACATAAATAGAATAATGCAGCTGAGCTGCTAGATAACAGGCTTAAAGCCTTTCAGACACTTCTTCTGAAATATCATTAACCCTCACCGATACAATGCAACATACCAAATATGACATGCAACATGCAAATAACCGATCATACATTTAGTTCAGTACAGATATCATGCTCAGTCAAACACCATATAATCAGATCACATAAATAGGGGTCTAAGTAACGCTTACTAACCCTACAGTAGGTCCACAGTCGACTTGGGCGACCCTTGCAACCTTACAGATCATTTCAAAAAAATGGGCTTACACACCCATGTGGCTGTCCCGAGTGGGCCCACATGCCCGTGTGGCCCACATGGCCTAATAGGTCGAGCCCGTGTGTCACACACAGCCCTGCCCGTCTATTATACGACCCTGACACTTGCGCACAGCCTGGCTCATCGATCACACGGCCGTGTTGTGGCTCATAGCCTTGCACACGGCCTACCGCACGACTACCACATGGCCGTGTTGTAGCGCCCCATTTTTCTTTAAATTCAGTTTTTGGTAATTTTGACAAGAATGAGTGTCTGGTTCAGTGGATATGTGTTCTGGGTGTGTGTGGGAGGTCCCAAGTTCAAGTATCAACTTGGGTGAATTTTGGTATTTTTATGAATAAAGCCCAAACCCTGTTTAGTAGGCTTATAAGTTAAAGTGTGTAGGTAATTAACAGAATGGGCCTGCTGGTCTGGTGGTTAAGTGGTGTTGGAGTGTGGGTGGTCCTGTGTTCAAGTCCCGGCGTGAGCATTATTTTTGGTTGTCATGCCCAAAGAGTTTGTGTTGGACTGAAAATCTAATTGTAGGAAGTTTAGGAGAAAAATAAGGGATTAGGGAGGGGTTATCGATTTTCTAATCATTCTGCTTCTTCTTTTGAAATTTTTAGCTAGCACCCTTCCTTTTCCTCCCCTTGCTGTTGAAACTCGTCCCCACCCTTTCCTTTTTCTTTCGGTTGCTTTTCCAATTACTCATTTGGTTCGGTACGACGTCGACGATTGGTAAGTTTTGTTATGTTGTATCCTGGTTGTGATGGTGAATAAGTGACATAAGAAAAGTGGTTATTTTGATTGGTAGGAGTCAATCAAAGGGCTAGAGATTAGCCATTTATGGTGTGAGGTTGTAAAGTTCCTACTGTTTGTTTGAAGGTAAGTGTTAAGTGATTATGTTGATTCATTGTTGGAATGATGGATTTGTTTAAACTGTGGTTATAGGCTAATTCTAAGGTTTTAATGTCAATTATAGGTTGAAGATTGCTCGGGGTTGTATTAGCATCGATTTGAAACCAGGTGTGTACCCGAAAACGTAGAAAATGAGGTTTTGGCAAAATCCAAAAACCTTTCTATCGATGCCACATGGGCCAAGCCGTGTGATCCACACGGCTAAGGCCAATTTGGGCCGTGTGGGCCACATTGTCGTATGGCCCATACGGGCAAGCCATATGGGCTTGTGATCCCATTTTTCTAAAATTTTTGTAGGGTTGCACGGGTCGCCCAAGTCGACTATGAACCTACCGTAGAGTCGATAAGCAATACTTAGACCCTAAATGAATTATCTATTTGTCTGATTTTTGTACTAAGCATGTATGCTGATCTGAATATATATGTATGAGTTTAAATTTCATAATAGCATGTCATTTTTGTATGTTGCATTGCATCGGGGTGGGTTGATTATGATTGGGGAAAGTATCTGAAAGGCTCTTAAGCTTGTTATCTAGCAGCTCAGCTGCAAGTCTTTGATTATGTGCCGCATTCGGTACAACATGGTGTGTAGAGCTCGGTGGGTTGATTTTATCCCTACATGGTGTGTAGGGTTGGACGAATTTGATGTGTAGAAGCTAGTGGGTAGGACTCTTTTTTCTGCATATTCTGTTTGAAATGGGCCAAGGCCCTATAATCCGTTCATTTCTGTATCTGAGTGGGCTAAAGTCCACACCGTTTCTGTAATGGGCTTAGACTCAAACTGTGAATGCATGACTGTTTTCTAATATGATATTGTGTGCATGTTTTTCTGTGGGGATTACACACTGAGTTTACGAAAACTCACCCTTTTTGTTTAATCCGTATAGGTAATCCCCAGCAGTAGACGGATAGGTGCAGCGGTGGACTCAACGGTGACCACGGTTATGGACACTTATTTACGGTTTATTTTTAATTATGATTTTGTTATATTTGGGGTAAATTTTATGTAATAAGGCCATTCATATTTTTGTTTAAAACTTGGGATTATTGTTTTATAAATTGCTAGCAGTAGTACAAGACTCGAGTTTTTAAAGTAAACAAATGTTTTATAAAAAACACACAAATTTGCAAATTACTTTTAAAAAGATTTCGCAACGTATAATGTTTTGAAAATGGTCAATAAATGATTAAATGACTTGTTTAGACGAAAGCCTAAGATATGTACAAATGGTTTTAATGTAGTTAAGTTTTCCAAAGCACTATCATGTGATAGATTCTAATTTTCTGTGTTTTCGAGTACACACTTGAATTCAATCTGCTGCAAAAACCCTCCCGAGCACTCCTAGGCCTAAAATCGAGACATCCCTCATCAGTTTAATAAATTTATTAGGGAATTCAGATAACGAGATCGAGCAGAGACTCCACTTACCACCGACAAAGGTCCTTCGTAAACACCACTAACACCCACGATACAAAAATCACTACTCAAAACCTCACCTAACGCCTTCAATAACAGAAGAACACGTTACTACATAGATTAATAAAGTTCAACGACGAAGATTATGAAGGAAACTTACCGAACCAACGCCTAAATTTTGTACCAAAAACCGTTGAAATGAAAGAAAGAAAATCAAGATGAAGAGCATGATGTAGCAGTAAAATTTCAATAAAGGAATGGAAAAAGAAGAGCAGATTTCGGCAAATGGGGGAAAAAGTATGGGGCAAACGTCAGAAACAACACAAGAGAGGGGGAGAGCTGAAATTTGAATAGGAAACTGAAACACCCCAAACCCGGCCCACGAGCCTCGACCGGATCTGGCATGCTCCTTGAGTAAATCATTTCAAAAACTTGTTTGTGCTTTGGAGAAACATGAGTGGTTTTGAAGAAAAATCGATTTGTGTTGTGTTCAATTAAAAACGGTGTTATTCTTGAAGTCTAGAGTTTATTAAAACTCCATTTTATACTTCAAAACTATAAGTTAAAAGAAATACGAGTTTTAGAGTTTACCATTAAATTGAAAATCGTTGGTGTTTAGGTGACGTAACATTTAGAATTTATTTTAAAGAAAAGTTATTTAACCTTTTGGTCGATAATAATCGTATCATGATAAAAATAATTAAAATTCATGCATAAAATAGTTAATAGTAATGGCCATATTACATCAAAGCAAAACCGAAATAAATCCAAAATACTTAAATATAAAATTCCAAATAAAATCACCTTGGTGAGCATGGCCACCACTAAGCTCACCTTAACCCGGTCCATTCTTGAGTGTCACTGAAAAGATATCCCATAACGGGGTGAGTTAACAGACTCAATGTGTAACAACCAACACAAACTCCCAACGATTTAGGCATACAAATCATATATACAAAACATATATAAACAATGATGCAATCCCGAACCCAAACCTAGATAGCCATCCTCTACACATCACCCGTACCTGCCATCACACCGTGGGGATTACTAAATCGACCCTCCATCCGCTACACACCATCGAAGGCGATCATTGCGGGACGACTTGCACATCGCCCTTATAAATTGTGGCATAGACACGGATAATGTGACAGAGTCACTATATAATAATATGTGACATAAGTCACCACATTCAGATTATGTGACATGAGTCACAGATATTGTGGTAAAAACCACCAGATCACTTCCCCTTTTCATAATTACCCATATGCCCCATGTGCCATACAAATCATGCGGATAACATGCCATATGCCTTATTCATATTCATAACCAATTTTCATATATGTCACATTGAATAATACTATCAACAGATCTTTAGAGAATAACGTACCTGAATATGCCGTACCACTGAATGGTAACTTTAGCCACATCTTTCATATTCTTATTAACACACATATTTAATTAATACCGTAAGTCTATTAGGAATTGATGTAGGGCTACACACCTGGTACTAACGTGTTCTTTGAATCCGAAAGACTCATCAAACAGATTGTACTCTTCCCTAAAAATCATAGTTAGAATCGGCTAGTCACTAACACTTAATATGGCCTTGGCCGAATGCTAACACTCTATTACCTTGCGGATCTAAATCCCGGAATTAATCATTGCTCTTGGTGTTGTCGAAATTCCTATAGGCACATGTTAGATCCAATTCTAACATTTAAACACAATAAATGGCCTTGACCTAAAACCACCTTGCTTACCTTAGATTTTGAAATCCGAAGATCTCCTCCTTATAGTCGACAACAACCAAATCCCAAAACCTCCTTCATAGTTTGACCAAAGAAACGATAAAGAGGCTAGATTCAACTTTCATTTAAAAGAAAAGGAAGGAAATCGAATAACATTTGATCTTACCCTATTACGTAAATCATTGCACCTTGCACCGCTACCATAGAGATTGGCTATGTAGGCTAGATAGTGATTGATTTGCTTGACTTTTGAGTTTAATCAACAATCGGCTATGGCTAGGAAAAGCTTTTGGAGTTTAATCAACAATCGGATATGGCTAGGAAAAGCTTACTTTGGCTTTTGGAAAATGGTTGAATCGTGAGAAGATGAAGAAGAAGAGAAACTAAGGTTTGAGAGGTTTTAGTTTACGGTCACAAAAGAAAAGAAAAGAAAGGAATAGAGCTTTGGCAGATAGAAAAATAAAAAAGATGCCTATTACTACACTAAGTAAATTCGGCACCTAGCTCCCCTTGTATGACCGAATTATGCACCCCTTAGAGTCCCATATTCGGCCACTTGCTTCCCTCTCTCCCTTATCCCTTGATCCCTTCCACCTTAGCCGAATCCTCAAACTCTCCCACCCAATCTATACTTCATCCTTTTAGAGTCCACATGCCATCCAACTTCCTTCCTCCCTGATGAAAAAAAACAACTCCACAAGTGCTCCCCTTGCTGCTCGAACCTTGGCCCTGCACACTACTTGTGGCGTCATTTATTAAGGCTCTAAGTGGCGCCTTCTTGCCACTTTAACAAGCCCACTTTTTATGTCCAATTTCCCTTTCAAATTCTCTTAAAGCCTTATTTGCCTAGCTCCCCCTTTAAGGCTTAAAATCTAATATTTTCTAAGGCACTTACCTACACTCTAAAGTTCTCAAAATTTCATACAACACATTCAAACACACATAGGCATGCTACTTCATACAATTAAGCAAAAATGCACAACCCCTAAATCCCGGATGTTACAGTTCTACCCCCTTAAAATAATTTCAACCTCGAAATTACCTGGCTAGAATAGGTGGGGGTATTGCTGTCGCATTGCTTCTTTCGGCTCCCAAGAAGCTTCCTCCAATCCATGATTATGCCATAACACTTTGACCAAAGGAACAGATTTCCTCCGTATTACCTTCACATCCCGTTCTAGAATCTGAATCGGCTCCTCCTCGTACGACAAATTTGGTCTCAGCTCCACCTCCTCAATCGGCACTATATGAGATGGATCCGATCGGTATCGGCGTAGCATCGATACGTAGAACACATCGTGCATCTGCTTCAACTCCGAAGGAAACTCTAACTGGTATGCCACTGGTCCAACTCGCTTTAATACCCGATATGGTCCTATAAACCAGGGACTTAACTTCCCTTTGCGACCAAATCTCATTACCTTTTTCCAAGGCGAAACTTTAAGAAACACATAATCTCCCACAGCAAACTCCATCTCCTCTTGTTTAAGATCTGCGTATGACTTTTGCCGATCGGATGCCTCATTTAACCGTGCCGAATTACCTTAACCTTCTCTTGGATTACGCCACAATTTTGGACCCAAAATCGGCGTTCCCCAATTACATCCAACATGTAGGAGTGCGACACTTCCGTCCATATAGCGCTCAAATGCGGTGCCATCCGAATACTTTTACGATAGTCTGTTGTTATCATAAATTCCGCTAAAGGTAAGAAATCTTCCCAACTCTCTCGAAGTCTATCATATGACCCTCAACATATCCTCTAACACTTGGATCACTCGCTTCAGATTGATGTCCATTGCGGATGGAATGCCGTACTGAAATCCAACTTGGTACCTAAAGCTTGATGTAGCGCCTTCCAAAATCGAGACGTAAACCTCGGATCCCTATCCGAGATAATCGACACCGACACTCCGTGCAAACCACAATCTCAGCTACATACAACTTTGCCAATTTTTGTAGAGAATAGTCAACCCGCACCGATATAAAATATGCAGATTTCGTCAGTCGATCTACTATCACCCATACCGAGTCCTTCTTAGTAGGCGTACGGGGAAGCCCACTAACGAAGTCCATGGTGATTCTCTCCCACTTCCATTGCGGAATCTTTATCGAGCTGAAGCAATCCTGACGGAACTTGGTGTTCAACCTTAACTTGCTGACACGTTAAGCACTTCCCTACAAATTCGGTAACTTCCGCTTAAGACCAGGCCACCAGGATTATTCCCGTAAATCCTTGTACAACTTACTACCTCCAGGATGCATAGCATAAGGGCTACTATGCGATTCCTGAAGAATTCTCTACCCTAACTCCTCATCCTTCGGCATACAGACCTTGCCATGAAAACACAGCACTCTGTCGCCATTTACACCAAAATTTTCCAATTCCCCACACTGCATTTGCCGCAACTTAGCACTTAGATCCTCATCATGGTGACTCTCTTTCACCTCATTCAACCACGTCGACAACTTGCAACTCTGCTAACAAACTTCCATCGTCATACAAGCTAAGATGTAAACATTGCCTCGGATCCAACACTACTTTTCGACTTAAGGCATACGCCACTACATTCGCCTTGCGGGTGATACTCAATAGAACAATCGTAGTCCTTCAATAATTCCACCCACCTTCACCTTCTTTTCTTTTTTCAATTGTGTTAAGCAAAAACCGACATGGTGTTTCTTTTCAACAGTAGAAAGTTCTCTTCTCTCTCCTTTCTTTTTTTCATTCATGCTAAAGTGAAATTTGTTCTTCTTGAACACTTTATTCATTTCTTCCTCTTTCTCAAAGCGAAAGTATCCATCATTCTATTTTTTTCCAAAGTCATTTTAGCCAAAACCTTGGTGTGAAGCTAAAGCTTTTCCTCCATTTCTATTTCTTCTCAAAAATCGAAGGTATCTTTCTCTTTTCCGTTTTGGTGGTGGCGAATAGTAACTCCTTCTTCTTTGCAACTCTCTTTTGTGTAGTAGAATCTTTCTTCTCTCCTAGTGGTGATTGGTGGTTGAATATTGGATGTTGTTAGGTCTTTGGTTTCAATCGGTTGGTAGTGGGTAAGAGCTTGGCGAATGGCCATTTTTCCTTTACCGTTCTTATATTTGGTGGTTTAAATAAAGGTCGGTTTGTTATTGGTTGAAGGATATTGATCTAATGTGTAGACCAATCTCTTTGTAGGACATTGATTTTGGGAACAAGTGGGAGGAGCCTTGTTGTCGATAAGCAAGCAGTAAGTGGTGGTAAGAGTAGTTTTCTTTTAGATTATTCATTTAGTCTTTGTTATGTAAAATTTGCTAAAGAGATTAACCATTTTTCTTTAGGGTGTGCGATTGTTCAAAAAAAAACATTATCGATTCGGGTTTGGTAGGAAACCAAACCAAGTTAAAATGAGGTTAATCGATATACCCTTACGGTTTAATTGGTTATAGCGAATGGTTTAGGTATTAATCTCTTGTTGGTGATTATAGATTGAGGGTTGTCGAGGTGATCAAGGGGCGTGGACCGATTCTTAGGATTAACATCTTATTATTTCGTGTGTAAACCAACACACTATCTTAACTAAGTAATATGATAACTTTGTTTGTGTAAATGAAACGGATGTGGTTGACTATGTTGATACCCGTTGAGGTATGGATACGGATTAAGTAAGTCCGTTTAGTTATGAAATATGTGATGACATACGATATCATGATTATGGGTGTATATTCATTGAGATGCCATATTGAGCATGTGAGCATGATAGCATGATTGCGATTTTGCATCTAGTATGATATGTGATTGGGTGATATGAGAGGAGGAGTATGATATCCGTGTCTTTGGGACAACGTGTCTTTGGGACACGGGAGGTTTAGCACCTCCGGTGGTTTGGTACCACAATGATATTTTGTGACTTTGGGTCACAAGAGGTTTAACACCTCGCGTCTCGTCGGTGGCTTAGTACCACGATGGGTTGGCCTGATTGATTATCTGGGATTAGCCTTGATGATTTGGTATCTGCGATGGGTTGGCCCCATCATCGGTTGTGACTACGGTCACGGTGATTTAGTATCACATTGTGTCTTTGGGACACGGAGGTTTGGCACCTCATTGCGACTCGTCCACGTGGTTTGGCACCCTTTGTGGGTTGGCCCCTTATGAGATATGGGATCGTCGCTGGTGATTTGGTATCACACGATGGGTTGGCCCCATCATTGGATTATTGTGACTTTGGGTCACGGTGGTTTTAGTACCACGAGTATGGATATCGTGACTTTGGGTCACGGTGGTTTAGCACCACCGTGGTTTGGTACCACAGGGGTAGAAAAGGTGATATGGTTGGTTAGGATCGGTGCATTACTTGCATTATTACTTGTTATGATATGTGTGTTGGCATGTTATCTGGGAGAGGAATTATACATGAGTCTTGCGACTCACTCTCTCCTTTGACTATTTGGGTGACACATAGGCAGCGGACATGGGCCGGGATGGACTCGAGGTGCTCATGCCATGCTAATAAAGGATTTGCTTCAGGACTTTATAAAATTTGGTACATTAGTTATTTATTTCTATGGTTTTATTTTGGGTTGTAAAGGCCTTTTAAAAATTATGGTTTGCTTGTTTATACTTAAAGTAAATGTTTAATATGCCTTAACAAATTAATTGGGTTATAATGTGCTAAAATTTGGAAAGATAACGATTTCAAAACTACAAAGCGACATTTTAAACTATACCATCGAATATCACACTAAGATTTGGAATAAAGAAGAACTCAAATGTTTTCTAACAAACACGATTTTCCACTAAAATGAATGTTTTTGTAACAATGAGAAACAACTCAAACTTCTTACTTGAGATAAACTGTTTTGTCTACCCATCGAGTAAGTTTCTAAAATTTAGGGTTTTCAAATACATCATCAAATTTCAATCAAACCTACTCAAGTTTTTCTTCAAATGCACAACCTAGCGAAGTGTTTTCTCCAACTTTTAAACTCAAACCTAAACCTCTCAAAACCTTTTCCTGTAACATACAGTTGATGCGTGGTGTATTGGCCGGGTTTGGGGTGTTACATTATATCTCGGGTTCAACTCTTTACGAGTCGTGAGATACTTAAAGCTCTTGTAGTGCATGTAAATCTTGACATTTCTCCATATAAATAGTGCCTCCATACCTTAAAGCAAGACCACTTGCCAATTCCAAACCATCGTTGGGTAGTTAACCTCATGTGGCCTTAATTGCCGAGCGCATAAGCAACTACCTTTCCGTCTGCATCAAACACATCCCAAACACATGTGAGAAGCATCACGATACACCACAAAATCCTTCACCTCGGTTTGAATCAAAATTAGAGCTTGGTCAAAACCCTCTTAAGCTTCTCAAAGCTCTCCATTGTATCGACCATCTGAAAGGTACCTCTTTTCTCAACAACCCGTCAAAGTGCGGCTATTGATGAGAACCTTTCTCTGAATCTTCTATAATAACTTTGCCAATCCCAGAAACTATGAACTTACGCCACAGACTTAGGTGGTTTCAATCCAATACTACCTCAATCTTGAGGAGGATCCACCTTATCCCTTGCGGACACCACATGCCCTAAAAGCGTAACTTCCTTGACCAAAATTTGCACTTCTTGAACTTGGCATGGGCATCGCCATTACATTCGCCTTTGCCGGGTGATACTCTATAGAACAATCGTAGTCCTTCAATAATTCCACCCACCTTCGCTGTAATATCCCGGGTTAAGGGCTTTTTTATTTTTGGTATTGTTTGCATGTCTGTGGTGTGCCATGTTGTTGTTTGTGTGGTTTTGGGGCTTAGTTGTAGGCTAGGAGTGTGCCTGAGTAGGTGGGAAAGTTTTGTTTTTGGGCTTTAGGGGATAAGAGCTGAAGGAGCTGGGGTTTATAATTAATTTAGGTGAATTTGTAACACAAGAGATGAGCTAGCAAAGTGGCAAAGTATGCGCCACTTAGACCTTGGGTGTGACGTCAAGTGCAAGGGGGGAGGTCTTGTGTTCTAGCTGCGAAAATCCCACCCTTTTTGTTCCATTTTGACGGCTTAAGGAGGAGGAGTTGGTGATAGTTCAAACTCTACCATGGACTTGGTCAACACATTCAAACGATGGGTGGAGAGCATATTGTGGAGGAAGACTTGGTCAAAGGGATTTGAATTAGTGGCTTGGGAGAGATTGGGGGAAGTTGGCCGGATTTGGAGAGAGTTTGGGGGAGGGAAAAGAGTGGCCGGTTGTTGTTGTGGGAGAGTGCCAAAATTTTTCTTTCTCTTAGGCAACTTGTGCACTTTCGGCTTTATCTAGTATCAACAAGTCTAGCTTTTGGTCATTTTTTTTTGGTAAGCCAAATGTCAAAGGAAACTCTCCCATTCCATTTTCATTCTTGAAACCGAAACCCCAGGTGTGTTTTCTTTTTCATTTTTCTTTTGTTCTCCTTAAACCGAAAGCTTCAACACCCTTACCCTTGCCGAACCTAACATCCCATTATCATCTTTTTCTCTCTTTTGGAAACCTTGTTAGTTAATGCCTCTCCCACCTTCTTTTCTTTTTTTCAATTGTGTTAAACCGAAACCCGAGATGGTGTTTCTTTTCAACTTGAGCCGAAAGTTCTCTTCTCTCTCCCTTTCTTTTTTTTTTCATTCATGCTAAGTGAAATTTGTTCTTCTTGAACACTTTATTCATTTCTTCCTCTTTCTCAAAACCAAAGTATCCATCATTCTATTTTTTTCCAAAGTCATTTTAGCCAAAACCTTGGTGTGAAGCTAAAGCTTTTCCTCCATTTCTATTTCTTCTCAAAAATCGAAGGTATCTTTCTCTTTTCCGTTTTGGTGGTGGCGAATAGTAACTCCTTCTTCTTTGCAACTCTCTTTGTGTAAGGTCAATCTTTCTTCTCTCCTAGTGGTGATTGGTGGTGAATATTGGATGTTGTTAGGTCTTTGGTTTCAATCGGTTGGTAGTGGGTAAGAGCTTGGCGAATGGCCATTTTTCCTTTTCGTTCTTATATTTGGTGGTTTAAATAAAGGTCGGTTTGTTATTGGTTGAAGGATATTGATCTAATGTGTAGACCAATCTCTTTGTAGGACATTGATTTTGGGAACAAGTGGGAGGAGCCTTGTTATCCGATAAGCAAGCAGAAGTGGTGGTAAGAGTAGTTTTCTTTTAGATTATTCATTTAGTCTTTGTTATGTAAGGTCGCTAAGAGATTAACCATTTTTCTTTAGGGTGCCGATTGTTCAAAAAGAAACATTGTCATTCGGGTTTGGTAGGAAACCAAACCAAGTTAAGGTAAGGGTTAATCGATATACCCTTCCGTTTAATTGGTTATAGCCGAATGGTTTAGGTATTAATCTCTTGTTGGCTGATTATAGATTCAGGGTTGTCGAGGTGATCAAGGGACGTAGACCGATTCTTAGGATTAACATCTTCGCTATTTCAGGTGTGTAAACCAACACACTATCTTAACTAAGTAATATGATAACCTGTTTGTGTAAATGAAAGCGGTGTGGTTGACTATGTTGATACCCATTGAGGTATGGATACGGATTCGGAGTAAGTCCGTTTGTTATGAAATATGTGATGACATACGATATCATGATTATGGGTGTATATTCATTGAGATGCCATATTGAGCATGTGAGCATGATAGCATGATTGCACGATTTTGCATCTAGTATGATATGTGATTGGGTGATATGAGAGAGGGGGAGTATGATATCCGTGTCTTTGGGACACTGTGTCTTTGGGACACCGGAGGTTTGGCACCTCCAAAGGGTTTGGTACCACAATGATATTTTGTGACTTTGGGTCACAAGAGGTTTGGCACCTCGGCGCCCTCGCCCCAGTGGCTTAGTACCACATTGGGTTGGCCCCACTGATTGATTATCTGGGATTGACGCCGGTGATTTGGTATCACACGATGGGTTGGCCCCATCATCGGATTTGTGACTACGGCCACGGTGATTTGGTATCACATTGTGTCTTTGGGACACCGGAGGTTTGGCACCTCATTGCGACTCGTCCCCGTGGTTTGGCACCACCGTGGGTTGGCCCCACTTATGAGATATGGGATCGCCGCTAGTGATTTATATCACACGATGGGTTGGCCCCATCATTGGATTATTTGTGACTTTGGGTCACCAAAGGGTTTGGTACCACAAGATGGATATCGTGACTTTGGGTCACGGTGGTTTGGCACCACCGGTGGTTTGGTACCACAGGGGTAGAAAAGGTGATATGGTTGGTTAGGATCGGGTGCATTACTTGCATTATTCTCATATGATATGTGTGTTGGCATGTTATCGGGAGGGAATTATACACCAGTCTTGCGACTCACTCTCTCCTTTGACTATTTGGTGACACATAGACGCGGACATGGAGCCGGATGGACTCGAGGTGCTCATGCCATGCTAATAAAGGATTTGCTCGAGACTTTATAAAATTTGGTACATTAGTTATTTATTTCTATGTGGTTTTATTTTGGGTTGTAAAAGGCCTTTTAAAAATTATGGTTTGCTTGTTTATACTTAAAGTAAATGTTTAATATGCCTTAACAAATTAATTGGGTTATAATGTGCTAAAATTTGGAAAGATAACGATTTCAAAACTACAAAAGCGACATTTTAAACTATACCATCTGTATCACACTAAGATTTGGAATAAAGAAGAACTCAAATGTTTTCTAACTTAAACACGATTTTCCACTAAGATGTAATGTTTTTGTAACAATGAGAAACAACTCAAACTTCTTAACTTGAGATAAACTTTGCTTTTGTCTACCCATCAAGTAAGTTTCTAAAATTTAGGGTTTTCAAATACATCATCAAATTTCAATCAAACCTACTCAAGTTTTTCTTCAAATGCACAACCTAGCGAAGTGTTTTTCTCCAACTTTTAAACTCAAACCTAAACCTCTCAAAAACCTTTTCCTCAGAATATACAGTTGATTGTGGTGTATTGACCGGTTTGGGGTGTTACATTCGCTATCTCGGGTTCAACTCTTTTCGAGTCGCAGATACTTAAAGCTCTTGTGGTGCATGTAAATCAGCGACATTTCTCCATATAAATAGTGCCTCCATACCTTAAGAGCAAAGACCATCGCCGCCAATTCCAAACCATCGTTGGGTAGTTAACCTCATATGGCCTTAATTGTCGAGATACATAAGCAACTACCTTTCGTCTCTGCATCAAAACACATCCCAAACACGTGTGAGAAGCATCACAAGACACCACAAAATCCTTCCCCGCCTCAGTGAATCAAAATTGAGCTTGGTCAAGACCCTCTTAAGCTTCTCAAAGTTCTCCTGTTGCTTATCGACCATCTGAAAGGTACCTCTTTTCTCAACAACCGTCAAAGGTGTGGCTATTGATGAGAACCTTTCTACGAATCTTCTATAATAGCCTGCCAATCCCAAGAAACTATGAACTTCTGCCACAGACTTAGGTGGTTTCCAATCCAATACTACCTCAATCTTCAGAGGATCCACCCTTATCCCTTCAGCAGACACCACATGCCCTAAAAACGTAACTTCCTTCAGCCAAAATTTGCACTTGCTGAACTTGGCATATAGCTTTTCCACCCTTAACACTTGCAACACGACTCAGAGGTGCTCATCATGTTCTTCCTCTGACTTAGAATACACCAAGATATCGTCTATGAACACAACAACGAATCGGTCTAGATAGAGTTGGAAAACCGGTTCATCATGTCCATGAACGCGGCTGGGGTGTTTGTCAATCCAAGCGGTATTACCAAGAACTCATAATGCCCGTACCTTGTCCGGAAAGCTGTCTTATGGATATCAGCCTCCTTCACTTTAAGTTGATGATATCCAGACCTTAGATCTATCTTTGAGAATACCGTGGCCCCCTTAAGCTGATCGAACAAGTCGTCTATCCTTGGCAATGGGTACTTGTTCTTGATGGTCAGCTTATTCAACTGACGATAATCTATGCACATATGCATAGTTCCATCTTTCTTCTTCACAAACAAGACCGGTGCTCCCCATGGAGACACACTGGGTTGGATAAACCCACGATCAAGCAACTCTTGGATTTGTGCCTTGAGCTCCACCAACTCCTTTGGTGCCATTCTATACGGAGCAATTGTCATAGGAGCTGTACCCGGCAGCAAGTCAATTCCGAACTCCATTTCCCTATCCAGGTTTATTCCAGGTAACTCTTTTGAAAAAACATCCACGAATTCTCTTACTGTTCTAACTCCACTAACTCCCCATTCTTTCGCATCCAACGCACTAACGAAGGTTAAAAATGCCTTGCACCCTTTTCAGACCATCTTATCAGCCTTTAAAGCAGAGACTACGTTTGACAAGTAGTTTCTTCTTTCTCCTATCATAATTATCGCCTTATCCTCCGGCATCCTTAACTCCATTCGCTTAGCTGCGTAATCCAATACAGCCCGATGTTCCACTAGCCAGTCCATGCTAAGAATGAGATCAAATTCTCTGAAGGGTAGTTCCATCCAGTCGACAGGAAATACCACTCCCTGAATCTCTAGGGGTACACTCCGAAATATCTTATTCACCACTACAGATTTGGCCTAATGGGCTTACAACATCATCCCCTAATAGGCAGATTCAAAGGCTATGCCTAGTGTTTCAACTACTCTACATGCAACATAAGAGTGGGTAGAGCCAACATCAATTAAAGCAAAGTAAGGCTTGTCACTATAAGGAACGTCTGGGATTATGACGCCCGGTGCGTCTCTATCCTCCTACGGTGAGCTGCATACACAGACCGTTTATCTTGCCTCTGTATTACCAACACCTCCGCTTGGTGTCCCCGTCCTCTTTCGAAACCATTACCTCGCCATTGGACCACGACCCTCGGTGGTCATTGTCCACCTCTTTCACTGATTATAACCCCGACACATTGGTCACTCCCATCTATTTTCATAGGATAGTCCTTAATCTTGTGGTCCTTGGACCCACACTTGAAACATCCTCCTGTCTTCTTCCAACACTCTCCTAGATGCATCTTTCCTGCGAGCACAAGTACGATCGCCTCAGGTCACAACTCTTGACCTCACGGCCCATCAACTCTAGGCCTCTTTTGCACATTCCTGGATGACCCTGATGATCCAAAACCTCTCTTTTGCCTATTCCGGTCCGTATCCTGTCTCACAGATTCTTTAATCCCTTCGGCTACCTTAGCCTTCTCTACCAACATGGTAAATTCTCGCTCCTGCTGTGGAGCTATCAACAACCTCAGGTCATCCCTCAGTCGTTCTCAAATTGGACACATCGCTCATGCTCTGTAGCCACTATACCTCGAGCACAATGGCTCAACCTTAGAAATTCCGCCTTATACTCCGCTACGGACTTATTTCCCTAAACTAGCCTAAAAAATGCCTTCCTCTGCGCGTCAACATAACTAGTCCCAATGTACTTCTTCTGGTATGCTGCCTTAAAGTATTCCCAAGTAAGATCATCTGCGGCAGCACCATCCTCGAACTGTGAGCCACCTTTGGTATGACTCATCATGGAGTAGTGACACTACCCCTTTCAATTTCTCCTCGGTAGTCAGGTCCAAATCATCCATAATTCATTCCATCGCTTCCAACCAATACTCAGCTGTATTGGGCTCCACACCAGATATAGCACGAAAAAACTCAACTCCATTAGCTCCAAATCACTCAGGTACAGACTTTCGAGCTCCCATGCCTCCACTTGCTCTAGCCACCCTTTCCAGAACTCGCAGCATCTCCTGTGATACTGCATCATCCCCCGTGTGATCCTGATATTCCACATCAGCGGTTGGTGGTGGTGGCATTTCATTTTCGGACCCTTGACCAGACCTAACGGGTTTCGACACGGTCATTCGGCCTCTACCACGGCCATGCACATTACAACCACGTCCCCTAGAATTCATGCTTCTGAATCGCGTTTATCTGATTAAAGAATTTTATGAATTAGTTTTTGTTCCACTAATTTATCGCGAACAATCTTATGTTCAATAGTTCTAAAGAGTAGTTCTTTCGAATACACACACAGTCTCAAATTCATTCATTCATTCATCACATTCATGAACTTGCGTTCATTACAGAAAAGTGTTGTAGTTGTCATTGTTGTTGTTTCCCACTACCCAAGGGTATTTCCGTAATTTTATCCTATAGGGGTATTTTGATAATTTTTCAAATTAGGTTATTTGAAAATTTTGCAAAGTAGAGATTTCTGGTATTTTTACAAAATTGAAATACTTGGTAAGAAGATTCAAGGGTAATTTGGTAATTTTATAATCTGGGGGTATTTTTGTAATTTTTACAAGTCAGGGGCATTTCGGTAATTTTGTAAAATATGGTTCCCGATGACTTTTCAAAACAAGGGTATTTTTGAAAAAAATTTTAATTCGGGTATTTTGGCAACTTTCCATCTTGAGGTATTTTAGTAATTTATACGAGTTAGGGGTAATTTGGGCAACTTGCAAACCGAGGGTATTTTGGTCATTTTAAATCAAGGGTACTTTGGAATTTTATAATCATGGTTTGACTTTAGAATTTCACAAAATAAGGTGATTGGTCCTTTTGGGTTTTAATTATTGAATTTAGCATGTGATTGAGTCCTCTTGGTCGGGGTGAAATCACTACGCACTGGGTAGGATTCGAGCGGAGGGAGGTGAGTCACTAGGACTGCTTAAATACCAAGCTCCCCACAATCCAATCCTAGACATCGCTGTGGTTGCCACACCTTTAACTTCGGTGACTCATCCACGAGTTTGTTTAGTTAGACTTTAAATTTTATATATTTGGTGTTGGAGTAGACTAATCCTAGGTTCAATAATTCCTAATCTACTAATCTCGTCCTATAATTTCCACATACAAATCACAAAGGGTTAGGAGTACTTACGGTGGACTTGGTAGGAGACTTAGGTGCCATGCCGACAAACCCTCATTCCTTAGTAAAATCCAATTTCAAAAGAAAAAAAACGTTTTGGGCCCAAAAAGCCCTCAAGGCTGAGTTTTGAATCGGCCTCTGATACCAAACTGAAACACCCCAAACCCGACCCACGAGCCTTGACCAGATCTGGCATGCTCCTTGAGTAAATCATTTCAAAAACTTGTTTGTGCTTTGGAGAAACTTGAGTGGTTTTGAAGAAAAATTGATTTGTGTTATGTTCAATTGAAAACGGTGTTATTCTTGAAGTCTAGATTTTATTAAAACTCCATTTTTATACTTCAAAACTATAAGTTAAAAGAAATACCGAGTTTTTAGAGTTTACCATTAAATTGAAAATCGTTGGTGTTTAGGTGACGTAACATTTAGAATTTATTTTAAAGAAAAGTTATTTAACCTTTTGTTCGATAATAATCGTATCATGATAAAAAATAATTAAAATGCATGCATAAAACAGTTAATAGTAATGGCCATATTACATCAAAGCAAAACCCGAAATAAATCCAAAATACTTAAATATAAAAATTCCAAATAAAATCACACTGAGCTGAGCATGGCCACCACTAAGCTCCTGCCGACCCAGTCCATTTACTGAGTGTCACCTAAAAAGATATCCCGCAACGGGGTGAGTCAACAGACTCAATGTGTAACAACCAACACAAACTCCCAACGATTTAGGCATACAAATCATATATACAAAACATATATAAACACTGATGCAATCCCGAACCCAAACCTAGATAGCCATCCTCTACACATCAACCGTACACGCCATCACACCGTGGGATTACTAAATCGACCCTCCATCCGCTACACACCATCGAAGGCGATCATTGCAGATGACTTGCACATCGCCCTTATAAATTGTGGCATAGACACGGATAATGTGATGAGTCACAGATAATAATATGTGACATAAGTCACCACATTGGATTATGTGACATGAGTCACGGATATTGTGGTAAAACCACGGATCACTTCCCTTTCATAATCACCCATATGCCCCATGTGTCATACAGATCATGCGGATAACATGCCATATGCCTTATTCATATTCAAAACCAATTTTCATATATGTCACATTCAATAATACTATCAACAGATCTTTAGAGAATAACATACCTGAATATGTCGTACCACTGAATGGTACCTTTAGCCACATCTTTCATATTCTTATTAACACACATTTTAATTAATACTGTAAGTCTATTAGGAATTGATGTAGGGCTACACACCTGGTACTAACGTGTTCACTGAATCCCGAAAGACTACCGAAATAGATTGTACTCCTCCCTAAAAATCATAGTTAGAATCGGCTAGTCACTAACACTTAATATGGCCTTGGCTGAATGTTAACACCCTCTTACCTTGCGGATCTAAATCCCGAAATTAATCCTTGCTCTTGGTGTTGTCAAAATTCCTATAGGCACATGTTAGATCCAATTCTAACATTTAAACACAATAAATGGCCTTCGGCTTAAAACCACACTTGCTTACCTTAGATTTTGAAATCCCGAAGATCTCCTCCTTATAGTCGACAACAACGAAATCTCGAAACCTCCTTCATAGTTTCGACCAAAGAACAGTAAAAGAGGTTAGATTCCAACTTTTGGCTAAAAGAAAAAAGAAGGAAATCGAATAATATTTGATCTTACCCCTACTACAGAAATCAACTGCACCCTTGCCTACCACCACAGAGAGATTTGGCTATGTAGGCTAGATAGTGATTGATTTGCTTCGACTTTTGGAGTTTAATCAACAATCAGCTATGGCTAGGAAAAGCTTACTTTCGGCTTTTGGAAATTGGTTGAATCGTGAGAAGATGAAGAATAAGAGAAACTAGGTTTCGATTTCTGGTCACAAAAGAAAAGAGAAAGGGAATAGAGCTTTTGGCAGAGAGAAAAATAAAAAAGATGCCTATTACTACACTAAGTAAATTTAGCACCTAGCTCCCCTTGTATGACCGAATTATGCACCCCTTAGAGTCTGATATTCAGCCACTTGCTTCCCTCTCTCCCTTATCCCTTGATCCCCTCCACCTTAGCCGAATCCTTAAACTCTCCCACCCAATCTATACCTCATCCTTCTAGAGTCCACATGTTTGTCCAACTTCCTTCCTCCCCGATTTAAAAAACAACAACTCCACAAGTGCTCCCTTCTTTGCTCGAACCTTGGCCCTACACACTACTTGTGGCATCACTTTTTAAGGCTCTAAGTGGCGCCTCCTTGCCACTTTAACAAGCCCACTTTTTATGTCCAATTTCCCCTTCAAATTCTCTTAAGGCCTTATTTGCCTAGCTCCCCCTTTAAGGCTTAAAATCTAATATTTTCTAAGGCACTTTCCTACACTCTAAAGTTCTCAAAATTTCATAGAACACATTCAAACACACATAGGCATGCTACTTCATACAATTAAGCAAAAATGCACAACCCTTACATCCCGGATGTTACAGAAACAATCAAGAAAGAAAAATTCCCATGACTCTAACTAACCACAACTTCTTGATTTTCTCTCCACTAAACCGACTACTTAGTATTCCAGTCAAACTCAAACTCTAGCCAAATATAGCAGCAAAAATACTAACCCTTGCCAACACAAAGAATCGAATACAAGACTCTCAGTAAACTAACACTCCACTTAACCATTAGACTAGCAGGTCCATTCTGTTATGTTTTACAAACAATCAAATATAAGCCTATCGAATCCAATTAAGGCTTTAGTCATAAAAATGCCAAAATTTACCCAAGGTAAGGCTTGAACTTAAGACCTCTCACACACACCCAGAACACATAGCCACTAAAGCAGATACACAGTTGTGTCATAAATACACGGAAATAAATATACAAATTTTGGTGCGTTACAACTCTACCCCCTAAAAGGAAATTTCGGCCTTAAAATTTACCTGATTAGAATAGATGAGGATACTGCTTCCGCATCATATCCTCAGACTCCCACGTGGCTTCCACGGTGCTATGATTCTACCACAACACTTTCACTAAGGGGATAGACTTTTTTTGAAGGACCTTTAGGTCGCGCTCTAAAATCTGTACTGGCTCCTCCTCGAAGGTCAAGTCTAGCCTAACCTCTATCTCCTCCACAGGAACAATATGTGTGGGATTAGAGTAGTAGTGCCTCAACATCGAGACATGGAATACATCGTGAATGTGATCCAACTCTGGATGTAATTCCAAATGATATGCGACTGGCCCCATTCGTTTCAGAATTCAGTACGGCCTGATGAATTTATGGTTTAGCTTACCCTTGTGATCGAACCTTAGAACCTGCTTCCATGGTGATACCTTGAGGAAAACGAAGTCTCTCACACTATCTCTCGACGTTTTAGATCTGCATAAGATTTCTGCCTATCAGAAGCCACTTTCAGTAGATCTTGAGTCAATCGGACCTTATCTTCAATTTTAGAAACCAATTCTGGACCTAGAACATGTTGCTCATCCAACTCAGTCCAACATAAGGGAGTGCGACACTTACGACCGTACAAGGCCTCGTAAGGTGGCATCTGAATGCTAGACTGATAGCTATTGTCGTAGGTGAACTCTGCCATCGGAAAATAGTCCTCCCAACTACCTCAAAAATCTATAACACAGCTCCTCAACATATCCTCCAGTACTTGAATCACCCTCTCTGATTGAACATCTGTCTGAGGATGGAAAGTAGTACTGAAGTCCAACATTAAACCCAAAACCTCATGTAATTTGTTCTAGAACTGAGACGTGAAGAGAGGATCCCTATCAGAGATGATCAAGACAGGAACCCCATGAAGTCTCACTATTTCATATATATATAGTTTAACCAATTTACGAGAGAAAACCGGAATGAAGTGAGCGACTTGGTCAATCAATCCACGATGATCGGTAATCCTTCTTAGTAGGTGTTATAGGCAACCCACTAATGAAGTCCATCGTTACTCACTCCCATTTCCACATCGGTAACCTCGGTTGTAACAAGTCAAGGCAATCGATGCTTAGCATTAACTCATCGACAAGTCGAAAAGCAACGGTAACCTCACGCTTCAACCCTGACCACCAATACAACTCTCGGAGATCTTGGTACGTCTTGTTCCCACCGGGATGCATAGCTTATGAACTACTATGTGCCTTTCTCAGAATCGACTGTCGCAACTCCTCACCACTTGGTACACAAATTTGACCGCTGAAACAAATTACCCCATCACTATTAATCCCAAATTTAGTAGCATCGCCAGTCTCAACCTGACGGAAATGCAACTCAAAAGACTTATCCCCCATCTGTTTACCTCTAATCTGATCAATCCATGTAGGCTTAACCTGAAGTTCCGCTAACAGACTCCCATTGTCGAATAAACTGAGTTGAGCAAACATTTCTCTCAGATCGGTCATAGCCTTACGGCTCAAAGCATCCGCCACCATATTGGCCTTACCAGGATGGTACTCGATGGTGCAGTCATAATCCTTAAACAGTTCAACCCATCTACGCTACCTAAGGTTTAACTCTGATACAATCTCTCATCAATGATGATTCGAGTCGTTTGTTGCCCGATCGTTAAAATGGAGAAGTATCATTCTTGAACAGAGTAATGGTTGAATTTGGCTGAGTAAGACTTTAAACAAGGCTAGCTAGATGGTTCAAAGGTTATGAATGTGTTGAGGATAGTTCAGTTAAGTAGAATGATGGTGGAAAAAAAGGTTAAAGGAATAAGGATTATGGGAACTCAGCTAATCAAAGAAACATGATAAATAAGTTGATAGATGTGGATGGAAAAATGAACTTAAGGACAAATAAGAACCAATACTATATTAAAGTGTTGACTCGAGACTTATACGTCACTTAAGGTGGACTTTGACCGTTACCTATAAAGGTAGGAACCAAAGGTATAGGTTGGTTGAACGCCACACTCGGAATGAGTGATAAGTTCAAAAGAAACAGAATGACACCACTAGCAAGCTAGATAAGTCACGCTGAGTCTAAAATGAAATAAGAGAGTTGAAAAACTCACAAAACATTATAAACATTAATCAAAGAGTAAAAAGTCCCTACAAAAGGTAATGATCTACATATTTATAGCTAAGGAACTAAGCTAGCCGAATAGACAAATGGCAGCTCAATGGACAAGTAATTCAACTTTAATGAGCTGGAAAATTCTGGAATAAAACCAAATAAATTCCATGTCTATAGTCAGCTCTTTAGAACTCCATTGGAAAACTTCTAGATGAAGGAAAGTTAGCTGAATGTATTTGGAAGAGTTGGGAGCTGATTGGCCATGTCTATGTTCAGCCAAGTGCTTAAATAAGCTCATTTAATCCTGCCTTGAGAAGCTGAACGTGTAGCAACATTTTAATGGGAGTTTTGGAGCACGAACAGCCCAAATAGTGTGAATACTTGAACTCCAACAGCCTCCAAGTGTGAGGGGACAAAAATTGATCAGCCACCAGCTGAATGGACTCCATTTGAATAGCCTTGAAGTGTGAAAGGAATGTGCAGCAATGTCAAAACTTTTAAGGCTGCCTTGGAGACTTAAATGGTCAGCTTAGGGAAGTAAATCAGTAGCTCATTTGCCCCTTGGTGTCCACGAAAAGGCAGCTTGAATTAACTGAATAATCAACTCACTTAATATCATCCCAAGCATTGACCCTACAGCAAATTAATTCAGCAAATTAACTCACCTTAAGACACATTAATTCGGCAACGACTAGACACATTAATTTGGAACATGTAATTAATTTGCCTAAACTAAGACACATTAAAAACAAATAATAACTAAGACACAAATTAAATTCAACAGCAGCTAAGACAAACTAATTAAAACATGAAATTAATTGGTCTAAACTTTAGACACATTTAAACACTTCTAATTTATCATGTTTAGATTAAGACATATTTATTAAAACTCATTTATTAACTTAAGCTAAGCTAACTAAATTAACTAAACACATTAATTTATGAGCCGAAGCTAATTAACTAATTTAACTAAATAATTTATTTAATTCCAACAACTTAAAATGCATAAAATAAAAAAGATGGAAACGAGCTTATTGAGCTAAAATCGAGCTAAATTGAGCTCAACTAGCTGAGTTTGAGTTAGGCCAACTTGAGAAATATGGAAAGCCTTGCTTGGTGAGATGAACCAGGGCCATTCTCGGGTGTAGCTGTATCAAACTCCTTCTGAGTGAGGAGATATTTGAGGCTTTTATGATCAGTGTAGATAGTACACTTCTCACCGTACAGGTAGTGCCTCCAAATCTTTAAAGCGAAGACTACATCAACCAATTCCAAATCATGAGTAGGATATTTTACCTCATGCATCTTAAGCTGATGTGACGCATAAGCTACAACCTTACTATCCTGCATCAATATGCAACCCAAACCCACATGCGACGCATCACTGTATACGACAAAATCCTTCCCAGATTCAGGTTGTATCGAACTAGAGCCTAAGTCAAAACAGATTTGAGCTTCTCGAAGCTCTCTTGTTGCTTATCGGTCCAGAAAAAGGAACTCCCTTGCGCAGAAGCTTGGTTAACGGTGCTGCGACCAAGGAGAACCTTTCTATGAAACGTCGATAATAACCCATCAGCCCAGAAAGCTACGAATTTCAGACATATTCTTTGACTGTTTCCAATCCAACACAACCTCAATTTTATGAGGATTAACACGAATCCCCTCCACAGAAACCATATGTCCCAAAAAGGTTACTTCTTGGAGCCAGAGCTCACTTACTGAGCTTTGCATACAACTGTTTCTCACGAAGAGTCTGCAGTACCACTCTGAGATGATCATCGTGCTCGTCCTCAATCTTAGAATACACTAGGATATCATCGATGACTACTACCACAAACTGGTCCAGATAAGGTTGAACACACGGTTCATCAAATCTATAAATGACGCTGGTGCATTGGTCAACTGAAAAAGGCATAACTAAGAACTCGTAATGTCCATAACAAGTCCTAAATGTCATCTTATGCACATCGGCCTCCTTAACCCTCAATTGATGATGTCCTGAACGCAGATCAGTCTTGGAGAACATAGAAACCCCTCTGAACTGGTCAAATAGATCATCTATCCTCGGAAGTGGGTACTTATTCTTGATTGTCAATTTGTTCAACTATCGATAATCGATGCACATCAGCATTGTCCCATCTTTTTCTTAATAAACAGCACTGGTGCTCCCCATGGAGACACATTTGGATGGATAAACCCACGATCTAATAGTTCTTGAATTTGAGCCTTAAGCTCTGTAAACTCAAATTCTGCTTCTCGGCTCGAAGGCAGACCCAGTAGTTCCTCAAGAAAAAAATCCAGAAAGTCCCTCACGGTTCTAATTAGGGGCGTGCAAAATTTGGGTAAAACAAAAAAAATTTGATTAACCAACCGAATTCAATTAATCGGTCGGTTAAACGAATTTTTTCGGTCGGTGGTCGGTTAATTATTTTGTGATTTTTTGGTTAACATTTAATTCGGTTCAAAACCGATCGGTTAACTAAAATTTTTCGGTTTAATCGAAAAAATTAATAAATAAAATCATAAATATATAAATAGGCCTACTATTCATTTAAACCCAATCCAAACCCAAATATCCAACCCAACCCAATTACCCAATCATAAAAATTACTAATAATTTAATAAATAAATAAAAAATAAATTCTAAAACTAAAACTAAAATTATGTAATTTTTTAAATTATGTAGTGATTCATTTCGGGTAATTTGGGTAATTCGTGTAATTTGGGTAATTCGGTTAATTCGGTTAATTTTTAACCAAAAATAAAAAAATATAATTTTTGGTTAATTCGGTTAACCAACCGAATTAACCGAAAAATTTCGATTCAGTTAATTTTTTTGAAAAAATTTCGGTTTGGTTAACGGTTAAAAATTTTGAAAGGTCGATTAATTCGATTAATGTTATTTCAAGTCGATTAACCGGTTGAACAGCCCTAGTTCTAATGTCCTTAACCAAAGAGTTCCTAGAGTAAAAAATACCGATGTAGGCTAAGAATGCCTCACACCCTTTCCTTACTAATTTTTTTGCCACCAATGCAGAAATCACATTAGTCAGATAGTCTCTTCGTTCCCTAATCACAACTACCTCGCTGTCTTCCTCGGCCCTTAAAACAACCCTTTTTTTGCACAATCCAAACTTACCCGGTGTTTAACCAGCTAGTTTATTCCCAAAATCAAATTAAACTCCCTAAATTAAAGCTCCATCAGATCAGTCAGAAATACTATCCTTTGAACCTCTAACTGGATGTCTCTAAACAATTTACTCACTCGGATAGACTATCCCAACGGACTCACAACAGTTACCTCACTAGAAGTACTCTCAATCGGAATCCCCAATGTTTCAGACATAGTACTGGCTACGTAAGAGTGTGTAGAGCCTATGTCTATCAATGCCAAATAGGGTACATTATAAATTAAAAACGTACCCATGATGACGTACGGAGCATCTCAGTCCTCATGACGACGGGCAACATAAACTAGTGCAGGCTGCCTCACCTCAGTCAGTCCAGCACCTCCCGGTGCTCTCTATCCTCGACCCATACCGTTACCACCACTGACCTGACCTCGGCCTCTAGGTGGTTGCTGAACTACTCTCGATAGCTGCACAATACCAATAACCGTAGCTTGCATCTGATCGGCTCTCAGTGGATAATCTTTGACACGATGCTCAGTAGAGCCATATCTTAAACAAGCCCCAGTAGTCCTCCAACATTCACCTGGATGGCGTCTACCATAGTGTCCACAAAACGCTACCCCAGTAGGTGCAACAGAGGCCCAACTCTCACGGCCCATCAGATCTGGCCTTTTTCTTAGGCCTCGTCACAGAACTCGAGGGCTCCGGTTCTCTCTTATCCTTTTCTCTCTCGATTTTGGCGCTCAGCGCGCTTAACTTCTTTGGTGATCTTCGTCTTCTCAACCAAAGAAAAAAATCACGCTCCTTCTACGGAGCTATCAGAACTCACAAACTATCCCTGAGTCCATCCTCAAAATGGATGCATTGGTCATACTCGGTCGCCACTATGCCCCGTGCATAACGGCTCAATCTTAGGAATTGACCTCATACTCGGCCACTGAACGGTCCCCATGGGTGAGATTAAGGAACTCACGTCTCCTAGCATCAATGTAACTGGCTCCCACATATTTACTCTAGAAAGTCGTATTAAAGTAATCCCAATTCAATCGGTAGGGCTAAGTGCCCTCCTTAACCGTCAGCCACCACTGGTAAGCTTCATCGCGAAGTAGAGAAATAGCCCCCTTAAGCTTCTACTCGGAGGTAAAATCCAGGTCGTCCACAATTCTTTTGTGGCCTCCATCCAATATTCGGCCACATTAGGGGCGACTCCACTAACACCCCTGAATAACTCAGCCCCATTGGACTGGAGTCGTTCCGTAACTGACCCTCAGCCCCCTAACCTGGTGTTAGGCCCAACGACCCTCTTTAGAATCCGTAACATGGTTTGGGACAGTGTGTCGTCCCTAGCCGCACGATCATGAGACCCAATCTCTGAAGTAGGTGAGACCGGCGTCTCATTCATATCCAGATTAGGTAGATTTCCAAATGATGAGGACCCAGCTCGAGCCCCTCTACGGCCTCTACCACGGCCTCTTGTACCTCATCCGTAAGTACCTCATGTGCTCATTGTAAATTCAGAGTTTATCTGTATTAATAGTTTTATGCATTAGTTTACAGTCCCGATATTCATTAATAGATATTTATGAAGATAGTATCAAAAGTTCAGAATTTGTTATCGCGAATCGCATTTTCACTATAGTTTTCAGTTTCGCTACAGTTTTCAATTTACACTACCTAGAGTGTTTTCAGTACAGTAAACTACCTATGGCTGTTCCAAACATGCTAGTAGTATTTTCAGACAAATCTAAACAGAGTTTTAAAACACTTACAGGATCGGTGCCGAAGACTCGGTATTCCACATTCTCAGTCCAAAAACATTTTAAATTACTTAAAAATCATTTATTAAAACCAATCTTTATAACCCAAATCCATAGCCGAATTTTGCAACCTGGCTTTGATACCACTAAATGTAACACCCCAAACCCGGTTTAGACGTTATGGTCGAATCTGACGATGTCACATGATAGTGCTTTAGAAATCGCAATGACGTTAAGGCCATTTTCAAAACATTGTACTTTGAGAAGATTTTAAAATAGCTTGCAAATTTGTGTGTATTTTGATAAAATATTTGTCTGTATTGAAAACTCAAGTTTTCCTACTATTAGTAGTAAAACCATAAACTTTGCAAATCTCAAATTTAAACAAAATATGTAATGTCCATAATTACATAAAAATCTTCCCAAATAAAAATTAAAACCATGATAAGCATAAACCATAAATCTATCGTGAGGCAGTAGCAATGATCACTGTCGAGTCCTCTATTGCACTTATTCATCTAACTTAGGGATTACCTGGATCACACCGCCTCAGCCCAATCGGATATAGCCCGTAATTCCACACATCCCTTGTGGTTCACCGGTGTAAGCGAATAATACCGTCTTAATGAGCCTACTCAAATATCTTAATGGCCTACACATGCAAATAACCAATAGGTCAAGCTCGTGTGTTGCACACGCTACCAACCCTACCAACCCGCCCGTGCCATCACACGACCTTGTGACTTGTGCACGACCTGGCTCATCGATCACACAGCTGTTTTGTAGCTCACATCCTTGCGTGTGTTGCCACTACCACACCACATCGCACGCTATTTTGTGGTATCGATCGTAATCATTTTTGGCTTTTGTCGATTCTCGTTTTATGTGTTTCCAGGTGCAGACCTGAATTCAATCTGCTGTAAAAGCCCTTCTGAGCATTCCTAGGCCTATAATCGAGACATCCCTCATCAGTTTAACAGATTTATTAGCGAATTCAGATAATGAGATCGAGTAGAGACTCGACTTACCACCAACAAAGGTCCTTCGTAAACACCGCTAACACCCATGATACGAAAATCACTACTCAGAACCTCACCTAATGCCTTCAGTAGCAGAAGAACATGTTACTACACAGATTAATAAAGTTCAACGATGGGGATTATGAAGGAAACTTACCGAACCAGCACCTAAATTTTGTACCAAAAATCGTTGAAAAGAAAGAAAGAAAACCGAGATGGAGAGAATGATGTAGCAGTAAAATTTCAATAGAGGAATGAAAAAAGAAGAGCAGATTTCGACAAATGGAGGAAAAAAGTATGGGGCTAACGTCAGAAATAACACAAGAGAGAGGGAGAGCCGAAATTTGCACAGGGAACAATCAAGAAATAAAAATTACCATGACTCCCACTAACCACAACTCCTTGATTTTCTCTCCACTAAACCCACTTCTCAGTATTCCAGTCAAACTCAAACTCTAGCCGAATATAGCAGCAAAAATACTAACCCTTGACAACACAGAGAATCGAACACAAGACCCTCAACAAACTAACACTCCACTTAACCATCAGACCAGTAGGCCTATTCTGTTTTGTTTTACAAACAATCAAATATAAGCCTATCGAATCCAGTTAAGGCTTTACTCATAAAAATTCCAAAATTTACCTAAGGTAAGGCTTGAACTTAGGACCTCACACACACACCCAGAACACATAGCCACTGAAGCAGATACACAGTTGTGTCATAAATACGCAGAAACAAATATACAAATTTTGGGGCGTTGCATTCCCACTCTTCATCAGTTTTTGACTCATATTTTTTAGTAGCAAAAATAGGAAGGTGCAAAATCTTCACAAACAGAAGATCTTTCATCTTGTTCCACCAAAGTTGATAATTTTTGCCATTCAACATAATCATTTTACTAGTGCTAATTTCCATGATTACCGAACATGAGAACCAAGCTCTTGATACTAGTTTTTAAGGACGAAGTTGAACCTGCGAAACAACGTGGAAACACAATAGATGTTATTTTACTCCCAATAAATTAATTTGGTAATTATGACAAACCCAATAACACAATATATCAACAATCAATGCAAAAAAAAAAAAACCTCAATATCGTAAGCAAAAATAATAAATCGAGGTATGCAATTTTTATGTGAAAAACCCCTTTAAAGAAAAGGGTAAAAACCATAGGACTCGAAAGTCCATCAAAAGCTCTAATATATGAAAAGTATTGCTACAAGATTACAATACAAAGTCACAACAAGAGAATATAACTCAACAAAGGATATCAATAAGTAATCCTAAGCAAACTAAAGAGAAAGTTGAGAATTTTACCCAAAAAGAAGCTGATTTTGAAAGCTTGAAACCCAAAGCTACAATACTCCAAATGAAAAACGATTCGTACACATTAAAAATCTTCAAGTTTACTAGCTACCATAAAAAAATCAGCTCCAACAGACATTGAATAAACCTCCTACTTGAATAAAATACGAAAACTAGTCTTAATGTTAAAAATATTATTCTTATTCTTTTTTTCTTCTTGACTTATGGCAAAGCATAAAAAAAATATTTTTGTTACCTCCAAAATGCACAAACAAGTGGGCTCCCATAGTGGGACAAGTCATGGCCCAACCGTTGCCAATATCAAGATAAAAATGATTCCCTTTTATTTTATAATACGTTATCATCACGATTCTTTTTTAATTGTTTTTCTCATTAAGTCACGAAAAAATCCCAAAATTTACTGTTGTCGATTGCCTCCTAAAGTTGCTGCTATTTCAATTGAGGCCTGTATAATATGGGTAATAATTAGAGCCTTTAACCACTCAGTGCTCCTGATAATAACCAAGGTGACGACGAAGATGTTAAATATCTTCAGATATATTTTACTATGATTTATTTATTATATCATGTTTATTATAATTGGAGAATAATCATGACAACATGAATAGAAATATTTTGATTTGAAATCCACGTATGTTTGCGAGGGTGATTATGAAATAAAGAATCAATGGAGGTGTTTAGAAGTCTGTTTTACTAGATTTGTTGCATTCTTCGAAGTGAATGCAAACATAAAGAAAATAAAAGATATAATCAAGGACCACTAAAAGTGGGAACATATTAATAAATAAATGAACAATGAGAGTTCTTAAGATAACTCTTCAAAGGACAAAGATAAATTATTTTATCAATGTGATATAAAAGATTATTGGCCACATATGTGGCGTATGCCCAAATATTTTGTTTCTGTTAATATTCTTTGAGGAAGGATCTAAGAATGTAGTAATAAATTCTATCATTAAAGATAGAAAATATTTATCTTATTTGGTATGAAACAAACAAATATTATTCCAATATTTGATAGTACAAAATTAGTTGAAAGGTCCAAAAGAGCTAATATATCAATATCTAAAAACCCAAAATTTGTGATGGTTAATGCATTAGTTTTAAAAGATATTCATTATAATTGATATCATATTGAGATTGCAAATAAAGAAAATATTATATTTCATATGAATCATTATTGTTATAAATATCTATTTTGAAAGGATGAAAAAAATGGAGGTTGAGTTATTGATTACTTTTGTTATTCAATTGAATTGACTATTGCTATCTTTATGATCTCACTACACCAAAATAGTCTTTTAGCGGCGTTTTAGTGGCGTTTTAAGGAAAAACGCGCAAATATTATACATTAGCGTTTGAATAAAAACACCGCAAAAAATGAGCAATAGCGCGTTTATTTCAAAACGCCGCTAAAGGATAAATAGCGGCGTTGTCAGTCGCCGCTATAAATCGAGCGTCATGGCGCTTTTGAAAAACGCCGCTAAAGGTTCGAGCATTAGCGCTTTTGAAAAACGTCGCTAAAAGTTCAGGCATTAGCGGTGCTTTTGAAAAACGCGCTAAAGGTATGGGCATTAGATGCTTTTGAAAAAATGCGCTAAATATTCGGGCATTAGCGGCGCTTTTTGAAAACGCTAAATGTCGGGCATTAGCGGCACTTTTGAAAACGCCGCTAAAGGTTCGAGCATTAGCGGCGCTTTTAAAAACGACGCTAAATGTCTAGGCATTAGCGGCGCTTTTGAAAAACGCCGCTAAAAGTTCAGACATTAGCGCGCTTTTTAAAAACGCCGCTAAAGGTCTCGAGCATTAGCAAAAATATTCATTTTATTTTAAAATTTTAGGGTTTTATATTTAGTCTATAGTTTGGGGTTTTAAGGTTTATGATATAATATTTATTATTTTTATTAGAGTTTTGAGTTTACGATTTATGATTTGAGGTTTTTATTTTATAGTTAGGGTTTTAGTACATTTCATGGTTTTAGGTTTAGGCTAGTACAATTTAAGGGTTAGGGTTCTGGTAAAATGACAAAAAAATCAATTTATTTTAGGTGTCAAAACCATTTTTTGATTAGTTAGTGTCTATGATTTAGTGTAACATCCTAGATTAGGGGTTATGCGTTCGTGCATAATTCATGAGATAGTGGGATCAATGGGTGTGTTGGATGTGTTCTGAATTCAAGAACCCTAAGATGAAAGGAAATGAAAGGAAATGTAAGGAAATGAAAGGAAATGAAAGGAGATGTAAGGAAATATAAGGAAAATGTAAGGAAATGAAAGGAAATGAAAGGAAATGTAAGGAAATATAAGGAAATGTAAGGAAATGAAAGGAAATGAAAGGAAATGTATGGAAATGTATAGAAATGTATGGAGATGTAAGGAAATGAATGGAAATGTAAGGAAATGTATGGAAATGTATGAAAATGTATGGAAATGTATGGAAATGTATGGAAATGTAAGGAAATGTATGGAAATGTATGGAAATGTGTGGAAATGTAAAGAGATGTATGGAAATGTAAGGAAATGCTTTAGAAATGTTAAGTTTTGGAAACTAAACTAAAATAGGAAAGTGACCATTTTGGAAACCGAAGTAAATTAGGAAAGTGAACATTTTGGAAACCAAGCCAAAAGAGGAAACTAAACATTTTGGAAACCAAACCAAAATAGGAAACTAAACATTTTGGAAACTTGGAAAATACAGAGCCGAGCGAAAATTTTTGGAAACTTAAAATGACCCGGAATGTCGAATTTTAGAGCCCAAAGGGAACTTAGGGCTAAGTGACCCTAAAGATATTAAGTACATGAAATTTGACCCAATAATCGGGCTTGGAAATGTGGCTCAAGATGCCACATAAGGCCTTAGGAAATGGCCCACATGCAAAAGGTTTTGGGCCCGAGTTCGAGTCATCTAGGAAGCAAATAAAAGAAGTTTTATTTTGCTTCCATAAGAAGAAAGTTGACGACACCTAGCTAAAGCTTTAAATGATTTTTTTAATTTAATTACTTAGAGAGGAAGCAATGGACTGCAATAGGGACTCTTAGGAGAAGAGTTTTATTCCTTTAGAATTTCGGCTAAATAGGTGGATAAATGAAGAATTATTCTTTAATTAGGAGAATGAGGGAAGAGTGGTGGCCAAGCAAAGGATTCTTGGCCTAGTAAATTCGGCTATAAAAGGAGGGACTAGGCCATTCATTATTCATTCTCCTCTCTTTTCCTCTCGCCAAATATTCTTCTTGAGCATCCATTCTTTTCTTCTTTTCTTTTAGCCTCCTAGCCGATTTCCTTCTAAGCCTATTATTCCTCTCTTCTTTCATCTTTGAAACCAAATACATAAGGGAATCATAGCCGATTGTTCATCAAGTCTCTAAAGAATCTCGAAGGTTGAAGTGAAGGTGCAATCGATTCCTTCAAATAAGGGTAAGATCCAAGTTTAGTTTTCCATTCTTTTATATTCTAGACTTATTGAAATTTAGAGACTAATTTCGATTATTAATCTTGACCGAATCATGGAAGAAGAAATTCTTTTCCGAAGGTACACCATAGGCCACGTGTTCCCTAGTTATTGGTGAATTTCAGATTTAAGATCCACAAGGTAAGTACCTAAAAGTATTCGCCAAACCTTGTATGATTATCTAGATCAGTTCTTTAATTATTAAAAAGCGAAAACTAACCCATATTGAGATTCAAGGTTGGTAGAATATCAAGTGAAGGAAAACCAAGTTTTAGATTTGAATAAACACCAAATCGGCATCAAAGGTAAGTCTTTTTACAAATCCTACTAGGATTTGGATATCATAGCCAAATAGAATTTATGCTAAGTAATAAAGGATGAATCAAATGTAGGGACTAAGGATCTAAACTTTAGATCTAGCTTTTGAATATCAAGGAATCGTTAAACAAATCGGTGTGTACCTACACTAAATCTTGATAGATTTACTGACTTTAATTCATTATATGTGTTAATATGAAAGTGTAAGAATATGGCTAAGGTACCGTGTGTATTCCACACTATTCTTAATAGTTTTATGGTTTAAATATGTTATATATGTTAATGTGAAAGTGAAAGAAAGTGGCTAAAGTGCCATATTATGGTACAAAGTATTCAGGTACGTTTTCCTACTTCTACTAGGATTTCGAAATAAATGTTATACAAGTGAAAAGTGATGTGAAAGTGAAATAAAAATATGTTATGCATGATATTTATTATTTGGGGCATTTGGGTCAATTGAAGAAGGGGAAGTGAATGTGATGACTTCGGTCTCACTAAGTGAAGGTGTTGACTACGGTCTCACCAACGTTATAAGTGAAAGTGATGACTTCGGTCTCACTAAGTGAATGTGATGACTTCGGTCTCACTAAGTGAATGTGATGACTTCGGTCTCACTAAGTGGTAACTTCGGTTACATTACGATGGTGGCTATGCCATAATATTATCGATTAGGCGATGAGCACGTCATTGCAGTTGACCGCCTTCGATGGAGTGTAGCGGAAGGAGGTTGACTTAGTAGTCCCCACGGTGTATAGGTTGGTACGGGTGGAGTGTAGCGGATGGCAAATAGGTTTGGGTTCGGGTTTGCATCATGATCTTGAATTTTTTTTATATACATATGATTTTTATGGTGTGCCTATCTCTATTATGTTTAGTGTTGGTTACACACTGAGTCTATCGACTCACCCCGTTGTGGGAATATGTTTCAGGTGATGAGCAGTAATGGACCGGGACGGCAGAACTTGTGGTGGCCATGATCGACTTGAAGTTCAATTTAGTTTGAATATTTATTTTATTTTAAAGTACTGTACAATTTATTATTTTGGGTTTTACTTGATGTAATAAGGCCATAAGGCCCAGTGGATTTCTCTTTATTTTTGCTTTACTATTAAGTTTATGCTAAGAACTATTTTGGATGTATTTAATTAAATGGGTTTACAAGTTTAAATAAATGGGTTTACAACCTAAGCCCAACTCAAAACAATAGTTTTTCTAAAAATTTACAAATTTTCTCTAAGTAATGAAAATGTTTGAAACCGGGTACTTCGAGGAACATACCAGATCCAGTCCATTCTCGTGGGCCGGGTGTGGGGTGTTTCATTTAGGGTTTATGCACGATTTAAGATTTAGGGTTTGGTGTTTAGGGTTTGAGGCTTGAGGTTTAAGGTTTAAGGTTTAAGGTTTAAGGGTAAATATGGTGAACTACTTGTGTATCTTGGAGTTTTTATAATATAAATCTAAATAAGATAAATATAAATTATTATTGAAAAAATATAAATCAAAATGGGTTAAATCCTAATTAAAAGCATACATGATCAACAATGGTTTAGTGTGCAATTGTATATATAAACTTTAATTTGATCTAGTTCTTGTAAATTATTAACACAATTATTGATATAACATCATTTTATATTTATATATTGCATAATATTTATATTTATTCAATATAAAAATATATATGATGTATTTATTTTTAAAATGTGTATGATTAAATCAAAATTAAAGTTTCAACTATACATTTAAACCACAATTAGGATTTCACGTCTACAATTACACATTATATATATATATATATATAATTCGAGATGTATCGCTATCAAAATTTAAGTGTATACATATAATTAAATGTCATTGATATAAAAATCTAAACAACTAACGGAGATCATACTTAAAAGAATAATGTTGATGAAAAAGAAAGAAAAAGAAATCCTTTCAATTATATATACTAGACCATGCCATACCCATCTATCAATTTAATTCCTAAAAGAGTTGATCATGGTAATTAAATTTTAACTTTCAATATTTATATTTTTTATCAATTCGATTCCTTTTTTTTGAACCAAAACTTTCCACTTTTTAAAAAAATGTTAAATCTCATTTTAATAGGAATGTAGTTGTAAAATTTATTTTTTAATGATATTGACGTGAAAACCTAAAGGTAATGACATGATCCTATTTTTTATATGTTAATTTAAAATTATAAAATCTTTAAAAAATTAAAATTTAAAATTAAAATTAAAACTTAAAATTTAATATTTAAATTTTAATCCATATTTTAGTTTAAAAGTTTAATATTCAAAATTTTAAAAAATCCAAAAATGATAATTTCAATAAAAAAATATGTTAAAAAGAAAAAAAATAAAATTGAGAAACAGTGGCGTTTTTGTAAAAACGCCGCAAAATCTTTCGCATAAAAAAGAACGAAGCAACATTACCTGAGTTTTAGTGGCGTTTTTGTAAAACGCATAATAAATATACTATAGTGGCATTTTTACAAAAAACGCCACAAATATGTTACATACAATTTGCAAAACACTGCCGTTTTAAGCTTAGGTTTTAACTGTGTTAGTGGCGCTTTTTATAAACGCCACAAATTTTAACTAAACTAAAGGTCATTGTTTTAATTAGTCACTGCCTACCCTTTCTTTTCTTTCCTTCCTCGGCCGACTCCTCCAATTTCTAATCCCTAACAGCTAATTTCTTTCTTGATCCCCCACAGCCACATCCACCAAAGGAGCAGCTGCCCAACATTTCTTACTGCACTACAAGTCCACCTCCATGGCGTGAGTTTCTTCAATGTTCTATTTTTATTTTTTATTTTTTTACCCTAGCTATGACTGTTTAGATCCTAAATTTCACATTCGGCAGCAGCTGATGTATTGTGTTTGATTTTTGGTTGGTTTAAAGTGTGATTCTTGTGAATCCTCTTGGGAATATTCTTGGTAAGGTTCAGGTAGTAGTCATTTAGTTTTTTGGATATATATCTTCTGTAAAATGTATATTCTTCTTTTAGCTGAAGCCTGAAAGTAGAAATGCCATTATTCTGAAAAAAAAAGAACTTTCTTTTTATATTCCGCAAGGATGAGAAAAGAGAAGGGGAAAAAAACATAACGAGCTTTCAACAATGCATGTAGTAATGTTTGGGTCTATTTTATAACTTCACTTTGGTAACTACAGATATTATTGCAACTAAATTGCAACTAAGAATTATAAGACAATGCTTCTATCACGTTTTTTCAGTCTCTGGCTCAATGGAGGTCTCTCACTTTTTTTAGTCTCTCGTTTTCCCTAGTGTTCACTCACTTTAATGTATGCAAATAACCTTAAGTTGCGTAAGAAAGCAGTTTTATAATTGAATATTCAATAGAGCTCCCGGATATCGTGCATGGTGGCTATGGCACACATAATGAATGCCACCTTAGTCATTCCCATTTGGATAGACGATCCTTCCGCAAGACTCAAGGTATTCTCATTTGTTTCTCTCTTAACTCCAACAAGTCTCAGAATTGTTTTGATCTTAATTTGTTTCAGTTATTACTTAAGGTATCTTATCTTGAATTCTATGAAACAAGACATTTTCGATATATTTGATGAGCTTCATTTCATCACAACTTTACAATAAGATGTGAGGATTGTTAGGGAGCTTCCAAAGGAACTGAACTTGTTCCTGCACAAAGCAATTTACTTCCTAGTCTAGCATGGGATACTACAAAGAAATGATGCAGCTATGGAATGATCATCAGGTTTATAACCCATTTTCTTTGCTATACTTGTTGCCATTATTGTTTTCGATTGTGGCTTCTTTTAGATACCTTCTTATAGAGACATTCATGATGTGATTAATCTACATTGATACATTGCAATCTGCTCTCGTTAATATTTTTCGAGTATAATTCACTGTTACTTTTTGTTTAATGCGCTTATAACAAGTAGAAAGGAATTCATTCTTTTACTAAAGAATTTCTAGGTAGTTCAATATTAAGGCAAAGTTCTCAGATTGTAGTAATAAAATTTAAAATCGCATGCTCTTTCCCTATATATAACATATCTCGCTTTTAGCAAGGATGATTTACGTGATATTAAGGTGTATGGTTTATTACCATTCATCATCATAATCATCAAATATATCGCAAATGAAAACTCTAAACCAAATAATCATGTTTTTTCTCGAGTATATGCAAATCTTTAAAACTTCAAGCACGGATTCTTTTAAACAAAAATTGTGCAATATCTACATGCACCATTATAATTGATGGTATGCTTTGGTGCGGAATTAGTGTTCCAGTATAATCTATGTTTTATATTGTAAAATACAAATAGCATACTAATTTGTTCTTAATTCTTTGAAATGGCGGGGTGATCAGAGGTCCCCCGAATCATACAATTGGCGATAAAATATGCTTTTAGTATTATTCAGAGGTACTCACATGAGATGTTGACTTATGTAGTTTCTATTTTTCTACTTTTATGGATACTAATGAGCTCCTTATGCTCTAGACACCAAATCGGAGTTTCTTCTCGTGTTTCATACCGAGATCTATAATGAAGTGAGCTTTCTTTCTTTTATTAGTTTGTTTTCTCTAGCTTGGCAACCTTTTCTCATTGGAAAACTTAGTTAAACTACCTTCAAATATGCATTTGCTTTTATATAATATCACCTTTGCTCAAGGGTTTTTTTTTTTTCATTTTAGGTTGTTAATGACTTATTAAATCTAGTGGACAAAATTTGAGAATTAGAGAAGATGCTCGGTACTTGCTTCTCACTTATTAAATCTCTCACTTGATGGTTCACGTGTAATATATATGGACTAGATTAGGCCTCATACCTAGTAACTAGGTAAAGTTAAATGCTACTCCAAAAGAAAATGGTGAGCAGTTCATTTACAACAGTTCATTTTTAAACCTTTTTCTGGATAATGGTAGCAAATTCCTGATTTGGTCCCATAATCATATGATCATCTGTCTTTTATTATGTTTATAGAAATGTCTTTACCTATTGTATAAAAAACAACAAAATTGAATTATCTTTTGCTTGTGAATGATTTTAAGTGCTCTAAATCAAGTAAATTAAAACTTTTTTGTCAAATGCCTTTCACTGTCTTCACTTACAATTCCTCAAATTATATGGTTCTCTTTTGTTTCTCTTTTATCTATCCTGTATTATTTTTTTTCCTCAAATCATTTAAATTCTGACATGGTGTTGGCAGATGACAATTTTAGTACAATTGTTTCTGCCGTCGGTGAAGGAAGATCCATTTACGACAAGATGAAAGCTTTTATCAGGTTGGTTTTAAGCTTTTATCATGCTTTTAGAGTTTAAAGGTTATTCAATATAGACAATAATACATGCAAATGTATCCTTCCTCGATTTTCTCGAACATTAATTGCTGCCTATAATAATTTTTCGGAGTTCTTTGATGCTAAGACATATTATTTCAGGTACATGATCTCGTCAAATATCGGTGAGGTTGCCTCCATATTCCTAACAGCTGCATTGGGTACACTTCTATTGATGCTTTACCTACAAATCTACAGGTTGCTGCAATTTGTTTTTGTGAATGGGGCAAGCATGGTAGTGAACCATGAAACCCCACCTTACGTGTTATATACTTAAATCCCAAGTCTGTCCTCTACTACCACCCTTCAAATTTTAAGTCTACTCCAATTTGGCTTCTCATATTGTGAATCCAATGATTAGGATATTTATATATTTCATCAATTTAACTTTTATATTTTTAAAATTGTTTCATGTCTCACATTTCTTCTAGGTTAAATTGTTTTTATATTAGATTTTATATAAAATATAAAAAAGAAGAGCATCTAATATTTATTTTTTAAATGATTTTTTAATAATTTTTCAATTGATTTTTTGTTTGATTGATTCGTGTTACTAACTCTATTAATAACTTAAATATAATAACTATAGATATAATATTTTAAATTATTTTATATAAAAATATAAAAAATCAAAATAAAAGCATCATTATAATAATATTTCAGTAAATTTTTATTTTTAATAAATTTTAATTGAATTGATGTTGGATTAATTTGTGTTATTAATTACCGTAAGTTTAAATATATTACATGTAGATATAATATTTAATTTTTAAGTGAGGGAAAACTAAAGGGGGAAAGTATCTTAACCTTTTCTTCTGTAGATATATTACATGTAGTTATATTTAATTCTGTAGTGTTAGAAATTTTGCATGGGTTGGGAAGAGATAGTTTTAACCTGTTTATCATCTTTTATATATTGCTCAAGTTGGGAAGAGATAGTTGTCAAGCAAGAATAGTTTAATCATGGGTCATCTGAGATGAAAATATCACTTCCATCAATGCCTTCTATCTGATTTGTTTTAAGCACAAAATATTTCAATCACGGATTTGTTTTGCTAAAACTAATATTAAATTGCAATTGGTCTATCTTTATGGTAGATTATCTACTCGTTACAGCTTTGTGCGATTAGGGTTGGTTTCTCACAACTTGCACAAGTGATCCAAGTTTAAGGTTAGATATTCTGATAGTTTTTTTTAGCTTGCCTCTCATCCTATAATGGGTGTAATATCCCGGGTTTAGGGCTATTTTATTTTGGCATTGGTTGCATGTTAAGGGCTTGCTATGTTGTTGTTTGTGTAGTTTCGGGGCTTAGTTGTAGGCTAGGAATGAGCCTGAGTAGGTGGTAAAATTTTAGTTTTTGGGCTTTAGGTGATAGGAGCTGAAGGAGTTGGGGGTTATATATTTTATTTGTAGAATTGTGGCATAACAAAGGAGTTGGTGGAGTGGCAAGGCATGCGCCACATGGAGAGTGTGGTTGGCGTCAACTGCAGGAGGAAGAGGTCCTGAGTTCAAGCTGCGAAGTGGCCACCCTTTGTCTTACTTTTTGACGCCAAGGAGAGGAGAGTTGTAGGCAGTTCAAACTCTGCCTTGGACTTTGTCAACTCTTTCAAACGGTGGGTGGAGAGTGAAAATAGGAGGAAGACTTGGTCATAGTTATTTGAATTTGTGGTTTGGGAGTGAATGGGGGGAGTTGGCCGATTTTTAGGAGATTTTTGGGGGAGTTGGCCGGTTGGTAAGCTTGGGGAGGAGAGTGCCGATTTTCTCTTAGGCAACTTGTGCATTTTCGATTTTAGCAAGTGTCAACAAGTCTCTTTGTGGTCTTTTTGTGTTTCAATTTCATCCATTCTCATTTTTGCATTCTTGAAACCGAAACCCCAAGTGTGTTTTCATTTTTTTTCTTTTTCCAATTTGTTCTCCTAAAACCGAAAGTCCAAATATCTTGTTGCCAAATTGCTTTCATCTTTACTTGGTGTGTGACCGAATATTATTTTCATTTTTTCTTTCACTTGCATCTTGTGCAAAGCCGAACCTAGCATCCCTTTTCAACTCTTTTCTCTTTCAAACTTTTGTTCGCCGAAAGTCTCCCCAAAACTTTCTTCTCCATTTCTATTCTTTTCCAAGAATTCATTGGCCGAATATCCACCCATTTCCTCTCATTTACTCTCTTTTCTTTCACACAAAACCGAAAGCACCCCTCTATTCATCCATTCATCTTTCTTTATTTTCTTTCTTTTCCAAAACCTGTTAGCCGAACCTATTCCTCTTGTTGGAGTCTTGTTGCAATCGGTCTATCAAGAGGGTAAGTGTTGGCCGAATGGCCATTTCTTCTTTCTCTGGTACTTTGCCGATTTTTTGTATGTTTAAGGGCTGATTTGGTATCTATTAGAAGGAGTTAACGTTGGTTTGGTAATCATTTTATATAGGGCCTTTGGATTTTGAAGCGGTTGATTGGAGAAGTCAAGTGGTAAGTAGGGTAAGAGGTTATTTGTGTTAGTCTTTTCTTTTAGAATTCTTTAAGCCAAAGTTTCGATGAATTAACCACTTTCCTCCTAGGGTGAAGCCGATTTCGAAAGAACCATTGTTGGGTTGGATTTGGTAGGAAACCAAATCAAGTTAAGGTAAGGCTTAACGCAACCCTTTGGTTTATGGGTTATGGCGAATGGTTTAAGGAACTAACCCATAGTTGGCCGATTATTTTTAGGAGCAAGAGGATTGAGGGCTTTAGATCGGGTTCTTTGGGATTGAGGCTTACAATATATCAGGTGTGTAAACCAACACACTATCTTAACTAAGTAATGTGATAACTTGTTTGTGTAAATGAAACAGTGTGGTTGACTATTTCGATACCCGTTGAGGTATGGATACGGATTCGGGTAAGTCCGTTTCATTATGAAATATGTGATGATCTACGATATCATGATTATGGATGTATATTCATTGAGATGCCATATTGAGCATGTGAGCATGATAACATGATTGCACGATTTTGCATCTAGTATGATATGTGATTGGGTGATATGAGAGGAGGGGGAGTATGATATCCGTGTCTTTGGGACACTGTGTCTTTGGGACACCAGAGGTTTGGCACCTCCAGTGGTTTGGTACCATGTATTTTGTGACTTTGGGTCACCAGAGGTTTGGCACCTCAGCGTCTCGTCCCAGTGGCTTAGTACCACGGTGGGTTGGCCCCACAGTTGATTATACGGGATTGACGCCAGTGATTTGGTATCACACGATGGATTGGCCCCATCATCGGATTTGTGACTACGGTCACCAGTGATTTGGTATCACATTGTGTCTTTGGGACACCGAGGTTTGGCACCTCATTGCGACTCGTCCCGTGGTTTGACACCACCGTGGGTTGGCCCCACTTATGAGATACGGATCGTCGCTAGTGATTTGGTATCACACGATGGGTTAGCCCCATCATTGGATTATTTGTGACTTGGTCACCAAAGTGGTTTGGTACCACAAGATGGATATCGTGACTTTGGGTCACGGTGGTTTGGCACCACCGGTGGTTTGGTACCACACGGGTAGAAAAGGTGATATGGTTGGCTAGGATCGAGTGCATCACTTGCATTATTTTGTTATGATGTGTGTTGGCATGTTATACCGGAAAGGATTTATGCATCGAGTCTTGCGACTCACTCTCTCCTTTGACTTTTTCAGTGACACTTAGACGCGGACATGGAGCCGGATGGACTCGAGGTGCTCATGCCATGCTCAAATAAAGATTTGCTCGGATTTTATGAAATTTTGGTACTTAAGTTTTATTACTATTTGGTTTTATTTGGGTTTGTAAATGGCCTTTTAAGTTATGTTTTGTTTATGATTAAAGTGGATTTATAATATGTCAGTAACAAATTAATCAGGCTGAAATGTGCTAAAACTTGGAAAGACAACGTTTTCAAAGTACAAAAGCGATATTTTAAACTATACCATCGGGTATCACACTAAGTTTTGGAATAAAAGAGAACTCAAATGTTTTCTAACTTAAACACGATTTTCTACTAAGACAGAATATTTTTGTAACAATGATAAACAACTCAAACTTCTTAACGAGATAACACTATTTTGTCTACCCATCGGAGTAAGTTTTTAAAATTTCTGGGTTTTCAAATACATCATTAGATTTCAATCAAACCCGCTCAAGTTTTTCTTCAAATACACAAATTAGCGAAGTGTTTTCCTCAAACTTTTAAACTTAAACCTAAAACCTCTCAAAACCCTTTTTCCTGTGACATACCAGATTCAGGTTGTGGTGTGTAGACCGTGTTTGGGTGTTACATTTGTGGTATCGAGCCAAGTTCAAAGGCTTTTACTGTGGGCCCGAGGCCCAAAATGTTTTCAAAAGTCATTTTAAGTGTTTTGTATTAAAAGTATGGTTTGAAAGGCATGACATCGAGTCACCGCACTAATCCGCCTGTAAGTACCCTGTACTATTGTTGTGGTAATGATATTGATGAGATTGAATGGCTAGTGATAGTAGGACTACTCTAGAAACCAAACCGATAGGACTCGGTGGACTCATGAAAACAAAGCTTCTTTAAAAATTCATAAGACTTTGCTTTTAAACAATGGAATGAATATCGATACATAAAATTCTTTAAATCGCATTTGAGATTTAGTCATGAGTACCCGAGGTGGACGTGGTCGTGGACGTGGTCGCAGAGGATGATGCTTCGAACCCGTAGGATCTAGTCGGGTTCGTAGAATGAGATACTGCCCGCCACCACCGGAGGTGGTGAGTTTCAAGAGCGCATCGGGATGATGCAGTTGTCACTGGCGATGTCATGAAAGTGTTAGAACGGTAGCTGGAGTAGGTGGAGGTGTAGGAGCTAGGAAATGCGCTCGAGCGACTTCGGCAAACGGGTGAATTCTTCGAGGTGTCTCTGGTGTTGCTCCTAAAGATCTTGAATATTGGAAGCGACAGAGCGGATCATGGATGATCTAGACCTAACTGCTAAAGAAAAATTAAAGGGGATAGTATCACTTCTCCGAGATGAGTCATACCAATGGTGGCTCACTTGTTCGTGGATAAATACCGCAAACCAAGATCCGACTTGGGACTATTTTCGTCGCTATCGAAAAAGTACGTAGGGCTAACTACATTAATGAGCAGAGGAAAGCATTTCTGAGGTTAGTTCAGGGGAGCAAATCTATGTCGGAGTACGAGGCAGAGTTTCTGAGGCTGAGTCGGTATGCCAGGGGTATGGTGGCTACTGAACATGAGAGGTGCGTTCGTTTCGAGGATGGCCTGCGAGACGAATTAAGGTTGATAATTGCACCCCAGCAGGAGCGTGAATTTGCGGTTTTGGTTGAAAAGGCGAAGGTAGCCGAGGGCATTAAAGAGTCTGTGAGGCAGGGTATGGATAGGAACCGACACAAGAGGAGTTTTGGATCTTCTGGGTCGTCAAGTAATCAACAGAAAAAGGCTAGGCCGAGTGGGCCGAATCAGTCGGGTAGGTTTGTTGTTGTAAGGTGGACCGCCCAAAGATAACCATTGTGGGAAGGCTCATTGGGGAGGATGTTGGACTGATGGTAGAGGCTGCTTTGAGTGTGGCTCACTGGACCACCGTGTGAGGGACTGTCCGCGCAAGTTGGCTAGGATTCAGTCAGAGAATCAGGGCCGTACTCAGTATAGGAATAACGGACCACCACCGCAGAGGGGCCGAGGTAATGGCAGAGGAGGTAATGGTTCTGGTCGGGGCCGTGGAGCACCGGGCAGAGGTGCGGGTAGTTCTAAGGCCAGACAGTCGGGGTTGGTGTATGTTGCGAGGCACCGAGAGGAGGGCGACACACCGGACGTCATTACCGATACGTTTTTGATCTTTGGTTCTTCATTTACTGCTTTAATCGATGTGGGTTCAACACATTCATATGTTGCAAGTAGCATAGTGAAGACCATGGATCTAGATTCTGAAATATCTTCTAGGCAGATGACCGTAATAAGCCCTCTAGGTCACTCTGTAGTGGTAGATAAGTTGTATAGAGACGTACCTCTAGAACTCCAAGGGGTATCTTTTGTGGCTGATTTGATGGAACTGCCTTTTGGGGAGTTCGATCTGATTCTCGTAATAGATTGGCTGGTTAAGTACCAGTGGTTGGATTGCGCGCTAAGCTCATGATTCGAAAACAATGAGGTGATGAAGTAGTCTGATCGGTAATAGGAGGAATTATCTATCCAATGTGGTATCTGCTCTAAAAGCCGAGAAGATGGTTAGAAAGGGCTGTGAAGCATATGTAGTTCATGTGTATGCCTTGGAGGCTAAGGAGTCTGCTGTGGAGACAGTTCGGACAGTTAGGGAATTTGTTGATGTGTCTCTTGAGGAGCTTCCAAGTTTGCCACCAGATCGAGAGGTAGAGTTCGGGATAGATCTGTTACCCAGAACTGCGCCAATATCCATTGCTCCGTACAGGATGGCACCTAAAGAGTTAGTGGAGCTTAAGGCTCGAGATCAGGAATTGTTGGACCGAGGCTTTATCGTGCCAAGTATTTCGCCTTGGGAGCGCCTGTACTTTTGTCAAGAAGAAAGAAGATACCATGCGGATGTGTATAGACTACCGCTAACCGAATAAGTCGACGATCAAAAACAAGTATCCACCGCCTCGGATAGATGACTTGTTTGATCACCAAGGGGCATCGGTTTTCTCAAGATCGACTTAAGGTCCGGTATCACCGCTAAGGGTAGAGGAGGCGATATCCGTAAGACGGCATTTCGATTACTCGGTATGGGCACTTTGAGTTCTTAGTTATGCCGCTCGGGTTGACTAATGCATGGCAACCTTTTATGGATCCGATGAATAGGGTGTTCCAACAAAGATTCAGATCGGTTTGTAGTGGTTTTATCGACGACATCTTGGTATATTCAAGGACTGGGAGGAACATAATGCCCATTTATGGGTGGTATTGCAGATTCTAAGGGAGAAACAAATGCGAAGTTCAAGAATACGAGTTCGCTTAGGAGGTGACGTTCTTGGGTCATGTAGTATCTCACGAGGGATTAGAGTGGACCTCGTAAGATAGAGGCCGTTTTGGATTGGAAGCCGCCTAAGTCAAGAGTCGAGATTCGAGTTTTCTGGCTTGGCAAGATACTATCAAGATTTGTAGAGGGTTCTCATTGATCGCAATTCGATGACTAAATTATTGAGAAAAGGAGTTCCGCTTATTTGGACCGAGAAGCAGCAGGAGAGCTTCGATAAGTTGAAGAAGATTTTGACCAAGCTCCAGGTTTCGATTCAACCCGAGGTCGGTAAGGAATTCACGATGTATCGCGATGCATCACATATGGTTTGGGTTGTGTGATGCAAGAAGGAAGGTTGTGGCTTACGATCTCGGCAGATTGAGGCCACATGAGGTAAATTATCCAACGACGATCCGGAGTTAGCGGCAGTAGTTTTGCCTTGAAGATATGGAGGCATTACTTGTACGGAGAAAGATCGATAGTCTACACGGACCATAAGAGTCAAGTACCTTCGACTCGAAAGACTGAATCGAGGCAGTAGCAGATGGATTGAGTGTTGAAAGACTACGATTGCTCAATTGAGTATCATCCGCAAGGCTAACGCCAGGCGTATGCGTTGAGCCGTAAGGTTGTTTCGGATTTAAGAGCGTTGTTTGCCCACTTGAGTTTGTATGACGACGGGAGTATTCTGGCAGAGCTGCAGGTTAAGCCTACTTGGGTTGAGCAGATCAGAGAAAAATAGTTGTTGGATGAGGTTTTGAGTGCGCAGAGGACACAAGTGCAGAATGATGGTTTGAAGGGTTACAGTTTGTCTAGTGATGGGGTGCTGTGTTTTCAGGGGAAGGTTTGTATGCCGGGAGACACTGAGTTAAGGCAAAAGATTCTTCAGGATGCACATAGCAGCCCCTACGCTATGCATCCTCAAGGTAGCAAAATGTATAGAGATCTCAGAGAAGCAGCTTCGGTGGTAAGTGCAAAAAGGAAGTAGCGAGTTGGTAGGAAAGTGTCCGACATGTCGAGGTCAAGGTTGAGCATCGCCATCGTCGTGGTTGCTTCACCAAAGTGAAGATCCCAGTGGAAGTGGGAAGGATAACTATGGATTCGCTGCTGGATTACCGCTACACCGAGTAAGAAGGATTCGGTTTGGGTAATGTGGATCGGTCGACTAAATCACTCACTTTATTCCGGTGAGGGTGGATTACTCACCGCAGAGGTTGGCAAAGCTGTATGTGTCAAAGATAGTGAGATTGCACGGGGTGCCAGTATCGATCATCTCGGATAGGGATCCGAGATTCACGTCAAGGTTTTGGAAAGCGTTACATCGAGCTCGGGTACACGGCTAGATTTCAAAGACGGCATTTCATCCGCAGACCGACGGGATCGGAGAGGGTTATATGATCTTGGAGGCTATGTTGCGAGGGTGTGTTTTGGATTTGAGGGGTAGTTGGGAGGAATATCTACCGTTAATGAGTTCGCCACAACAATAGTTACCAAGCAAGTATCAAAATGGCACCTTATGAGGCGCTAGACGGTAGGAAGTGTCGCCACCTACTTGTTGGACGAGTTAAGTGAACGCCGCTTGTTGGGACCAGAGTTAGTTGTCGAGATCAAGACAAGGTTGTTGATTCAGACTCGATTGAAGGAAGCTTCGGACGGCGAAGTCCTATGCCGATCTTAAGCGAGAGATATTGAATTTGTGGGAGATCGAAGTTTTCCTGAAGGTCTCACCATGGAAGAAAGTATTAAGGTTCGGGAGGAAAGGTAAGTTAAGTCCGAGGTTTATTGGGCCGTATAAGGTACTGAGACGAGTGGGACCAGTTGCATATCAACTCGAGTTGCCAGCAGAGCTAAGTCAGATTCACGACGTGTTCCACGTTTTGATGCTCAGGCGATATCGTTCCGATCCGTCACATGTGGTAACAGTAGGAGAGATTGAGGTAAACCCAGATATGACCATGGAGGAAGAGCCTATACAGATTTTAGATCGGGATGTGAAGGTTCTGCGTAAGAAGTCTGTACCTTTGGTTAAGGTTCTTTGGCGAAATCATGGCGTGAAAGAAGCGACGTGGGAACCCGAGGAGGCGATGAGACAGCAATACCCGCAACTCTTCTGACCAGGTAATTTCGAGGCCGAAATTATTTTTAAGGGGGTAGAACTGTAATATCCCGGGTTAAGGGCTATTTTATTTTGGCATTGGTTGCATGTTAAGGGCTTGCTATGTTGTTGTTTGTGTAGTTTCGGGGCTTAGTTGTAGGCTAGGAATGAGCCTGAGTAGGTGGTAAAATTTTAGTTTTTGGGCTTTAGGTGATAGGAGTCAAGGAGTTGGGGTTATATATTTTATTTGTAGAATTGTGGCATAACAAAGGAGTTGGTGGAGTGGCAAGGCATGCGCCACATGGAGAGTGTGGTTGGCGCCAACTGCAGGAGGAAGAGGTCCCGAGTTCAAGGCTGCAAGTGGCCACCCTTTGTCTTACTTTTTTGACGCCAAGGAGAGGAGAGTTGTAGGCGTTCAAACTCGCTTAGACTTTGTCAACTCTTTCAAACGGTGGGTGGAGAGTGAAAATAGGAGGAAGACTTGGTCATAGTTATTTGAATTTGTGGTTTGGGAGTGAATGGGGAGTTGGCGATTTTAGGAGATTTTGGGGAGTTGGCGGTTGGTAAGCTTGGGAGGAGAGTGCCAATTTTCTCTTAGGCAACTTGTGCATTTTCGGTTTTAGCAAGTGTCAACAAGTCTCTTTTGTGGTCTTTTTGGTAAGCCGAATTTCATCCATTCTCATTTTTGCATTCTTGAAACCGAAACCCCAAGTGTGTTTTCATTTTTTTTCTTTTTCCAATTTGTTCTCCTAAAACCGAAAGTCCAAATATCTTGTTGCCAAATTGCTTTCATCTTTACTTGGTGTGTGACCGAATATTGTTTTCATTTTTCTTTCACTTGCATCTTGTGCAAAGCCGAACCTAGCATCCCTTTTCAACTCTTTTCTCTTTCGAACTTTTGTTAGCCGAAAGTCTCCCCAAAACTTTCTTCTCCATTTCCTATTCTTTTCCAAGAATTCATTGGCCGAATATCCACCCATTTCCTCTCATTTACTCTCTTTTCTTTCACACAAAACCGAAAGCACCCCTCTATTCATCCATTCATCTTTCTTTATTTTCTTTCTTTTCCAAAACCTGTTAGTCGAACCTATTCCTCTTGTTGGAGTCTTGTTGCAATCGGTCTACCAAGAGGGTAAGTGTTGGCCGAATGGCCATTTCTTCTTTCTCTGGTACTTTGCCGATTTTTTGTATGTTTAAGGGCTGATTTCGGTATCTATTAGAAGGAGTTAACGTTGGTTTGGTAATCATTTTATATAGGGCCTTTGGATTTTGAAGCAGCCGATTGGAGAAGTCAAGTGGTAAGTAGGGGTAAGAGGTTATTTCTGTTAGTCTTTTCTTTTAGAATTCTTTAAGCCAAAGTTTCAGATGAATTAACCACTTTCCTTCTAGGGTGAAGCCGATTTCTGAAAGAACCATTGTTGGGTTTGGATTTGGTAGGAAACCAAATCAAGTTAAGGTAAGGCTTAACGCAACCCTTTGGTTTGAGGGGTTATGGCCGAATGGTTTAAGGAACTAACCCATAGTTGGCCGATTATTTTTAGGAGCAAGAGGATTGAGGGCTTTAGATCGGGTTCTTTGGGAATGAGGCTTACGATATATCAGGTGTGTAAACCAACACACTATCTTAACTAAGTAATGTGATAACTTGTTTGTGTAAATGAAACAGTGTGGTTGACTATTTCGATACCCGTTGAGGTATGGACACGGATTCGGGTAAGTCCGTTTCATTATGAAATATGTGATGATCTACGATATCATGATTATGGATGTATATTCATTGAGATGCCATATTGAGCATGTGAGCATGATAACATGATTGCACGATTTTGCATCTAGTATGATATGTGATTGGGTGATATGAGAGGAAGGGGAGTATGATATCCGTGTCTTCGGGACACCAGAGGTTTGGCACCTCCAGTGGTTTGGTACCACGTATTTTGTGACTTTGGGTCACCAGAGGTTTGGCACCTCAGCGTCTCGTCCTAGTGGCTTAGTACCACGGTGGGTTGGCCCTACAGTTGATTATACGGGATTGACGCCGGTGATTTGGTATCACACGATGGGTTGGCCCCATCATCGGATTTGTGACTACGGCCACCGGTGATTTGGTATCACATTGTGTCTTTGGGACACCGAGGTTTGGCACCTCATTGCGACTCGTCCTCGTGGTTTGACACCACCATGGGTTGGCCCCACTTATGAGATACGGATCGTCGCTAGTGATTTGGTATCACACGATGGGTTGGCCCCATCATTGGATTATTTGTGACTTGGTCACCGGTGGTTTGGTACCACAAGATGGATATCGTGACTTTGGGTCACCGGTGGTTTGGCACCACAAGTGGTTTGGTACCACACGGGTAGAAAAGGTGATATGGTTGGCTAGGATCGGGTGCATCACTTGCATTATTTTGTTATGATGTGTGTTGGCATGTTATACCGGGAGAGGGATTTATGCACTGAGTCTTGCGACTCACTCTCTCCTTTGACTTTTTCAGGTGACACTTAGACGCGGACATGGAGCCGGGATGGACTCGAGGTGCTCATGCCATGCTCAAATAAAGATTTGCTCGGATTTTTATGAAATTTTGGTACTTAAGTTTTTATTACTATTTGGTTTTATTTGGGTTTGTAAATGGCCTTTTAAGTTATGTTTTGTTTATGATTAAAGTGGATTTATAATATGCTGTAACAAATTAATCAGGCTGAAATGTGCTAAAACTTGGAAAGACAACGTTTTCAAAGTACAAAAGCGATATTTTAAACTATACCATCGGGTATCACACTAAGTTTTGGAATAAAGAGAACTCAAATGTTTTCTAACTTAAACACGATTTTCTACTAAGATGTAATATTTTTGTAACAATGATAAACAACTCAAACTTCTTAACGAGATAAAACTGTTTTGTCTACCCATCGAGTAAGTTTTAAAATTTTCGGTTTTCAAATACATCATTAGATTTCAATCAAACCCGCTCAAGTTTTTCTTCAAATACACAAATTAGCGAACTGTTTTCCTCAAACTTTTAAACTTAAACCTAAAACCTCTCAAAACCCTTTTTCCCTGTGACATACCAGATTCGGTCGTGGTGTGTAGACCGGGTTTGGGGTGTTACAATGGGCATATTCTTTTCTTACTATGTCGTCTCTGGTGGATTAAATTGGCCGCAGGAGGTCAATAGAATCAAGGTTCTTCAACTAGAAACTACAACTGGTGCAGCAATTAGGGTATAAAATTGTACCCATTATGGCTATGATGTATTAAAATGTAAAAAGATCTATCTAACCATGTGTTTTTTTATGTGATTAATTTCTTTGATCATGCTATTGGTATGATATATGTGATATTATTATTTTTGGGGTTTTTATAATATTATAGTTTTGATCATGTGTTTTTATAATGTACCACTTTTGGCGTTTTTATAATATTATAATTTTTTTTTATTTGTCATAACTTTTAGCGGCGTTTTCAAGAAAAATGCTGCTAAAAGTACGATATTTTAATTTTTTTTACTTTTCAGGACTTTTAGCGGCGTTTTAAGAAAAAGCGCCGCTAAAAGTATGACCTTTAGCGGTGTTTTTGTGGAAAGCGCCACTAAAAGTACGACCTTTAGCGGCGTTTTTGGGTAAAGCACCGCTAAAGGTCTTGTCTTTCTCGCTAAAATGTGGACTTTAGGCGTTTCTTATAAAAGCGCCGCTAAAGGTGAGTCTTTAGCGGCGTTCTAAACGCTTAAAGGTCTGATCTTTATTTTCTTATAAAAGCGCTAAAGATGTGGTCTTTAGCGGCGTTTCTAACAAAAACGCCGCTAAAGGTCTGTCTTTAGCGGCGTTTCTTATAAAAGCGCGCTAAAAGTCAAGACTTTTAGCGGCATTTTTCACAATAAACGCCGCTAACTTTTTATTATGTTTTAGCGGCGTTTTGGCGGCGCTTTTAAAAGCGCCAAAATAATATTAGTGGCGCTTAAAAACGCCGCTAAAAGCCATAAAAAACGCCGCTAAAAGTCTATTTTGGTGTAGTGTCTTCCTTTGTCATCATCCCTGTTAAGGGGTTGAAAGCAAAATATTTGACTGTGAAAGATCTACTTATGAGCAATAAAATATGGTAATTCTATCTAAATCTTGTTATGGTTGAATGCACCTGAAGTTGCAAGTTTTTCTTGAAAACTGTGAGTATAACTCTACAATATTCAGAATAATTTCTCAATTAAAATTACATGAAAAATATTACTAATGAGAACTGACAAGAGAGAAAACTTAATGCATGAAAAGTCATTGGTTATGTACCTATTGTCTGGAAAATAAATTTATAATTATTTTTTATATTTGAATATTTTGACATATTCCTCAAGCAAATATTGCATATAATTGCTTGGAAATTTTATTTATTTTGTTGACTTAGTGGAATTATAAACTACACATTGATTTAGACATTTCCAATAGTAAATGTCACAATAGTGCTTATATATGGATACAAAGTAAAACCAATGATAGTAAACTAGAAGTTTACTAATATGAATGCATTTACTACTTGGTGTGACTAGTTAGACCCTCTTGGATCATATATGATGCGAAAATTAGTTGAAAATTCAAATGGGCATTCATTAAAGAACCAAAAGATTCTTTAATTTAAATGATTCTCATTTTATTTTGTTCTCAATGAATATTTCTTATTAGAAACTCATTAGCTAAAGTTGAGATTTAATATCTTGCATTTCTGAAATGAATATAGGTCCATTCATCCACCTTATGGATGATTTTGATATTATATAAGATGCATTTACAAAATAATCACATATGTGTTATCAACTTGCAACTTGTCGTTTGCAAGATTGCTTATTTAAATAATTAATTTCATATCATGCAATTAAAACAATTCATCTTGCTAATACTGATGAGTTTATATCTTAGTTTTGTATTGATTGAGTTTGAAAAACTTTCGAAAAAGTTTTTTATTTATGCGCATAATAGTTTAGAGAAATTATTGATTGAATGCAACTGATTAATATCTATGTAACAGCCATAACCTAGCCTAGACGTTATGGTCAAATCCAATAGTGTTACGAATAAGGGTTTTGAAATCGATGATATTTTGATAAAACCTTGTTTAGTTATTTGATAAAATGTCCAAGTATTTTAAAACATTTTCGTTACTGAAACCATTATGTGGTGTTCTTTAAAGTTAATTTTTATTTCGCAGTGGAAATTTGAAATTCTTTTAAAACCAAACCATTTGTTTGTGGAAAACGTTTTTGTCAACATCACGGAAAAGAGTGCAAAACCAAAATCCAAGTCCAAAAGTTAAAACATACAGTCCAAAGAGTCTCAAAAATTACAAACTTTCAAGAAAACCAGATTTTGAAATTAAATCATTATTACTAAATAAGAATAGATCTCAATAGAGTGGACACCGTTGAGCCTCCGCCGCAACGACCCGCCTAAGTCTGTGGATTACTTGAACAGAATTGACAAAAAGATGTGAGTTTTCTTAAACTCAGTGTGTAACCCAACAGAGAAAGTTATGTAATAAGTACAGAATCTCATATACAGTCAGATACAGATTCGGACCCTAGTCCATAACAGAAACAAATATCAGATTCAAATGTACAGAATAGATAAACAGAAGCCTACCCCCATCCTCTACACACCATCTATGTCCATCCTATCACACCATGTGGGTTTAAGAACACCCACCCATCCCTACACAGCATATAGTGTCAATGCGACATAGTATGTAGACAAGCTGCCAAAATATAGGCGAAGAATCGCCAAACAGATCACTTCCTCCATATATACAATTCCCACCCTATTTACAGATATAGAATACAGATATAGAAATATCATGCTTAACATGCTCGTATACAGATAACATTTATACTCAAACAGAATATTCAGGCATACATATCAATGTCCTACTCTGAGCAGACTATCAAAATATCAGATCATATGATTTAGGGTTTGGTTAGCCCTTTCGACCCTACGGTAGGCCCACAATCGATCGGAACGACCGTACGACCCTAGGGAAAATTTCAAAATTATGGGCCCACATGCCCGTGTGGGCCACATGAGCAACCCAGATTGGCCTTGCCCGTGCGGCCCACATAGCCCGGCCCAAGATTCATGCGCCTGTGTGACATGCCTATGTCGTCCCTCATGCCCAACTTGGCCTAGCTTGTGTGGCCTACACACCACACTTACACCATCACACGAGTGTCTTGCGCACGACCATACCTTTATCAGTTACATGGTCATTTCTCGCACACGGCCACACCTTCATCAGTCACATAGTCCACACACGGCCAACCACACGATTGGCCATATGATTGTGTGGCATCGACAGACTCCATTTTTGGCTTTCACTGAAACTTGATTTTTGTGTTAGAAGTACACACCTGGTTCGATTTTGATGTGAAAGCAAACCTGAGCCCTTCCAAACCTAAAAATAGCATCCCAACACCCTATTAGCAATTGATCAACGAATTCAACAAAACTAAATCGAGCAACGCTAAAAAACTTACCATCATAAAAATGACTACACGTAAAATTAATCCGTTGAAGTGAAAATCACATCTTCACCGCCTTTTCCTACACAATAGTTCACAGAAATCAGATTCCCTATAACCATCATTATGCCACTAAACAATAATAAATCGAAAAACTTACCAAGACCGCACGAAGGATAAAAAAAGTGAGAACCGATTTGAAAGAAAACAAAAGAAACGGAAAAACAAAAAGTAGAGGAGGGATGAAAAGACAAAATGACAGAACCAAAAAGGAAAGGCAGAAACTGGCTTTAGAAAATTTGGAGGAGATTGAAAAATTCAAAATAAAAATATAAAATTGAAAAAAAAATCCATCAATCCCCTAATTTAAGGCACAACCTCCTACTAACCACTAAATCTCACTAAATCCCACTAACTTTCAACTTCTTCAAAATTTTGGTTCCTCCAAACCTCTATCAGATACCTGAAGCAAAAACTATCACCTACGCTCATGCAAGATTTGAACACAGGACCTCCAACATACTAACTCCTTACCACTCGAACCAGCAGGCTTATTCTGATATGAATTTACCAACAATACTCCATAAACCCACCTAACAGGGATAAGGCTAAGACCAAAAATAACAGAATTTACAAATGTGGGACTTGAACCTAAGACCCCATACACACACCCAGAACACTTAGCCACTAAATTAAATACATATTTATGTTAATTTTCACAAAAACTGACTTAAATTTTTCAAGGCGTTACAATCCAAACCAATACTTATGAGAACTAAACTTTTTATTTCAACATGAGATTATGTTGATTTACGTGTTGTATGCATCAAGCCAATAAGTTATAAATACTCCCATTACAATTTATTTTTGGTCAAGAGCTAAATATTTTTTAACTTTGAATTTTTGTATGTGCGTATATGTTCCAATTGCTCCACCACAACAAAGATGAGTGAATACTCAAAGAAAGTTGAGAATATATATTCATTACGAGTCTCCTTCTATTATTATATATTTTAAATGTATTGGAGATTCAATTATGACATATTTTTTATTACTATTTTGATTTAGCAGTTTTCCTGACATTAGGGGGAGAGAAATAATAACTTGTAATGAGTTAGGAGAGGGTAATTTGAACCAGAAGCTCAACAAGGATAACTTATTACAAGTTCCAAATGTGAAAATTCTCATAAAAGAAAATAATAAATCTAGATGGTCATATAGTGAAGGCGGGTGCTCCAGAAGAGACCCAAGACATAACTAATAAGTAAAACTCTAGAAGAGATTTAGGTACCTGAAACTGAAGATTAAAATAGTGAAAATAAGAGATCTCGATAAGTTATGTTAATTCGAGAAAATGTCAAACCGATAATAAAAGTGGTCGACAATGGTTTTGCATACAATATTATTGTTGAAATAATGAAATAAAAGAAGAATCTTGAATAAATCTATTGAGAAATATAGATATGGAATAAATTGGTCAAAATAAAAAGATGCAACTCAAGTACAATTAAATTCGTGGAGTTTTTGGACCAGTAGTCCAAATATCTAAAGGTATAAAGCCAATGAGGGTGCAAATGAAGTAGTTTTGCAAAAGCGGAATAAAAATATGAGTTTTTGCTAAGTCCTGACATTGATTATGAAAAGATATAATATTCTTTTGTGGTGGATGCAATAACCTGTAGATATATTATTAAATTGACAATTCATAAAAGATTTAATTTGCATCTAATGGTTGTTACAACCTTTTATGAATCACTATATAGTAAAATTTATATTAAAATCCTTGAAGGATTTAGAATGCTAGAAGCATATTGAAATTCTCAGGAAATTGTTCATTTATATGAATTGAAATAATTTGAACATATGTGGTAAATTTCACTTAGTGAATAGTAGTTGAAGGAGGATTATAAAATGATCCAAAATACCTATTTGTGTTTTTATAGAAGAATCACGATTAAAGTTTGCTATGATTATTGTTGAAACTCCTAAAGAGATCAAAATATATTTCCCTCAAATTTTCCCTCACTCGTGACTTTCAAAAGAATGATTATATAAATACCTAGCAAATACGTTCAAATAGTCATTTGAAAAGCTAATATTCAGATTGAATACATAGAATATGAGATATTATGTGATGTTTTCATAAGAGAGAGTAAATATGTGTTGCACTTTTTTTCCCTTAACTGAGGTTTTGTCCCATTAGGTTTTCCTGGTAAGGTTTTTAATGTGACAACATGTTATGTGTATTATAGATATGTGTACTCTTTTTCCTTCATTAGGAATTTTTTTCCCACAGGGTTTTTATCTTAATAAGGTTCTAATGAGACACATTATCTACTAATGGACATCCAAGGGGGAGTGTTATGAATATCTTATTAAGTGGATGTCTATTAAGATCAAGATAAGTTTTGATATACTTTAAATTCTAATAGCCATTAGAAGTAGAGTTCTATTTCATTTATACTTCTTATGTTTATAAATATAGACTTTGGAGAATCACTGTAAAAGATTCTCCAAAAAAGATTCTCATTGATCAATAAAATATGATTCCTCTTTTGCTTTCCTAATTTCTTTGTTCTTTACTATCTGTCTATTTATTTTATAACATGCAAAGCATTAAAAAAATTTTGTTGCCTCCAAAATGCACAAACAAGTAGGCTCCCATAGTGGGACAACTCACGGCCCAACCGCTGCCCAAACCCAAAAGAAAAAGAATAAAGAGAGACGAAAGGAAGCAAACCACAGCTAGTGAAGGAAAAATAATAGGAAAGGTTGCATTAACTGGTATATTTGGGTTTGTAACTTCATTTCATTTGTACTTTAATCGCATGTTATGCCATTTGAGAATGAATATATGATGATTTTGTTTTTGATAAGCATGAATTGGGTTGAAACTTGTTCTTTTCAAGTCTTATATGCTTGCCTCTTTTTTCATTTTAAAAGCTTATATTTCTATGAACTCTCTTGGTGCTTCTTCATGCATTTCGAAATCTTTCTTTTTCAGAACTAGTAATGTCAGTTGAAATAAATAGCTCCTTAGTTGGCTTGTTCTTCCTTCCCTATGAACAAATGTTTTCTTCTCAAGTGTTTCTGTAAGACCCAATTTTTGCCCGGGCCCATTAACCCATTAAAATAACCATTAATCAAACAAAAATTAAAACCCAAAATAAATGAAATCCAAAATCCAAAATTAACAGTCTTTAAATGTCCATTACAACAGTCCAATTTACAAAACAATCAGGCCCCAATAACCCAATATCCGAACCAGCCCAAATGGCCCAATGCATTTGAAGCTTCAGAAGCCTTAGGAGGGCTTCCAGAATGTTCCCGTGCCACTTCAGCTGCCCTCACGTGTGCCTTCACGCACGTGACCATTTGTGTCCCGATCACGCCCGCTTCTCCACCCACGCGTGAGCCTTCACCAGCGCATTAGCTTGTGTCTCCGCACGCCCCACATGCCTCCCTCGCCACGTCCGTGTACCAGGCTGGCCTCCGTACCTCCGTACCTGTACCAAATGACAAATGAACAACAACAGCAAACGAATACAGCAGAGCAAAAACAAACAACCAACGCAGCAAAAATAGGGAAAACGATTGTATATTTGATTTTATTATTTTCTATTTTGATTTCGGCCTTTAAAAGGACCGAAAGAAACCATTGTAAGGGTGGGCAATTTTATACACACAAAAATTCAGAGAAATACAGAAATCAAAAAAAGCTTCAAAGGTTTTTTCGTTTCCAATCCCTTTCAATTTCTCAAATCCGGTTTGGTTGGCTTTCGATTTCTTTCTTTTCTGCATGCGAAAATAAACAAAAATAAAAGGAAGAGAGGGACATTAGATCGGAGCCCGTCTTCTTCGTCGCAATCGAAGTAAAGGCGGACTTCGATACCTTCACGCTCCACTAGTTGCCATTCCTGGTGTTGAATTGGCTTTCGATTGGAAAGTCCTTTGAGGAGCTGAATAAAAGAGGGATTATGTGTTCTTTTAATTTTTTTTCTTTCTTTTCTATTTTAACTGAGAGAGGATTAGGTTAGGTTTTCGTTTTAGGCTTATTTAGGACCTGTAAAACGACACTGTTTAGGCCTGTTTCAGTGGCTCTAAAACGGTGTCGTATAAGGAAACCCGACTTGACCCGACCCGACGTCCATTTAGGATCCGCATGTTTCCACATAATGGAAAATTTGCGCGATTGGTCCTTTTTTTTGTGCTGCTATTCGATTAAATCCATCATACATGTTCTCTGTTTTTAAATTTTTCATGAAACTCGGGCGCCATTTCAAATCAGTACATTTTTATATGCTGTGTTCAGATTGTTTGGTTAAATTGCATTTTAAATCCTCTGTTATTTAGGCACATTTCTATTTGATCCTTGTGCATGTTAAAATTTTTTTAATAGTCTTTTAGTTTTGTTTTGTTTAGATTAAATATTTTTTGTGTTTTTTTCCATATGCAATCCATACATTTATCTTAAGTTTAACTCATTTATTAATTTAGTTTTAAACTATTTTATTATATGATATAAAAAATATTTACACTATTTGTTTTAAATTGTTATTTAAATGCATTATTCATTTTAACTTATTTAAAAATAAGGTTTATTATACTATTTATTTAAAATAACTTTATATATTATTTATTCTAAATTTTACATATATTGTTCATTTTAGATGTGTTTTGTTTTCACATTATATAGTTATTCCTTTCTTTATATATATATATATATTATTCCCTTTAAATTATTGTCTTTTATTGAGTTTTTTTTTTAGAAAAATCTATTCTTTTACATCATTTGTTTTAAATCTATTTACTATTTTAATTTCATTTAGATTCATTTCATATGATTGGTTATATTATTTTGCTCCATTTTCTTCAATTGCTAATATCTAAATTGTCTTATATGATTATTGCGAGCATATGAATTGTAATTTGTTAATTTGTAACTATTAATTATTTGTGATTCATGGTTGTAATGTTGGATGTATGGATTAATATATTGCTTAGTGTATTAATATTCCATCGTATCTTAAGAAAAATGTAGTGTTTTAATGTCATTTCGGTTTTAAAATCATAAGCCAATGCTCGTGTTTGGAGGTTTCAAGAAAGTTGTGCTTTAACTTACTGAGTTCCGATTCTTCTCGTTTAAAACCTAGCAACCGAGTATCTTTTCTCTCTTAAACCGTATAATGTTTCAAATAAAAAACTTACTCTTGGGATTTTTGGAGATATTGCGCCCTAACTTACTGAGTGTGATATTTTATTATCTCGAGATAAGATTTTTAAAAGAATAAATGCAATATTCCGTATTTGGGAATTTTGATAAATAGTGCCCTAACTTACTGGTTTGCGATTTTTCATTTGACCCAAATAATAGAATATCCTTCCTATTTTTTTAAATATACAAGTATTGAATGTGGAAAGATAAATCCAACTTCAAGAATATAAGATGTTATGCTCTAACTTACTGGGTATGGCATTTTATTTCTTCGAAATAAGAAGCTTTGGCATCCAACATGATTCTGCTCAAATGTATTTCAAAGTAAATGGATCGTAATCTAGAGTCTTTTCAAATTTTCGACATCAGGACATTGATTAACCAATTAGGTACCAATTTTGGGCGTATAGAGGGTGCTAACCCTTCCTTGTATGTAACCGACTCCCGAACCCGTTTTCTGGATTTCGTTGACCAAAATTATTGTTTTAATAAATCAAAATGTTTTATTAAAATAATCCATCCCAAGGTGATCCGATCACACCTCGAATAAAAGTTCGGTGGCGACTCCATTTCCATATTTTTAAAGTCGATTCCCCATTTTTCAAAATTCAATTTAAAAATGGTTTCGATAGCTTGGCGACTCCACTGGGGACGTAAAGAGAGTCAAGTCGTAAAATTGATTAATTCTTGTCCTTTCGTCGAAAATTGAAAATTTGATTTGAAAATTTACAATCCTTTTATTGCATTCATCTCATTTGATTGTTATGGTTCGATTCTTGTAAAATACTTTGACATCATATTGCATGACCGCTGGGTCACACCTTTAAGTGGGAGTGAGAAACTACTCCTTCGTGAGGTTTTCACCTCCGTGCAGGATAGTGAATCACTTCAGGAATATATCCGTACCTATGTCTTCGTGAGATTCATCTTCGTCCAGCCATAGGGAAATGCATTTCCTGAACTGAACTCGATTCATATGAGCCTATAATGGGTGAGGATTGAGGAATCTACTGGTTCAGGTACCCTCAACTGTAGAACTCAAATCGCATATAAACGACCCTAAGAGCTTACCCTAGATGGAGTTGTGATAAACCCTAGTGGTCACCCAATAGGCATTTGAATGTTTTATATGCTTTGGATTTCGTTTCTATCGTACTGACTATTTTATCTGTCACTTAGCATGCATTTTCATATTAGAGAGTGATGTCGATTCAGGTTCGATTGCTAAATTAGGGAGCTCAGCATGGAGAACAAAAATCTTGATGAAACGGAAGACAACACGGATGTTCGTATATTTGTAGTCCGTTTCATGTAAAGAGCTTTGTCCTCTAGTAAAGTTTTCTAAAAGAAATTGAGTTAGAATCGACATCTCTTTACATTCATTTCATGCATTCACATAGCATTACATCGCATGCATTAGATTTCATGAGAGGACCTTGATTGGTTGAAATTATTTCAGCATTAACCTGGACACCGGTAAAACCAAACATCCTTACGGTACTCGGACCAAGATAAAGGATATGGATCAGATATTAGAGAAGCTTGAACTACTCCAAAAGGAAATGCAGGAAAAACTTCAACTGCAAATGTAGGAACAACTTGCTAAGATCCAGCATGATATGATGGATTGGATGATGGAATCGCAAAAAATCATGATGTCCCAACTGACTCAATTACTAGCAGACAAAAAGAAAGCCCCCATGGTTAGCACTGTGGAAGATAGTGAGGAGTGACTATATCCCCCGGGTTTTACCCTGACACATCCTGAGGTGCATCCACGAAAGACATCCGTCATAACTAAACCTCAACAATTTCAAGAAAATGTTTTGATGCCGCCAAATTTCCAAGCTAGATCGGGTTCTAATTTAGGAGATCATCTAGTTAATGCTGATATTCCTGACTTGGATGAGGCAACAAAGAGAGAAAGGGCAAGGGCTGAATTGCCAAAACAGTTAGAGGAGCAATGCAAATGGCTAGAAGACAAATTTAGAGCCATGGAAAGCATTGATATGCAATATGGAATTGACGCTAAAGATCTAAGTTTGGTGCCAGATCTAATGCTTCCTCACAAATTCAAGGTGCTAGAATTCAAAAAATACTATGGGACTACTTGCCTAGAGGCTGACATAACTATGTTTTGCCGGAGAATGACTAGGTACGCTAATAATGACCCACTGCTAATTCATTGCTTCCAAGACAGTCTAACGGGAGCAGCATCTAAATGGTACAATCAGCTGAGCCGTACCAAAATTGGTTCTTGGAGGGATTTAGCACAGGCATTTATGAAGCAGTATGGTCACGTAACAGATATGACCCTTGACAGAATTACCCTGCAAAATATGGAGAAGAAGCCAAGTGAGAGTTTTCAGCAATATGCACAAAGATGGAAAGAGATCGCCATACAGGTTTAGCCACCTCTTTGGGAAAGAAACTACTATGCTCTTCATCAACACCTTGAAAGCCCCATTTATCAACCATATGTTGGGGAGTGCCACGAAGAGTTTCTCAGACATAGTAATGACCGACAAAATGATCAAAAACACTGTGAGAAGCAGTAAAATAGATGCAGGGGAAAGTGCCAGAAGGTCATACCTGAGAAAGAAAGAAGACGAGGTAAATAATGTGGGAGTATACAGTAAGGGTTATTCAAAGAAAGTTATTGTGGGATCACCAAGGATGACAACTACAAACCTTCAGACTCCTTCAAAGAATGAATCTAGGCAAAGGACAAATACAGAAAAGCTTCAGTTCACTCCTATTCCGATAACATATCGAGAGCTATATCAGAAATTATTTGATGAGCACATAGTGTCCCCTTTCTACTTGGCACCATTGCAGCCCCATACCCCAAGTGGTACGATGAAAATGTCAAATGTGACTATCATGCGGGAGTTTCAGGTTGCTTTTAAGAAAGTCGTGGAAAGACTCATTAAGCTGGGCGTTGTCAAAGTGGCTGATATGTTAAATGCCGATAATCCGCTACCAAATCACACTGATGTTGGAGTAAATGCGATTGATGCTGGAAAACATACACATCAATGCCATACATGAAGAAATCACTGAAAGGGGGACCTTGTCTGATATCTGCCCTTACGAACTTGGGAACATTCTGAATAATTAGACTGTGGAAAAATTCCTTTAGTATTTAGAGCTTACTCGGAGTAATGTACAAAACGCACTTGTTTCTTTAAGCCTAGAAGCAACTAGAATCTTTTTTGTGAAATAGGCTTGTGTTTAGAATTCTTATTTCAATGAGATGCATCTTTTAATCAAATATCTTTTATTCTTTACATTTCATGTTATGCATTCTTTGGTTTTTAGAATATTCTTTCATTTTTATTCATAACCATACCATACAAATAATCATCCTTAGAATCATTTATTCTTTGAAACTTGCCTTCGTACCTACGATAGATACCCAGATATCAACGACAGGAGCGACGTTGTTACCGACTCCCTTTTGAAAGAGATATGGGTTTAGGGGATCTAAGGACTTTGAAGATGATAAAAATTGTAACATATCTTCTGATTTGTTAATACTGGATGGAAAATAGATCCTACGTAGTGAGCCAAGGAAAGAGATAAAGATCAAAGCCTAGCTCAATGCAGAAATAAGATTTCCTATGTGTGGGGCATGGATGTTACCAAGCCAGTCTCATCAAAAGCTTCTAGCCAACATCGATTCATTTCGTGGATGTCAGTTACTTCACTAAGATGGTGAAAGTCGCTTCATATGCCAATATTACAAAGTTGATAGTCATTAGACCAAAAACAAAAAAAAAAACAAAAAAAAAAAGAAAGAAAGAATATTAACACAAAAAAAAGTCGAAAGGATCATATTTAACCACATAATGTCAAAAGTTGGCGATCAATTCAAAAATTAGGTGCCACATCAGAGCAGCAAAGGCAGCAAAAAAAGAAAACAAAAGATCAAAAAAGGACCAAGACTTGTAAAGATTGGCATACAGAAGTTGTTATTTACCCTCTATGCTTATCAAACATTGGCCAAGACTGTCACCAGGGTAATACGTCTCTCATTGGTTTCGCCCATTGAAGTCAAATTTCCCTTTTTCAAGTCTTATCAGAACTGAAGTTGGATGAGGCAGAACGCGTTTAATCTCAATATGATCTGTTGAATTTGAAGAGAAAATGTTAAAAGCTATCTATCACGGTCAGATGATGCTAGCTCACAACAAAAATGATTCGTCCTAGAAAATTTCATGATAGGGCTTTGAAGAAGATTCTTTCCCATGCTAAAGGGACTTTAGAAGAAAGAGGATGCCAAACTGGGAAGGACCTTATGCAGCAAAGAAGGCCTATTCTAGGGAAGCATGGATATTGTCTAAGATAGATGACAAAGACCTACCCAATCCAGAGAATTCAGATTCAATAAAAAGAATTCATAAAAAATACAAAAAAAAGAAAAAAAAGCAAAAGAAATTTTCAGCAAAAAAGAAGAAAGAAAAGAAGAGGCCAAGGAGAAAACTCGTGAAGGGCGCTTTGAGACCAAAGGGGATTTGAGTTGAAAACTCGAAAAGGATGGCTCAAATTTTGATCAAAGGAGGGCATACATCAGTCTTGTTATGCCTGAATTAACAATGAAGAAGTATGCTACGTCTTGGGGCATCGACAAAGTACTTCAGATCCCGTAAACACATATTGAGCTTAAAATGGTCCTCAAGAAGTTGGAACAGAGAGGCTCAGACTGTGATATCTGGGGCACCTAGTTTTCCATCTTATCCATTTTGAATTTACTATCTTTGATTACCTTATTCTTTTCAAGATACGCCTTTAATAAATCCTCTGCTTAATTGCATTTGCTAACTTTGATTAAATTGCTTGTTGCGAGCTATGCTCCCAATCAATTCATTCTTATCCATAGTTATGATATTTTTCAAGCATTTTGCATTGAAATAATGATTAGCGGACTAATAATATTTTCATAAAAGGAGTTTCATATATTACTCTAGAAGCTTCTAAATAATACAAGAACCTAAAACATGATTATTGTTTAGAATTCACCAGGCCTAAGGGTCAAAAATATTTGAGTCCAAATTAAGGATTTTTTCAAAATGATGGTTGAACAAACGACAAGATATTGAGTCAGTAATACAATCTGGATGAAAAATGGGCAATGTTAATCCAAGTGTAAAAGGGGAATCATTCGCAGGAAAAACATGATATTCTGTACATCTGGTTGGGTCACCCGAAGGGCGATCATTTGATGGAACAAGCTACAAAACCTTATACCCCCGAGTTATAGTGGGATAGATGGAAGTTGATACAGATCTTATACCTTCAATTAGCAATGGGATGGATTGAAGAAGAAACAAATCCTACATTTTGAAATTGCAGTGGGATAGATGGGAAAAGATTTAGATCCCATACCCTTAAGTCACAAATAGATGAACCCTGAAGTTACAGTGGGGCAAGTCTGTTGAGTAAGATATTTATTTTCTTGAGTTTTCTGTTAACAATACCAGCTGAACAAGAGGGCAACATATTACTCTGATGAACAATGAACGATGACACCTTAAGCGGGGTCATTCTCATGAGATTCTGCATTCTTGCAAACCACATTTAGGAGCATTTGATTCTGATCATTGCATCATAATCATTCTCATGACATTCTGCATTCATACAAATGTCATCCATAAGACACATCTATTTAGGGGCATTTGATTCATTTCGATCATTGCATCCTAATCTTTGTAAAAAGACCATTCTCATGACATTCTACATTCATACAAATGTCATCCATAATACATTTAGTTAGGAGCATTAGATTCGTTTTGATCATTGCATCCTAATCATTTTGCATAAGCATAAACACACAAAACTAATTTTACAGGACAGGTCCCTAGAAGACGTTGTCGCAACATCGGTGAATTTACAGATCTTGACTCCCTGAGTTTGTAGTGGAGCAGATCAAAGATAATAGATCTGGCAATCCTGAGTTTGCAGGAGTAGATTGAAGACAGCAAATCTGGCAATCTTGAGTTTGTAGGAGCAGATTGAAGACAGTAAATCTGGCAATCTTGAGTTTGCAAGAGCAGATTGAAGACAGCAAATCTGGCAATCCTGAGTTTGCAAGAGCAGATTGAAGATAGCAAATCTGGCAATCTTGAGTTTGCAGGAGCAGATTGAAGACCACAAATCTGGCAATCCTGAGTTTGCAGGAGCAGATTGAAGACAGTAAATCTGGCAATCCTGAGTTTGTAGGAGCAGATTGAAGACAACAAATCTAGAAATCCTGAGTTCGCAGGAGCAGATTGAAGATGGCAACTCGGCAATCCACGAGTTTGCGAGGAGCAGATTGAAGGCAACCGTCGGCAATCCCGAGTTTGCGGAGCAGATTGAAGATAGCAGATCCGCAATTCTAAAGTTGCGACAGATTGAAAGTCTAATTTCCTTGAGTTGATCGAAGCGTCAGTTCCCGGGCCCTTAAAGATGCGACGGGATGGAACGAAACTACTCAAAGGAGAAAAGCACTGAAAGAGGCATAACCAAACAAAAATTAGCCCTTTTTGAAGTTTTTGCTCTATTCTCGTTGCATGACAATGAGCAAAGAGGGGCAGCTGTAAGACCCAATTTTTGCCCGGGCCCATTAACCCATTAAAATAACCATTAACCAAACAAAAATTAAAACCCAAAATAAATAAAATCCAAAATCCAAAATTAACAGTCTTTAAATGTCCATTACAGCAGTCCAATTTACAAAACAATCAGGCCCCAATAACCCACTATCCAAACCGGTCCAAATGGCCCAATGCGTTTGAAGCTTCAGAAGCCTTAGGAGGGCTTCCAGAACGTTCCTGTGCCGCTTTAGCTGCCCTCATGCGTACCTTCACACGCACGACCGTTTGTGTCCCGATCACGCCACGTGCTCCACCCACGCGTGAGCCTTCACCAACGCATTAGCTCGTGTCTCCGCACGCCCCACACGCCTCCCTCGCCACGTCCGTGTAACAGGCTGGCCTTCGTACCTCCGTACCTGCACCAAATGACAAATTAATAGTAATAGCAAACGAATACAGCAGAGCAAAAACAAATAATCAGCGCAGCAAAAAATAGGGAAAACGATTGTATATTTGATTTTTTTTATTTTCTATTTTGATTTTGGCCTTTAAAAGGACCGAAAGAAACCATTGTAAGGGTGGACAATTTTATACACAAAAAAATTCAGAGAAATACAGAAATCAAAAAAACCTTCAAAGGTTTTTTCATTTCCAATCCCTTTCAATTTCTCAAATTAGTTTTCTTGGCTTTCGATTTTTTTCTTTTCTGCATGCGAAAATAAACAAAAATAAAAGGAAGAGAAGGATTTACCTTAGATCGGAGCCCGTCTTCTTCATCGCAATCGAAGTAAAGGTGGACTTCGATACCTTCACGCTCCACCAGTTGCCGTTCCTAGCGTTGTATTGGCTTCAGATTGGAAAGTCCTTTGAGGTGGCTGAGTAAAAGAGGGATTAGGGGTTCTTTTAATTTTTTTTCTTTTTTTTTTTTCTGTTTTAACTAAGAGAGGATTAGGTTAGGTTTTCGTTTTAGGCTTATTTAGGACCTATAAAACGACACCGTTTAGGCCTGTTTCAGTGGCTCTAAAATGGTGTCGTATAAGGCAACCCGACTTGACCCGACGTCCATTCAAGATCCGCGTGTTTCCGCATAATGGAAAATTTGTGCGATTGGTCCTTTTGTTTTGTGCCGCTATTCGATTAAATCCATCATACATGTTCTCTGTTTTTAAATTTTTCATGAAATTCAGGCGCCATTTCAAATCAGTACATGTTTATATGCTGTGTTCAGATTGTTTGGTTAAATTGCGTTTTAAATCCTCTGTTATTTAGGCGCATTTCTATTTGATCCTTGTGCATGTTAAAATTTTTTTAATAGTCTTTTAGTTTTGTTTTGTTTCGATTAAATTTTTTTTTATTTTCCATATGCAATCCATACATTTATTTTAAGTTTAACTCATTTATTAATTTAGTTTTAAACTATTTTATTATATGATATAAAAAAATATTAACACTATTTGTTTTAAATTGTTATTTAAATGCATTATTCATTTTAACTTATTTTACAATAAGGTTTATTATACTATTTAATTAAAATAACTTTATATATTATTTATTCTAAATTTTACATATATTGTTCATTTTAGATGTATTTTGTTTTCACATTATATAGTTATTCCTTTCTTTATATATATTATTCCTTTAAATTATTGACTTTTATTGAGTTTTTTTTAGAAAATCTATTCTTTTACATCATTTGTTTTAAATCTATTTACTATTTTAATTTGATTTAGATTCATTTCATATGATTGGCTATATTATTTTGCTCCATTTTCTTCAATTGCTAATATCTTAATTGTCTTATATGATTATTGCTAGCATATGAATTGTAATTTGTTAATTTGTAACTATTAATTATTTGTGATTCATGGTTGTAATGTTGGATGTATGGATTAATATATTGCTTAGTGTATTAATATTCCATTGTATCTTAAGAAAATGTAGTGTTTTAATGTCATTTTGGTTTTAAAATCATAAGACAATGCTCGTGTTTAGAGGTTTCGAGAAATTTGTGTTTTAACTTACTGAGTTCCGATTCTTCTCGTTTAAAACCTAGCAACCGAGTACCTTTTCTCTCTTAAACCGCATAATGTTTCAAATAAAAAACTTACTCTTGGGATTTTTGGAGATATTGCGCCCTAACTTACTGGGTGTGATATTTTATTATCTCGAGATAAGAGTTTTAAAAGAATAAAGGCAATATTCCGTATTCGAGAATTTTGAGAAATAGTGCCCTAACTTACTGGGTTGCGATTTTTCATTTGACCCAAATAATAGAATATCCTTCCTATTTTTTAAAATATACAAGTATTGAATGTCGAAAGATAAATCCAACGTCGAGATTATAAGATGTTATGCTCTAACTTATCGAGTATGGCATTTTATTTCTTGAAATAAAAGCTTTGGCATCCAACATGATTACATTCAAATGTATTTCAAATAAATGGATTGTAATCTAGAGTCTTTTAAATTTTCGACATCCATGGGCATATATATATATATATATATATTATACTCGAGATTATCAGGCATGAAAATCGTTTTCAAGACTTCACAAAATTAAGGCAACATTTACAAAGTAATTTAGATCTTGAAACTAATGTGGGTGAAATTTCACCAATCTCTGTTAAAACGAAATACTTTTTCAAATTGAGTAAATTGATTTTTATTTGTTTTCAAATAAAACCCATATATTTGCATTAATCAAAGAATATTCAAAGATATTTTATATTTAAATAAAATATAATTTATTCCAAAAATAAATAAAACTTTATTTTATGGGACATTTAAATATTAAATTAAACTCGTAATTTTAAAAACACTAAAACAACACACCTTTAATAAAATGCTAATTTTAAACATCACAAGAGTGCTTTAAGTATTTGTATTTACCTCATGAGCATCGCTACTCCAAAACATTATACCTAAAACTTTTAAAAATCTTATTCAAGTATCGGTACTTATGATCTTGGTATCAAGTACACAAATTGCCTGGCCTCCGAATGATGATTCTATGTGAACATGGTAGAATCAAAGCTTCAACGAACATTGTCACTCTAGCAATCAATGTAGCATTCCTTGTCTGACCAAGCCTCTGGAGCAAGTAAGGGCCGCTATACTTATCCTCTTAATTCTCTTAATTCTTTTCTGGTACAACTCTCACTATCTACTCCATTAAATTTACCGCATCCCAAAAATGAGGTTAGGACAATTAGGTTTGTGGTTAATTAATTGATTGGAATCTAAGTATGAATATGTATGATTGTTAAAATGTGTTAATGTATGTTTTAGTGTAACTAAACATGATTTGTATGATTTATGTATGACATACGACATTTTAGAATAGGAAAAAAATGGTATGAAAACAGGAAATAGAATTTATAGGTGTCACTGTGTCATATGTAGGTTGGGCATGTTTTGTTATCTTTGCATATGAGTCTTGATTTTTATGTTATGCAATTGAAGTCCCTAGATGAAATGACTTGAAAATTTGCATGATTAAGTCTTATTTGGATAATTCCATAAGTTTACTCTCGATTTTACAAAAAAGTTTTACTAAAATATTTTACTCAAATTACGATTTAGCCCTTAAACTTTGCTTTAAAAATTAAATGAGTTTTACTTATCAGTTCTAGAATTTTCTTTCAATTATTGCCCTTATTATATTATTTTATACTATACATATGATTTAATTGTTGAATTACAAATGTTACTTATGTCTTATGTTAAATAAGAAATGAATATTAAACTTGATGGTTTCGTGTATCTAAGTTATTTTGTTAGAGTTTACTAAGGGTAAATGAATTAAAATATTAATATTGAGACTTGATTATGAGTATTAATTGTTATTTATAAAATATAATGGAATGTGTTAAGAACTATAAGTTAATAAAAATTGAGTAAATGTGTAAGCTAATAAAGAATATATAAGTTGAGCTCGAAATAAATATATATAGTTCAGGAACAAGATTAAGCAAGAAGTAGGCTTCAAGCCTAATGGTTAAGTTGAGCCTAGGTTCAAACCCCACTCCTCCCATTTCTTTCCTTTTAATTTTCAACAACCTAGGATAAAAACCATACTAAAATAAATATTGTTGGATGTAAAAATTTGAAAAGAAATAGGCTTAGTCCTAATGGTTAGCACGCTAAAACCCCTATTGGAGGTTTTAGGTTCAAATCCCTTCAACACAAAATATAAACTGTTGGGGATAAAATTTAATAAGAAATGGGTAGTAGCCCAATGGTTAAGGTGTTAGTACCCCTCCAGACCCAAGTTTGAGGCCCCTCATTCCCTTTTTATTTCATAATTTCACCAAAAAAGTTTCAAAAACATATATATATTATTAAGCATAAGAAAAAATAAGAAATGAGTGCTAGCTCAATGGTTAAAGTGTTAGTTTCCTCTTTAAGAACTTGAGTTTGAGCCTCCTCCTCTTTCCCTTTTATTTTGATTTTCAAATTTTGACAAGATATTGGGAAAATTATAGATGATGCCCCTAGGGTTTACAAACCCTACAAGTTTAACCAATTCTTTCCTAATTAGAATTCATGTCTTTTCATTCCTCAAAATTCTAATAGAATTAAAATTCCACCATTTTTTTCTCTTCTTTTCTTAATTAGATTTTCATATTGTCCCTTTTCAAATCTTAATAGAATTTGATCTCCATCTTTCTATTTATTCTATTTTTATTTTCTTCCCTTTTCTTTGTAACATATTTTCATCTTAAATGTTGTTGATTACTTTGCAACCCCGAATCAAATCATTCCCTGTTCAATCGTTTTCTATCGCAGTTTAGATTTGTCATCAATAAACATTCATTACCTTTTCTAAGAATCAGTAAGTACATCTAATTTATGATGTTTAGATCTCGAATTTTCGTAGAATTTCTATCTGACATTAATCTTTCAATTCAATTACTTAATCTTTTTCAATTCTTGTTGAATCTTTCGACAATCTTGATGAATCTTGAAATCAATCGTTAACTCATGTATAAATGTCATTTGAAAGACCTATTTGAAGCACGTTGATCATATTTGATCGTAAGGGACATTATTCGGGCTTAGCAAATTAGGGTAAATTGTGCCTAGCCACATGGGCATGTGGACCATAGTATGGACCACATGGCCCCTCACACATACATGTTCCTAGGAAACCCTAGGCTAGTTCGAATCTCATACAGCCAAGAACCCTTCATGTGGCCATGTCTCCCATGTATCTTAATTTTGTAATTTCCACACAGCCATAGTTTGTTACATGGACTAACCACATAGCCATGTATGTAAAGCCCCAAAATTTCTAATTTTATTATTGTGAAAATATGATACAAATATCTGTCAGCTTTAGTGTTATGTGTTCTGGGAGTGTTAGGGAGGTCTCAAGTTCAAGCCTTCGCTTGGGAAAATTTTGGTATTTTGAATGAATTAGGCCTTACTCTGGTTCAGTAGGCTTTTTTCTGATTGTTGGTAAAAATATATTAGAATGGGCCTGTTGGTCTGGTGGTCAAATAGAGTGTTAGTGTGTAGGATGTCCTGTGTTCGAGTCCCTGTGCAAGCAGGGGAGTTAATTTTTGTTTGAGGCGTGTGGTGTGGTGGAGTTCAAATTAAACTGGACTATTGAGTAGTGTTTTAGTGGGTTAAATAGGGAGTGTTTTTAGGAGATAATTGGGGAGAAGTTATCAAAATAAGATTTTCTTCTTATCAGTTTTCTATTTTCTTTTTTCCCAACAAATTTTCTGATGTTAGACTTTTGTTTCTCTGCCATTTCATCTCTCTTCTTGTTCACTTTTGGTTTTTGTTCCCCTTCGGCTGAATCTTGTTTCTTCTCTTTCCCCTCTCTTTTGTTTTCTTGATCGGTTCATCAGTTTCTCTGTAGCGAAAATTCTCTTCTCTTTTCCCTACTCTTTCCGGTTCTGTATTTTTGTGAGTCATCTCTTTGGGTGCAACTTTTGACTTCATCTGTTTCGATAAGTGGAATTTTTCCCCTTAGTTATTGTATTTCGATTAGGCAATTAACAAATGGTTCGTTTTACTCTCGTTTAGGTGTTGTTCAAAGGTTTTAAGTAGATATTCCAGTGTGTGGATGTAACACCCCTTAACCTGTAACCGACGCTGGTATAGGGTATGAGGCATTATCTTTCTAAAACACATACTAGCATACATTTCCAAGTCATAAAAGTTCGTTCAAATTCAAAACTTTTCAAACTTTCTCTTAACATCCTTAATATGGGCCTACGAGGCCCAAAACACATTTTAGAAATGTTTCAGGATTAAATCTAGTTCTTTAGAAAACTTTGGAAAATGTCACTAAAAACAAGGGCACATGCTCGTGGGGCAAGGGACACGCCAATGTGGGCAGACCGTGTGGTCACACACGCCCATGTCCCTAGTCGTGTGGATTTATTTCTCAATTCGAACCATAGGGGTTTTCACACGGCCTGGCACACGCTCGTGTCCATGGTCCTTATCCCCCACACGGCCATGACACGCCCATGTCTTGTCCCATGTGTAAAAACCTTGACATTCTATTTCTGACGTCATCAACCTAAGAAGGTTACATGGCCAAGGCACATGCCCATGTTCTTAGGCTGTGTGGCGAATTAAATTCCTAAATTCAAGTGCAAACTTCACACGGCCTGGGCACATTCCCATGTCCTATGGTTGTGTCTTTCACACGATTGAGACACACGGTCGTGCCTCAACCCGTGTGGTTACTACTGGGCATGTTGTTTAGCCAACTTAGGGTCCAGGGGGACACACAACCAAACTACACGCCCATGGGATAGACTGTGTGTAACACACGGCCTAAACATACGCCCATGTGTCTACCCGTGTGGACAAAAACAAGGCTATTTACCAACCCCTTTCTGTCACCCTTACTTGCACCAACATAAGCCATATCAAATAACCTACTCATTCATGCATTAACATACCAAATACTCAAACCATGCAATTTGCACATTCATGAAAAACATCATCATTTTCATATATCAATAATAAGTAATAGCCATCATCCATGGCCTTATACAAAATGAGTCAATCTTCAAGACAAGCCAACACATTTGGCCAAAACAATATGACACTTGACAAAAAAGACCAAGTCCCTATACATGGCATAATCAAAATGTTAAATCTAACTATACCAAATGTTCAGATTGATAGTGTGATCAAGCCTTCGACGTCCTTTGATCCTTGAGCTAGCTTGGCGATACTATAAGAAAATGGAAAGGAAAGGGAGTAAGCATAAAGCTTAGTAAATCGCAAGTAAATAATTAACAACAATTACCATGCATTATATACTCCTAGCATATTATAAACTTGCACATAATTCTCGAATGATTAAAGGCATAACTTACTCATTTTCATCCTTACTAATCATACATCATAGATCGAGCTCATTTCTCATAAATTCCATGTAGGTACCTGTATCACTTACAACATAGTCGTAACTCTTCTCACTTTGACACAAACTTTATATTACCCGTTGAACCAATTGGAATACCAAAGGATACTAGACAAGCCTCACACATGAGGGTACGATGCCGATGCCATGTCACAGACATGGTCTTACATTGGCTCGCGTATCGAGGCCTATGCCATGTCCCAAAATTGGTCTTACACTAGCTCTCGTCTCAATGCCAATGCCATGTCTCAGACATGGTCTTACACTGGCTCTCGTATTGTGGCCGACGCCATGTCCTAGACATGGTCTTACACTAGCACACATATCATTGCCGATGCCATGTCCCAGGCGTGGTCTTACATTGGCTTTCATAATGTGGCTGATGCCATGTTCCAGACATGGTCTTACACTAGCACACATATCATCCAAATGTCATGGCTTGGATATCCAATCTATTCCTAAGGTTCAACCGGGTGTATACCACATCAAATTTCGTCATGCATATTTATAACAATAATCAAACATTTTATGCAATATCAATTGTTTAATGCATAATAAAAATAGAGTTGTATTATTTACATACAACTTACCTCGGTATACAAAAAGTGGGTGACTAGATTGAATTAGTCTATTAGCTTGGTTTTCCCCCGGTCTATAGGTCCGGACTCTGTTTTTCTTGATTTGCAAAGATTGTAAGTTGCTGAAATTTTCAAGCTTCCAAAACCCATATTTTGCTGATATTTTTGGTGGAGAGGATAAAGATGAAAGGTGATATCTTTTTTTTTCTCTTTATTTTATTTCATCAATTAAGTCACCTAATTCCACCAACTTTGACCAATTTGCATTTTCTTGTCCCTTATGGCCAGCCAACAATCTCTTAAGGGCCTAATTGCATATTAAGGACCTCTAATTGAAGGTTCTATAGCTATTTGACACCTTTAGCTTGTAGAAATAAACTTCCACACTTTAAATTAAGCATGCAATCACTAAAATTAATTCACTAAAATTTTCGTGCACTCATATAATCAGGCTATAACACATAAAATAATATTAAAAAATAATTTTTTAGACCTCGAATTAGTGGTTTCGAAACCACTATTTTGAGTAGCCCAAAATTGGGCTATTTCAATTCTCTCCATTTAGGGATTTTCGTCCCTGAAAATCTTACCAGCAAAAATGTTTGGGTATTGGTCTCTCATGGTCTCTTCAGGCTCCCATGTGGCCTCTTCAACCCCATGTCTATGCCATAGTACTTTCGCAAGTACTATACTTTAATTTCTCGATTACTTGACCTCTCGATCCAAAATCTTAACCTGCTCTTCACCATATGTCATGTCTGAACAAATCTCAACCTCTGTTGGTGAAATCAGATGTGATGGGTCAGAACAATAACGGCGCAACATAGACACATGGAATACATCGTGGATCTTTTCTAACTCGGATGGCAAGGCTAATCGATAAGCTACCGGTCCAATTCTCTTAGTCACCTCATAAGGTCCAATAAAATGTGGCCTTAATTTGCCCTTCTTACCGAATCTAAGGACTTTCTTCCACAAGGATACTTTCAAAAATACCTTATCAATAACTTGAAACTCAATCTCTTTTCATTTCAAGTCCAAGTAGGATTTCTGTCTATCCAAAGCAGCCTTCAAACAACCACGAATCACTTTTACTATCTCTTTTTCTTCTTTGACTAAGTCAACCCCATGTATCTGATTTTCTCTAAGTTTAGTCCAATACAAGGGCGTTCGGCACTTACGTCCATACAAAGCCTTATATGGTGCCATTGTCAAACTCGACTGATAGCTATTATTGTAGGCAAACTCTACCAACGGTAAGTACTTGTCCCAACTATCTTGAAACTCGAGAACACAACACCACAACATATCTTCAAGGATCTGAATTACTCTTTCCGACTGACCGTCGGTTCACAGGTGGAAAGCAATATTAAAATTCAGTTTCGTCCCCAATGCTTCTTGCAACTTTTTCCAAAACTGAGATGTGAACCCTGGATCTCTATCCAAAATGATCGATAAGGGTACCTCGTGGAGTCTCACAATTTTAGAAACATACAAATCAACTAATTTCTCAAGTGGATAATCGGTATGCACAGGTATAAAATGAGCTGACTTAGTTAGCCTATCAACCACAACACATACAACATCTTTCTTCTTTGGCGTCAATGGCAATCCAGACACAAAATCCATGGTAATACGGTCTCATTTCCACTCAAAACCATCATGGGCTGAAGCAAACCCGAAGGTACTTGGTGTTCAACTTTGACTTGCTGACAAATTAAACACTTAGAGACAAACTCTGAGATGTCTCTTTTCATTCCGACCACCAATACATTTTTTTCAAGTCATTATACATTTTCACACTACCCGGATGGATAGACATACAACTATTATGTGCCTCATGTAAAATCTTCTGAATAAGCTTATCATTTTTGGGTACACAAATTCTGTCTTGAAACATTAAACAACCATCTGAACCAATCCGAAAATCTGATTTTATTCACGTTTTGCACTGAGTTATCTTAGCTTGCAACTCTTTATCATTCATCTGAGCTTTACGAATCTCTTGTAAATCGGTCTAGCTCTTAACTCAGCTATGACTGAACTATCATCAGTCACAGACAACTAGGTATTCATAGCCCTCAAGGCAAACAATGACTTCGTACTCAAAGCATCGGCAACTACATTTGCCTTTCCAGGGTGATAGTCAATTATCAACTCATAATCCTTTATCAGTTCTAACCATCTCCGCTGTTGTAGGTTTAACTCCTTCTATGTCATCAAATACTTTAGACTTTTATGGTCGGTGAATACTCGGCATTTCTCTCCATACAAATGGTGTCTCCAAATCTTTAGTGCGAACACTATGGCGACCAGCTCTAAATAGTGAGTTAGATAGTTTTTCTCATGTGGCTTCAGCTGTCTCGAGGCATATGCTATCACCTTACCCTATTGCATAAGTACACAACCCAACCCATTCAAGGATGCATCAGTATAAACCACAAACTCTTTTCTCGGTTCAAGTTGTACTAAAACTGGGGCTTCAGTCAACAATGCTTTTAGTTTCTCAAAACTCTGTTGGCACTTCTCTGTCCATTCGAACTTAACATCTTTCTATAGCAACCTCTTTATCGGTGTAGAAATCATGGAGAATCCTTTAACAAACCATCTGTAGTATCCCGCTAAGCCTAAAAAGCTTCTAATCTCTGACACATTCCTCGATAGTTTTCAATCAATGATAATTGATATCTTGCTCGGGTCAACTCTAATTCCATCACCCGACACGATGTGTCCTAAGAATCTTACTTCTTGGAGCCAAAATTCATTTTTGCTAAATTTAGCATACAACTGCTTATCTCTTAAAGTCTACAAAATAGTTCTCAAATGCTCTGCGTGCTCACTCTCATCACGAGAATAATTTAATGCATCATCGATAAAAACAACAACGAACTTATCCAAGTACAGTTGAAAAATACGATTCATTAAATCCATAAACATGGCGGGAGCATTTGTTAAGCCAAAGGGCATGACGAAAAACTCATAATGGCCATACATCGTCTAAAACTCTATTTTTGGTACATCTTGTTCATTAACTCTCAGCTGGTAATAACTGGACCTCAGGTCTATCTTAGAAAACACTGTGGCTCCCTTCATTTGGTCAAACAAATCATCGATCCTTTGCAAATGATACTTGTTCTTAACTGTAACCTTGTTGAGCTGTCAATAGTCTATACATAATCTCATCGACCCGTCTTTCTTTTTCAAAAAAAGTATAGGAGCACCTCACGGAGAATAACTTGATCTTACGAAACCTTTATCTGTCAACTTTTGTAACTGAGCCTTCAATTCTTTTAAGTCTAACGGTGTCATCCTATACGGGGCAATCAAAATAGGTGCCGTACCAGGGACCAACTCAATACCAAACTCAACTTTCCTAGTTGGAGGCAATCCAGGTAACTCTTCAGGAAACACATCCGGATACTCGCATACCACAGGAACTAACTCAATCATTACTTTTGACTCTTGGGTATTCAACACAAATGCAAGATAGGACTCATACCCTTTTCTCATGTATTTCTCAGCAGTCATAGAAGAAATCAATACAGGTAAGATATCCAGTTCATCTGATTCAACCCGAATAATATCCCTATTTTCACATCTCAGTTCAATAAACTTACTACCAAAGTTTACTAACACATTATGAAAAGTCAACCAATCCATGCCAAGAATTAGGTCAAATTCATCAAACGGTAGCAGTATGAGCTTAGTCGGAAAACAATGGCCTCTAATCATCAAAGGAAAGTTTCTACACACTTTGTCAACTATCACATGCTTGCCTAAAAGGTTTGACACTTTTATCACAAATTCTGTAGACTCAACAAGTATATTCATGCTAGACACCATTTTCATACAAATATAGGAATGGGTAGACCCCGGATCAATCAAATCAACAATAGAATAAGAAAAAAAGTACTCGTAATCACATCTAGTGACGATGCCTCTTCGCGAGCCCGAATGGCATAAGTCCTTGCAGGCACTCAACCCTCAGACCTCACGGTGGAACCTCTAGGCGCACCTCTACTACTAGCCCCACTTCCAGGGTTCTTTTGTGGTTTACCCCTCGAAGGTGCATTACTTGCTCGCACTTCTTACTTTCTATCTTTTTCTTCCATCTTACGATAGTTTCGAATGAAGTGGTCTAGTGAACCGCACTTGAAACAGCCTCTATCATTTCCTTGACACTCACCGAAATATCGTCTACCACACTGTGAACACTCAGGTTTATTTGGTCAAACACTACCAACACTCACAATAGAAGTGGTTTGAGCTTTAGATGCCGAGTACTGCTTACTCCTATTCCTATTTGAAAATCCAACCGAAGCATTAGATCGAGTAGTGAACTTTCTCTATTTCTTGGATGAGGGCTAAAATGATTTCCCCAACTGTCTTTTCTTTGAGTCCGAGACTCAATATCAGCTTTCCTTTTCTCTTTGGCCAATTTTCGGCCTTCAAGCTCTCTTTACTAGGACAAAAAATTCCTTTAGTTCTAGAATACCAACAAACAATTGGATGTCCACATTTAATCCATCCTCAAACCTCTTACACATATAGCTTCAATGGATATGCAGTCTCGAGCGTATTTACTAAGCCTCACGAACTCACGCTCATACTCCATTACTATTATTCGGCCTTGCTTCAATTCTAGAAATTCTTTCCTTTTCTGGTCTATAAACCTCTGACTAATATACTTTTTACGAAACTTTTGTTGAAAGAATTCACAAGTTATCCTTTCACTTAGTACAACCAACACAAGGGTGTTCCACCATTGGTAGGCCGAGTTTCGCAAGAGTGATACAACACACTTCATACACTCCTCAGGTGTGCAAGACAACTCATCGAATACCCTAATGGTATTTTCTAGCTAGAATTCTGCTCTCTCTGGGTCATCATCTATATTCACTCTCAATTCCTAAGCACCTTGCTTTTGTATTCTGTCTACTGGAGGTTTTTCTCTTCTAATCGTTTCCCCTACTTGGGGAGCTATAGGGGTAGGCTGGGGAATTGGAGGGGTGGAGGAGGTGGAGCGTTCGGGTTTGAACGAACAAACTTTGAATACCAAACATTTATCATATGGAAGAAGGTTTCTCTAGCCCCTTCATCCTGACTTAGTGTCACGGGCCCATTTTCGACTGATGCGATCCCTTCTTCGAGAGCCGGCGCATTACTCTCGGCTTTATCCGCCACTACTCTATCGGAATCCATTTACAATAGAAAAACACATTTTAAATTGTCAAGAGTCGTCACACTATCATAGTTCATAAATGGCATGTATAGATAGACTTGTACACACGCTAGGTTAGTCCGAAAATTGACTAAACCATAGCTCTAATACCACTAAATGTAACACCTCTTACCCGTAACCGACTCGGGTACAGGGTACGAGGCGTTATCTTTCTAAAACACATACTAGCATATATTTTCAAGTCAAAAGTTTGTTCAAATTCAAAACTTTTCAAACTTTCTCTTAACATCCTTAATATGGGCCTACGAGGCCCAAAACACATTTTAGAAATGTTTCGGGATTAAATCTAGTTCTTTAGAAAACTTTGGAAAATGTCACTAAAAATAGGGGCACATGTCCGTGGGGCAAGGGACACGCCAATGTGGGCAGATCGTGTGGTCACACACGCCCATGTCCCTAGCCGTGTGGATTTATTTCTCAATTCGAACCTACAGGGGTTTTCACACGGCCTGGCACACGCTCGTGTCCATGGCCCTTGTCCCTCACATGGCCATGACACGCCCATGTCTCGGCCCGTGTGCAAAAACCTTGACATTCTATTTCTGACGTCATCAACCCAAGAAGGTCACACGGCCAAGGCACATGCCCATGTTCTTAGGCTTTGTGGCAAATTAAATTCTTAAATTCAAGTGCAAACTTCACACGGCCTGAGCATATTCCCATGTCCTATGGCTGTGTCTTCCACACAGTTGAGACACACGGCCGTGCCTCAACCCGTGTGGTTACTATTGGGCATGTTGTTTAGCCAACTTAAGGTCCAGGGGGACACACAACCAAACTACACGCCCATGGGACAGACCATGTGTCACACACGGCCTAGACATATGCCCGTGTGTCTACCCGTGTGGAAAAAATAAGGCTATTTACCAACCCCTTTCTGTCACCCTTACTTGCAGCAACATAAGCCATATCAAATAACCTACTAATTCATGCATTAACATATCAAATAATCAACCATGCAATTTTCCCATTCATGAAAAACATCATCATTTTCATATATCAATAATAAGTAATAGCCATCATCCATGTCCCTATACAAAATGAGTCAATCTTCAAGACAAGCCAACACATTTGGCCAAAACAGTATGACACTTGACAGAAAAGACCAAGTCCCTATACATGCCATAATCAAAATGTTAAATCTAACTATACCAAATGTTCAGATTGATAGTGTGATCGAGCCTTCAACATCCTTTAATCCCCGAGCTAGCTTGGTGATACTATAAGAAAATGGAAAGGAAAGGGGGTAAGCATAAAGTTTAGTAAATCACATGTAAATAATTAACAAAAATTACCATGCATTATATACTCATAGCATATTATAAACTTGCACATAATTCTCGAATGATTAAAGGCATAACTTACTCATTTTCATCCTTACTAATCATACATCATAAATCGAGCTCATTTCTCATAAATTTCATGTAGGTACCTGTATCACTTACAACATAGTCGTAACTCTTCTCGCTTTTGACATAAACTTTAAATTACCCGTTGAACTAGTTGGAATACCAAAGGATACTCGACAAGCCTCACACAGGAGGGTACGATGCCGATGCCATGTCCTAGACATGGTCTTACACTAGCTTGTGTATCGAGGCCAATGCCATGTCCCAGACTTGGTCTTACACTAGCTTTTGTCTCAATGTCGATGCCATGTCTCAGACATGGTCTTACACTGGCTCTCATATTGTGGCCGATGCCATGTCCCAAACATGGTCTTACACTAGCACACATATCATCGCTAATGCCATGTCCCAGGCATGGTCTTACACTACCTTTCATAATGTGGCTGATGCCTTGTCCCAGACATGGTCTTACACTAGCACACATATCATCCAAATGTCATAACTTGGATATCCAATCTATTCCTAAGGTTCAACTGGGTGTATACCACATCAAATTTTGTCATGCATATTCATAACAATAATCAAACATTTTATGCAATATCAATTTTTTAATGCATAATAACAATAGAGTTGTATTATTTATGTACAACTTACCTCGGTATACAAAAAGTGGGCGACTAGATTGAATTAGTCTACTAGCTTGGTATTCCCCCAGTCTCGGTCTAGACTCCGTTTTTCTTGATTTGAAAGGATTGTAAGTTGTTGAAAATTTCAAGCTTCTAAAACCCCTATTTTTCTGATATTTTTGGTGGAGAGGATGAAGATGAAAGGTGATATCTTTTCTCTCTTTATTTTATTTCATCAATTAAGTCACTTAATTCAACCAACTTTGACCAATTTGCATTTTCTTGTCCCCTATGGCCAGTCAACACTCTTTTAAGGGCCTAATTTCACATTAAGGACCTCCAATTTAAGGTTCTATAGCTATTTGACACCTTTAGGTTGTAGAACCAAACTTTTACACTTTATGCGATTTAGTCCTTTTTCAAAATTAATCATGCAATCACTAAAATTAATTCACTAAAATTTTCATGCACTCATATAATCATGCTATAACACATAAAATAATATTAAAAAATAATTTCTTCGGCCTCTTATTAGTGGTTCCAAAACTACTATTTCGACAAGCCTCAAAATCGGGTTATTATAGTGGTGACGACTAGTTATCGAATTTATCATGGTAAGTTTTCGAATCATCATTGGTTTAGTTTCTTGAGTTTTATGTTCAGGATATTTGGTTTGATTGACGAATTAAGTGATTATTCTGGAGATATGTTGGTCGATTTTTAGGTTCTGGAGGCTTAGGAGTGCTTACGCATCAGAAACGATACCAGGTGTGTACCCGAAATGCAGAAAACGGGATCCGGTGAAAAGCCAAAATTACTTACTGTCGAGAAATAAGAGAAATAAGAGAAAATGATGCAAAAAATTGTAGAGAAAGAAAATAAGGGTGTTATAAACTTGGAAATCAACATTTTGCACTAAAATAGTTCTGGACAACAGCAGTAGTCTAACTTTAAAAAATCATCAAAAATAGTGGGAATTGAGTTAGAGGGTGAATAAAATATGAAATTAAATTTTATTGAGTCTAGTTTTTCATAGAATAAATAGTGTAAGCAATGGAATTATAAATCATGAGATATAATAAATTTTGTGAAACATCATCTAAATTTCACACTAAGAGATAAATAATTTTTAGTAAGGAAAGGATGAAGGCATCAAACAAAGAAGCAGAGATAATTTTAAAGATTTTAATGTACTTATTTGATGAACTATAAATTCTAAAAATTTTATGGTAGAAAGGTATTTGAGTCTAGTTTCAAAAACATCAAGCGGATCTTAATTTGGAATTATGTAGCTCAATATATAAATAATTTAGTAATAATGACTCAAGTAGACAGTTTTGAATGAACATTTAAGTAAATAATGAAAACATATATGAGTATTGAGCTAGTATGGGTTACTTTAAAAATGGATCACAAGGCCAATGTCAATTTGGGCCGAGTAGGCCACACGGGAAGATCACATTGGTGTGTGGGCCCATTTTTACCAAAATGTTTTTAAGGGTGTACGGGTCGCCCAAGTCGACTATGAACCTATTGTAGGGTCGGTAAGAGCTACTTAGACCCCTAAATGTGTGGATTAGACTAAATAATATATGTACTAGGCATGTTAATATCTGAACTGAATATATGTATTGAAATTGCATAATAGCATGTCATCTATTATGTGTTGTATTGCATTGGGTTGGGGTTGTTATTCGGAGGAAGTGTACTGAAAGGCTTTAAGCCTAATTTACTGGCAGCTTAGCTACAAACTACTGTATTGTGCTGCATTTGGTGCTACTTGGAGCGTAGGGATGGATGGGTTGATTATATCCCTATATGGAGTGTAGGGTTGGACGAATATGGTGTGTAGAGGCTGGTTGGGTAAGATTTTGCTACTGCATAACTGTTACTGCTACTGATACTGTGATGGAGTAAGGCCCTACTGTATTTTTGAAACTGTACTGAGATGGCCTAAGGCCCAAACTGTCACTGATATTGAAAAGGGCTTAGGCCCAAGACTGTTCAACTGTGCACTGTGAATATTGATTGTTTGTTTGTTTCTGTGGGATTACACACTAAGTTTACGTAAACTCACCCTTTTTTTGTTTAATGTGCACAGGTAATCCCTAGACTTAGACGGATCGGTACGACGGAGGCCTCAGTGGTGACCACAGTAATTTTTGAACTTCATGGTTTTCAATTTACGATTTATGATTTGATTATTATTGATTATTTGGGTTGTAATTTAAGGAACCTCTAGGACTTTGGTTTTAAATTTTGGTTTTATTTATTTTACTTTATGGATTTATACCTGCTAGTCATAGGAAATTCGATTTTCAAAAAGTTAAAGTAATTTCTAAACTCATGATCACCTAAACTGTTTTATTAAAGCTTCCGCAACGAGGGATGTTTCAAAACAAATGTTTTAAATGAATAAAGACGACTTCCTAAGTTCTAACAAAGGTTTAATAAAGATAATAACATGGAATGTTTTTATCGTAACAATGAGGTTTCAAAAACACTATCGTGTGACATTGCCAGATACGGCCATAACGTCTAGGCCGAGTTTGGGGTGTTACAGTGTAACTCCTCCACATGGGTTATAGAATCCCACATGGCTTGGTCACACAGTTGTGTGCCCCTTTTTTTTAGATTTTACAATTTTTTCCAAAATTTTATGATTTATTCAGTCTAGTCCCTAAATGGTTACCAAACTATTTTTAGTGTTTTATTTTATTCAATTAAGTTCCTAATGATATGAATAGTGTTAGAATCCATAACCTGATTGAATGAATTAAAATTATATATATTTGCATGAGTTGTGATTAATACATATGTCTATTAAATTTGTATTTGAGATTATACATAAAACATGCCTTATGTTACTGTTAAATCGAACACATATTAAGCATGGCTTTTTCTACTGAATTGATCTGTTATAAGAATATTATTTGCTATTATATCGAATTGTTATAAGCATATTGATTGCCATTGTACTGTTCTGTTAAAAAGCATATTAAATGCTATCGTATAGATCTATTTTGAGCATGTCATATTGCATTTCATGGGGTGGGATGATATGTACTGTAACATCCCAAAAATCCAGGGTTAGAAGAATCAAATTTGTGACTCAAGAGAGAGTCATCATGATCTAATCTTTGATATTATCTATGCCTTTTTAGGAAATAAATGAGATATTGGTTTGTTTGCTAAGTGTTAGTGAAATGTTCCTTGAAACCTAAGTTCAAATCCCTTTTATCGCACCATTTTTATTATTTTACAAATTTTGCATCAAACCTTAGTATGTGACACGCCTTATTTTTAAAATAAATATTTCAAAATTATTTCAAGGAGGAAATAGCCCAGTGGTTAAAAGAAATATGAGAAAGCATTGAAATTAGATTAAGGTATCAAGTTCGAAAAGTTTCCTTTGCAAAATAATTTAGTTTTGCAAAATCCCTTGTGTTTTCAATGTGTGTGTTGTCCATACGGTTGAACCCTAGGTATAAATACAATTTTTCATTATATTTTTTAGCCTTTAAATTAATTTTCCCTACCCTATCCATTCACCCTCTTCCTCTCTTCTTTTCTCTTCAATTTTCTTTCTTTCTTCCCTTGTATGCAATCGCCCAAGCCACCAAGATTCACCATCAATTTCTCTTCTTTTTGCAATGCGTTTTTGCACCAGTATTTTCCTCTTATTGCTGTCATTTTATTATAAAATTTCCAACCTTAAATCTAAAATTTTAGCACTCAAGATCGACCTCTATTAATGACCCAAAAGAACTCCATCGCCGCCCCTTCCACCTAGCTTGTGTAAGTTCTTGTTTTCTTTTAATTTCTTGATGAATCATGTGAGTTAAAAACCCAAACTTCCATATCCAAAATTTGGGGGATTTTTAAAGATTTAATGGGTATTTTTCTAGATTTTTACACATCTTGGCATTCTCGTATGAAATTAGCCTCAACTCTTCCAACTCATCAAGCTGTAGCATCCTTCTCTCACCGGCTTGCTTAAGATCCAAATTTAATTGTTACAAGGCCCACTGAGCTTTATTTTCCAATTCAAGTGGCAAATGACATGTCTTTCCAACAACTAGTTGATAGTGAGTCATTCCTAATGGTGTCTTAAAAATAGTTCGATAGGCCTATAGAGCATCATCGAGCCTTCCAGACCAATCTTTTTTGTTAAGGTGCACTACCCTTTCAAGAATACCTTTGATTTCACAATTCACCCTTTCAACTTGTCCATTTGACTGTGGGTGATAGGCAGTAGGAATTTTATGTTTCACGTCATACTTGTCAAGCAACCACTTAAGCAATTTATTTACAAAGTGAGATGCTTCATAGCTAATTATAGCTCTAGGAGTCCCAAACCGTGTAAATACATGCTTATGTAGGAATCACATGACTACCTTAACATCATTTGTTGGGTATGCCTCGGCTTCAACCCACTTGGATACAATACAACAACTACCAAAAATATATTTGCCCTTTTGGAAGAAGGAAATGGGACTAGAAAATCAATGCCCCATACATCGAATAGTTCAACCTCTAAAATATTTGTCAAGGGAATCTCGTTCCTCCTTGATATCTTTCCAGTTCTTTGGCATCTATCATGGTTTTTCATATATGCATGTGTAACACCCCTAACCTGAATCTATCGCTAGAATAGGGTTACAGAGCATTTTTAAAATTTATAAAACAAATAACAAACATTTCATAATTTTTAGTATCCATATTAAATTCCAATCAAATTTCATCATATAGTCTCTTGCATGAGTCCTCGAGAACCAAATCGTGCTTTAGAATCAGGTCGGGACTAAACTGGGTACTCAGAAAATTTTTCGTGAAATTTCAAAAATTTTCCTAGGTGCAAGGGTCACACGCCCGTGTGGTCAGGCTGTGTGGCTCACACAGCCAAGGACACACCCGTGTCTTAGGCCATGTAACTCTTTGACTTGGGTCATATGGCCAAATCACACGCCTACGTGCTAGGCCGTGTATGGGTGCAGGGGTCACACGGCCAAGCCACACACCCGTTTTCTAGGCCGTGTGATCAATTCTGAGCATTCTGTTTAAACATTTTAAAGATGCAGGGGACACACGGTCAGGCCACACGCCCATGCGATAGGCCGTGTGTCACACACGGCTGAGACACTCGCCCTTGTCTCTGCCCATGTGGACCAAAATAGGCTATTTTCCAAGCCACATTTCTCACCCAAATTGTCATCCACTTATACCAACACTTTAACATATTTACAAGTCAATATAGGTCATTTAAACAAACTTAAAATCCAAGTCATATTATATAACCAAGTATACAAATTTACTTAAATTACCATATTCACTTATATACATATTTTATCAAATATGCTAACTTAATTTGGTCATCAATATGCCAATATAATTTTTTATCAATCAACCATTTCAAGCATATACCATACATGTCCATCACTAGCCATTCCAATGGCTAGTTATAACCCAAATATTTACCTGCCAACATTGACTAATTAACCTATACATGCCATTATAACCATAATTAATTTACCTTATTTACCAAGATGGGCCAATGAATAGTGTGAGTGATCTCCGCCAATGCTTCCAATCCAACGAGCTTCCAAAATTACTATAAAACAGAGGAAAATAAAATAGAGTAAGCATGAAATGCTTAGTAAGTTTGTATAACATGGTAATTAACTCACCATTCATTCTATTTCAAGATAAACATGTAAGGCACATTCAATCAATTTTATCTCAAGCCCTACACATATCCTAATTGCCCTTGTTAGTCATACATTCCACAATAACATCAAGAAACATATATGGGCTCAATAACAATCGATTTCAGATATATATATGCTTTCCATATCATGTATTCATATAACATGTATAAATCAAATATTTGTAATTCAAGTACATTTTCATAATAATTCATCTCGAGTTCATATTATTTCATGTCGAAACTTTACCTATTAAATCATTCAAAATATCAATGTCAAACGAGTAATACACTCAAGTTGTACAAATCTATAATCATGGATGAATGTATTCATCTAATAAATTCCATGTACATATATCATCATCTCATATTTTCATATATCATGTATCATCACTTTCATGTATTTCGGGCATATCGTTTAATAACTCATTTCTTATTCATATATTCTCATCTTAGAATTTTTCCAATTGAATTTATCTGAAATATAGATGGATACATATGTAGCACACTCGAGGTGTACAAATCAGGATCCGTCATTTTATATTTAGGGGTACCCATTTAGGGCACATAACCAGGGAGCACACTCTCGAGCCACATATCAGAATGCTCAAATGAGCCATGTAACAAGAAGCTTATCTAGGCTAAATTAGGAGTGCTCATAAGAGCCACAATTAGCAATTTCACAAAGAACTTTTAATCAGGTAACTCATGAAGAGCTTATCAGGCTTGCTCACAAAGAGCCATGTAACAAGAGCACTAGATAGCCATATCTCAGAGATTTCAAGCGAGCCACATCAGGACGCTCACAAAAAGCTGTGTTTGTGTCCACAACATATGCTGGAGCACAACCGATCAAATCATGTAACATGACGCTCACAAAGAGCTGCGGTAGTTTGCAACACATGCAGAATCACTACCGATCAGGATGCTCGTAGGAACTATATTACAGAATGCTCGAGAGGGCTATATCAGGATTACTCGTCTGAGCTAAATCTCATCCGCAACATATGCAGGACTATATTCATTACAGAAATCACGTATCCATCAACTTTCATTTATTCAAACGGGATTTAAAATTTTTCTGGCATTATCATGTATATGATTATTTCATTTATTTACAATATTCATTTAATTCAAATAAACACATTCCACAGTCATTTCAAGCATAAAAGTAACATTTTTATCATTCATCATTTATTTCAGATATTATCATTTATCGAGCTTTGTCGGATATGTCTTCAATATCATATATATAGTGTTTATACAATTCACATTCACAACATTTAATTCAAGCATATAAATATACACAATTTAGTTACGCGAACTTACCTCGACAAATGTTTGTGTACGTAAAATCTACTGATCCGACATTTTCTTCTTTTCCTTGTTCTAACTCCGAATTTGGTCTATTCGAGTCTATATGAATGAATTTAATATCAATTCATGTTCATTTCAATTCAATTCACATCTTAGGCAAAATTATAGTTTTGCCCCTAAACTTTTAATTAATGACAACTTCGTCCCTAGGCTCGGAAAATGAAATTCATGCAATTTAATCCTTGTTCCAAGCCTAAACAAATTTTACATGTAACATTTACAGCCCATGTATTTCCTAAAATTTAGAATTTTTCCATGAATTTTACTACTTTTTAATTTAGTCCCTAAATCATGTTTTCATCAAAATTCACTTTGTAAAAGTTGTTTATCTATCAACAACCTTTCATATTCTACCATAAATTTCAAGACTTCAGCATATTAATCCATGCAAAAACTTTGATACTTTGATAACTTTACAAATTAATCCCCAAAATAGCTAGATTAAGTTGTCCCGATCTCAAAAAAATAAAAATTACTAAAAACGGGACTTGAATACTTACCTAATTTGGCCAAGAAAGATTTCTTTCTCTTTCCTAGGGTTTCCATGAAAAATATTTGGGGAAAATGATGATAAATGATGATATTTTCATCTTTTTATTATTTATCATCTTTATTTTTCTTCTTTCCAAATTTGTCCCTTTCTTTAATTTTATTTTTCATGGATGAATCATCATCCTTAACAACTAAGTATTTTTAATGGTCTAATTACCATATAAGAACCTCCAATTTAAATTTCTATAGCTATTTAATCCTTTTAGCTATTAGAACTAAACTTTTGCCCTTTGTGCAATTTGGTCCTTTATCAAATTAAACATGTAATCAGTAAAAGTTCTTTACGAAAATTTCACACAATATTATTGTTATACTGTAGATTATAAAATTGTATTAAAATATTTTTTTCTTTCAAGACTCGAATTTGTGGTCCCGAAACCAGTGTTCTGATTTTATTTAAAATAGGCTATTACAATATGCATCCTTAAACAATGTAGGCCAAAATAATCCTACTTGTAAAATCTTCGCTGCAATGTGGGAACCACCAAAGTGTCCTTCACTTGGAGATGAATGGAAATGGTACAAAATTTCATCAATCTCACTTCCAGCTATGTACTTCCTGATTATGTTATCTATACATTATTTAAACAAAAACAAATCCTCCCAGAAATAATATTGACTATCATGAAGGAATTTCTTCCTTTGTTAGTATGTCATTTCTCAAGGAATTGTTCCACATGCTAAATAATTGGTGAAATTAGCAAACCAAGGTGTTTCATGAATTCTACTTACCTCGAAGATATGCTCATCAGGAAAATTCTCATTAATTGAAACATGTGAAGAAGTTAGCTCATTTTGCTCCAGCCTCGACAGATGATCAGTTACTTGATTTTCAACACATTTTTTTGTCTTGGATCTCAAGGTCAAATTCTTGGAGTAAAAGTATCCAATAAATTAGCCTCGATTTAGCATCTTTCTTCGTGAGTAAATGCTTAATAGTTGCATGATCGGTAAACACTGTAACTTTGGTACCTACAAGATATGAACGGAACTTGTCAAAAGCAAAAACTATAGCAAAGAGTTCTTTTTCAGTTACCCTATAATTGATCTAGGCTCCTGTCAAAGTTTTGCTTACATAGTAGATAGGGTGAAACAGTTTGTTCCTTCTTTGACCCATCACAGCTCCAACTTAGAAATTACTTGCTTCACACATCAACTTAAAAGGTGAGTTCCAATCAGGTGTAACAGTTATTGGGGCTGAGATTAACTGAATTTTTAATTCCTCAAAAGCTTCTAAACATGCTTTGTTAAAAAAAAACAAGATCTTTTTCTAAAAGCATACACAAAGGTTTAAAAATTTTTGAAAAATCTTTGATAAATCTACAATAAAACCAACATGGCCTAAGAAACTTCTAACTCCTTCCACACTAATTGGAGATGGTAATCTTTTAGTTACATCCACTTTTACTTTATCCACTTTAATTCTATTTTTGGAAATTTTATGTCCTAAGACAATTCCCTTCTTAATCATAAAATGACATTTCTCCCAGTTAAGGACAAGATTCGTCTCCTCGTATCTTTTTAGTACCTTAGCCAAATTACTCAAACAAACATCATAAGTGTTACCAAAAACAAAAAAAAAAACATCCATGAAAACCTCAACAAAATTTTCAACCATATCAGTGAAAATTGCCATCACACATCGCTGAAAATGTGGCAGGTGCATTACATAAGATAAAAAGCATTTGCCTAAAAGCAAATGTACCATATGGGCAGGTAAAAGTGTTTTTATTTTGGTCTTTGGGCTACAACTTTCTGGTTGTATCTCGAATATCCATCTAAAAAATAGTAAATTTTGTTACCTGTCAGTCGATCTAACATCTAATCCATAAAAGGAAACAAAAATGATCTTTGCGAGTGGTTTTTTTCAACTTTCTATAGTCAATACATATTCTCCAACCCGTGACAATTATTATTGAGACTAACTCGTTATGTTCATTCTCAAAAATCATGATTCCACCTTTCTTTTGTACACATTGTACCAGACTTACCCAAGAACTATCTAAGGTGGGGTACATAATTCCGGCATCTAACCATTTGATTACCTCATTCTGCACTACTTCTTTTATGATAGGGTTAAGTCTTCTTTGCCCATCAATTCTACATTACTCACCTTCCTATAAAATAATCTTATGCATATAGAAGGAAAGGCTTATACCTCCTATGTTAGCTATGGTCCAACCAATTGCCTTTTTAAATTTCTTTAAAATAGCAATCAGTTGCTCCTCTTAATGTTCTGTCAATTTTGCTGAAACAATCACAGGAAAAGTAGAACAATTACCTAAATAAATGTATTTTAAATGGGACGAAATTACCTTTAGTTTAAGCTTAGGTGGTTCGTCGATTGACAACTTGGGTTGTTTAAATTCTCGAACTTCCAACTCTAGCGGTTCAAACCGCAGTGGTTAAACATAACTCCTCGAATTGGCTTCCATAAAAGCCATGTTTTCATTACCTTTTTCATCATTCAATGGTTCAAACCCTAAAGTGTTCTCCAACAGATCTTCTTCAAGATTGCTCTTGCATTCCATAGAAACTAAGGTTTCTAATTCCTCCATTACTGAACATTCCTCCATCGGATCAGGAAATTTCATGGCCTTCATAATGTCAAATGTTACTTGGTCATCTTGAACTCTTATTGTAAGTTTTCATTTTTGCACATCTATTAACATTCTTTCCATAGCTAGGAAAAGTCTCCCGAGGATGATCAGAACTTCCTTATCTACTTCAAATCTCACACTATAAAGTTATCAGAACTTCCTCAGGATATGCTAATGAATGATCTGCTAGTTGAATTGTCACAGTAGTAGGTCTTACTTCACCTATTCCCAACAATTTGAAAATAGATTTGGGAATTAAGTGATGCTTGCTCATAAGTCGCACAAAACTTTATCGCAGTCAGATTCTCTAATGTTATAGGGTATCGTAAAGCTTCCAAGGTCTTTCAATTTTGGAGCTAGATTATTCTGTAAGAACACACTGTACTTCTTCGTCAAAGCAACAATCTCATACTCACTAAGCCTTTTCTTATTGGACAGAATATCCTTCATAAACTTCACATAATTGGGCATCTATTCTAAAGCCTCTACCAATTGAATGTTGATAGAGTTTCACTCTTTAAAATTGGCTAAATAGGTGGATAAATTAAGAATTATTCTTTAATTAGGAAAATAAGGAAGAGTGGTGGCCAAGTTAAGGATTCTTGGCCTAGTAATTCGGCTATAAAAGGATGAGACTAGGGCCATTCATTATTCATTCTCCTCTCTCTTTCCTCTGCCGAATATTCTTCTTGAGCCTCCATTCTTTTCTTCTTTTCTTTTAGCTTCCTAACCGATTTCTTTTAAGCCTATTATTCCTCTCTTCTTTCATCTTTAAAACCGAATACATAAGGGAATCATAGCCGATTGTTCATCAAGTCTCTAAACCGAATCTCGAAGGTTGAAGTGAAGGTGCAATCGATTCCTTCAAATAAGGGTAAGATCCAAGTTTGGTTTCCATTCTTTTATATTTTAGACTTATCAAACTCTAGGGCTAATCCAATTAATGTTCATGGTTGCCGAAACTTTGAAGAGATCTTTGGGATTTACTAAGTGTAGGCTACAAGGATATTGAAATTGCTTTAGAACATCCAAGAACTTCTTGAATTATACCTTTTATTTTTCTTGTGCTACTGGAGTCTTTGAGGATATGAAACTCTAGGTTGATACGAGACAACTTTTCTAATGAAGTAAATCTGCAAAAGAAGGTGTTAGCTTCTTAGAATTTACTTAGTTAGGGTTTACCTCATCAGATTTCTCAGCATCTGATTTTTCTAGTATATTAACTTCAAATGTTGGTTGACTTTCCTCCTTCTCAGTAGGCTCATCTTCAATCACAAGGCTCCTTGTGGTCTACTACGAATCTCAGTAGCTAACTGACCTATTTGGTTCTCTAGATTTTTTAGTGTTACTGCTTGACTTTGGACCAAAGCGTCATTTTTTCCATGTATGCCTTCAATATGTCCTCTAAACTATTTTATGACTCACTTAAGGTGGTTTTGGAGCTTGTTGACTAAACCCTTAGGATTGGTAGGGTCTATGTTGCATATGATTGTTGTTCGGTCCATTTCCTTGGTTACTCCAGGAAAAGTTCGGATGATTCTGCGATGATGGATTGTAGAAGTCAGACTGTGGTCCTTGTCCACTTCTATTTTGATACTAATTTGTTACATAACAAACAGACTCGGGGCTGGAAGGGCAATTCTTGAAAGAATGACCATCCCTATAATACACATAGGAAATAACATCATATTGACTTGGTGATTGAGCTACAAAATTATTCAAACCATTAGTGGTAAATTGTTTTAACATTGAGAAAATAAAAGATACCTGGGTAGAAAGTGAAGTTAGTGCGTACACTTTATGCACTCCAACTACTCATCTTCTAGAAATTGCTCGATTTGTCAATCATTGGTAATTATTGCTAGCAATCATTTCGATGATCTCGTAAGCCTTGTTATAAGACTTAGACAAAATCACACCATTCACAGAAACATCTACCATTAATCTTGTATGTGCATTGAGACCGTTATAAAATGTCTCCAGTTGGATACAAAGAGGAATCCAATAATGAGGACACTTATGAAACAATTCCTTGAATCTCTCCCACACCTCGTATAAGGACTCGTCATCCAATTATTGAAAAGTAGTTATCTCATTTCAAAACTTTGTGTTCTTACTCGGTGGAAAATACTTTTCCAAAAGCCTTTCTACTAATTATTGCCAAGTAGATATTGAACTTGGTGGTAATTAATTTAGCCATGCTCGTGCTCAATCTCACAACAAGTACGGAAACAGCTTCAACCTTAATGCATCTTCAGTCACACTAGCTATCTTAAACGAATCACTCACATCCATGAATATGTGGATCTTCTGTGGGCATACCATTGAATTGGCCCACCGTTTAGAGCATTTGAAACATCACTGGTTTCAATTCAAATTGGGGTGTCTCGATATCCAACCTCCTAATTCTGGATTTAATTCATTGAAGAGTGGCACAGCGTATTATCTTATGGCACGATCCTTACCATCAACAATAAGGATTGGGTTGTGCTCATGATTGACTCCATTACCTTGTCTATCATTTTGATTTCCAAGGTCCATCTCGGCTTGTCTTTGAGTGAATCTCTCGCGTCTACTCTGTCTAAATGTCTGCTCAATTTTAGGGTCTATAGGTAATAGATCGATGATTTGATCTATGCTCATAAACACCTAATAAATAAATTACAAATAAATAATAAAGAATATATTAGTAATGTTAGAAATTAAATAAAAACCTAACTGCAAAAATAATTTTACAAAGAATGATTAAAGCAACGATTTCCAGCAATAGCGCCAAAGACTTGTATTGAGATTTTTGTGCAAGTGTACATGGTCGTTCAGGTAATAAGTAAGTAAAATGAGTTATTGTCTCCATAGGGGCTGTGTATGTTAATCGATTATTTGCAAAATTATAAATTCACAATTTGGTGGTAGAAACACAATATTTTTAGTGGTGGATGATTAAGTTAAATTATCTAAATGCAAGATGATCACTATACAATTAAATCTAAATGCAAATGATCTAAATGTATGAAGGGATGACTTTAGCAACAAAAACATTAACATAATATAGGCTAGGATAATTATGTTAATCAACTCAATTCATTTTCATCATGCTTAACAATGTTCGAAAAACATTCCATGGCATCTCGATCTTTCATGAGTTTGAAAAACAAATCAAGTCATTTCGGATCTTTTACTTAGTGAAATATGCATTTTACTGATCATATTAAAGTAAAGGTAACAGGGACATTTACATTTGAAAAGGTTTAATCACATAAACCTAAAAACTATGCAAGATAATAGAGCTACCTAAATATATTATGAACCTCTAATTTAGTCAGGTTTAATGATCTAAATTGAGCATTACACTTTTCAATTATGTGTCTACTAGTCGTCGTCTGGTTAGGATCGCTCAGCTAATCTGAATGCATCCAATCACGTATGAATGAAACATAACTTGATTTTAATTGAAAACATGATCAACTGAGGCACAAACATATTAAACATGAATCAAACGAATATTATTGAATTAACATAATCATCCTAGGAAATAGGATTAAGCTATTTTGCTAAGGTTTCAGATAATCAAACGAATTAACATATAACAAACATGATTAAATTAATTAACGAGAAGGAAAGAGTAAACTCTAATTCAGTTTAGCAGCCTTTCAGATCTTTCTGTGATGTGTTCCTCTGTTTTCCTTGTTGCTCTTTTGCTAAGGTTTCTTAATGCGGCCGGCCAAGGAAGTGTCTTGACGAAGCTTTTGTTGGCTAAAGAATGGAAAGAAAAATAGGAAGGCTAGGCGTAGGGAGAAGGGAACAAGAGAGGAAATGAGAGAATACTTAATGTATGAATGGATTAAGGGATGAGGGATGATTTGAAAGGTGAAATATGTGTGGTATTTATAGGTGAAGGTAAGGGTGAAGTTTACTAAAAATAGAATTTGAAATTCCTCCTCCTTCTCTCATGCTTGGTTGACCACAAATTGTGGAAAAGGGGATGACTTGGTTGCTTCATTTTGAATTCAAAACTTTGCTATTAATAGCCATAAGGTGGATGGTTTCAAAGGGTGTACTTGTGTGTTGATTTCTGACATCTTTTTAACTTTAAATACCTTCAACAAAATAACCCAAAACTTATTTTTGGGTAGCCATTTGCTTGTGCCTAAATTGGGCTTTAATTCCCCTTGTAGGATAGTTTCTTAGTCCAATAAATAATCATACTTTTCCATCATGTAGAACACTTTTACTGGGTCAAATCGACATCCTTATGACCTAGTTCTGCATGGTCTTGTCATCCAAATAGAGTGCTGATGGTCACAAACCTAACAATAAATACGACAAATGCAAACACACCTATCAAACAATAGTATAGCTACGTGAGTAAAAATATCTATCCACGAGGACTAAAAGTATTAGTAATTACCGTTTTCTTATTATTTAGCTGACAATTTGGAGCGATAAATTTTAAAGCTAAAATTACTAAACTAATTTAACTAGGAACGCAATAGAGAATGAATCAAGGAAATAATCAAATATTAACCAATGAAAGAAATAATACCCAAGAAAGAATCCACCTAGACTTCACCTATTCTTATGAATCTGAATTAGACAATTTATTCACTTGGTGTCTTGATCTGTAGAAATCCCTAAATTATGTTAATATCTCTTTTAAGAGTAAAAACAACTAACTCTAGGTTGATTAATTGAAATCTCTTTCTAATTAAAACCCCTATCATCACATTAACTAGATCTATGGATTCCCCTATAAGATTTGACTCTAATCTGGTAGATTTATGTTGTCTTATTTCTAGGATTGCATGCAACTCCACTCAATTATGATAGATCTACTTTTAAACAGGGACTTTTACTCCACTAAATTAAGCACATTAACATGAATTAACATCCCAAAAATATTAAAACAAGAAATAAGCCCACATAATTGAGAACAAGAATCAAGTATTTATCATGTAAATCGGAAATCAAATAATAGAATTCGTCTTAAGTTTCATCTCCCCTAGGTATCTAGGGAATTAGTTCATAATCCTAAATGAAAACATCTCAAAGTCAGAATAACCACAAGACTTAAAGAAACTCATAAAAATTTGAAAGAAATTAAAAGGAGATCTTCAGTCTTGATGGATATCCACTTCCGAGTTAGCTTCGATGGTGTTCTTCGAGTGTTTTCTTCGATATTCTCTAATGACTCCCCATATCTCTTCTTCTATTTGGTATTTATAGACTTTAGAGAAAGCCTAAAAATTGTGTTTTTTCGTGTATTTGGGATGTAGGGTGTGAAATCGATATGGGCTGGCACATGGGCATGTGCCCAGCCCGTGTGGGTCACATTGGCATGTGCCCAGCCCATGCGGCTCCTAAAATATGCTCTTTTTCTCTGATTTTTTCTCCTTTTTCTCCCAAATGCTCACATAAGTTTAAGAACATGAATTAAAGGGATTAGGAGCATCAAATTCACCAATTTGCATAAATAATCATCTAAAAACGCATTAAGAATGAGATTAAAATATGTTAATTTTATCATTTGTCAAATATCCCCACACTTAAGCATTTACTTATCCTCAAGCAAAATTCTCAACTCACATTAAAATTTATCTTTCTCAACTTATAATTCTCATAAATAATGTTTGAAGATAATTCGCAAATAATCATGCATTGGTAATTCAACTAAAAGGACACTAAAGACTCAAACAATCCAAGCTTAAAAATTTTAAAACATGAAAACATAGGTATCTCCATTTATCTAAGTAATTACCTTTAATTCAAAATCTATAAGAATTGACATCCTCACTAAAGATTCACTCAAATCACTCAAAGTGTTTAAGGTTCAAGAATAAACACTTAACAATCGAACAAGAAATGTCATTACCATAAGCTTGGTTAAAAATCAAATCTGCACCACTATAAAATGATATGACACACTAATCAAAATGTCTTTAAGAGGTTGTAATGGGGTTTACGTTAAGGGTGTGGATAAAGGCTAGAAAAAATTGTTATAATCGAGATCGAGTTGATAACTTACCCAACTAGAAAAATGAACAACTACGAATTAAAAACAAGAGCATCAATCAAGAACTATTCAAGAACAAAAATGTGTTTTTTTCTTAAAATATGAATTTAATTGTTCAAGCTCAATCAAAAAAGAACTAAATAAAAAAAATCAATCTTTTTCTTCTTCTTCTTCTTCTTCTTCTTCTTCTTCTTCTTTTTCTTTTTTTTTTCTTTTTTTGAGAACAAGAAGAAATAATTCAGCAAATCAATAAGAAGAGCATAGCTAAGCAACTAACCAAATCAAATCTCAAAAAAAAAAAAAGGAGTCAATAAAAAGAGAAAAAGTCTCAACCAAAAAAATGAGTTATGGGTTAACATTAATGGGTATATCAAGAAATGGTGTGTTAGGCTCAATGGGGTTCACTAAGGGTTAATTAAAAAGGCAGGCTTTTGTAACATCACGAATAGGGCCTATGCATTTCGGTTTAATTGTATGAAATGATAAGTTTCAAGTATTATGAATAAATTTTGATACTTTTGGAAACCTAGAAATGCATGGAAATAGAAATAAAAATGAAAATGGAAATGGAAATGGACATTTTGGAAACTTAGACATTTGTAACACCACGGTTTAGGGGCTAGGTAATTTAAGTATAATTCGGTGTTGGTAGGTTTTGGGTGTGTTTGGAGGTTTTTTAGAGGTTTTAAGAATGCTCGGGTAAAGGGAAGGCTTAGGAAAAGTTTTAATTTTAGGGTTAAGAAATGGAGTGGGCTTTAGAGGGCTTAAGAAATTTATTTGGAAGGTTAAGGCACATGAAAGGTATTGGCAAAGTGGTTATCTTGTTGCTTGGGGCTTTGGAAGGTGGCGCCTAAGGGAGCAGGGTTCGAGTTCTTTGGGCAAACAACTTTGTTTTATTTTGCGTCAAGGGATTTGGGCTAAGTAGGCCTTAAAATAAATGTCAAGTTGATGGACATGAAAGTCCAATTAGCGAGTGGCTCTTAGGCGCTACTTAGGCGCCTGGAGGGAGGAGGTCGCGGTTTGAGCGCTGAGCAAACATTTGGGCTTGATTTTATTTTATGCGGTTGTAAATGGGCTAGAAAGGGTTAAGATTAAATGATGGGGTTTTGTCATAAAATCAAAGTGGCGAATGGCTCAAGTATTACTTAATTCTTTGGTTTCCTCGAGTCCTGCGTTCGAACCATGGAGGCGCAGTGGTTTTCTTCTATTTTGCGAAGAGTCAAGGGGCATTGGGCTACACTGAGGAGTGCATTTGGATTAAGTCTCTGCTGCTTTTTATTTTCTTTAAATTCGTTGGTAAGTGAGTGATAATTTATTTTACTTATTTTAGATAATTGTAGGATTATTTTATTTAGTTTAAATTAGTAAATAAGAGTTGTGATTGGTTTATTTAAATTTGATAAGGAGATAGAATATGGGATAAATTGAGAAGAGGACTAATTCAAATTAGATTGAATTAGTATGTAGTGCTTGATTTTGGAGTCTTCAAGGGAGAGGTGCTTAATTTTATAAATAGGAGAGCACCTTTTCATATTTTTTTCCTTCTTTTATGGCAAGTCTTCAAATTATTCTTTTAGTTTCTTGATCAAAAGTAGTAGTTGTGTCTCCCAAATTTTGCTAATAGCCGAATGTCCACTTGAACCCCTAAACCTTATATTTTGTCTACTTTATTTCTTTCGTTCTTTAGTGAATATTCCATCTTGTTTTAGAAGCCTAGCAAACCTTGACCTCTCTACCTTCTTTCTTTTTTCGCCAAGATTGAAGCCGAATCTGTGAAGTGTGGTGTTGTCGACATCTAAAGCTTATGGGTAAGTGTTATAGTTACTTGTTTTAATGGCCAAAACCGAATGGTTGGCCTTAGTGTGGGTTGGCCGAATGCTCTATAGACTATAAGTGATGTGTTTTGCTTGTTTGTATCCAGCGCCAAGGAGTCTAAAGGAAAGTCTCGAATTGTTTGAACTCATCAAGGTAAGGGTGGTAAGGTATTCGACAAAAGGGCCTTTCCATGGATTTTGTATGGCCGATTCTAATGGTCTTGTATCTGAGGATTTTCGGCAATTCCATTGGTGTTTGGGATTTAATTAAAAGGGGTAAGTGGTTGGATATTCGGCCTTAGGCCATTGTTTATGTTCTTGTGTTGACCGAGTGGTGGCTATGATCTTTTAGGGCCAAATCGATGAAGCAAAGGGAGCCTTCGGGATCTCATATCTCGGTAAGGATGTTATTAGGTGATCTAAAATTCAATAATAGTAGATTATGACTTGTTGATTAATGGTGTGATTCGATTAAGTGTCGATGGATGCAAGTGCGATCAAGAGGGAAAGGAAAGCTCCCATCCGAAGTTCAAAAGAGATCGGTTTCTGCAGTGCGAGATTGGCCAGGGGTGTGGGCGCATAACGGAAAAACGATAGGCGGATAATGGTAGTCTCGCTAAACGATAGCGTCGGGATCGAGGATTGGAGCTTGAGGTTATAAGGTGTGTGATTAACCCATCGATTTCGGGTATATGATATGTATGCGATAGGTGTATGTGTTAAATATGTGTTAATAAGTGCATTGACTATGTGAACCGGATACCCTTAAAGGGTATGTCGATAAACGAGTTAGTATCAAATCTGTTGAGATGTGGTTATTAATACGTGTATGTGAGTATGTCTATGAATATGAATGTATGCACGAATATCATGTACATGCTTTATTCATTATGTCATTATATTATGTTACATGTGCATGGGTGGGTTTTTGAAAGAAGATGCGGGTGTACTTGATGCGTGGTTGATGTCGACTTTGTGCTACATCGTGGATTGGATGTTGGCCCGAGGTCGCGTTGTGGATCTTTGCGATTTAATTGGCGTGGTTACCTTGATTGATATGGGCTTTATGCCATATCGTGGCTTGATGGATTCTTGTGTGCTCCATCGTGGTTTGATGTTAGCTATACGCTACATCGTGGATGGCATTAGTTGCCTTTTGGAGTAAAAGGAGAGGGTGACTCGATAGTCCCCGGTGTGTGGTAGGTGGTTAAGGGGTGTGTAGCGGATGGACCTTAGGTTTGGGTTGGGGTTCATGTTGCATTGTTTTGTTATGAAATGATATGGAAATGGGCCAAGCCCAATATGACATGTGGATAGGTATGTTTTGGGAACATACGTGGAAATGGGCCAAGCCCAGTAATTAGTAAACTAATGAGAAAAGGGCCTAGCCAGTGCTTGAATATGATTTGATTGTGGGCCAAGCCCAGATTGTGGTAATGTCTAAATGATTATATTTATATGTTGTATTTGATAATTGGGTTGATTTGTGGCTAGCATGTGGGTGGATATCAGTGGTTTTAATTACACACTGAGTCCGTGTGACTCACCCAATTATTTATCCAACATCGCGGTGACATGTTGATCGGATAGGGTTGGAGTGGAAACAAAGGTGGCCATGTACAGATTTTATGTAGTAGATGTTTTATTTGATTTAATTATTTTATCTTATCGGTTTGGGTATTTATTTGATGTAATAAGGGCCACTTTTATTTTAAGTGTTCTATTTATGATTATTGAAGTTTATATTATACTTAAATATATTTTCTTCAAATGACTTATAATATAATGAATTATCATAAAGTTTTAATTCACATATTTTTATAACGAGCTTATATTACTAAGTTATTTTTAATGGACACAGTTTCCAAAAGTTTTAACAAATTTTTCAAGTTTATTCTAAAGTCAAAGATTTTCCAACCGTCTCATCCGCATGATGACATACGGATCAAATTCGGGACTTGTGGGCGGGTTTGGGGATGTTACAACATTTTGAAACTTAGACATTTTTGGAAACTTAGGCGTTTTGGAAACTTAGACATTTTGGAAACCTAAACATTTTGGAAACCTGAACATTTTGGGAACCTAAACATTTTGGAAACACGAACATTTTGGAAACCTAAAACATTTTGGAAACCTAAACATTTTGGAAACACGAAGATGTAAGGAAAATGGCAAGATTCTGAGCCATGAAAATTTTAGGAAACTTAGAAATAAGGTAGAATGACAAATTTTAAAGCCCAAAATAGGAGATAAGGGCAAGAGGGCCTTAAAAGAAAAAGTTGGTGAATTTTGTCATACAATCGAGCTTGGAAAAGTGGCACGAGGTGTCACTTAGGGTTTATGGGAATGGCATGAGTTCGAGTCACTTGAAAGCAATTTTTGAAGGTTTAATTTTGCTTCCCAAGGCTAGGGGTGGACGACACTTGGTAGCTAAAGGAGAGAGTTTTATTTTAATAAAACTGTTAAATTAAGTGATAAATAAAGGATTTATTCTTCTAAGATAAATGAGGAATTAAAGGATGGATTAAAGACTTTTAATTTAATTAAGTGATAATTAATAGAGATTAAATTATCACTTGGGAGAGTAGTGGCCAAGTTTTGGACTCTTGGTCTAGCGATTCAGCTTAAAGAGGAAAATAGAGACTTTTCTCCCATTCACTCTCTTGCCGAAATTTTGCTCTCTCTTCTCCCTCTCATTGTCGAAATTCCCCTAAGCAAGGACTCCATCTTTTCTTTCCCTCCCCTTTGCCATTGCCTAGTCAAAACTTTTCTCTTCCAAATCTCGGTTAGATCTCCATAGCCGGATCTCAGTAACCCAAGACAAGGAAACAAGTGATTAAAGGTTTCAAGGTAAGTTAAGCCATTCAATTTCCTTTCTTTCTAGTTGCCGAAAGTAAAAGGCCTAATTCCTATTCTCTTTGATCATGGCCGAATATACAAGGGATCTCGGGTTTCCACAATCGTTGAACATAAAGATCAAGGATCCAAGGTAAGAACAATTGATTCTTGTTCTTTTAAATCGTTTAAATCAAGGCTTAAGAAAATAACCTCTCTTTTGTCTATGGCCGAATGTCAGAGGAGGAGTTTCGGGATTTCAGATTCGAGGAAAATTAAGGTAAGACACATTCGGCTAAAGGCCAACTACCACTTATTAAAGTTAGATCAAATCTAACCTATGATCTTTAGGGATTTGACGGATATTCAAGACAAAAAGGGAACTTTCGGGATTTGGAATCTCTAAGGTAAGCCTCTAAAATATTCGCTAAGGGTTGTGTGAGTATCTAAATCCATTCCTTAATTTTTGAAAAGCCGAAAAACTAACCATATTGGACTACAAGGTTGGTAGAATATCAAGTAGAGGAAAACCAAACTTTCGGATTTATATAATCACCAAATCGGCAAAGGTAAGTTTTTCCTTACAAATCCTACTAGGATTTGGTTTCGCTTTTAAGCCAAAATAGGTTTATTAATGTATTTATTTGGTGGGCGAATATAGGAATTAATAGATCTAAAATTGGATCGGGATTTCAGAGATCTCAAGGAATCTATTGCTTAAATGTGTGTACCCTTACTATCCTTCGATAATTTATGGCTAAATATTTTATGTGGATAATAATGTGAATGTGGCTATGTACCACAAATGTGGCAAAAGTACCTGTGCACGTTTCCTACTTGATAGGATTGTGAAAAAATGTTATTTAATAACATGCGAATATCTGAATATGAACATGAAATTAAGTCATGCTATATATATGTTTTGGGGCATTCGGGATTTATGTGAAAGGGGAGAACGGTGTTGACGGTCTCCTGCTTGAAGGTGTTGACTTGGTCTCACCAACGAAAAATGTTGACTACGGTCACATTGCGAAATTTGGTAACCGGTTACAACAGTGTCAAATGACACAACGTTTAAATTTGATTATAGTGTCTAATGACACAGCGTGGAGAGTAGCGGATGGAGGGTTGACTTAGTAGTCCCCACGGTGTGAATGGCAGGTACGGGTGGAGAGTAGCGGATGGACCATTAGGATTGGGTTTGGGTTGCATCATAATTTCATTATTATATGGACTTGATGATTTAAACATGATTGCCTGATTTATTGTTTGATAGTATAGTGTGCACATTGAGTCTGTTGACTCACCCCATTGTGGGAATTATTTTTCAGGTGATGAGCAGTAACGGATCGGGCCGGTAGACCATGAGGAGGCCATGCATCACTTGAAGAATTCATTCAGAATTTGGACTTTATTTAATTTTAATACTTTTAAATTTTATTTTGGGTTTACTTGATGTAATAAGGCCATAAGGCCCAGTGGATTATTCTTTGTTTTTACATTACTTTTTAATATTTTGCTAAGAACTATTTTGGGACATGTTACATCAAATTTGATTTACAAGATTAAATAAATGGGTTTTCAATCTAAGCCCAACTCAAAATGGTAGTTTTTCTAAAAATCTACAATTTTCTCTAAGTATCGAATGATTTTGAGATCGGTTTACTTTAGGAACATAGAGATGGTGTGTTAGGCTCAATGGGGTTCACTAAGGGTGTTTCACTTTTTATGGGATAAGTGGGTTAAAACCTAAGTGCCTTTATCATCTCAATATATTAAATCAAAAGTGTGGTATCGAGATGTATAATCGGAGCAAGTTTTAAAATAACAAATCAAATTGACACACTCATAACCAATAATAAAATAAGCAAGAAAAATGTATACTCTAAACGCTCAAAATCTAGAAAAAAAAATCATGCTTTTGATTTCAAACTTGCGAATCTCAGACTTCAAGATAAAACTTCATTTTAGGGAAACAACCTAAAGTTTTTAATTTCTAAAAAATAACTTAGTTTTCTTGATTCTCTCATGTCTTAAAGTTTAAGTCAACCAATGCAAAAAATATCTACAAATTAATCCAAAGCAAATCAACAAAAATCTTAAATCGACAAAAATTCATTGTAATGGAAGTATGAAAAAATTACTTAAATACAAGACATAATTCAGGGATTTTCTAATAATTATATAAATAACCTCCCCACACTTAAGATGTACATCGTCCTCAATGTACAAACATATATAATCACAGTTGTAAGAACCCAATTTAGCCCGGGCCCATGTAAATAAAACAAACCAAAAAATAATAAACCAAAGTCCAATTTTTGCAGTCCATTTACAACCTGTTACACCCAGAACCAAATCAGTAACCCTTTAACCCAATTACACCCTAAGCCCAAAAGGGCCAAAACCCTAAAATTTTTAGCAAACCCTAGCCCTAACAGCATGGTGCCGCCACAGCCTCCATCATGCCTTTATTGTCGAGCATCGTGCCGCCATCAACGCGTGAATCGTGCCCTTATCACTGCCATTTGCATCTGCAGAAAAGGCAATTAACAAACAATCAGGGGAATCAAAGATTATGTATTCATTTTTTTTCGATTTATTTTCGATTATAAAAATCGAGTATATCAATGTAAAAGGGGATGAAGAATTTTCACAAATCCCAGAATCAATAGGAAAGCAAAAAAAAATCAACAAAGGTTTTCATTTTTTTTCTTTTTCTTTTCTTATTTCAATTATTGTTTAAATGCATATATAAAGATAGTTTTTTTTTTTTTCTTAAAACTATATATATATATATATATATATATATATTAGAAAAAAAAAAGAGAGGAAAAAATCACCTTTTTTAGTGCCGACCACCGTGTACAGCGACACCGACAAGCAGATGGCGACGGTGATCGGTTGGAGTACTCGCCGAAAATCGCAGGGGACTTGGAGAGGGTGAGCATTTTTCTTATAAATCTTTTTAGTTTTTTTTAAGAAGGGAGCAAATTATTTTTTTAGCCAAAAATTTAACTTATATAGCAATATCAAAACGACGTCATTTTGGCTTTGGGTAACAAGCATCAAAACGGCGCCGTTTGGCCTTTACCCAAAATCCGACTCGATCTGACCCAAAGGATCCGCGTGTTTTAAAGTGAAAGGGTTATTTTCACTTTTAGCCCTTCCACCTTTTTGGCTATTTTTTATTTAGTCCTTTCTTTATTTTTGCTTGTAATTTTACCGCGTAATTTTGATTTTATTTCAATTTAATCCTTTAAATAAACGATGTCGTTTTGAAAAGAGGGTGTATTTTCTATTTTGGACCCTTTCCTTATGCGTATGTTTTAATTTAATTCATTTTGTGTTTTTATTTAGGATTTCACCCTAGAATTATGTTTAAATCTCATTTTAATCCTTATTTTATCATCCTTCATATCTTTGCTCCTATTTCATTTTTATCATGATTTAGTTCGTTGATAACTTGTCATTTACTTAGTTATTTTAATAGTTTATATATCTATTTTAAATTATTCCATTCGCTATTATTATTTTTATTTACACTAATTTTTTTATTATATACTATTATTTTTATTTATTATATATTATTTATATTATTTTTAACCATTGTACATAGTATTTTAAATTTCGGTATATCTTTTTTTTTGTTATTTCACTATTTATCAAAAGCTTTCCCATATTGTTTATGTAACACCCCAAACCCGGCCCAAACGCTATGACCAGATCTGGCATGCTACAGGTTGAATGTTAAAGTTCCAATTCTCTGGTTACTTTGAAAAAGCATGGATTTGGAAAAAGTAGCTTTTCGGTAGCACGTTGTGTTAGAAACTTTGCTTTGTTGGGTTCGAAGATATCAGTTTGTTTTATTCCGATATCCGTTAAATAGGTGATTTTTTTGATGAAAAAACGTTGTTTTGCGTTAAGCGTGTTTGAAACTCCCATTTTTATTACTTCTTCTAATTAATTCCTTGAAATATAAATTTATAATCCATGATCATTAACCACTAGAAACCAAAAATTTAAGCTAAGAGGCCTTATTACATGCTAACGAAAACAAACCCAAAATTTAAAACTAAAGAAAAATCGAAAATAAGTTTACTTAAATAAAAGACTTTATGGCCCCTCGAGTCCGCCTCGGCTCCCGTATCCACGATCTACTGCTCATCTAAAAGGTTGAGAAAAATAAAGGGTGAGTCACCAAGACTCAGTGTGCAAATCCCTGAACCATATAAATGACTTGAGGCCCACAATCGTATACCGGGCCTCAGACCACACATAATGTCAGCAGAACAAGTACATGCGATATGACCCAACCCAACCTAAAATTCCATCCTCTACACGCCAACCCTTACCAGCCATCACACCGCGGGGATTTCTACAATCAACCCACCAACCGCTACACGCCATTTCGACAGCCATGCTGCCAGTCGTAATAATCAGTGATCAATTTAACGTGGCATAGCCACCGATCACTATTGTGACCAAAATAGCATATCGTGGTTCAACCACCGATCACTAAGTGACCTATTAAGCATGCTCTTCCCCTTCATCATATTAACCCCATCCCATGCATACATACATGCAAAAGCAAGAACAATATACCATCTACAAGTTAACAGGTTATCACATACACGATACACATAGAGAATTTGCTATGTTTTCGTACTGCATCCCTAGCCTAACCCCTATGGGTTATTTGATCGTCCATACTGACCTTTTTTGGCTTTTCAACAAGATAACATGTATAATGAGAAAAACTAATGTGATAAAGATCTACACACGATTACGAGATAAGATGATACTTTCTATGTCGACCTTTATCGAAGAGTCGATACGACTACTAACTGCCTACAATTTTGTTCCGTAGCCGGTCCACAACCCGGTGGCCAATCTCTGACGGTAGACACCTAACGCTTCTTAAACTTAGGGGTTGGATTTACGGGTTCAATCCCCTCCTTCGCCTGATCGACATTTGATTCCATCAAAAGACCTTATCAGTTGCTACCATCATAACATATGGTTGTTAATATATAATATAGGGTTAAGATCACGAATACGATAAACGAACCTAACGAAAATCTAAAGAGAACCCTTACCTCAAAATCCCGAAAGAGATAGAGTTCAGAGACTAGCGGTTTTCAACTTTTGGGATCTAGATGTTCTGATCTACTTCGATTCCCAAAATGTCGCCCCAAGATGATAACATAAGAATAGTCAAAACGCTACTCAAAAGATAACCTTGCCACTTCAATTAGCCTTTCGGCTTTGGCCTCCAAAAACTGAAAATAAAAGGTGAAATATGAAGGAAATCATCACCTACCTTAACATAGAGGATTCGGTAATTCCTAGAAGGTTTCGACTTTTGAGAAAGAAGCAATTGAGAGAAGAAGAAGAACATGAAGAAGTGATAGGAATGGTATGGAGACAAAGAGAATTTCGGCAAGACTAGGGTGGGTTCGGCTTTAGCAGAATAATGAGAAAAGAGAATGAAAGAACTTAAAATGCCGAAAATGTGAGAAGGACCCTCACCTGACTATTCCCAATTTTGGCACCTATCAACCCCAAAAGCCAAAATTTGCAGAAAAACAACAAGCATTGAGTCCTATGGCTAAAGAAAATTTGGCACCCCCTAGCACAAACCAAAACCGATTGCCTTTTCCCTCAAAGAGTTAGAAATTTGCCACTACTTTGCTCCCTAGATAAGTCCTAGATTTTCTCCCTTATCCCTATCTGATCACTCATCCACAAGTGGCATGAATAACACCACCTCTTCTTCCATTTATCAGCCACATTATCCAACTCACACAACTCCCTATTTCTAAGCATCCCGGTAGACTCAACTCGCCCTTTTTGACGTAAAAATTAATTTAAATAAAATGAGCTTGCCGTGACTCGAACCTCCTCCCTACCTCCCTTGTGGCGTCACCTTGTTGTGCTCCAAGAGGCGCCTCCGCCTCTTTATCACATCAATTCTTGTGTCATAAAACACAAATAATATCTTTTAAGCCCTAACCCAACTGGCTCTCCACTAAAGTGCCCAACAACAAATTTTTGCTAAGGCCTCGGCCCAACTCTGAGCCCATTCTAGACCCCTAAAACACTCTAACTAGCATATTCAGCACAACAACACATCATAGCACATCAAATGCAAAGCCCCACAAGTTCAAGATGTTACAGTTCTACCTCCCTTAAAGAAATTTTTGTGAGTATTGTATTGCCAGATTGCTTCCTCTGGTTCTCAAATAGCCTCCTCAGAACCGTGATTCCGCCACAGAACCTTAACCAATAGAACTGTTTTCCTTTGCAATACTTTGACATCATGATCCAGAATTTCCACTGGTTCCTCCTCAAAGGATAGGTCAGGTCTTACTTTGATTTCTTCCACAGGCACCACATGAGATGGATCTGAACGATAACGTCTTAACATAGATACATGAAATATGTTGTGAATTTGGCTTAATTCTGAAGGTAGCTCAAGCTGATAAGCTACGGTCCCACCCATTTCACTACCCGATATAGTGTGATAAATCTAGGATGGTGACACCTTTAAGAACACCCTATCACCTACTGCAAACTCTATGTCCTTACGCTTCAAATTAGCATAGGACTTCTGTTTGTCCGACGCTTCCTTTAATCGAGCCCAAATTAACTCAACCTTCTCCTCTATCTCGGTAACCAATTCTAGCCCCAAAATTCGATGTTCCCCTAACTCCGTCCAACAGGTAGGAGTACGACACCTCCGACCGTACAATGCTTCATAGGGTGCCATCTGAATACTAGAATGGTAGCTATTGTTGTAAGCAAACTCCGCTAACGGTAAAAACTCTTCCCAACTACCCCTGAAATCAATGACCCAACCTCTCAACATGTCCTCTAAGATCTGAATTACCCGTTCAGACTAACCATCGGTCTGGGGATGAAATGCTGTACTAAAATCTAAATTCGTACCCAACACTTGATGCAACGCCTTCCAAAATCACGACGTGAACCTCGGGTCCCTATCCGATATGATTGATACCAGTACTCCATGTAGCCTCAGTACCTCCGCTATATATAACCTAGCCAATTTCTGTAAAGAGTAATTGACACGTACAGGTATGAAATGAGCAGACTTCGTCAAGTGGTCACTAATCACCCAAACTGAATCTTTCTTAGTAGGCGTGAGAGGTAGCCCACTAACAAAGTCCATTGTGATTCTTTCCCATTTCCACTGTGTAATTTTCACCGACTGCAACAACCCTGATGGTAACTGATGCTCCGCCTTTACCTGCTGACAGGTTAAACACTTACTCACAAATTCGGTCACCTCTCGCTTTAGGCCCGGCCACCAGAACTATTCTCACAAATCTCGATACATCTTACTCCCTCCAGGGTGCATAGCGTATAGACTACCATGTGCTTCTAGCAAAATGTTACGCCTCAACTCAAGATCTTTCGGTATGCAAATTCTTCCTCGAAAACATAATAGCCCTTCCTCATTCACACTGAATTCTGTTGATCCATCACTTGATCCTACCTGAAACTTCTCCTTTAGCAACTTATCGGTCTGCTGCTTCTTCTTAGCCTGACTGACCCAAGAGGGTTTCACTTGAAGTTCAGCTAATAAACTCCCATCATCGTATAAACTGAGGTGAGCAAACATTACTCTCAAGTCAAAGATTACTTTATGACTTAGAGCATCCGCCACCACATTAGCTTTACCCGGATGATACTCAATCGAGCAGTCATAGTCCTTTAACAACTCGATCCACCTCCTTTGCCTTAGATTCAACTCTTTCTGGGTCAAATGGTATTTTAAGCTCTTATGATCGGTATAAATGATGGATTTCTCACCGTACAGATAATGTCTCCAGATCTTCAAGGCAAAAACCACTGCCGCCAATTCCAAATCATGGGTGGGATAATTTGATTCGTGCGGTCTTAACTGCTGAGACGCATACGCAACAACCTTTCCACCTTACATCAATACACATCCTAGCCCCGTGTGTGAAGCATCACAATAAATCACGAACTCCTTTTCGGCCTCCACTGAATCAACACAGAGCCTCCATCAATATCCTTTTTAAACTCTCAAAACTTTCTTGCTGCTTATCAGACCAAACAAACGGAACCCCTTTTCGCAGCAACTTAGTCAACGGTGCCGCAATCAACGAAAATCCTTCAACAAACCTTCTGTAATACCCGGCCAGACCAAGAAAACTCTGGATTTTCGCAACAAACTTAGGCGGGTTCCAATCCAACACCGCTTCAATTTTTTGAGGGTCAACCCTAATCCCCTCTGCCGACATAACGTGGCCTAGAAAAGTAACTTCCCTTAGCCAAAATTCGCACTTACTGAATTTGGCATACAGCTGCTTTTCCTCAGAATCTGCAAAATCACTTAAAGGTGTGAATCATGCTCCTCCTTCGATCTTGAATAAACTAGGATGTCATCTATAAATACCACGACAAACCGATCCAAGTAGGGTTGGAACACTCGGTTCATTATGTCCATAAACGCTGCTGGCGCATTGGTCAATCCAAATGGCATCACCATGAATTCGTAGTGACCATAGCGAGTCCTAAAAGCCATCTTATGAATATCCACCTCCTTGACCTTAAGCTGATGGTACCTTGACCTCAGATCTATCTTTGAAAAGACTGAAGCCCCTTTCAACTGATCGAACAAGTCGTCGATCCTTGACAACGGGTATTTGTTCTTGATTGTCAACTTATTCAACTGGCGATAGTCAATGCACATACGCATTGATCTATCCTTCTTCTTAACGAAAAACACCGGCGCTCCCCAAGGAGACACATTTGGTCGAATAAACCCTCTATCCAGTAACTCTTGTATCTGCGCTTTTAACTCCACCAACTCCTTCGGCGCTATTCTGTATGGGGCGATAGATACTGGTGCTGTTCCCAGAAAAAGATCAATACCAAACTCCACTTCACTGTCTGGAGGTAATCCCGGAAGCTCTTCTAGAAAAACATTAGGAAATTCCTTCACTATCCTAACATCCCCGGCAGTTAGTTCTTTGGCTTCCAGAGCCTAAACAAACATTAGAATTACCTCGCATCCTTTTCTCACCATCTTTTTTGCTCTTAGGGCGATCACCACATTCGACAAATAGTTTCCCCTTTCACCCATCACCAACACTTCGCCACCCTCAGGAGTTTTTAACACCATACGCTTGGCTGCACAATCTACATTAGCTTGATACCTCACTAGCCAGTCCATGCCTAAGAATAAATCAAACTCCCCGAACAATAATTCTATCAGATCAGTCAGGAAAACTATTCCCTAAACTTCTAAAGGTGCCTTCCGATAAAGCTTATTTACCACTACAGTGTCTTAACGGGCTAATTACAGTCATCTCCCTAGAGGAAATCTTAGAATCTATGCTTAATGTTCCAGACACCCTACTAGCAACATATGAATGCGTCAACCCAATATCAATGAATGCAGTGTAAGGTAAACCAAAAATTAAAAATGTATCGATTATAACATCCAGTGCGTCGGCCTCCTCTCGACGTCTGGAAGTATAGACTAACCCCGACTGTCTCGCCTCAGTGTTTCCTGTCCCTCGACCTGGTGCTCTACGGTCACGACCGAAACCATTACCACCCCTGGCTGGACCACGACCTCTCTACGGCTGCTGACTTCTTCTACCCGGCTGAGCATTCCCCTGACTTGCGAGCCCTGTACTGCCCCGTGGCTATGGACAGTCTCTAATCTGATGGTCCATAGATCCACACCTGAAACACTTCCCATTGCTTGAACAACACTCACCTGAATAGAATTTACCACATCGAGCACACCTCTGTGCCTGGCTAGTAGCAGTAGGTCTCTCACCCCGACTCGGCCCATCTGACCTAGGTCTTTTCTGAGTACGCCCAGCTACCCCTGACGATCCAAAATTCCTCTTACTTCCACCCCTATCTCTATCCCGATTCAATTTTTCTGTTCGCTTCACCTCCTCAACTATCTTAGCTTTTTCCACAAGAACAGCAAATTCCCTCTCCCGCTGCGGGGCTATCAATACACGCAGATCATCCCTCAAACCGTCTTCAAATTGAATACAATGTTCATGGTCTGTGGCCACTATCCCTCGGGTATAACGACTAAGGCATAAGAATTTTGCTTCATACGCAGCCACTAACCTACTTCCCTGAACCAGATTCAGAAATGCCCTGCGTTGCGTATCCAAATAACTCAACCCGATGTATTTACTCTGAAATACCGCTCTGAAGAAATCCCAGGTGATACGGTCAGCCACCGTACCATCCTTAACCGTAAGCCACCATTGATACGCTTCATCCCGCAGGAGAGATACAACCCCTTTTCAATTTTTCCTCTTCTGCAAAATCAAGATCATCCATTATGCGCTCAACTGCCTCTAACTAATACTCAGCTGTATTCGGGGCTATACAAAAAATTTCCCTAAACATTTCTGCCCCATTGGCTCTAAGTCGCTCCGACACATGTTTTCGAGCTCCCATACCCAAGCCTTCCCAGCAACTCTCTCTAAAACCCGTAACATCGCCTGAGATACCACATCATCTCTGCTGTCTGATCTTGAAATTTTGCCTTCGCAGCTGGTAGAACTGGCATCTCGTCTCCTGACCCATGGCCAGATCCTACTGGTTTTGACACGGCCATCCTGCCCCTACCACGGCCACGCGCAGGACGTCCCCGTCCCCTTATACTCATACTACCGATTCATTTTTATCTAATTAGAAGTTTTATAGATTAATAATTTCTTTCACTGATGAATAACAAACAATCTTATGGAAAGTAGTTTTAATAGTAGTTCTTTCAAATTCAAAATTATATCTACAAGGTTCAGTCTCAAGTCTGTATCTCCTAGTTCTAGGAACCACATACATTTAACATCCATATCCATCCCAAGCAGAGTATCACATAAATGTATCAAACATACAAGTAACATCCATAAACTCACATTCGTCACACAAGAGTATTTTCGTCATTTCACTACCTAGGGGTATTTTCATAATTCTATCCTATAGGGGTATTCTTGTAATCTCACAAAATAGGTTATCTTGGTGATTTTACAAAATAGGGGTTTTTTGGTATTTTGTAAAGTAGGGGCTTTTTGGTAGTTTTGTAAACCAGGGATATTTCGGTAATTTTCACAAACTAAGGGTATTTCAGTAATTTTTACAAACATAGGGTATTTCAGTAACTTTTACAAACTTAGGATATTTCGGTAATTTTCACAAACTGGGGGTATTCTAGGTAATTTACAAAACTAGGGTATATTAGTAATTTTACAAAGATAGGGTATTGGGTCCTTTTTGGGTTTTAGTTATGAACTTTGGCCCGTTAACAAGTCATCGCGGCTAAAGTGAATAGACACTACGCACTAGGTAGGATTCTAGCGAAGAGGAGGTGGGCCACTAGGACCGCTTAAGTACCAAGCTCTCCCTGGATCCAATCCTAAACATGCGTATGCTTGTTGCCACACTGTAACATCCTGAATTAGTGGGCCTGTGCATTTTGTGTGTTGTAGGTTTAATGTGTTAGTTTGAGAATTAGAGGTGCGAATTGGGCTCAGGTTTGGGCTGAGGCCTTGGATAATTTTCTGTTGGGGCACTATAGGGTTTAAAGGTAGGTATTTGTGTTTAAAAGTAGCAAAGTGGGCTTGTAGCCCAAAGTTAGGTGGCGCTACAAAGGAGCAGAGGGTGGCGTCATTAGTGGATGGAGAGGGCCCAAGGTTGGCCGCTTGGAGCCCAAGCTTTTGGGCTAATTTTGACACTTAAAGGGGAGCAAGGGGGACGGCATCAAGGCTAGAGAATAGGGGTTTTTAATGTTTTAAAATATGTGATATTATTCTGATAAAGGAGGGAGGAAGTGGTGTGATGTAGGATACTTTTGGATGGGTGTTTTGATAAAGATAAGGGATGGGATGATGATCTATCAAGGAGGCTAGTGTTGGCCAAAAATCAAACACAAGAGAGGGGGAGAATCGGTTTAGTATAGGCAAGGGGTGTGCCGAAAATTTGTTTATTGAGTTCTTGTCATCTTTTTCTTTTCTGCCAAAATCACCACTCCATTCTCCCTCTCCACTTTCTTTTTTTTTCCTTCTAGCCGAAACCCTCTGAAGTCTTATTAATTACTGAACATCTGCTAATTACTTTCTCTTCTCTTTCAAATACTTTAGCCGAAATCTCTAAGTCTCAGCATCACTCCATTCGTTTTCTTTTCCCGAAGTGACCTCCATAGCTGAATCATCATCTCCGGGTTGAAGCCAAAAATTTCTAGATCTCTAATCTTCTACGCTTTTAATCTTCTTCTTTGATTGTCGAATCTTCCTGCAAGGGGGTAGCCGAAACCATCTGTAGAGGTAAATGTCAATTTGTGTATTCTTTCAATCTTTTTCGACTTTTGGAGACCATAGCCGAATGGCTAAATAGTTGACTAATCTCGTGTTTTCTTTCATGGGCGACATTCTAGAATTTGAAGGAGATCTAATCGCCTAGGTTTCAAAATCGGTAGCACTTGAATCATACTACTTCCGGGATTTAATCGATTTAGGTAAGGAGATTTGTCTTCATCATTTTATTAAACCGGTTTATCTTTAATCTGACATCTAACCATGTAGGGTAGTTATTCAAATCAATCTCGTGTAGTGAGTTTTGATCGACAAAATAGTGGTCTGATAATCGTGATTCCGGCTAGAAAGAGCGTTGACTTCGGTAGTATAGCATTGAGCGTAATCAGATGTGTAATTTCTCACACCATCTCTGTTGTCTGTTAGTATATATATAAGTCTGTTTATATTTCATTAAATGTCAAACTCGCATGATGTTTAAAACCCGTGGAGGGTAAAGGCGACTCATCGGGTTAGTGATTTGTGTGATTTTCTTTAAGTAAAATGATTACATTGAGTTGACATGATATACATGCATGCCGTTTTCTATGTTTGCTCAGGGTTGGGCGATTGATGTATATGAAAGGGAAGTGTTCTATTGTAGTGGCTCTGCCACGATCTGTTGTAGTGGCTCTGCCACGATCTATTCTAGTGACTATGTCACAAATCTGACGATAAGCAGCTAACTGCAGCATGACTGCCATCGGTGGTGTGTAGCGGTGAGGGTGATTGTAGAAATCCCCATTGGTGTGATTGGCAGGTAAGGGTGGTGTGTAGCGGATGGATCTAGGATTGGGATGGACTTTGCTTAATTCTGATATGTGATATTCTGTTATTTTGTTCTGTGGGGCTAAGGCCCAGTCTGATGGTGCAAGAGGGATTGCACACTGAGTCTTGTGACTTACCCCGTTGTTTAATATTTTTTAGGTAGCACTTAGTGCATCGGACTGGGTTGGAAAGGAGCGCAAGGTGGCCATGCATAGATTTATCCCGACTCAATAAAGGATGCTGTTTTAATTATTTTCCCTAATATTTTCAATTTGTTTGGTTTTATATTTTATTGTAATAAGGCCACTGGCTATGGTTTATTGGTTTGATGTTTTCATTTTCAGGTTTTCATACGCTTAGATTTTATGATTAATTGGAACTAAGGCATGTGTTTAAATAATAAAACTCAGAGGTAAAATTTCGGTTTTTATTCATTAAGGCATTAATTAAAATTTATTTCTTTTACAAATTATCAAATTATTAAGTTTTTCCCTATAAATGTTTAAACTATGTTTTTCAAAAAAAAATATGCGACATGTTTTACAAAAACTTCTTAGTGGCATGCCAGATTCGGTCGGGGTGTTTGGGCCTGGTTTGGGGTGTTACACACACCCTAACCCAGCGACTTGTTCACGGACATGTTTAGTTAGATTAAGTATTATGAATTTGAAGAGTTGTTTAAACTAGGCCTAAGGTCCATTAATTCCTAACATGCTAGTCTACGTCCCCATAAAGCCCATCAAACCCAACATGCATACCTTACCAAGAGTTGAATACTTACCTGCGTGGATCAGGTGCCGCTAGACTCGAAGGCCATATCTCAACCCATATCATTTTTCTTAAATTCACATCAATCTATAAAACACTACTAGACCCATTTCATAGCCCGAGCTTTACAACCGAGCTCTGATACCAAAATGTAACACCCCAAACCCGACCCAAACGCTACGACCAGATTTGGCATGCTACAGGTTGAATGTTAAAGTTCCAATTCTCTGGTTACTTTGAAGAAAGCATGGATTTGGAAAAAGTAACTTTTCGGTAGCACGTTGTGTTGGAAACTTTGCTTTGTTGGTTCGAAGATCCAAGTTTGTTTTATTCTGATATCCGTTAAATATGTGAATTTTTTTTGATGACAACCGCTATTTTGCGTTAAGCGTGTTTGAAACTCCCATTTTTATTACTTCTTATAATTAAGTCCTTGAAATATAAATTTATAATCCATGATAATTAACCACTAGAAATTGAAAATTTAAGCTAAGAGGCCTTATTACATGCCAACGAAAACAAACCCAAAATTTAAAACTAAAGAAAAACTAAAAATAAGTTTACTTAAATAAAAAACTTTATGGCCCCTCGAGTCCGCCTCAGCTCCCGTATCCACTACCTACTGCTCATCTGAAAGGTTGAGAAAAATAAAGGGTGAGTCACCAAGACTCAGTGTGTAAATCCCTGAATCACATAAACGACTTGAGGCCCACAATCGCATACTGGGCCTCAGCCCACACATAATGCCAGCAGAACAAGTACATGCGATATGACCCAACCCAACCTAAAACTCCATCCTCTACATGCCAACCCTTACTAGCCATCACACCGCAGGATTTCTACAATCAACCCACCAACCGCTACACGCCATTTCGACAGCCATGCTGCCAGTCGTAATAATCAGGGATCAATTTAACGTGGTGTAGCCACCGATCACTATTGTGACCCAAATAGCATATTGTGGTTCAACCACCAATCACTAAGTGACCTATTAAGCATGCTCTTCCCCTTCATCATATTAACCCCATCCCATGCATACATACATGCAAAAGCAAGAACAATATACCATCTTCAAGTTAATAGGTTATCACATACATCGATACACATAGAGAATTTGCTATGTTTTCGTACCTGGCATCCCTAGCCTAACCCCTAACGGTTATTCGACTGTCCATACAGCCTATTTTGGCTTTTCAGCATAACATGTATAATACAGAAAAACTAATGTGATAAAGATCTACACACCTGATTACAAACAAGATGATACTTTCTATGTCGACACTGTCAGTAGTTGATACGACTACTAACTGTCTACAGTTTTGTTCTGTAGCCGGTCCACAACCCGGTGGCCAATCTCTAACAGCAGACACCGAACGCTTCTTAAACTTAAGGGTTGGATTTACGGGTCCAATCCCCTCCTTCGCCTGATCGACATTTGATTCCATCAAAAGACCTTATCAATTGCTACCATCATAACATATGGTTGTTAATCCATAACATAGGGTTAAGATCACGAATACGATAAATGAACCTAACGAAAATCTAAAGACAACCCTTACCTCGAAATCTCGAAAGAGATAGAGTTCAGAGACTAGCGATTTTTAGCTTTTGGGATCTAGATGATCCGATCTACTTCGATTCCCGAAATGTCGCCCCAAGATGAGAACATAAGAACAGTCAAAATGCTACTCAAAAGATAACCTTGCCACTTCAATTCGTCTTTCGGCTTTGGCCTCCAAAAACTGAAAATGAAAGGTGAAATATGAAGGAAATCATCACCTACCTTAACGCAGAGGATTCGGCAATTCCTAGAAGGTTTTGGCTTTTGAGAAAGAAGCAATTGAGAGAAGATGAAGAACATGAAGAAGTGATAGGAATGGTATGGAGAAAAAGAGAATTTCAGCAAGACTAGGGTGGGTTCGACTTTAACAGAATACTGAGAAAAGAGAATGAAAGAACTTAAAATGCCGAAAATGTGAGAAAGACCCTCACCTGACTATTCCCAATTTCGGCACCTATCAACCCCAAAAGCCAAAATTTACAGAAAAATAACAAGCACTGAGTCCTATGGCTGAAGAAAATTCGGCACCCCCTAGCACAAACCAAAACCGATTGCCTCCTCCCTCAAAGAGTTGGAAATTCGGCCAGCACCTTGCTCCCTAGATATGTCCTAGATTTTCTCCCTTATCCTTATTTGATCACTCATCCACAAGTGGCATGAATAACACCACCTCTTATTCTCTTTATCAGCCACATTATCCAACCCACACAACTCCCTATTTCTAAGCATCCGGTAGACTCCAACTCGCCTCTTCCGACGCCAAAATTAATTTAAATAAAATGAGCTTGCCGTGACTCGAACCTGCTCCCTACCTCCCTTGTGGCGTCACCTTGCTGTGCTCCAAGAGGCACCTCCCTGCCTCTTTATCACATCAATTCTTTTGTCATAAAACACAAATAATATCTTTTAAGCCCTAACCCAGCTGGCTCTCCACTAAAGTGCCCAACAAAAAATTTTTGCTAAGGCCTCGGCCCAACTCTGAGCCCATTCTGGACCCCTAAAATACTCTAACTAGCATATTAAGTAGAACAACACATCATAGCACATCAAATACAAAGCCCCACAAATTCAGGATGTTACAGTTTATATAAGATACATATTATTTATTAAATATACATATATTATTCTTTTAAAATTTACCACATTATTTATTTTTAAAAAAATGTTTTGCTATTTAACCAAGTTTTTTACATGATTTTTTATATATATACGCTATCTATTGAAGACTTCACCATATTTTTTAAATTGTTTTGTTAATCATCTATTTTATATATCATTAATTGTAAATACTTTATTTTGTTTTATATATACATTCAATTTATTTTATATATAAAGTATCATTTTTTAGTTTTTATTTTATGTATATATTTTTCCACCGTTATTTACTTTATGTTTTTAGATTAAAATTTCAATATTTTATCACTTTTATTTTTATTTTTTTATGTTAGCCTTGGCATTATCTCTGCACTATTTGAGATATTAGCTATATTGTTGTCACACTTTCTTTTAATTATTTATGTTGAAAGTTAGCATGTGTGTAATTTCCGTGGATTGTCATTAGCTATTTGTATTCTGTATTTCATTGGTATAATGGATTCATTAACAAATCATCGTCTTGAATAAAAAAATGTATTTCATTTAATTATTACATTTTACTCAAGTTTTTTTTCAAAATAAGGCAATACTTGTATTTGGGAGCTTTGAGAAGATTGTGTCCTAACCTACTGGGTTCCAATTTTTCTAGTTGAATCTAAGTAAACAAGTACCCTTTTTTTTAAAAAAAAAAGTTTAAAAGTTTCAAATAAAAGCTTATTCTCGTGAATTGAAGTCTTTGTTTCCTAACTCCTTTGAGCAGGTGTTTCGTTATCTTGAGATAAGGATTTTTAGAAATAAAAGCAATATTTTTATATTTGGGATTCTGAGAAATTGTGCTTAACTTATTGGGTTCTGATTTTTCCTTTGACCCAAATAATTGAATATCCTTGAGTTTTGAAAAATCAAAAGGATTGTATTTTAAAATCGTTTCAAATTTTCGATATTAGGATATTAATTAATCAATTAGGTATCAATTTTTGGGTGTTACAAGGGTGCTAATCCTTCCTCGTACGTAACTGACTCCCAAACCCGTTTCTCAAATTTCGTAGACCAAAATCATTGTTTTGAAATAAAACGCTTTATAAGGTGATCCGATCACACCTAAGCAAAAAGGGATTGGTGGCGACTCCAGTTTTGTTTTTTAATGTCGATCCCTAATTTTTTTTTAACTTAAAGAGAGAGAGAAAACTGAAATTGCCCTAAATATTGGATGAAATCGTCAGAATGGTGAAAAGTGGAATTGTAGGCAATTGAAAGTGAAGTGCATGATTATGTACAAACTAATAAGAAAATAAATACAAATAGTGAAGAATATTAAGAGGTTACAACTCAATTATAAACAACCATAAAGATTAAAAATATAGTTCAAAAGATAAAAAAAATGAAAAAAGTTTAAGGACATAAAATAAAACAAATAAAAATAAAGATAAAAATAAAAACAAAACTAAAAAGAAAAGAAATAAACTCAATGACCCTTATCGTCAGGGGCACCGGTATTGTGAGTCACCGGCGCTGAAGAGGATATATGGAGGTGCTAACAGATATGCTGCAAAGTCACGCCAATACTGTCGAACCTTTGAAAGCAATGCTACTCGAAGTGAGTGAACCGCTCGAAAAGGTCCTCTAAGGTAGCAGCAGATGAAGTAGGATGGTGGGAAGTACTTTAAAAGGAACTTTCCGATCATTTGGGTCCAAGTAGTGATGGAACCTCGCGGTAAAGAGTTTAACCACTCTTTAGCTTTGTTCCTCAATAAGAAAGGGAATAATCGTAAAAGAATGGCGTCGTCGGTGGCACCCTAGCTTGCCACTCCACCAGCTCCTTTCTTGTGCTAAAATTCACCAAAGAATACTTATTAACCCCAACTTCTTCAGCTCCTCTCACCTAAGCCTAAAAACTAAAATTTTCCTACCTCTCAGGCTTACACCAGGCTTACAACTAAACCCCAAAACATCAAGAACAACAACATAGCAGGCCAATAACATGCAAACAATGCCACAACAAAATAGCCCCTATCCCGGGATATTACAGTTCTACCCCCTTAAAATAATTTCGACCCCGAAATTACCTGGTCAGAAGAGTTGCGGGTATTGCTGTCTCATCATATCCTCGGGTTCCCACGTAGCTTCTTCCACGCCATGATTTCGCGATAGTACCTTTACCAAAGGCATAGACTTCCTACGCAGAACCTTCACATCTCGATCTAGAATCTGCACAGGTTCTTCCTCCATGGTCAAATCTGGATTTACCTCGATCTCTTCCACTACTACCACGTGCGATGGATCTGAACGATATCGCCTAAGCATCGAAACGTGGAATACGTCGTGAATCTGACTCAGCTCTGCTGGCAAATCAAGCTAATACGCTACCGGTCCCACTCGTCTCAGTACCTTATATGGCCCAATAAAGCTCAGACTTAACTTGCCTTTTCTTCCGAACCTCAACACTTTCTTCCATGGCGAGACCTTCAGAAAGACCTTATCACCCACGGCAAACTCTATATCTCTACGCTTGAGATCAGCATAAGACTTCTGCCTATCTGAAGCTTCCTTAATCTGCTCAACCCAAGTAGGGTTAACCTGCAGCTCTGCGAGAATACTTCCATCGTCATACAAACTCAAATGGGCAAACATCGCCTTAAGCTCGAAACAACCTTTCGCTCAACGTGTCCGCCACCACGTTAGCCTTGCCGGATGGTACTCAATCGAGCGTCAGAATCCTTTAGTAACTCAATCCATCTGCACTGTCTTAAATTCAAATCCTTCGAGTCAAAAGGTACTTGAGACTTTTGTGATCTGTAGACTATCGATCTCTCTCCGCATAAGTAGTGCCTCCAAATTTTCAAAGCGAAGACTCGCCGCTAACTCCAAGTCGTGCGTCGGATAATTGACTTCATGTGGCCTCACCGCCGAGATGCGTAAGCCACAACCTTCCTTCCCGCATCAAAGACACAACCTAAACTCAGATGTGATGCATCGCAATATCTCGTGAATTTCTTTCGCCTCAAAGTTGAATTAGAACCGAGCTTCACCAAAATCTTCTTCAACTTGTCAAAACTCTCCGCCGCTTCTCGGTCAAATGAACGGAACCCCTTTTCTTAACAATTTGGTCATCGGTCTTGCGATCAACAAAATCCTTCTACAAATCTTCGGTAGTATCCTGGCAAGCCCAAAAACTCGAATCTCAGCTACTAACTTAGGTGGCTTCCAATCCAAGACCGCCTCAATCTTTCGAGGATCCACTCTAATCCCCTCAGCCGACACTACATGACCCAAGAAAGTCACCTCTTTAAGCCAGAACTCGCATTTACTAAACTTTGCATAAAGCTGTTTCTGCCTCAGAATCTGCAATACCACTCGCAAATGCGCATCATGCTCCTCCTCAGTCCTTGAATACACCAAGATGTCGTCAATAAAAACCACGACGAACTGATCCAAATACTGCTGGAACACCCTATTCATCATATCCATAAATGTCGCGACGACGTTAGTCAACCCAAACAAGATTACTGAAATTCATAGTGCCTATACCGAGTAATGTAAATGCCGTCTTGTAGATATCCGCCTCTTTCACCTTTAGTGGTGATACCTGACCTTAAATCGATCTTCAAGAATACCGATGCACCTTCGGTGATCAAACAAGTCATCTATCCGTGGCAACGGATACTTGTTTTGATCGTCGACTTATTCAATGGCGGTAGTCTATACACATCCGCATAGTATCGTCTTTCTTCTTGACAAATAAGTAAGGCGCTCCCAAGGTGAAACACTTGGCCTAATAAAACCTCGATCCAACAACTCCTGGATCTGAGCCTTAAGCTCCACTAACTCCTTGGGCGCCATCCTATACGGAGTAATAGACACTGGCGCGATTTCGGGTAACAAATCTATCCCGAACTCTACCTCACGGTCCGGTGGCAAACTTGAAAGCTCCTCAGGAAATACATCAGTAAATTCCCTAACTGTCCGAACCTTCTCTACAGCAGACTCTTTAGCCTCCAAGGCATACACATGAACCACATATGCTTCACAAATTCTTTCTCGACCATCTTTCACCTTCGGTCAGAGATACCATATTGGATAGGTAGTCCCTCCTATTACCTATCATAACCACTTCATCACCCTCCGACGTCTTTAGAACCATGCGCTTAGCCGCGCAATCCAACTTCGCCTAGTACTTAACCAACCAGTCCATCCCAAGAATAAGATCGAACTCCCCAAACGGTAGTTCCATCAAATCAGCCACAAACACTACCCCTTGGAGTTCTAGAAGTAAATCTCTATACAGCTTATCTACAACTACAGAGTGACCCAAAGGGCTAATTATAGTCATCTGCCTAGAAGATATCTCAGAGTCTAAATCCATGGTCTTCACTATGCTACTTGCAACGTATGAATGCCTTGAACCCACATCAATCAAAGTAGTAAATGGAGAACCAAAGATTAAGAACGTACCGGTTATGACGTCCGGTGCGTCGCCCTTCTCTCGGTGCCTTGCTGCATACACTAGCCAGCCGTCGGCCTCGAACTACTCGCACCTCGCCGGTGCTCCACCCCGACCGTAACCATTACCTCCTCGCCATTACCACGGCCCTCTGCGGTGGCGATCCATTATTCTGAACTAAGCACGTTACGACTCTCTGGTGAATCCTAGCCAACTTACGCGGACAAATCCCTCACACGATGATCCAAAGAGCCACACTCGAAACATCCTTTTCCACCGGCCCAAAGATCCTTCCTAATGAGCTTTCCCATAATGGTTACACTATGGCGGTCCCCGATTAGAAGAATGACCCTACCAGACCGAGTTGGCCCACTGTCTAGCCCTTTTCTGAGGATTACCTGATGACCCAGAAGATCCAAAACTCCACTTTTGCCTGTTCCTATCCAAGTTCTACCTCACGGACTCTTTAACCCCTTCGGCTACCTTAGCCTTTTCTACCAGGACAGCGAACTCACGCTCCTACTATGGAGCAATCAGCAACCTTAATTCATCTCTCAGACCATCCTCGAAATGAACACACCTCTCATGTTCAGTAGCCACCATACCCCTAGCATATCGACTCACCTTCAAGAACTCGCCTCGTGCTCAAAACACGCACTTACTTCCCTGTACCAGCCTCAAAAATGCCTTCCGTTGCTCATTAATGTAGTTAGATCCAATGTACTTTTTCTGATATACAGCAACCTTAAAATAATCCCAAGTAAGATCTTCTGCAAAGATCGTCTCGAACCGTGAGCCACCTTGGTATGACTCATCTCAAGAAGTGATACTATCCCTTTAATTTCTCTTCATGATCAGTCTAGATCATCCATGATCCGCTCGTCACTTTCATTAATACTCCGCCATCTTGGAGCCATACCGACACACCTCGAAATACCTCATTTCGCTTGCTCAAGTCACTCAAGCACGATTTCCTAGCTCCGCGCCTCCACCTACTCCAGCTACCCTTTTAGAACTCAGAAGATCGCTTTGTGACACTGCGTCGTCCCCGATCTGTTCTCAAACTCACCACCTCCGGTGGTGGTGGTACTGCAGTATCTCATTCTCGACCCTGACCAGATCCTACGGGTTCAAAACATCATCCTACCTCGACCACGCCCACGACCACGCCTCACCTCTAGCGCCATGACTAAGATCTCTACTTGTCCGATTTAAAGAGTTTTATGCATCAGTAATTATTCCACTGTTTAAAAGTAAAGTCTTATGAATATTGCTTATTAAAGAAGTTTTGTTTTCGCAAGTCCACAGAGTCCTATTGATTTCAGTTTCTAAAGTAATTTACTACCGCTAGTTATTCGGACACATCACATCAAAAATCTCAAACAATAATAAGGGGTACTTACCTGGGCGGATTGGTGCCGGAGTCTCGGTGCCATGCCTTTCAAACCATATACTTTAAAACCAAAACACTTAAAACTAGAATTTAAAACATTTTGGGCCTCGAGCCCACAGTCGAGCCTTTGAACTTGGTTCTGATACCACAATTGTAACACCTCAAACCCGGTATATACACCACGACCGAATCTAGCATGTTACGGGGAAAATCGTATTTGGGAGGATAGGTTTTTGTTTAAAAGTTTGATAAAAACACTTTGCTATATTTTGTACTTGTAGAAAATCTTGGGCATGACTGTTTTAAAAAAATTAATGGTGCATTTGAAAACCCGGTAATTTTGAAAACTTAATCAGATATGTAAGTAAAACAAGTTTATCTCATTTAGAAATTCAAGTAATCCTTGTTGTTGCTTAAAAACATTTTTAACTTAATAAGAAATTGAATTCAAGTCTGGAAGACAATTGAGTTTCATTTATTTTGAATTACAATGTGATACCCGATGGTAACGTTTAAAACATCTCGCTTTGTAGTTTGAAAAACTTTATCTTTCCAAGTTTTTGCAAATTTTAACCCAATTATTTGTTAAGGCAAATTTGAAATCAAATTTAAGCATATGAACATCCAAAGTAAAATTTAAAAAGGCCTTTTACAACCCAACAAAACCTAATGGAAATAAATAAAGTAAAGTACCAAGTTTTTTTTTTAAAATACGTGCAAGACCCAATTATTCATGGCATGGTCACCTCGAGTCCTCCCGGCTCCACGTCCACGATCTAAGTGTCACCGAAAATGATAAGGGAGAAGGTGAGTCGAAGACTCGGTGCATAAATCCTCCCAGTATATGCAACATACTAACACACATCATAACAAAGCAACACAATTAATGCACCGATCCTAACCATTCAGTAACACCTTTTCTACCCGTGTGGTACCAAACCTTTGGTGGTGCCAAACCACCGGTGACCTAAAGTCACGATATCCATCAATGTGGTGCCAAACCCACCGTGACCCAAAGTCACAAGTAATCCATCGTGGGGCCAACCCACGTGTGATACCAAATCATGGCGACGATCCCGCTTCTCAAATGGGGCCAACCCACGGTGGTGTTAAACCACGTGGATGAGTCGTTATGAGGTGCCAAACCTCCGTGTCCCAAAGACACAAGTGTGATACCAAATCACTTGGTGACCGCATCACGAATCATATGATGGGGCCAACCCATCGTGTGATACCAAATCACTAGCGCCAATCCCGTAAAATCAACCATGGGGCCAACCCATCGTGGTGCTAAGCCATCGACGAGACGCCGAGGTGCCAAACCTCCGTGACCCAAAGTCACAATAATCAATCTGTGGTACCAAACCACCGGAGGTGCCAAACCTCCGTGTCCCAAAGACACGGATATCATATTCCCCTCCTCTCAAATCACCCATAAGCATACCATATTGATGCAAATCGTGCAAATCATGCAAATCATGCTAATATGATTAATGTAGCATCTCATACATCATAGATCATGTCATCATACTGATAATAAAACTCGTAATGAAATGGACTTACCCGAATCCGTGCTCATACCCCATAGGGTATCATACCAATCAACCATACTGTTTCGGCTTTATTAAGCAATCAGGTTATTAAGCATATTACTAAGTAAAGAGTGTGTTAGTTTACACACCTGTTAAAACGCAAGCCTTAATCCAAAAAGAATCGATCTAAGACCTTCGATTAGCTTGTTCCTATCATCGGCCAAACATAGATTAGTCACTTATACCATTTGGCCAAAACCAAATAAATCAAGAGGGTTAACGCTTAACCCTTACCTTACACTTGATTTGGTTTCCTACCAAAACCCGAACCAAACAATGGTTCCTCTTTAAGCAAACGGCACACCCTAACAAGAAAACGGTTAATCCTTTAGTGACTTGGCTTAATGAAAACTAAACGAATAGACTAAAAGAACCAACTCTTACCACCACTTACCAATTACTTAACAGAGAAAGAAGGCTCCTCTCGATTATTTCCAAAATCTGGATGTCCTATAATGAAATCGGTTTAATCACAAGGGTTAACTCCTTACATCAAGAGCCAAAATCGCTCTAACCAAACCAAAGTCGACAAAGAACAAGAAGAAAGGAAATAACCATTCAGCCATGTACTTACCTTTCTAACGATTGAACAACCAAACGAGATTATCACCACACACAAAAATCGCCACAAGATAACTACTAGGAGAGGAAAGTTTCACTATGATTGCCAAAAACAACCACCAAGATTGACCTTACACAAAGAAAGAAAACACAAGAGAAAGTTGTAAAGAAAAGGGTTACTATTCGCCACAACAAAAATGGGAAAAAGAAGAAGAAAGATGCTTTCGATTTTTGAAAAGAAACTGAAATGGAGGAAGGTATTTTGGAGAATGGAGTTTCGGCTAAGGAGATTTCAAGAAGAAAAAGAGAGTATGAGAGGAAGAGAGAAGCTAATTTCGGTTTACACAAATGAAGAGGAAAAGAGGGAGCAAAGAACATTCACTACCAAGAAAATTGAGAGAAAACAAAACAAATTCGACAAAGGTTGCTTGGACTTTCGGTTTCAAGGAGTAGAAAATGAAAGAATCTCCTTTGAAATTCGGCTAGCTAGACAAAAGAAATCAATTTGGTTTTTTTTTGACACCAAATGACCGAAAATGCACAAAATGCCAAGTGCATTTCGGCACACCTCTCCACTCACTTACCAACCGGCCACTCACCCCCCATGAAGACCCCAACATTAGGCCACTACCCACAAACACTCATGGCCACTAATTCAAACTAATTTGACTTAGTCAATCCCCCAACTCACTCCTTAATTCACTCCTTACCCACCATTTAAACAAGTTTGAACTAGTCCACCTCCACAAATCACTCTCCACCCACCATTCAAGTGAGTTGACTTGGTCCATGGCAGAGTTTGAACTGCCAACAACTTCTCCTCCTCCATGCCGTCAAAATGGAAGAAAAATGTGGGACTTCTGCAACTTGAACTCAGGACCTCCTCCCCCTGCAAGTGACGCCAACTCAAGCTCCAAGTGGCGCCTAGCTTGCCACTCCACCAGCTCCTTTCTTGTGCTAAAATTCACTAAAGAATACTTATTAACCCCAGCTTCTTCAGCTCCTCTCACCTAAGCCTAAACTTACACCAGGCTTACAACTAAGCCCCAAAACATCAAGAACAACAACAAAGCAGGCCAATAACATGCAAACAATGCCACAACAAAATAGCCCCTATCCCGAGATATTACAGAACATGAGCTACTGGAAGAGGTAGCTGAATATTCTAATTATTGTCCATCTCTTCAGTAATAATAATATCCTCTTGTTAGTCTACTAAGTTCTGTCAACTCTGCCTTGCTTCTCTAAGGTTTCTGCGAGCTGTACTTTCAATTTCACTGTCAAATAACAATGGTCCCGACGGGTTTCTTCTAGTTATAAACTAAAGGAACCTGCCAGAAGCAAACAAAAGAAAAATTAGAAAGTAAAAATTAAACTAAAACTAAAACAAAAATAAAAATAAAAATTTCTAAATTAATAAAAATAAAGTGTTCCTAATATTTTAGTCCCCGGCAATGACGCCAAAAATTTGATAGTCACAAAACTAACAATAAATATGACAAAGGCAAACGCACCTATCGAACAATAGTATAGCTACGATGAGTAAAAATATCGTATCCACGAGGACTAAAAGTATTAGTAATTACTGTTTTCTAATTATTTAGCCGACAATTTTGAGTGATGAATTTTAAAGCTAAAATTACTAAACTAATTTAACTAGGAACGCAATAGAGAATGAATCAAGGAAATAATGGAATATTAACCAATGAGAGAAAAAATACCTAGGAAAAATCCACTTAGACTTCACCTATTCTTATGAATCTGAATTAGACGATTTATTCACTTGGTTTCTTGATCCGTAGAAATCCTTAACTTATGTTAATATCTCTTTTAAGAGTATTAACAACTAACTCTAGGTTGATTAATTGAAATCTCTTTCTAATTAAAACCACTATCATCACATTAACTAGATCTATGGATTCCTCTATTAGATTTGACTCTAATCTGGTAGATTTATGTCGTCTAATTTCTAGGATTGCATGCAACTCCACTCAATTATGATAGATCTACTCTTAAACAGAGACTTTTTCTCCACTGAATTAAGCACATTACCATGAATTAACATCCCAAAAATATTAAAACAAGAAATAAGTCCACATAATTGAGAACAAGAATCAAGTATTTATCATGTAAATCAGAAATCAAATAATATAATTCGTCTTAGGTTTCATCTCCCCTCGGTATCTAGGGAATTAGTTCATAATCCTAAATGAAAACATCTCAAAGTCAGAATAACCACAAGACTTAAAAAAACTCATAAAAACTTTGAAAGAAATTAAAAGAAGATCTTCAATCTTGGTGGATATCCGCTTCCGACTTGGCTCTAATGGACTTCTTCGAGCATTTTCTTTGATCTTCTCTGATGGCTCCCCATATCTCTTCTTCTATTTGGTATTTATAAACTTTAGAATGCTCAGAAAACCTAAAAATTGTGTTTTTCTGTGTATTTGGGAAGCAAGGTGAAAAATCGACACGGGCTAGCACATGGGCATGTGTCTAGCCCGTGTGGGTCACATGGGTGTGTGCCCAGCCCGCGTGGCTCCTAGAATTTGCTCGCTTTTTCGATTTTCGCTCATTTTGCACCCAAATTCTAACCTAAGTATAAGAACATGAATTAAAGGGATTAGGAGCATCAAATTCACCAATTTACATAAATAATCATCCAAAAGCGCATTAAGAATGGGATTAAAATATGTTAGTTTTATCATTTATCAAGTGGGTATGTGCATGTCCATGCAACATTTATATTAACCTCATCTTCTATGGTCCTTCTCTATAGTGAAATTTCACATATTAGTAATTAACATGAAATACTATAAATTATGCACAAAATAATGTAATAAAGCATAATTTCACATACTTTATAAATTCATGTCCAATATTAATATTTAAGTAAAATTCACTTAATTCAATAACAATTACTCAAGATTAACATATTTATTAAGTCAAAAGGTGGTAAATATATATAGAAAAATCCTATATAATTTTGAGTTTACAATTATTCAATGTTAATTGTGAATTTTATGTTCCTAATCCTTTAAATTCATGTTTTTATGTTTAATAGAGCATTTAGGAGCAAAAACAGCGGAAAACGAGCAAAAATTGAAAAATCAAAACAAACTACAGGAGCCACACGAGTTGACCCATTCCACACGTCATGGACACAGGTCGTGTGAGCCAGACGACCTACCACACGACCATGTGGTAGGTTGTGTCGATTTCATGAATTTGCACCCTAAACTGCGAGAAATCGTGTGTTTTAGGTTTTTTTTTTTGGGAATTTTAAGACATATATATGAAAAAATAAGATAGGATGAGTTGCCATAGAATACCGAAGAAAAAAACTCGAAAAACACCATTGAAGCCGATTCTAAAGCAGATTTCTGTGAAGATTGAAGATTCACATTTGATTTTGTAGGAGATTATCATGAGTTTCTTTGTTTCTTTTGGTTAAACTATATTTTGTATTTTTTATTTTCAAGCATGAACTAATTTTCTAAATACCTAAGGAGATGAATCCTATGATGGATTCTGTCTTTTGATTTTTTTTTTATTTTACGCATTAAATACTTAGATCTTATTCTCAATTATGTGTGCTTAATTCTTGGTTTGATACTTCTAGATTATTGATTCATATTTGATGTGCTTAAATCAGAAGAGGAATAGACCCTATTTAAGAGTATATCTAGCATAATTGAGTGGGGTTGTATGCAATCTTAGAAATAGGATGACATAAATCTACCATATTAGAGTCAAATCTAATAGGGGAATCCATAACAAGAGTTAATGCGATAATAGGGGTTTTAATTAGAAAGAAATTTCAATTAATCAACCTAGAGCCAGTTGCTCTTACTTTCGAAAAAGATATTAGCGTAATTTAGAGATTTTTATGAATCAAGTTATTAAATAAAGAAATTGCATAATTTAGATTAATAATGACAGATGAAATCTAGGTGAATTATTTCCTAGATATTGTTTCATTTCTTGATTGTTAATCGCTTATTTTCTTGATTTGTTCTTTACTATGTTCATTAAATAATTAATTTAGTTAATTTTATTTTTAATCAAATACTCGATTTATTCGGTTAAATAATAGAAAGACAAGAATTAATAGTACTTCTAGTCTTTGTGAAAACGATATATTTACTCACTGTAACTATTCTATTAATTGATAGAATTCCCTTAGTCAAAATTATAGTTAATTTAGTACGTATCTTCCTTCTCAATCAAATCCCTTTAGGAATATTGTTCTAACCATGCAACCTATAAAAAAAACTAGCTTTCAAGAGTATAAGCAAATGATTACTCATAAAGCAAATTTCATTCCAAAGCACCAAGTCTTTTAAACCCAATCTCTGTTAGATTTGGGACGACAAGCATTATTTCACTTGCTCGAGTCATTTTTTTGTATTTTCAAATAAAGTTTGAATTATAAATATTTATTTAGAATAGTAAATATATTTAAATAGAAATGAACTTTTTTTTTTTTTTTTGAAATGCATGCATGCATACTCTTTTCTGTAATATCAAAATATAATATGTATGCTTATTTAATAAAAATATTTTTATTTTAATTTATAGGCTTAAGGGTAAAAAAAATATTTTATAAAAAAATTGAATCCTTTAAAAGGCACACCATATTAAATCCTTAATGACCAAAAAATAATCAATTAGGTCCTTCCATTAATGAAAATCATTAGTTGACTAATTTGACTATTAAAGATGCTAACGTGGCTGACGGTAACCACTAGGAGATAACATGTTCCATGCCACGTAAAGTATTTTTTGAAATAAATTATAAAAGTAATTAATAAAATTTACATAAAAATGACTTAGGACATATGGTTGTCCAAGTTCATTAACCATTTGCCCAAATTGTTCTTGATGAGTTCAAAACTATAAAATTTAGAAATTATAAAAAATTATTATTTAGAAATTATAAAATTGAAAAATTCAAATTTTAATACTTTTTAATTTTATTAATATATTCAACTTAAAATGTTCAAATTGAAATATTGAATTAATAATTTTATATTCAAAATTTATATACGCAAATTTTGTATAAAAAATTTATTCATTCAAATTTTAGTAATAATTTTGATAAAAATATTGGATATAAAATTATTATTTCAATATTTCAATTTGAATTTTTAATTCAAATATATATAAATTATTAATAAATATTAAAATATTAGAATTCAATTTTTATATTTTTAATAGTTTTTTATTTTTAAAATAATTATTAATATTGTTATAAATTCTAAATATTTTATAGTTTTGAACTCACCTGCAGTACTGCTCTCACTGGTCATCTTTCATTTTTGGCAGCATGCTCACAAGCTTCACGTAAATTTTTCCGAAAATCCAGGACCTTACAAACTTGTTCTTTCTCCTTCTCTATCAGGTAAGCATACTTGTTAAAGAATAAGTCGATAACCCGATATATTCCATCAGAGTTTCTTTTTGTTCCTAACGCTGCTGCCATGAACATCTCTGCAAGTGAAATGAAACTTTCTATCATTAACCTTCTGCTGAGAATTCTTTCATGAGTTCTGCCACGGTGATAAATCCACAAGCATAGGAGCTATCTTAATTGCTGTAGAATACTTTCAGAATCCTCCTTATGCACTCAATATCATATTGCGCTTCCTTGGTATAGTCTTGAGGAAGAATTAGCAAGTCCTTTACTTTTGCTTGGTCCAGCTGCTTTCCAATCCTAATCTCAAAACCATTCCTACAAATCGAGCTAGCTTCCAAGTTGATCGCGCATCGGAGCACTTCGAGTTCTCTTCCGTGAGGCAAAAGCTTTTCCAAAGTTTCAATTACATTTCTTTGAGATTTCCTCTTATAAATTGACATAGTCTCCCTTCCATTGTTATAATGAAAGATCCACTTCTTTGCATATCGATAAATGGAAGAAGAAATGTAAGTTGGTGGGATTTCATGTTGTTTCATTGTGTAAATGATAGGCTCATATAGCTAGAGAGACAATGTTGTTAAATCCTCCTGCCAGTCAAGAGCAAAGAGCCTCCTCTTCGCATTAGGCCTATCACTATCATCACCTTTGTCTGTTGAGACAATTATCGGTTCCCTAGATGTCTCGGATTATCTGATCCTTTGCAATCATAACCTGTAAGTAGGCATCGAATAAATCGATCTGCATTGTTTGTTGATGTATGATCGGTTGTTTAACATCATAGCAATAATGTGCAAGCGTACACTGTCGATGCAAGTATAGTAGACAGATGTGAGTCTGTCGGATTTCGATCCCACAGGGATGGTTGTCTTTTGTCTATTAATGTCGGTGCAATAACTAGATAGAAATGAGATAAATTGTGAGGATAGTTTTCGAAGCAAAAATTTGAAAATAATAAAATAAATTATGATAATCATAAACTGGGATCCCCAACATGAATCTTCAGCAGAATACTAAGTGCTCACAAGCTATAAAAGAATAGGTGATTGTCGAGGCAATAAATTTCAATGTATATCTTACCAAGCGTCACTCCTCTATTTAATCTGAGACTTAAACATGAATATTAACCCCACCTTTCAATGATGGAAATATAGCACTATTAAGAACTAGTGGACTAAATTCCTCTAATCCTCACTCAACTTTCGTTGTAATGCTTGTTGGCTCAAATTGTCATTGCACTTTCCAATGTCAGTGACTACAATAACACTTCGTGTTAAGAAACATTCAAACCCCAAGATTAAACAATAAAAGAAAGATTGAATGAGATAATATTTAACCAAAAATTCATGTGTACTTCCATACAAATAGAAAACAGAGAGTAATCACCAGCATTTAGAAAGAAATAAGAAAGAATCGAGTGGAGAATACTATTCCTAGACAACTCAATTGAATCTTTCTATTCCCTCTTGTCTCACATTTAGGTCTCCTCGTCAGAAGCTAATCTGCATCAATTTTCACATTGGCTCACCCGTAAGAGGCTTAAGCTGCCATACCCGCAAGCTTCAAGGTAGGATAAAGAAGATGATGGTCAAGAAAAAGCTCTTCTCCTTTTTTTTTCTCACGTCAACCTTTTATGTCCTCCTCCAGCAGTAAATGTGTCATTTCCTCAGAATTATTCTGTCCTTCTAAGTATAGGTTGGTTATACCAGACTGGATAGTTCATGAATTTTTAGTTCTTATCTGGACAAAATTAACTCATGATTTAACTGAATTAACTCAACATTAATGCAAAAAGATAGAAGAATTAAGGATAAAATAGACTAGATTTCGCTGAGTTATAAAATGCAATTTATTAAATTGAAAATGCTAAAATATATGCTAAGGATAACTAAATGGGAACAATTTAACCAATAAGTAAGAAGGAAAACCTAAGTTCTTTCTAGTGCTATTAATGTAACACCCCGAATTTTGGGGATAGAAGTTTTAAGGTACGTGTTTAGGGTCAATGCGTAGCTCAACCAATTATGAGTGCTTTTGCGTTTTAGTGTCAGAATAGGTCTATCGGTCTGGTGGTTGGTTGTGTGTTAGTGTACCTCTGGGTTCTAGGTTCGAATCCTCATGTGCGTTTTAAAAAGTTGTTTTATTTTTGTTTTGTTTTAAAAGTCTAAATATTTATTTTTATTTATTTTAATTATTTTTACATTTTATTTTTTATTTGAACAAAAAGAGAGAGCCTTTCACGTTTTTTTCTCCTGGAATGTTACCCCTTTCCTTTTTCCTTTAATTTTTGAATTTCTCAAGTTTAGGGTTTTGATCTTAAAACTTGTTTTGGGGGTCTTCGTTTTGGGCATTCAAAACTGTGTACTCAGGTGTGTGTTCGAAAACCTTCTGTTCTTTAACAAATTGTTGCTTAGGTTTTAAGACTTTTGACAAATTTTGTGTGTTTCCTCAAATTGTTTGATAGAGGTGTTATTTTGGGTTGGGATGATGTTGAATCATAGATTATTTTGGGTTGGCATGATGTTGAATCATAGAACAATCTACAATTTCTGGTATACTTTTGAGTTTAGGCAACTGGGGGAAATGGTTTGGTGGTGAATTGCGTGGGTTGCAACCAATTTCAGTGTGGTTTCATCACCACACGGGTGGCCACATAGGCGTGTACCCCACATGGGTGGTTCATACGGCCCAACTTTTTAGAATTGGGGACTTTAGTCGATTTTCACATGGGCATGCGTTCTGGACACACGGTAGTGTCCCGTGGGCACATAAGTGTGTGAGACTTCCACACGACCATGTCTGCCCTGCACCCTATTTTAGCACAAATAGAGAGATAATTACACGGGCTGTCCACATGGCCATGTTCTTAGGTCACACGATCATATGTCATAGTTACACGGCCGTGTGCCTCCTCTCACGCAGGCGTGTACTTCTTCACACGTGCGTGTACCTCCTTCACATGGGCGTGTTGACCCTTACATGGCCTAGGCATTTCCACACAGTCGTGTGGCTCTATTTTCCAATTTTCGTATTGTCTTAGTTTTTGATCTGATTGTGTTTTTATGTGTTCCGACCCTTAGCTAGGTCTTAGTAAGGGTGGTCGGAACTCTATTTCAAATTGGACTGGTGCGTTATTCGCAATCATAGCTCTAGTTAAATGATTTGTTTAAGTGTTTATGAATGTTACGTCATAAGTGATGCTAAACCTGGACAATTGAATGTGTGGATTTCTGGTTTTGTATTCTGTTTCTGTATGTCTTTTTACAAATGGTGTACATTCTGCATTTGCATAACTCTTTTTGGGTTTGGTTACGAAGAGAAGGGAGTCTAATCTATTCTGGGCAGTCTTAACTGCGACTTACAATATTGCGGTTTACCGCATTATATTTACATATGTTAGCTCAGCTGCATATTATCATTTGATGGCTTGGTCCACATACGGGGTGTGTTAGGTGGGATGGGCCTTTCGAGGTCCTATGTGGTGTGCGGGGTTAGTTGGGCTTGATTAGCTCACATGTGGTGTGCAGGGTGGTCGGAGAGGTGTTTGGCTGGATGGGTGGGTTTTTATTACTTGTTGCATTCATACGCATATGATTAAATGTCTGAATATATATATGTGTGTTTGACTATGCGAGTACTGAGGCATCGATGATGTGGTAACATTTAGATGACTGTTATGTTGATTTATTTTGGCTCATCGGTTGAGTTTCCATTTAGGATACTATGTTCCGGAATATTAGTCGTGTCAATCTATTTTCTTCCTTTTAGTATATGTTTTGGACTCACATTGAGCTCGTGTAGGTCACCCCCTTAGTTTTCCCTTTTCAGGTACTTACGTTTTCTGTAGCTGGACTTGGCATACCGGAGTCTCAAACAGTCACATTTAAAAACAAGTTAATAAGTCTTCTTTTTCAGCTCCTATTTTGATAAACTGTTTTAAACTGTAAGATTTTATAAGAACTGAGGTTTAAGTTAAATTTTGGATTTTCGTAAACTTTAATCTTGGACTATTTCTGTAAAATACTATTTTAGACAAAATTTTGGAAACTATAGAATTACATTTCCAAATGTTTTTAACGTAATCTGATATTTTCTATTTTAAATCTGAAAATAATAAATAGTTTAGCTTGAATCCAGCAGACTATGTTGAAATGAGACTTCGACAATTCATTTTGTACAAACTTCCTATGATTACTTAGGTGATCAATGTAAACTTCGAGATCCGATCAAAAATTTTAGGTCAAATTTTAGGGTGTTACATTTAGTGGTATCAGAGTCAAGTTTGTAAAAACTCGACCTGTGTTTTTTTACGTATCCATATGCGTTCGTGTGTTCGTTTTTTTTAAAAAAAAGGATTTTGAGAAACTATACCATAGTGTTTTTGAAAAAGATTTTGTGAAAATGGTTTGTTTGAGACTCTGATGCTGGTCCATGCGAAACTCTAGGAATGTAAGATTAGTTCCGTAAGACTAAAATTGAAATGTTTAGATATTTATACTTGTGTTTGATTTTGGAAATTTTAGATTTCGTAAGAGATTAGTCCGAAGATCGTTATGGATTTTGATGGTAAGCAGGTTCGTAAGGATCAGCTTGGTGAGACACTCGACGAGTCGTCAACTTCTCCAGGACGTGTGTCTGTATAAGAGTCGAAGGTCAATGTAGCTCTGCCAACTTTAGGTAGCGATAACCAGGAAGTTGGTACTAAGGCATTAGCTCGGGTAATTAGAAAAGTGTTAGAGGAAATATTTGAGGCTAGTTTAGAGAGAATAGAGAAATGCTTCAAGTTAGGTGTGTAGATTGTGGGAAAAAAATAGATCATAGTCCTTCGAAGTTGGAGCCTCCATCTGCGAAGCGTAAAAATTCATTTAAGTGACAGTAAAAGTAGTGCGGAGGGTGTTAGTAGTGGTGCAAGCATTCTGACTTGTGCATACTGTAAAAAGTGTCATCCAAGCGACTGTTGGAAAAAGTCGGGAGTGTGTCTCAAATGTGGGTCCATGGAACATCGGATTAGATAGTGTCCTCGATGACATTGAGACAGGTATGGTTGGGTGCTAATGGTTGAGAATGTTCCGACTTTCTAATTTTTCCATAGTGATTATGAGTGTGATAGATATAAAATGTGTATCTGCTTCAGTGGCTAAGTGTTCTGGGTATGTGTTTGAGGTCTTGGGTTCAAATCCCACTATCTAATAGGGTAGTGCTTCGAGATCAGAGTGCACAGCGGGAGTGTAGTGGTGTAGCTTGTGTAGACAACTGTTCTATTAGTGGAAAATTAAGGGATGAAATTTATTTAAGGAGGGGTGAGTTGTAACACCTCGAATTTTAGGGTTAGAAGTTTTATGTACGTGTTTATAATCAATGCGTAGCTTGATCAATTATGCATGCCTCCTAGTCTGGTGGTTGGTTGTGTATTAGTGTACCTCTAGGTTCTGGGTTCGAATCCTCATGTGCATTTTGAGGAGTTATTTTATTTTTGTTTTTTTTTTAAAGTCTAAATATTTATTTTTATTTGTTTTAATTATTTTTACATTTTATTGTTTTAATTTGAAAAAAAGAGAGAGGCTTTCATGTTCTTTTCTCCTTGACACGTTTCCCCTTTTCTTCTTCCTTTAGTTTTTGAATTTCTCAAGTTTAAGGTTTTGATCTTAAAACTTATTTTGGGGGTCTTCGTTTTGGGCATTCAAAATCGCGTACTCAGGTGTGTGTTCGAAACCTTTCTGTTCCATTAACATATTGTTGGTTGGGTTCTACAACTTTTGGCAAATTCTGTGTGTTTCGTAAATTGTTTGATAGAGGTGTTATTTTGGGTTGGGATGATGTTGAATCATAAAACAATCTGTAATTTATGGTATACTTTTGAGTTTAGGCAACTGAGGGAAATGGTTTGGCGGTGAATTGTGTGGGTTGCAGCCAATTTTGGTATGGTTTTGTGACCACACGAGTGTGTGCCCCACATGGGTGGTTCACATGGCCTAGCTTTTAAGAATTAGGGCTTTCGACCAAATTTTGGTGCCACACGGCCTTGTGGCTAATTTTGGGGACTTTAGTCAATTTTTCACACGAGCGTGTGTTCTGGACACACGGTCGTGTCCCGTGGACACACGGGCGTGTGAAACTTCCACACTGCCATGTCTGCCCTGCACCCTATTCTAGCACAAATAAACAGATAGTTACGTGAGTTGTCCACATGGCCATGTTCCTAGGTCACATGGGCATGTGTAATAGTCACATGACCATATGCCTCCTCTCACACAGGCGTGTGCTTCTTCACACAGGCGTGTTCCTCCTTCATATAGGCGTGTTGACCCCCACATGGCCTAGGCATTTTCACACGGTCGTGTGGCCCTATTTCACCAATTTTTATATTGTTTCAATTTTTGATCTGATTGTGTTTCTGTTTGTTCCGAACCTTGGCTAGGTTTTAGTAAGGGTGGCCAAAACTCTATTTCGGCTTGGACTAGTGCATTATTCGCAATTATAACTCTAGTTAAACGATCCGTTTAAGTGTTAATAGATGTTACGTCATAAGTGATGATGAATCTGGGCAACTAAATGTATGCATATCTGGTTCTGTATTTTGTTTCTGTATGCCTGTTTACAAATGGATTGCATTATGCATTTGCATCACTCTTTTTGGGTTTTGTTGTGAAGAGAAGGGAGTCTGATCTATTCTGGGCAGTCTTAACTGCAACTTATTAGTACTACGGTTTACCGCATTGTACTTTGCATATGTCAGCTCAGCTGCATATTATCATTTGAGTGGCTTGGTCCACATACATGGTGTGTTGGGTTGGATGGGCCTTTCGAGGTCCTATGTGGTGTGCAGGGTTGGTTGGGCTTGATTAACTCATATGTGGTGTGCAGGGTGGTCGGAGAGGTATTTGGCTGGATGGGTGGGTTTTTATTACTTGTTGCATTCATACGCATCTGATTAAATGTTTGAATATGTGTGTGTGTGTGTGTGTGTGTGTGTGTGTGTGTGTGTGTGTGTGTGTGTGTGTCTTGAGGTATCGATGATGTAGTAACATTGAAATAACTATTATGTTAATTTATTTTGGCTCATCGGTTGAGTTTCCATTTAGGATACTGTGTTACAGAGAAAACATTTTGAAAACCCTTGTTAGCCGATTTAAATTTAAGGCAAAAGATTTTTGTCTTGTTTTAAAACCATTGAGTTGTATGAAGAATTATTAAGTCAAAATTTTGTTATAGATTTTAATGTACCCGATGGCACAATAAAACATTTTTCATTTGATTTTTTTTTTTAAGAAACTTGTGGAATCATTTTAAAGTTGCAATGTAATTTAAATAGTTCGTCCAATCATGAAAATAAATAAAATAAACTTAGGAGGCCTTATTACAACTTAATTAAATAAAATCCAAATAGAATAAAAACTAAAATAAAATAAAATACTTCAAAATAAATTTAAGTTCCATTGCATGGCCACCTCGAGTTCATCCGGCTCCTCATCCGCTATCTACGTGTCACCTGAAAAATATTAAAGGAAAAGGTGAGTCACCAAGACGCAGTGTGTAACCCTTTTCCCGGTTTAGTACAACAACATACACAATTTATAACAATTAAACATGCACTAAATATAGCACCCAACCTAGCCATCTAAATGCCTTTCTCTACCCCGCGTGGTACCTAACCACTGGTGGTGCCAAACCACTGGTGACTTAAAGTCACAATTGTGATACCAAATCACTGGAGGTGCCAAACCTCCGTGTCCGAGAAACTAATCGAATGATGGGGCCAACCCATCGTGTGATACCAAATCACCTGGCGCCAATCCCGTAATATGTGGGGCCAAACCGTGGTGCTAAGCCACTGGGACGAGACGCTATGAGGTGCCAAACCTCTGGAGGTGCCAAACCTCTGGTGACCGTAGTCACAATATGGTACCAAACCACTGGTGTCCGTCGACACGAATATCAATTCCCCCTCCACTCATTTAATCCCACATCAAACAATAATATATAATTAACAATTATCATGCCAATAGATTTATTTATCAATATCCAACAGATCTATCATGAGCCATATATTATAAGCCATATACCAAATCTGCCATGCTTCCCAAAAGCATCAAAAGAAAGCTCATAGCAACAAAGACTTACCCGAATCCTTGTTTATACCATTATGGTATTGATTCCCAAATCTACACAAGTCAGATTTAGCATACATATAACACTTAGCATTTTTTTTAAAAAAGTTATAAGGTGTGTATGTACACACCTAATTCTAATGATGACTCTAAATCCCAAAAGAGACAATAGGCCACCCTAGCTTTTCTGTCCCTAAACGCCTTCAAGTATAACTATAGCACCCGATTTGCGACTCGCTTCACTTCCCAAAATTGCTAACAAATGGAGGCATCACGTGCCTATTTCCAAAATCCCGGAGTACCTTCCTTTATGACCGATTGAGACACACTAAAAAGGGACCACCCTTGCTTTGATATTCGCCAAGACTTCTCAAAGTAGGAGAAGGAATTCGCTATTGTTGGTTAAAATAATAAACAAGGTTTGGCTTATGTGAAAAGAGGAAGAACAAGAAGTAGGAAAAGATCTTGGAATTTTATCAATAACAACAGAGAGAAATTGGCAGACAAAGTGGTGGATTATTCGCCAATGGTGGAAGAAAGAAAAGGAGAATAGGTGGGAGAAATCAAAGGTGGTTTTGGCCAAATAAAATAGAAGAAAGCTGGAAAATTTTGAAGAATTCCCTAGGGAATTTGGCGTGACAGAGAGGAAAAATGAAGAGTGATTCTTGTGGAATTTTTTGCTCTTCTTTTTGTACAAAAACAACCCCCAAAGAGTCCTAATGCTGCCTAATTCTCTCTCTATGCTAATAATTAAACTATTAATTATCACCTAAGATAATAGCACTTATCCTCTATCCTTGTTTAAACAAATTGAATGAAAATAAAACACCAAACTTACCTCTTCCAGCCTACCTTGGGAGTCCAAAGTGCAGCCAAACTCTTTCACCCACGCCAGCAGCAAAAATAAAAGGAAAAAAATGTATTTGCTGCCCCTAAGGTTCGAACCTGGAACCTGGAGAGAATCCCCCAAGTTTCCTGCCACTTTTCTAATGCGCCTTTCATGCCATAACTCGTCGCGACATTCTTATAAACCATCCTTCGCTGGCTCCTTATGCTTTAGCGCTAAAACAAAAATAAACGCACACATGTGCTACCCCCAGGACTCGAACACGAGTCCAAGCGCCGCAGCCCTCTCTTCCAACGCCCCAAGCCATTTCTCCCAATCGACTTTCATGTCATAGAACTCTATCATTTAATTTTAAAGCCTTCCTACTTAAGCCCATCACAAAGATACAACGCAAAAATAAAACCCATGCACCAAGCGTTGCTCGAACCCCGACCGCTATGGTGCCAAACCCAAGCCTTAAGTGGCGATGGAAGCCACTTTATCAGGTGATTGTTATGCTATAACCTACCAAAATTTATTCTTAAGGCCTCCTTGCCCAAATTCCTTTCTAACCCAAAATTTTCAAAATTTCCAAAGCTTCCTTTTAGTCCTCGAGCTTTAAGAACTCCTAAAACACATCCCAACCATTCTTCAAGCCTACTAACTCATGAATTATGCTCCAACGCATGCCCCTAATTTAGGATGTTACAATTCTACCCCTTAAAATAATTTCTTCCTCGAAATTACTTACTATCGTCCAATCGTATCCTTAACTCATCACCCCACGCCATTGTTGCACTCGATCTTAAAGATCTATCATACTTTCTAGACACATTCTCTAAGTTCATAATCCAAGTTCCATACACTTTACTAGCAACATAAGAACGAACTAACGTAACCACAACCAAGACAATTGAGGTATTTGAAATAAGAAACTTACCCGCTGTCATATCTGGCACATCTTCCTCCTCGCGACGGCCAACTGCATAAACCAACCTTGGTTGCCTCGCCTCTGCACCTTCAGTTCCTCGGCCACGCCCGTTACCATTACCTCTAGCTGCACCTCGACCACAGATCTGTGGTGGTCCTTCATTTCTAACCTGAGCACGGTTCTGACCTCTGGGTGATTCTTAGCTAACCGAGGACAATCTCTTACACGGTGATCCAACGATCCACATTCAAAGCACCTCTACTTCCACCAAACATTCTCCGAGTGGGATTTCGCATCTAGCACACCGAGGTGGCCCTTGAGTAGGCTTTGTGGCTCTTTCGATTCTCCAAATCTAGCCCTCTTCTCCACATTCTTGCCCGATCCAGCGATCCAAAGCCTCTCTTACATTTATTCTTTTCGTGATTCATCTTACGGACTCCTTGATCCCTTTGGCTACCTTAGCCTTTTCCACTAGGACTGAAAACTCACGCTCTTGTTGTAAAGCAATCAGTAACCTTAGATCATCCCTAAGTCCGTCCTCAAAGCGGACTGCGTTAGTGCTCGTTGACACAATTCCCGAGCATAGCGGCTCGACCTTAAAAATTTCGCCTCATATTCCGACACTGACTTATTTCCTTGTACTAACCCCAGAAAAGCTTTCCTCTGAGCATCAGTGTAGCTGGTGCCCACATACTTCTTCTGAAAAGTAGCTTTGAAGTAATCCCATGTAAGATCATCTACCGTGGCACCATCTCGAACCGTGAGCCACCACTGATACGCTTCATCCTTCAGGAGCGACACTGCTCCTTTTAACTTCTCCTCATTAGTCAGGTCAAGATCGTCCATAATCCTTTCCATTGATTCTAGCCAATATTCCGTTGCATTGGGTGCCACTCCCGACACACCCCGAAATACCTCAGCTCCGTTAGATCGGAGTCACTCGGGAATAGATTTTCGAGCTCTCAAATTTCCACTAGCCCCAGCCACCAACTCAAGGACTCGTAACATAGCTTGCGACACTGCCTCACCTCCGGTCTGATCCTGCTCCTTAGCTCCAAAAGTTAGAGGTGGTGGTAGCGGTGGTGCTTCGTTCTCAGAACCTTAACTCGACCTAACGGGTTCAGACACGGTCATCCTTCCCCTTCCGCGTCCACGACGGCCACGTCCTCTAGAGCTCATTCAAACTATCGCGCTTTTAATCTGATTAGAAAAATTTTATGGATTAGTAATTTGTTTCACTTGGTTATTCGCGAAGAAGTTTTATGGAAAGCTCAATAGGATTCTTCGATCAATCAAGGTTTTAAGTTCTCTATCCTAGTTCACACAGAGAAGAACATCCATTCCTAATACCTTCCACACTTATTCACTCTTCTGGACATTTACATCATGTTTCTATCCCAGGGGTATTTTCGTCATTTTCCTACAAGGGTATTTTTGTAATAAATCAGAGAAATTTTTTTAAAACTTTTGTAATTCAGAACATTTTGAAATTTCCAAAACTAGAGGGTTCTTTTCAGAAATTTCTCAAATTAAAGGTATGGCAAAATTTTGGAAACCAAGGGTATTTTGGTAATTTTGTCAATCAGGGGTAATTTTGTAAATTCCAAAAGTCAGTGTATATATTTTGAAATACAAGATTTTCAGCTACTTTTGCAAAGTAAGAAGATTTTATTGAAATCGGGGTAATTCGGTAATTCTAGAACCAAGGGCATTTTCATAATTTTGCCACTAGGGGCATTTTGGTAATTTTGGTAAACTGGGAATATTTTGAAGATTTTTCCAAAATAAAATTTTCCTAATATCTAGAGAGTACTTAAACAATTTTAAAACTCGAGTTTTCATGAAAACATGGCTAATCCCTTTCGGGTTTTATTTATTGCTTCACCTATGATCGAGTCCTCTTGGTTAGAGTGAACCGAAGCTACGCACTAGGTAGGATTCCTGCGAAGAGGAGGTGAGTCACGAGGACTACTTAAATACCAAGCTCTTCCGGATCCAATCCTAGACATGCGCACCAGGGTTACCACACCCTAACTCGGCGATTAGGTCGTAAGTTTGTTTAATTAGGCTCTTAAAGCCTTATGTCTTTGTTTGGGGTAACTAGTCCTAAAGTTTAAAGTACTTATCACTATCTCGTTCCATGCTTCCTACCCTTCTCTGAGAAAATAAATCATCTGAAGTTAGGAGTACTTACAGGCGGATAGGTGTCAAGACTCGGTGCCATCTTTGTTTAAAACCCAAAATACTTCAAAAGGCCTACCAAAACATTTTTTGGGCCTTGGGCCCCACAATGAGCTTTGAACTGGCTCGATACCAATTTGTAACACCCCAAACCCGACCCAAACGTTATGACCAAATTCGGTATATTCAGAGAAAACATTTTGAAAACCCTTGTTAGCCGATTTAAATTTAAGGCAAAAGATTTTTGTCTTGTTTTAAAACCATTGAGTTGTATGAAGAATTATTAAGTCAAAATTTTGTTACAGATTTTAATGTACCCGATGGCACAATAAAACATTTTTCGTTTGATTTTTTTTTAAGAAACTTGTGGAATCATTTTAAAGTTGCAATGTAATTTAAATAGTTCGTCCAATCATGAAAATAAATAAAAATAAACTTAGGAGGCCTTATTACAACTTAATTAAATAAAACCCAAATAGAATAAAAACTAAAATAAAATAAAATACTTCAAAATAAATTTAATTTCCATTGCATGGCCACCTCAAGTTCATTCGGCTCCTCATCCGCTATCTACGTGTCACCTGAAAAATATTAAAGGAAAAGGTGAGTCACCAAGACTCAGTGTGTAACCCTTTTCCCGGTTTAGTACAACAACATACACAATTTATAACAATTAAACATGCACTAAATATAGCACCCAACCTAGCCATCCAAATGCCTTTCTCTACCCCGCGTGGTACCAAACCACTGGTGGTGCCAAACCACTGGTGACTTAAAGTCACAATTGTGATACCAAATCACTGGAGGTGCCAAACCTCTGGTGTCCGTAGACACAAATCGAATGATGGGGCCAACCCATCGTGTGATACCAAATCACTGGCGTCAATCCCGTAATATGAACTGTGGGGCCAACCCACTGTGGTGCTAAGCCACTGGGACGAGACGCTATGAGGTGCCAAACCTCTGGAGGTGCCAAACCTCTGGTGACCAGTAGTCACAATGTGGTACCAAACCACTGGTGTCCGTCGACACGAATATCAATTCCCCCTCCACTCATTTAATCCCACATCAAACAATAATATATAATTAATAATTATCATGCCAATAGATTTATTTATCAATATCCAATGATCTATCATGAGCCATATATTATAAGCCACATATACCAAATATGCCATGCTTCCCAAAAGCATCAAAAGAAAGCTCATAGCAACAAAGACTTACCCGAATCCTTGTTTATACCATTATGGTATTGATTCCCAAATCTACACAAGTCAGATTTAGCATACATATAACACTTAGCATTTTTTTTAAAGTTATAAGGTGTGTATGTACACACCTGATTCTAATGATGACTCTAAATCCCAAAAGAGACAATCGGCCACCCTAGCTTTTCTGTCCCTAAACGTCTTCAAGTATAACTATAGCACCCGATTTGCGACTCCGCTTCACTTCCCAAAATTGCTAACAAATGGAGGCTTCACGTGCCTATTTCCAAAATCCCGGAGTACCTTCCTTTATGACCGATTGAGACACACTAAAAGGACCACCCTTTCTTTGATATTCGCCAAGACTTCTCAAAGTAGGGAGAAGGAATTCGCTATTGTTGGTTAAAATAATAAACAAGGTTCGCTTATGTGAAAAGAGGAAGAACAAGAAGTAGGAAAAGATGCTGGAATTTTATCAATAACAAAGAGAGGAAATTCGGCTGACAAAGTGGTGGATTATTCTACCAATGGTGGAAGAAAGAAAAGGAGAATAGGTGGGAGAAATCAAAGGTGGTTTTGGCCAAATAAAATAGAAGAAAGCTGGAAAATTTTGAAGAATTCCCTAGGGAATTTCGGTGCAAGAGAGGAGGAAAATGAAAAGTGTGATTCTTTGGAATTTTTTGCTCTTCTTCTTTGTACAAAAATAGTCCCCAAAGAGTCCTAATGCTTTAATTCTCCTCTCTATGCTGATAATTAAACTATTAATTATCACCTAAGATAATAGCACTTATCCTCTATCCTTGTTTAAACAAATTGAATGAAAATAAAACACCAAACTTACCTCTTCCACCTACCTTGGGAGTCCAAAGTGCACCAAACTCTTTCACCCACGCCAAAGACAAAAATAAAAGGAAAAAATTTATTTGTCGCCCTAAGGTTCGAACCTGGAACCTGGAGAGAATCCCCCAAGTTTCCTGCCACTTTTCTAACGCGCCTTTCATGCCATAACTCGTCGCGACATTCTTATAAACCATCCTTCGCTGGCTCCTTATGCTTTAGCGCTAAAACAAAAATAAACGCACACATGTGCTACCCCCAGGACTCGAACACGAGTCCAAGCGCCGCAGCCCTCTCTTCCAACGCCCCAAGCCATTTCTCCCAATCGACTTTCATGTCATAGAACTCTATCATTTAATTTTAAAGCCTTCCTACTTAAGCCCATCACAGCATACAACGCAAAAATAAAAACCCATGCGCCAAGCATTGCTCGAACCCCTGACCTGCTATGGTGCCAAACCCAAGCCTTAAGTGGCGCATGGAAGCCACTTTACCAGGGTGATTGTTATGCTATAACCTGCCAAAATTTATTCTTAAGGCCTCCTTGCCCAAATTCCCTTTCTAACCCAAAATTTTCAAAAATTTCCAAAGCTTCCCTTTTTAGTCCTCGAGCTTTAAGAACTCCTAAAACACATCCCAACCATTCTTCAAGCCTACTAACTCGTGAATTATGTTCCAACGCACAGCCCCTAATTTAGGATGTTACACCATTTAGGATACTGTGTTCCGGAATATTAGTCGTGTCACTTTGTTTTTCGCCTTTTAGTATATGATTTGGACTCACACTGAGCTTGTGTAGCTCACCCCCCTTAGTTTTCCCTTTTCAGGTACTTACGTTTTATGTAGCTGGACTTGGCATACCGGAGGTCTCGGACAATCACATTTAAAAACAAGTTAATAAGTCTTCTTTTTCAGTTCCTATTTTGATAAACTGTTTTGAATTGTAAGATTTTATAAGAATTGTGGTTTTAAGTTAAATTTTGGATTTTCGTAAACTTTAATCTTGGACTGTTTTTATAAAATACTATTTTGGACTAAATTTTGGAAGCTATAGAATTACATTACCGAACGTTTTTAATGTAATCTGAAATTTTCTATTTTAAATTTGGAAATAATAAACTGTTTAGCTTGAATCCAACAAACTATGTTGAAATGAGTCTTTGACAACTCGTTTTGTACAAACATCCTACGATCACTTCGGTGATCAATGTGACCTCCGAGATCCGATCAAAATTTCTGGGCCGGGTTTTGGGGTGTTACAGTTGAAGGGACTTTTAGGACAAGCGCAAAGCCTTGATAATTTCATTCCAACTAAGAAGGACTATTTGTTCAAAGAAAGTAACAGCTTTGCTTAATAGGTTATTATTGCAGTGATTTTCATCCATCCCCAAGTAAAAAGACAAGTAGATAAGTGGTACAATGTTTTCAGTGGATCCAATCTCAAAAAAACTCGTGTTGATTCAAGCTCAAAAAAAATTTAAGCTTCGAAAGTTTGAACCTCAACAAATTCTAAGTTCGTGTTGATCCAAGCTCAAAAAAAACTCGAGCTCGAAATAATTCGAAATCAGTGCCAATCCAAGCCCATAATATGTTCGATCCGAAACTTGAATTTATAACTAAATAGACATTAATAATTAACATTATGATAATAATTAAAATAAAAATACAATATAAACAAATAAGTGATAATTATATTAAACAATTATAAAAATAAAATTAATTAACAATTTAAGTTATAAATTAAAACAATTTTTTAAAAATAATTATGAAAATAAAATATTTTTAAATTTAATAACAAATGATCAAGTTGGTTTGAATATGAACATTAATTTATCTAAATTAATTTTCAGAAATATATTTTAAATATATAGAATTGTAAACATTATAAAGAAAATGAGTAATTGATCGAATTGTGCAAAGGCTAATCTTTTTACCATTTGTGCAAAATAAATTAGCTATATATCATGTTTTCTTCTTTTCTTTTTCTTTTTTTTTTTTTTTTTACATTTTATGCTCATGTTTGATGATAAAAGTAATGTATTTTTCAACATTATAGTTTTATATCCCACATTGAAACGGTTGATAGAAAATAATGAAATTAAAAGTATAATTAATATGTTATTTTATAATCGAATGGATTGAAATTGATCTGAAATAAGAGGTTGAAGTGGTTAATCCATGAACTAATATGAATCGATTGAATTGAATTAAAAAATGATTTTAAATGAGCAGTTGAACTAGATATATTATTTTTCTAGGTGAACGATTTTAAGCCAAGAATCAAATATTTAATTAATTCGATCATTGTTTTTATTTTGAAAACCCATTAAGGAAACAATTATCAAATTAGATAAAAAAATTAATAGCAAGAACTTCAAAACTAATTAAAAAAATTGGAATTTACCTGTTTTGAGATAGCAAGAAAGCAAGAATATATATATATATATATATATATATTTGCAATGTATTACAAATATGAATAATCTTTTTTTTTTTGTTTAAAATCTATCTTGAGAATGAATTTCGATAAATTGATATTCAAATTGAATTGAATTTTCTATGAATTCATTTTAGAATTAAATTTTTAATAATTTTTAATTTTTGAAATTTTTGCTTACATAGAAGTATCTTGTCTATTACTGACATGCATTGTCATCAAGATGACTGACTCAACTATTGTGATGAACTCCGCATTTTGGATGCTCCTTCTTCTTCTTGGCCGGGCAATGGAAGTCACCCATGCTAGTCATGCACCCAAATTTCCTCTTCATTTCACTCCACAAGCTCACCTTTCCTTTATTTACTCTTTGCCTGATGCACCCATTTGTGATTTCTTGCTTCGTTTCACGGCAGTCCTTTTCAACCTCCTTCACCTTGATGCTCATTTTCTCCATTTCCATCCTTACTTCATCTTCTTCCTTCCCTTCTTTCTCTGATTTGTCGTCATCATAAGCCGTCCGGGCCAGTGTTTCTCGCATCTGCAACTGTGCCATAAACAGCACCTGCACTACTGCTCTCACTGGTAATCTTTCATTTTTGGCAGCATGCTCACAAGCTTCAGGTGACATTTTCCGGAAATCCAGGACCTTACAAACCTGTTCTTTCTCCTTCTCTGTCAGGGAAGCATGCTTTTCAAAGTATATGTCGATAGCCCGGTATATTCCATCAGAGTTTCTTTTTGTTCCTAACACTGCTGCCATGGACATCTCTGCAATTGAAATGAAACTGTCTATCATTAAATCCATATCACAAGCAACTTCTGCTAAGAATTCTTCCATGAGTTCTGCCACGGTGATAAATCCAGAAGCATCGGAGCTATCGTAATTGCTGTAGAATACTTTCAGAATCCTCCTTATGCACTCAATATCATATTGCATTTCCTTGGCATAGCCTTGAGGAAGAATTAGCAAGTCCTTTACTTTTGCCTGGTCCAGCTGCTTTCCAATCCTAATCTCAAAACCATTCCTACTAACCGAGCTAGCTTCCAAGTTGATCGCGCATCGGAGCATTTCAAACAACAATGTGCAAGGAAGGAGTTCTCTTCCGTGAGGCAGAAGCTTTTCCAAAGTTTCAATTACATTTCTTTGAGATTTCCTCTTGTAAATTGACATAGTCTCGCTTCCATTGTTACAATGAAAGATCCACTTCTTTGCATATCGATAAATGGAAGCAGAAATGTAAGTTGGTGGGATTTCATGCTGTTTCATTGTGTAAATGATAGGCTCATATAGCTGGAGAGACAATGTTGTCAAATCCTCCTGCCAGTCAAGAGCAAAGAGCCTCCTCTTTGCATTAGGCCTATCACTGTCATCACCTTTGTCTGTTGAGACGATTATAAGTTCCCCTAGATGTCTCGGATTATCTGATGCCTTTGCAATCATAGCCTGTAAGCAGGCATCGAATAAACCGATCTGCATTGTTTGTTGAAAGGACTTTTCGGACGAGCGCAAAGCCTTGATAATTTCATTCCAACTTGGAAGGACTGTTTGTTCGAAGAAAGTAACAGCTTTGCTTAATAGATTGTTATTGCAGTGATTTTCATCCATACCCAAGTAGAAAGACAAGCAGATGAGTGGTACAATGTTTTCAGTGGACATCTGAACTGCACATCCATGGCAGAATCTTGCAACAAGGTCGAAAGTCTCTGAATCAGCCGGAATGTCATGAAGAAAGGAATATAGATCTGCATTGGAATTCTCTTTAAGTAAGGCAGCAACTTTAGCTGATTTTGAGGCCAGAAGTTCCTAAATTATAATGATCATATTCAAATTTAAGTGTTGATTGATAGAAAGATATTATTAATGAAATGAAGGTTGTTGTGGAACATATCTCACTTTGTCTAAGGAAAGAGGCATACTTCCTACTTGAACTTCCAATTTTGTAGAAGATGCAGATCTAGTCATCCTGAGAACAACAAAAAGGAAAAAGTTATAAGGCGGAAATTGTATCGAAGATTCAATACCTCAATAATGTATCTACGTATCGCCATTCGGTCATGTTGTTTGGTTTCAGCTTTTGAATGCCAACCAGAATGCAGAATCACAGTAGACTTTATAAATTCAGGTTCCTTGATCAGTTTGACAAAGTTAGGCCAATTCAGTGCTACAGAGTAAGCAGAATGTTCCATAACAGTAACTATAATATATTGATAATATTAACAGCAAATGTTTATGAACAGTTACATCGGATGTTAGCGATTCTTAAAAAAAATGTTTGATGGGGAAAAACAGTCGTATGAAAAAACAGAACAAGAAGGATGTATATGTGATATCTAGGATTGAAAACCAAATTATACACAGAAAATATATTAATCACCTTGAAGAATATAGTGAGAGAAGTAAGAGAGGAAGAACAGCATTTACGTCATTGGTAAATCTTCATTTGTTGAGAAAGAGTTGAAGGAAAAAGTAAAACAAACTTTCTACAATAACACAAATACTAGTTCCTAATTTTATGGGGGTTCTGTTATTTAAAATATTTTCCAAAGGGATTTTGATACTAGAAGCTGTTTATTTTGTTATTATTACTTTTTCCTTACAAAACAAATTAATTTATAATATTTTGGATTTAAATCCAAAACCGATTCATTTCAAAAATTAATATCAATAAATTAAAATAACTCAAATAATACTTTTGAAAAACAACTTAAATTTAAAACAATCATTAAAAAATTTAAAATTTAGATAAATTGTTATTTATTTAAACTTTTTAAGGGTCAGGCCTTAGATAGAGCTGACAAAATAGGTCTGAACTAGAAAGCTCGCTCATAATGATTGAACTTAAAACAATTCGAGTATGTAATGATCTGAGCTCAAAAAAATTTAAGCTTGAGAAAGTTCGAACTTGAGCAAATTCTAAGTTCGTGTTGATCCAAGCTCAAAAAACTCAAGCTCGAAATAATCCAAGATCAGTGCCGATCCAAGCCCATAATATGTTCGATCCAAAATTTAAATTTATAACTAAATAGACATTAATAATTAACATTATGATAATAATTAAAATAAAAATAAAATAAAATATAAACAAATAAGTGAAAATTATATTAAACAATTATAAACAATAAAACTAATTAACAATTTAAGTTATAAATTAAAACAACTTTAAAAAAATAATTATGAATATAAAATATTTTTAAATTTAATAAAAATTGTCAAGTTGGTTTGAATATGAACATTAATTTATCTAAATTAATTTTAGAAATATAGTTTTAAATATATATAATTGTAAACATTACAAAGAAAATGAGTAATTGATTGAATTGTGCAAAGGCTATTTTTTTTTTTTACATTTTATGCTCATGTTTGATGCATTACAAAACAGTCTTTTAACGACGTTTATAAGCGCCACTAATAGTATTTACGGCGCTTTTAAAAGCGCCGCAAAAAGTGCCGCTAAAACAAACGCCGCAAATTTTAGCGGTGTTTATGAGAAAAACGCCATTAAAGGTCATGACCTTTAGCGGCGCTTTCCCCACAAATGCCGCTAAAGGTCATGACCTTAGCGGCGCTTCTCCTACAAACGCCGTTAAAAGGTCATTACCTTTAGCGGCGCTTTTACCAAAAGCGCCGCTAAAAAGTCATGAAAAGTAAAAAATTACAATATCATACTTTTAGCAGCGCTTTTTCTAAAAACGCCGCTAAAAATCATGAAAAATAAAAAATTAAAATATCATACTTTTAGCGGCGCTTTTCCAAAAACGCCGCTAAAAAATCATGAAAAAAATTATAATATCATACTTTTAGCGGCGCTTTTACCAAAAATGCCGCTAAAAGTCCTAAAAAAATGAAAAATAAAATATTATACTTTTAGCAGTGCTTTTCTCAAAAACGCCGCTAAATATCATAAAAATATAAAAAATTAAAATATTATAAAAACGCCACAAATCCAATTTAAAAATATATTATATAATTTGAAGACGTATTAAAATAAAAATTCACGAATAATATGTATTAAAATGAAAATTCATGAACAAGACATATAAGGAATCGCGATTGAGGTAAGTTGATACAAATAGCATGATCAAAGAACTTAATCACACAAGGAAAACACATGGTTAGACAGATTTTTTACATTTTAATACATAAAACCATAATTGGTTGTAACACCCCAAACCCGGCCCAAACAATATGACCGAATTTGGTTTGCTACAGAGAAAACATTTTGAAAACCATTTTAAAACTTAGTCGAAAGTTGCCTTTCAATTGAAATTTTATTTATTAAAACCATACTTAATTCAAAGAAAATATTTGTTGAGTCGAGTTGTTTATAAATTTCAAATGTACCCGATGGTACTTTAAAACATTTAGCGTTTAAAAGTTTAGAAAACATGTGCATCCATTTTAACATCATCAAATAATTTAAACAAAACATTCAAACATGCAACAATAATAAAAACAACTTTAGGAGGCCTTATTACAAACAAGTGACATAAACCCAAAAGAAAGATAATTAAAATCCAGAATTTATTTATTAAAAGTCTCCACTGCATGGCCACCTCGAGTCCATCCGGCTCCTTACCCGCGATCTACGAATCACCTGAAAAATTAAAGGAAAAAGGTGAGTCATCAAGACCCAATGTGTAACCCTTTTTCCCGGTTTAATTTTACCACATACACAAATTATAACAATTTAACATACATTAAAATATGCACCCAACCTAGCCAACCAAACACCTTTTTCTACCCCGTGTGGTACCAAACCACTGGTGGTGCCAAACCACTGGTGACATATAGTCACAAATGTGATACCAAATCACGGTGTCCAAGACACGATTGTGTTACCAAAACACCGATGACCGAAGTCACAAATCAAGTGATGGGGCCAACCCATCGTGTGATACCAAATCACCGCGACAATCCCATATCTCAAAGTGGGGCCAACCCACGGTGGTGTAAACCATGGACAAGTCGCTATGAGGTACCAAACCTCTGGAGGTACCAAACCTCTGGTGACCGTAGTCACATTGTGTTACCAAAACACCGGTGTCCGTCGACACAATTATCACCGCCCCTCCTCTCATCAACCCATACCAATCATTCATATGCATATACAAAAATCATGTTGATTGATTTATTTAACAACATCCAATCGATTATCATAGGCCACAAATCGAATATTTCACATACCAAATGTGTCATGCTTCCCAAAAGCATCAATTAATAATTTTCATAGCAATAAAGACTTACCGAGTCCTTGCTAATATCATAAAGGTATTACATCCATGTCTACACAAATTGATTAGACATAAAATAACACATAGCATATTAAAGTTATAAGGTGTGTATGTACACACCTTTCACCAACGCAAGATCTATCTTCCAAAAATCCGATCTATCACACTAGATCACTTTGTCCCTACAATTGGCCAATACTAAAAATCATTAACAAAGGCCATTCGGCCAAACCACAATACTTTAATTCCAAAAACTTTAATCTTTCAAAAGAATGATGAATCAACTAAAATCCTTACCCCTTTGACTTACCAACCTTTGATTGCTAGAGAGATATGTGGCTTAAATCAATCGCTTCCAAGGTCCCAAAAAGCCTATCTTTCTAAACCGATTGAATAGAAATCAAAGAAAATCTACCCTTGAATATTCGCCAAGACTAGGACAAAAAGAAGAAGAAGGTTAGGTTATGGTTGATTTGAAAAGAAAAGAAGAAATAAGAATGGAAGTAGATGTCTTACCTTTGAACTAATGAAAAGAAAATGGTATTTGAGATTGAGAAATATTCGCCAAGAGAGTGAAAAGAGAATGTTTATGAACCAATGTCAAAAAGAAAAGAAAGGAGAGATGAGGAGAGATGAGATTCGCCAACACCTTTTTGTCTAAAAGAAAAGTTCACAAAATCCTATGTTGTTATGGTTTCAAGAGAAAAGTGAAAGAAAGAGAATGGCACTTTTGGTTCAACAAAATGAAGGCTAAAACATAAACATCTTTTGCACAAAAGTGCACAATAACAATCGGCCAAAAGAAGAGTTTTGGAGAGAAAAGCAAAATGCAAAAGATGCACCAAAAGAGGGATTGGCCAACTATTCCCCCCCTAAACCACCTAACAAAATTCGGCTACTCCCCTTAGCCTTACATGCCGTCCACATTCATGCATTAAGGCATAGGATTTCTTTCCAAAACATCCTCCCTATTCCATGCCTTTGTCCCCTCCTCATACCATAATTCCAAGATATTTTTCCATAACTTAAAGAATCTTATCCCTTAATCCATGCTTCCTTAATCAACCATTCAACCTTCCAAAAATATTAGTCCACCTATCATAAATAAGTTGACCGCCATCAATGCTAATACACAAAATAAACTTTTAAAATGCTAAACAAACCACTCGAACCTCTAACCTCAAACTACTTTTCAAGCCCTTTAACCATCTTGCCACTTATTCTTCTTATGCTATAAATGAACACTTAAATTAACTTAAGTGCTAAGCTCATTTAATCCTCTTCATTAAATAAGCCATACTAAGAATTATCCTACTAAACCGAGCTTACTCAAGACCCCTAATTAAGTCTTATAACACCACAAATAATATCACATAAATTTAAACACAAGCAAAATAATTCAATCACGAATAACCCCTATTTTTGGGATGTTACAGTTCTACCCCCCTTAAAAATAATTTCGACCTCGAAATTACCTGTTCAGAAAAGGTGGGGGTATTGCTGCCGCATCACACTCTCGGGTTCCCACGTAGCTTCTTCTGCACCATGATTTCGCCATAATACTTTCACCAAAGGTACTGATTTCCTACGCAGAACTTTAACATCTCGATCTAAGATCTGAACTGGCTCCTCCTCAAAAGATAAGTCCGAACTTACCTCAATCTCTGCCACAGGTACAATGTGTGATGGATCCGACCGATATCGTCTAAGCATCGACACATGAAAGACGTTATGAATCTGATTCAATTCTGCCGGCAGCTCGAGCTGATAAGCTACCGGTCCCACTCGCTTTAACACTGTATATGGCCCGATGAACCTAGGGCTTAGCTTCCCCTTTTTCCCAAATCGTAACACCTTCTTCCAAGGTGACACCTTCAGAAAAACTTTATCTCCCACAGCATATTCCATTTCCTTGCGCTTGAGATCGGCATAGGACTTCTGCCTATCCGACGCTTCTTTGAGACGAGCCCGAATTACCTTAACTTTGTCCTCAGTTTCAGTCACCAACTCCGGACCCAAAACTTGTCGTTCACCCAGCTCCGTCCAACAAGTAGGAGTTCGGCATTTTCGTCCATACAGTGCTTCATATGGAGCCATCTGAATGCTCGCTTGATAACTATTGTTATAAGCGAATTCCGCCAACGGTAGATATTCTTCCCAGCTACCACTGAAATCCAGAACACAACCTCTCAAAGATATCTTCTAAGATCCGAATCACTCTCTCGATTGTCCGTCGGTTATGGATGAAAAGTCTTTCAAGTCCAATCTCGCTCCCAAGGCTTGATGCAAAGCTCTCCAAAACCTTGACGTAAACCTCGGTCCCTATCCGAGATAATCGACATCGCACACCATGCAATCTCACTATCTCGGCTACATATAACTTTGCTAACTTCTGAAGCGAATAATCTACCCTTACCGGAATGAAATGCGCTGACTTAGTCAGACGATCTACAATCACCCAAACTGAATCCTTCTTACTAGGCGTAAGAGGTAATCCACTGACAAAGTCCATGGTGATCCTCTCCCACTTCCACTGAGGAATCTTCACCGGCTGAAGTAACCCTGATGGTAACTGATGTTCAGCTTTGACTTGTCGACACGCCGACACTTACCCACGAACTCGGCCACTTCACGCTTCAACCCGGCCACCGTAATCCTCGCAAATCTCCAGACATTTTGCTACCTCCGGGATGCATAGCGATGGGCTGCTATGTGCATCTTGGAGAATTCTTTGTCTCGTTCCACGTCCTTCGCATCTGAGGCCGTCCTTGAAAACATAGCACACCAACATCAGTCAAACTATATCCTTCTAATCCACCATCTTGCACTTGCACCCTCTTTGCATTTAATTCCTCATCGACAATCTGCTTATCCTTAATCTCCTTGATCCAAGTTGGCCTAACTTGCAGCTCCGCCAAAAGACTTCCATCGTCGTATAGACTCAAATTAGCAAACATCGCTCTTAAGTCCGCCACGACCTTCCGACTTAACGCATCAGCCACCACGTTAGCTTTGCCCGGATGGTACTCAATTGAACAGTCGTAGTCCTTTAACAGTTCAATCCACCGTCGTTGCCTCAAGTTTAAGTCCTTCTGAGTCAAGAGATACCTTAAACTTTTGTGATCCGTGTAGACTACCGACTTCTCCCCATACAAGTAATGCCTCCATATTTTCAAGGCAAAGACTACTGCTGCTAACTCCAAGTCGTGAGTTGGGTAGTTAACCTCATGCGGTCTTAGCTGTCGGGACGCATAGGCTACTACCTTCCCTTCCTGCATCAATACACATCCCAACCCCAGATGGGACGATCGCAAGAAATCGTAAACAACTTCCCCGCCAAAGTTGTACGAACCGAGCTTCGTCTGAATCTTCCTCAGCTTATCAAAACTTTCTTGCTGCCTTTTCGACCAAACAAAAGGTACTCCCTTCCTTAATAGCTTAGTTAATGGTGCAGCAATTAACGAGAATCCTTCCACAAACCTTCGATAGTACCCGGCTAGACCCAGAAAACTTCGAATCTCTGCCACCGACCTAGGCGGTTTCCACTCCAACACCGCTTCAATCTTATGGGATCTACTCTAATCCTTCCACGACACCACGTGACCTAAGAAAGCCACCTCCCTTAGCCAAAATTCGCACTTCATGAATTTGGCATATAACCGTTTTCTCCTCAGTATTTGTAGAACTATTCGCAAATGCTTGTCATGCTCCTCCTCCGTCTTTGAGTAAACCAATATGTCGTCTATAAACACTACGACAAATTGGTCCAAGTACTGCTGAAATACTCTGTTCATTAAGTCCATGAATGCCGCCGGTGCATTGGTCAACCCGAATGGCATCACTAGGAACTCGTAATGCCCATACCGAGTTCGGAATGCCGTCTTGTGCACATCAACCTCCTTCACCTTTAATTGATGATAACCCGACCTAAGGTCAATCTTCGAAAATACCGACGCACCCTTCAGTTGGTCAAACAAGTCATCAATCCGAGGTAACGGATACCTGTTCTTAATCGTCAACTTGTTTAATTGGCGGTAGTCGATACACATCCGCATTGAACCGTCCTTCTTTTTGACAAACAGCACAGGTGCTCCCCACGGAGATATACTTGGTCGGATAAATCCTTGATCCAAGAGCTCCTGAATTTGAGCCTTCGCCCACCAATTCCTTTGGTGCCATTGATGACGGCATATAGACACGGTGCCGTTCTGTGTAGCAAGTCTATACCGAATTCAACTTCCCGATCCGAGGCAAACCCTAAGTTCTTCAGAAATACGCCAAGATACTCCTTTACTGATTCGAACATTCCCCACGAAAACTCTTTAGCTTCCAAAGCATACACCGAACAACGAACGCCTCACGACCCTTCCCGACCATCTTTACTGACTTTCAACATAGACACCACATTGATAGATAATCTCCTATTACCTATCATGACCACTTCTTCACCTTCAACCGTCTTTCAAAACCATGCGTTTAAGCAACAAGAATCCAACCTTGCTCGGTACTTAACCAACCAGTCCATTCCAAGGATCAAATCGAACTCCCCAAACGGCAGTTCCATCAGATCAGCCACGAACACGACCCCTTAGAGTTCTAGGGGTACATCCCTATAAAGCTTGTTCACAACTCTGTAATGGCCTAAAGGGCTAATTACAGTCATCTCCCTAGCAGCAGTCTTAGAGTCTAGGTTCAAAGTCTCTACCACACTACTTGCTACGTATGAATGCGTAGAACCCACATCAATTAATGCAACATAAGGAAGATCGAAAATTAGGAACGTACCGATTATGACATCCGGTGCGTCACCCTCCTCTCGACGCCTCGCCGCATAGACTAGACCAGGCTACCTTGCCTCAGATTGCTCGTGCCTCCTCGCCTCGAGTTCCATGACCATGATTAGTACCATTTCCTCCTCTACCATTACCACGACCTCTCTGCGGTCTTTGGTCCTCCTTTCGAATCGAGCTCGACCTTAACCTTGGATCGATTCTCGCTTACTTACGTGGACAATCCCTCACACGGTGGTCCAGCGAACCACACTCGAAACAGCCTTTTCCTCCGGTCCAACATTCGCCCCAATGAAATTTCTCACATCGATTACACCGAGCTGGTCTTTGATTAGCAGTAACAGACCTCCCAGACTGATTCGGCTCAAATTGCCTAGCCTTCTTCTGAACATTGCCAGCTGACCCAGATGATCCATATCCTCTCTTATGCTTATTCCGGTCATAGTTCTGCCTTCCAGATTCCTTTATTCTTTCGACAATCTTAGTCTTTTCAACTAAATTGGCAAACTCTCGCTCCTGATGTGGAGCAATCAACAATCTTAGCTCGTCCTTCAACCCATCTTCGAATCGAACACATCGATCGTGCTCCGAAGCCACAATTCCTTCAGCATATTGACTCAATCTTAAGAACTCAGCCTCATACTCTGATACAGTTTTACTCCCTTGAACCAAACTTAAATGCCTTCTGTTGTGCATCGATGTAACTAGACCCAATATATTTCTTTTGATATGTCGCCTTAAAGAAGTCCCAAGTGAGATCTTCGCATCGCACCATTCGAATCGTGATCCACCATCGATATGACTCATCCTTGAGAAGTGACACCGCCTTTCGCTTTTTCCTCATTTGTCAAATCTATCTCATCCATGATTCTTTCTACGATTCTAGCCAATACTCACCGTGTTTGGTGCTACACCAGATACACCTCGGAAAAATTCATACTAGTTAGCTCAAGTCTCTGCACCGACTTTCGAGCTCCTCCACCTCCACCCATTCCAGCTACCCTTTCCAGAACCCGCAGCATCGCTTCTGACACTGTGTCATCACCCATCTGATCCTGCTCTTCGGCTCCAAAAGTTGGGGGTGGTGGTAGTGGTATGTCGTTCTCAGATCCTCGACCGACCGGCGTGTTCGACATCATCATCCTACCCTTCCAAGGCCCACGACGGCCACGTCCTCTAAAGCTCATTCTAACTATCGTTCTTTAATCTGATTAGGAAATTTTATGAATTAGCACATGTTTCACTTGATTATTCGCAAGGAAATTTTTATGAAAAGAATTTAATAGATATTCTTTCGATCTAACAGCGTTTTAAGTCTTCTATCTAGTTCACACAGAAAAGTACATCCATTCCCTAATACCTTTCATACCTATGCACTCTTCGGGCATTTCTGTCCGTTTCTAACCCAGGGGTATTTTCGTCATTTTCCTACAAGGGTATTTTCGTAATAAACCGAAGAAATTTGGAAATTTTAATAAATCAAATAATTTTGTAATTAAAAAAAATTTAGGAGTATTTTCGAAAAATTCTTCAATTTAATAGGTATGGCAAAATTTTGAAACCCAGGGGTATTTTGGTAATTTTGTCAATCAGGGTAATTTTGTAAATTCCAAAGTCAGTGTATATATTTGAAATACAAGATTTTCAGCTACCTTTGTAAAGTAAGAAGATTTTATTAAAATTGGGGTAATTTGATGATTCTAAAAACAAGGGCATTTTCGTAATTTTACCACTAGGGGCATTTTGGGAATTTTGATAAACCTAAATATTTGATAATTTTTTTTTGAAAATAAATTTGTCCTACTATCTAAAAGAGATAATTTAGTGATTTAAAACCGAAATTTTTTTCCTAAAACATGGCTAGTCCCTTTCGGGTTTTATTTTGGGTTTTGCCTATGACCGAGTCCTCTTGGTTAGGGTGAACCAAGCTACGCACTGTAGGAATCCGCCAAGAGGAGGTGAGTCACGAGGACTGCTTAAATACCAAGCTCTTTCGGATCCAATCCTAGACATGCGCACCAAAGTTACCACACCCTAACTCGGCGACTTGGTCCTAGGTTTGTTTAATTAGGCTTTTAAAGTCTTATATCATTGTTTGAGGTAAACTAGTCCTAAAGTTTAAAATACTTATGACTATCTACGTCCCATGTTTCCTACCCTTCTACAGTAAATAATTCATACAAAAGTTAGAGGTACTTACCTGGGCGGATAGGTGCCGGAGACTCGGTGCCATGCTTTATTCAAAACCAAAATATTTCAATTAGGCCTACTAAAACATTTTTGGGCCTTGGGCCCCCACAGCCGAGCTTTGAACTGGGCTCTGATACCAATTTGTAACACCCCAAACCCGGCCCAAACAATATGACCGAATTTGGTTTGCTACAGAGAAAACATTTTGAAAACCATTTTAAAACTTAGTCGAGTTGCCTTTCAATTGAAATTTTATTTATTAAAAACCATACTTAATTCAAAGAAAATATTTGTTGAGTCGAGTTGTTTATAAATTTCAAATGTACCCGATGGTACTTTAAAACATTTAGCGTTTAAAAGTTTAGAAAACATGTGCATCCATTTTAACATCATCAAATAATTTAAACAAAACATTCAAACATGCAACAATAATAAAAACAACTTTAGGAGGCCTTATTACAAACAAGTGACATAAACCCAAAAGAAAGATAATTAAAATCCAGAATTTATTTATTAAAAGTCTCCACTGCATGGCCACCTCGAGTCCATCCGGCTCCTTACCCGCGATCTATTTAATCACTGAAAAATTAAAGGAAAAAGGTGAGTCATCAAGACCCAATGTGTAACCCTTTTTCCCGGTTTAATTTTACCACATACACAAATTATAACAATTTAACATACATTAAAATATGCACCCAACCTAGCCAACCAAACACCTTTTTCTACCCGTGTGGTACCAAACCACCGGTGGTGCCAAACCATGGCGACATATAGTCACAAATGTGATACCAAATCTTTGGTGTCCAAGACACGATTGTGTTACCAAAACACCGATGACCAAGTCACAAATCAAGTGATGGGGCCAACCCATCGTGTGATACCAAATCACTAGCGAGACAATCCCATATCTCAAAGTGGGGCCAACCCACGGTGGTGTAAACCACAGGACAAGTCGCTATGAGGTACCAAACCTCTGGAGGTACCAAACCTCCGTGACCGTAGTCACATTGTGTTACCAAAACACCGTGTCCGTCGACACAATTATCACCGCCCTCCTCTTATCAACCCATACCAATCATTCATATGCATATACAAAAATCATGTTGATTGATTTATTTAACAACATCCAATCGATTATCATAGGCCACAAATCGAATATTTCACATACCAAATGTGTCATGCTTCCCAAAAGCATCAATTAATAATTTTCATAGCAATAAAGACTTACCCGAGTCCTTGCTAATATCATAAAGGTATTACATCCATGTCTACACAAATTGATTAGACATAAAATAACACATAGCATATTAAAGTTATAAGGTGTGTATGTACACACCTTTCACCAACGCAAGATCTATCTTCCAAAAATCCGATCTATCACACTAGATCACTTTGTCCCTACAATCTACCAATACTAAAATCATTAACAAAGGCCATTCTACCAAACCACAATACTTTAATTCCAAAACTTTAATCTTTCAAAAGAATGATGAATCAACTAAAATCCTTACCCTTTGACTTACCAACCTTTGATTGCTAGAGATATGTGGCTTAAATCAATCGCTTCCAAGGTCCCAAAAAGCCTATCTTTCTAAACCGATTGAATAGAAATCAAAGAAAATCTACCCTTGAATATTCGCCAAGACTAGGACAAAAAAGAAGAAGAAGGTTCGGTTATGGTTGATTTGAAAAGAAAAGAAGAAATAAGAATGGAAGTAGATGTCTTACCTTTGAACTAATGAAAAGAAAATGGTATTTGAGATTGAGAAATATTCGCCAAGAGAGTGAAAAGAGAATGTTTATGAACCAATGTCAAAAAGAAAAGAAAGGAGAGATGAGGAGAGATGAGATTCGCCAACACCTTTTGTCTAAAAGAAAAGTTCACAAAATCCTATGTTGTTATGGTTTCAAGAGAAAAGTGAAAGAAAGAGAATGGCACTTTTGGTTCAACAAAATGAAGGCTAAAACATAAACATCTTTTGCACAAAAGTGCACAATAACAATCGGCCAAAAGAAGAGTTTTGGAGAGAAAAGCAAAATGCAAAAGATGCACCAAAAGAGGATTGGCCAACTATTCCCCTAAACCACCTAACAAAATTCGCTACTCCCTTAGCCTTACATGCCATCCACATTCATGCATTAAGGCATAGGATTTCTTTCCAAAACATCCTCCCTATTCCATGCCTTTGTCCCTCCTCATACCATAATTCCAAGATATTTTTCCATAACTTAAAGAATCTTATCCCTTAATCCATGCTTCCTTAATCAACCATTCAACCTTCCAAAATATTAGTCCACCTATCATAAATAAGTTGACCTACCATCAATGCTAATACACAAAAATAAACTTTAAAATGCTAAACAAACCACTCGAACCTCTAACCTCAAACTACTTTTCAAGCCCTTTAACCATCTTGCCACTTATTCTTCTTATGCTATAAATGAACACTTAAATTAACTTAAGTGCTAAGCTCATTTAATCCTCTTCATTAAATAAGCCATACTAAGAATTATCCTACTAAACCGAGCTTACTCAAGACCCCTAATTAAGTCTTATAACACCACAAATAATATCACATAAATTTAAACACAAGCAAAATAATTCAATCACGAATAACCCCTATTTTTGGGATGTTACATTGGTACAATTTTATACCCTAATTGTTTGCACCAATTGCAGTTTCGATTGAAGAACCTTGATTCCATTGACCTCCTGCAGACCAATTTTATAGTTTAGAAATCGAAATCCACCGAGACGACATAGTAAGAAAGAGATACAAACCTTCGGGTTTAGAATGATCTCCATCTCGAGTGCATTAGCTTCCACAAGCCTCTTGATAGCATTCGAGTTAACCCACCGTAACATTGATCTGTGAGTCTTGTATGTTTAACTCCAATAGGATTACTCAAAATGGTAGTTTGATGAACAAGCATATTTAGATGTTTTAACTTCACCGTTAAATGATTTGTTAATGATCAAACAAAAATGTATTAACTCGTGCTTAGAAGGAATAAAGTATATAGAGGGTTTTCAATTTTCATTCAATGCAGCAGATGTCAAAATTGTTTTTGGGACAAAATTACATATATGCATAGTACATAGTACATAAATTTAAATTTTCTAGTTTGTAGGTTCTGTAACTTCCAATTTTTTATTTACCAACAAATATGTTATACACGTCTAAAGCCATATAATAGTAATAGCATCAATTTCATAAATTTAAACAACATGCTCCAAAAAGTAATGCAAATTCTTAAGATATCCAGCATCTTTAATACCTTAAAATGCATTATGTTTATCAAAAAGAATCTACTAAGAATCCTAATTCATTGACACCAGAACTTTAAGGAAAATGAAGAGTTTATAGTAACAAAGATAAAAGCATACTAAGATAATAGAATTGAAGCCGGACTTTATTAAACAAACAATATGGACAAACACATCTTTTGCTATGTTAGTAATTTAAATTGCGCTTATGTAAATTTTGATACATTTCAGATTATATCATGTACTTATTTTTCTATTATTCTTATATTTTGTGTCGTTATTACTACCTTTTATTTCATATAATGTTGGTATTACAAATTATCAACTCGGTTTAACACAAACTCGACCGCAAATTGTCCAATCCTCCAAAGAACAACAATTACAAGGACAACTTTTCCATATTTCATCGACCAAGCTATAAGATGAAAAAAAAAAAAAAAAAAAGATTGAAGAAGATTAAAAAAAAAAGGGTGATTAGAGAGCTACAATGTTTAAGAAAAGGAAATGAAAGATGGGGTCATATTTTGGGAGGATGCAAAAGTCTACATCTAATAAGGGAAAAGTGCAATAAAAGGTACCTCTTTCAAAGCGATTGATGTGTTAATCTGAAGTAAGCAAAGCAACAACTTCCGGTCAGTCTTGAATTGGAAGTATTTGCTTTGAAGGAACCTATATTTAGTTTCAAAATTGAATTATTTAACAATTTAAATATTGAAATAAAAAGGTAGAATAAATGATACACAAGATTTTATAAAATATTGAATAAACAAATAAATAAACTTGATCTTATACCTTCATGAATTCAAAGATAACATCCAATAGTCATGATCGCAATAGAGTTCCAACTTCCAAATTTCTTACAGAATCTCCAATGGCAACAATTATTCCCATCGCTGTAATAACAAAATTGAACCATAGCCATAAGTATATCAGCTTAATTGAACTATATTATATTACCACATTCCAAAATTATACAGATCTAGCTTTTGCGTGAAAAACATGCATCAAGTATATAGAAAATATAGATTGAAAATGTAATATCCTGGATTTAGGGGTTATGCATTTAGTGCATAATTCAAGTGTTAATAGGCTCAGTGAGTGGTTTGGATGTGCTTTAGGGGTTCTTAAAACTCTAGGATAAAAAGGGAATGTCTTGGAAAATTTTGGATTTTTAAGTGTTAGTTATTGGAGCTAGGCCAAGGGAGGTCTTAAGAGAAATTGTTGGGAGTTCATGACACAAGGAGTCAATTGGTAAAGTGGCAAGTGGAGTGTGGAGTGTATTAATGATCTTAGGTTCGAATCCTGTAGATGGCAATAAGGTGACTTTTACTTTTGTTTTTGTATGGCATGTGTTGGTCAAATTTTAGTTATGGTAGGATAGACTTTTTCATTTATGGATAGTGGACTAAGGAAAAGGCAAGTGTTTATTTATGGTATGGAATCAAGAAGTTAAGGTAGGATAAGGGACATAGGGCTTGAAGTATGGAGTGTTGTTTTGAAATATTTTTATGGTCATTTTGACCATGAATGTGGACGATAGATGGCTAGGGGTTGGCTTAATTTTGAATGTGATTAGGAGGAATTAAGGAAATGATAGGATAAGAGTTAAATGAGGAGAGAAGAATGGGACATGATAGGGGAAGGAGTAATGGCCGAATTTGGGGCTTGGAAGGATGGCATTTTCGGTTTGGTAATAGTAGGTTAGGTGTGCCAAAATGGATTCTTTTCTCATCTTTTTCATTTGTGCCGAAAATTAGAGTTTTGTTTTTTCTCTAAGTGCCGTTCTTGTGCATAAGCCATTTAGTTTCGGTTTCCCTTCTCTTAGTTTTGTGTTCGAAACTTCAAAGACCATTAAGGTCACTAGCATTTTCTTCTTCTCTCTATTTGCTAGCTTGGCCGAATCTATCTCCTTTCCCAAACTCACTCTTTTCCTTTTGATAGACGAATATTGAATTACCTTTTGAAGGGCCATAGCCGAACCATAAAGCCTCATTTTCTACTCTATTTCTCTATTATTAAAAGTGCCGAAACACCATAGTCAAATCTTTATTGGAGGGGCTGTCGACTACGTGCTTGTGATCTTTTATTCTCTTCAACGTGTAGTGGTAAGTTCTTTCTTTATCATTCGATTTTGAGCTCTTTTTGCTAGTATGCCGAAATCATGAGGATAGGCCTAGGGATGGCCAAATATTCTTTAAGCCATGATTATGTGTTCTTTTGTGTGTAGTCAATGCTAAGGAGCCTTAAAAGAGATCTATCGGGTTTTGGAACATCAAGGTAAGTGATTGATAACATTCGGCCATAGGCCATATTATGGGTTTAAGTGGTGACCGATTGTGTATTATGATTTTTAGGGCTAATCGACAGAGGTAACAGAGGCTTCGGGATTCTAGATCATTTCGGTAAGGATACTTAGTAAGTTTAGATCTACTCCGTATTCGTTCAATAGCCGAAGGCTAATTATTTGTAGGTACCAGTGGGTGGCCGATTGCAAAGGGAACTCAGAGTGTGATTTGGGATTTGGTAGGAGACCAAATCGGCATTTAGGGAGAAGGAAGAACCACGTTTCGAGATCGTGTTAGATTCGAGTGGTTCGGGATTTCGCTAATAGGCAGGTGTGTAGTTAGCCTACTGTTTTCCGAGTTTATGATTGTATGTGATATATGTATGTGTGTTATGAATGTGCTAACTAGTGCAATGGAAATTGTGATGTGGATACCCTCAAGGGGTATGTCGATAATCCGGTAAGTACCGAATCTGATGAAATGTGACTATTGTTATGAATATGTGATAATATGCGAAATAACATGTACATGCATGGCACTATTTTATGTTGCATGTGCATGGGTGGGATATGAAAGAAGGACAGGGTGTACTTCAAGTACATGGTTTGATGAATGGCTCTGTGCCTCATCGCGATTGATATAGGCTATGTGCCATATCGTGGTTATTGATGGCTTTGTGCTCATCGTGGTTTTGATGATAGCTTCGGCTACATCGTGGATTGGCACTGACTTTGGTCGCGTTGTGGACTAATTGCGATTAAGTTCGCGTGGACGGCATTTGTTGCCATATTGAGTAAAAGGAGAGGGTGATTTAAAATCCCCTGGTGTGTGGTAGGTGGATACGGGGTGTGTAGAGGATGGACCCTAGGCTGGGTTGGGTTTCATAATTGCATAATTGTGTATGTGAATTAATGTGGTAATGGGCCAAGCCTAGTATGTGGAAACATGTGGCTAATTACCCTATTATAAGAATGTGATATGGTTATGGGCCAAGCCCAATAAGTGAAATTATGTGAATAACGTTGCATTAATATCTGACTTGTGGGTAAATATGTGGTTTGACATGTGGGTGGAATTCAGTGGACTAATTGCACACTGAGTCTGTGTGACTCACCCAAATTTTTACCAACATTGCAGGTGGTGCATAAAGCTTGGACCAGGTTGAAGTGGATACGAGGTGGCTGATGCGGAAGATGATTTAATTGATTTACGAATTTTATATTATCAGTATTTGGGAATTTATTTGATGTAATAAGGGCCTCCTAAAGTATTTAAGGATTTTTACGATGTCTTGGTTGGATTGGCGTTTAAATTATTATTTGAAAATGTTCTTATTTTCGGCAACTTACATCTTTAGAATATATAATAAAGTTTTCAAATCGGATATTTTATAACAACTAAATTTTAATGGGCTTTTAATTATACAATGTTTTTTTTAAAGACAATAAATTTATACGTTTTCACCTTTAAGTCAAATTCTTTTCAAACGTTTTTCGTAGTGACATACCAGATCCGGTCAAGGCTCGTGGGCCGGGTTTGGGGTGTTACAGAAAATCTGCCGATCCTCCGGGCAAATTTTTCATATGAAACACATACAATTTGCTACAATGGCAATAAGCAACAATTATCGAATGATCAATGAGAAAGAAAATGCACTCGCTCGAGATAAATTTAGGAACTAAATGAATATTTAAAATTATCTATCAACGTTCAAATATGGCATCCAAGAAGTAAAGCTTCACACATGTGATATAAGTTCATTTAACAAAAGGCTAAATTGGCATTTCCATCTATTCAAACAGTTAATCTTGGCTGTTTCTCATGAAGCTTAATGTTCCCATGTTGGTAGGCATTGAAGAAATTTCTTTCAAAAAAAGACACCTTGGTGAAATTTCACGCCCTGTTATATTTGTTGGGATATGGCTTGAAACTCAAATTCTACCATGGTGTCCACTGTAATATATAGATATAGCAGAAAAGAAAGTTACGAAGAAAACAACAATTTGTTACACTAATATGGACACCTCAACTTCTACTTACCTGTTTCTCAAGTCAGACCACGAAATAGAATGACACTAGAAATAAAATTTAAATAAAAATTCAGATATGTTCGATGTCATTTTATAAAGTAATGATTCATTCATACCGAGCTTTATCATTACACTAGAACTTAATGCTTTTAATGTGCCAAATTGGATATTTAGATGTGGTTAGGTGAAAGATAAATCCATAGACAGCCAAAGCCATAAAGGTTTTTAGGCCATTAATTAAAAAAAAACAACAACATATTAGGGACTTGAGGGGGGAATCTTAAAATTTGGTTTCAAGGTCTTCTTTCTGCTGTCCCCCTAACTTCCATCTCGTTCTTAGGTCATCTTTATTTTTAGTAAAGAAAAAAACTGGCTCACTTTAATATAACAACAAATGTCTACAACTATATAATATTTCAAGAATGGAAAAGACTCCATATTATATGTTTCAAATCATAAATAGAGAATAATTCTTTAAAAATATCATGTCATATCAAATCTAGTTTTAATTCTTTTAAATAGTAATTAAAAATAGAGGATGAAATTACTGTTGAAGATTTCAACTGTGATTTGGAAGCCAAATATCTAGGGGGTAACTATTTTGAATATATACTTTTCTCAAAGCATCTATGCTAATCTTAAAAACTAGATGCTGGAACACTTAGATTTCAAGCTAATGCTAATTTATTTTAAATTGAAATTGAAATGTTAATTTGTGAAAGTAAAATACCTGTTAGAATTCTGTAACATTTGAATCTGCTGTCTCAACTTGGCTGATTCTTGTTGATAATACTACATAGTACATACCCAATTAATGATATACACGTATATGTATCATTCTTTTCATGCAAATGTAAAGGAGATATCACATCAGCAAGCAGAAAACAAATCTATGAGTTGGGTAAACAAAACATAGAGCATGACAAATAGAATCACAATTTTTCTTCTGGTTTCCTATAGACCCAAACCAAATTCACATAAAAGATTTGAACAAGTGAGCCATGAAGCATACCATTCACAATTCATTGTGGAAATTACTATATCTTGTACATAGAATGTTCAAAACTAAGTCAGAGATTGTCTGGCAAGACAAGAGAATGAAGTAATAAAACTTGCTTCGTAGTTTTCAAAAAGAAACATCCAACAGTTAACACTACTATTTGGGGAGAGGAAAGCACCTCAACAGTTAACTAATTTTTAAAATTGAACAATATTATATTTGTTATTATGGAACAGGATTTTAATGGTGACTTTCTAGTTACATTAAAATGGTGATGAAACCATAAATTCTATCAACCAACAAGACATGATTACGACATTAACTGTAACATCCTAGATTAGGGGTTATGCATTTAATGCATAATTCAAGTGATAATAGGCTTAGAGTGTGTTTGGATATATTTTAGGAGTTTTTGAGAACTTTAGATGAAGGGGAAAAACTTTGGAAAATATTGGAATTTTAAGTGAAAAGGGGAAACTAGGCAAGGAGGCCTTAAAGGAAATTTTGTGGAGTTTAGGACACAAGAAATTAATTGGCAAAGTGGCTTGGGGCGCTAAGGTGCAAGGGGGCTTCAGGAGGGAAGAGGGTCGAGTCTTGAGGGCAGCATGGGAGTGTTTTATTTTTTTGTATTTTGCGGCAAGAAGGGAAGTTGGACTGAAGACGGCTTTAAGGAAATATGAAGTGGTTTTTGGACACAAAGAGTGCCTTGGTAAAGTGGCTGCAAGGCGCCACTTAAGGGCCTGGAAATGACGCCTTGAGCAGGGAGGTTCGAGCAACGTGGGCAGCAGGGAGGAGTGTTTTTATTTTGCTTTTGGCGTTAAGACAAGGGGGAGCTAAGGAAGGAGCTCTTAAAAAGAATTGTAGGGAGTTTATGTCACAAAGGAGCTAGCAGCAAAGTGGCTGGTAGCGTGGGGTGTTTCCAGCAGGTCTCATGTTCAAACCCGGGGGCAGCAAAATGGGTGGTTTTTACTTTTATTTTTGCGTCAAGGAGAAGAGCTAGTGGTCTGCACATGGACTCTCAAATGGATGAGGATAAGCTTGATGTTTTGTTTTTAAATTTGACTGGAAGAGAAGAATAATTATTATTTTATTTTATTTATTTGAAGAGGTGATTAAGAGATAAGATAGAAGATAAATGCTGAATTATTTTATTTATTTCAAAGGGGTGATAAAGAGATAAATTAGGAGAAGAAAGTGGAATAGGATAAGGAACATAGTGGTGGCCGAATAAGGGGCTCCTTGGGTTGGTAATTTTCGACCATTTAGGGGGGGACCAAGTGCTGAATTCTCTTGTTCATCTTTTAATCTCCTTTGCCGAAATTGAAAGTCAAGAGAGTTCTCTTTTTATTCTTTTTCTAATTGAAGCCGAACCTTCTTTGTTACCATTGGCGAAATTCTTTTATTTTTTCTTCTTTTTCTTTCTTTCAATCCAATTCATCACCTTTTTCTTGAATGGCCGAATGTGCCTTTGTTAATTAGGATTTTAGCCGAAACTTTGAAGCACTTTAATCTATTTCTCTTCTTGGCCGAATCTTCTTAAGCTCTCTCTTCTATTGTGTATTTTTTCTCTTTACCAATAAAAGTGCCGAAACACCTTTGTTTTGCTCAAAAGCCGAATCTCCAAGAAAGGTGCTGTCGACCACTCTCTTCTAGTCTCTTCAAACGTGTGGTGCCAACGTTGGGAGCATTAAAAGGAGTCTTTCGGGATTTGTAGAGATTAAGGTAAGCAATTGGTAATATTCGGCCAAGGGGCCATTGTCCATAGATTTGTGTTTAGGCCGATTCTAACATGTGATATATATATAGGGATCTCGACAATTCTATAAGACAAGTGCAGGTTTCGGGATTTAAGTAAGCTAGGTAAGTAAGTGCTAATATTCGGCCATAGGCCATGTTGGTTATTAAGTATTGACCGATTATGTACTATGATTCTTAGGGGCAAATCGACAGAAGTACATAGGAGCCTTCGGGATTCTAGATCGTTTCGGTAAGTAAGTTAAATTGTAGTTTATTCGCCTAAGATCTTGTATTATGACGTTTAACCAAAGGATTCTGATTAAGTGATTTGCGATGGACGTGGATGCTAGTCAAGGAGGACAAGGGATAGTCCCTATCCCTAAGTTCAAGAAGAGATCAGTTTCTATAGTTTGGGATTGGCCACCGGGTGTGGACCAAATACGTATCGGAAAGTAGGCAAATAGCCGTAGTGTCGCTTAGCGATAGCATCGGGATCAAAAGCGTAGTTCTTCAAGTTATAAGGTGTGTGATTAACCCACCATTTTCCGGGTATATGATATGTATGTGATATGTGTATGTGTTATGAATGTGCTAACTAGTGCAGTGGAAATTGTGATATGGATACCCTCAAGGGGTATGTCGATAATCCGGTAAGTACCAAATCTGATAAAATGTGATTATTAACATGAATATGTGTTATGACTATGCTTGATGAACATGCTCATGCATCACTATATTATGTCATTATGGAATGTTGCATGTGCATGGGTTGGGATATGATATGAAAGAAGGTACGGGTGTACTTCGAGTACGTGGTTTGATGTTAGCCTTGAGCTACATCGTGGATTGACGTTGACTGAGGTCACGTTGTGGAGTAATTGCGATTTAGTTCGTGTGGCTTGATAAGTAGCTATGTGCCTCATCGTGGTTGATATCGGCTATGTGCCATATCATGGTTGATGAGTGACTATGTGTCCCATCGTGGTTTTGGTGTTAGCTACGGCTACATCGTGGATTGGCGCTGACTGAGGTCGCGTTGTGGATTATTGTGCTTAATTGCACGTGGACGGCATTGATTGCCTTTTTGAGTGAAAAGGAGAGGGTGATTTGTTAATCCCCTGGTGTGTGGTAGGCTGGATACGGGGGTGTGTAGAGGATGGACCCTAGGTTGGGTTGGGTGCACTTTGCATATTGTATTTGATATGAGTATTTGATATGAAAATGGGCCAAGCCTAGTTGATATGTGGACTAATTTGAAAATGGGTAAAGCCCAGTATATGAATGTGGATCAGTGTGGAAATGGGCTAAGCCCGATATGTGGAAATTATGCGGTTAATTACCCTGTTATCTGATTAGTGATATGAGTATGGGCCAAGCCCAGAATGTGATAATATGTGAATATGATAATTGTTATCTGATATATGGGTTAATATGTGGTTAACATGTGGGTGGAATTTAGTGGATTAATTACACACTGAGTCTGTGTGACTCACCCAAATATTTACCAACATCGCAGGTGATCGTGAAATTGGACCGGGTTAGAGTGGGTACAAAGGTGGCCATGCAGAAGCAGATTTTCATGTAGAAGGATATTTTTAATTAATTAAGTATTTATATTTTCAGTACTTGATTATTCAATTATTGTAATAAGGCCCCTAAAAGTATTTAAAGTTTGTTTAAGTGTTTTTCATTAAGTTTATTATTTTGTTTTATTATGGATTGACAATTGAAATATCATTTGCAAACGATTTTATTTAAATCTATATATATAATAAAGTTTTAATCCGGATATTTTTTTTAAACTCCACACTTTACTTAAGATTTTAAATGGTCACCGTTTTACAAACTCAACAAAATTTCATGTTTTCACTCATAAGTCAAAATCTTTCAAACATTTTTCCGCAGTGACATACCAGATCCGGTTAAGGCTTGTGGGCCGGGTTTGGGGTGTTACAGTTTGGTATCAAAGCCCGGTTCAAAACTCGGCTTTGAGGTTTTGGGCCCGAAAATAGTTTCAAAAAAAAGGGCTTTTCAAAAATAAGGACTTTTAAGAATTTTTTTTCGGTTATTCGGCATGGCACTACATCCAATTCAAGTCCACTGTAAGTACTTCTAATTATTGAAGTAATTTGTTTATATGAACTGTTATGGGCTTATTTGGGCTCAGAGATTAGTAGATTAGGCTATTAAACCCTAGGACTAGTCTACCCCAACATTGAATACAAAAGACTTAAGGACCATTAAACAAACTCGTGACTAAGTCGCCGAGCTAGGTGTGGCAACAATTTGTGCGCATGTCTAGGAGTGGATTCAGAAGAGCTTGGTATTTAAGCAATCCTAGCGACTCACCTCCTCTTTACTCGAATCCTACTGGTGCGTAGCTACGGCTCACCCTAACCAAGAGGACTTAGTTATGTGCTAAACCCATTAACTAAAACCCGAAAGGAACTAGCCGTGTTTTGATAAAACCCTAGTTTTAAAACTCTTAAAATTACCTTTTAATTTGTGAGAACTATTTTTACAAAATTTTCCAAAAATTTTTATTTACAAAATTACAAAATGCCCCGTGTTGTAAATTACAAAATACCCTTAGTTTTTAAGATTTTCAAAAATACCCTCGACTTTTATTAAAATATTCTTACTTTACAAAAATACCAAAAAATTCTATTTTTGCAAAATGTTAAGGTAACCAGATTTGGAAATTTACTAAAATACCCCTGACTTACAAAATTACCAAATTACCCTTATTTTGCAAAATGACCAAAATAACCCTGGTTTGAAGAATTACCAAAGTACCCCTGAATTTCAAAATTACCAAAATACCCTCGAATTTCAAAACTACCAAAATGCCTCTAAATTTCAAAAATTACCGAAATAACCTCGATTCCTGAAATTTTTGGCAATACCTCTGATTTGGAAAACAAACAAGATTACCCCGAGTTTTTGAAATACCTTTGGTTTATAAAGATTTTTAAATTGATCCTGATTTATTACCAAAATACCCGTGTAAGATAAATGACAAAAATACCCCTGGGATAGAAACGGGCAGAAATGTCTAAATAGTGAATGTGTGTGGTAGATACCACTGAATGAATGGGTTCTTGTTGATGAATGAATGTGCCTCTATTGAGGAATGAATGTGACTCTCTGAATTAGAGTAGTGAACTTGAACTGAAACTTTGTCCGATCGAAAGAACCACTTCTAGAATTTCTTTTCATAAAAATTATTCGTGGTTAAACAGTGGAACAAATACTAATGCATAAAACTTCTTAATCAAATTAAATCGTGACGTTAGAAATGAGTTCTAGATGACGTGGTCGTCGTGGATGCGGGAGAGGTAGGATGGCTGTATCGGAACCAGTAGGGTCCGCCATGGGTCGAAAATGAAGTACCGCCGCTAGCAAGGGCGGAGGATCAAGATCGACAGAGAAGATGACGCAGATCGCAGCAATGTTACGAGTGCTAGAACGTGTGGCGTGAGCTAAGCGGAAATGGAACTCGAAAGTCAAGATTAAAGGCTTAGGTTGAACGGAGTCAAGTTTTAGAGAAGTATCGAGTAGCTCGAATGTAGCGGAGTATTGGTTGGAGGCAACGAAAGAATCATGGACGATTTGACTATACTCCTGAGGAAAAGTTGAAAGGTGCTGTCTCGTTGTTCGAGATGAAGCTTATCGATGGTGGCTCACTGTCAGACAAAGTACCGCGATAGATCGAGTGGATTGGGAATATTTTAAGCGTAAGTTTGAAGGGAAATAAGTTGGAGCTAGTTATTTAGACTCGCAAAGGAAGGCGTTTCTGAACTTGGTACAAGGAAGTATGTCGATTCTGAGTACAAGCGAAATTTGGTAATCAAGTCAAGATGCCAAGGGAATCATGGATACTGATTATGAAAGATGTGTTCGATTTGAAGAAGGATTATGGATGAGTCATGAGTATTGATTGGTCCGCAAAGAGAAAGGGATTTTACTGTTCTAGTGGAGAAGGCCTTGATAGTCAAGAGGTTAAGAGGACGGTGAGGCATAACCGAGATAGGGAAAGGAACGGGAATAGGAGAAGTTTTGGATCATCAGAAGCATCTGGAGATTTTCAGAAAAGGCCAAGGATTGAGAATTCTATACGTGCACTTGAACCAGTTGCTAAGAATCAGAGTCGTCTATGTGCTCTGTGTGGAAGAGCTCAAGTAGGAGAATGTTGGGGAAATAGTAAGGCATGTTTCAAGTGTGGATCTAAGGCTTATTTGGTTAAGAAATGTCCTCAAGCGATGGATAGGGTTCGAGGTCAAGGTCGTGGAACACCCAGCAGAGGAGCTGAAGGTTCGGATGCGAGATAACTAAGGATGTGATAGCAGGTAAGTTATTTATTTTTGGAGTACTATTTATTACTTTAAAGATAGCTTGTTCTTATGTTGCTAGTGAAGTGCCCGAAGCCTTCTAAGTGAACTTTAAGACTGTGCCTAGAAGGTAAGATAGTTTTATTAAGATCAGAGTGCGCAGCGTAAGCGTAGTGTGATGAGTAGGATTGTTCAGCCGTTAGTTAGTAAGTAATTTCGAGGACGAAATTATTTTTTAAGGAGGGTAGAACTGTAATATCCTAGATTAGGGGTTATGCATTTAATACATAATTCAAGTGATAGTAGGCTTGGAGTGTGTTTGAATATATTTTAGGAGTTTTTGAGAACTTTAGGTGAAGGGGAAAAACTTTGGAAATTATTGGAATTTTAAGTGAAAAGGGGAAACTAGGCAAGGAGGCCTTAAAGGAAATTTTGTGGAGTTTAGGACACAAGAAATTAATTGGCAAAGTGGCTTGGGGCGCTAAGGTGCAAGGGGGCTTCAGGAGGGAAGAGGGTCGAGTCTTGAGAGCAGCATGGGAGTGTTTTATTTTTTTTGTATTTTGCACAAGAAGGGAAGTTGGATGAAGACGGCTTTAAGGAAATATGAAGTGGTTTTGGACACAAAGACTACCTTGGTAAAGTGGTCGCAAGGCGCCACTTAAGGGCCCGAAATGACGCCTTGAGCAGGGAGGTTCGAGCAACATGGGCGAGAGGAGGAGTGTTTTATTTTGCTTTTGGCGTTAAGACAAGGGGGAGCTAAGGAAGGAGCTCTTAAAAAGAATTGTAGGGAGTTTATGTCACAAAGGAGCTAGCAGCAAAGTGGCTGGTAGCGTGGGTGTTTCCAGCAGGTCTCATGTTGAAACCTAGGGGCAGCAAAATAGGTGGTTTTTACTTTTATTTTTAAGGCCAAGGAGAAGAGCTAGTGGTCTGCACATGGACTCTCAAATGGATGAGGAAAAGCTTGATGTTTTGTTTTAAATTCTTTGGAAGAGAAGAATAATTATTATTTTATTTTATTTATTTGAAGAGGTGATTAAGAGATAAGATAGAAGATAAATGTGAATTATTTTATTTATTTCAAAGGGTGATAAAGAGATAAATTAGGAGAAGAAAGTGGAATAGGATAAGGAACATAGTGGTGGCCGAATGAGGGGCTCCTTGGGTTGGTAATTTTCGGTCATTTAGGGGGGACCAAGTGCTGAATTTTCTTGTTCATCTTTTAATCTCCTTTGCCGAAATTGAAAGTCAAGAGAGTTCTTTTTATTCTTTTTCTAATTGAAGTTTAACCTTCTTTGTTACCATTGGCGAAATTCTTTTATTTTTTCTTCTTTTTCTTTCTTTCAATCCAATTCATCACCTTTTTCTTGAATGGCCGAATGTGCCTTTGTTAATTAGGATTTTAGCCGAAACTTTGAAGCACTTTAATCTATTTCTCTTCTTGGCCAAATCTTCTTAAGCTCTCTTCTATTGTGTATTTTTCTCTTTACCAATAAAAGTGCCGAAACACCTTTGTTTTGCTCAAAAGTCAAATCTCCAAGAAAGGTGCTGTCGACCACTCTCTTCTAGTCTCTTCAAACGTGTGGTGCCAACGTTGGGAGCATTAAAAGGAGTCTTTCGGGATTTACAGAGATTAAGGTAAGCAATTGGTAATATTCGGCCAAGGGGCCATTGTCCATAGATTTGTGTTTAGGCCGATTCTAACATGTGATATATATATATAGGGATCTCGACAATTCTATAAGACAAGTGCAGGTTTCGGGATTTAAGTAAGCTAGGTAAGTAAGTGCTAATATTCGGCCATAGGCCATGTTGGTTATTAAGTATTGACCGATTATGTACTATGATTCTTAGGGGCAAATCGACAGAAGTACATAGGAGCCTTCGAGATTCTAGATCGTTTCGGTAAGTAAGTTAAATTGTAGTTTATTCGCCTAAGATCTTGTATTATGACGTTTAACCAAAGGATTCTGATTAAGTGATTTGCGATGGACGTGGATGCTAGTCAAGGAGGACAAGGGATAGTCCCTATCCTTGAGTTCAAGAAGAGATCAGTTTCTGCAGTTCGGGATTGGCCACCGGGGTGTAGACTAGCGTCAGAATAGGAAAGTAGGCAAATAGTCGTAGTGTCGCTTAGCGATAGCATCGGGATCGAAAGCGTAGTTCTTCAAGTTATAAGGTGTGTGATTAACCCACCGTTTTCCGGGTATATGATATGTATGTGATATGTGTATGTGTTATGAATGTGCTAACTAATGCAGTGGAAATTGTGATATGGATACCCTCAAGGGGTATGTCGATAATCCGGTAAGTACCAAATCTGATAAAATGTGATTATTAACATGAATATGTGTTATGACTATGCTTGATGAACATGCTCATGCATCACTATATTATGTCATTATGGAATGTTGCATGTGCATGGGTTGGGATATGATATGAAAGAAGGTACGGGAGTACTTCGAGTACGTGGTTTGATGTTAGCCTTGAGCTACATCGTGGATTGACGTTGATTGAGGTCACGTTGTGGATTAATTGCGATTTAGTTCGCGTGGCATGATAAGTAGCTATGTGCCTCATCGTGGTTGATATCGGCTATGTGCCATATCATGGTTGATGAGTGACTATGTGTCCCATCATGGTTTTGGTGTTAGCTACGGCTACATCGTGGGTTGGTGCTGACTGAGGTCGCATTGTGGATTATTGTGCTTAATTGCACGTAGACGGCATTGATTGCCTTTTGGAGTGAAAAGGAGAGGGTGATTTGTTAATCCCCTGGTGTGTGGTAGGCTCAATACGGGGGTGTGTAGAGGATGGACCCTAGGTTGGGTTGGGTGCACTTTGCATATTGTATCTGATATGAGTATTTGATATGAAAATGGGCCAAGCCTAGTTGATATGTGGACTAATGTGAAAATGGGTAAAGCCCAGTATATGAATGTGGATCAGTGTGGAAATGGGCTAAGCCCGATATGTGGAAATTATGCGGTTAATTACCCTATTATCTGATTAGTGATATGAGTATGGGCCAAGCCCAGAAGGTGATAATATGTGAATATGATAATTGTTATCTGATATATGGGTTAATATGTGGTTAACATGTGGGTGGAATTCGGTGGATTAATTACACATCGAGTCCGTGTGACTCACCCAAATATTTACCAACATCGCAGTGATCGTGAAATTGGACCGGTTGGAGTGGGTACAAAGGTGGCCATGCGTAATGATTTTCATGTAGAAGGATATTTTAATTAATTAAGTATTTATATTTTCAAGACTTGATTATTCAATTATTGTAATAAGGCCCCTAAAAGTATTTAAAGTTTGTTTAAGTGTTTTTCATTAAGTTTATTATTTTGTTTTATTATGGATTGACAATTGAAATATCATTTGCAAACGATTTTATTTAAATCTATATATATAATAAAGTTTTAATCCGGATTTTTTTTTTAAACTCCACACTTTACTTAAGATTTTAAATGGTCACCGTTTTACAAACTCAACAAAATTTCATGTTTTCACTCATAAGTCAAAATCTTTCAAACATTTTTCCGCAGTGACATACCAGATCCGATCAAGGGTTGTGGGCGGGTTTGGGGTGTTACATTGACAATTAGCACCCACCACTCAAACATAACTAAGGGCATGTTTAGATGGCCAACTTAATCTACAACAATGGCTCGATTGGCTATTGTTACCTAAAATTGCTCCAATTAAAGTTAGAAATGCCTAATTACTTTAGATTAGATTAGACATTGAGTCAAACCATTGACACCATTTCTTCTTTTTGACCATTTTAGCGAGATAGAATGCGAATTTGATGACAATTGCATAAGTAAATTCACAAAATTACAAATGCTCAGTAACAAACCAAAAAAATCCACCATTACGCATCATAGATGAAAAATTTTTCTTTTTGTATTGTACACACAAAAAAAAATGAACCATCCATCAAAATCTAAATTCAAATCTGATCATCTCACTACTATTTAATTCAACAAAATGGGAAGTATAAACAAAGAAAACGCCCTGCGATTTAAAAAAAATGGAAACTAAAAATCTAAGCATGCACAGGACCTGGAGCCACTAGTACCGGAGTGGGTTGATTGTAGGGTGGAGCAGCCAAGACTGCAGTTGAAACAGGCGGTGGAGGAGGAAATTATGGTGGGGGATTTGAGTTCGTGTTAGGAGGCGGTGGAGGAGGAAATTGTGGTGGGGGATTTGGGTCGTGTTAGAAGGCTGTGGTGGAGAAGTAAAATCAGAAAATACCCAAAAGCTCTTACAGTGAAAGCAAAGTATACCCAGAGAGACCGAAAAAAAACACACAACAAATAGAAGATTTCTGGTGAAAAACAGAATGTATTAAAATGACATACTAATGTAAAAAATTGGTGGGGGAAACCGATTTGGGGATTTGGTTTGGGGATTTTGAGAAACTGATATAGGGAAATTTTGGTGGCTTACGAAATTTAGGGTTTGGAAAAATAAAAATTCGGGTTGAAGGGATAGCTAACTTAGTTTTTTAATAGAGAGAAAACAACACCGCTTTTGTTTACTTTTTATGCATTTTTACTAAAAACGCTATTATAATTCTATTTTTGCAACGCTTTTTTATAAAAATATCATTATAGTTTTATTTTTTGTATGCTTTTTCAAGAAAACGCCACTACTATATAATTTTAATTTTTTTCTTATTTTTAACTTTATTTTTTATGTTTTTCTTTTAAAATTTTTACCGAGATTATCATTTTTTGAATTTTTATTTTTATTATATTTTGAGTATTAAACTTTTAACTGAAATATTAATTTTTAATTTTTTAATTTTTTATTATTAAATTTTAAAAATTTAATTTTCATTATCATTAACTCTTTTAGGAATTTCTTTTTCTTTCTTTTTACATCAACATTATTTTTTAAGTATGGTCTACATTAGTTATTTAGATTTTTATATAAATGGCATTTAATTATATGTATACACCTAAATTTTAATATAGATACATCTCTAAATATATATAAGTTTTGATTTAATGTGTAATTCTAGATGTGAAATTCTAATTGTGGTTTAAGTGTATAGTTGAAACTTTAATTTTAATTTAATTATACACATTATTTTAAAATATAAATGCATCAATATATTTTTACATTGAATAAATATAAATTTTATGTATGCAATATATAAATAAAAATGATGTTAATTATATCAATAATTGTGTTAATATTTTATAAGATCTTGATCAAATTAAAGTTTATGGTAAATCATTGTTCATGTATGCTTTTGGGATTTAAGCTATTTTTATATATATTTTTTAAAATAATAATTTATATTTATCTTATTTTGATTTATATTTTAAAAATTCAAGATTAATCCTTAACGCTTTTATCAAAGCCTTAAACCCTAAAATCTTAAGTCCTAAAACTTTTAAGTTTTTAAACATAATGCATAATTTACATGTATTTCATTTTTAATTTTATAAACTTTTATTTTTTATTTTTACTTTTCTTTATTTTGATTTTTTAAAAATTTCATCATTTAACAAATCTCAAGTAAACCTTAAATCCTAAACCATTTAATATATGTAAAGTTTGTCTATTTATCTCTTAAATAATTTAAGCTAGAATCATAATTTTAATATATTAAAATTAATGTTATCTCTTTACAATAATATAAGAAATTATTTAATATATAAATTAAAAGACACTAATTAATTTAAACCCTAAACCACTATCCTCTATCTCATAAACCCTAAACCATAAAATATAAAATCCTAACCCCTAACCCCTAACCCTCAACCATTAACCTATTAACCCCAAACCCTTAACCATTTACCCTTAAACTCATTAACTCTAACTTTTAACTCATGAAACCCTAACACATCCCCTTTAAACCTTAAACCGCAAATCATAAATCATAATCCCTTAACATTAAAATAGTAACTCCTAAACCTTACACCCTAAACTATATATGTTAAACCATAAACCCTAAACTATAATGATAATTAATTTAATATTTTAAAATTAATATATCTCTTTTACGATTATATAAGAAATTATTTAATATATAAATTTAAAACAATCACCATATATATCTAAAAAACTTTAAAATTATTTGCGGCGTTTTTCAAAAAGCGCCGCTAATACTAATCTATAGCGTTTTTAAAAAGCGCCGGTAATGTTCAGATTTTAGCGGCGTTTTGCCAAAGCGCCGCTAATTTAGACTTTTAGCGGCGTTTTGTGAAAGCGCCGCTAATGTTCAGATTTTAGCGGCGTTTTCAAAAGCGCCGCTAATATTTCGACTTTTAGCGGCGTTTTTAAAAGTGCCGCTAATGCTCAGATTTTTAGCGCGTTTTTAAAACGCCTTATATATCCTTTAGCGGCGTTTTGAAATAAACGCGCTATTGCTCATTTTTTTTGCGGCGTTTTCCTTCAAATTCCGCTAATGTATAATATTTGCGGCGTTTTTCTTTAAAACGCCACTAAAAACGCCACTAAAAGTCTGTTTTACTGTAGTGATGATAAAAGTAGTGTATTTTTCAACATTATTGTTTTATATCCCACATTGAAACGGTTGATAGAAAAAATGAACTTAAAAGAATAGTAAATATGTTGTTTTTATAACTGAATGGATTGAAATTGATCTAAAATTAGAGGTTGGACTAATTAATCCATGAACTAGTATGAATCGATTGAATCGAGTTAAAAAATGATTTTAAACTAATAGTTGAACTAGATAAACTATTTTCTACCTTTTTTTTTATTTTTAATGAGTTTTATTAATTTATCCAATTTAATTGAACAAAATCTTACTAGACTAATAATTAAACCAAGAATCAATTGTTTAACTAATTCGATCATTGTTCCTATTTTGAAAAACTCACTAAGGAAACAATTATCAAATTAGATAACAAAAAATGATAGCAAGAACTTCAAAAACTAATAAAAACTAGAATTTACTGCTTTGAGATAGCAAAAAGCAAGAACCATAATTTTTTTATACTTTTAATTTTGCAATGTATTACTAATATGAATACTTTTTTTTTAGTTTAAAACCTATCTTAAGAATGAATTTCGACAAATTGATATCCAAATTTAATTGAATTTAGACATTCATTTTCTATGAGTTCATTTTAAAATTGAACTTTTAATCATTTTTAATTTTTAAAATTTTTGCTGACATAGAAGTGTCTTGCCTATTACTGACATGGATTGTCACGTCAACATTAAGATGACTGACTCAACTATTGTGAATGGGTATGACAACCTAACAATCAAAGGGGTTAATTGATGTATTTTGTCAGTTGGAGAGTTCAATTGAGTGCAAAAAATTTGGTGGGTTTTATTTGATTTTTTTTAGAATACTTCAAAGATTTTTTATACCATTAAACCTATAATATAATATAGTTATAGTATATGATAGATTATCATATACATAATATAGTAATACATAAAATAATAATGCAAATTATAATCAATTATATTGTAAGCCTAGACATTATGGCTAGATTGATAAGGTTACATTAGCCACCAAAATGGCTAAACTAACTTACATTACTTTTAAAGACTTGAAATAAACTCATTTTAGAGAAAAACTGTATTTTCACTTTGAGTTAGTTTAAAAGAGTTCATTTATTAGATAATCTATACTTAAGACTCATTTTATTATTGATAGTGTTGTTTAAGAAAAAAACCGTTTGCTTGTCACTCTTCTTTGTAAAAACTCGATGTTAAACTAATGCAACGGAAAAACCATTTTTCAAGTCATTTTGGAAACCTACTTGTCTTATCGATTTGTTTTTCAAAAATGGTTCATTTGCAATGCAGCAAAAATTAGGGAACAATGTCAAATTTTACTTAAGCCTGATATCATGTATTTTTTTATTATTATGCTTGAGTAATCCATGCATGCAAAACCCCCCCCCCCCAAAAAAAAAGTTATCAAGCCACAAACTAAAAATAATTAAAAATTACAAACCAAAACCAATAAAGACTTAATAATACTTATTAAGAATAGTCTGAGGTCCAAGGTGATTCTCCGTATGCCGGGTCCGGTTCTAATTTCGGGGTTTACATGAAAAGTTAAACACTAGGGGGTGAGCTTATGAAAGCTCAGTGTGAGTGGAATAGTTATTTAAACGGACATAAATATCAAATATAGCGAAACATATTAACTTTACCAGAAGAACGCAGAACCATCATTGGAATTTCATATCATTCCATAGCCATTATCAAATTGATGTCAAACGGTGTATGAGCATGGATCATCATTCATCCGAGTAACAATTATTAATTTCAATAGCATTCAATACAACACAATATAAAATGTAGCATAAATCAATAACATCCGAATATGTCGTGAGCATGATGCAATGCAAAAAGGTTCCTACCCATACCATCCGCTACACACCACGTGTTCCCCAGAACTCGTCTGCCAAACTTCAACAAATGTGAGCATAGCTTGATGTGGCAAAACCACCGAACAATAAATAATGCAAAAAATATGTCGGATAACAAACAGTGTGATACAATTGCCAATAACAAACAATATGTGATAAAATCGCCAATCCCCTTGATATTCCAAGTGCAGTGCACTGACTAAATATAAATGCGAACTTAATATGCTGCAGGTACTCCACGAAACTCATCCATCAAGCACAAGATATTACATCCCAATGCAAATGCAATATGTCACACAAACTCATACATAATCATATCTCAATACTTTTCATATTTATTTGCCATGTTAATGTTAGAGTATGCCCAAAAACCAATCATGAGATGATTGTAATAACATACTTATTTTACCTCGTTTATTAATAAGGCATAGACATTATTATTTCAGTTTATTTTCTGTGTATATAAATAAACTATTTTATAATAATATCCTCAAAATAATATGATTATTTTCAAAAGGTCCTTAGTCGAGTATTATTGTGGGCTTGGACAACAATAATGCATTAAGACTAACGTGTACTTGATTGATGACAAAGTGTTGTTATTGACATGAGATGTCAAAATCAATACATGAGTATGTGTGTTAGAGAACAACATATTGAACTGACCTGCTATGAGTATGTTTCTTGGATTATTATGTAATAGTCACAACATTACTCATGGTGATTATTATGTATATGATCCTAAGACTTGAGATCATTATTATCCCAACATCGTGAGTCGTATATTTTTATACAGTCAAACTTCCACCGTAACTGGTTGCTCTATAAAGGCTAATGTTGGATATACCATAATCTATGTAGTGGGATATGGTTGATCAATATAGAATTTGTCCCTCCTACACAATGGGAGCAATATCCTAGGCCACTTGATTGAGTGAGACTAGAAATGCATGGCCATGCTTGAATAAGTTAATATGAGATATCATACTTATTTATTTTTCATAGTCTACTCAGGATATCAAGAAACATTAGATGGACTATGCAAGTGTGACTATTCCATGACTTGTGTCCGTTCTAGATATAAAGGAAAAAAAGGATTTAATACATAAAAGGTTAATCACAGAGAGGTTATGTCGAATCATGACTCATTGTAACTTAGATAGCAATGATGCATTGCTAGATGCCACCCATTGTTTGTAATATTAGAATCTTTCTAGTATTATTGCTAATGTTACAAGAACCTACAAGGTCACACCTTATGGTTGAAACGAATGGAATCCAAATATAGTTGTTATTGTGTTTAGCTGTCACATGAATTAAATTGATTATAAAATTAATTTAATTAGGCGATTAAATATCGAATGAATTATATGTACAAGTATGTTGTACAAATAATGAAAAATATCGTTAAATTAATATATGGATTTGATTCATATAAAATTTAACTAAAAATAATTTACCGAGATCTTTGTTATAAATATTTTAATTATAATTTAGGATCGAATATTATTATTGTAACAACCCGCTTTGAGTCAATTCGTAATAATGGTTTGAGACCACAAATCCAAAGTCAAAATATTTATTTTATTATTATTTTAATGTTTACAAGATGATTGAATGGTTGTGTGAAAGCTTTGCTTAAAAATTTTATCATTTGACTAGTCAATTTGATAAAAGGACTAAATCATTTAAAGTGTAAAAGTGTTGTTCTAATAGTTAAAGGTATTTTTAGCTATGGATTATAAAAGTAAGAGTCCTTAAGTGGTAATTAAGCCATTTTAATTGTGAATGGACAAAGATGGGCATGCATTATATGATTTAAATGAATTATAACCAAGGTTAATTTAGTAATTTGGTTAATTAATATGTAAAAGAATAAAACAAAAAAATATCATCTTTATTTGTTATCATCTCCACCAAAATAAAAGAAACATATGTTCTTGAGAGCTTGCAAGGGTTCGCAATTGCATGGTTAAATTAATCAAGAAAAGCGGAATTTGGATCTAGATCAGGGGAAAACTAAAGTTATCGACTAATCGACCTATTTTGTCGTTTTCACATCCAAGGTAAGTTCATATGTGATAAAGTTTATTATAAATGTATTTTAAATGCTTTGGTATTGCATAAGTTGTGAATACGAGCCTTCGGATAAGCTCGACAATGACTCGATGGTAATTTAGCAATCGAAATCCCGGTTGAACCTTAGGAATAGTTTAGGATACTAGTGACATGTAATTAGGGGATACATTGAGTTGGCTTCGGGTCATGATATTAGCAGTTCTGGTGCAAGTTATACCGATTTGGCTTCAAGCCATGAATATCGGCTGGTTTGGCTTCGAGCCATAATATCAGTACTTCGGATATAAGTTACCTTGATTTGGCTTCGGGCCATGGTATAGGTACTTAGTTTGTGAGACTCCTGAGTATCCGATTTCTATTCTGAATGGTTCAACGGGTAAACGAATGATGTGGTTGAAAATGAGATTGGTACAAGATGGTACAGGTATGTGCATAAACCATATTAGCTTTGAATCGAATAAATGGTGAAGAAAGTTGTAACATCCTGAATAGGGCCTATGCATTTCCAGTTTAATTGTATGAAATGACAAGTTTCAAGTACTATGAATAAATTTGTGAAACTTTGAAAACCTAGAAATGCATGGAAATGGAAATGAAAATGAAAATGGAAATGGAAATGAAAATGGAAATGGAAATGGAAATGGAAATGGAAATGGACATTTTTGGAAACTTAGACATTTTTGGAAACTTAGACATTTTTGGAAACTTAGACATTTGGAAACCTAAACATTTTGGAAACCTAAACATTTTGGAAACCTAAACATTTTGGAAACCTAAACATTTTGGAAACCTGAACATTTTAGGAAACTTGGATATGTAAGAAAAATGGCAAGTTACAGAGCCGTGCGAAAATTTTAGGAAACTTAAAATTGACCCCGGAATGCCGAATTTTAGAGCCCAAAGGGGGACTTAGGGCCAAGTGACCCTAAAGATATAAAGTACATGAAATTTGACCCAATAACGGGCTTGGAAATGTGGCCTGAAGATGCCACATAAGGCCTTAGGAAATGGCCCACATGCAAAAGGTTTTTGGGCCTGAGTTTGAGACACCCATGAAGCAAATAATGAAGGCCTTATTTTGCTTCCAAGGCTAGGAGGTGGGACGGCACAAGCATGTTGAATAAGAGGAGTTTCACTTCGATTAAAACTCGTTTAATTAAGTGTTAAGTAAAGGAATTTCTTTTAATAAAAATAAATAAGGAGATAAAGGATGGATAAAGTACTTATAATTTAATTAAAGTGATAATTAAATGATAATATTATCACTTGTAAAGGAGTAGTGGCCAAGTTTTGGACTCTTGGTCTAACAATTTCAGTTAAAAGAGGAAAAGTGATACTCTCATCTCATTCATCAACTTTGTCAAACTTTGCTCTCACTTCCCCTCTCATTGTCAATTCTCCTAAGCAAGGAACCATCCTCTCTTTTTCTATTTTCTTCCTCGTTTCTACTATCAAAATTCAATCCTTATTGATTCTAAGTAGAGGAGGAATCATCCACAACATCAAAAAGAGGTAAGATCTGTGGATTAGTCAACTTCTATTCTTTTCTTTTACCAAAATCAAGGTACTAATTCCATTCTTGTTCATGGTCAATCCACCATGATTCCTTAGATTTCTACCATCATCAATTACAAAGAGCAAGGATCTAAGGTAAGAACAATTAACTTTTGTTCTTCTAAATCTTTAATCAAGAACAAGGAAATAACCTTTTCTATGTCTCATGGCCGAATGAAAAGGGAGAGTTTCGGATTTCAAAATCAAGGATTTAAGGTGAGGTACAATCGCCAAAGGCCAACTTCTTACTTATTAAAGTTAGATCGGATCTAACATATGAATTTTAGGAATTTCGACAGATATTCAAGACAAAAGGAACTTTCGGGATTTGGAAATCTATAAGGTAAGCCTCTAAACATTCGCCAATGGTAGTGAGATCATCTAAATTAATTCCTTAATTATTGAAAAGTCAAAAACTAACCATATTGAACTACAAGGGTTGGTCGAATATCAAGTAGAGGAAAACCCAAACTTCCGGATTTGTGTAATCACCAAATCGGCAAAGGTGAGTTTTTCCTTACAAATCCTACTAGGATTTGGTTTTGACTAAAAAGGGTTTATTAATGTGTGTTAATGGATGGGTTAATATAGGGATTAATAGATCTAAAAATTAGATCGGATTCTCAAGATATCAAGGAAACTATTGCTTAAAAAGGTGTGTACACTTACTATCCTTCGATATTATATGGCTAAATATTTTAATGTATGATATGAATAATATTATGAATGTGGCTAAGTACCACACATGTGACAAAAGTACCAAGGCACGCTTCCTACTTCGATAGGATTGTGATAAAATGTTATTTTAATAACATGCTAATATATGAATATAAACATGAAATTAAATTATGCTATATATATATATATACATGTCTTGGGCCATTCGGGATTTATGTGAAAGGGGAGAACAGTGTTGACTTGGCCTCACCAACTAAATATGTTGACTACGGTCACATTGTAAACTTAGGTGTTGACTTTGGCCTCACCAACTAAATATGTCGACTACGGTCACATTATGTAAATTTTGGTAACCGGTTATAATAGTGTCTAATGACACAACGTGGAGAGTAGCGGATGGAGGGTCGACTTAGTAGTCCCTACTTGTGTGCAAAAGTTGGTACGGTGGAGAGTAGCAGATGGCTTATAGGTTTGGGTTGGGTTGCATCATGAATTCTATTATTATATGGACTTGATGATTTAAACGTGAATGCCTGAATTATTGATTGATAGTATGTGTGCACATTGAGTCTGCTGACTCACCCCATTGTGGGAATTATTTTTTCAAAGCGATGAGCAAAGGATTTGACCGGCCTAGAGACCATGAGGAGGCCATGCATCACTTGAAGAATTTATTCGTAAAATTGGACATTATTTGATTTTAATACCTTTTTAATTTTATTTTGGGTTTATTTGATGTAATAAGGCCATAAGGCCCAGTGGATTATTCTTTGTTTTTACATTACTTTTAATATTTTGCTAAGATCTATTTTGGACACATTACCTCAAATTGGATTTACAAGATTAAATAAATGGGTTTACAACCTAAGCCCAACTCAAAACAATAGTTTTTCTAAAAATTCACAAATTTTTTTTTAGAAACGAAAATGTTTGAAACCGGTTTACTTTAGGAACATACCAGATCCGGTCCATACTGTGGTAGGGTGTGGGTGTTTCATTTGGTATCGAGCCAGTTTTAAACTTCTCTACCGTGGGCTCAGCCCAAAACGCTTTCAAATGCAAGCCCAAATGATTTTCTTTGAAAATAAGGTGCTTTGGCATGGCCCTAAGTCTCCAACCAGCAATCCACCGTGTAAGTACCCCTAACTATCTCTGTGTGATTCGTGATTTATATAAGGGTAGAAAAGGCATGGAACGAGAATAGAATGATAGGAACTTGAACCCTAGGATTAGTCTACTCAAACACGTATACATAAGACTTAATACATTGAACCAACCTATGGCTAAGTCATTGAGTTAGTGGTGTGGTAACCCTTGTACGCATGTCTAGGATTGGATCCCAAGAGCTTGGTATTTAAGGCCCTAGTGACTCACCTCCTCTTCAGAGGAATCCCACCAGTGCGTAGCTTCGGCTCACCATAACTCTGAGGCTCATGGTGTGGCCACCTGCGCGCATGTCAGGAACGATTTCGGTGGGAGCTTGGTATTTAAGCATCCAGCGTGACTCACCTCCTCTCCACACTAATCCCGCCTGGTGCGTAGCTTTGGTTCACCCTGACCAAGAGGGCTCGGTCATAGGCTAAACATAATGACTAAAACCCGAAAGGGAACTAGCCATGTTTTAAAAAAAAAAAGAGAGAACAAAACAACAAACCCTAGTTTTTCCAAACTTTTAAAACTTCCTTAAAAAAAAAATCGAGAAAATTATTTTACAACATTTTCTGAAAAACTCCTGATTTGCGAAAATTACAAAAATGCCCTTAGGGGTGAAATTACCAAAATGCCCTTGGTTTATAAAATGTTCAACTACTCAACAACTTTACCAAAATTTCATGATTCCATAGACAATCAAAACCCTAATTTGTAAAATACCAAATACCATGATTTTGGGAAAAAATTTTACAAAATCGCCTCTAACTTACAAAATTACCAAATGACCCCGATTTCCAAAATTTTGCAACATCCCCATCTTTGAAGGAACAACTTTGAAAAGAACCTCAAAGTTTTACAACTTTTGAAATACCCCAAATTTATTAAAATTTCCAAATTTATCATGATTTGTGAAAAATTACCAAAATACCCCTGAGGTCAAAAATTACCGAAATACCCCCAAATTTTGAAATTTTTCCAAAATTACCAAGACTTCGAAATCTTCAAAATATTTTTTGACAAAAACACCAAGAAACATTTTTCTTCTGGAAAATTACGAAAATACCCTGTAGGACAAAATTACGAAAATACCCCGGGTAGTGGAAAACAACAACAAACAACAAAAACTACAACGTTTCTCTGAATGAACGGAAGTTCATATTTGTTTGATGGATGGATGAATGGATGGAAAAGACTGTGTGTTGTATGATACGAAAGAACCACTCTAAAATCCCTTCTCATAAAACTCCTTCGCTGATAAATAAGTGGAACAATGACTAATACATAAAATTCCTTAATCAGATCTCGCCGCTAGAAAATGAGCTCTAGACGACGTGGTCGCCGTGGTCGAGGAAGAGGAAGGATGACCGTGTCGAACTCCGTTAGGGTCGGGACAAGGGTCCGACATGAGATGCCACCGCCACCACCACCCCCAACACAACGCTGAGCAGCAGTGCTCGACGGGAAGAGGTCGGTCGCAGTTATTCTACGAGTTTTGGAATTGGTGGCCGGTGCAGGAGGAAATGGAGGAAATCGAAAGTCGGTACCTGAACGACTCCGAGCTAATGGAGCAGAAATGTTTCGAGGAGTATCCAATGTGGCACCTAGTACAGCTGAGTACTGGTTAGAAGCAACGGAACGCATCATGGATGAGCTTGATCTGACTCCGGAGGAAAAATTGAAGGGGATGGTAGCATTGTTACGTGATGAAGCGTATCAATGGTGGTTGACTGTTTGTGATGGTACCGTAGCTGAAAATCTGACCTGGGAATTTGTTAAGGAGGCCTTTCAAAAGAAGTATGTGGGAACCAGGTATACAGATGAGCAGAGGAAGGCTTTTCTAGGGTTAGTCCAAGGGAGTAAGTCCGTCGCAGAATATGAGGCGGAATTTCTGAGATTGAGCCGCTATGCTCGAGGGGTAGTGGCGACTGAGCATGAACGCTGTGTTCGTTTTGAGGACGGGTTGAGAAATGATTTAAGACTGTTAATAGCACCGCATCAGGAGCGGGAATTCTCTGTTTTGGTAGAAAAGGCCAAGGTGGCCGAGGGGATTAAGGAAGCTACTAAGCGCATCTGTGGACAAGAATAAGACCAAAAGAGGGTTTGGGTCATCCGGAAAGGGTTACAAGAGGCCTAGGGTTGATGGGCCACAGTAATCAACAAGTCGGTACAAAGTGCGATTCGCCCTTGTGAATATTGTGGAAAGAGGCATCCAGGGAGTGTTGGAAAAGATAGGAGCATGTTTTAGGTGTGGGTCCAAGGACCATGTGTTTAAGGATTGCCCCAAAAACCAGACGAGAGCCGACCAGTAGTTCGAATGCTAGCTGACCTGGTAGAGGGTGACAAGAGCCTCAACGGGCCGTGGTTCAATAACCGTGGTAGTGGTATGCAGCAGAGGCCGTGGAACATGTGGCCGAGGTAATACTAATGCTGATGCAAGACAACCGGTTTGGTTTATGCGGTTCGCCAAGGAAAGATGGAGACGCCACGGACGTAATAACCCAGACGTTCTTTATTTTGACAAACCCTACTTTGCTTTGATCGATGTGGGCTCGACCCATTCTTATGTTGCAAGTAGTGTAGTGAAAACACTAGGCCTAGACTCGAACTCTCCGATAGGCGATGATCGTAGTAAGCCCACTAGGCCAAACTATAGTGGTAGACAAGATCTTTCGAATGTACCCCTAGAGATTCGTGGAGTGAACTTTCGAGCGGACTTAATGGAGTTACCCTTCGGAGAGTTTGAGCTTATTCTTGAATGGATCGTTAGTGGAACACCGAGCCGTGTTGGATTGTGCGGCTAAACGATGGAATTAAGAACCCGGAGGATGAAGTGGTAATAATGATCGAGAAAGGAGGAATTATTTATCTAATGTAGTTTCTTTGACCAAGGTGAAAAGATGGTTAAGAAAGGTTGCAAAGCGTTCTTAGCTTTTGTAAGTGCGATAGGTGGGAAGGAGGAAGGTGTTAATGGAGTTAGGAAGAAGGGACTTTGTAGATGTGTTTCAGAGGAGTTACGGAATACCCCTGCATGTGGAGGTCGAATTTGGAATTGAACTGCTACGGGGACACTCCGTGTCAATCGCCCATACCGAATGGCACCAAAGGAGTTAGTGGAGCTAAAGGCTCAGATCCAAGAACTGTTGGATCGTGGGTTCATCCGACCCAGTGTGTTCCATGGGGAGCACCGGTCCTTTTGTGAAGAAGAAGGATGGAACTATGCGATGTGCATAGACTACTGTCCGCTAAATAAGTCGACCATTAAGAACAAGTACCCTTGCCAAGGATCGAGGACTTGTTCGATCACCAAGGAGCCGCAGTGTTTTCAAGATCGATTTACGGTCGTGGATACCATCGGTTGAAGGTGAAGGAGGCTGATATTCATAAGACCGCTTTTAGGACAAGATATGGTCACTTGAAGTTTGTGGTGATGCCGCTTGGGTTGACAAACGCCCACCGCATTCATGGACATGATGAATCGGATTTTCCAACCCTACTTGGACAGATTCGTCGTCGTGTTCATCGATGATATTTTGGTGTATTCAAGTCGGAGGAAGAGCATGATGAGCATCTCCGAGTCGTGTTGGAAGTACTAAGGGAGAAGTTTCTATGCCAAATTCAGCAAGTGCGAATTTTGGCTTAGGGAGGTGGCATTCTTAGGGCATGTGGTATCCGCAGAATGAATAAGAGTGGACCCTAGGAAGATCAAGCAAGTGTTGGATTGAAGCCACCTAGGTCCGTGGCTGAACCAAGTTTCTTAGGCTTGGTGCTATTACGTAGGTTCGTGGAAGGATTCTCGCCAATAGCCGCGCTTTAACCAAGTTGCTAAGGAAGGAAGTACCTTTCGAATGGACTACTAAACAGCAAGAGAGCTTTGAAAAGCTTAAGAAGGTAATCGACAGAGGCTCCAGTGTTAATTCAAATGGAGGCGTGAAAGGAATTTGTGGTAATCGTGATGCTTCGTGACACGGGTTAGGTCGTGTGTTAATGCAAGATGGTAAAGTAGTCGCTTATGCTGCCTCGGCACTAAGGCCTCATGAGCTTAACTACCCAACTCATGACTTAGAGCTAGCAATGTGGTTTTCGCCTTAAGGTTTGGAGGCACTACCTTTATGGAGAAAGGTCATTATCTACATGCACCACAAGAGCCTTAAGTATTTATTAACTCGAAGGAGTTGAACTTGAAGCAACGAAGGTGGGTGGAATTGCTAAAGGACTCACGATCGTTCGACAGAGTATCATCCGTGCAAGGCTAACGTAGTAGCCGATGCCCTAAGCTCAAGGTTGTAACGGATCTACGGGCCTTGTTCGCTCATATAAGTTTATATGATGATGGAAGCCTATTGGCGAGTTGCAAGTCAGCCTACATGGCTAACGGAAGTGAAGGAGGGACAGCTATCGATGATGACTTAAGTATTAAGTTGCAAGAAGCATAGCAAGGGGATTAGAGGATTATGATGTCAATAATGAAGGAGTATTGTGCTATAAGGGTAAAGTTTGTATGTCAAGAATAATGAGTTGAGACAAAAGATTCTTCGAAGCGCATGGTAGCCCCTATGCCATGCATCCCGAGGCATCAAGTCGTATAGAGATCTAAGGAACAATTTTGGTGGTCCGACCAAGCGAGAAGTGACCAATTCGTGGGAAATGTTTGACGGTCGCAAGTTAAGGCTGAACACCAAGTTCCATCAGATTGCTCCAACCAATCGAAATTCCCAATGGAAGTGGGAAAGAATTACCATGGACTTCGTTAGTGGGCTTCCCTCACGCCTACTAAGAAGGACTCAGATGGGTGATTGTGGACCGCTTGACCAAGTCCGCACACTTTATCCCAAATGTAATGGATTATTCTCTTGAAGTTGGCTAAGTTGTATGTGGCAAAATTGTGAGATTACACGAGTATCAAGGCGATCATCTCCGATAGAGACCAAGGTTTACGCCTCGATTTTGGAAAGCACTTCATCAAGCTTTAGGCACTAAGCTAGACTTCACTACGGCTTTTCATCCACAATCGACGGCGGTCGAACGAAGTTATACAAGTGTTGGAAGATATGTTGAGAGGTCGTAATGGAATTTCGAGGAAGTTGGGAAGACTACTTGCCTTTAGTGAATTCGCCAACAACAATGCCTATCAAGCCAAAGATTCGGATGGCACCATACGAGGCATTGTATGGAAGGAAGTGTAGAACACCTACTTGTTGGACCGAGTTAGGAGAACGCCGAGTTTTGGGTCCAGAGTTGGTGGCAGAAACTGAAGAGAAGGTTGAGTTAATTCGAGCACGGTTGAAGGAAGCCTCTGATAGGCAAAAGTCGTACGCAGACCTTAAGCGAAAGGAAATAGAGTTTGAAGTGGGAGATCAAGTGTTCTTGAAAATCTCACCTTGGAAGAAGGTAATGAGGTTTGGCCGCAAAGGAAAGCTAAGTCCAAGATTTATAGGGCCTTATCAAGTACTAAAGCGAAGTTGGGCGATGGCATACCAATTAGAGTTGCCACCGAATTGCAAAGAAATGCATGACGATTTCATGTGTCCATGTTACGTCGCTATCGATCGGATCCATCTCATGTGGTACCGGTTGAAGAGGTGGAACTAAGGCCGACTTATCCTATGAGGAAGAACCGATTCGGATCTTGGAACGTGATGTGAAAGTACTACTAAAGAAGACAGCCTCTAGTCAAAGTGCTATGGCGCAATCATGGAACTAAGAGGCTTCATGGAGAGAGAAGAGGCGATGAGACAAAGAATACCCTCAATTATTTTAGTTAGGAAATTTCGGGACTAAATTTTGTTTAAGGGGTAGAATCAGAATATCCTCGAATAGGCCTATGCATTTCCAGTTTAATTGTATGAAATGACAAGTTTCAAGTACTATGAATAAATTTGTGAAACTTTTGAAAACCTAGAAATGCATGGAAATGGAAATGAAAATGAAAATGGAAATGGAAATGAAAATGGAAATGGAAATGGAAATGGACATTTTTGGAAACTTAGACATTTTTGGAAACTTAGACATTTGGAAACCTAAACATTTTGGAAACCTAAACATTTTGGAAACCTAAACATTTTGGAAACCTAAACATTTTGGAAACCCTAACATTTTAGGAAACTTGGATATGTAAGAAAATGGCAAGTTACAGAGCTGCATGAAAATTTTAGGAAACTTAAAATTGACCCCGAATGCCAATTTTAGAGCCCAAAGGGGACTTAGGCCAAGTGACCCTAAAGATATAAAGTACATGAAATTTGACCCAATAACGGGCTTGGAAATGTGGCTCAAGATGCCACATAAGGCCTTAGGAAATGGCCCACATGCAAAAGGTTTTTGGCCTGAGTTTGAGACACCCAGAAGCAAATAATGAAGGCCTTATTTTGCTTCCAAGGCTAGGAGGTGGGACGGCACAAGCATGTTGAATAAGAGGAGTTTCACTTGATTAAAACTCGCTTAATTAAGTGTTAAGTAAAGGAATTTCTTTTAATAAAAATAAATAAGGAGATAAAGGATGGATAAAGTACTTATAATTTAATTAAAGTGATAATTAAATGATAATATTATCACTTGTAAAGGAGTAGTGGCCAAGTTTTGGACTCTTGGTCTAACAATTTCAGTTAAAAGAGGAAAAGTGATACTCTCATCTCATTCATCAACTTTGTCAAACTTTGCTCTCACTTCCCCTCTCATTGCCGAATTCTCCTAAGCAAGGAACCATCCTCTTTTTCTATTTTCTTCCTCGCTTCTACTATCAAAATTCAATCCTTATTGATTCTAAGTAGAGGAGGAATCATCCACAACATCAAAAGAGGTAAGATCTCGTGGATTAGTCAACTTCTATTCTTTTCTTTTACCAAAATCAAGGTACTAATTCCATTCTTGTTCATGGTCAATCCACCATGATTCCTTAGATTTCTACCATCATCAATTACAAAGAGCAAGGATCTAAGGTAAGAACAATTAACTTTTGTTCTTCTAAATCTTTTAATCAAGAACAAGGAAATAACCTTTTCTATGTCTCATGGCCGAATGAAAAGGGAGAGTTTCGGATTTCAAAATCAAGGATTTAAGGTGAGGCACAATCGGCCAAAGGCCAACTTCTTACTTATTAAAGTTAGATCGGATCTAACATATGAATTTTAGGAATTTCGATGATATTCAAGACAAAAGGAACTTTCTGGATTTGGAAATCTATAAGGTAAGCCTCAAACATTCGCCAATGGTGGTGAGATCATCTAAATTAATTCCTTAATTATTGAAAAGTCAAAAACTAACCATATTGAACTACAAGGGTTGGTCGAATATCAAGTAGAGGAAAACCCAAACTTCCGGATTTGTGTAATCACCAAATCAAGAAGGTGAGTTTTTCCTTACAAATCCTACTAGGATTTGGTTTTGACTAAAAAGGGTTTATTAATGTGTGTTAATGGATGGGCGAATATAGGATTAATAGATCTAAAATTAGATCGGGATTCTCAAGATATCAAGGAAACTATTAAGCGAAAAAGGTGTGTACACTTACTATCCTTCGATATTATATGGCTAAATATTTTAATGTATGATATGAATAATATTATGAATGTGGCTAAGTACCACACATGTGACAAAAAGTACCAAGGTACGCTTCCTACTTCGATAGGATTGTGATAAAATGTTATTTTAATAACATGCTAATATATGAATATAAACATGAAATTAAATTATGCTATATATATATACATGTCTTGGGCCATTCGGGATTTATGTGAAAGGGGAGAACAGTGTTGACTTGGTCTCACCAACTAAATATGTTGACTACGGTCACATTGCGTAAACTTAGGTGTTGGCTTTGGTCTCACCAACTAAATATGTCGACTACGGTCACATTGCGTAAATTTTGGTAACTTCGGTTACAATAGTGTCTAATGACACAACGTAGAGAGTAGCGGATGGAGGGTCGACTTAGTAGTCCCCGGTGTGCAAAGTGTGTTGGTACGGTGGAGAGTAGCGGATGGCTTATAGGTTTGGGTTGGGTTGCATCATGAATTCTATTATTATATGGACTTGATGATTTAAACGTGAATGCCTGAATTATTGATTGATAGTATTGTGTGCACATTGAGTCTGTTGACTCACCCCATTGTGGGAATTATTTTTTTCAGGCGATGAGCAGTGACGGACCGGGCCGGTAGACCATGAGGAGGCCATGCATCACTTGAAGAATTTATTCGAAAATTGGACATTATTTGATTTTAATACCTTTTAATTTTATTTTGGGTTTATTTGATGTAATAAGGCCATAAGGCCCAGTGGATTATTCTTTGTTTTTACATTACTTTTAATATTTTGCTAAGATCTATTTTGGACACATTACCTCAAATTGGATTTACAAGATTAAATAAATGGGTTTACAACCTAAGCCCAACTCAAAACAATAGTTTTTCTAAAATTCACAAATTTTTTTAGAAACGAAAATGTTTGAAACCAGGTTTACTTTAGAACATACCAGATCCCATCCATACTGTACGTGTGTGGGTGTTTCAAAAGTATATTGTTTTGTGAACAAGTAATTGAAAGGTTTGTTAGTTTATGTGAATTCATGTTTTTATAATCAATTGTTGAATTATGTTTTATGATTATATCGATTTTATTTCATACGAGCTTACTAAGCTATAAAGCTTATGTTGTTTATTTTTCTATGTTATCTAGTGATTTCAAGCTAGCTCAATTTGGGATCGCTTGAGATCGCTTCACACTATCCACCTATCACTTGGTACCTATAAATTTTGGTATTTTAAGTATATGGCATGTATAGGGACTTTGGTCATGTTGGTTATATTTTGGTAATGATTTTGGCCATTTGAATTGCCTTGTAAATGTATATGTCTTGGTTTGTATATAGTAGCCATGAGAGTTGGCTTATTTTGAGTTAATTGGCATGTGTATATGTGTATGTGCATATAGTTTAGGTTCTGTAAATTGAGTTTGGTTTTGTGATGCTTATTAACACTTAATATTATGGAAGTTGAATGTTGATATTGGTGATGTTATTTGTTTGTTAATCAAGATAAAGTATGCATGTTTTAAATAGCCATATTGATGATCGCATTTTATGAGATTTTGGGTATAAATAGATTGGTCTATTTTGCAACTTGTGTGTATCGAGAAATGTGGTATAGAATATGCTTGAATTAGGTTTGGATTTGCTGGTTTGATTTTCTATTTATGCTATGAGATGGTAAAAAATGATGTGTTGTAGGTACATTCAAATTTGGGTGGCAAATTGGTTTGGTAAATAGCCTATTTTTGTCCAAATGGGCGTGTGTCTCAACCGTGTGTAACACACGGTCAGTTTACACGGCCGTGTGTCCCCTGATGTTGATTTTGAAATCAAGTCAGTATGCTCCACATGGCCTTACACACGGGCATGTGATATGGCTGTGTGGCATAAGTCAGTATACCCTATAGGATTGACACTACCAAGACATCTACCGGCACACGCAGGCGTGTGTGTTGGCTGTGTGACCCAAGACAGAGAGTTACACGGGGTCAGACACAGGCTGAGACAAGGCCATGTGCTCCCATTTCGAATGTCCACACGGCTTGTGACACGCGCGTGTCTGGTGGCCGTGTGAGACACACAACCAAAGCACACAGGCGTGTGTCCCCTATTTTTGGGAAAATATTAGTAATCAAAAAGTTTCCAAAGTTATCGGTTTAGTTCCGAACCACTCTCAATGCATGTTTAGGGCCTCGTAGGCTCATATTAGGGACAAATTGATTGAGATTGAATGATAAATGTATGAATTGATTAAATGTATGTGAAAAGTATGTTTAAATGTGTTGTAAGTCCCAGAATGTTCGTAACCCTATTAGGCGTTGAATATGGGTGAGGGTGTTACAATTATAATTATTGTAAATATTATTTTTTGTTCAAACATTATTATAATAATGGTAATTATAATTATTATGTTCGGTTAATTATTATGATTTGATTTATATAAAAAAAATCAAATATTCATGAATTAGGATATATAGGGTTTTTAAAAAAAATATAAAATAACTAAAATAAGATGTGTGTGTGAGGTCTAGCAGCAGTTAAGATTTTTCACTCTCTAAAAAAGTTTTAAAGAGTTCTTACCGTTCGTTGTCATACCGGATAGATTGCATAGAGGCTGAAACGTTTTTTAGCGGCTTAGAATCGACATACAATTGTGTAATTTGATTCTTCAATTTTTCCGACGATTAAAGGTAATCGTTCATGCCCTTTTCCCCCCAATTCATTCCTTGTGCATGGATCCTGTGATATGATCATTGAATTTAATTTTTACACGCCACAGGTCTATGTAACACCCTTCACCGTATCCTACACCGAATCGGATACGGTATGCTACCAAACTTAATTCACATGGTCATACAACTTTGGACTATCAAATTCCATTCCAAACTAAAACTTTTCCATACATACCTCTAATATCTTTATAATGGGCCTACGATGCCCTAAACTAGGCTTCCAAAAGGTTTTGGGAATTAATCAGAAACTTTTATGCACTTAGGAAAATTTTACTTGAATAGGGGCCACATGCCCGTGTAGAGGGAATGACACGCCCATGTGCCATCTCACACGCTCGTGTTCGACACTCGTGGTCGACACTGACTTGTATCACACGGCCTAGCACACGCCCATATGGCTAGCCCGTGATCGCTTATGAATTAATCCACACGGCCTGTTGCATGCCCGTGTACTTCAACCGTGTGGAGATTTAAATTCTAAATTCAAGGTGCAGACTTCACACGGCTTGGGCACACGCCCATGTTTGTGGCTGTGCCTTCCACACGACTGAGACACACGGCCGAGACACACGGCCATGTCTCCGCCTTGTGCTTTCTACAAAGCTTTCGACTTGGAAAAACAAACATGCAGGGACACACTACCTGGTTACACACCCATGGGATCTGACCTCTGTCACACACTGCCTAGACACATGCCCGTGTGGACAAGAACAAGGCTATTTGCCAAGCTCTTTTGCCACCCTAACTCATATAACATAAATTCATCCATCCAAATCACTAAACAACTAAATTTTGCAAGACACCTCCTTGAATAACTTCATCTTTTCATACATAAAATAAGCCATCAACTATGGCTATATACAAAAGAATTCATCTTTAAAGGGGCCAACACACTATTGGCCAAAATAACAAAACAAATTATCTAGTCTAGCCCCTATACATGCCATACTCAAAACACTAAGTACCGAGAGAAACTGATAGTGTGGGTGATCTTCCAATTATCTTCATATCCCGACCCATCTCTTTGACTCTATAAAATAAGGGAAAGGAAAAAAGGGAGTAAGCTTTAAGCTTAGTAAGTTTACATGTAAACAAATAACATCATAGTATGTGTTAAACAATAAATAGCATTACATACTAAATAAGAACAATCCACATTCATAATCATGCTTACTCATTTTCTCCCTTACCACAATCTAACCATATCACAAGCTTAACGCTCACATACATTAACATGCACCCTTGCACTTAACACCACAAAGTCGTGTAATACAGTACATCATAATTTCTCATTAAACCATTCACAAAACCAATCACTCGGTGGTTTCACACTTAGCCCACCATCAATCTTTAATAGGGGGGTATCGCACAAAGCCCACCAAAAGGGATAGTTACGGTGGTATCAAATATAGCCCACCAAATGATAATATAAACGATGGTAACGCACACAGCCCATCGTAGTTAAGAAATAAGGTGGCATCGCACTTAGCCCACCTTCAAGAATTGTTATTTCACATTTACATATCTATTTTGTTATTCATACGAAACAATAACTACCAAATTCAATCCACTTGAATCATAAATGTTCCTAATCATACCATGCACCAATTAGTAACAAAAATGTGTATATAAAATGCATCATTTACACATAAACTTATCTCTTGCTAAACGCGTTAACTAGCGGTTTAATCCGTAACCTTGCCTTTTCCCGCTAAGGTTAATTCCACGCTTTTCTTGATTTATAACAATAAAATTTACTCATTTAAGAAATTTATGATCATAATGCATCAAAATCTATAATTAGGCAAAATGACCATTTTGCCTTACCTTTGGCAAAATTATGATTTTGCCCCTAGGCTCGTAAATCATTTTTCAACACATTTTCTCATTAGACAAGCCTAGTGAACATTTATTTCCTTACAACTACTCACAATTCCAACTATTTCATTCATTTGTGACAAAAATTCAATCTTTACATTCAAGTCCTAATTAGGTGTTTTCATGCTAACACCTTTCACAAAAGTTGTTTCTCATCTCCCTAACATTCATTTTCTTCCCTAAAACTCAGATAAAAAGAATACTCTCATGGAAAGTCCTTAGACTTTCAACCATATCACAAATTTGTCCCTCATTAGCTAGCTTAAGCTTTGAAGACTCCAAAAGTGAAAAAATTATCAAATAACACTATCAAAATCACTTATTTGTAGGAGATAGCTTGGCTGAAATTTTAAAGCATTCAAAACCCTTCTAAGCTTGAAATTTTCGGTAGAGATGAAGAGTGAATAGTGAAAGATGTAACATTTCTTTTTACCATATTTTATTCATCTTTCCTCACATAATTTCACCCAATTTTGACTACAATTAATGCTCTTGTCCTCTTTGCTATCTATGGCCGGCCAACACATTCTCTAGGGCCTAATTGCACTTTAAGGACCTCCAATTTAGTAATCTATGGCTATTGGACACATCTACTTTGAAAAATAAAACTTTTGCACTTTATGCAATTTAGTCTTTTTTTTTCACAGTTAGGCATGCTATCGTTCAAATTAAAACACCAAAATTTTCACATAGCCATATATTAATACCATAACACATAAAATAACACCAAATTAAAGCACCAAAATTTTCACATAGCCCTATGAATCGTGGACTCAATTTTCCCTTTCAACCAAATCTCAATATTTTCTTCCACAAGGATACTTTCAAAAATACCTTGTCGCCCACTTGAAACTCGATTTCTTTTCTTTTCAAATCTGCATACGACTTTTGTCAGTCCGAAGCAGCTTTCAAACTATCTCGAATCACTTTCACTTTCTCCTCTGTCTCTTTAACTAGATCGACCCCATGAATTTGTTTTTCACTAAGTTCGGTCCAATACAAGGGAGTTTGACACTTACGACCATACAAGGCTTTGTACGGTGCCATCTGTATACTCGACTGATAACTATTGTTGTAAGCAAACTCAACCAAAGGTAGATATCTTTCCCAGCTACCTCCAAACTCTAACACACAACATCAGAGAATATCCTCAAGGACTTGAATCACTCTTTCAGATTGGCCGTCGTTTTGAGGATGGAATGCAGTACTAAAATTCAACCTTGTACCTAAGGCTTCCTGCAACTTCTTCCAAAACCTCGAAGAAAATATTGGATCTCTATCTGAGATAATAGATACAGGCACCCTATGTAATCTCACTACCTCAGCAATATACAACTCGACCAACTTATCAAGAGCATAATCAACACGCACCGGTATAAAGTGAGCTGACTTCGTTAGTCTATCCACGATAACCCATACAGTATCTTTATTTCTCGGAGTCATAGGCAATCCCGTTACAAAGTCTATAGTGATCCAATCCCACTTCCACTTAGGAACCATTACTGGCTGAAGTAATCCCGAAGGTACTTGATGCTCAAATTTTACTTGTTGACAAATCAGACATCTTGTCACAAACTCAGAGATGTCTCTTTTCATACCCAGCCACCAATAAAATTTCTTCAGATCGTTATACATTTTTGTATTGCCCAGATGTACTGACAAATAACCACTATGTGCATCATTTAATATTGTCCGGATCAACCCCTCATCCTTAGGTACACAAATCCTATCATGAAACATCAAATAACCATCCGAACTCACTTGAAAATCATAACCATTTCCCAATTCACACTAGGCTCTCTTAACTTGCAACTCGTTATCATTCTATTGAGCTTCACATATCTGTTGAATAAATAGTGGTCTAGCCCTTAACTCGGCCAATATAGTAACATCATCAGACAATGCTAAGCTCGTGCTCATAACTCTCAAAGCATACTGGGATTTCCTACTCAAGGCATCCGCAACCACATTTGCTTTCCTCGGATGGTAATCGATTGCTAGCTCATAGTCCTTCAATAATTCAAGCCACTGTCGTTGTCTCAAATTTAAATCCTTTTGATCCATCAAGTACTTTAAGGTCTTATGATCCGTGAAGATTCGGCACTTCTCAGCATATAAATAATGTCGCCAAATCTTTAATGCAAAAATAATCGCAGCCAACTCCATGTCATGAGTCGGATAAATCTTTTCTTACGGTTTTAGCTGTCTCGAGGCGTAAGCGACTACCTTACACTCTTACATCAACACACAATCGAGACCATTTAATGACGCATCACTGTAGACCAAAAACTCTTTGCCCGACTTAGGTTGCAATAAAATTGGTGCCTCAGTCAACAATTTTTTCAATCTCTCAAAGCTCTGTTGACATTTTTCAGTCCATTCAAACTTAACCTCTTTGTGCAATAGTTTCATCATCGGGGTAGCAATCATGGAGAATCCCTTCACAAATCGTCTATAGTACCCCGCTAAACCCAAAAAAATTCTGACTTCTGACACATTTCTCAGCGGTTTCCACTCCACAATAGCAGAGATCTTACCCGAATCAACTCTAATTCCATCACTCGACACAATGTGTCCTAAGAATTCGACCTCTCGGAGCCAAAACTTGCTCTTTCTAAATTTAGCATACAACTGCTTGTCTCTTAAAGTCTGCAAAACAATTCTCAGATGCTCTGTATGATCACTCTCATCCCAAGAATAAATCAATATGTCATCGATAAAGACAACTACAAACTTGTCTAAATACGGCCGGTTCATTAGATCCATAAAAATTGCAGGAGCATTCGTTAGACCAAACGGCATGCCAAGAAACTCATAATGGCCATACCTCGTCCGAAATACAGTTTTCGGCACATCTTGCTCCTTATCTCTCAACTGGTAATAGCTAGATCTTAGGTCTATCTTAGAGAACACCGTTGCTTCCTTCATTTGGTCAAATAGATCATTTATCCTTGGCAAAGGATACTTATTCTTCACAGTCACTTTGTTGAGCTGTTTGTAGTCTATGCAAAATCTTATCGACCCATCTTTCTTTTTCACAAAAAGCACTAGAGCATCCCACGGTTAATAGCTCGGTCTTGAAAAACCCTTGTTCGTGAACTCTTGTAGCTGAACCTTTAGTTCTTTCAACTCTAATGGTGCCATCCTATACGGAGCAACCGAAATAGGTGCCATTCTCGAAACTATCTCAATCCCAAAATCGACCTCTCTAACGGGAGGTAATCCGAGTAATTCTTTCGGGAATACATTCAGATACTCACTTACCACCGACATTGTTTCAATCTTTACCTCAAACTCTTAAGTATTTAACACAAAGGCTAGATAAGACTCGTACCCTTTCTTCAAATATTTCTCAGTCACCATGGAAGAAATCATCACCGGTAAACTATCTGACCCACCTGATTCAACCCTAATGACATCTCCATTTTCACATTTCAATTCAATAAATTTACTACCATAGTTCACTAAAACATTATGGGTAGTCAACCAATCCATACCAAGAATCAAGTCAAATTCATTAAACGGCAACAACATAAGGTTTGTCGGAAAACAATGACCCTTAATTGTCAAAGGACAATTCCTACACACCTTGTCAACTAACACATGTTTACCTAATGTGTTTAACACCTTTACCACAAATTCCGTAGACTTAACAATCATGCTCATACTAGATGCCAATCTCATGCAAATGTAAGAATGGGTAGACCCCGGATCAATCAAAGCAATAACAAAGGTGTCATGAAGAGAAAAAGCACTCGTTATCACATTTGGAGATGATGCCTCTTCGTGAGCGCGAATGGCATAACTCCTTGCAAGTGCTTGACCCTCCGATCTCACAACAGAATCTCGAGGCACACCCCTACCACTAGACCCACCTTCCGGGTTCTTTTGTGGCCTACCCCTTGAAGATACATTGCTTGATCTTACCTCTTACTTCCTTTTCTTGTCATCCCTCTCAGGGCAATTTCGGATGAAATGGTCGAGGTAACCACAGTTATAAAAATTCTGGTTGTTTCCCCAACACTCCTCAATGTGATGTCTACCACAAATTGGACATTCCAGTTTGGGCTTTGGATTGCCCACACTTGCCATCGAAGGGGCTTGAACTCTCGAGCCCGAGTAGGCATTACCTCAGTCTCGATGTGAATATCCAACTAATGCAATCGTCTGAAGGTTTATTTCCTTGGACCTCTTCGATTGAGCTTGATACGATTTACTTATCGACCTTTTTCTTGCATCCTAGGCTTCACTCACAGCCTTCATTTTTTCCTTATTCAATTATTCGGCCTTACATGCCCTATCCACTAATACCACAAATTCTTTTAGTTTCAAAATCCCAATTAAAAGCCTAACATCCTCATTCAGCCCATCTTCAAACCTCTTGCACAAAATAGCTTCTGTTGACACACATTCTTGCGCATACTTGCTAAGCCTAACAAATTCGCGTTCATATTCCACCACAGTCATTTTTCCTTAATTTAACTCAAGGAATTCTTTCCATTTCGGTCCACAAACCTCTGACTTATATACTTCTTTTGAAATTCTTCCAAAAAGAAGTCCCAAGTTACTTTCTCCTTAGAAACCATTGACGTCAATATTTTCCACCAATGGTATACCGAGTCCCTCAAAGAAAGACACGGTGCACTTTAAGCTCTCCTTAGGTGTACAGGAGAGTTCATCAAATACTCTCATTAAGTTCTCAAGCCAGAACTCTGCCCTCTCAGGGTCATCATCTATATTAGCTCTAAACTCCTCAGCCCCTTGCTTCTGAATCTTGTCTACCGGGGGCTTCGTCATCCTCACAAAATCTATATCTTGAGGAGCCACTGGAACTGGCTGTGGTATAAGAGGGGGTGGAGTAGGTTGAGCATTAGGGTTTGCTCGTACATACTCCGTGTACCAGTTACTCATCATTTGTAGAAAGGCTTCCTGAGCCTCTTCTCCTTGACCCCTAGTCGCGAGTCCACTCAGACTGGTAGCGGTCCCTTGTCGAGAGCCGAGCATTACTAGTGCGTCTATCCGGTAGCCACTTGATCAGGATCCATTTACTTTATAAAACAAAGTTTAAAATCATTAGAAGCCACCACACTATCATTATACGCTTATGACATGTATAGCTAGACTCTTACACACACTACGGTAGTCGGAGAACTAACTAAACCATTGCTCTGATACTACTAAATATAACACCCTTACGCGTATCTTATGCCAGAATCAAATACGAGGCATTACGAAACTTAATTCATATGGTCATACAACTTTGGGCTATCAAATTCTATTCCAAACTAAAACTTTTCCATACATACCTCTAATATCTTTATAATGGGCCTACAAGGCCCTAAATAGGCTCCTGGAAGGTTTCAGGAATTAATCAGAAACTTTTATGCACTTAGGATAATTTTACTTGAATAGGGGCCACACGCCCGTTTGAAGGGAATGACATGGCCATGTGCCATCTCAATGCCCGTGTTCAACACCCGTGGTCGACACTGACTTGTATCACACGGCCTAGCACACGCCCATATGGCTAGCCCATGGTCGCCTCTAACTTAATCCACACGGCCTATCGCACACCCGTGTGCTTCAACTGTGTGGCAATTTAAAATCCAAATTCAAGGTGCAAAATTCACACGGCTTGGGCACACGCCTATGTCCGTGGCCGTGCCTTCCACATGGCTGAGACACACAGCCGTGTCTCTGCCCGTTTGCTTACTACAAAGCTTACTGGCTTGGAAAAACTAACATGCAGGGGACACACGGCCTGGTCACACACCCATGGGACTGACCGTGTGTCACACACAGCCTAGACACACACTATGTGCCTACCCCTATGGATAATAATAAGGCTATTTTCCAAGCTCTTTTCGCCACCCTAACTCATATAACATAAATTCATCCATCCAAATCACTAAACAACTAAATTTTGCAATACACCTCCATGAATAACTTCATCTTTTCATATATAAAAATGAGCCATCAACTATGGCTATATACAAAAGAATTCATATTTAAATTGGCCAACACACTCTTGGCCAAAATAACAAAACAAATTATCTAGTCTAGCCCCTATACATGCCATACTCAAAACCTTAGGTACCGAGAGAAGTCGATAGTGTGGGTGATCTTATAATTATCTTCAGTATCTCGACTGGCTCTTTGACTCTATAAAATAAGGGAAAGGAAAAAAGGAGTAAGTTTTAAGCTTAGTAAGTTTACATGTAAACAAATAACATCATAGTATGTTCTAAACAATAAATAGCATTACATACTAAATAAGAACAATCCACATTCATAATCATGCTTACTCATTTTCTTCCTTACCACAATCTAACCATATCACAAGCTTAATGCTCCCATACATTAACATGCACCCCTGCACTTAACACCACAAAGTCATGTAATACAACACATCATAGTTTCTCATTAAACCATTCACAATACCAATCACTCAGTGGTTTCACACTTAGCCCACCATCAATCTTTAATAGGGTGGTATCGCACATCGCCCACTAAAAGGGATAGTTACGGTGGTATCGCACATAGCCTACAAAAAAAAGATAGTTACGGTGGTATCGCACATAGCCCACCAAATGATAATATAAACGATGGTAACGCACACAACCCATCTTAGTTAAGTAATTGGGCTGTTACAACTCTCCCCCTTAAGGATTTTTGTCCTCGAAAATCTTACCCAGTGAATAGGTTCGGACAATGTTCTCTCATTGAATCCTCAAGCTCCCAAGTTGCTTCCTCAACTCCATGCTTATGCCACAGTACTTTTACTAATGAGATTTACTTGTTACGCAACTCATTTACTTCGTGAGCCCAAAACACGAATCGGTTCTTCCCCGTAGGTCAAATTAGATTGAATCTCAATTTCTGACGGCCAAATCACATGAGAAGGATGGATCTATATCGTCAAAGCATCGAAACATGGAAAACATTGTGGATCTTTTCTAACTCAGATGGCAACATAAGTCTGTATGCAACCGGGTCGATACGTTCAATCTATCAATAATAACCCAGATTGAATCTTTCTTACTCAGTATCAACGGCAAACCCAACACGAAATCTATCATGACTCGATTCAACTTCCACTCAGGTACCATAATTAGTTGGAGCAGTCTTGATGGCACCTGATGCTCGGCTTTCACTTGTTGACATATTAAACCCTTCGACACATAGTCTGAAATGTCTCGTTTCATACTATGCCACCAATAATGTTGTCTCAGGTCATCAAATACTTTAGACTATTATGATCCGAATAAACGTGACATTTCTCGTCGAATAAGTAATGACGCCAAATTTTCAATGCGAAAACAATGGCTGCTAATTCCAGATCGTGAGTCGGATAATTTTTTTCATAAAGCTTCAATTGTCTCGAAGCGTAGGCTATAACTTTGCCTTCTTGCATCAAAACGTAACCTAACCCATTCAAAGAAGCATCACTAAAAACGACAAATTCTTTACCCGATTCAGTCTGAGTTAACACTAGAGCTTCGGTCAAAAGAGCTTTCAGCTGTTCGAAACTTTTCTGACACTTCTTCGACCACTCAAACTTGACATCTTTCTGTAGTAGCCTTGTCAAAGGTGTAGCTATCACATAAAAACCTTTTACAACCCGTTTGTAATATCCCGCAAGGCCTAGAAAACTTTGAATTTCAGAAACATTCTCTGGTGGTTTCCAATAGAGTATAGCCGTTATTTTGTTTGGATCCACCCGAATACCTGATGCTGAAACAACATGACCCAAGAAACTAACTTCATTCATCCAGAACTTACATTTACTAAACTTTGCATACAGCTGTTGATCTCGCAAAGTTTGTAGCACTAATCTCAAATGCTCGGCATGCTTGATTTCATCTTTGAGTAGATCAAGATATTATCAATAAACACTACTACAAACCGATCCAAAAGCGCTCAAGACCCGATTCATTGGCAGGTGCATTAGTGAGTCCAAAAGGCATAACCAGAAACTCAAAATGTCCGTACCTCGTCCGAAATGCAGTCTTTGGCACATCCGTATCTCCGACTCAGAATCGATAATAACTCGATCTCAAATCTATTTTCGAAAATATCGAAGCCCTTTCAACTGATCAAACAAATCATCAATCCGAGGTAACGGGTACTTATTCTTTATAGTTACCTTATTCAGTTGCTGATAATCAATACACATTCGCATTGTTCCATCTTTCTTCTTCACAAAAAGAACTGGTGCAACCCAAGGAGAGAAACTCGGTCGTGCAAAGCCCCTATCTGTTAACTCTTGCGCTTTCAACTCTTTTAACTCAGTAGGTGCCATCCGATATGGAGCTATCGAGATTGGAGTCATTCCTGGTGCTAATTCAATGCCGAACTCAATCTCTCATACTGGTGGTAAACTCGGTAGTTCTTCAGGAAACACATCTGGGTATTCACATACAACCGGTATAGATTCATTATGCTTTTCAGACATTTTATTATCCAGTACATAGGCCAAATAAGCTTTGCACCCTTTTCCCACATACTTTCGGGCTAACATCGAGGATATTACTGTAGGAAGCTCACTTAAATCAATGGATCCAATTCTGATGATCTCACCGTTCTGACATCTCAAATCAATAAGCTTTCTTTTGCAATTCATCACTGCATCATGTGAAGTTAACCAGTCCATTCTCAAAATTATATCGAACTCATCGAAGGGCAACAACATTAAATCGGTTGGGAAGCAAGAATCCCGAATCATCAACGGGCAACCTCTACACACTTTATTAACAAGTACACATCTACCCAAAAGGTTGGGCACACGAATCACAAACTCAGTAGACTCAACTGGCAGAGTTTTACCGAATACTAGAGTTTTACACACATATGAATGAGTCGAACCAGGATCAATCAAAGCAATCACAGTAGTATCATAAAGGGTGAAAGTACTGGTAATGACATCGATGGAGGAAGCATCCTCTCTGGCTCGTGTAGCATAAGCTCTAGTTGGAGCTCTAGCCTCTGATCGTATTGCGGTGTCTTTCATCCCTCTCTGACTGCCACCTACATTGCCTGAATGTCTGAGTGGTTTACCCCATGCTGGCATACTGCTCGGTCTAGTGTTCTGAGTTGCATTTTGCTCGGCTAACATCGGGCACTCTCGAATAAAATGATCCGACGATCCACATTTAAAGCAGGACCGATCACGAACTCTACAACTCCCAGGATGCCATTTCCCACAATGTTTACACTCAGCCCGATTCTGCGGAACATTACCGACACTAGCTATCGACGTGGCTCGGGATCTTATTGGAGGTCGATCACGTATGGGCAAGTTTGAAGTGGCTTTATGTCGACTGGGGTCATCTCCAAACTTCTTATGCACAGAATGGAAAATTTTACTCGATGATCTTTTTCGAGTGTCTCTAGCTTCTACTTCAGCTTTTCTTTTCACCTTTCTGAGCTCTTCGGCTTTACAAGCTCGCTTGACTAATGTCACAAACTCTTTGATTTCAAGAATGCCAACAAGTAACTTTATGTCTTCATTCAGGCCGTCTTCAAATCTTTTACACATAATGGCTTTGGTAGATATACACTCCTGAGCCTAATAAATTAATCTGCAAACTTTCACTCATATTCCGTCATAGTCATGCGACCTGCTTTTAATTCCGTAAATTCTTTCAGCTCGATCGATGAATCTCGATCGATATATTTCTTACGAACTCAATTTGGAAGAAGTCCCAAGTTACTTTTTCTTTTGGAACTACGGATACCAAGTGTGTTCCACCAATGATAAGCGGTGTCCCAAGTAGAGATATAGCACACTTTAGGCATTCATCTGAGTACAAGATAACTCATCGAAAACCGAATAGTGTTATCAAGCCACATCTCGGCCGCTCTGCGTCATCATCATCATTGGCCTTGAATTCCTCGCCCCATATTTCCTAATTTTATCAAGCGGGAGGCTGCTAGATCTTATCGGATCTATCATCGAGGGTGTCAAGGTACCGAGTTGGATTATTCGGGGTGGAGGTTGTTGTACAACCGGATATTCTCAATAAACTGGTAAACCATTCGCTCATCATCTGATAGAAGGCTTGTTTAGCCTCCCCTCATGGCTACCAAACCGGTCGAGAGTCTAATGGCGCTGATCCACACGCGGGACCAGGCGCAACACTCTCCACATCATCAGCTACGGCTCTATCGGGATCAGGATCCATTTACTATATAAAATACAATTGAAATTGTCAGAAGCCACCACACTATCATATCTACAATTCAAAGGCATGTATAGCTAGGCTCTTACGCACTACGATAGTCCTAGAATCGACTAAACTGTAGCTCTGATACCAACAAAATGTAACACCCATAACCCGTATCCGTCACCGGAGTAGGGTTACAGGCGTTACCAATAGCCAAATCTTTTTCAATTTATTAATTCATATCCTAAACAGATAAAGTACATGGGCATAATAAATATATATAAATATACTTAATATACAAGTTAAAACATATTCAATGTAATCATCCACAAATACAAAATGATCAAACAATATACTTCTATCCTCATTATTAGCATATTTATCTATTTTATTCTATGATACAAACACCTAATTAGTACCACTCCTTTGTATACATTTCATGCAAACATGCCTCACGTACCATTTTGTTTTAAACCAAAACACATCGAACCTGGTAATTGGAACTACTAATAAGCATCATTACGATTACATGCATACATCACTTGACATTACACCTATGGACTAAGAGACAATACACTTCATATATATATATATCTATATACCTATATCCGAATATGCATAACCTTAGTTTTTAATGCATAACCCCAATATAACTTTGCATGTTATATGCATAGATCAAAGACCGAATGTACCAACTAAACTTCCATAATTCATGCAAAATTTACGTTACTTATTTCTACTACAATTGACCATACTTAAACATAGGTCTCAAAACCAACTTAACCTAAAAACACAAGCATATAAACCATGCCTTGATAGAACATTCATTACCAATTTTCCATAATTTATAACTACTTATACTTATCATTAACAATGAATCCAACAAGTTAACTTATACATATATATAATCATTTATATACAACTACATTTAACTTCCAAGCATTATAAGCATACGCCTTATACCAAAGTTTAAAAGCAGACTATTATATCAAACATATAAGCAATGCTTAAACCAAAAGTAACAATTTTATTCGCAAGGCCATATATATACATTTACACAATCGAACATCATTCATTACTTATCAAAATACAGCCTATACATGCCTTTAATTCAAAAAGGAAACATATATGTATACCAAAGAGAGTGATAGTGTGGTCGACTTTCTTGATGATTCCCTGAGCCCGTAGTTGAATCAATGATCTATAAAACAGAAATACACACATACAGAGTAAGCTCACTAGCTTAGTAAGTCTTAAGCCAAAGATAATTCACTAATCAAGCACTTTAAAACTTTTAATCAATAAATGTAGGACATTGTATATGTATATTTCGATATGCAATTGATACAAAACCGAATACTAGTAATATATTAACTCAATTACTTCACTACCATCAACCTGCAACTCATCAAAGCACAAAGTACATATATTACATGAATCGCATGTTTATAATCATGTAAATTCAACATTCATATCCATTACATTATCACACTAAAAATTCTATTATTTCTATATTCATACACATCGATTATAAGCTCAAATTCACATAACACCATTCTTAACATAATATTTCAACTCAAGTAACATTAATCACAACTTACCTTACTTCTGATGAATTCAAATGGGACTTATGCTTACCTGAGTTTTTAACTCAATAGATTCACTATGTTACACCTCGAGCAATTTATGGTTTCTTCATTTTAAAGTATCACCGGCATTAAGCCTGCTAGGCACGAAGCCCGAATATATCACCGGCACTAAGCCTGCTAGGCACGAAGCCTGAATATATCACCAGCACTAAGCCTGCTAGGCACGAAGTCTGAATATGTCACCGGCACTAAGCCTGCTACACATACAGAGATATGTATTATTAACCATACTTTCGGTTCAATATCCATCTCATCTCATATTCGTATATATATATAGCTCCTTTCTGAATCATAAATATATATACATATATGTTCAAAACACTCAATGCATCCACCCTTATACATGTATATAAATATATGTATTTCAACTTAGCATTCGGCCATACTATAATTATGTTTGTTCTCATACCTTATTGAATTCGACAACATTGAATTTTACAACTAATCCCAATTTATCCAAGAAATATATCCATATACAAGTGCTTAATAATTTCCATTACATCATCATACTCAAAATCCATATCCCATTCGGCATCATTATAATTGAAACTTTAAATTCATTTGCACAAATACCTTTATTTATTAAAACCACTCAAACAAACCAATGGCTTATAAACTTACCTCTGAGGTCGATAAATTCGTATTTTTCGGCTATTCGTTCACTTTAGCTTTTCCTCGATCCAGCTCCTTTTCTTTTTGCTCTCGATCTAATTAAATGTCAAATAAAACTTATTCACATTTATTTCCATTTAATTTAATTCAAAATTCAAGATTATAAAGTTTATTCTTTTACCCCTAGAATTCTCAAATTTTTCTATTTAATCCCCAAAGCATAACACTCAAAGTACAAGAAATTTAGACTAAATTCTCAAGGACCAAATCTTCCTCATCATTTATTAAATCTATTTGAACTGTTAATTTGCATATTTAACCTCAATCGTTTACCATGCTTACAATATAATCCTTAAGGTTCTAATTACAAGATATCAAAATCTAATAACACCAACTCAATGCAGAATATTCATAGTTGATATATCATCTCATTTCATTTTTTTAGCTACATAGTTTATTCTTGAATTTTCTTTTCATGAGTTCCTCATTGAAATGATTTCCATCAAGAATTTCAAAGAAGAAATTGATAATCTAAAATATATATTACATGTTCTAGTTTAAACCATGCAAACACAAAATTCTTGTCCATGGCAACATTCAATGACACATCTATAATGAAAATTTGGACATGGGTTAACTAATTTACAAGACTACAACCTCAAAAGTATTGAAATTATCAAAAATCAAGATGAATTACTCACCAAATTAAACCATGCAAAGACCGAAAATGATGAAGGCCATTTTCTTCTTCTTCTTTAAAGTTTGAAAATAACAAAGAAATAAAAGATGGACATTCCACCCATTAGTGACTTGTTTTTGTTTTTATTATTATAATCATTTCATACATATATTATTATTCATTTCATATTATGAATATAAAACATTTATTTAGTATTATTTAAAGTGCTTTTGTCATCTCGCTATACCTTCATGGTGGCTAATTTACCACTCCAACACCCATGCAAAATAAGACTATTCAATTTGACCACCAACTTTCATAGAAACCAATTTTTTCATCTTTTATCTTTAATAATATTATAACATATATTAAATTATTTCATTATAATATAAAATAAAACAACCAAATTCAATCACTATTACATGCATAATCATGACCATCCACTATCTCCATTTTATGGTCAATTTGCAACTCTAAACCTCCAATTTATAAAGACATCATCAATTCAGTACTTACACATTTAACCACCAAATTTTCTATTTATACGATTAAGCCCTTTTTTCACAATTAAGCACTAAAACGATCAAATTTTAATACGAACTTTTCACACACACACCAATTCACATATAATGAGCATATAAAATAATATTAAAATATTTTTCCAACTCGAATTCGTGGTCCCGAAACCATCGTTCCGATTAGGGTCAAAATTGGGCTGTTACAACTCTCCCCCTTAAGGATTTTCGTCCTCGAAAATCTTACCCGGTGAATAGGTTAGGATAATGTTCTCTCATTGAATCCTCAAGCTCCCAAGTTGCTTCCTCAACTCCATGCTTATGCCACAGTACTTTTACTAATGATATTTTCTTGTTACGCAACTCATTTACTTCGTGAGTCCAAAACACGAATCGGTTCTTCCCCGTAGGTCAAATTAGATTGAATCTCAATTTCTGACGGCCAAATCACATGAGAAGGATCAGATCTATATCGTCAAAGCATCGAAACATGGAAAACATTGTGGATCTTTTCTAACTCTAATGGAAACATAAGTCTGTATGCAACCGGGTCGATACGTTCAATCTATCAACAATAACCCAGATTGAATCATTCTTACTCGGTATCAACGGCAAACCCAATACGAAATTTATCGTGACTCGATTCCACTTCCACTCAGGTACCATAATCGGTTGGAGTAGTCTTGATGGCACCTGATGCTCACTTTCACTTGTTGACATATTAAACACTTGACACATAGTCCGAAATGTCTCGTTTCATACTATGCCACCAATAATGTTGTCTCGTGTCATCAAATACTTTAGACTTTTATGATCCGAATAAACATGACATTTCTCGTCGAATAAGTAATGACGCCAAATTTTCAATGCGAAAACAATGGCTGCTAATTCCAGATCGTGAGTCGGATAATTTCTTTCGTGTGGCTTCAATTGTCTCGAAGCGTAGGCTATAACTTTGCCTTCCTACATCAAAACGCAACCCAACCCATTCAAAGAAGCATCACTAAAAACGACAAATTCTTTACCCGATTCAGTCTGAGTTAACACTGGAGCTTCAGTCAAAAGAGCTTTCAGCTGTTCAAAACTTTTCTGACACTTTTCTGACCACTCAAGCTTGACATCTTTTTGTAGTAGCCTTGTCAGAGGTGTAGCTATCACAGAAAAACCTTTTACAAACCGTCTGTAATATCTCGCAAGGCCTAGAAATCTTTGAATTTCAGAAACATTCTTTGGTGGTTTCCAATCGAGTATAGCTATTATTTTGTTTGGATCCACCCGAATACCTGATGCTGAAACAACATGACCCAAGAAACTGACTTCATTCATCCAGAACTCACATTTACTAAACTTTGCATACAGTTGTTGATCTCGCAAAGTTTGTAGCACTAATCTCAAATGCTCGGCATGCTCGGTTTCATCTTTAGAGTAGATCAGTATATCATCAATAAACACTACTACAAATCGATCCAAAAAGCGTCAAGACCCGATTCATTAGGTCCGGAAAAAATAGCGAGTGCATTAGTGAGTCCAAAAGGCATAACCAAACTCAAAATGTCCGTACCTCGTCCGAATACAGTCTTTGGCACATCTGTATCTCTGACTCGTAACTGATAATAACCCGATCTCAAATCTATTTTTGAAAATACCGAAGCCCCTTTCAACTGATTAAACAAATCATCAATCCGAGGTAACGGGTACTTATTCTTTATAGTTACCTTATTCAGTCTCCTATAATCAATACACATTCGCATCGTTCCATCTTTCTTCTTCACAAAAAGAACTGGTGCACTCCAAGGAGAGAAACTCAGTCGTGCAAAGCCCCTATCTGTTAACTATTGCAACTATGCTTTCAACTCTTTTAACTCAGTAGGTGCCATCCGATACGAAGCTATCAAGATTGGAGTCATTCCCGGTGCTAATTCAATGTCGAACTCAATCTCTCGTTCTGGTGGTAAACCCGGTATTTCTTCAGGAAACACATCTGGGTGTTCACACACAACCGGTACAGATTCAACATGCTTTTCAGACATTTTATTATCCAGTACATAGGCCAAATAAGCTTCGCACCCTTTTCTCATATACTTTCGGGCTAACATCGAGGATATTACTGTAGGAAACTCACTTAAATCAATGGATCCAATTCTGATAATCTCACCGTTCGACATCTCAAATCAATAAGCTTTCTTTTGCAATTCACCACTGCATCATGTGAAGTTAACCAGTCCATTCCCAAAATTATATCGAACTCATCAAGGGCAACAACATTAAATCAATTTGGGAAGCAAGAATCTCGAATCATCAACGAGCAACCTCTACACACTTTATTAACAAGTACACATCTACCCAAAGGGTTGGACACACGAATCACAAACTCTGTAGAATCAATGGCGAGTCTTACCAATACTAGAGTTTCACACATATGAATGAGTCGAACCAGATCAATCAATGCAATCACAAGAGTATCATAAAGGGTGAAAGTACCCCAGTAATGACATCGGGAGGAAGCATCCTCTCGCTCGTGTAGCATAAGCTCTAGCGGAGCTCTAGCCTCGATCGTATTGCGGTGTCTTACGTCCCTCTCTAACCGCCACCTACATTGCACAATGTCCGAGTGGTCTACCTGTCGGCCGCACACCGCTTCGGTCTAGTGTTCTAAGTTGCATTCGCTTTCGGCTAACATCGGGCACTCTCGAATAAAATGATCCGACGATCCACATTTAAAGCGGGACCGATCACGAACTCTACAAATCCCGGATGCCATTTCCCACAATGTTTACACTCACCCGGTTCTCACAAACATTATCGACACTAGCTATCGACGTGGCTCGGGATCTCACTGGAGGTCGATCACGTATAGGCAAGTCTGAAGTGGCTTTATGTCGACTGGGGTCATCTCTAAACCTCTTATGCACAGAATGGAAAATTTTACTTGATGATCTTTTTTGAGTGTCTCTAGCTTCTACTTCAGCTTTTCTTTTCTCCTTTCCGAGCTCTTCGACTTTACAAGCTCGCTCGACTAATGTCACAAACTCTTTGATTTCAAGAATGCCAACAAGTAACTTTATGTCTTCATTTAGGCCGTCTTCAAATCTTTTACACATAATGGCTTCGGTAGATATACACTCTCGAGCCTAACGGCTCAATCTGACAAACTTCTGCTCATATTCCGTCATAGTCATGCGACCCTGTTTTAATTTAAGAAATTCTTTCCGTTTCTAATCGATGAATCTCTGACTGATATATTTCTTACGGAACTCAATTTGGAAGAAGTCCCAAGTTACTTTTTCTTTCAGAACTACGGATACCAGTGTGTTCCACCAATGATAGGCAATGTCCCGAAGTAGAGATATAGCACACTTTAGGCATTCATCTAGAGTACAAGATAACTCATTGAGTACCCGAATAATGTTATCAAGCCACATCTCAGCTCGCTCTGCGTCATCATCATTATTGGCCTTGAATTCCTCGGCCCCATATTCCTTGATTTTATCAACGGGAGGCCCACTAGATCTCATCGAATCTATCATCGGGGGTGCTGAAGGTATCGGAGTTGGATTATTCGGGGGTGGAGGTTGTTGTACAGCCAGATTAGTCTGAATAAACTGGGTAAACCATTCGTTCATCATCTGATAGAAGGCTTGTTTAGCCTCCCCCTCATGGCTACCCGAAACTGGTCGAAAGTCTGATGGCGCTAATCCACACGCGGGACCAGGCGCAGCGCTCTCCATATCATCAGCTATGGCTCTATCGGGATCAAGATCCACTTACTATATAAAATACAATTAAAATTCTCAGAAGTCACCACACTATCATATCTACAATTCAAAGGCATGTATAGCTAGGCTCTTACGCACTACGGTTGTCCTAGAATCGACTAAACCGTACTTCTGATACCAATAAAATGTAACACCCTTAACCCGTATCCGTCGCCAGATTAGGGTTACCGGCGTTACCAATAGCCAAATCTTTTTCAATTTATTAATTCATATCCTAAACAGATAAAGTACATGGGCATAATAAATATATATAATTATACTTAATATACAAGTTAAAACATATTCAATGTAATCATCCACAAATACAAAATGATCAAACAATATACTTTGATCCTCATTATTAGCATATTTATCTATTATATTCTATGATACAAACACCTAATTAGTACCACTCCTTTGTATACATTTCATGCAAACATGCCTCACGTACCATTTCGTTTTAAACCAAAACACACCAAACCTGGTAATTGGAACTACTAATAAGCATCATTACGATTACATGCATACATCACTTGACATTACACCTATGGACTAAGAGACAATACACTTCATATATATATATATATCTATATACCTATATCCGAATATGCATAACCTTAGTTTTTAATGCATAACCCCAATATAACTTTGCATGTTATATGCATAGATCAAAGACCGAATGTACCAACTAAACTTCCATAATTCATGCAAAATTTACGTTACTTATTTCTACTACAATTGACCATACTTAAACATAGGTCTCCAAACCAACTTAACCTAAAAACACAAGCATATAAACCATGCCTTGACCGAACATTCATTACCAATTTTCCATAATTTATAACTACTTATACTTATCATTAACAATGAATCCAACAAGTTAACTTATACATATATATAATCATTTCTATACAACTACATTTAACATCCAAGCATTATAAGCATACGTCTTATACCAAAGTTTAAAACAGACTATTATATCAAACATATAAACAATGCTTAAACCAAAAGTAGCAGCCTTATTCGCAAGGCCATATATATACATTTGCAAAACCGAACATCATTCATTACTTATCAAAATACAGCCTATAATACCTTTGATTCAAAAAGGAAACATATATGTATACCAAAGAGAGTGATAGTGTGGTCGACTTTCTTGATGATCCCCTGAGCCCGTAGTTGAATCAATGATCTATTAAATACAAATACACACATACAGAGTAAGCTCACTAGCTTAGTAAGTCTTAAGCCAAAGATAATTCACTAATCAAGCACATTAACACTTTTAATCAATAAATGTAGGACATTGTATATGTATATTTTGATATGCAATTGATACAAAACCGAATACTAGTAATATATTAACTTAATTACTTCACTACCATCAACCTACAACTCATCAAAGCACAAAGTACATAAATTACATGAATCGCATGTTTATAATCATGTAAATTCAACATTCATATCCATTACATTATCACACTAAAAATTCTATTATTTCTATATTCATACACATCGATTATAAGCTCAAATTCACATAATACCATTCTTAACATAATATTTCAACTCAAGTAACATTAATCACAACTTACCTTACTTCTGATGAATTCAAATGGGACTTATGCTTACCTGAGTTTTTAACTCAATAGATTCACTATGTTACACCTCGAGCAATTTATGGTTTCTTCATTTTAAAGTATCACCGGCATTAAGCCTACTAGGCACGAAGCCCGAATATATCACTCGCACTAAGCCTGCTAGGCACGAAGCCCGAATATATCACCGGCACTAAGCCTTCTAGGCACGAATCCTGAATATGTCACCGGCACTAAGCCTGCTACACATACAGAGATATGTATTATTAACCATACTTTCGGTTCAATATCCATCTCATCTCATATTCGTATATATATATAGCTCCTTTCTGAATCATAAATATATATACATATATGTTCAAAACACTCAATGCATCCACCCTTATACATGTATATAAATATATGTATTTCAACTTAGCATTCGGCCATACTATAATTATGTTTGTTCTCATACCTTATTGAATTCGACAACATTGAATTTTACAACTAATCCCAATTTATCCAAGAAATATATCCATATACAAGTGCTTAATAATTTCCATTACATCATCATACTCAAAATCCATATCCCATTCGGCATCATTATAATTGAAACTTTAAATTCATTTGCACAAATACCTTTATTTATTAAAACCACTCAAACAAACCAATGGCTTATAAACTTACTCTCGAGGTCGATAAATTCGTATTTTTCACTATTCGTTCACTTTAGCTTTTCCCGATCCACCTCCTTTTCTTTTTGTTTCTCGATCTAATTAAATGTCAAATAAAACTTATTCACATTTATTTCCATTTAATTTAATCCAAAATTCAAGATTATAAAGTTTATTCTTTTACCCTAGAATTCTCAAATTTTGCTATTTAATCCCCAAAGCATAACACTCAAAGTACAAGAAATTTAGACTAAATTCTCAAGGTAGAATCTTCCTCATCATTTATTAAATCTATTTGAACCGTTAATTTGCATATTTAACCTCAATCGTTTACCATGCTTACAATATAATCCTTAAGGTTCTAATTACAAGATATCAAAATCTAATAACACCAACTCAATGTCGAATATTCATAGTTGATATATCATCTCATTTCATTTTTTTTTTAGCTACATAGTTTATTCATGAATTTTCTTTTCATGAGTTCCTCATTGAAATGATTTCCATCAATAATTTCAAAGAAGAAATTGATAATCTAAAATATATATTACATGTTCTAGCTTAAACCATACAAACACAAAATTCTTGTCCATGGCAACATTCGAATGACACATCTACAATGAAAATTTGGACATGGGTTAACTAATTTACAAGACTACAACCTCAAAAGTATTGAAATTATCAAAATCAAGATGAATTACTCACCTAATTAAACCATGCAAAGACCGAAAATGATGAAGGCCATTTCTCTTCTTCGTTAAAGTTTGAAAATAACAAAGAAATAAAAGATGGACATTCCACCCATTAGTGACTTGTTTTGTTTTTATTATTATAATCATTTCATACATATATTATTATTCATTTCATATTATGAATATAAAACATTTATTTAGTATTATTTAAAGTGCTTTTGCCTCCGCTATACCTTCATGGTGGCTAATTTACCACTCCAACACCCATGCAAAATAAGACTATTCAATTTGACCACCAACTTTCATAGAAACCAATTTTTTTCATCTTTTATCTTTAATAATATTATAACATATATTAAATTATTTCATTATAATATAAAATAAAACAACCAAATTCAATCACTATTACATGCATAATCATGACCATCCACTATCTCCATTTTATGGTCAATTTGCAACTCTAAACCTTCAATTTATAAAGACATCATCAATTCAGTACTTACACATTTAACCACCAAATTTTCTATTTATACGATTAAGCCCTTTTTTCACAATTAAGCACTAAAACGATCAAATTTTAATACAAACTTTTCACACACACACCAATTCACATATATGAGCATATAAAATAATATTAAAATATTTTTCCAACTCGAATTCGTGGTCCCAAAACCATCGTTCCGATTAGGGTCAAAATTGGGCTGTTACAACTCTCCCCCCTTAAGGATTTTTGTCCTCGAAAATCTTACCCGGTGAATAGGTTAGGATAACGTTCTCTCATTGAATCCTCAAGCTCCCAAGTTGCTTCCTCAACTCCATGCTTATGCCACAATACTTTTACTTATGAGATTTTCTTGTTACGCAACTCATTTACTTCGTGAGCCCAAAACACGAATCAGTTCTTCCCCGTAGGTCAAATTAGATTGAATCTCAATTTCTGACGGCCAAATCACATGAGAAGGATCGGATCTATATCGTCAAAGCATCGAAACATGGAAAACATTGTGGATCTTTTCTAACTCAGATGGCAACATAAGTGCAGATGCGTAGGGTCGATACATCCAATCTATCAACAATAACCCAGATTGAATCATTCTTACTCGGTATCAACGTCGAATCCAATACGAAATCTATCGTGACTCGATTCCACTTCCACTCAGGTACCATAATCGATTGGTGTGGTCTTGATGGCACCTGATGCTCGGCTTTCACTTGTTGACATAATAAACACTTCGACACATAGTCTGAAATGTCTCGTTTCATACTATGCCACCAATAATGTTGTCTCAGGTCATCAAAAACTTTAGAATTTTATGATTAGAATAAACGTGACATTTCTCGTCGAATAAGTAATGACGCCGAATTTTCAATGCGAAAACAATGACTGCCAATTCTAGATCGTGAGTCAGATAATTTCTTTCGTGCGGCTTCAATTGTCTCGAAGCGTAGGCTATAACTTTGCCTTCCTGCATCAAAACGCAACCCAACCCATTCAAAGAAACATCACTAAAAATGACAAATTCTTTGCCCAATTCAGTCTGAGTTAACACTGGAGCTTTGGTCAAAAGAGCTTTTAGCTGTTCAAAACTTTTCTGACACTTTTCCGACCACTCAAACTTGACATCTTTCTATAGTAGCCTTGTCAAAGGTGTAGCTATCACAGAAAAACCTTTTACAAACCGTCTGTAATATCCCGCAAGGCCTAGAAATCTTTAAATTTTAGAATCATTCTTTGGTGGTTTCCAATCGAGTATAGCCGTTATTTTGTTTGGATCCACCTGAATACCTGATGCTGAAACAACATGACCCAAGAAACTGACTTCATTCATCCAGAACTCACATTTACTAAACTTTGCATACAGCTGTTGATCTCGCAAAGTTTGTAGCACTAATCTCAAATGCTCGGCATGCTCGGTTTCATCTTTGGAGTAGATCAGTATATCATCAATAAACACTACTACAAACCGATCCAAAAACTGTCTAAAGACCCGATTCATTAGGTCCATAAAAATAACAAGTGCATTAGTGAGTCCAAAAGGCATAACCAGAAACTCAAAATGTCCGTACCTCGTCCGGAATGCAGTCTTTGGCACATCTGTATCTCGACTCAGAATCGATAATAACTCGATCTCAAATCTATTTTTAAAAATACCAAAGCCCCTTTCAACTGATCAAACAAATCATCAATCCGAGGTAACGGGTACTTATTCTTTATAGTTACCTTATTAGATTGCCGATAATCAATACACATTCGCATCGCTCCATCTTTCTTCTTCACAAAAGAACTAGTGCACCCCAAGGAGAGAAACTCGATACGTGCAAAGCCCCTATCGTTAACTCTTGCAATCGTGCTTTCACTCTTTTAACTCAAGAGGTGCCATCCGACACGGAGCTATTGAGATTGAGTCATTCTCGTGCTAATTCAATACCAAACTCAATCTCTCGTCTTGGTGGTAAACCGGTAGCTCTTCAGGAAACACATCTCGGTATTCACACACAACCGGTACAGATTCAATATGCTTTTCAGACATTTTATTATCCAGTACATAGGACAAATAAGCTTCGCACCCTTTTCTCACATTCTTTCGGGCTAACATCGAGGATATTACTGTAGGAAACTCACTTTAATCAATGGATCCAATTCTGATGATCTCACCATTCTGACATCTCAAATCAATAAGCTTTCTTTTGCAATTCACCACTGTATCATGTGAAGTTAACTATTCCATTCCCAAAATTATATCGAACTCATCGAAGGGCAACAACATTAAATACGTTGGGAAGCAAGAATCCCGAATCATCAACGGGCAACCTTTACACACTTCATTAACAAGTACACATCTACCCAAAGGGTTGGACACACGAATCACAAACTCAGTAGACTCAACTGGTAGAGTCTTACTGAATACTAGAGTTTCACACACATATGAATGAGTCGAACCAGGATCAATCAATGCAATCACAATAGTATCATAAAGGGTGAAAGTACCGGTAATGACATTAAGGGAGGAAGTGTAACAGACCGAATTGGACCCTAATCGGAACGGTGGTTTCGGGACCACAAATTCGAGCCCGAGAAATATTTAAATATTATATTTAGTGTTTATTATATATGAATTTATGTGTGTGAAAGTTTCAGAGAAAATTTTATCGTTTAAGTATGGAATTTGATAAAAGGACTTAATCGCGTAAAAGGTAAAAGTGGCATACTAAAGTGTAAGGTGCTAATTTGAGCATGGCTTTTTAATATGAAGTGTTAAATGGGTAAATAACCCATTTTTAAGTTAGTGGGTGGTATATGACATGATTGACCTTAAGTTTTATATTATATAATTTTATGATATAAGGTTAGTTTAGTAATTTGGTAATTATTTATTATATGTTAAAATAAACAAGAAAAGAAAGCCATCACCTTTTTACTCATCCATGGCCGAATGTGGAGGAAGAAAATAAGCTTTAGATTCTTTGAAATTTCGGCACTTTGAAGCCAAAAATTCAAGGTGAGTTTTAGTTAGTTTTCGATAAATTTTACGTTTTTGAGATCGTTGCTTCGAACCGTAGCTGACCCATGTTAAAATTTTTGAATCTAAACATGCTTGATGTTTGGCTATTGATAGATTCATATTTTTTTGATATTTTATGATGTTAAATAAAAGATAAGTTAAGAATTAGTATTTTATGTATTGGAAATTTTGATGAATTTTTGTGTTTAGGGCCAAATTGTAAAAATGAAATTTTAGAGGGTTTATTTGAAAATAAGTGAAATGTGAGGACTTGTAAAGTCCCTAGGAATATTCGCCCTTGTATAGTCTTAGCTAATTTGGTGTATTTTGTGTGTTATGGAAATAGGACTAAATTTCAAAGTTGTGAAATATTAGGGGTAAAATAGTAATTTGCCCATTTATGTGCTTAGGGACTAAATTGAGATGAAATGTACTTGAATGAGCTAAATTTTAATGTGTTTTAGATCAAGAGCAAAGAAAACAGATTTAGATCGAGGGAAGACGAAGGTTCTCGAATAGCCGATTTACACTATCTATCGACAACCGAGGTAAGTCCTAGCGAACATATGTTAAAAGTTTATTTATAAATCTAATGTATGATGAAATTGGTATAATTATAGTATTAAGTCATGAATTGGCCGAATGTGATGATAATAAAATTGGATTGGTTGAAATTTTATTTAATGTGAAATGAAAGATTAACTATAATTACATTCGGGCTTTAATGCCTAGCAGGCTTCGTGCCGGTGATTTATTTCGGCTTTAATGCTCTAGCGAGCTTTGTGCCGTTGATTTATTTCGTGCTTGAGCCTCAGCGTGCCTTATGCCGTGATTTATTTCGGCTTTAATGCCTAGCGTGCTTGCGTGTTTGATTTATTTGAGCTTCGAGCTCAAGGTGCCTTGTGCCGATGATTTATTTCGGCTTTAATGCCTAGCGGCTTCGTGCTTGATTTATTTTGGGCTTTAATGCCTAGCGTGCTTTGTGTCGGTGATTTATTTCGGCTTTAATGCTAGCGAGCTTTATGCCTTGATATGTTATAAATAGAGGTTACGAGAATCAAACAAGGTGAGATATATATATAGTTATGTGCTAAAAGTTCGGGTAAGAATTTGCCTACTATATTAGTAAGGAAGAAAGTGAGTTAAGTTCTTTTTGTTTTGAATCAAATGTGATGTGTAACAATGGTCAATTGCTCAAGTACTATATTATATAATGTCGAATCTATCATTGATGTGAATATACATAGCTATATGGGAAGTTGATAAAGTATATGTTCAGGATGACATAGTGATGATAATTGCTAAAAATGTGACCCAAGTATTCGGCTAGTGTATCCTATATATATATATAGGAAAAATTTATGTACAATATTATTAGTTTGAAGATTAAAGTGTTTACCTGTATGCCCATTAAAAGTGTATGTGCTTAAGACTTACTAAGCCGGTGAGCTTACTCGCTTATGTTTGTGTTCTATTTTATAGATCGATAATTCAACTACGGACTCGGGGATCATCAAGACAATGACCACACTATCACTCTCTTTGGTATAGTTATGTTTTGTAAACTTTTGAATCAAAGGCATGTATAGGCTTTGTTTTGATAAATAATGAATGATGTTGAATTGTAAATATAAATATGGCCTTGCGAATAATAAGGTCGTTGCTTTTGGTTAAGTTTAGGTTTCACATTTTGATATAGTAGCTTGCATTATAATACCATTAGACATGTGATTTCGGTCATGCTTTAAATCATATACATAAAATGATCATATGATATACATATATATATGGTGTAATGTTGGGATATGCACTTAGCTAATAAGGATAAATGTTGGATGCTAGATGATTTAAAGCATGTAATATGTTAGCAAGTTAATAGGTTGCTATATATATATTTTGAAAATGGTTTAGTAATGCTTGTTTATGTTGTTATTAAATTATCATGTTCGGATATATATCATGAAAGTTTAGTTCATATTATGTTATGTGTGAAATACTAATGATCAAATTATAGTATACTTACTTGTAATATTCGCCATAGCATTGGTAGTTTGGAGTTTATATTTTTATTTGATATTCATATGCATTAGGACATGAGTTTAGAATGGTTAAATTATTTTTGGTGAACATTTAGTGATAGAGGCATGAGATTATGTATATATAGTTATATGTTTTGTATTAATAACATTATAGATATATTTCTAAGTTAAGCACATTTGAAAAGGATATGATGAAGTTTACATGAGCTTGGCTTTGCGTAATTTGATCATGTCATCTATCACGAATTAACTGATAATGTAGATGGATGATAATGGTAATTAGTAAAGCTTTGTCATGTAGGTATTTTTGTCTTAAATAATAATGCATCTGATTGGTATATATTGAATAAAGGTGATGTACATATTCGGCTAATGTATTCAAAAATGACCAAATGAATAGTCTTTTTACTATTTGAATAAAACTTGTTTTTATAAGATAGTAAAGCTATTATTTGTAATAAGCTTGTTAGCATTATAATTTTAAAATGAAAGTACATATTTGATTGTGATAGCATGGATTAATTACTATTAATTAAGGTAATAGAATTTGTATGAGTGCGTTGATTGTGGTTTGACGAGTAATGCCTCGTAACCCTACTCCAGCGACGGATACGGGTTAGGGGTGTTACATTTTATTGTTATCAGAGCTACGGTTTAGTCGATTCTAGGACTACCGTAGTACGTAAGAGTCTAGCTATACATGCCTTTGAAATTTTATATGTGATAGTGTGGTAACTTCTGACAATTTCAATTGTATTTCATATAGTAAATGGATTCCGATCCCGATAGAGCCAGTAGTGATGATGTGGAGAGTGTTGCGCTGGTCTCGCACATGGATCGCGCCATTAGACTCTCAACCGATTGTGTAACCACGAGGAGAGGCTAAACAAGCCTTCTACCAAATGATGAATGAATGGTTTACCCAGTTTGTTCGTAATAATCTGGCTGTACAATAACCTCCACCCCGAATAATCCAACTCCGTACCTTCAAGACTTCAGATGATAGATCCAATGAGATCTAGTAGGCCTCCGTTGATAAAATCAGAAATTTGAGGTTGAGGAATTCAAGGCTAATGATGATGATGATGCAGAGAGCTGAAATGTGGTTTGATAACACTATTCGGTACTTGATGAGCTATCCCGCACTCCGCATTTAATGTTTGAAATGTGCTATATCTTTACTTCGGGACACCGCTTATCACCGTGGAATACACTAGTATCGTGGTTCCAAAGGAAAAGTGACATGGGATTTCTTCCGAATGAATTCGAAGAAATATATCATCCAGAGGTTCATCGACCGTAAGCGTAAAGAATTTCTTGAACTAAAACAGGGGCAAATGACCGTGACTGGATATGAGCGAAAGTTTGTCAGATTGAGCCGATATGCTCGGGAGTGTATATCAATTGAAGCCATTATGTGCAAAAGGTTTGAAGATGGTTTGAATGAAGATTTAAAGTTTCTTGTTGGCATTCTTGAAATCAAAGAGTTTGTGACATTAGTCGAGCGAGATTGCAAAGCTGAAGAGCTTGGGAAGGAGAAAAGAAAGGTCGAGATGAAGCTAGAGACACTCGTGAAAAGACCGTCTGTAAGAATTTTCATTCTACATCTAAGAAGTTTAGAGATGACTTCAGCCGTCATAAAGCTATTTCAGATACACCTAGACGTGATCGACCTCCAGTGAGCTCTCGAGCTACCTCGATGGCCAGTGTTGATAACGTTCCACATAATCGAGTTGAATGCAAACATTGTGGAAAATGGCATTCGGGAGTTGTAGAGTTCATGATCGGTCCGCTTTAAATGTGGATCCTCGCACCATTTTATTCGAGAGTGCCCGATGTTAGTGAAAGGAATACAACACGTAACTCTAGACCGAGCAAGGCATCAAGATGGAGTAGGCCACCTGCATTACCGCAATGTAGGTGGTAGTCGAGAGGGACGAAGAACACGGCGCTCGATTCGAGGCTAGAGCTCCAACTAGAGCTTATGTTACTCGAGCTAGAGAGGATGTCGCTTTCTAGATGTCACATCGCACTTTCACCCTTTATGATACTACGTAATTGCATTGATTGATCCTGGTTCGACCCATTCATATGTATGTGAAACTCTGGTATTCAGTAAGACTCTGCCAGTTGAGTCTATTGAGTTTGTGATTCGCGTATCCAACCCTTTGGGTAGATGTTTGTTTGTTAATAAAGTGTGTAAAGGTTGCCCATTGATAATTCAGGATTTTTGCTTCCCAGTCGATTTAATGTTGTTGTTTTCGATGAGTTTGATATAATTTTGGGAATGGGTGGTTAACTTCACATGATGCAATGGTGAATTGCAAAAGAAAGCTTATCGATTTGAGACATCGAATGGTGAGATCATTAGAATTGAATCCAATGATTTAAGTGGGTTTCCTACGCTTATATCCTCGAGGTTAGCCTGTATATATGAGAAAAGGGTGAAGCTTATTTGGCTTATGTAATCGGATAATAAATTGTCTCGAGAAACAAAGTTGAATTGCATCTGATTGTATGTAAATACCGTATGTGTTTCAAGAACTATCGGGTTTACCCCAAAGACGAGAGATTGAGTTTGCCATTGAATTAGTACGAGAATGACTCAATCTCAATAGCTCCATATCGGATGGCACCCATCGAGCTAAAAGAGTTGAAAGCACAGATTACAAGAGTTAACAGATAGGGCTTTGTACGACCAAGTTTTTCTCTTTGGGTGCACCAGTTCTTTTTGTGAAAAAGAAAGATGGAACGATGCGAATGTGCATTGATTATCTAAGAATCGAATAAGGTAACTATAAAGAATAAGTACCGTTACCTCGAATTGATGATTTGTTTGATCGGTTGAAAGAGGCTTTATTTTTGAAGATAGATTTGAGATCGGGTTATTATCATTATGAGTCGAGATACGATGTGCTAAAGACCGCATTTGGACGAGGTAATCGACATTTTGAGTTTTTGGTTATGCCTTTTAGGCTTACTAATGCACTCTTTGTTTTATGGATTTGATGAATCGGGTTTTAGACGCTTTTGGATCGATTTGTGGTAGTGTTTATTGATGACATATTGATCTACTCCAAAGATGAAATCAACACCGAGCATTTGAGATTAGTGCTACAAACTTTGCGAAATTAGCATTGTATGCAAAGTTTAGTAAGTGTGAGTTCGGATGAAAGAGGTCACTTTTTGGGACATGTTGTTTCAAAGATCGTGCATTCAAGTTGATCTCGAACAAAATCTCGGCTATACTTGATTGGAAGCCACCGAAAAATGTTTCAGATTCAAGTTTTCGGGACTTGTGGGTTACTATCGACGATTTGTGAAAGGTTTTCTATGATAGCTACCCGTTGACAAAGTTATTGCAGAAAGATGTCAGGTTCTAGTGGTCAGAAAAGTGTCAGAAAAGTTTTGATCAGCTGAAAGCCCTTTTGACAGAAGCTCCAGTGTTAGTTTAGCCTGAATCGGGTAAAGAATTTGTTGTTTATTCTGATGCTTCTTTAAATGGTTTGGGCTGCGTTTTGATGCAGGAAGGCAAAGTTGTAGCCTACGTTTCAAGACAATTGAAGCCGCATGAAAGAAATTACCCGACGCATGACTTAGAACTTGCAGCCATTGTTTTCGCATTGAAAATTTGGCGTCACTATTTATTTGGCGAGAAATGTCACATTTATTCAGATCATAAAAGTTTAAAGTATTTAATGACTCAGAAGGATCTAAATTTGAGACAACGCAGATGGTTAGAATTATTGAAAGACTATGAGTTGGTGATTGACTACCATCCAGGAAAAGCTAACGTTGTTGCAGATGCGTTAAGTCGAAAATCATTGTTTGCTCTTCGTGCAATGAACGCACAGATAACTATGTCTGGTGATGGTTTGATCATAACCGAGTTACAAGCAAGACCGATGTTTATTCAAACAAATTTGTGATGCATGTAAAGTTGACAAGGATTTGATTGCTAGACTAATTCGATGCAGAAAAGGTGCAGAGTCAGATTTTCAGATTGATGCAAATGACTGTTTGAATTTTAAAAGTGAATGTGTGTTCCGAAAAACTAAGATTTGATACAGATGATTCTGAGTGAGGCCCATAGTGGTCGATTATCAATACATCCGGGTAGCACAAAGATGTATAATGATTTGAAATAGTTCTATTGGTGGCCGGGCATGAAACGGGATATATCTGAATTTGTTTCGAAATGCTTAGTTTGTCAGCAAGTAAAAGCTGAACACCAAGTGCCATCCGGATTACTTCAGCCAATCATGATACCTGAATGGAAATGGGATAGAATTACAATAGATTTTGTATCCGGTCTTCCTATGACACCGAGTAAGAAAGATGCCATCTGGGTTATAGTTGATAGTCCACTAAATCAGCTCATTTTGTGCTGGGTCAAATGGACTTTTCACTCGATAAACTTCTTTGAATTGTAAGTATCGCAGATTGTGAGATTGCATGGTGTACCGAGATCCATTGTTTAGAAGAGACCGAGATTTACATCGCGGTTTTGGAAGAAGTTGCAAGATGCCTTAGGTACTAAACTACATTTTAGTACAACCTTTCATCCGCAGACAGACGATCAGTCTGAGCGAACTATTCAAAAACTTGAGGACATGTTGAGATGTTGCGTTCTTGAGTTTGAAGGTGCATGGGAAAGATATTTACCTCTGATTGAATTTGCCTATAACAACAGTTTTCAATCTAGTATCAAAGTGGGGCCCTATGAAGCCTTGTACGAGCGAAAGTGTCAAACACCATTATACTGGACTGAGCTCAGCGAGAATAAGATACACGGCGTTGATTTGATTAAATAAACCAAGTAAAGTAGCTATTATTAGAGACAATTTGAAAGCTGCTTCGGATCGTCAAAAGTCTTATGCTAATTTGAAACGTAAAGACATTGAATTTCAGGTCAGAGATTGAGTATTTTTAAAGGTCTCTCCGTGGAAGAAAGTGCTCCGTTTTGGCCGGAAAGGCAAGTTGAGCCCGAGGTTCATTGGACCGTATGAAATCATTGAACGTGTTGGACCTGTTGCTTATAGGTTGAAGCTACCCTCTGAATTAGAAAAGATACACGATGTATTTCATGTTTCTATGCTCCGTAGATAAAGATCAGATCCGTCACATGTGATTGCTCCGTCTGAGGTTGAGATACAACCTGATATGACGTATGAGGAAAAACCGATCCGTATTTTAACTCGGGAAATGAAAGAGTTAAGAAACAAAAAGATTTCCTTAGTGAAAGTATTATGGAATCGGCACGGAGTTGAAGAGGCTACGTGGGAGCCTGAAGATTCAATGAGGCAACAATATCCGACGTTGTTTAACGGTAAGATTTTCGGGGACGAAAATCCTTAAGGGGGAGAGTTGTAATGCATCGAATTGGACCCTAATCGAGCGGTGGTTTTGGGACCACAATTGAGCAGAAATATTTAAATATTATATTTAGTGTTTATTATATATGAATTTATGTGTGTGAAAGTTTCAGAGAAAAATTTTATCGTTTAAGTATGGAATTTGATAAAAAGGACTTAATCGCGTAAAAGGTAAAAGTGGCATACTAAAGTGTAAGGTGCTAATTTGAGCATGGCTTTTTAATATGAAGTGTTAAATGGGTAAAACACCCATTTTTAAGTTAGTGGGTGGTATATGACATGATTGACCTTAAGTTTTATATTATATAATTTTATGATATAAGGTTAGTTTAGTAATTTGGTAATTATTTATTATATGTTAAAATAAACAAGAAAAGAAAGCCATCACCTTTTTACTCATCCATGGCCAAATGTGGAGGAAGAAAATAAGCTTTAGATTCTTTGAAATTTCGGCACTTTGAAGCCAAAAATTCAAGGTGAGTTTTAGTTAGTTTTCGATAAATTTTACGTTTTGAGATCGTTGCTTGAACCGTAGTGACCCATGTTAAAATTTTTGAATCTAAGCATGCTTGATGTTGCTATTGATAGATTCATATGTTTTTGATATTTGATGATCTTAAATAAAAGATAAGTTAAGAATTAGTATTTTATGTATTGGAAATTTTGATGAATTTTTGTGTTTAGGGCCAAATTGTAAAAATGAAATTTTAGGGGTTTATTTGCAAAATAAGTGAAATGTGAGGACTTGTAAAGTCCCTAGGAATATTCGCCCTTGTATAGTCTTAGCTAATTTGGTGTATTTTGTGTGTTATGGAAATAGGACTAAATTTTAAAGTTGTGAAATATTAGGGGTAAAATAGTAATTTGCCCATTTATGTGTAGGGACTAAATTGAGATGAAATGTACTTGAATGAGCTAAATTTTAATGTGTTTTAGATCAAGAGCAAAGAAAAACGGATTTAGATCGGGGAAGAGCGAAGGTTCTCGAATAGCCGATTTGCCGGTCTATCGACAACCGAGGTAAGTCCTGCGAACATATGTTAAAAGTTTATTTATAAATCTAATGTATGATGAAATTGGTATAATTATAGTATTAAGTCATGAATTGGCGAATGTGATGATAATAAAATTGGATTGGTTGAAATTTTATTTAATGTGAAATGAAAGATTAACTATAATTACATTAGTGCTTTAATGCTAGCGTGCTTCGTCTTGGTGATTTATTTCAGCTTTAATGCCTAGCGAGCTTCGTGCGTTGATTTATTTCGCTTCGAGCCTAGCGAGCCTTGTGCTTGATTTATTTCGGCTTTAATGCTCAGCGTGCTCGTGTTTGATTTATTTGAGCTTGAGCCTAGCGTGCCTTGTCTTGATTTATTTCGGCTTTAATGCCTAGCGAGCTTCGTGCGTTTGATTTATTTCGAGCTTTAATGCCTAGCGAGCTTCGTCTTGTGATTTATTTCGGTTTTAATGCCTAGCGAGCTTTATGCCGATGATATGTTATAAATGGAGGTTCGAGAATCAAACAAGGTGAGATATATATATATAGTTATGTGCTAAAAGTTCGGGTAAGAATTTGCCTACTATATTAGTAAGGAAGAAAGTGAGTTAAGTTCTTTTGTTTTGAATCAAATGTGATGTGTAACAATGGTCAATTGCTCAAGTACTATATTATATAATGTCGAATCTATCATTGATGTGAATATACATAGCTATATGGGAAGTTGATAAAGTATATGTTCAGGATGACATAGTGATGATAATTGCTAAAAATGTGACCCAAGTATTCGGCTAGTGTATCCTATATATATATATAGGAAAAATTTATGTACAATATTATTAGTTTGAAGATTAAAGTGTTTACCTGTATGTTCATTAAAAGTGTATGTGCTTAAGACTTACTAAGCCAGTGAGCTTACTCTGTTTATGTTTGTGTTCTATTTTATAGATCGATAATTCAACTACGGACTCAGGGGATCATCAAGACAGTCGACCACACTATCACTCTCTTTGGTATAGTTATGTTTTGTAAACTTTTGAATCAAAGGCATGTATAGGCTTTGTTTTGATAAATAATGAATGATGTTGAATTGTAAATATAAATATGGCCTTGCGAATAAGGCTGTTGCTTTTGGTTAAGTTTAGGTTTCACATTTTGATATAGTAGCTTGCATTATAATACCATTAGACATGTGATTTCGGTCATGCTTTAAATCATATACATAAAATGATCATATGATATACATATATATATATGGTGTAATGTTGGGATATGCACTTAGCTAATAAGGATAAATGTTGGATGCTAGATGATTTAAAGCATGTAATATGTTAGCAAGTTAATAGGTTGCTATATATATATTTTGAAAATGGTTTAGTAATGCTTGTTTATGTTGTTATTAAATTATCATGTTCGGATATATATCATGAAAGTTTAGTTCATATTATGTTATGTGTGAAATACTAATGATCAAATTATAGTATACTTACTTGTAATATTCGCCATAGCATTGGTAGTTTGGAGTTTATATTTTTATTTGATATTCATATGCATTAGGACATGAGTTTAGAATGGTTAAATTATTTTGGTGAACATTTAGTGATAGGGCATGAGATTATGTATATATAGTTATATGTTTTGTATTAATAACATTATAGATATATTTCTAAGTTAAGCACATTTGAAAAGGATATGATGAAGTTTACATGAGCTTGGCTTTGCATAATTTGATCATGTCATCTATCACTTAATTAACCGATAATGTAGATGGATGATAATGGTAATTAGCAAAGCTTTGTCATGTAGGTATTTTGTCTTAAATAATAATGCATCGATTGGTATATATTGAATAAAGGTGATGTACATATTCGCTAATGTATTCAAAATGACCAAATGAATAGTCTTTTTACTATTTGAATAAAACTTGTTTTTATAAGATAGTAAAGCTATTATTTGTAATAAGCTTGTTAGCATTATAATTTTAAAATGAAAGTACATATTTGATTGTGATAGCATGGATTAATTACTATTAATTAAGGTAATAGAATTTGTATGAGTGCGTTGATTGTGGTTTGACGAGTAATGCCTCGTAACCCTACTCCGGCGACGGTTATGGGTTAGGGGTGTTACAGGAAGCATCCTCTCTGGCTCGTGTAGCATAAGCTCTAGCTGGAGCTCTAGCCTCTGATCGTATTGCGGTGTCTTTCGTCCCTCTCTGACTGCCACCTACATTGCCTGAATGTCTGAGTGGTCTACCCCGTGCTGGCACACTACTCAGTCTAGTGTTCTGAGTTACATTTTGCTCGGCTAACATCGGGCACTCTCGAATAAAATGATCCGACGATCCACATTTAAAGCAGGACCGATCACGAACTCTACAACTCCTAGGATGCCATTTCCCACAATGTTTACACGCAGCCTGGTTCTGCGAAACATTACCGACACTAGCTATCGACGTGGCTCGGGATCTCACCGAGATCGATGGCGTATAGGCAAGTCCGAAGTGGCTTTATGTCGATGGGGTCATCTCGAACTTCTTATGCATGAATGGAAAATTTTACTCGATGATCTTTTTCGAGTGTCTCTAGCTTCTACTTCAGCTTTTCTTTTCACCTTTTCGAGCTCTTCGGCTTTACAAGCTCGCTCGACTAATGTCACAAACTCTTTGATTTCAAGAATGCCAACAAGTAACTTTATGTCTTCATTCAGGCCGTCTTCAAATCTTTTACACATAATGACTTTGGTAGATATGCACTCCCGAGCGTAATGGCTCAATCTGACAAACTTCCTCTCATATTCTGTCACAGTCATGCGACCCTGTTTTAATTCCAAAAATTCTTTCTGTTTCTGATCGATGAATCGCTGACTGATATATATTTCTTACGGAACTCAATTTGAAAGAAGGCCCAAGTTACTTTTTCTTTCGGAACTACGGATACCAGTGTGTTCCACCAATGATAGGCAGTGTCCCGAAGTAGAGATATAGCACACTTTAAGCATTCATCCGAGTACAAGATAACTCATCGAAAATTCGAATAGTGTTATCAAGCCACATCTCGGCTCGCTTCACGTCATCATCATCATTGGCCTTGAATTCCTCGGCCTATATTTTCTCGATTTTATCAACGGGAGGCCTGCTAGATCTCATCGAATCTATCATCGAAGTCTTTGAAGGTACCGGAGTTGGATTATTCGGGGGTGGAGGTTGTTGTACAGCCGGATTAGTCTGAATAAACTGGGTAAACCATTCGTTCATCATCTGATAGAAGGCTTGTTTAGCCTCCCCCTCATGGCTACCCGAAATTGGTCGAGAGTCTAATGGCGCTGATCCACACGCGGGACAAGGCGTAACGCTCTCTACATCATCAGCTACGGCTCTATCGGGATCAGGATCCATTTACTATATAAAATACAATTAAAATTGTCAGAAGTCACCACACTATCATATCTACAATTCAAAGGCATGTATAGCTAGGCTCTTACGCACTACGGTAGTCCTAGAATCGACTAAACCGTAGCTCGATACCAATAAATGGAACACCCTTAACCCGTATCCGTCATGGGATTAGGGTTCTGCTACTAATAGACAAATATTTTTCAATTTATTAATTCATATCCTAAGCAGATAAAGCACATGGGCATAATAAATATATATAAATATACTTAATATACAAGTTAAAACATATTCAATGTAATCATCCACAAATACAAAATGATCAAACAATATACTTCTATCCTTATTATTAGCATATTTATCTATTTTATTCTATTATACAAACACCTAATTAGTACCACTCCTTTGTATACATTTCATGCAAACATGCCTCACGTACCATTTCGTTTTAAACCAAAACACACGAACACAGTAATTGGAACTACTAATAAGCATCATTACGATTACATGCATACATCACTTGACATTACACCTATGGACTAAGAGACAATACACTTCATATATATATATATCTATATACCTATATCCGAATATGCATAACCTTAGTTTTAATGCATAACCCCAATATAACTTTGCATGTTATATGCATAGATCAAAGACCGAATGTACCAACTAAACTTCCATAATTCATGCAAAATTTATGTTACTTATTTGTACTACAATTGACCATACTTAAACATAGGTCTCAAAACCAACTTAACCTAAAAACACAAGCATATAAACCATGCCTTGACCGAACATTCATTACCAATTTTCCATAATTTATAACTACTTATACTTATCATTAACAATGAATCCAACAAGTTAACTTATACATATATAAAATCATTTCTATACAGCTACATTTAACTTCCAAGCATTATAAGCATACATCTTATACCAAAGTTTAAAACAGACTATTATATCAAACATATAAACAATGCTTAAACCAAAAGTAACAGCCTTATTCGCAAGGCCATATATATACATTTACAAAATCGAACATCATTCATTACTTATCAAAATACAGCCTATACATGCCTTTGATTCAAAAAGGAAACATATATGTATACCAAAGAGAGTGATAGTGTGGTTGACTTTCTTGATGATCCCCTGAGCCCGTAGTTGAATCAATGATCTATAAAATAAAAATACACACATACAGAGTAAGCTCACTAGTTTAGTAAGTCTTAAGCCAAAGATAATTCACTAATCAAGCACTTTAACACTTTTAATCAATAAATGTATGACATTGTATATGTATATTTCGATATGCAATTGATACAAAACCGAATACTAGTAATATATTAACTCAATTACTTCACTACCATCAACTCGCAACTCATCAAAGCACAAAGTACATATATTACATGAATCGCATGTTTATAATCATGTAAATTCAACATTCATATCTATTACATTATCACACTAAAAATTCTATTATTTCTATATTCATACACATCGATTATAAGCTCAAATTCACATAACACCATTCTTAACATAATATTTCAACTCAAGTAACATTAATCACAACTTACCTTACTTCGATGAATTCAAATGGGACTTATGCTTACGAGTTTTTAACTCAATAGATTCACTATGTTACACCTCGAGCAATTTATGGTTTCTTCGTTTTAAAGTATCACGGCATTAAGCTTGCTAGGCACGAAGCCCTAATATATCATCAAGCACTAAGCTCTGCTAGGCACGAAGCTTTGAATATGTCACCCAGACTAAGCCTGCTACACATCTGAGAGATATGTATTATTAACCATACCTTCGGTTCAATATCCATCTCATCTCATATTCAGTATATATATATATAGCTCCTTTCGAATCATAAATATATATATACATATATGTTCAAAACACTCAATGCATCCACCCTTATACATGTATATAAATATATGTATTTCAACTTAGCATTCGCCATACTATAATTATGTTTGTTCTCATACCTTATTGAATTCAACAACATTGAATTTTCAACTAATCCCAATTTATCCAAGAAATATATCCATATACAAGTGCTTAATAATTCCCATTACATCATCATACTCAAAATCCATATCCCATTCGGCATCATTATAATTGAAACTTTAAATTCATTTGCACAAATACCTTTATTTATTAAAACCACTCAAACAAACCAATGGCTTATAAACTTACCTCGAGGTTGATAAATTAGTATTTTAGGCTATTCGTTCACTTTAGCTTTTCCCTAGAACCGACTCCTTTTCTTTTTGTTCTCGATCTAATTAAATGTCAAATAAAACTTATTCACATTTATTTCCATTTAATTTAATCCAAAATTCAAGATTATAAATTTTATTCTTTTACCCTAGAATTCTCAAATTTTGTTATTTAATCCCCAAAGCATAACACTCAAAGTACAAGAAATTTAGACTAAATTCTCAAGGACTGAATCTTCCTCATCATTTACTAAATCTATTTGAACAGTTAATTTGCATATTTAACCCTCAATCGTTTACCATGCTTACAATATAATCCTTAAGGTTCTAATTACATGATATCAAAAATCTAATAACACCAACTCAATGCCGAATATTCATAGTTGATATATCATCTCATTTCATTTTTTTTAGCTACATAGTTTATTCATGAATTTTCTTTTCATGAGTTCCTCATTGAAATGATTTCCATCAAGAATTTCAAAGAAGAAATTGATAATCTAAAATATATATTACATGTTCTAGTTTAAACCATACAAACACAAAATTCTTGTCCATGGCAACATTCGAATGACACATCTATAATGAAAATTTGGACATGGGTTAACTAATTTACAAGACTACAACCTCAAAAGTATTGAAATTATCAAAAATCAAGATGAATTACTCACCAAATTAAGCCATGCAAAGACCGAAAATGATGAAGGCCATTACTCTTCTTCTTCTTTAAAGTTTAAGAAATAACAAAGAAATAAAAGATGGACATTCCACCCATTAGTGACTTGTTTTTGTTTTTATTATAATAATCATTTCATACATATATTATTATTCATTTCATATTATGAATATAAAACATTTATTTAGTATTATTTAAAGTGCTTTTGCCGTCCACTATACCTTCATGGTGGTTAATTTACCACTCCAACACCCATGCAAAATAAGACTATTCAATTTGACCACCAACTTTCCTAGAAACCAATTTTTTTTCATATTTTATCTATTATAATATTATAACATATATTAAATTGTTTCATTATAATATAAAATAAAACAACCAAATTCAATCACTATTACATGCATAATCATGACCATCCACTATCTCCATTTTATGGTCAATTTGTAACTTTAAACCTCCAATTTATAAAGACGTCATCAATTCAAGACTTACACATTTAACCACCAAATTTTCTATTTATACGATTAAGCCCTTTTTCACAATTAAGCACTAAACGATCAAATTTTAATACGAACTTTTTACACACACCAATTCACATATAATGAGCATATAAAATAATATTAAAATATTTTTCCAACTCGAATTCGTGGTCCCGAAACCATCGTTCGATTAGGGTCAAAATTGAAACATTACGGTCTCGAAACCATCGCTCGACTAGCCCCAAAATTGGTCACATTACGAGTATTCGGTGATCTAACGATTCAACATGCCCTCAATAATCCCATACTTTTAGTAAATGGAAATAGTGTTCCAACTTTCAAATCACCATTAAGATGATATCATTCAACATTACTCAATTTCACATACTTTTACAATTTTCCAATGCGCATGTATAGCAACATTTCTAATGTAACATAGCAAACTATCCATGCAATCATATCATGCATAAACTCATGTCTCAGAAAATCATGCTATATATACAATCAATCTCATACCAAATAACACAACCATGCATCACAATATCATTCACACGATTACCATCATCAAAGTAGAAACTTTACTAACATATCAATCTCTTAGGGCTCAAACGTACTTGGTTCGACCACTTTCAAAATTAATTATTTGGATATTAAGCCAATCCAATCAGCAAGCTAAATCATCAAATATATCAAAAATTTATCATTTTAATTAAGTTTTAAGTTTAAGCCCACACCTTATTTTTGCTTTCTCCTAGCGAATCTTCCAATTTTCCTTAATAAACCTTAAAACAAAAAATCAGTATAAATTCCATCAATTCATCTCCTTAAACACCCACTCATGGGCTCCAACAAATCATCAAAATTATTACTATTTTACGATTCCAAACTAGTTAGATTTCTTACACTATTTTATTCTAAATCATGCACGAGAACATCTTTTGGCTTTACGGTTGATTTAGGGTGTCTGATCAGCACCTAAAACAATTGCATATTGGAAAATCAGTAGTAATATTTATTAAAAATCCCTGATTTAATCAATCCATAACCTTTTCCCAACAACTCTATCGAAACAACAAACTAGTTTACAATTAATCACACTTACACTTCCCGAATTGTGATACCCGAAATGACTAATTGATCAAGAACATCTTTCCCTAATTAACCATGTGATTAAAGGATGATTAGCAGGGTTCATGATTAGGAGGCAAGAACCAAGAAACAAAACAACCCATTTTCTTGCACATAGGTGCATGCACCACCACCTGCGATGGCCAAATTTAGGGCTAATTTAAAAACGATTTAAAGATCCATTAAAATATGGAAAACACATTTAAAATATTTAAACTTCTCCTAAATTTCAGATCTTAAAATTTAGGTTTTAATTGACAAGATTAATCAACAAATTTAAGAAAGAAGAGATCTTACAGGCTAGTTGAGAGAAACAACAATGGTACTTTCTTGGCAATGTTTGGGATCAATCTTGGAGTTCAAGGTTTCAGATTTGGGGCTGATTTTAATGAGGAAAAATAACAGCAAGATTGTGGAGAAGATGTTAACAAATCTTAAGACAAAAAGAAAAATAAAGAGATGGTAAAACTAGGTGTAGGTGACGGCAACAATGGAGGAAGAAAGAAAAAAAAATTAAAGATCAATGAGGAGAGGTGATAGCTCGATGAATCAAATTGAAAATGCAAAGAGGGGGTGAATTGGCCTTAAAAAAATTTGGTGAAAGCAAAGGTAGGAATGAAAAAAAGAACACAAAGAATTTAGAGTGGTTCGGCCCCAATTGCCTAATCCACTATTTTTGCCACTAAGGATTTTCCCAAATTCACTAATTTGTTCAAACTTTGAGGATAAGGTTTAACCTTACAACTCCTTAATATTTCTACCCTAAATCCTAAGTTTCAATCCCTTTGAAGGAGATACAAATGAGCAAACAAAGAAGCAATCCTTGCAAGATAAAATTGTTTACAAATTGAAACAAAAATACAATAAGATACACTTAAGCAAAGGAATAGAGAAAAAACTCAAAAGTGTATGTAGGAAGAATATGAAAATTTAAGCTCTAAGGTTGTTTAATTGATGATTTTTGCTTGAAATTACTTTCTTGGATGTTTTAGGACTTTGAAAGATGATATTTATACCTCTAATTGATTTCCACCATTGAGGTTGTTGGTGAAGTTAATATAGCCGTTGGGGATGTAAAACCAAAGCATTTATTTCACCTACAACTGCAAGTATTGACACCTCCAAAACGGGTATCGATATTTGTTGTCATAAATGATAATTCAAAGGACCGTTGGAATGAAATAATTGATACTTAAAAATATTTTATCAATATTTCATGAAATAGGTATCAATATTGGATCGATATTTCGTAGGGTTTATAAGAAACATGATACAAATTTGGTATCGTTTTTAAGAAAAGTATCGATTATTTTAAAAAAGTATCAATACCAAAAACATGATATCGAAAATTTTTAGGGTTTCTAAAAACAGAATGCCTTTTTGGTCTCAATTTTTCTAAGGGTATCGATATTTCCAAAATTATCGATACTTGGCCAAATGATATCGATACTTTTTGGCCTGGAGCAATTATGACTTGTTTGAAAATAATTTTGATGTGTTAAAATGATTTTAACTTAATTGATATCATTTTGTCTTGGTTAAAAACATTTTCACTTGATTTTAAAATTGATTCAAAATTTTCTAAGAGTTTATTGTAAATATTCAAAGGTTTATTTCTTAGAATTCAAATTTAAAATTGTTTTGTCCATTTTAGCATATATTCAAAAATAATTTTAATTTTTATATCAAAATCTTTTATCAAATAAAGCATAGTTTAACAATCTCCCATTTTTTATATAACAAAATCTTTGGTAAATTTGTTTTTGAATAATTGCTCCCCTTAATAAAAGACATTTTAAATTTGAGGCCAAAATAAAATTTGTCATTCAAGTTGGCATTCATTTTACTTGAAAAATTTTGGTCACAAAAAATTCATTTAGTTATCATCAAAGTGTAATCGATCAATTTATCTTTTCTTCTCCCCTTTTGTTATATCAAAAACAAATAAAGCTTAAAGAGAAAAGAAGCTAGCTCATCAAAAGATAGATAAAGTTAAATGAGCATCTAAAAATATCTTAAGATACAAATAAAACAATAAAGTGCAATAAAAGATATAGGCATAAACATAAAAATAAAGGTGCAAATGTTATGAAAATGAATTGTATGGTCTAGAGCTAGTCTAATCATCATGATGAGGGGATAAAGGAGGCGTTGAAGGGAAACGAGCTAAGAGAGGTGTTATTTGTGTCTCCAAAGTTGAGAGACGAGAGTCCACATCTTCCCTAAAACCTCAAATGAAACACCCCAAACCCGGCCCACGAGCCTTGACCGGATCTGGTATGTTCCCCGGTGTAAACCGTTTCAAATTCCTTTGTTACTTAGGGAAAACTTGTGTGATTTGGAAGAAAGATCGTTTTGGGTTGGGCTTGAGATGAAAACAAGTTTATTTCATTATAAAAAATCCTTTACTTTAGGTGACAAAACATTTGGGCTTTGTTTTAAAAATAGATTTACTTAATCTTTTTAATAAATAAAAGTTTGTAAGCTTAATAAATAAAAACAGAATAAAATAGTTCTACTAAGGCCTTATTACATCAAATAATTCCCAAAATTTAAATTCAAAATACTTAAAGTAAAATAGTCCAAATAAAAGAAATCAACTTCACATGGCCTCTACTAAGCATCTCACTAGGCAGGTCCATCACCGATCGTCACCGAAAAATAATTCCACAAGGGGTGAGTCAAATAGACTCAATGTGTAACCAACACTAAAATCTAACAAGTTAGGTGCACATTATCACACATGTTCATAAACAATTAAAAGAAAATAATGATGCAACCCGAACCCAAACCTATATAGCCATCCGCTACCGCCCCCATACCAACTCGCACAGTGGGGACTACTAAGTCAACCCTCCATCCGCTACACACCATCGAAGCGTCGTTTGTAGTCGACGTGCTCATCGCCCTTATAAAATTTGTGGTCTTAGGTTACCACATTCAGATATCGTGGTCTTAGGTCACCACATTTAGTTTTTGTGGTCTTAGGTCACCACATTCAGATTTCGTGGTCTTAGGTCACCACATTAACTTCCCCTTTTCATATAACCCATATGCCCCATATTTCATACATATTATGCAATTTCATGCCTTAATTCACATTCTTATCAGTTTTTACATGTTAAAAAAAATAACATATGTTCATAATCCTAGTAGGAGTAGGAAACGTACCTGAGTACTTTTGTACCATAACATGGTACCTTAGCCATATTCACATTCTTATAAACATACACATATTAATTATTGCCATAAATCTTATTAAAAAGTAGTGTGGGGTGTTTTTGATTCGCTTAACAATTTCACTGAAATCCCGAAATCGATCTACTGCCTTAGATCTTTAACTTCCTACATTCGGCCCATATTAAAGTTTTAATGAAAACCCATTCGGCCACAAAACCAAATCCTAGTAGGATTTGTGCACTAAAACTTACCTTAATGCCGATTTGCTTATCACTCAAATCTCGAAAACTTTGCTATTCTCCTCCTTGTATTCGGCCAAACATTGGATCTCTACATAGGTTAGTTTTGGCTTTTTAAACAAAGTAAGAGATAGATCTAGATATCCAAAATAGGCCTTGGCCGAATATACTTATGTGCTTACCTTCCAAATCTTAAATCTCAAAAATGATCATTTGTCTTAGGTGCACGTCAAATCCTATAATCATATGTTAGATCGACTTTTAACACTTAATCACTATTAAATGGCCTTTGGCCGAATGTCAAAGTGTGACTCACCTTAGATCCTTGAAATCTCAAAGCACTATTTGACTATGAAGATGTTGACAATAGCAGAGATCCCGAAGAACCTTCAAGTTTTGTCCAAAGATCACTAATAGGATTAATACCTTGATTTCGACAATACTAAAAGTAGAAGAATGGAAACCAAATTTTTGATCTTACCCTTACTTGAAGAAATCGACAGCACCTATGCTTGGAGCTCCTCAAAGATTCGGCTATGGAGTCTTGAAGACTAGTTGACTATGGCCTAGAGGTGTGTCAACACTTTTGATTTTTGAGGCTTAAAGAATCAGCAATGGTGGATAAAGTAGAAGTAGATTTTGGTTTGACAAAATAAAAAGAGAAGAGAGAATATTGCTTAGGGAATTCGGCAGAGAATAAGAGGGAAGAAAAGTGTGAAGAATGGCCTTGTTTTCTCCTATTTGCCGAAACTACTACCCCAAGAGTCCCCCATTCGGCCATCTCTTCCATTCCTAACTTTTCTCTTTATCTCTTCATAAACAAATAATCCAATTATCTCTTCTTTTATCCTTAAAATAATCTAATATTAAATCACCATTTATCTACTATTTATCCGAAAATTTAAAGAGAATAAAACTCCTCTTTCAAGTGCCTTAATGCCGTCCAACTCTCTCGTTCCTTGCACCAAAATAAAATTCCTTTGTTTGCTCCCCGAGTGACTCGAACCTAGGCTCCTTCCCCTTAATTGTGGCGTCACCTACTGGGCTTTAAGTGGTGCCTCCTTACCACTTTTCCAAGCCCGTTCTTGTGTCAAATTCCTCCTATTAATTTTCTTAAGACCACCTTCCTTAGTTTCCCCTTTTTAAACCTTAAAACTTAACATTTCCATATATTTCCAGGTTTCCAAAATGTTCACTTTCCTCTTTTAACTTAAGTTTCCAAAATGTTCACTTTCCTCTTTTAACTTAACATTTCCAAGTTTCCAAAATGTTCACTTTCCTCTTTAAACTTAACATTTCCAAGTTTCCAAAATGTTCATCATACATTCATAATACATAGGACATGCCATTTCGTATAATTAAATCAAAATTACATAGGCCCATTTTCAGGATGTTACAGTTCTACCCCCTTAAAATAAATTTCATCCTCGAAATTGCCTGGCTAGAATAAATGAGGGTATTACTGTCGCATTGCCTCTTCTGGCTCCCATGAAGCTTCTTCTGATCCATGATTTCTCCATAGCACTTTGACTAAAGGCACTGATTTCCGTCGTAGCACTTTCACATCTCGTTCTAGAATCTAAATCGGCTCTTCCGCGTAAGACAAGTCTGACCTTAGCTCCACTTCTTCAACTGGTACCACATGAGATGGATCCGATAGGTAGTGACGTAGCATGGATACGTGGAATACGTCGTGTATCTGTTACAACTCTGGTGGCAACTCTAGTTGGTATGCCACTGGTCCAACTCGCTTCAACACTCGATAGGGTCCTATAAACCTTGGACTTAACTTCCCTTTGCGACCAAATCTCATCACCTTCTTCCAAGGCGAAACCTTAAGAAATACTTGGTCTCCCATATTAAATTCAATCTCCTTTCGTTTGAGGTCCGCGTACGACTTATGTCTATCGGATGCTTCCTTTAACCATGCCCGAATTATCTCAACCTTCTCTTCAGACTCTGCTACTAATTCTGGACCCAAAACTCGACGTTCTCTCAATTCCGTCCAACATGTAGGAGTCCGACACTTTCGACCATACAGCGCTTCATAAGGTGCCATTCGGATACTTGCTCGGTAGGCGTTGTTGTAGGCAAATTCGCTAGAGGCAAATATTCCTCCCAACTACCTGAAATCCATCACACAACCCTCAACATATCCTCCAATACTTGGATTACCCGCCGATTGCCCGTCCATTGTGGATGAAAGGTAGAGTGAAATCCAACTTAGTGCTGAAGCTTGATGAAGTGCCTCCAAAATCGAGATGTAAATCTTGGGTCTCTATCCGAGATGATAGACACCGACACTCCATGTAGCCTCACAATTTCATCACATATAGTTTAGCCAATTTCAAAAGAATAATCAACCTCACGGGATAAAGTCTTGCGGAGTTGGTTAAACGGTCCACTATTACCCATACCGAGTCCTTCTTAGTAGGCGTAAGGGAAGCCCACTAACGAAGTCCATGGTAATTCTTTCCCACTTCCATCGCGAAATTTCAATTGGTGAAACAATCCGATGGAACTTGGTGTTCAGCCTTAACTTGTCGACCGTCGCCGACATTTCCCCCAATTCAAAGAACTTCCCGCTTAAGATCACCACCAAGCTGTTCTCTTAGATCCTCAGATAGGTTGATGCCTCCGTGATGCATAGCATAAGGGCTACCATGCGCTTCCCGAAGAATCCTCTGTCTTAACTCCTCGTCCCTCAGCATACAGACCTTTCCTTTGAAGCACAATACTCCCTTATCACTAACACCATAGTCCTCTAACTCTCCGTTTTGTACTTGCTGTAGCTTAGCACTTAGGTCCTCATCAGCCAACTGTCCTTCTTTCACCTCATTTAACCACGTCGGCTTGACTTGCAATTCTGCCAACAGACTCCCATCATCATACAAACTCAAGTGTGCGAATAACGCCCTCAGATCTGACACCACCTTCCGACTTAGCACATCCGCTACCACATTCGCCTTGCCCAGGTGATATTCTATCGAACAGTCATAGTCCTTCAGCAATTCAACCCACCTTTACTGCCTCAAGTTTAACTCCTTCTGAGTCAGCAAATACTTGAGACTCTTGTGGTCTGTGTAGATTGTCGATTTTTTGCCATAAAGGTAGTGCCTCCATACCTTAAGAGTGAAGACCACTGCCGCTAATTCCAAGTCATGCGTCGGGTAATTCACCTCATGTGGCCTCAACTATCGGGACGCATATGCGACTACCTTCCCGTCTTCCATCAATACGCAACCCAAACCTATATGGGAAGCGTCACAATACGCTGTAAAATCCTTTCTTGCCTCCGGCTGAATCAACACTGGAGCTTCCGTCAATACCTTCTTAAGTTTTTCAAAGCTCTCCTGCTACTTATCTGTCCATACAAAGGGTACTTCCTTCCTCAACAACTTTGGTAAAGGTGCGGCTATTGACGAAAATCCTTCCACGAACCTTTTGTAATAGCCTGCCAATCCCAAGAAACTACGAATCTCTGCCACTGACTTAGGTGGTTTCCAATCCAACACTGCTTCGATCTTTCTAAGATCCACTCTTATTCCTTCAGTAGACACTACGTGTCCTAAGAAAGCAACTTTCCTAAGCCAAAATTCACACTTGCTGAATTTGGCATAAAGCTTCTTCTCCCTCAATACTTGCAACACAATCTGGAGATGCTCATCATGCTCCTCTTTAGTCGTGGAGTATACGAGGATGTCATCGATGAACACTACGATGAACCTATCCAAGTAAGGTTGAAACACCCGGTTCATCATATCCATGAATGTGGCTGGGGCGTTGGTCAACCCAAACGGCATTATTACAAACTCAAAATGGCCGTATCTTGTCCTAAAGGCTGTCTTATGGATATATGCCTCCTTCACCTTCAACTGATGATATCCCGACCTTAAGTCGATCTTTGAAAACACTGCTGCCCCCTTAAGCTGATCGAACAGGTCGTCTATCCTTGGTAAGGGGTACTTGTTCTTGATGGTCAGCTTATTTAACTGACGATAGTCTATGCACATACGCATAGCTCCATCCTTCTTCTTCACAAATAGGACCGGTGCTCCCCATGGAGACACACTGGGTCGAATAAACCCACGATCCAACAATTCTTGGATTTGAGCCTTGAGCTCAACCAACCCCTTTGGTGCCATTCTATAAGGGGTAATGGACACGAGTCTGTGACCCCGTGACATGTCAATTCCAAACTCTACCTCCCTATCCGGGGTATTCACAGTAATTCCTCTGGGAACACATCCTTAAAGTCCCTTACAGTTCCAACTCCACTGACACCTCCTTCCTTTCCATCTAATGCACTTACAAAGGCTAAGAATGACCTGCACCCTTTACGAACCATCTTCTCCGCCTTCAATGCCGAAACTACGTTAGACAAGTAGTTTCTTCTTTCTCCTATCATTACTACCACTTCATCTTTCGGGTTCCTTAGTTCCATTCGTTTAGCCGCACAATCCAATACGACCCGGTGCTCTACTAACCAATCCATACCAAGTATGAGGTCAAACTCCCCAAAGGGTAGTTCCATTAAATCAGCCCAAAAGTTCACTCCCTGAATTTCTAGGGATACACTCCGAAAGATCTTATCCACCACTACAGTTTGGCCTAATGGGCTTACTACAGTCATCTCCCTATCAGAAAGTTTAGAGTCTAGGCCTAGTATTTCAACTACACTACAGGCAACATAAGAATGGGTCGAGCCCACATCAATAAGAGCAAAATAGGGCTTGCCATGAATGAGGAACGTACCGGTTATGACGTCCGGTGCGTCTCCATCCTCCCTCCGACGAACCGCATAAATCAAACCCGACTGCCTTGCCTCAGTATTAGCAGCACCTCGGCCTGGTGTTCCACGTCCTCTACCATTTCCTCGATTATTCGGACCACGACCTCGCTGAGGTTGTTGTCCTCTACTACCGATTAGCATTACGAATCTGGCGATTCTCATTGGTTTCTTGGGCAGTCCTTGATCATATGGTCCTTTGACCCACATCTAAAACACCCACCTGTCTTCTTCCAGCATTCGCCTAAGTGTTTCTTCCCACACTGATCACAAGGACGATACTGCCCTCCTGTACCAACTTGTTGACCCTTCAGCCCATCAGCTCTAGGCCTTTTTTGTACATTTCCTGACGATCTTGACGACCCATAACCCCTCTTGGGTTTATTCCTATCAGAGCTATGCTTAACCGAATCCTTGATTCCCTCAGCTACCTTAGCCTTTTCTACCAACGTGAAAAATTCCCGCTCCTGATGTGGAGCTATCAATAACCTTAGGTCATCCCTTAAATCGTCTTCAAACCGCACACACCGCTCATGCTCTGTAGCCACTACTCCTCGAGCATATCGGCTTAACCTCAGAAATTTAGCTTCATACGCTGCTACTGACTTGTTCCCTTGAACCAGTCTTAGAAATGCCTTCCTCTGCTCATCGAAGATAACGTGCCGACATACTTCTTCCGATATCTTTGTCTTAACATATTCCTGTGTCAGTCCTCAAGCTGTGGCACCATCCCGAAGCGTTAACCACCATTGATACGCTTTATCGTGTAGCAGTGCCACCATTCCTTTTAACTTCTCCTCAGGAGTCAGATCGAGCTCATCCATAATGCGCTCGGTTGCTCCAACTAGTATTCATTTGTCTGGGTGCCACACGGATACTCCACGGAATACTTCACTCAGATGGCTCGAGTCACTCGGGTATAGATTTCGAGCTCCGTATTCCTCCAAAGACCACCACCATTTCAAGAACCCGCAGATAGCTGCGATACAAGATCATCCCCGTCTGAGAGCTTGGCGCTTGACACCAACAACTAGGGGTGGTGGTGGCGGTGGTAACTCATTGTCGCACCCTTGACCCGATCTAACGGGTTCGACCGCTATTCTTCCTCTCAGCGTCCATGACGATCGCGTCCTCTAGAACTCATATCTAATGGCGACTTTAATCGATTAAGAAATTTTATGAATTAGCCTTTATTCCTTCGATTAACGCGAAGAAGTTTTATGAAAAGAATTTTAGGAGTGGTTCTTTCGTATTCATACATGCACAGTCTTTACATTCATACATCCATCAATCAATTATGAACTTTCGTTCATTCGGAGAAATGTTGTAGTTTTCATCGTTGTTGTTTTTCCACTACCCGTGGGTATTTTCGTAATTTGCCCTACAAAGGTATTTTTGTAATTTGTCAAAATAAAGTTCCTTGGTGATTTTGTCAATAAGGGTATTTTGGTAATTTTACATTTTCGAGGTATTTTGGAAATTTTGAAATTCGAGGGTATTTTGGTAATTAACCCGTAAATTTGTAAATCGTAATAAATCAAAGGTTTTTTTTTTTGAAATTTACAAAACTTGAAAGTTGTTTCTGAGAATTTGTTTTCCAAATTAGTGTTGTTGCAGAAATTTCTGAAGATCGGGGGTCATTCTGGTAATTTTGTAACTCGGGGGTAATTTCGTAAATTTCTTTCCATAATCAAGGTATGTTGATATTTTGTAAATTTAGGGTTCCTTTAAGCAAAGTAGTGAAATTTTGATAAGAATTGTGGGTATTTGGAAATTTCATAAACCAAGGGCTTTTTTGTAATTTTACTACTAAGGGTATCTTAGTAATTTTATAAATCGAAAATATTTTGAAAATTTTCCAAAATAAGTTTTTGCTACTATTCAAGGGGTAATTTGGTGATTATAAAACTAGGGTTTTCAAAAAAACGGCTAGTCCCTTTCGGGTTTTAGTTAGGGGTTTAGCCCGTGTATAAGTCCTCTTGGTTAGGGTGAACCGTAGCTATGCACCAGGTAGGATTCGAGTGGAGGAGGTGAGTCATGCGGATCGCTTAAATACCAAGCTCCCACCAAACCAATCCTGAACATGCGTACCATGGTTGCCACACCTAACTTCAGAATTTAACCACGTGTTTGTTTAATTAGGCATTTAAGTCTTATGTAATTGTTGGGGTAACTAGTCCTAGGGTTCAAATACTTATCATACTAATCTACGTTGCCATAAAAGCCCATACATTTCACATATTCAAATCACTTGAAGTCAAGTACTTACACGGTGGATCATGGGTCGAGACTTAGTGGGCCATGCCAAAAAAACCTCCTTAATTTGTAAAATTCCTTTTGGGCTTACTTTGGAAAACATTTTGGGCCTTAAACCCAAGGCCGATAGTTTTAAAACTGGGCTCTGATACCAAATTGAAACACCCCAAACCCGGCCCACAAGCCTTGACCAGATCTGGTATGTTCCCCGGTGTAAACCATTTCAAATTCCTTTGTTACTTAGGGAAAACTTGTGTGATTTGGAAGAAAGATCATTTTGGGTTGGGCTTGAGATGAAAACAAGTTTATTTCATTATAAAAATCCTTTACTTTAGGTGACAAAACGTTTGGTCTTTGTTTTGAAAATAGATTTACTTAATCTTTTAATAAATAAAAGTTTGTAAGCTTAATAAATAAAAAAGAATAAAATAGTTCTACTAAGGCCTTATTACATCAAATAATTCCCAAAATTTAAATTCAAAATACTTAAAGTAAAATAGTCCAAATAAAAGAAATCGAACTTCACATGGCCTCCACTAAGCATCCGCCACTGGTCCATCACCGATCGTCACCTAAAAATAATCCCACAAGGGGTGAGTCAAAGCAGACTCAATGTGTAACCAACACTAAAATTTAACAAGTTAGGCATACATTATCACACATGTTCATAAACAATTAAAAGAAAATAATGATGCAACAGAACCCAAACCTATATAGCCATCCGCTACACGCCCCGTACCAACCTCGCACACCGTGGGGACTACTAAGTCAATCCTCTATCTGCTACACACTATCGAAAGCGATCAGCTGCAATGACGTGTTCATCGCCCTTATAAAATTTGTGGTCTTAGGTCACCACATTCGGATATCATGGTCCGAGGTCACCACATTCGGTTTGTGGTCTTAGGTCACCACATTCGATTTCGTGGTCTTAGGTCACCACATTAACTTCCCTTTTCATATAACCCATATGCCCCATATTTCATACATATTATGCAATTTCATGCCTTAATTCACATTCTTATCAGTTTCACATGTTAAAAAAATAACATATGTTCATAATCCTAGTAGGAGTAGGAAGCGACTGAGTACTTTTGTACCATAACATGGTACCTTAGCCATATTCAGCATTCTTATAAACATACACATATTAATTATTGCCATAAATCTTATTAAAAAGTAGTGTACACACCGATTCGATTAACAATTTCAATTGAAATCCCAAATCCGATCATCGCCTTAGATCTTTAACTTCCTACATTCGGCCCATATTAAAGTTTTTAATGAAAACCCATTCGGCCACAAAACCAAATCCTAGTAGGATTTGTGCACTAAAACTTACCTTAATGCCGATTTGCTTATCACTCAAATCTCGAAAACTTTTCTATTCTCCTCCTTGTATTCGGCCAAACACTGGATCTCTACATAGGTTAGTTTTCGCTTTTTAAACAAAGTAAGAGATAGATCTAGATATCCAAAATAGGCCTTGGCCGAATATACTTATGTGCTTACCTTCCAAATCTTAAATCCCGGAAATGATCTTTTATCTTAGGTGCCTGCCGAAATCCCTATAATCATATGTTAGATCGATTTTTAACACTTAATCACTATTAAATGGCCTTTGGCCGAATGTCAAAGTGTGACTAACCTTAGATCCTTGAAATCCCGAAAGCACTATTTGACTATGGAGATGTCGACAATAGTAGAGATCCCGGAGAACCTTCAAGTTTCGTCCAAAGATCACTAATAGGATTAATACCTTGATTTCGACAATACTAAAAGTAGAAGAATGGAGATCGAATTTTTGATCTTACCCTTACTTGAAGAAATCGATAGCACCTATGCTTGGAGCTCCTCAAAGATTCGGCTATGGAGTCTTGAAGACTAGTCCACTATGGCCTAGAGGTGTGCCAACACTTTTGATTTTTGAGGCTTAAAGAATCAGCAATGGTGGATAAAGTAGAAATAGATTTCGGTTTGACAAAATAAAAAGAGAAGAGAGAATGTTGCTTAGGGAATTCGACAGAGAATAGGAGGGAAGAAAAGTGTGAAGAATGGCCTTGTTTTCTCCTACTTGCCAAAACTATTACCCCAAGAGTCCCCCATTCGGCCATCTCTTCCATTCCTAACTTTTCTCTTTATCTCTTCATAAATAAATAATCCAATTATCTCTTCTTTTATCCTTAAAATAATCTAATATTAAATCACCATTTATCTACTATTTATTCAAAAATTTAAAGAGAATAAAACTCCTCTTTCAAGTGCCTTAATGCCGTCCAACTCTCTTGTTCCTTGCACCAAAATAAAATTCCTTTGTTTGCTCCTAAGTGGCTCGAACCTAGGCTCCTTCCCTTGATTGTGGCGTCACCTCTTGGGCTTTAAGTGGTGCCTCCTTGCCACTATTCCAAGCCCGTTCTTGTGTCAAATTCCTCCTATTAATTTTCTTAAGACCACCTTGCCTTAGTTTCCCCTTTTTAAACCTTAAAACTTAAAATTTCCATACATTTCCAGGTTTCCAAAAATGTTCACTTTCCTCTTTTAACTTAAGTTTCCAAAATGTTCACTTTCCTCTTTTAACTTAACATTTCCAAGTTTCCAAAATGTTCACTTTCCTCTTTTAAACTTAACATTTCCAAGTTTCCAAAAATGTTCATCATACATTCATAATACATAGGACATGCCATTTCGTATAATTAAATCAAAATTATATAGGCCCATTTTCAGGATGTTACATCAAATGTCATTGCTCAAGGAATAGATAGCATCAAGGATAGCACTATTAACCTCGGAGGAAGGTTAAGCTGCATGCGAATAAGAAGTCGATGGAGCAACGGGCTCAGGTACTGAAATATCGTCAAAATTAGCGTCGATGTCATCATCTTCATTATCCACTGGATGGTCATGTTTCATCCAAGTGTTGGTGGAAGCATTAAAATGATATCCCGTATGATGTAGGATCCCATAACTAATAGGTTGGTTAGAAGAAACGGGGGTGTCTCCATGGGTGCTAATGCCTAATTGCCTAAAAATGTATGAAAAATAGTCGGATTGTCATTAAACAAGATAAGTGCAAGATTAGGACACCTATCGGATTTAAAATAGTCGAGCCACCAATAATCGATATTTCGAAGATTGGCATACTTTTGATAGGTCTTAGATTCGGTGAGAATTAAAAGGAGAACATGATCATGGAGATTGAGTTGGATGCCGATCCGATTTGGATAAAAAGGAGGATCAAAATGCCATTTTTATCGGAGGAACCTCCGTAAGGTAAGTGAAGATAATCGTCAAACTCTCCGAGAGTGAGGCGAATAGGAGTACCCATTAAAAATGAGGTGATGGCAGTAACAGTATTGCAGGACTCGTCATGTTTGAGTTTGGCATTTGAAAAGAAAGCTCAAACAAGATTTAAATAAGTTGTTGAAGAAATATTTAAAAATTCTATCCACCCGCAATTTTGTAAATTAGGGAGATAAGTAAAGCTAATAGCTTCTAACATGGCTATATCAATTTTCCTAGCTTCCCATACACGTTTTGATGTAAAATACGAGTTAAAAATATACCGAGTGTGAGAGTTTTGAAAACAAGTTCTAAACGATGACTCCAACTCGCTAGATGGATTAGAAGAAGATGCACTAGTCCTAGAATGCTTCTTTGGGGCTATACTAGCTATTAACCACTTAGAAAAACACAAAACCAAAAAAAAATCTCTTTTTTAATTTTGTCAAACACTTGGTAGGTTAAGGTTTGAAAATTTTTTTAACAAAGATCTTTAGGAATAGCTTACCTCCTACAATAAAACATGATATATATTGTTCAAAAATATCCCAATAACCATCAACAAACACGATTTCAACCTACATTTGTCAAAATCAACAAGTTGAAATTTTAGTTATTTACCTAGAAAATGTTGAAATAGGAAAAATCTTCAAGCAAGGATGAGCAAATCTTATGAAAAGGATGTTTGAAGATGTAAAAGAAACAATATTTGTCAAAAATTTGAAAAATTTGAAAAACTTTGGAGAGGAGATGAGAGGATTTTGATGGAGGAAAAATTATTTTAGGATTTTGTTTTAAAAGCAAAGACGAGGACCTTTAAAACCCTAGTGGTATCTATATTTTTACACAGTATCAATATTTTTATAAAAGTATCGATATTTTTAAGTTAATATCGATACCAAATTACCATTTTGTTTTCCAAGTGCAGTAAGACAGCAAAAACAAGATTTTTAGGTTGTATTGTTTACTAAGGGTCCTAAAATGACTCCAAAGTTGTTCCTAAACATTTCATATGCATAAAGATATGTAGTGTGAGGAAAATGAATGAAATGCATGAAGTAAAAATATGTTAAAACAATGACTAAGTTAATACCACTTCTCTAAAATGTAGAATGATGAAATCAAAATAGAACAATTTTTCACATGAAACTCCCGCTACTTTTTTGCATATAAAATTCATGAAATCCATACTCAACAAGCTTTTTGCAATAAAAATAATCAAATAAGGTACAATAAGGTTGTAACACAAAGTCAAGGCAAGGTTGTTAAACCTAGTGCTCCCCTAAGTGTCAGCTAATTAGTTTAAGGTGTTTATATACTCTAGAACTATTTCATCCTTTTGGACATGATCTATAATGAAATGATGTCTAATTTCAATTTGTTTAGTTATAGAATGTTGGATGGGATTTTTAGTGAGACAAATAACACTAGTACTGTTACACTCGCTATTATTTTTGTCATAAATGCTAATTAGGTGGCGGTTGGAATGAAATAATTGATACTTAAAAATATTTTATCGACACTTCATGAAATAGGTATCGATATCGGATCGACATTATAACAACCCGTTTAGACCCTAGTCAAAACAAGTGGTTTCGGGACCACAAATTAGTCGAGAAAAATGTTTTAATATTATTTTCTATGCTTAAAGTATGTAAATTGACATGTGTGAAATTTTCGTGATTTAATTTAATCATTTGAGTGTCCAATTTGTTGAAAGGACTAAATAGCATAAAAGATAAAAGTGGCATTCTATATGTTTAATGTGTTGGATTGCTTTGACTTTTGAATATGATGGCCTTAAAGGGAAATTATGCCATAAGAATTATGAGTGGACATTAATGGCTTTTGTTGACATGTTTTATATGTTTAATTTTAATGGACAAAATGGTAAATGGCAAATTAAATGATGAATTAACAAAACCAATGCATGAAAATAGTCATATTATGTTCATCTTTGCTGAAAAAGAAAAGAAAAAGAGTCATTAGGGTTTGGCACTCATTTTGACTAATCAAGGTATGTATTTTGATTCGTTTTTGATGATTTTTATGTTTTTGTGATTGTTGCTTAGCATTCTATCAAGCCCATGCCTTAATTTTAGAATTTGATGATAAATTTAAGTTATTCCATTGATGATTTTGTGAGTTTAATGATGTTAATTGATGAATTATGAAGCTTGGTGTGAGATTAATATGTTTTGTATTTAGATTTTGATGAATTTGAGTATATTGGGCTAAATTGTGAAAATGAGAAATTGAGGGGCTAAAATGTGAAATAAATTAAATATGTGGGCTTATATGAGCTAAGGGAATATTTAGCTAAGCCTTTGTTTAAGGAAATTACGTGTATTTTGTGATTTTGTGAAATGAGGACTAAAGTGTTAAAATGTGAAAATATAAGGACTAATTTGTAAAATGCCATAAATATGTGTAAATGGATTGAATTGAATGATTTGGTATAAATCAAGAACCAAAGAAAAAGGAATTAGATTGGGGGAAATCGAAAATAGTTGAATAGCAGTTCGTTTCCGTTCTTTCCCGTACAAGGTAAGTCTGTATACAAATAAATGTGTTTGAATTGAATTATTATTGCTTATATGTTAATTAAATGTGATGAATGGCTATTGGATCTGAATATGTGAAATCTGAGAAAATTCTGATAATGTGATGACATCCAAAAAGCCCCGTACAAACCATAGGAATAGTGAGGATACATATGTCATGACATAGGATTCTGATATAAGTTATCATATAAGACCACGTCTGGGACATTGGCACCAATTTTAGATTTACATGTAAAGCCATGTTTGAGACATCGGCATCGTATATGATTTCGTGTAAGACCCTGTCTGGGACAGAGGCATCGATATTTAATTACATGTAAGACCATGGCTGGGATGTTGGCATTGTACAAGCTTTACGAGCTATCCGAGTATCCTTATTGATTCCGAACGGTTCAACGGGCATTCTGAGATATGATTGAATCCATTTCAGGTGCGTATGATATGCATATGAAATTTGGCAATGGAAGATAAATATGAATATGATCATTTGATATGTGAACTACATGAATATGTGATGTGTTTATAAGTAAATGATTATGAACAATTGGACTATATGAGAAAATATGCCATATTTGCAAATGAATTGGGAATAGGTGAAATGAATTTATAACTATGAGGTTTGTGATAGTATTTGGCTATAGATTATATGTATTTTATGATGCATATTTGCCTTAAATGATAAGTTTATTTGTATAAGGCTTACTGAATTTTTGAAAGCTTATTCGTGTGTTTTTCAATTTTTTTTATAGATTATCGAAGCAACTGGAAGCTCGTGGATTGTCGAGGATTATCACCACACTATCAAATTATATTTTGGTATCTTTTGTAATTATGAATATTAAAGTATGGCATGATAGGCTAGAGAACTTTGATTATGTTTTGAAATGTGTAAATATAGCCATGTGATATGGCTTGATAATGAATGTGATTATAGAGTGAATTTAGTGCATGCTATGTGATGCAGAATTTGGTATGTTTCGATGTGCTCATGAATGGCCAAAAGAAATGGTAAATTTTGGTAAGTTTAATGGTTGATTTGGGAAATTGATATGATGAGAAATGCTATGAATTGAAATGGATTAATATGATGTATGAATCACATGTTTTTGATGTGAAGTTGGTACCTTGAATTAGTATGTTTGATTTGGATTTGTATATGGAAATGAATGTTGTTATGGGTCAAATAGTGCATGATTTGGTATGTTTTTAGCTTCCTTTGGGACATGAATTGATGCTTGTTTGATGTTGTAGGTATGACCCAATTTTGGGTGGCAAATTGGCCTTGCAAATGGCCTATATTTGCCCACACGGTTGAGCACACATGCGTGTGTCTCGACCGTGTCTCTCAAGGTTGCAATTCGAAGCAAGTCAGGATGCCACACAGGCAAGAAGCACGGGCGTGTGCCAGACCGTGTGACCCAAGTTAGTGCTGCACATGGGCTGAGACATGGTCTAGGGCTGAGACAAGGTCCAAGGCATGACCGTGTGAGGCACACTGTAATATCCCGGGTTATGGGCTATTTTATTTTTGACTTTGTTGCATGTGCATGGTGTGATATGTTGTTATTTGGATGTTGTTGGGGCTTAGTTATAAGCTAGGTGTAAGCCCGAGTGCTAGGAAAAATTTTAGTTTTAAGCCTTATGTGAGAGGAGCTGATGGAGCTGGGATATATGTATATTATTTGGTGAATTGTTGCACAAGTGATGAGCTAGCAAAGTGGCAAAGCATGCGCCACTTAGAGCTTGTGTGTGACGTCAAGTGCAAGGGAGGATGTCCCGTGTTCAAGCTGCGAAAATCCCTATTTTTGCATCCATTTTGACAAGCATGGAGGGAGGAGTTGTAGGCGGTTCAAACTACGCCTTGGACTAAGTCTTCCTATTTGAATGGTGGGTGGAGAGCAAATTGTGGAGGTGGACTTGGTCAAAGTAATTTGAATGGAAGGCTTGGAGTGTTTGAGGAGTTGTGGCGATTCTTTGGAGAGATTGTGGGGAGTGGACGGCTTGGTTGTGAGGGAGTGGGGAAGTGCGAAATCCACTTGGATTTTTGGTGCATTTTCAGGTCATAGGGGTAGCAAACAAAGTTCTTTCATTTTGTCAAAAATAAGCCGATTTTTCCAAAGAGATTTCTCTCATCTTCCTCACTTTTGAAACCAAATACCAAATCTCTATAGCCCGCCAAAAGTTGCTAGTTTTCTTTTGGTCTTTGTTAGTCGAAATTTCAAGGTTGAGTCTCTCATCTTTTGCTTCTTGTAATCAAACTTCAAACAACCATACCTTTTTGAAAGTACTTTGTGTCTTTTAATTTTGTTGTTAGCCAATGCCTCTCCCATTTTCTTTTCTTTTTCATTTGTGTTAAACCAAGCTAATTCTCTATTCTCCTTCTACTTTCTTTTCTTCTTGGAATCTTCTTAGTTAAATACCATTCTCCAAAATACTTTTCATCATTTCCTCTTCTTTCAAACCAAAAGTACCTTTCTATCTCGTTGTTCCATTTTGTTACTTAGCGAATATCAACCCTATTCTTTTGCATTTTGTTTACTCTTTTCTTTCACTCGACCAATCTTGTTGATTGGTATAAACCACCCTAGCCAATCCTCTTCTCCTTTTGGTGCAAAGTTTTGGCGAATCTCCCTTCTCTCCTAGTGGTTTGGTTGGCCGATTAGTGGTTGGTGTTGGGGTGAGTTCTTGGTCAATGGCCATTTCTCTTTCTCTCTAGTGCTATGTTGATTTCGGTTTGGTTAGGCCTATGTGGGTTTTGGTTGGAAGGAGTTAACCATTTGTTTAAACATCTCGTTATAGGGCTTTCGGGATTCAAGCGGTCAAGAAAGCTTTTATCTGAATTCAATGATTGGTAAGTGATGGTGAGATGGTTGCTCATGGTTTATTTGTTTAGTTTCGATTAAGTATAAGGTTTCAAAGGATTAATCGTTCTCTTTTTAGGGTGTAGTCGATTAGTGAAGGAACCTTTGTTGGATTGGGACTTGCTGGAAACCGAATCAAGCGGTGTAAGGGATCAAGTTAAACCTTTTGGTTTAAATGGTTATGACCGAATGGTATGATGTTAATCCCTTGTTGGCCGATTATAGGATCGTGGTTGTCGAGGTGATCAAGGGACTTAGACCGGTTCTTAGGATTAAAACCTTCGCTATTTCGTGTGTAAACTAACACACCTTCTTAATCGAGTAATGTAATAACTCGATTGTGTAAGTGAAACAAGTGTGGTTGGTGATTGAATACCCAATGAGGTATGGATACTGATTCGGTAAGTCCATTTCATTGCGAGATATATGATGATATGTGATATCATGATTATTAGTGTATGTACTTTGAGATGTCATATTAAGCATGTGAGAATGATAGCATGATTGCACGACTTTGCATTAGTATGATATGTTATTGGGTGATATGAGAGGAGGGAATATGATATCCGTGTCTTTGGGACACCGTGAGGTTTGGCACCTCCGGTGGTTTGGTACCACAGATTGATTATTGTGACTTTGGGTCACCGAAGTTTGGCACCTCCGCCTCGTCCCGGTGGCTTAGTACCACAAAGGGTTGGCCCCATTGCTGATTATCTGGGATTGACGCTAGTGATTTGATATCACACGATGGGTTGGCCCCATCATTTTAATTGTGACTACGGTCACCAGTGATTTGGTATCACACTTGTGTCTTTGGGACACCAGAGGTTTGGCACCTCATAGCGACTCGTCCCTGTGGTTAACGCCACCGTGGGTTGGCCCCACTTTTGAGATATGGGATCATCGCCAGTGATTTGGTATCACACGTGGGTTGGCCCCATAAATGGATCTTTCGTGACTTTGGGTCACCAGTGGTTTGGCACCACATCTATGGATATCGTGACTTTGGGTCACCAGTGGTTTGGCACCACCAGTGGTTTGGTACCACACGGGGTAGAAAAGGTGATATGGATGGTTAGGATCGGGTGCATTACTTGCATTGCTTTGTTATGATGTGTGTTAGCATGTTATACCGGGAGAGGGATTTATGCACTGAGTCTTGCGACTCACCTTCTCCTTATCATTCGGTGACACGAGATCGCGAACACGAGCTGTGGTGGACTCGAGGTGCCCATGCAAAAATAAATTCGAACTTGCAATCGATTTTCAAACTTGGTACTTTACCTTATTTAATTTCATTTGATTATGTTGGGATTGTAAAGGCCTCTTTAAAAATTTTAAACTTATATTTTGTTATTTACTTGCTTAGATTGGATTTCAAATATGTCTTAACAAATTACTGGGTAATATTCGATAAAACTTGGAAAGATAAGGTTTTCAAAACTACAAAGCGATATGTTTTAAACTTTACCATCGGGTATCACGCGGTAATTCAAATCAAATGAAACTCAACTGTCTTCCAAACATGAATATGATTTCTTATTAACATAAAGAAAAAAAAAGTGTTTAAGCAACAACTAGGATTACTTAAGTTTTTACATGAGGTAAACTTGTTTTACTTACATAATTGAATAAGTTTTCAAAATTTTCGGGTTTTCAAATACACTATCGCTTTTAAATAATCATGCTCAAGTTTTCTACAAAAACAAAAACATACGAAAGAGTTTTCATCAAACTTTTAAACGGAAACCTAAGCCTCTCAAATACCTTTTTCCTGTAGCATACCAAATTCGGTCGTGGTGTATTGACCGGGTTTGGGGTGTTACAATGTGGTATCGAGCCAAGTTCAAAGGCTCGGCCGTGGGCCCGGGGTTCAAAATGTTTTAAATTCTGGTTTTTAAGTGTTATGTTTCAAAAGTATGGTTTGAAAGGCATGGCACCGAGTCTCCGCACCAATCCGCCTGTAAGTACCCTTACTATTTCTTGTGATAATGATATGGATGAGTTGTGATTGGATGGCTAGTGATAGTAAGACTACCTTAGAGACCGAACCGATAGGACTCTGGACTCGCGAAAATAAAAGCTTCTAATATTCATAAGACTTTGCTTTTAAATAGTGGAATAATTATCGATACATAAAATTCTTTAAATCGCATTTAGATTTTAGTCATGAGTACCCGAGGGGACGTGGTCGTGGACGTGGTCGAGGTAGGATGACAGCTTCGAACCCGTAGGTTCGCCGTGGGTCGAGAACGAGATATCGCAGACCGCCACCACGGTGGAGGTGGTGAGTTTCGTGAACAGATCGGGACGACGCAGTGTCACAAAGCGATGCGCATGGTTCGGAAAGGGTAGTTAGAGTAGGTGGAGGCGCAGGAGCTAGGAAATCGTGCTGAACGACTTCGGCAAACAGCAGTGAGGTTTTTCGAGGTGTTTGGTGTTGCTCTCAAAGACACCGAGTATTAGGTGGAGGCAACAGAGCGGATCATGGATGATTTAGACTTGATCCGCCGAGGAGAAGTGAAGGGATAGTATCACTTCTCGAGATGAGTCATACCGATGGTGGCTCACGGTTCGAAAAATACAAATGGAAGATCCGACTTGGGACTATTTCGGGCTACTTATCGTAAAAAGTACGTTGGAGCTAACTACATTAATGAGCAACGAAAAGCATTTCGAGGTTAGTTCGGGAGTAACCGTGTCGAGTACGAGGCGAGTTTCGAGGTCGAGTCGGTATGCGGGTATGGTGGCTCTTGAACATGAGAGGTGTGTTCGTTTGAGGATGGCTGCGAGATGAATTAAGGTTGTTGATTGCTTCAGTGAGCGTGAATTTACTGCTCGCTGAAAAGGCGAAGGTAGCCGAGGGTATTAAGGAGTCGTGAGGCAAGACATGGATAAGAACCGACACAAGAGGAGTTTTGGATCTTCCGGTCGCCGTAATCCATGAGAAAAGGGCTAGATCGAGTGGGCGAATCACCGGGCCGCTAGTCGTGGACCGCCGCAGGTAACCATTGTGGGAAAGCCCATTAGGGAGGATGTTGAATTTGGTGGTAGAGGTTTGTTTTGAGTGTGGCTCATTTGGACCACAGTGTGAGGGACTGTCTGCGCAAGTTGGCTAGGATTCGGTCCAGAGTCGGCCGATTTCAAGACAGAATAATGGACCACCACCGCAGAGGGGCCGAGGTAATGGCAGAGGAGGTAATGGTTCGTCGGAGCCGTGGAGCACCGGGAGGTGCGTGTAATGCCGAGGCCGATAATGGGCTAGTGCATGCAATGAGGCGCCGAGAGGAGGGCGACGACCTTGACGTCATAAACCAGTACATTTTAATCTTTGGTTCTCCATTTACCGCTTTGATTGATGTGGGTTTGACGATTCATATGTTGCAAGTAGCATAGTGAAGACCATGGATTTAGACTCGAGATATCTTCTAGGAAGATGACCGTAATAAGCCCTCTAGGTCACTCAGAGTTGTAGATAAGCTATATAGAGATGTACCTCTAGAACTCAAGGGTAGTATTTGTGGTCGATCCGATGGAACCGCCTTTTGGGGAGTTCGATCGATTCTCTGGATGGACTGGTGGTTAAGTACCGTGCGGTTGGATTGCTGACTAAGCGTATGGTTCGAAAAAAGCTAAGGGTGATGAGGTAGTTCGATCGATAATAGGAGAAATTATCCGTCTAATGTGGTATCTCGCCCAAAGCCGAGAAGATGGTCGAAGGGAAGAAATTTGTGAAGCATATGTGGTTCATGTGTATGCCTTGGAGGCTAAAGAGTCGGCTGAGACGGCAGTTCGACGATTAGGAATTTGTTGATGTGTTTCGAGGAGCTTCCGGTTGCCACCAGACGGAGGTAGAGTTCGGATAGATCACATCGGAATCGCGCAAGATTCATTGCTCCGCATAAGATGGAGCCTAAAGAGTTAGTAGAGCTTAAGGCTCGGATCCGTGGAGTTGTTGGACCGAGGCTTTATCAAAGCCAAGTGTTTCGCCATGGGGCGCTTGGTAGATTTTGTCAAGAAGAAAGATGGTACCATGCGGATGTGTATAGACTACCGCTAACCGAATAAGTCGACGATCAAAACAAGTATCCGTCGCTTCGGATAGATGACTTGTTTGATCGGTGAAGGTGTGTCAATTTTCTCAAGATCGACTTAAGGTCCGGGTATCACCAGCTAAAGGTGAAGGAGGGATATCGCGCAAGACGGCATTTCGTACTCAGATGGGCACTTTGAGTTCTTAGTTATGCCATTCGGGTTGACTAACGCACCAGCAGCATTTATGGATGTGATGAATAGGGTGTTCCAAGAGTATTTGGACGATTAAGTGGTAGTTTTTATAGATTTATATCCTGGTATACTCGAGACGTAAGAAGAGCATGATGTGCATTTATGTGGTATTGCAGATTTTGAGGAGAAAAATTTCATGCTAAGTTTAGTAAGTGCGAGTTCGCTTAGAGAAGTAACTTTCTTGGGTCATGTAGTGTCACCGAGGGATTAGAGTGGATCCTCTAAGATTGAGGCGCTTTTGATCGAAGCCAAGTCCGTGGGTCGAGATTCAAGTTTTCGGGTTTAAGGTGATACTACCGAAGGTTTGTAAAGGGTTTTCATTGATCGCAGCACCGATGACCAAATTATTAAGAAAAGGGGTTTCGTTCATTTGGACTGAGAAGCAGCAGGAGAGCTTCGACAAGTTGAAGAAGATTTTGACTGAAGCTCCGGTTCTAATTCAACCTGAGGCTGGGAAGGAATTCACAGTTTATTGTGATGCATCACATACAGGTTTGGGTTGTGTGCTGATGCAGGAAGGGAAGGTTGTGGCTTACGCATCTCGGCAGCTGAGGCCACATGAGGTCAATTATCCAACGACGATCTGGAGCTTATGCATGTAGTCTTTGCCTTGAAGATATGGAGGCATTACTTGTACGGAGAGAGATCGATAGTCTACACAGATTATAAGAGTCCAAGTACCTTTTGACTCGTATGATTTGAATTTGAGGCAGCGCAAATGGGTTGAGTTGCTAAAGGATTACGACTGTTCGATTGAGTATCATCCGGGCAAGGCTAACGTGGTGGCGACGCGTTGAGCCGTAAGGTTGTTTCGGACTTAAGAGCGATGTTTGCCCATTTGAGCTTGTATGACGACGGAGTATTTTGGCAGAATTGCAGGTTAAGCCTACTTGGGTTGAGCAGATTAGAGAGAAATAGTTAGAGGATGAGGTTCTCGAAAGCGCAGCCTATTGCAAAAGTGAGACGATGGTTTGGAGGGTTACGCTTGTCCGGTGACGGGTGTCTGTGTTTTCAAGGTAAAGCTTGTATGCCCAAGGATTTTGAGCTGAGGCGAAAGATTCTTCAAGATGCACATAGCAGTCCATATGCTATGCATCCTGGAGGTAGTAAAATGTATAGGGATCTCAGAGAAGCAGCCTGCTGCCGTCCAAAAAGGAAGTGACAGAGTTTGTAGGAAGTGTCTCGACCGTCAAGAAGTCAAGGCCGAGCATCGCCATCGCTGTGGTTGCTTCACTGTAAAAGATTCCTCGATGGAAGTGGGAAAGGATAACCATGGATTTTGTCAAGGATTACCGCTACACCGAGCAAGAAGGATTCGATTTGGGTAATTGTGGATCGATCGACTAAATCACCACTTTATTCCGGTGAGGTTGACTACTCACTTGTGGTTGGCAAACCGTATGTGGCGTAGATAGTGAGGTCGCATTGCGGTGTACCAATATCGATTATCTTGATAGGGATCCTGTGTTTACGCCAAGGTTTTGAAAGCGTTGCATCAGCTCGGGTACGCTGTTTGGATTTCAAAGATGGCATTTCATCCGCAGACCGACGGGCAATGTAAAGGTTATACTGATCTTGGAGGACATGTTACGAGGTTGTGTATTGGACTTGTGGGTAGTTGGGAGGAGTATCTACCGTTAGTGAGTTTGCCTACAACAATAGTTACCAAGCAAGCATCAAGATGGCACCATATGAGGCATTGTACGGAGGGAAGTGTCGCCACCTACTTGTTGGATGAGTTAAGTGAACGCCGCTTGTTGGGGCCGAGTTGGTTGTTGAGACCAAGACAAGGGTAAGTTGATTTAGGCTCTGCTGAAAGAAGCTTCAACCGCCGAAGTCTTATGCCGATCTTAAGCAGAGAGATATTGAATTTGCTGTGGGAGATCAAGTTTTTCTGAAGGTCTCACCGTGGAAGAAAGTGTTAAGGTTCGTAAGGAAAGGTAAGCTAAGTCCGAGATTTATTGGGCCGTATAAGGTATTGAGACGAGTGGGACCAGAGCTTACCTACCGAGTTGCCAGCAGAGCTAAGTCGATTCACGACGTGTTCCACATTTCGATGCTTGGCATTATCGCCAGATCCATCGTGACGTGGTGGCAAATGGAAGAGATCGAGGTAAACCCGATTTGACCATGGAGGAAGAGCCTATCTGATTTTAGATCGGGATGTGAAGGTTCTGCAGGGAAGTCCGTGCCTTTGGTTAAGGTACAAGGCGGAATCATGGCGGAAGAAGCTACGTGGGAACCCGAGGATATGATGAGACAAGAATACCCGCAACTCTTTTGACCGTAATTTTGAGTAGAAATTATTTTTAAGGGGTAGAAGCGTAATATCCCGGGTTATGGGCTATTTTATTTTTGACTTTGTTGCATGTGCATGGTGTGATATGTTGTTATTTGGATGTTGTTGGGGCTTAGTTATAAGCTAGGTGTAAGCTTAGAGTGGTAGGAAAAATTTTAGTTTTAAGCCTTATATGAGAGGAGTGATGGAGTGGGATATATGTATATTATTTGGTGAATTGTTGCACAAGTGATGAGCTAGCAAAGTGGCAAAGCATGCGCCACTTAGAGCTTGTGTGTGACGTCAAGTGCAAGGGAGGATGTCCTGTTCAAATTGCGAAAATCCCCTATTTTGCATCCATTTTTGGCATGGAGGGGAGGAGTTGTAGGCAGCTCAAACTTTGCCTTGGACTAAGTCTTCCTATTTGAATGGTGGGTGGAGAGCAAATTGTGGAGGTGGACTTGGTCAAAGTAATTTGAATGGAAGGCTTGGAGTGTTTGGGGGAGTTGTGGCGATTCTTTGGAGAGATTGTGGGGGAGTGGACGGCTTGGTTGTGAGGGAGTGGGGAAGTGCCGAAATCCACTTGGATTTTTGGTGCATTTTCGGTCATAGGGGGTAGCAAACAAAGTTCTTTCATTTTGTCAAAAACAAGCCGATTTTTCCAAAGAGATTTCTCTCATCTTCCTCACTTTTTGAAACCGAAATACCAAATCTCTATAGCCTGCCGAAAGTTGCTAGTTTTCTTTTGGTCTTTGTTAGCCGAAATTTCAAGGTTGAGTCTCTCATCTTTTGCTTCTTGTAACTGAAACTTCAAACAACCATACCTTTGCCGAAAGTACTTTGTGTCTTTTAATTTTGTTGTTAGTAATGCCTCTCCCATTTTCTTTTCTTTTTCATTTGTGTTAAACCAAGCTAATTTCTATTCTCCTTCTACTTTCTTTTTCTTCTTGGAATCTTCTTAATGAAATACCATTCTCCAAAATACTTTTCACCATTTCCTCTTCTTTCAAACCAAAAGTACCTTTCTATCTCGTTGTTCCATTTTGTTACTTGTTTAATATCAACCCTATTCTTTTGCATTTTGTTTACTCTTTTCTTTCACTCGACCGAATCTTGTTGATTGGTATAAACCACCCTAGCGAATCCTCTTCTCCTTTTGGTGCAAAGTTTTGGCGAATCTCCTTCTCTCCTAGTGGTTTGGTTGGCGATTAGTGGTTGGTGTTGGTAAGTTCTTGGCCGAATGGCCATTTCTCTTCTCTCTAGTGCTATGTTGATTTCGGTTTGGTTAGGCCTATGTGGGTTTTGGTTGGAAGGAGTTAACCATTTGTTTAAACATCTCGTTATAGGGCTTTCGGATTCCAAGCGCCAAGAAAGCTTTTATCTAAATTCAAGATTGGTAAGTGATGGTGAGATGGTTGCTCATGGTTTATTTGTTTAGTTTCGATTAAGTATAAGGTTTCAAAGGATTAATCGTTCTCTTTTTAGGGTGTAGTCGATTAGTGAAGGAACCATCGTTGATTGGGACTTGCTGGAAACCGAATCAAAGGCGTAAGGGATCGAAGTTAAACCTTTTGGTTTAAATGGTTATGACCGAATGGTATGATGTTAATCCTTGTTGGTCGATTATAGGATCAGGTTGTCGAGGTGATCAAGGGACTTAGACCGGTTCTTAGGATTAAAACCTTAGCTATTTCGTGTGTAAACTAACACACCTTCTTAATCGAGTAATGTAATAACTTTGATTGTGTAAGTGAAACAAGTGTGGTTGACTGATTGAATACCCAATGAGGTATGGATACTGGATTCGGTAAGTCCGCTTCATTGCGAGATATGTGATGATATGTGATATCATGATTATTAGTGTATGTACTTTGAGATGTCATATTAAGCATGTGAGCATGATAGCATGATTGCAACGACTTTGCATTAGTATGATATGTTATTGGGTGATATGAGAGAGGGGGAATATGATATCCGTGTCTTTGGGACACCGTGAGGTTTGGCACCTCCAAAGGGTTTGGTACCACGATTGATTATTGTGACTTGGTCACCAGAGGTTTGGCACCTCCGTGTCTCGGCCCCAGTGGCTTAGTACCACAATGGGTTGGCCCCACGGCTGATTATACGGATTGACACTAGTGATTTGGTATCACACGATGGGTTGGCCCCATCATTTTAATTGTGACTACTTGGCCACCAAAGTGATTTGGTATCACACTTGTGTCTTTGGGACACCAGAGGTTTGGCACCTCATAGCGACTCGTCCTCGTGGTTAACGCCACCGTGGGTTGGCCCCACTTTTGAGATATGGGATCGCCGCCATGATTTGGTATCACACGGGTTGGCCCCACAAATGGATCTTTCGTGACTTTGGGTCACCGGTGGTTTGGCACCACATCTATGGATATCGTGACACGCGAGAAAAGGTGATATGGATGGTTAGGATCAGGTGCATTACTTGCATTGCTTTGTTATGATGTGTGTTAGCATGTTATACTGGGAGAGGGATTTATGCATCGAGTCTCATGACTCACCTTCTCCTTATCATTTCAGTGACACGTAGATCGCGGACACTGAGCCGGGTGGACTCGAGGTGCCCATGCAAAATAAATTCTTGACTTGAATCGATTTTCAAACTTGGTACTTTACCTTATTTAATTTCATTTGATTATGTTGGGATTGTAAAAGGCCTCTTTAAAATTTTTAAACTTATATTTTGTTATTTACTTGCTTAGATTGGATTTCAAATATGCCTTAACAAATTACCGGGTAATATTCGATAAAACTTGGAAAGATAAGGTTTTCAAAGCGCAAGCGATATGTTTTAAACTTTACCATCGGGTATCACGCTGTAATTCAAATCAAATGAAACTCAACTGCCTTCCAAACTTGAATATGATTTCTTATTAACATAAAGAAAAAAAGTGTTTAAGCAACAACTAGGATTACTTAAGTTTTTACATGAGGTAAACTTGTTTTACTTACATAACTGAATAAGTTTTCAGAATTTCAGGGTTTTCAAATACACTATCGCTTTTAAATAATCATGCTCAAGTTTTCTACAAAAACAAAAACATGCGAAAGAGTTTTCATCAAACTTTTAAACGGAAACCTAAACCTCTCAAATACCTTTTTCCTGTAGCATACCAGATTGGTCGTGGTGTATTGACCGGTTTGGGGTGTTACACACACGGTTTAACCCACACACAAGTGCAGCCCTGCTCGAAAGAAAAATTTTCTAAGTTCCGCAAAGTTTTCGTATGAGATTGGTTTAGTCCCGAACCTTCTCTAAAGCATGTTTAAGGTCTCATAGACCTTCTAAAAGGACTATATGAGTATGAATTATTATGAAATGATGTTGTATGATTAATGTTGTGAAATGAGCGTAAAATGTTCCGATATGTCCAGAATGCCTTTTAACCCTAGTCCCTGATTTAATATGGGTTGGGGTGTTACAATTTGTTGGTATCAGAGATATGGTTTAGTCAATTCTAGGACTGATGTAGCGTGTGAGAGCCTAGCTATACATTCCATATATACGACCTGTGATAGTGTGATGAATCTTGACAGATAAAATGTGTTTTTCATATGGTAATGGATCCCTAACGAGCCAGAATCGACAATGTTGAAAGTAATGTGTCCGCTTCCCGCCAAGGACAACTCTGGTTCGATTTTAACCGATTATAGTTGTTAGAAGGAAAGGCTAAACAAGCCTTCGTCTAAATGATGAATGAGTGGTTCACTCAAGATGTTAGAGCAAATTGACCGTTTTTTAACCTCCATCAAACACCCTAAACCCTACCACGCAGCCTCGAACCGGATCCGCATGCTTCGAGTAAAACATTTCAAAACTTGTTTGTTACTTTGGAAAAATTTGTGTGATTTTGAACAACATTTGATTTGTATTGAGTCTAAATTGAAAACGGTGTTGTTTTTGTAAACAATAAGTTAAAAGTATTGTCGGTTTTTAGAGTTTAACAAAGAAATTGAAGATCGATTGTGATTAGGTGTCAAAACATCTAAAATTTGATTTAAAGAAAAATCTGCTTAACCTTTGATTTGATAATGATCGATCATGATAAACCGAATTAAATGATCAAGTCGACACCAAAAAGGGGTAGAGGAGCATTCGACTATGGCCACCAAATAGAGGATTCGGCTTAGGCAAAAGTGAACAATCGGTTAAGGGTCTCTTGTGTATTCGGCTTTGATTGAATTTGCAAAAGAAGAAGAAAAGATTGATGATGAGATTCTACCAACAAGATTGGAAAGAGAGAAAGGAGCTTTCAGCTTTGGCAAAATAAAAGAAGAAGAAAAGAGTTGCTTTCGGTTTTTTGTCAACAGAGGAAAAGAATTTCGACAGAGGCTCAATTGGAAAGAAAAGAAAACAAATGGCCTCACTCTCCTCCCCTTGGCCGAAAATACCACCAAAAGAGTCCTTTGGCCAGCCAACATACATCCCCTTCTCAAATCCCACTTTTTCCTCCTTATTTTTCTCTTTATCACCCATTCAAAATAATTGAAATAATCCAACATTATCCTATGCCCTTAGCCAAATTTTAAAAGGAATTAGACCATATCTAAAGCTCATCCAATCAGTCTCCCCATGCCGTCCACCACTGCCCATCTTAGCTGCAAAATAAAACTCCTCTTTAAGGCCCCTTGTCGTCAACCAAGGCCCTTTCCCTTGCTTGTATGCCACTTACTAAGGCTCTAAGTGGCGCCTCCTTGCCACTTTGCCAAGCCCAATCTTATGTCCATTTTCCCTACAATTTCTCTTAAGGCCTATCAGGCTTAGCTTCCCTTTAAAACTTAAAATCAAATATTTTCTAAGGCATTTTCCTACTCTCTAAGGTTCTAAACATTCAAACACACATAGGCATGCTACTTCATACAATTAATCAAAAAATGCACAAGCCATAAAATCCTTGGATATTACAATTCTACCCTCGAAAATTATTTTGACCTCGAAATTACTCGCTAAAATAAGTGAGGTATTGTTGTCGATTGCTTCTTCCGGCCCCACGAAGCTTCTTCCGATCCATGATTACGCCATAACACTTTGACTAGAGGAATTGATTTCCTTTGTAACACTTTCACATCTCATTCCAAAATCAATCACTCTTCCTCATAGGACAAATCGCCTTAGCTCCACCTCTTCAACCTAGATTACATGAGATGGATCCGATCAGTAGCGACGTAGCATCAAACATGGAACACGCCGCATCTATTTCAACTCGTGGCAACTCTAATCGGTATGCCATCGTCCAACTCGATTTGATACCCGATAAGGTCCTATAAACCTTGGACTTAACTTCCTTCATGCACCAAATCTCATCACCTTCTTCTAAAGCTTAAACTTTAAGAAACACATAATCTCCCATAGAAAACTCGATCTCCTTCCGCTTAAGATTTGCGATGACTTTCGCCTCACGATGCCTCCTTCAACTATGTTCAATTACCTTAACCTTTTCTTCCGATTCTACCATGATTTTTGAGCCCAAAATCTGACGCTCTCCTAATTCCGGCCCAACACGTGGGAGTGCGACACTTTCGTCCATATAGGTTTCAGATGGTGCCATCCAGAATACTTGCCTCGATATTTGTTGTTATATGCAAATTCCGCTTAAAGGCAAATATTCTTCCCAACTTCCTCTCAAGTCTATCACACACCCCTCAACATATCCTCTAATACTTGGATCACCTGCTTAGATTGGTCGTCTGATCATGGATGGAATGCCGATCAAGTCTAGCTTCGGTGCCCAAAGCTTGATGTAGCACTTTCCAGAACCGAGACGTAAACCTCAAATCCCTATCTGAGATAATCGACACCGGCACTCCGTGCAACCTCACAATCTCGGCTACATACAACTTTGCCAATTTCTGTAGAGAATAGTCAACCCACACCGGTATGAAATATGCAGACTTTGTCAACCGGTCCACGATCACCATACCGAGTCCTTCTTAGTAGGCGTAAAGGAAGCCCACTAATGAAGTCCATGGTAATTTTCTCCCACTTCCAAGACGGAATCTTAATTGGTCAAGCAACCTCGACGAACTTGGTGTTCAAATTTTGACTTGTCGACACGCTAGGCACTTTCCTACAAACTCTATAACTTCCCACTTAAGACCGTGCCACCAAAAGCTGCTCCTTAGATCTTTGTACAACTTACTACCTCTAGGATGCATAGCATAAGGGCTACTATGCGATTCCTGAAGAATTCTCCGCCTTAACTCCTCGCTCTTTGGCATATAGATCTTACCCTTGAAACACAATACTCCATCGCCATTAATACCATAATCCTTCAACTCCCCATTCTGCACTTGTCAGAAGCTTAAGATCGAAATCATCATCCGCCAACCGTCCTCTTTCACCTCATTCACCATGTCGGCTTAACTTACATTCGCCAATTAACTTCCGTCGTCATACAAGCTAAGGTGTGTAAATATCGCCCTTAACTCTGACACTACTTTCTGACTTAGGGCATCTACTACAACGCTCACCTTGCCCGGTGATGCTCTATGGAACAATCATAGTCCTTCAATAACTCCACCCACCTTCATTGCCCTCGTGTTTAGCTCTTTTGAGTCAAGAATACTTGTGCTCTTGTGGTCCGTGGTAGATCACCGACTTTTCTCCATATAAGTAGTGCCTCCACACTTTAAGAGCAAAGACCATCGCGCCAATTCTAAATCGTAAGGCCGGGTAGTTAACCTCATGTGGCCTTAATTGTCAAGATGCATAAGTTTACTACCTTCCGTCTGCATAAGAACACATCCCAATCTCGTGTGAGAAGCATCACAAGATACCACATAGTCCTTCCCCGCCTCAGTGAATCAAAATCGAGCTTCATCAATACCTTCTTAAGCTTCTAAACTTTCTTGTCGCTTATCACCCATATGAAAGGTACCTTCTTCTCAACAACTTCAGCAGTGCGGCTATTGATGAGAACCCATCTACGAACCTTCCAGTAATAGCCTCGCTAAACCCAAGAAACTATTTAACTTCCGCCACGGACTTAGGTGGTTTCCAATCCAATATCGCCTCAATCTTCCGAGGATCCACCCTTATCCTCTCAGAGACACCACATGTCCTAAAACGTAATCTCCTTCAAACCAAAATTCACACTTGTTAACTTGGCATATAGCTTTTTCTCCTTAACACTTGCAACACGACTTGGAGGTGCTTATCATGTTCTTCCTCAGACTTCGAATACATCAAAATATCTCTATGAACACAACACGAACTGGTCCAGATAGGGTTAGAGACCCGGTTCATCATGTCCATGAATGCGGCTGGGGCCTTTGTCAATCCGAACGGCATTACCAAGAACTCATAATGCCCATACCTTGTCCGGTAAGTCGTCTTATGGATATCGGCCTCCTTCACCTTAAGTCGATGATATCCGCACCTTAGATCTATCTTTGAAAATATCGCGCCCCTTAAGTCGATCGAACAAGTCGCCTATTCTGGCAAAGGGTGCTTATTCTTGATGGTCACTTATTCAACTGACGATAATCTATGCACATGCGCATAGTTCCATCCTTCTTCTTCACAAATAAGACCGGTGCTCCCTATGGAGACACACTGGGTCAGATAAACCCACGATCAAGTAACTCTTGGATCTGAGCCTTGAGCTCAACCAACTCCTTTGGCGCCATTTCAGACGGGCAATGGACACGGGAGTCAGATTCCGCAAAGAAGTCAATTCTGAACTCTACTTCCCTGTCCGGGGGTATTCCAAGTAACTCCTCCGAAAAAACATCCACAAATTCTCCTACTATTCTAACTCCACCAACTCCCCCTACCTTTGCATCCAACGCACTAACCAAGGTAAAAAATGCCTTGCACCCTTTCTGAATCATCTTATCAGCCTTTAAAGTAGAAACTACATTAGACAAGTAGTTTCTTCTTTCTCCTATCATAATTATCGCCTTATCCTCCGGCGTCCTTAACTCTATTCGCTTTCTGCGCAATCCAATACAACTAGATGTTCCACTAGCCGTGCCATACCAAGGATGAGATCAAATTTCAAGGGTAATTCCATCAAGCTCAAGAAATACCACTCCTGAAGCTCTAGAGGTACACCAAATATCTTATTCACCACTACAGCTTGACCTAATGGGCTCACTACACCATCTCCCTATTAGATAGTTCGGAGGCTATGCCTAGTGTTTCAACTACTCTACATACAATATAAGAGTGGGTAAAGCCAACATCAATTAGAGCAAAGTAAGGCTTGTCAACTATAAGGAACGCATCGATTATGACGTCCGTGCGCCTCTATCCTCCCTCCGGCAGATCGCATACACCAGCCCGACTGTCTTGCCTCTCAGACACCTACACCTACCGATGTTCCCTGGCCCACTACCCAAACCATTACCTTCGCCACAAGAACCACAACCTCATGGTGGTCATTGCCCTCTTCTTCTAGCCTAATTAGAACCATGACTTCATCGGGTCGGCCTCTCTATTCTCATAGGACGGTCCTTAATCATGTGGTCCTTAGACCCACACTTGAAACATCCTCCCGCCTTCTTCCAACACTCCCCAAGTGCATCTTTCTACATTGGTTGCAAGTACTAGATCGTCCTCCCATAGCACTCACCGACCTCATGGCCCATCAACCTAGGCCTCTTTTGCACATTCCTAGATGACCTCGTTGATCCAAAACCTCTTTTTCCCTGCTCCTATCTCAGATTCTCGCCTCACGAGTCCTTAATCCTTCTTGGCCACCTTAGCCTTCTCCACCAACACAAGAAGCTCTCGCTTTGTGGAGCTATTAACAACCTCAAGTCATCCCTCAACTGTCCTCAAACTAGACACATCGCTCATGTTTCAGAGCCACTATACCTTGAGCATATCTACCAACCTTAGAAATTTCACCTCGTACGCCACGGACTTATTTCCCTAGACCAAATTTCAAAATGCCTTCCTCTCGCAGATCAACATAACTAGTTCCAATATACTTCTTCCGATATGTCGCCTTAAAATATTCCCAAGTAAGATCGTCTGTGGCAAAGACCATCCCAAACCATGAGCCACCATCGATATGACTCATCGCGAAGGAGCGATACTATCCCTTTCGGCCTCCTTGACGGACAGTCCAAATCATCCATAATCCTCTCCATTGCTTCCAACCAATACTCACCGATTGGGGCCACACTAGATACACCACTTAAAAACTCAGCTCCATTAGCTCTGAGTCGCCAGTACCGACTTTCGAGCTCCCATGCCTCCACCGCCCAACCACCCTTTCCAAAACTCGCAAGATCGCCAGGATATCGCATCATCCCCGTCTGATCCTCGATATTCCACATCAACTGGTGGTGGTGGCATTTCATTTCGGACCTTGGCCGACTCTAACGGGTTTCGACATACCTATTTGGCCTCTTGCACGACGCCACGCATACTACGCACCACGCCCCTAGAATTCATGCTTCAATCGCTTATCCGGTTAAAGAATTTTATGAATTAGTTGTTGTTCCACCGATTTATCACGAATAGGTTTTATGTTCAATAAGTCTAAGGAGTAGTTCTTTGAGTTCATACACACATAGTCTCAAATTCATTCATTCAATCATCACGCCATGAACTTACGCTCATCACGCAGAAGTGTTGTAGTTGTCATTGTTGTTGTTTTCCACTACCCAAGGGTATTTCCATAATTTTATCCTACAGGGGTATTTTGGTAATTTTTTTCAAATTGGGGTATTTGAAAATTTTGCAAAGTAGAGATTTTTGGTACTTTTACAAAATTGAAATACTTGGTAAGAAGATTTCAAGGGTAAAATGGTAATTTTATAAACTGAGGGTATTTTTGTAATTTTCCAAACTAGGGGCATTTTGATAATTTTGTAAAATATGGTTCCCGGTGACTTTTCAAAACAAAGTTATTTTTGGAAATTTTTAATTCGAGGGTATTTCGGTAACTTTCCATAGTGAGGGTATTTTGGTCATTTGTACAGGTTAAGGGTAATTTGGTCAATTTACAAATCAGGGGTATTCTGATTATTTTTTTTTAAATCAAGGGTACTTTTGAATTTTATAATCATGGTTTGAATTTTGAGTTTCACAAAACAAGGTGACGGTCCCTTTTGGGTTTTAATTATTGGGTTTAGCCTGTGTTTGAGTCCTCTTGGCTAAGGTGAACCGTCACTACATACAGGTAGGATTCGAGCGGAGAGGAGGTGAGTCAATAGGACTGCTTAAATACCAAGCTCCCCTTGAATCCAATCCTAGACATGCGCACAACGGTTGCCACACCTCTAACTTGGCGACTCAGACATAGGTTTGTTTGGTTAGACTTTAAGTTTTATGTATCTTGGTGTTGAAGTAGGCTAACCCTAGGGTTTAATTCCTAATTTACTAATCTACGTCCCTATAAGTCCCACATACAAATCACAAAAGAGTTAAGAGTACTTACCTGGTGGACTTCGGCCGAGACTCAAAGCCATGCCGTAAAACCCGCCATTTCTTAGTAAAATTCAATTTTAAAAGAAAGAAAACATTTTGGGCCCAAAAGCCCTCAAGGCCGAAGTTTTGAATCGAGCTTTAATACTAAATCGAACACCCCAAACCCGCCCACGAGCCCCGACCGGATCTCGCATGCTTCTTGAGTAAAACATTTTAAAACTTGTTTGTTACTTTGGAAAAATTTGTGTGATTTTGAAGAACATTTGATTTGTATTGAGTCTAAATTGAAAACTGTGTTGTTTTTGTAAGCAATAAGTAAAAGTATTGTCGGTTTTTAGAGTTTAACAAAAATTGAAGATCGATTGTGATTTGGTGTCAAACATCTAAAATTTGATTTTAGAAAATCTGCTTAACCTTTAATTTGATAATGATCGATCATGATAAACCAAATTAAACGATACTTAAAATAGTTAACAATAATGGCCATATTACATCATAGCAAAACCCAAATAAATCCAAAATACTTAAATATAAAAACAACGAAAATAAAATAACTCGAAGCTAAGCATGGCCACCACTAAGCTCCCGCCGACCCTGGCCCATTTATCGAGTGTCACCGAAAAGATATCCCACAACGGGTGAGTCAAACGGACTCAAAGTATAACCACCAACACAAAGTCCCAAATGATTTAGGCATATTAGTTCATACATATATATATAGCAATTATAGATAATGATGCAACTCAACCCAAACCTAGATAACCATTCGCTACACATCACCCGCATTCAACCATCACACCGTGGGGACTACTAAGTCGACCCTCCATCCGCTACACATCATCGAAGGCGATCCGCCGCATAACCGCACATCACCCTTATAAATTGTGGCATAGCCACCAGATAATATTTTGTGACATAAGTCACCACATTCGACACGTGACATAAGTCACTGATTTCGTGGTAAAACCACCGCATCACTTCCCTTAAAATAACACCCATATGCCCCATGTCATACAAATCATACAAATATCATGCTTTATGCCTTATTTCACATTCTTATCAATATTCACTTATGTGCCATATTTCACATGTTCATAACATTTATTGACGTAATATTAAAGATTACGACTGAATGTTCTGCACTCATTGTATGGTACCTTTAGCCACGCTCACATACTTTCATTAACACATATATTAAAACATTACCATAAATCTATTAAGATTTAGTGGGCTACACACCGATTTATTTAACGAGTTCACGTAAATCTCAAAATCCTTATACACCATCGCCGACCGCCCCTAAATAACCATAGTTAGATTCTGCTAACATAATGACCAATATGGCGTAATATTCACATTCACTTACCTTGTGATTCCAAACCCAAAATAGTCACTTGACTATGAAGATGTCGAAATCCTACATAGTACATACTAGGTCAACCTTTTGTACAAATCTATGAAAATGGCCCTTGGACTAATACCACATATGGCTTACCTTGATTCTTAAAACTCAAGATCTTCTCTTATAGTCGATTATAGGCTAATCCTCAAACCTCCTTCATAGTTTCGCCAAAGAACATTAAAAGAGATTAGTGCCTTAATTTATCGTCGCCATGTAAAGAAAAGAACAAGAGTTCACCAAGAAAGATCCTTACCAACTCAATCGAATATCCTAGCTTGAAATAGAGAGATTCGCCCCGCTAAATGATCAAGTCGACACCAAAAAGGGTAGAGGAGCATTCGCTATGGCTACCAAATAGAGGATTCGCTTAGGCAAAAGTGAACAATCGGCTAAGGGTCTCTTGTGTATTCAAGTTTGATTAAATTTGCAAAAGAAGAAGAAAAGATTGATGATGGAGATTCTACCAACAAGATTGGAAAGAGAGAAAGGAGCTTTGGCTTTGGCAAAATAAAAGAAGAAGAAAAGAGTTACTTTCAGTTTTTAGTCAACAGAGGAAAATAATTTTGGCAGAGGCTCAATTGGAAAGAAAAGAAAACAAATGGCCTCACTCTCCTCCCCTTGGCCGAAAATACCACCAAAAGAGTCCTTTGGCCGGCCAACACACATCCCCTTCTCAAATCCCACTTTTTCCTCCTTATTTTTCTCTTTATCACCCATTCAAAATAATTGAAATAATCCAACATTATCCTATGCCCTTAGCCGAATTTTAAAAGGAATTAGACCATATCTAAAGCTCATCTAATCAGCCTCCCCATGTCAGCCCACCACTTCCCATCTTACCTGCAAAATAAAACTCCTCTTTATGCCCTTGTCGTCAACCAAGGCCCTTTCCCTTGCTTGTATGCCACTTACTAAGGCCCTAAGTGGCGCTCTTGTCACTTTGCTAAGCCCAATCTTATGTCCAATTTCCCTACAATTTCTCTTAAGGCCTATCAGCTTAGCTCCCTTTAAAACTTAAAATCAAATATTTTCTAAGGCATTTTCCTACTCTCGAGGTCAACATTCAAACACATATAGGCATGCTACTTCATACAATTAAGCCAAAAATGCACAAGCCATAAAATCCCGGATATTACATCCACCCCCGCAAGTTCTCGTAGCTCCCTAAGTTATAGATTCTATTCATCTGAATAAACCTCCGGTTGATAAGTTTAGAAAATATGGGGCTGAAAAATTCTATGCTACTACTGATGATGCTGCTGAGAGAGTCGAGTTTTGGCTTGAGAATACGATTCAGGTATTTGATGAGTTGTCATGTACCCTTGATGAATGTGTTAAATGTGTTGTTTCTTTGTTAAGAGATAAAACTTACCGATGGTGGAAAACTCTGACTCGTTGTTCCGAGAGAACGAATTACCTGGGATTTCTTCCAGACTGAATTCCAAAAGAAATACATCAGTGAGAGGTTTATAGATCAGAAACGCAAAGAGTTTCTTGAATTGAAATAGGGTCGTATGTGTAACATCCTAAATTAGGGGTTGTTTGTAATTTAATTATTTTCCCATGTGTGTGCTTAAAGAAATGAATATTATGATTGCAAGCATGCTCTAGGTCTAGAAATAACCTCAAGAAGGCCCGACTTAGACTAAAATTTTTTTTAAGTGTTTAAAAGAAGGAGCTAGGTGAGATAGGGGTTAAGAGAAGTTTTGGAGAAACATGACACAAGGAATAGCTTGGCAAAGTGAGTTTCATGCGCCACTTAGGTGCTACAAAGGTGGCGCCAAAGGAGCTTCAAGGGAGGAGGTTCGAGTCGTGGAGTTACAAGGGGAGGCATTTTGTTTTTGGGCATTTTGGGCTAAAGAAAAGGGCTAAGTTGGAAGGCCTTAACTGATTTTTGTGGTGGAGTTGGGACATGAAAGTCGTTTGGTGGAGTGGCTTGGGGCACCACTTAAGGGTCTTGATGAATGGACTCAAGTTCGAGTCACGATAGTAGCATAAGATTTGTATTTTTATTTTTTGGAAGTTGGCGCCATGATGAGTAAAGAGTTGGACGGCATGTGGGGACTTTGGAAAGAAAGGGATAAGCTTTTATTTTTGGTGATTTTGGCTAATAAGGGATAAAGGATAAACATTTTTCTATTTTATTTGAAGAAGTGATAAAATTTATCACAAAGGGGAGAGATGGCCGATTATAGGACTCTTTGGAGTGGTAATTTCGGTTTTGAAAGGGTGATTAGGGAGTGTTTGCCGAAATTCAACTAAATTGTTTCTCTTTTTCCTCTCAATTTGCTTGGCCGAATTCTCTCTAGTCCACAAGTGCCAAAATTTTTCAAAGTCCTTTCTTCTTTTCTTTTTCTTAGCCTTTGGTGAATCTCCTACACTCCCCATCTCCCATCTAGTTCTTTCTTATTTCCTCAAAACCAAAACCACCATTAACCCCCTACTTTCTTCCACTTTTGTTGTCAAATCTTCCTCTACCATTAGATTCACTTGGTCAATATAAAGATTTGTAAACGCTCTTCGTGATTTCTTTCCCAATTGATTTGAGAAGGTGAGTGTGTCAAACTCTTCTCCTATATTCTCTTGTTCTCTATCAATTTGGTTGAAGAGAAAAGCCGAGATCCGACATTTATTGATGTTTCGGCTAACCACTATTTGAAACCAATTTCATCTAGGAACTCCGGGATTTTCAAAGCAGTAGATCTAATTCTCCCTTCTCTACTAATCATTTTGGTAAGTCTACGGTAAGAGATTCTCTTTTAGTCTTTCCATTAGATACTTGGAAAAGCCGAAAGCTAATCACTTGCATGGATCTAAGGTTGGCCGATTGCAAGGGATCCAGTGTGTGGCTTCGAGATTTGGTTGGAAACCAAATCGGGTCAAGGTAGGTGCCACAAGTGAGTCTTCAGGTTTTAACTAATTTGGCCGAATGGGTTTATGGCACTAACTTTGGTGATTGGTCGATTATAGGTCAAGAATCTAGCGTCAGATCTGATCTTCGTGATCCGTAATTTTGTTAGTAATGGGTGTGTAAAACTCCTTACACACTTTATTAATTAACATTGCCATATTGTTGCCTTTTTAATCATTTTGCTAGTTTTGCTTGTGGGCATAAGATTGGATTCCGGGTAAGTCCCCTATTTTGTGATCTATAATGTATGTTGAGTATGCCATCACATGCTGTTAAATGCTATGCTTTACATAAATGCATGATATATGATAATTGATATGTAAGCATGATAATGGTGGGATTGATGAGAAGAGGGGGATGATTTTTTATGGACTGTCACCAGTGGTTTTGACCACAAGATGGGTTGGCCCCATCGCATTTATGGTGACTTCGATCACCAAAGGGTTTTGACCACATCGCTGTTAAATTGTGACTAAGTCCCAAAGTGGTTTGGTACCACCAAAGGGTTTTGACCACATTATGATATTTTGTGACCTATGGTCATCAATGGTTTTGACCACACGATGGGTTGGCCCCATCACTTGATTTGTGACTCTAGTCACCAGTGGTTTTGACCACCAGTGGTTTTGACCACACGGGGTAGTAAAGGAGTATGGATGGTTAGTTGGGATGCATAATTGCATATTTATTAATATCTTGTGTATGAGTTACATTTTCGGATGGGGGATTACACACTGAGTCTTGGTGACTCACCCTTCCCTTACTATTTTGCGTATGAGTAGATCATGAGATGGAGCCGGGAGGACTCGAGGCGGCCATGCTTGTTTCCCAGATTTGGAACCTTATTTAAATCAGTTTTAGTTCATTTACTTTCTAAGTTTTTATTTTGGGTTGTAATAAGGCCGCTAATTATTATTTGGATGTTTATTATATTGTTTTATTTTACTTATGTTATATTACAAATAAGTGAACCTGTTAAAAGTAACTTTTTCAAACTTAATAACTTCTACTTGTTTTCAAAGATGTTACCATCTGTAACAACATACACCAAGTCAACTATAACCTTGGCAAATTTTAAAATTTTACATGCTCAAACGTTTTCAAAGGGTTAATCAACCCAACCATATTTATAAAAATAACCCCAACTGAGTTTTATCAAACCTCGTTTTTATACCTTAGCCACATTTTAACAAGTTTTCACCAGACGCTCAAAATATTTCAAAATATTTTACTCCGTGACATACCAGATCCGGTCAGGACTCATGGGCCGGGTATGGGGTGTTACATTTTTAGTATCAGAGCCTAGTTTAAAACTCGGCTGTGGGGGCCCAAGGCCCAAAATGTTTGGTTTTTGGTTAGTAGGCCTTATTGAAATGTTTTGGGAAACTGTTTATGGCTTAAACAAAGATGGCACCGAGTCTCCAGCACCAATCCGCCTGTAAGTAATTCTACCTATTTTCTTTGTGAATATTTGACGAGGTAAAAGGGTAAATTGGGAACGAGACTATTAGAATAGAAATTATTGAACCCTAGGGTTAGCATACCCCAACAAACCATGCATAAGATTTAATAATTCCTTAAACAACCTCGTGAGTTGTCAATCGAGCAAGGGATGTGGCAATCGTTATAATGATGTTCAGGATTGGATTCTGGGAGCCGGTATTTAAGCAGCCCCAGTGACTCACCTCCTACTACTCGAATCCTACCCGTGCGTAGTGACGATTCATCCTAGCTGAGATGACACACTCACAAAGCTAAACTTAATAATTAAAACCCAAAGGACTAGCCATTTGTTTTTGAAGTAATTAAAACCTCGATTTTGAAAAAAAATGACCAAAATACCCCTGGCTTGTAAACTACCAAAATACCCTCTGTATGGAAAATTTCCAAATAGAAAATTTTCAAAATATGGTAAAATTACAAAATTTCCCCTAACCAACAAAATTACCAGAATAACCCTAATTTTCAAAAATTTTGTAACATCATTGTTTTGGAAAATGCAATTCTCAAAAAGAGCCCTCAAAGTTTTACAACCTTTGAAATATCCCTGATTTACCAATTTTTTTTCAAATTCACCCTGATTTGTGAAAAATTACCGAAATACCCCTGAGGTCCAAAATTATCGAAATACCCCCGAATTTCAAAATTTTTCAAGATACCCCAGGAATTTTAAAAGTTTCAAGATACTTTTGACAAAATCATCCGAGAACTTTTATTTTTGAAACATTACAAAAATACCCTCTAGACAAATTATGAAAATACCTTGGTAAGTGGAAAAATAATCACAATGAAAACTACAACGCCTCTTTGAATAAATGAATAAGAACTGTGTGTATGAATACGAAAGAACCACTCCTAAAACTCCTATCATAAAATTTCTTCACGGATAAACAAGTGAAACAAAGGTACTAATGCATAAAATTTTAAACAGATAAACGCAAACAAGAGTAATGAGTACAAGAGGTCGTGGACGTCCGTCGCGTGGCCGTGGAAGGGGTAGGATGACCTTGTCTGAGCCAGTAGGGTTCGAACATGGGTCTGGAAATGAGACGCCGGATCTGTCGACGGCGAAAATTGAGTTCCAAGATCGATCGGTGGTAACGATGTAATATCCCAAGCGGCTACGAAAGTGTTGGAATGAGTTGTCGAGGCAAAGGCGGTGCAGGAGCCCAGAACTGCGGGTTGAACGACTCTGCTAATGGAGCAGAGGTGTTTAGAGGAGTTTCGGAGTGGCACCCAAAGGCAAGAGTATTGGTTGAATCGATCGAGAGGATCATGGGTGACCTAGATTTTACAACCGAGGAGAAGTTGAAGGGCAAAATATCTCCGCCGGATAAGTCATACCAGTGGTGGCTCACCGAAGGATGGAACGGTGGCGTAAAATCTCACCGGGAATTTTTCAGATGCTTATCAAAAGAAATATATTGGAACCAGCTATGTGGATGCACAATGAAAGGCTTTCCGAACTCGTTCAAGGCAATAAGACAAAGGGCGAGTATGAGGCCGAATTCTCCTGCTGAGTAGGTATGCTCATGGTATTGTGGGTACCGAGCATGAACGCTATGTTAGATTCGGGATGGGCCGAGAGATGAGTTGAGGATGATGATAGCTCCACAACAGAACGGAGTTCACCGCCCTAGTGGAGGAATCAAGGTTGTCAAGAGGTAAGACAATTTGTTAGACGGAATCAAGATAAGAATTGAATAAGAGGAGCTCGATCTTCAAGGTTCTCTCGTAATTAGCGTAAGAGAACAAGGTTTGGTGGGTCTGATCAAGTCGCTAGGCTCCGCCGCATTAATCCTCAATGGTCGCCACGGTGTGCGGTGTGGAAAGTCTCACACGGGAATGTTGAATGGTAATCGTGATGCTTCAATGTGGGTCCATGGAGCATCGAGTGAGGGACTATCCAAAAGGCACTAGATCGAGATCGAGGGTCGATCGCGGCACCATTGAAGGGATAACCAACACCACAGAGGGGTCATGGTGTAGGAAGAGGAGGTAATGGTGCCGCAGAGGTCGCGGGCACCGAGGGGAGGTACTTGGTACCGAGGCTAGGCAACCTGGTTTGGTCTATGCCATGAGGCATCAAGAGGAGGGCTACTAATCTGACGCCATAACCTCAGATGTTCTTGATCTTTGTGTACCCTATAGTACTTTGATTGACATTGGCTCGACCCACTCATACATTGCTAGCAACAGAGTGGAAACTTTGCACTTCGACTCGAGCTTACTTCTAGGAAGATGACCGTATTAAGCCCCTAGGTCACTCAGTAGAAGTAAGTAAACTCTATAGAAACATACCCCTAGAACTCTAAGGGATCGATTCTTGGTCGATTTGATGGAATTACTGCTCGAGTTCACCTAATCCTGGATGGATTGGCTAGTAAAGTATCGTGTTAGCCTGGATTGCGTAGCTAAGACATAGTAATAAAGACCGTGGAAGGTGATGAGGTGGTGATGATAGGTAAAAGGAGGATTACCTATCTAATCTAGTTTCGCTGAAGGTAGAAAAGATGGTTAGAAGGGCTGTGAAGCTTATGTGGTGCATGTCTATGCTTTGGAAGCTAAGGATGTTACCGTGAGAGATGTCCGGACCGTAAGAGACTATGTGGATGTGTTTCAGAGGAACTTCCGGTCTACCTCCGCATCGTGAGGTTGAATTTGGTATCGACTTGCTACCCGTAATCGCTACCAGATCTATAGCTCGTGATCGGATGGCACCAAAGAATTGGTAGAGTTGAAGCGCAGATTCGTGAATTGTTGGATGAGGGTTCATCCGACCAAGTGTATTGCCTTGGGAGCTCCAGAGCTTTTTGTCAAGAAGAAAGATGGGACAATGAGGATGTGTATAGACTATCGGCAATTTAACAAGTTGACAATAAAGAACCGATATCCTTTGCCTCAGATTGACGATCCGCTCGATCAACTCAAAGGAGCATCGGTGTTCTCAAAGATTGACCTTAGGTCGTGGTACCATCACCTTAAGGTGAAGGAGGTCGATGTCCACAAGACTAAGATTCCGTGACTCAGATGGACACTACGAAGTTTTCGTAATGCCTTTGGTTTGACGAATACCCCTACAGTTGTTTATGGATATGATAAGTCGGGTTTTCCAACCCTATTTGGATCGGTTCGTCGTGGTTTTCGTAGACGACATTTTGGTGTACTCGAAGTCGAAAGAGGAGCATGACGCACATCTTCATGTGGTTCTCGCAAGTTCTAAGGAGAAATAGCTTGTACGCCAAATTCAGCAAGTGTGAATTCGCTCAAAGAGGTAACCTTTCTAGGGCATGTTGTTTCAAATTGAGGAATTAGG